>OX030934.1:7152500-8416035 GCA_943735885.1 Stelis phaeoptera | reverse complement strand
AAAAGCGGCGATTATGTGCACGAAACACACGTTTTGTGCCAAAACTGAGCAAAAGCGGCGATTCTGTGCACGAAACGCACGTTTTGTGATAAAACTGAGCAAAACCAACGATTCTGTGCATAACACGCACGTTTTATGCCAAAACTGAACAAAAGCGGCGATTCTGTGCACGAAACGCACGTTTTGTGCCAAAAGGAGCAATTCGGTGTGTGAAACGCACATTTGTGCCATAACGGAATAAAAGCGGCGATTCTGTGCACGAAACGCACGTTTTGTGCCAAAAGGAGCAATTCGCTGTGTGAAACGCACGTTTTGTGCCAAAACGGAGTAAAAGCGGCGATTCTGTGCACGAATAACACGTTTTGTGCCACAACTGAGCAAAAGCGGCGATTCTGTGCGCGAAACGCAGGTTCTGTGCCAAAACTGAGCAAAAGCGGCCATTCTGTGCACGAAACGCACGTTTTGTGCCAAAACTGAGCAAAAGCGGCGATTCTGTGCACGAAGTGCACGTTTTGTGCCATAGCTGAGCAAAAGGTGCGATTCTATGCACGAAACACATGTTTTGTGCCAAAAGGAGCAATTCGGTGTGTGAAACGCACGTTTTGAGCCAAAACTGAGCAAAAGCGGCGATTCTGTGCACGAAACGCCCCTTTTGCGCCAAAAGGAGCAATTCGGTGCACGAAACTCACGTTTTGTGCCAAAACTGAGCAAAACCGGAGATTCTGTGCACGAAACGCTCGTTTTTAGCCAATACTGAGCAAAAGCGGCGATTCTGTGCACGAAACGCACGTTTTGTGATAAAACTGAGCAAAACCAGCGATTCTTTGCATGACACGCACGTTTTATGCCAAAACTGAGCAAAAGCGGCGATTCTGTGCATGAAAGGCACGTTTTGTGGCTGAGGGAGCAGTTCTGTGCACGTACCGCTCGTTTTGATCCAAAACTGAGCAAAAGCGGCGATTCTGTGCACGAAACGCTCGCTTTGAGCCAAAAGTGAGCAAAAGCGGCGATTCTGTGCACGAAACGCACGTTTTGTGATAAAACTGAGCAAAACCAACGATTCTATGCATGACACGCACATTTTATGCCAAAACTGAGCACAAGCGGCGATTCTGTGCACGAAACGCACGTTTTGTGCCAAAAGGAGCAATTCGGTTTGTGAAACGCACGTTTTGTGCCAAAACGGAGTAAAAGCGGCGATTCTGTGCGCGAAACGCTCGTTTTGATCCAAAACTGAGCAAAAGCGGCAATTCTGTGCACGTAACGCTCGCTTTGAGCCAAAAGTGAGCAAAAGCGGCGATTCTGTGCACGAAACGCACGTTTTGTGATAAAACTGAGCAAAACCAACGATTCTGTGCATGACACGCACGTTTTATGCCAAAACTGAGCAAAAGCGGCGATTCTGTGCATGAAAGGCACGTTTTGTGGCTGAGGGAGCAGTTCTGTGCACGTAACGCTCGTTTTGAGCCAAAACTGAGCAAAAGCGGCGATTCTGTGCGCGAAACGCTCGTTTTGAGCCAAAACTGTGCAAAAGCGGTGATTCTGTGCATGAAACGCACGTTTTGTGGCAGAAGTAGCAGTTCTGTGCACGTAACGCTCGTTTTGTGCAATAACTGAGCAAAAGCGGCGATTCTGTGCGCGAAACGCCCGTTTTGAGCCAAAACCGAGCAAAAGCGGCGATTCTGAGCACATAACGCTCGTTTTGAGCCAAAACTGAGCAAAATCGGCGATACTGCGCACGAAACGCACGTTTTGTGCCGAAACCGAGCAAAGGCCTCGATTCTGTGCACAAAATGCTCGTTTTGAGCCAAAACTGAGTAGAATCGGCGATTGTGTGCACGAAACGCTCGTTTTGACCCAAAACTGAGGAAAGGCGGCGATTCTGTGCACGAAACGCACGTTTTGTGCGAAAACTGAGCAAAAGCGGCGATTCTGTGCCCGAAACGCACGCTCTGTGCAAAAAGGAGCAATTCGGTGCGTGAAACGCACGTTTTGTGCCAAAACTGAGCAATAGCGGCGATTCTGTGCACGAAACGCACGTTTTGTGCCAAAACTGAGCAAAAGCGGCGATTCTGCGCACGAAGTGCACGTTTTGTGCCATAGCTGAGCAAAAGCGGTGATTCTGTGCACGAAAGGCTCGTTTTGAGCCAATACTGAGCAAAAGCGGCGATTCTGTGCGCGAAACGCTCGTTTTGATCCAAAACTGAGCAAAAGCGGCGATTCTGTGCACGAAACGCACGTTTTGTGAGAAAAGGAGCAATTCGGTGTGTGAAACGCACGTTTTGTGCCGAAACGATGTAAAAGCGGCGATTCTGTGTGCGAAACGCTCGTTTTGATCCAAAACTGAGCAAAAGCGGCGATTCTGTGCACGAAACGCACGTTTTTCGCCATAACTGAGCAAAAGCGCCGATTCAGAGCACGAAACGCACGTTTTGTGCCATAACTGTGCAAAAGCGGCGATTCTGTGCACGAAACGCACGTTTTGTGCATAAAGGAGCAATTCGGTGTGTGAAACGCACGTTTTGTGCCAAAACTGAGCAAAAGCGGCGATTCTTTGCACGAAACGCCCGTTTTGCGCCAAAAGGAGCAGTTCGGTGCGTGAAACGCACGTCTTGTGCCAAACTGAGCAAAAGCGGCGATTCTGTGCACGAAACGCAGCTTTTGTGCCAAAACTGAGCAAAAGCGGCGATTCTGCGCACGAAGTGCACGTTTTGTGCCGTAGCTGAGCAAAAGCGGTGATTCTGTGCACGAAAGGCTCGTTTTGAGCCAATACTGAGCAAAAGCGGCGATTCTGTGCGCGAAACGCTCGTTTTGATCCAAAACTGAGCAAAAGCGGCGATTCTGTGCACGAAACGCACGTTTTGTGAGAAAAGGAGCAATTCGGTGTGTGAAACGCATGTTTTGTGCCCAAACGAAGTAAAAGCGGCGATTCTGTGTGCGAAACGCTCGTTTTGATCCAAAACTGAGCAAAAGCGGCGATTCTGTGCACGAAACGCACATTTTTCGCCATAACTGAGCAAAAGCGCCGATTCAGAGCACGAAACGCACGTTTTGTGCCATAACTGTGCAAAAGCGGCGATTCTGTGCACGAAACGCACGTTTTGTGCCTAAAGGAGCAATTCGGTGTGTGAAACGCACGTTTTGTGCCAAAACTGAGCAAAAGCGGCGATTCTTTGCACGAAACGCCCGTTTTGCGCCAAAAGGAGCAGTTCGGTGCGTGAAACGCACGTTTTGTGCCAAACTGAGCAAAAGCGGCGATTCTGTGAACGAAACGCAGCTTTTGTGCCAAAACTGAGCAAAAGCGGCGATTCTGTGCACGAAACACACGTTCTGTGGCGAAAGGAGCAATTCGGTGTGTGAAACGCAGCTTTTGTGCCAAAACTGAGCAAAAGCGGCGATTCTGTGCACGAAACACACGTTCGGTGGCGAAAGGAGCAATTCGGATTGTGAAACGCACGTTTTGTGCCAAAACTGAGCAAAAGCGGTGATTCTGTGCACGAAACGCAAGTTTTGTGCGAAAACTGAGCAAAAGCATCGATTCTGTGCACGAAACGCACGTTTTGTGCCAAAACTGAACAAAAGCGGCGATCTTGTGCACGAAACGCACGTTTTGTTCCAAAACTGAGCAAAAGCAGTGATTCTGTGCACGAAACACACGTTCTGTGCCATAACTGTGCAAAAGCGGCGATCCTGAGCACGAAACGCACGTTTTGCGCCCAAAGGAGCAATTCGGTGTGTGAAGCGCACGTTTTGTGCCAAAACTGAGCAAAAGCGGCAATTCTGAGCACGAAACGCACGTTTTGTGCGAAAACTAAGCAAAAGCATCGATTCTGTGCACGAAACGCACGTTTTGTGCCAAATGGAGCAATTCGGTGTGTGAAACGCACGATTTGTGCCAAAACTGAGCAAAAGCGGCGATTCTGTGCACGAAAGGCCCGTTTTGCGCCAAAAGGAGCAATTCGGTCTGTGAAACGCACGTTTTGTGCCAAAACTGAGCAAAAGCGGCGATTCTGTGCACGAAACGCACGTTTTGTGCCAAAACTGAGCAAAAGCGGCGATTCTTTGCACGAAACGCCCGTTTTGCGCCAAAAGGAGCAATTCGGTGCGTCAAACGCACGTTTTGTGCCAAACTGAGCAAAAGCGGCGATTCTGTGCACGAAACGCACCTTTTGTGCCAAAACTGAGCAAAAGCGGCGATTCTGTGCACGAAACACACGTTCTGTGGCGAAAGGAGCTATTCGGTGTGTGAAACGCACGATTTGTGCCAAAACTGAGCAAAAGCGGCGATTCTGTGCACGAAAGGCCCGTTTTGCGCCAAAAGGAGCAATTCGGTGTGTGAAACGCACGTTTTGTGCCAAAACTGAGCAAAAGCGGCGATTCTGTGCACGAAACGCACGTTTTGTGCCAAAACTGAGCAAAAGCGGCGATTCTGTGCACGAAACGCACGTTTTGTGCCAAAACTGTGCAAAAGCGGCGATTCAGTGCACGAAACGCTCATTTTAAGCCAAAACTCAGCAAAAGCGTAATTTCTGTGCACGAACCGCACGTTTTGTGCCAAAACTGAGCAAAAGCGGCGATTCTGTGAATGAAACGCACGTTTTGTGGCAGAAGGAGCAATTCGGTGCACGAAACGCTCGTTTTTAGCCAATACTGAGCAAAAGCGGCGATTCTGTGCACGAAACGCACGTTTTGTGCCAAAACTGTGCAAAAGCGGCGATTCAGTGCACGAAACGCTCATTTTAAGCCAAAACTCAGCAAAAGCGTAATTTCTGTGCACGAACCGCACGTTTTGTGCCAAAACTGAGCAAAAGCGGCGATTCTGTGCCCGAAACGCACGTTTTGTGCCAAAACTGAGCAAAAGCGGCGAGTCTGTGCATGAAACGCACGTTTTGTGGCAGAAGGAGCAGTTCTGTGCACGTAACGCTCGTTTTGAGCCAAAACTGAGCAAAAGCGGCGTTTCTGTGCACGAAACGCACGTTTTGTGCCAAAACTGAGCAAAAGCGGCGATTCTGTGCACGAAACGCTCGTTTTGAGCCAATACTGAGCAAAAGCGGCGATTCTGTGGACGAAACGCACGATTTGATCCAAAACTGAGCAAAAGCGGCGATTCTGTGCGCGAAACGCTCGTTTTGAGAAAAAACCGAGCAAAAGCGGCGATTCTGTGCACGTAACGCTCGTTCTGAGCCAAAACTGAGCAAAATCGGCGATTCTGTGCACGAAACGCACGTTTTGTGCTGAAACCGAGCAAAAGCGGCGATTCTGTGCACGAAACGCTCGCTTTGAGCCAAAAGTGAGCAAAATCGGCGATTCTGTGCACGAAACGCACGTTTTGTGCTGAAACCGAGCAAAAGCGGCGATTCTGTGCACGAAACGCTCGCTTTGAGCCAAAACTGAGCAAAAGCGGCGATTCTGTGCACGAAACGCTCGTTTTGAGCCAATACTGAGCAAAAGCGGCGATTCTGTGGACGAAACGCACGATTTGATCCAAAACTGAGCAAAAGCGGCGATTCTGTGCGCGAAACGCTCGTTTTGAGAAAAAACCGAGCAAAAGCGGCGATTCTGTGCACGTAACGCTCGTTCTGAGCCAAAACTGAGCAAAATCGGCGATTCTGTGCACGAAACGCACGTTTTGTGGCAAAAGGAGCAATTCGGTGCGTAGAACGCACGTTTTGTGCCAAAAGGAGCAATTCGGTGGGAGAAACGCCAGTTTTGTGCCAAAAGGAGCAATTCGGTGCGTGAAACGCACGTTTTGTGCCATAACTGAGCAAAAGCGGCCATTCTGTGCACGAAACGCGCGTTAAGTGCCAAACTGGGCAAAGTCGGCGATTCTGTGCACGAAACGCACGTTTTGTGCCAAAACTGAGCAAAAGCGGCGATTCTATGCACGAATCTCTCGTTTTGTGCCAAAACTGAGCAAAAGCGGCGATTCTGTGCACGAAACGCACGTTTTATGCCAAGAGGAGCAATTCAGTGCGTGGAACGCACGTTTTGTGCCAAAACTGGGCAAAAGCGGCGATTCTGTGCACGAAACACAGGATTTGTGACAAAACTATGCAAAAACGACGATTCTGTGCACGAAACGCAGGTTTCTATCCAAAACTGAGCAAAACCATCGATTCTGTGCACGAAACGCACGTTTTATGCCATGAGGAGCAATTCTGTGCACAAAACGCACGTTTTGTGCCAAAACTGAGCAAAACCGGCGATTCTATGCACGAAAAGCACGTTTTGTGCCAAAACTGAGCATAAGGGGCGATTCTCTGCACGAAACGCACGTTTTTATCCAAAACTGAGCAAATGCGGCGATTCTGTGCACGAAACGCACGTTTTATGCCAAGAGGAGCAATTCGGTGCGTGGAACGCACGTTTTGTACCAAAAGTGAGCAAAAGTGGCGATTCTGTGCACGAAACGCACGTTTTGTGCTAAAACTGAGGAAAAGCGGCGATTCTGCGCACGAAACACGGGATTTGTGCCAAAACTGAGCACAAGCGGCGATTCTGAGCACGAAACGCACGTTTTGTTCCAAAACTGAGCAAAAGCGGCGATTCTATGCACGAATCGCTCGTTTTGTGCCAAAACTGAGCAAAAGTTGCGATTCTGTGCAAGAAACACAGGATTTGTGCCAAAACTGAGCAAAAGCGGCGATTCTATGCACGAAACGCTCGTTTTGTGCCAATACTGAGCAAAAGCGGCGATTCTGTGCACAAAGCGCACGTATAGTGCCAAAACTGAGCAAAAGCCGCGATTCTGTGCACGAAACGCTCGTTTTATGAAAAGAGGAGCAATTCGGTGCGTGGAACGCACGTTTTGTGACAAAACTGAGCAAAAGCGGCGATTCTGTGCACGAAACGCACGTTTTGTGCCAAAACTGAGCAAAAGCGGCGATTCTGTGCACGAAACGCACGTTTTGTTGCGAAACTGAACAAAAACGGCGATTCTGTGTACGAAACGCACGTTTTGTTGCAATACTGAGCAAAAGCGGCGATCCTGTGCACGAAACGCACGTATTGTGCCAAAACTGAACAAAAGCGGCGATTCTATGCTCGAATGCACGCTTTGTGCCAAAACTGAGCAAAAGCGGCGATTCTGATCACGAAACGCTCGTTTTCTACCAAAACTGAGCAAAAGCGGCGATTCTGGGCACGAAACGCACGTATTGAGAAAAAAATGAGCAAAAGCGGCGATTCTATGCTCGAAATGCACGTTTTGTGCAAAACTGAGCAAAAGCGGCGATTCTGTGCACGAAACGCACGTATTGTGCCAAAACTGAGCAAAAGCGGCGATTCTGTGCACGAAACGCACGTTTTGTGCCAAAACAGAGCAAAGGCGGCGATTCTGTGCACGAAACGCACGTTTTGTGCCAAAACTGAGCAAAAGCGGCGATTCTGTGCACGAAGCGCACGTTATGTGCCAAAAGGAGAAATTCGGAGCGCAAAACGCACGTTTTGTGCCAAAACTGGTCAAAAGCTGCGATTCTGTGCACGAAAAACAGGATTTGTGCCAAAACTAAGCAAAAGCGACGACTCTGTGCACGAAACGCACGTTTTGTGCCAAAACTGAGCAAAAGCGGCGATTCTATGCTCGAGATGCACGTATTGTGCCAAAACTTAGCAAAAGCGGCGATTCTATGCTCGAAATGCACGTTTTGTGCCAAAACTGAGCAAAAGCGGCGATTCTGAGCACGAAACGCACGTTTTGTTCCAAAACTGAGCAAAAGCGGCGATTCTATATACGAATCGCTCGTTTTGTGCCAAAACTGAGTAAAAGCGGCGATTCTGTGCACGAAACGCACGTTTTGTTGCGAAACTGAGCAAAAACGGCGATTCTGTGTACGAAACGCACGTTTTGTTGCTAAACTGAGCAAAAGCGGCGATTCTGTGCACGAAACGCACGTATTGTGCCAAAACTGAACAAAAGCTGCGATTCTATGCTCGAATGCACGTTTTGTGCCAAAACTGAGCAAAAGCGGCGATTCTGATCACGAAACGCACGTTATGTGCCAAAAGGAGAAATTCGGAGCGTAACACGCACGTTTTGTGCCGAAACTGAGTAAAAGCGGCGATTCTATTCACGAAACGCTCGTTTTGTACCAAAACTGAGCAAAAGCGGCGATTCTGTGCACGAAACGCACGTTTTGTGCCTAAACTGGGCAAAAGCGGCGGTTCTGAGCACGAAACGCACGTTTTGTTCCAAAACTGAGCAAAAGCGGCGATTCTATGCACGAATCGCTCGTTTTGTGCCAAAACTGAGCAAAAGCGGCGATTCTGTGCAAGAAACACAGGATTTGTGCCAAAAGTGAGCAAAAGCGGCGATTCTGTGCCCGAAGCGCACGTTATGTGCCAAAAGGAGAAATTCGGAGCGCAAAACGCACGTTTTGTGCCAAAACTGGTCAAAAGCTGCGATTCTGTGCACGAAACACAGGATTTGTGCCAAAACTAAGCAAAAAGCGACGACTCTGTGCACGAAACGCACGTTTTGTGCCAAACTGAGCAAAAGCGGCGATTCTATGCTCGAGATGCACGTATTGTGCCAAAACTTAGCAAAAGCGGCGATTCTATGCTCGAAATGCACGTTTTGTGCCAAAACTGAGCAAAAGCGGCGATTCTGAGCACGAAACGCACGTTTTGTTCCAAAACTGAGCAAAAGCGGCGATTCTATATACGAATCGCTCGTTTTGTGCCAAAACTGAGTAAAAGCGGCGATTCTGTGCACGAAACGCACGTTTTGTTGCGAAACTGAGCAAAAACGGCGATTCTGTGTACGAAACGCACGTTGTGTTGCTAAACTGAGCAAAAGCGGCGATTCTGTGCACGAAACGCACGTATTGTGCCAAAACTGAACAAAAGCTGCGATTCTATGCTCGAATGCACGTTTTGTGCCAAAACTGAGCAAAAGCGGCCATTCTGATCACGAAACGCACGTTATGTGCCAAAAGGAGAAATTCGGAGCGTAACACGCACGTTTTGTGCCAAAACTGAGTAAAAGCGGCGATTCTATTCACGAAACGCTCGTTTTGTACCAGAACTGAGCAAAAGCGGCGATTCTGTGCACGAAGCGCACGTTTTGTGCCAAAACTGAGCAAAAGCGGCGATTCTGTGCACGAAACGCACGTATTGTGCCAAAACTGAGCAAAAGCGGCGATTCTGTGCACGAAACGCACGTTTTGTGCCAAAACAGAGCAAAAGCGGCGATTCTGTGCACGAAACGCACGTTTTGTGCCAAAACTGAGCAACAGCGGCGATTCTGTGCACGCAACGCACGTTTTGTGCCAAAACTGAGCAAAAGCGGCGATTCTGTACACGAAACGCACGTTTTGTGCCAAAACTGAGCAAAAGCGGCGATTCTGTGCACGAAACGCACGTTTTGTGCCAAAACTGAGCAAAAGCGGCGATTCTGTGCACGAAACGCACGTTTTGTTGCGAAACTGAACAAAAACGGCGATTCTGTGTACGAAACGCACGTTTTGTTGCAATACTGAGCAAAAGCGGCGATCCTGTGCACGAAACGCACGTATTGTGCCAAAACTGAACAAAAGCGGCGATTCTATGCTCGAATGCACGCTTTGTGCCAAAACTGAGCAAAAGCGGCGATTCTGATCACGAAACGCTCGTTTTCTACCAAAACTGAGCAAAAGCGGCGATTCTGGGCACGAAACGCACGTATTGAGAAAAAAATGAGCAAAAGCGGCGATTCTATGCTCGAAATGCACGTTTTGTGCAAAACTGAGCAAAAGCGGCGATTCTGTGCACGAAACGCACGTATTGTGCCAAAACTGAGCAAAAGCGGCGATTCTGTGCACGAAACGCACGTTTTGTGCCAAAACAGAGCAAAGGCGGCGATTCTGTGCACGAAACGCACGTTTTGTGCCAAAACTGAGCAAAAGCGGCGATTCTGTGCACGAAGCGCACGTTATGTGCCAAAAGGAGAAATTCGGAGCGCAAAACGCACGTTTTGTGCCAAAACTGGTCAAAAGCTGCGATTCTGTGCACGAAAAACAGGATTTGTGCCAAAACTAAGCAAAAGCGACGACTCTGTGCACGAAACGCACGTTTTGTGCCAAAACTGAGCAAAAGCGGCGATTCTATGCTCGAGATGCACGTATTGTGCCAAAACTTAGCAAAAGCGGCGATTCTATGCTCGAAATGCACGTTTTGTGCCAAAACTGAGCAAAAGCGGCGATTCTGAGCACGAAACGCACGTTTTGTTCCAAAACTGAGCAAAAGCGGCGATTCTATATACGAATCGCTCGTTTTGTGCCAAAACTGAGTAAAAGCGGCGATTCTGTGCACGAAACGCACGTTTTGTTGCGAAACTGAGCAAAAACGGCGATTCTGTGTACGAAACGCACGTTTTGTTGCTAAACTGAGCAAAAGCGGCGATTCTGTGCACGAAACGCACGTATTGTGCCAAAACTGAACAAAAGCTGCGATTCTATGCTCGAATGCACGTTTTGTGCCAAAACTGAGCAAAAGCGGCGATTCTGATCACGAAACGCACGTTATGTGCCAAAAGGAGAAATTCGGAGCGTAACACGCACGTTTTGTGCCGAAACTGAGTAAAAGCGGCGATTCTATTCACGAAACGCTCGTTTTGTACCAAAACTGAGCAAAAGCGGCGATTCTGTGCACGAAACGCACGTTTTGTGCCTAAACTGGGCAAAAGCGGCGGTTCTGAGCACGAAACGCACGTTTTGTTCCAAAACTGAGCAAAAGCGGCGATTCTATGCACGAATCGCTCGTTTTGTGCCAAAACTGAGCAAAAGCGGCGATTCTGTGCAAGAAACACAGGATTTGTGCCAAAAGTGAGCAAAAGCGGCGATTCTGTGCCCGAAGCGCACGTTATGTGCCAAAAGGAGAAATTCGGAGCGCAAAACGCACGTTTTGTGCCAAAACTGGTCAAAAGCTGCGATTCTGTGCACGAAACACAGGATTTGTGCCAAAACTAAGCAAAAGCGACGACTCTGTGCACGAAACGCACGTTTTGTTCCAAAACTGAGCAAAAGCGGCGATTCTATGCTCGAGATGCACGTATTGTGCCAAAACTTAGCAAAAGCGGCGATTCTATGCTCGAAATGCACGTTTTGTGCCAAAACTGAGCAAAAGCGGCGATTCTGAGCACGAAACGCACGTTTTGTTCCAAAACTGAGCAAAAGCGGCGATTCTATATACGAATCGCTCGTTTTGTGCCAAAACTGAGTAAAAGCGGCGATTCTGTGCACGAAACGCACGTTTTGTTGCGAAACTGAGCAAAAACGGCGATTCTGTGTACGAAACGCACGTTGTGTTGCTAAACTGAGCAAAAGCGGCGATTCTGTGCACGAAACGCACGTATTGTGCCAAAACTGAACAAAAGCTGCGATTCTATGCTCGAATGCACGTTTTGTGCCAAAACTGAGCAAAAGCGGCGATTCTGATCACGAAACGCACGTTATGTGCCAAAAGGAGAAATTCGGAGCGTAACACGCACGTTTTGTGCCAAAACTGAGTAAAAGCGGCGATTCTATTCACGAAACGCTCGTTTTGTACCAGAACTGAGCAAAAGCGGCGATTCTGTGCACGAAGCGCACGTTTTGTGCCAAAACTGAGCAAAAGCGGCGATTCTGTGCACGAAACGCACGTATTGTGCCAAAACTGAGCAAAAGCGGCGATTCTGTGCACGAAACGCACGTTTTGTGCCAAAACAGAGCAAAAGCGGCGATTCTGTGCACGAAACGCACGTTTTGTGCCAAAACTGAGCAACAGCGGCGATTCTGTGCACGCAACGCACGTTTTGTGCCAAAACTGAGCAAAAGCGGCGATTCTGTACACGAAACGCACGTTTTGTGCCAAAACTGAGCAAAAGCGGCGATTCTGTGCACGAAACGCACGTATTGTGCCAAAGCTGAGCATAAGCGGCGATTCTCTGCACGAAACGCAGGTTTTTATCCAAAACTGAGCAAAAGCGGCGATTCTGTGCACGAAACGCACGTTTTGTGCCAAAACTGAGCAACAGCGGCGATTCTGTGCACGCAACGCACGTTTTGTGCCAAAACTGAACAAAAGCGGCGATTCTGTACACGAAACGCACGTTTTGTGCCAAAACTGAGCAAAAGCGGCGATTCTGTGCACGAAACGCACGTATTGTGCGAAAGCTGAGCATAAGCGGCGATTCTCTGCACGAAACGCAGGTTTTTATCCATAACTGAGCAAAAGCGGCGATTCTGTGCACGAAACGCACGTTCTATGCCAAGAGTAGCAATTCGGTGCGTGGAACGCACGTCTTGTGCCAAAACTGAGCAAAAGCGGCGATTCTGTGCACAAAACGCACGTTTTGTAACAAAACTGAGCAAAAGCGGC
Organism: Stelis phaeoptera; assembly: GCA_943735885.1. Classification (NCBI taxonomy): domain Eukaryota; kingdom Metazoa; phylum Arthropoda; class Insecta; order Hymenoptera; family Megachilidae; genus Stelis; species Stelis phaeoptera. The sequence goes on along the minus strand of OX030934.1, from coordinate 8,403,699 downwards.
GATTCTATGCACGAAAAGCACGTTTTGTGCCAAAACTGAGCAAAAGCGGCGATTCTGATCACGAAACGCACGTTATGTGCCAAAAGGAGAAATTCGGAGCGTAACACGCACGTTTTGTGCCAAAACTGAGTAAAAGCGGCGATTCTATTCACGAAACGCTCGTTTTGTACCAGAACTGAGCAAAAGCGGCGATTCTGTGCACGAAGCGCACGTTTTGTGCCAAAACTGAGCAAAAGCGGCGATTCTGCTCGAAACGCACGTATTGAGAAAAAACTGAGCAAAAGCGGCGATTCTATGCTCGAAATGCACGTTTTGTGCAAAACTGAGCAAAAGCGGCGATTCTGTGCACGAAACGCACGTATTGTGCCAAAACTGAGCAAAAAGCGGCGATTCTGTGCACGAAACGCACGTTTTGTGCCAAAACAGAGCAAAAGCGGCGATTCTGTGCACGAAACGCACGTTTTGTGCCAAAACTGAGCAACAGCGGCGATTCTGTGCACGCAACGCACGTTTTGTGCCAAAACTGAGCAAAAGCGGCGATTCTGTACACGAAACGCACGTTTTGTGCCAAAACTGAGCAAAAGCGGCGATTCTGTGCACGAAACGCACGTATTGTGCCAAAGCTGAGCATAAGCGGCGATTCTCTGCACGAAACGCAGGTTTTTATCCAAAACTGAGCAAAAGCGGCGATTCTGTGCACGAAACGCACGTTTTGTGCCAAAACTGAGCAACAGCGGCGATTCTGTGCACGCAACGCACGTTTTGTGCCAAAACTGAGCAAAAGCGGCGATTCTGTACACGAAACGCACGTTTTGTGCCAAAACTGAGCAAAAGCGGCGATTCTGTGCACGAAACGCACGTATTGTGCCAAAGCTGAGCATAAGCGGCGATTCTCTGCACGAAACGCAGGTTTTTATCCAAAACTGAGCAAAAGCGGCGATTCTGTGCACAAAACGCACGTTCTATGCCAAGAGTAGCAATTCGGTGCGTGGAACGCACGTCTTGTGCCAAAACTGAGCAAAAGCGGCGATTCTGTGCACAAAACGCACGTTTTGTGCCAAAACTGAGCAAAAGCGGAGATTCTATGCACGAAAAGCACGTTTTGTGCCAAAACTGAGCATAAGGGGCGATTCTCTGCACGAAACGCAGGTTTTTATCCAAAACTGAGCAAAAGCGGCGATTCTGTGCGCGAAACGCACGTTTTATGCCAAGAGGAGCAATTCGGGGCGTGGAACGCACGTTTTGTGCCAAAGCTGAGCAAAAGCGGCGATTCTGTGCACGAAACGCACGTTTTGTGCCAAAACTAAGCAACAGCGGCGATTCTGTGCACGCAACGCACGTTTTGTGCCAAAACTGAGCAAAAGCGGCGATTCTGTGCACAAAACGCACGTTTTGTGCCAAAACTGAGCAAAAGCGGCGATTCTATGCACGAAAAGCACGTTTTGTGCCAAAACTGAGCATAAGGGGCGATTCTCTGTACGAAACGCAGGTTTGTATCCAAAACTGAGCAAAAGCGGCGATTCTGTGCACGAAACGCACGTTTTATGCCAAGAGGAGCAATTCGGTGCGTGGAACGCACGTTTTGTGCCAAAACTGAGCAAAAGCGGCGATTCTGTGCACGAAACGCACGTTTTGTGCCAAAACTAAGCAACAGCGGCGATTCTGTGCACGCAACGCACGTTTTGTGCCAAAACTGAGCATAAGGGGCGATTCTCTGTACGAAACGCAGGTTTGTATCCAGAACTGAGCAAAAGCGGCGATTCTGTGCACGAAACGCACGTTTTATGCCAAGAGGAGCAATTCGGTGCGTGGAACGCACGTTTTGTGCCAAAACTGAGCAAAAGCGGCGATTCTGTGCACGAAACGCACGTATTGAGAAAAAACTGAGCAAAAGCGGCGATTCTATGCTCGAAATGCACGTTTTGTGCAAAACTGAGCAAAAGCGGCGATTCTGTGCACGAAACGCACGTATTGTGCCAAAACTGAGCAAAAGCGGCGATTCTGTGCACGAAACGCACGTTTTGTGCCAAAACAGAGCAAAAGCGGCGATTCTGTGCACGAAACGCACGTTTTGTGCCAAAACTGAGCAACAGCGGCGATTCTGTGCACGCAACGCACGTTTTGTGCCAAAACTGAGCAAAAGCGGCGATTCTCTGCACAAAGCGCACGTATTGTGCCAAAACTGAGCAAAAGCCGCGATTCTGTGCACGAAACGCTCGTTCTGTGCCAAAACTGAGCAAAAGCGGCGATTCTGTGCACAAAGCGCACGTATTGTGCCAAAACTGAGCAAAAGCCGCGATTCTGTGCACGAAACACACGATTTATGAAAAGAGGAGCAATTCGGTGCGTGGAACGCACGTTTTGTGCCAAAACTGAGCAAAAGCGGCGATTCTATATACGAATCGCTCGTTTTGTGCCAAAACTGAGTAAAAGCGGCGATTCTGTGCACGAAACGCACGTTTTGTTGCGAAACTGAGCAAAAACGGCGATTCTGTGTACGAAACGCACGTTTTGTTGCTAAACTGAGCAAAAGCGGCGATTCTGTGCACGAAACGCACGTATTGTGCCAAAACTGAACAAAAGCTGCGATTCTATGCTCGAATGCACGTTTTGTGCCAAAACTGAGCAAAAGCGGCGATTCTGATCACGAAACGCACGTTATGTGCCAAAAGGAGAAATTCGGAGCGTAACACGCACGTTTTGTGCCGAAACTGAGTAAAAGCGGCGATTCTATTCACGAAACGCTCGTTTTGTACCAAAACTGAGCAAAAGCGGCGATTCTGTGCACGAAACGCACGTTTTGTGCCTAAACTGGGCAAAAGCGGCGGTTCTGAGCACGAAACGCACGTTTTGTTCCAAAACTGAGCAAAAGCGGCGATTCTATGCACGAATCGCTCGTTTTGTGCCAAAACTGAGCAAAAGCGGCGATTCTGTGCAAGAAACACAGGATTTGTGCCAAAAGTGAGCAAAAGCGGCGATTCTGTGCCCGAAGCGCACGTTATGTGCCAAAAGGAGAAATTCGGAGCGCAAAACGCACGTTTTGTGCCAAAACTGGTCAAAAGCTGCGATTCTGTGCACGAAACACAGGATTTGTGCCAAAACTAAGCAAAAGCGACGACTCTGTGCACGAAACGCACGTTTTGTGCCAAAACTGAGCAAAAGCGGCGATTCTATGCTCGAGATGCACGTATTGTGCCAAAACTTAGCAAAAGCGGCGATTCTATGCTCGAAATGCACGTTTTGTGCCAAAACTGAGCAAAAGCGGCGATTCTGAGCACGAAACGCACGTTTTGTTCCAAAACTGAGCAAAAGCGGCGATTCTATATACGAATCGCGCGTTTTGTGCCAAAACTGAGTAAAAGCGGCGATTCTGTGCACGAAACGCACGTTTTGTTGCGAAACTGAGCAAAAACGGCGATTCTGTGTACGAAACGCACGTTTTGTTGCTAAACTGAGCAAAAGCGGCGATTCTGTGCACGAAACGCACGTATTGTGCCAAAACTGAACAAAAGCTGCGATTCTATGCTCGAATGCACGTTTTGTGCCAAAACTGAGCAAAAGCGGCGATTCTGATCACGAAACGCACGTTATGTGCCAAAAGGAGAAATTCGGAGCGTAACACGCACGTTTTGTGCCAAAACTGAGTAAAAGCGGCGATTCTATTCACGAAACGCTCGTTTTGTACCAGAACTGAGCAAAAGCGGCGATTCTGTGCACGAAGCGCACGTTTTGTGCCAAAACTGAGCAAAAGCGGCGATTCTGTGCACGAAACGCACGTATTGAGAAAAAACTGAGCAAAAGCGGCGATTCTATGCTCGAAATGCACGTTTTGTGCAAAACTGAGCAAAAGCGGCGATTCTGTGCACGAAACGCACGTATTGTGCCAAAACTGAGCAAAAGCGGCGATTCTGTGCACGAAACGCACGTTTTGTGCCAAAACAGAGCAAAAGCGGCGATTCTGTGCACGAAACGCACGTTTTGTGCCAAAACTGAGCAACAGCGGCGATTCTGTGCACGCAACGCACGTTTTGTGCCAAAACTGAGCAAAAGCGGCGATTCTGTACACGGAACGCACGTTTTGTGCCAAAACTGAGCAAAAGCGGCGATTCTGTGCACGAAACGCACGTATTGTGCCAAAGCTGAGCATAAGCGGCGATTCTCTGCACGAAACGCAGGTTTTTATCCAAAACTGAGCAAAAGCGGCGATTCTGTGCACGAAACGCACGTTTTGTGCCAAAACTGAGCAACAGCGGCGATTCTGTGCACGCAACGCACGTTTTGTGCCAAAACTGAGCAAAAGCGGCGATTCTGTACACGAAACGCACGTTTTGTGCCAAAACTGAGCAAAAGCGGCGATTCTGTGCACGAAACGCACGTATTGTGCCAAAGCTGAGCATAAGCGGCGATTCTCTGCACGAAACGCAGGTTTTTATCCAAAACTGAGCAAAAGCGGCGATTCTGTGCACGAAACGCACGTTTTGTGCCAAAACTGAGCAACAGCGGCGATTCTGTGCACGCAACGCACGTTTTGTGCCAAAACTGAGCAAAAGCGGCGATTCTGTACACGAAACGCACGTTTTGTGCCAAAACTGAGCAAAAGCGGCGATTCTGTGCACGAAACGCACGTATTGTGCCAAAGCTGAGCATAAGCGGCGATTCTCTGCACGAAACGCAGGTTTTTATCCAAAACTGAGCAAAAGCGGCGATTCTGTGCACAAAACGCACGTTCTATGCCAAGAGTAGCAATTCGGTGCGTGGAACGCACGTCTTGTGCCAAAACTGAGCAAAAGCGGCGATTCTGTGCACAAAACGCACGTTTTGTGCCAAAACTGAGCAAAAGCGGAGATTCTATGCACGAAAAGCACGTTTTGTGCCAAAACTGAGCATAAGGGGCGATTCTCTGCACGAAACGCAGGTTTTTATCCAAAACTGAGCAAAAGCGGCGATTCTGTGCGCGAAACGCACGTTTTATGCCAAGAGGAGCAATTCGGGGCGTGGAACGCACGTTTTGTGCCAAAACTGAGCAAAAGCGGCGATTCTGTGCACGAAACGCACGTTTTGTGCCAAAACTAAGCAACAGCGGCGATTCTGTGCACGCAACGCACGTTTTGTGCCAAAACTGAGCAAAAGCGGCGATTCTGTGCACAAAACGCACGTTTTGTGCCAAAACTGAGCAAAAGCGGCGATTCTATGCACGAAAAGCACGTTTTGTGCCAAAACTGAGCATAAGGGGCGATTCTCTGTACGAAACGCAGGTTTGTATCCAAAACTGAGCAAAAGCGGCGATTCTGTGCACGAAACGCACGTTTTGTGCCAAAACTGAGCAACAGCGGCGATTCTGTGCACGCAACGCACGTTTTGTGCCAAAACTGAGCAAAAGCGGCGATTCTGTACACGAAACGCACGTTTTGTGCCAAAACTGAGCATAAGGGGCGATTCTCTGTACGAAACGCAGGTTTGTATCCAAAACTGAGCAAAAGCGGCGATTCTGTGCACGAAACGCACGTTTTATGCCAAGAGGAGCAATTCGGTGCGTGGAACGCACGTTTTGTGCCAAAACTGAGCAAAAGCGGCGATTCTGTGCACGAAACGCACGTTTTGTGCCAAAACTAAGCAACAGCGGCGATTCTGTGCACGCAACGCACGTTTTGTGCCAAAACTGAGCAAAAGCGGCGATTCTGTGCACAAAACGCACGTTTTGTGCCAAAACTGAGCAAAAGCGGCGATTCTATGCACGAAAAGCACGTTTTGTGCCAAAACTGAGCATAAGGGGCGATTCTCTGTACGAAACGCAGGTTTGTATCCAGAACTGAGCAAAAGCGGCGATTCTGTGCACGAAACGCACGTTTTATGCCAAGAGGAGCAATTCGGTGCGTGGAACGCACGTTTTGTGCCAAAACTGAGCAGAAGCGGCGATTCTGTGCGCGAAACGCACGTTTTGTGCCAAAACTGAGCAAAAGCGGCGATTCTGTGCACGAAACGCACGTTTTGTGTCAAAACTGAGCAAAAGCGGCGATTCTATGCACGAAACGCTCGTTTTGTGCCAAAACTGAGCAAAAGCGGCGATTCTGTGCACAAAGCGCACGTATTGTGCCAAAACTGAGCAAAAGCCGCGATTCTGTGCACGAATCGCTCGTTTTATGAAAAGAGGAGCAATTCGGTGCGTGGAACGCACGTTTTGTGCCAAAACTGAGCAAAAGCGGCGATTCTGTGCACGAAACGCACGTATTGAGAAAAAACTGAGCAAAAGCGGCGATTCTATGCTCGAAATGCACGTTTTGTGCAAAACTGAGCAAAAGCGGCGATTCTGTGCACGAAACGCACGTATTGTGCCAAAACTGAGCAAAAGCGGCGATTCTGTGCACGAAACGCACGTTTTGTGCCAAAACAGAGCAAAAGCGGCGATTCTGTGCACGAAACGCACGTTTTGTGCCAAAACTGAGCAACAGCGGCGATTCTGTGCACGCAACGCACGTTTTGTGCCAAAACTGAGCAAAAGCGGCGATTCTCTGCACAAAGCGCACGTATTGTGCCAAAACTGAGCAAAAGCCGCGATTCTGTGCACGAAACGCTCGTTCTGTGCCAAAACTGAGCAAAAGCGGCGATTCTGTGCACAAAGCGCACGTATTGTGCCAAAACTGAGCAAAAGCCGCGATTCTGTGCACGAAACACACGTTCTATGCCAAGAGTAGCAATTCGGTGCGTGGAACGCACGTCTTGTGCCAAAACTGAGCAAAAGCGGCGATTCTGTGCACAAAACGCACGTTTTGTGCCAAAACTGAGCAAAAGCGGCGATTCTATGCACGAAAAGCACGTTTTGTGCCAAAACTGAGCATAAGGGGCGATTCTCTGCACGAAACGCAGGTGTTTATCCAAAACTGAGCAAAAGCGGCGATTCTGTGCACGAAACGCACGTTTTATGCCAAGAGGAGCAATTCGGTGCGTAGAACGCACGTTTTATGCCAAAACTGAGCAAAAGCGGCGATTCTGTGCATGAAACGCACGTTTTGTGGCTGAGGGAGCAGTTCTGTGCACGTAACGCTCGTTTTGAGCCAAAACTGAGCAAAAGCGGCGATTCTGTGCGCGAAACGCTCGTTTTGAGCCAAAACCGAGCAAAAGCGGCGATTCTGAGCACGTAACGCTCGTTTTGAGCCAAGACTGAGCAAAATCGGCGATTCTGCGCACGAAACGCACGTTTTGTGCCGAAACCGAGCAAAGGCGGCGATTCTGTTCACGAAACGCACGTTTTGTGCCAAAACTGAGCAAAAGCGGCGAGTCTGTGCATGAAACGCACGTTTTGTGCCAAAACTGGGAAAAAGCGGCGATTCTCTGCACGAAACGCACGTTTTGTGCCAAAACTGAGCAAAAGCGGCGATTCTGTGCACGAAACGCTCGCTTTGAGCCAAAAGTGAGCAAAAGCGGCGATTCTGTGCACGAAACGCACGTTTTGTGCCATAGTTGAGCAAAAGCAGCGATTTTGTTCTCGAAACGCACGTTTCATGCCAAAACTGAGCAAAAGAGGCGATTCTGTGCACGAAACGCACGTTTTGTGCCAAAACTGATCAGAAGCAGTGATTCTGTGCACGAAACACACGTCCTGTGCCATAACTGAGCAAAAGCGGCGATTCCGTGCACGAAACGCACGTTTTGTGCCAAAAGGTGCAAACCGGTGCGTGAAACGCACGTTTTGTGCCAAAACTGAGCAAAAGCGGCGATTCTGTGCACGAAACGCGCGTTCTGTGGCAAAAGCAGCAATTCGGTGTGTGACACGCACGTTTTGTGCCAAAACTCAGCAAAAGCGGCGATTATGTGCACGAAACGCACGTTTTGTGCCAAAACTGAGCAAAAGCGGCGATTATGTGCTCGAAACACACATTTTGTGCCAAAACTGAGCAAAAGAGCCGATTCTGTGCACGAAACGCACGTTTTGTGCCAAAACTGAGCAAAAGCGGCGATTCTGTGCGCGAAACGCTCGTTTTGAGCCAAAACCGAGCAAAAGCGGCGATTCTGAGCACGTAACGCTCGTTTTGAGCCAAAACTGAGCAAAAACGGCGATTCTGCGCACGAAACGCACGTTTTGTGCCGAAACCGAGCAAAGGCCTCGATTCTGTGCACAAAATGCTCGTTTTGAGCCAAAACTGAGCAGAATCGGCGATTGTGTGCACGAAACGCTCGTTTTGACCCAAAACTGAGGAAAGGCGGCGATTCTGTGCACGAAACGCACGTTTTGTGCCAAAAGGAGAAATTCGGAGCGTAACACGCACGTTTTGTGCCAAAACTGAGTAAAAGCGGCGATTCTATTCACGAAACGCTCGTTTTGTACCAGAACTGAGCAAAAGCGGCGATTCTGTGCACGAAGCGCACGTTTTGTGCCAAAACTGAGCAAAAGCGGCGATTCTGCTCGAAACGCACGTATTGAGAAAAAACTGAGCAAAAGCGGCGATTCTATGCTCGAAATGCACGTTTTGTGCAAAACTGAGCAAAAGCGGCGATTCTGTGCACGAAACGCACGTATTGTGCCAAAACTGAGCAAAAAGCGGCGATTCTGTGCTCGAAACGCACGTTTTGTGCCAAAACAGAGCAAAAGCGGCGATTCTGTGCACGAAACGCACGTTTTGTGCCAAAACTGAGCAACAGCGGCGATTCTGTGCACAAAGCGCACGTATAGTGCCAAAACTGAGCAAAAGCCGCGATTCTGTGCACGAAACGCTCGTTTTATGAAAAGAGGAGCAATTCGGTGCGTGGAACGCACGTTTTGTGACAAAACTGAGCAAAAGCGGCGATTCTGTGCACGAAACGCACGTTTTGTGCCAAAACTGAGCAAAAGCGGCGATTCTGTGCACGAAACGCACGTTTTGTTGCGAAACTGAACAAAAACGGCGATTCTGTGTACGAAACGCACGTTTTGTTGCGAAACTGAACAAAAACGGCGATTCTGTGTACGAAACGCACGTTTTGTTGCAATACTGAGCAAAAGCGGCGATCCTGTGCACGAAACGCACGTATTGTGCCAAAACTGAACAAAAGCGGCGATTCTATGCTCGAATGCACGCTTTGTGCCAAAACTGAGCAAAAGCGGCGATTCTGATCACGAAACGCACGTTATGTGCAAAAAGGAGAAATTCGGAGCGTTATACGCACGTTTTGTGCCAAAACTGAGTAAAAGCGGCGATTCTGTTCACGAAACGCTCGTTTTCTACCAAAACTGAGCAAAAGCGGCGATTCTGGGCACGAAACGCACGATTTGCGCCAAAACTAAGCAAAAGCGACGATTCTGTGCACGAAACGCACGTTTTGTGCCAAAACTGAGCAAAAGCGGCGATTCTATGCTCGAGATGCACGTATTGTGCCAAAACTGAACAAAAGCGGCGATTCTATGCTCGAATGCACGTTTTGTGCCAAAACTGAGCAAAAGCTTCGATTCTGATCACGAAACGCACGTTATGTGCCAAAAGGAGAAATTCGGAGCGTAACACGCACGTTTTGTGCCGAAACTGAGTAAAAGCGGCGATTCTATTCACGAAACGCTCGTTTTGTACCAAAACTGAGCAAAAGCGGCGATTCTGTGCACGAAACGCACGTTTTGTGCCTAAACTGGGCAAAAGCGGCGGTTCTGAGCACGAAACGCACGTTTTGTTCCAAAACTGAGCAAAAGCGGCGATTCTATGCACGAAAAGCACGTTTTGTGCCAAAACTGAGCATAAGGGGCGATTCTCTGCACGAAACGCAGGTGTTTATCCAAAACTGAGCAAAAGCGGCGATTCTGTGCACGAAACGCACGTTTTGTGCCAAAACTGATCAGAAGCAGTGATTCTGTGCACGAAACACACGTCCTGTGCCATAACTGAGCAAAAGCGGCGATTCCGTGCACGAAACGCACGTTTTGTGCCAAAAGGTGCAAACCGGTGCGTGAAACGCACGTTTTGTGCCAAAACTGAGCAAAAGCGGCGATTCTGTGCACGAAACGCGCGTTCTGTGGCAAAAGCAGCAATTCGGTGTGTGACACGCACGTTTTGTGCCAAAACTCAGCAAAAGCGGCGATTATGTGCACGAAACGCACGTTTTGTGCCAAAACTGAGCAAAAGCGGCGATTATGTGCTCGAAACACACATTTTGTGCCAAAACTGAGCAAAAGAGCCGATTCTGTGCACGAAACGCACGTTTTGTGCCAAAACTGAGCAAAAGCGGCGATTCTGTGCGCGAAACGCTCGTTTTGAGCCAAAACCGAGCAAAAGCGGCGATTCTGAGCACGTAACGCTCGTTTTGAGCCAAAACTGAGCAAAAACGGCGATTCTGCGCACGAAACGCACGTTTTGTGCCGAAACCGAGCAAAGGCCTCGATTCTGTGCACAAAATGCTCGTTTTGAGCCAAAACTGAGCAGAATCGGCGATTGTGTGCACGAAACGCTCGTTTTGACCCAAAACTGAGGAAAGGCGGCGATTCTGTGCACGAAACGCACGTTTTGTGCCAAAACTGAGCAAAAGCGGCGATTCTGTGCCCGAAACGCACGCTCTGTACAAAAAGGAGCAATTCGGTGCGTGAAACGCACGTTTTGTGCCAAAACTGAGCAATAGCGGCGATTCTGTGCACGAAACGCACGTTTTGTGCCAAAACTGAGCATAAGGGGCGATTCTCTGCACGAAACGCACGTTTTTATCCAAAACTGAGCAAATGCGGCGATTCTGTGCACGAAACGCACGTTTTATGCCAAGAGGAGCAATTCGGTGCGTGGAACGCACGTTTTGTACCAAAAGTGAGCAAAAGTGGCGATTCTGTGCACGAAACGCACGTTTTGTGCTAAAACTGAGGAAAAGCGGCGATTCTGCGCACGAAACACGGGATTTGTGCCAAAACTGAGCACAAGCGGCGATTCTGAGCACGAAACGCACGTTTTGTTCCAAAACTGAGCAAAAGCGGCGATTCTATGCACGAATCGCTCGTTTTGTGCCAAAACTGAGCAAAAGTTGCGATTCTGTGCAAGAAACACAGGATTTGTGCCAAAACTGAGCAAAAGCGGCGATTCTATGCACGAAACGCTCGTTTTGTGCAAATACTGAGCAAAAGCGGCGATTCTGTGCACAAAGCGCACGTATAGTGCCAAAACTGAGCAAAAGCCGCGATTCTGTGCACGAAACGCTCGTTTTATGAAAAGAGGAGCAATTCGGTGCGTGGAACGCACGTTTTGTGACAAAACTGAGCAAAAGCGGCGATTCTGTGCACGAAACGCACGTTTTGTGCCAAAACTGAGCAAAAGCGGCGATTCTGTGCACGAAACGCACGTTTTGTTGCGAAACTGAACAAAAACGGCGATTCTGTGTACGAAACGCACGTTTTGTTGCGAAACTGAACAAAAACGGCGATTCTGTGTACGAAACGCACGTTTTGTTGCAATACTGAGCAAAAGCGGCGATCCTGTGCACGAAACGCACGTATTGTGCCAAAACTGAACAAAAGCGGCGATTCTATGCTCGAATGCACGCTTTGTGCCAAAACTGAGCAAAAGCGGCGATTCTGATCACGAAACGCACGTTATGTGCAAAAAGGAGAAATTCGGAGCGTTATACGCACGTTTTGTGCCAAAACTGAGTAAAAGCGGCGATTCTGTTCACGAAACGCTCGTTTTCTACCAAAACTGAGCAAAAGCGGCGATTCTGGGCACGAAACGCACGATTTGCGCCAAAACTAAGCAAAAGCGACGATTCTGTGCACGAAACGCACGTTTTGTGCCAAAACTGAGCAAAAGCGGCGATTCTATGCTCGAGATGCACGTATTGTGCCAAAACTGAACAAAAGCGGCGATTCTATGCTCGAATGCACGTTTTGTGCCAAAACTGAGCAAAAGCTTCGATTCTGATCACGAAACGCACGTTATGTGCCAAAAGGAGAAATTCGGAGCGTAACACGCACGTTTTGTGCCGAAACTGAGTAAAAGCGGCGATTCTATTCACGAAACGCTCGTTTTGTACCAAAACTGAGCAAAAGCGGCGATTCTGTGCACGAAACGCACGTTTAGTGCCTAAACTGGGCAAAAGCGGCGGTTCTGAGCACGAAACGCACGTTTTGTTCCAAAACTGAGCAAAAGCGGCGATTCTATGCACGAATCGCTCGTATTGTGCCAAAACTTAGCAAAAGCGGCGATTCTATGCTCGAAATGCACGTTTTGTGCCAAAACTGAGCAAAAGCGGCGATTCTGAGCACGAAACGCACGTTTTGTTCCAAAACTGAGCAAAAGCGGCGATTCTATATACGAATCGCTCGTTTTGTGCCAAAACTGAGTAAAAGCGGCGATTCTGTGCACGAAACGCACGTTTTGTTGCGAAACTGAGCAAAAACGGCGATTCTGTGTACGAAACGCACGTTTTGTTGCTAAACTGAGCAAAAGCGGCGATTCTGTGCACGAAACGCACGTATTGTGCCAAAACTGAACAAAAGCTGCGATTCTATGCTCGAATGCACGTTTTGTGCCAAAACTGAGCAAAAGCGGCGATTCTGATCACGAAACGCACGTTATGTGCCAAAAGGAGAAATTCGGAGCGTAACACGCACGTTTTGTGCCAAAACTGAGTAAAAGCGGCGATTCTATTCACGAAACGCTCGTTTTGTACCAGAACTGAGCAAAAGCGGCGATTCTGTGCACGAAGCGCACGTTTTGTGCCAAAACTGAGCAAAAGCGGCGATTCTGCTCGAAACGCACGTATTGAGAAAAAACTGAGCAAAAGCGGCGATTCTATGCTCGAAATGCACGTTTTGTGCAAAACTGAGCAAAAGCGGCGATTCTGTGCACGAAACGCACGTATTGTGCCAAAACTGAGCAAAAAGCGGCGATTCTGTGCTCGAAACGCACGTTTTGTGCCAAAACAGAGCAAAAGCGGCGATTCTGTGCACGAAACGCACGTTTTGTGCCAAAACTGAGCAACAGCGGCGATTCTGTGCACAAAGCGCACGTATAGTGCCAAAACTGAGCAAAAGCCGCGATTCTGTGCACGAAACGCTCGTTTTATGAAAAGAGGAGCAATTCGGTGCGTGGAACGCACGTTTTGTGACAAAACTGAGCAAAAGCGGCGATTCTGTGCACGAAACGCACGTTTTGTGCCAAAACTGAGCAAAAGCGGCGATTCTGTGCACGAAACGCACGTTTTGTTGCGAAACTGAACAAAAACGGCGATTCTGTGTACGAAACGCACGTTTTGTTGCGAAACTGAACAAAAACGGCGATTCTGTGTACGAAACGCACGTTTTGTTGCAATACTGAGCAAAAGCGGCGATCCTGTGCACGAAACGCACGTATTGTGCCAAAACTGAACAAAAGCGGCGATTCTATGCTCGAATGCACGCTTTGTGCCAAAACTGAGCAAAAGCGGCGATTCTGATCACGAAACGCACGTTATGTGCAAAAAGGAGAAATTCGGAGCGTTATACGCACGTTTTGTGCCAAAACTGAGTAAAAGCGGCGATTCTGTTCACGAAACGCTCGTTTTCTACCAAAACTGAGCAAAAGCGGCGATTCTGGGCACGAAACGCACGATTTGCGCCAAAACTAAGCAAAAGCGACGATTCTGTGCACGAAACGCACGTTTTGTGCCAAAACTGAGCAAAAGCGGCGATTCTATGCTCGAGATGCACGTATTGTGCCAAAACTGAACAAAAGCGGCGATTCTATGCTCGAATGCACGTTTTGTGCCAAAACTGAGCAAAAGCTTCGATTCTGATCACGAAACGCACGTTATGTGCCAAAAGGAGAAATTCGGAGCGTAACACGCACGTTTTGTGCCGAAACTGAGTAAAAGCGGCGATTCTATTCACGAAACGCTCGTTTTGTACCAAAACTGAGCAAAAGCGGCGATTCTGTGCACGAAACGCACGTTTTGTGCCTAAACTGGGCAAAAGCGGCGGTTCTGAGCACGAAACGCACGTTTTGTTCCAAAACTGAGCAAAAGCGGCGATTCTATGCACGAATCGCTCGTATTGTGCCAAAACTTAGCAAAAGCGGCGATTCTATGCTCGAAATGCACGTTTTGTGCCAAAACTGAGCAAAAGCGGCGATTCTGAGCACGAAACGCACGTTTTGTTCCAAAACTGAGCAAAAGCGGCGATTCTATATACGAATCGCTCGTTTTGTGCCAAAACTGAGTAAAAGCGGCGATTCTGTGCACGAAACGCACGTTTTGTTGCGAAACTGAGCAAAAACGGCGATTCTGTGTACGAAACGCACGTTTTGTTGCTAAACTGAGCAAAAGCGGCGATTCTGTGCACGAAACGCACGTATTGTGCCAAAACTGAACAAAAGCTGCGATTCTATGCTCGAATGCACGTTTTGTGCCAAAACTGAGCAAAAGCGGCGATTCTGATCACGAAACGCACGTTATGTGCCAAAAGGAGAAATTCGGAGCGTAACACGCACGTTTTGTGCCAAAACTGAGTAAAAGCGGCGATTCTATTCACGAAACGCTCGTTTTGTACCAGAACTGAGCAAAAGCGGCGATTCTGTGCACGAAGCGCACGTTTTGTGCCAAAACTGAGCAAAAGCGGCGATTCTGCTCGAAACGCACGTATTGAGAAAAAACTGAGCAAAAGCGGCGATTCTATGCTCGAAATGCACGTTTTGTGCAAAACTGAGCAAAAGCGGCGATTCTGTGCACGAAACGCACGTATTGTGCCAAAACTGAGCAAAAAGCGGCGATTCTGTGCTCGAAACGCACGTTTTGTGCCAAAACAGAGCAAAAGCGGCGATTCTGTGCACGAAACGCACGTTTTGTGCCAAAACTGAGCAACAGCGGCGATTCTGTGCACGCAACGCACGTTTTGTGCCAAAACTGAGCAAAAGCGGCGATTCTGTACACGAAACGCACGTTTTGTGCCAAAACTGAGCAATAGCGGCGATTCTGTGCACGAAACGCACGTATTGTGCCAAAGCTGAGCATAAGCGGCGATTCTCTGCACGAAACGCAGGTTTTTATCCAAAACTGAGCAAAAGCGGCGATTCTGTGCACGAAACGCACGTTTTGTGCCAAAACTGAGCAACAGCGGCGATTCTGTGCACGCAACGCACGTTTTGTGCCAAAACTGAGCAAAAGCGGCGATTCTGTACACGAAACGCACGTTTTGTGCCAAAACTGAGCAAAAGCGGCGATTCTGTGCACGAAACGCACGTATTGTGCCAAAGCTGAGCATAAGCGGCGATTCTCTGCACGAAACGCAGGTTTTTATCCAAAACTGAGCAAAAGCGGCGATTCTGTGCACAAAACGCACGTTCTATGCCAAGAGTAGCAATTCGGTGCGTGGAACGCACGTCTTGTGCCAAAACTGAGCAAAAGCGGCGATTCTGTGCACAAAACGCACGTTTTGTGCCAAAACTGAGCAAAAGCGGCGATTCTATGCACGAAAAGCACGTTTTGTGCCAAAACTGAGCATAAGGGGCGATTCTCTGCACGAAACGCAGGTTTTTATCCAAAACTGAGCAAAAGCGGCGATTCTGTGCGCGAAACGCACGTTTTATGCCAAGAGGAGCAATTCGGGGCGTGGAACGCACGTTTTGTGCCAAAACTGAGCAAAAGCGGCGATTCTGTGCACGAAACGCACGTTTTGTGCCAAAACTAAGCAACAGCGGCGATTCTGTGCACGCAACGCACGTTTTGTGCCAAAACTGAGCAAAAGCGGCGATTCTGTGCACAAAACGCACGTTTTGTGCCAAAACTGAGCAAAAGCGGCGATTCTATGCACGAAAAGCACGTTTTGTGCCAAAACTGAGCATAAGGGGCGATTCTCTGTACGAAACGCAGGTTTGTATCCAAAACTGAGCAAAAGCGGCGATTCTATGCTCGAGATGCACGTATTGTGCCAAAACTGAACAAAAGCGGCGATTCTATGCTCGAATGCACGTTTTGGGCCAAAACTGAGCAAAAGCTTCGATTCTGATCACGAAACGCACGTTATGTGCCAAAAGGAGAAATTCGGAGCGTAACACGCACGTTTTGTGCCGAAACTGAGTAAAAGCGGCGATTCTATTCACGAAACGCTCGTTTTGTACCAAAACTGAGCAAAAGCGGCGATTCTGTGCACGAAACGCACGTTTTGTGCCTAAACTGGGCAAAAGCGGCGGTTCTGAGCACGAAACGCACGTTTTGTTCCAAAACTGAGCAAAAGCGGCGATTCTATGCACGAATCGCTCGTATTGTGCCAAAACTTAGCAAAAGCGGCGATTCTATGCTCGAAATGCACGTTTTGTGCCAAAACTGAGCAAAAGCGGCGATTCTGAGCACGAAACGCACGTTTTGTTCCAAAACTGAGCAAAAGCGGCGATTCTATATACGAATCGCTCGTTTTGTGCCAAAACTGAGTAAAAGCGGCGATTCTGTGCACGAAACGCACGTTTTGTTGCGAAACTGAGCAAAAACGGCGATTCTGTGTACGAAACGCACGTTTTGTTGCTAAACTGAGCAAAAGCGGCGATTCTGTGCACGAAACGCACGTATTGTGCCAAAACTGAACAAAAGCTGCGATTCTATGCTCGAATGCACGTTTTGTGCCAAAACTGAGCAAAAGCGGCGATTCTGATCACGAAACGCACGTTATGTGCCAAAAGGAGAAATTCGGAGCGTAACACGCACGTTTTGTGCCAAAACTGAGTAAAAGCGGCGATTCTATTCACGAAACGCTCGTTTTGTACCAGAACTGAGCAAAAGCGGCGATTCTGTGCACGAAGCGCACGTTTTGTGCCAAAACTGAGCAAAAGCGGCGATTCTGCTCGAAACGCACGTATTGAGAAAAAACTGAGCAAAAGCGGCGATTCTATGCTCGAAATGCACGTTTTGTGCAAAACTGAGCAAAAGCGGCGATTCTGTGCACGAAACGCACGTATTGTGCCAAAACTGAGCAAAAAGCGGCGATTCTGTGCTCGAAACGCACGTTTTGTGCCAAAACAGAGCAAAAGCGGCGATTCTGTGCACGAAACGCACGTTTTGTGCCAAAACTGAGCAACAGCGGCGATTCTGTGCACGCAACGCACGTTTTGTGCCAAAACTGAGCAAAAGCGGCGATTCTGTACACGAAACGCACGTTTTGTGCCAAAACTGAGCAATAGCGGCGATTCTGTGCACGAAACGCACGTATTGTGCCAAAGCTGAGCATAAGCGGCGATTCTCTGCACGAAACGCAGGTTTTTATCCAAAACTGAGCAAAAGCGGCGATTCTGTGCACGAAACGCACGTTTTGTGCCAAAACTGAGCAACAGCGGCGATTCTGTGCACGCAACGCACGTTTTGTGCCAAAACTGAGCAAAAGCGGCGATTCTGTACACGAAACGCACGTTTTGTGCCAAAACCGAGCAAAAGCGGCGATTCTGTGCACGAAACGCACGTATTGTGCCAAAGCTGAGCATAAGCGGCGATTCTCTGCACGAAACGCAGGTTTTTATCCAAAACTGAGCAAAAGCGGCGATTCTGTGCACAAAACGCACGTTCTATGCCAAGAGTAGCAATTCGGTGCGTGGAACGCACGTCTTGTGCCAAAACTGAGCAAAAGCGGCGATTCTGTGCACAAAACGCACGTTTTGTGCCAAAACTGAGCAAAAGCGGCGATTCTATGCACGAAAAGCACGTTTTGTGCCAAAACTGAGCATAAGGGGCGATTCTCTGCACGAAACGCAGGTTTTTATCCAAAACTGAGCAAAAGCGGCGATTCTGTGCGCGAAACGCACGTTTTATGCCAAGAGGAGCAATTCGGGGCGTGGAACGCACGTTTTGTGCCAAAACTGAGCAAAAGCGGCGATTCTGTGCACGAAACGCACGTTTTGTGCCAAAACTAAGCAACAGCGGCGATTCTGTGCACGCAACGCACGTTTTGTGCCAAAACTGAGCAAAAGCGGCGATTCTGTGCACAAAACGCACGTTTTGTGCCAAAACTGAGCAAAAGCGGCGATTCTATGCACGAAAAGCACGTTTTGTGCCAAAACTGAGCATAAGGGGCGATTCTCTGTACGAAACGCAGGTTTGTATCCAAAACTGAGCAAAAGCGGCGATTCTGTGCACGAAACGCACGTTTTATGCCAAGAGGAGCAATTCGGTGCGTGGAACGCACGTTTTGCGCCAAAACTGAGCAAAAGCGGCGATTCTGTGCGCGAAACGCACGTTTTGTGCCAAAACTGAGCAAAAGCGGCGATTCTGTGCACGAAACGCACGTTTTGTGTCAAAACTGAGCAAAAGCGGCGATTCTATGCACGAAACGCTCGTTTTGTGCCAAAACTGAGCAAAAGCGGCGATTCTGTGCACAAAGCGCACGTATTGTGCCAAAACTGAGCAAAAGCCGCGATTCTGTGCACGAATCGCTCGTTTTATGAAAAGAGGAGCAATTCGGTGCGTGGAACGCACGTTTTGTGCCAAAACTGAGCAAAAGCGGCGATTCTGTGCACGAAACGCACGTATTGAGAAAAAACTGAGCAAAAGCGGCGATTCTATGCTCGAAATGCACGTTTTGTGCAAAACTGAGCAAAAGCGGCGATTCTGTGCACGAAACGCACGTATTGTGCCAAAACTGAGCAAAAGCGGCGATTCTGTGCACGAAACGCACGTTTTGTGCCAAAACAGAGCAAAAGCGGCGATTCTGTGCACGAAACGCACGTTTTGTGCCAAAACTGAGCAACAGCGGCGATTCTGTGCACGCAACGCACGTTTTGTGCCAAAACTGAGCAAAAGCGGCGATTCTCTGCACAAAGCGCACGTATTGTGCCAAAACTGAGCAAAAGCCGCGATTCTGTGCACGAAACGCTCGTTCTGTGCCAAAACTGAGCAAAAGCGGCGATTCCGTGCACAAAGCGCACGTATTGTGCCAAAACTGAGCAAAAGCCGCGATTCTGTGCACGAAACACACGTTTTATGAAAAGAGGAGCAATTCGGTGCGTGGAACGCACGTTTTGTGCCAAAACTGAGCAAAAGCGGCGATTCTGTGCACGAAACGCACGTTCTATGCCAAGAGTAGCAATTCGGTGCGTGGAACGCACGTCTTGTGCCAAAACTGAGCAAAAGCGGCGATTCTGTGCACAAAACGCACGTTTTGTGCCAAAACTGAGCAAAAGCGGCGATTCTATGCACGAAAAGCACGTTTTGTGCCAAAACTGAGCATAAGGGGCGATTCTCTGCACGAAACGCAGGTGTTTATCCAAAACTGAGCATGTTAGCGTTTTGCGTGAGCAGAGCGGGCAGAAATTGAAACGAGACACGTCCAAATCAATTTACTTAACTATATTTACACTTAAAAATTACACTAGCCTACTGTTTACGCAACGATTATTTACACGCGAGACTTAGAGACTTATTCTAAATTATAACTAATAAAAGTAATCGCAGAAAGTCAATGCACTGATAAATGAAGCAAGGAAATGCACTTCGTGCGCGTGCACTAGACAAGAATTAAGCGTGGTCTGAAATGAACAATCGCAAAACTCTGCTATAACAAAGGCACGTGTTGGCGCGTAGACCGTAAGAACGTTAAAGGCGTCGAACCGGCACCGCGTGGCCGTTGAGCCAGTACCGGTTTCTTCTTCGTGATGGCGCGATCGTGGCCATGCGTGTCCGGGAGGTGCTGCCGCTATCGGTAACGACGCACCAGCGAACTACTTTCGCTGCGAACACTAATGGCCGCGCGTGTTCAAAGGAGAATTCTCCAACATTCCCCCCGGCCATCAGCGACTGGTCGATGATGAAGTCTGCGTGTCCGCGTCGTCGTGAGAGGGCTGATGAAGGAGAGCCAGCTTGACGATAGGCCGCGTGAGCGTGGTGGTGGCCGTCTTGAGCTCGACGACCCTGGTCAATCCATCCTTCCCTGGTAGGAGCCTGAGAACCCTGGCCATGGGCCATTTGCCTGGGGGCAGACGTTCGTCAGTGATAAGAACAAGAGCGCCTACCTTGATCTTGTTGGTTGGATGGTGCCATTTGGAGATCGCCTGGAGTCGTTGTAAATATTGCGTGGACCAGAGCTTCCAAAATTGTTGGAGCCGTTGCTGAATGAACTGCCACCTTGACAGTCTGCTGGCTGCGACATCAAGTAGTGCGGGTTCTGGTACTGCGTTCAGCTGCGTTCCGACGAGAAAATGGCCTGGTGACAGGGCTGAAACGTCGTCTGGATCGTCGCTGAGTGGTTCCAATGGTCGTGAGTTGAGGATGGCTTCGATCTGCGCGAGCAATGTTACTGATTCCTCGTACGTCAGCAAAGCATCTCCAACCGTCCTCTTGAGGTGAAATTTGAGCGACTTGACCGCGGCCTCCCATTTTCCGCCCATGTGCGGAGTGGCAGGCGGGTTGAAATTCCACTGCGTACCATCCTTGGCGAGTAAAGCTGCGATGTTCTGATTTTCGCGTGTACTTTCGATGAATTGTTTCCGAAGTTGTGCGTCTGCTCCTTGGAAGTTGGTACCGCAATCTGAGTAGAGGCATGCTGCGATACCTCTCCGGGACGTGAATCTGCGATAGGCTGCGATGAAGGCGTCTGTAGAGTAATCTGAAACAACTTCCAAATGAACAGCTGAGGTTGCGAAACAGACGAATACGCAAATCCACCCTTTATGCGTTTTCGCTCCTCGTCCTTTCCAGGTCTTGAGCGTGAGTGGTCCTGCGTAGTCCACGCCTGTGTGCGTGAACGGGCGCGATGGAGTGACCCGACAGAGAGGTAGTTGGCCCATCAGTTGATGGGCACGGATCCCCCTCTGCCGAGCACACTTCACGCACCTGAGGATGTGAGTCTTCACTGGAGCTCTTCCACCGATGATCCAATAGCGTTGTCTGAGAAAAGCAAGGGTGTCTTGCGTACCTCCGTGCATCGTTTGCTGATGTGCGTGGTCGATAAGAAGCGCTGAGAGCCGTGAATCACGAGGCAAAATTACCGGATGTTTGCCTTCGTGCGACAGCTCTGAGTGTTGCAGCCGTCCTCCTACCCTGGCGATCCCTTGATGGTCGAGGTAAGCGGTCAGCCGTGTGAAAGGATGCGTAGATGGAAGCGAAGTCCCCTTGGTGAGTGCTGCGAGTTCGTCTTTGAAGTAAAGGAACTGCGTGGCCTGAATCCAGTAGATCCTGGCCTTTTCTATGTCAGCTGCGGAGATCATTGGCGTGGGCGAAACGTTGTGTCGTTTCAACAGTTTGTCCACGAATTTGAGGCATAGAGACGTGATTCTGAACAACCTGTTAACAGAAGAATATTGATAGATTAAATTCCATGAATATTCCTTGACTGCGTTCAACGTGTGGAGTGAGACGACAGAGCGAGCTTCTGGAGCTCCTAGCTCGTCTGCGTCACCACTGGTCTGCTTGGGCCATGCGTTCTGCGTTTTCTTGAGCCACGGTGGTCCCGTCCACCACAGAGTGTGCTGATGTAACTGCTCCGTCGAAATGCCTCTCGACACGCAGTCGGCAGGATTTGATGTTCCTGGCGTGTGTCTCCAATGATATTGCTGCGTGATCTCTTCAATTTGAATTACCCGGTTGCGTACGTAATCCTTCCATTTAGAGGGGTGCGTCTTGATCCATGCTAGCGTGACTTCTGAGTCCGTCCACAAAAATGTCTGCGTAACGGTCATGTTCAAAGTAGCGTGAACATGCCTTACCAGTTTGGAAAGTAGCAGCGCTGCTGTTAATTCTAACCTCGGGATGGTTAGGCGTTTGAGTGGAGCCACTCGCGTTTTCGAGCAAACGAGAGAAATTTGGGTACCCGTGGACGGTGAGCGGACGACGAGGTAGACGACAGCTGCCATCGCGAAGACTGACGCATCAGAGAATCCGTGTAGCTCAACGGTCGACGTGGTCGTTGTGTTGAACCATCGTGGGATGGAAAGCTTGGCCAAGCTGGTTAAATCTTCCCTGATGTGAAGCCAACGGCGAGTGATGTGAGGAGGCAGAATGTCGTCCCAACCGAGTTCCTGTAACCAAAGCTCTTGAATTAAGATTTTGGCTCGTATGACTACAGGTGCGACAAAACCGAGAGGATCGAAGACTTGTGCTACTTCGGATAGGATGAGGCGTTTGGAGAACTGCGTGCGTTTGGAAGAAGGTATAGTTGAGAAGTTGAAAGTATCTTGATGCGGGGTCCATTTGATTCCGAGAATTTTGGTCTCGCAGTCGTCGAATGAGATTGCTGCGTTTCCTTGATTGGATGCGAAGACTTCAAGCAACGATTTGCTGGTAGAGTGCCATTTTGCCAGAGGAAATCCTCCCGCCTGGCAAAGTTGCGTCAGCTGCTGCGCCACTTCGAGGAGATGATCTGTCGTATCTGCGCCACCAAAAATATCGTCGACATACCTGCCATTCTTGATGGGATCCACGGCGAGGGGATATCTCGACCCTTCATCCTCTGCAAGTTGTAAGAGTGTGCGCACAGCGAGATACGGAGCAGCTTTCGTCCCGTACGTGACGGTGGTCAGCTGGTAATGCGTTTCCTTCTGCGTGTCATCAAGCCAGAGTATGCGTTGCAAGTTCCAATCATCGGGATGTACCTTGATCTGTCGATACATCTTCGTGATGTCCGTTGCAAACAGATGTTTGTACCTGCGTATCCAGATGAGAAGATCAGCGATGTTCAACATAAGATTGGGACCTGTATGCATAAGATCGTTCAGCGAATATCCTGAGGAAGTTGAACTGGAGCCATTGAATACCACACGAAGAGCGGTGGTCGTGCTGCTCAACTTGAGGACGCCGTGATGTGGAAGATAATACTGCAACGAACTGATTATTGAGCTGTTGTTCAGTCTTACCATATGGCCAAGCTGCTCATACTCGAGCATGAACTTGGTGTACAGCTGATTGTACTGGTCGTCCTTGCTGAGACGTCTGAGGATTCGCTGAAGACAGGCGTGTGCTGTTTGATAAGAATTGCCTAATGCTCGAGGATGTAGTTTGAGCGGCAACCGCACGATGTATCTTCCTGTCGAGTCCCTTGAATGCGTGGTCTTGAAGTGTTCTTCACACTCCTGTTCGTCTGGCGTGAGCAACGGTGTCGTATCCTGTGGTGGCTCCTCTTGC
This sequence comes from Stelis phaeoptera, assembly GCA_943735885.1. Taxonomy (NCBI): domain Eukaryota; kingdom Metazoa; phylum Arthropoda; class Insecta; order Hymenoptera; family Megachilidae; genus Stelis; species Stelis phaeoptera. The sequence continues at coordinate 8,380,695 of OX030934.1, read as the reverse complement.
GTCCAAAATCGGCTGAGTAACTCGTCCAGTTGGCGATTGGTATTATTGACCGTGACCTGATGAACGGTTTTGCGTGGAGTAGAGGGGCCTTCGATGGGGCCGATCACGAGCCAGCCAAAGATAGACAGTTGCGCGACCAGCTGCGTTGACGGATGTCGAATAATGTTTGGCTTGATGATCTGTCCGTAAGCGTCAGCTCCGAGTATGATGTCCACTGGTCTGGAAACAAGAAACTGCGGATCTGCAAGGTTCAGTTTCTCCAGATGCGAGGGCGGTGTTGCGAGAGTTGGTGGCGTCGATGGTAGACAAGTTGTCACCCGTGGAAGCACGTGAGCTTGAATGGTGACTGAGAGAGGCCGGTAATTGGAATGGAGGGTAATATTGACCACTCCGTTCGACTGCGAAGTCCTTGCTCCACCAACTCCGTGGACATCCAAGGTGTAGCGTGTTCGTTTCAATTGGAGCTGCGTTACTAGAGATTCTGAAACAAGTGAGATTTCAGAGCCTGAATCGACCAAGATTCTCACCTGCTGAACTGCGAGGTCTGTGTGCACTCGGGCGAGTGCTGTTGCTAGAAGTGTTGTCCGTGTTCTGCGTGGTCTCGTTGCGTGGTCCGTACGTTGCTTGAATGCGTGGGCGTCCGTGCTTGGTCTTGAAGCGTGAGCTGCGTGGACTGTGGTGTCTTCGACGACTGCGCCGACCCTTCAATCGAACGTGGTTGAGCCGGCGTGACGCGTGGTCGATGTCGAGGGTTGTGACGGGCCCTGCGTAGGCTGCGTGGACGGTCGAGGGCCAGGCACCACCACGTGGCTCAGGTCGGCGCCATGGAGCATCGAGTGGTGCTGCTCACTGCACAATTTGCAGCGTTGCGCGGTCCGGCAGCTCCTCAGATTGTGATGTCCCAGGCAGTTCACACACAGGGCGTGCGCCTTCACCACGTTTGTACGATCTGTTGCCGACAACTGCCGAAACACTGGGCAGGCGGACACGTAGTGTTCCTTGTTGCAGAAGGCGCATGGATACTGTGCCTGCCGAGGACGTGATGGTGTGGCGGAACCGGCCTGCTCCGACTGGCGTGATGTTGATGCAGTGAGGCCGGTGGCTGCGTGAGACGTGGACCTTGCAGCGCTGGCTCGCTGGTGCGTGGTCTGATGAGGCCGGGATGACGAGGGCTGCGTGGGCTGAGGCGTTGTGCGAGGCTCGGGCAACCGTTCAAGCTGCTCAAGCGTGCCAGCTCGCGAGAGCAAGAACGAAGTCAGTTGCGCCAGTGTCGGGAAGTCCTTCTGGTCAGCGAGCGAGGACTCCCATCGCTCTCGGGTGTCGTTGTCGAGCAGGCGGACGAGGGAGGTCACCATGTAACAATTATGGGGATCCTCTAGTCCGAAGGTCTTGAGCGCCTGGGTTGTCTCCCCGATGATATTGACCATCTTAAGGAGAGAGGAGGCCTTCCGCTGTTTCATTGGCTTCAGTGCGTAGATGCGGTCCATGTAGGCCTGGACGTTGAGACGCTTGTTTTCGAAGCGGTCGACCAGGAGTCGCCAGGCGAGCGTGAACGCCTCGTCGTTGGCAGGGAGGTGGTTGATCACCTGTGCTGCGCTTCCTGATACTGCTCCCTTCAGGTAATGGAGCTTGTCGAGGGCTGAGATTCCTGCGCGGTCCATAATCACCGAGGTGAACGCTGCCTTGAATTCCGGCCACTGGCTGTACTCGCCGTCAAACCGTGGGATTGGTATCTCCGGGAGTCGTGTGCGATAGTGCTCGGGTTGCGTGGCCTGAGTGGTCTGCGCGGTCTGAGGCTGCGGCGTGGGTTGTGCCCATCGGTACTCCAGTTGAGCCACCAACTTCCTTGCGGTCAGCATCAACCTTTCTTCTCGCGACGCAGCCCTCGCCTCGTAGTATTCATGATCGAGGCGTGACGCTGGCCAGACGCGGCTGAGGGCATGATGCTCCTGCTGGAACTTGAGATGGAGCTCCAGCAACGTATCACGCACGATCGCGAGTTCGTCTCGTAAGAGCCTGAGGGGCTCTGCCTTTGTGGCCGCCTCCAAGTCCTCCACGATGGTAGCCACCGTGTCCAGTCTCTCCAGCTGGTTGCGAGCGCGGACCTGGAGCTCCGACGATAAACGTGCAGGCGAGCGTGAGCGGGTGGTCTGCGAGGGCCGCGTGGTCTCCGTCGGAAGGGTGAGAAGCGGGGGCATCGTCGCTTCCTCACCTCTTGCACTGTCGGACGGTGGAGAGTCCGCCCGCGACGCCGGGGAAGAATCGCGTGATTTTGGCATTTCTTCTCGAATCACCGAAAACGTCAACAGAGGTCTCACTCAAGAATGTCACACCAAAAGAGTCGCTGAGCTCAATAAAACTAAACACTTATAACTATAGCGAGTCACTTATCTCGACAAAACACAAACACGACACGAGGCTGACGTCACTCAAGATGGCCGTTGTAACGGCGTCTTTCAAACCGCCACGGCAAGGGCGTGTCTCGATATCCGGCTCGAAGGACCAAAATGTTAGCGTTTTGCGTGAGCAGAGCGGGCAGAAATTGAAACGAGACACGTCCAAATCAATTTACTTAACTATATTTACACTTAAAAATTACACTAGCCTACTGTTAACGCAACGATTATTTACACGCGAGACTTAGAGACTTATTCTAAATTATAACTAATAAAAGTAATCGCAGAAAGTCAATGCACTGATAAATGAAGCAAGGAAATGCACTTCGTGCGCGTGCACTAGACAAGAATTAAGCGTGGTCTGAAATGAACAATCGCAAAACTCTGCTATAACAAAGGCACGTGTTGGCGCGTAGACCGTAAGAACGTTAAAGGCGTCGAACCGGCACCGCGTGGCCGTTGAGCCAGTACCGGTTTCTTCTTCGTGATGGCGCGATCGTGGCCATGCGTGTCCGGGAGGTGCTGCCGCTATCGGTAACGACGCACCAGCGAACTACTTTCGCTGCGAACACTAATGGCCGCGCGTGTTCAAAGGAGAATTCTCCAACAGAGCAAAAGCGGCGATTCTGTGCACGAAACGCACGTTTTATGCCAAGAGGAGCAATTCGGTGCGTAGAACGCACGTTTTATGCCAAAACTGAGCAAAAGCGGCGATTCTGTGCATGAAAGGCACGTTTTGTGGCTGAGGGAGCAGTTCTGTGCACGTAACGCTCGTTTTGAGCCAAAACTGAGCAAAAGCGGCGATTCTGTGCGCGAAACGCTCGTTTTGAGCCAAAACCGAGCAAAAGCGGCGATTCTGAGCACGTAACGCTCGTTTTGAGCCAAGACTGAGCAAAATCGGCGATTCTGCGCACGAAACGCACGTTTTGTGCCAAAACTGGGAAAAAGCGGCGATTCTCTGCACGAAACGCACGTTTTGTGCCAAAACTGAGCAAAAGCGGCGATTCTGTGCACGAAACGCTCGCTTTGAGCCAAAAGTGAGCAAAAGCGGCGATTCTGTGCACGAAACGCACGTTTTGTGCCATAGTTGAGCAAAAGCAGCGATTTTGTTCTCGAAACGCACGTTTCATGCCAAAACTGAGCAGAAGAGGCGATTCTGTGCACGAAACGCACGTTTTGTGCCAAAACTGATCAGAAGCAGTGATTCTGTGCACGAAACACACGTCCTGTGCCATAACTGAGCAAAAGCGGCGATTCCGTGCACGAAACGCACGTTTTGTGCCAAAAGGTGCAAACCGGTGCGTGAAACGCACGTTTTGTGCCAAAACTGAGCAAAAGCGGCGATTCTGTGCACGAAACGCGCGTTCTGTGGCAAAAGCTGCAATTCGGTGTGTGACACGCACGTTTTGTGCCAAAACTCAGCAAAAGCGGCGATTTTGTGCACGAAACGCACGTTTTGTGCCAAAACTGAGCAAAAGCGGCGATTATGTGCTCGAAACACACATTTTGTGCCAAAACTGAGCAAAAGAGCCGATTCTGTGCACGAAACGCACGTTTTGTGCCAAAACTGAGCAAAAGCGGCGATTTTGTGCACGAAACGCACGTTTTGTGCCAAAACTGAGCAAAAGCAGAGATTCTGTGCACGAAACACACGTTCTGTGCCATAACTGTGCAAGAGTGGCGATTCTGTGCACGAAACGCTCGCTTTGAGCCAAAACTGAGGAAAAGCGGCGATTCTGTGCGCGAAACGCTCGTTTTGAGCCAAAACTGTGCAAAAGCGGTGATTCTGTGCACGAAACGCTCGTTTTAAGCCAATACTGAGCAAAAGCGGCGATTCTGTGCACGAAACGCACGTTTTGATCCAAAACTGAGTAAAAGCGGCGATTCTGTGCGCGAAACGCTCGTTTTGATCCAAAACTGAGCAAAAGCGGCGATTCTGTGCACGAAACGCTCGCTTTGAGCCAAAAGTGAGCAAAAGCGGCGATTCTGTGCACGAAACGCACGTTTTGTGATAAACCTGAGCAGAACCAACGATTCTGTGCATGACACGCACATTTTATGCCAAAACTGAGCAAAAGCGGCGATTCTGTGCACGAAACGCACGTTTTGTGCCAAAAGGAGCAATTCGGTGTGTGAAACGCACGTTTTGTGCCAAAACGGAGTAAAAGCGGCGATTCTGTGCGCAAAACGCTCGTTTTGATCCAAAACTGAGCAAAAGCGGCAATTCTGTGCACGAAACGCTCGATTTGAGCCAAAAGTGAGCAAAAGCGGCGATTCTGTGCACGAAACGCACGTTTTGTGATAAAACTGAGCAAAACCAACGATTCTGTGCATGACACGCACGTTTTATGCCAAAACTGAGCAAAAGCGGCGATTCTGTGCATGAGAGGCTCGTTTTGTGGCTGAGGGAGCAGTTCTGTGTACGTAACGCTCGTTTTGAGCCAAAACTGAGCAAAAACGGCGATTCTGCGCACGAAACGCACGTTTTGTGCCGAAACCGAGCAAAGGCCTCGATTCTGTGCACAAAATGCTCGTTTTGAGCCAAAACTGAGCAGAATCGGCGATTGTGTGCACGAAACGCTCGTTTTGACCCAAAACTGAGGAAAGGCGGCGATTCTGTGCACGAAACGCACGTTTTGTGCCAAAACTGAGCAAAAGCGGCGATTCTGTGCCCGAAACGCACGCTCTGTACAAAAAGGAGCAATTCGGTGCGTGAAACGCACGTTTTGTGCCAAAACTGAGCAATAGCGGCGATTCTGTGCACGAAACGCACGTTTTGTGCCAAAACTGAGCAAAAGCGGCGATTCTGCGCACGAAATGCACGTTTTGTGAGAAAAGGAGCAATTCGGTGTGTGAAACGCACGTTTTGTGCCAAAACTGAGCAATAGCGGCGGTTCTGTGCGCGATACGCTCGTTTTTATCCAAAACTGAGCAAAAGCGGCGATTCTGTGCACGAAACGCACGTTTTGTGAGAAAAGGAGCAATTCGGTGTGTGAAACGCACGTTTTGTGCCAAAACGAAGTAAAAGCGGCGATTCTGTGCGCGAAACGCTCGTTTTGATCCAAAACTGAGCAAAAGCGGCGATTCTGTGCACGAAACGCACGTTTTTCGCCAGAACTGAGCAAAAGCGTCGATTCAGAGCACGAAACGCACGTTTTGTGCCAAAACTGAGCAAAAGCGGCGATTCTGTGCACGTAGCCCCCGTTTTGTTGCAAAACTGTGCAAAAGCGGCGATTCAGTGCACGAAACGCTCATTTTAAGCCAAAACTGAGCAAAAGCGGAATTTCTGTGCACGAACCGCACGTTTTGTGCCAAAACTGAGCAAAAGCAGTGATTCTGAGCACGAAACACACGTTCTGTTGCCATAACTGTGCAAAAGCGGCGGTTCTGTGCACAAAACACACGTTCTGTGCCAAAACTGAGCAAAAGCGGCGATTCTGATCACGAAACGCACGTTATGTGCCAAAAGGAGAAATTTGGAGCGTAACACGCACGTTTTGTGCCAAAACTGAGTAAAAGCGGCGATTCTATTCACGAAACGCTCGTTTTGTACCAGAACTGAGCAAAAGCGGCGATTCTGTGCACGAAGCGCACGTTTTGTGCCAAAACTGAGCAAAAGCGGCGATTCTGCTCGAAACGCACGTATTGAGAAAAAACTGAGCAAAAGCGGCGATTCTATGCTCGAAATGCACGTTTTGTGCAAAACTGAGCAAAAGCGGCGATTCTGTGCACGAAACGCACGTATTGTGCCAAAACTGAGCAAAAGCGGCGATTCTGTGCACGAAACGCACGTTTTGTGCCAAAACAGAGCAAAAGCGGCGATTCTGTGCACGAAACGCACGTTTTGTGCCAAAACTGAGCAACAGCGGCGATTCTGGGCACGCAACGCACGTTTTGTGCCAAAACTGAGCAAAAGCGGCGATTCTCTGCACAAAGCGCACGTATTGTGCCAAACCTGAGCAAAAGCCGCGATTCTGTGCACGAAACGCTCGTTCTGTGCCAAAACTGAGCAAAAGCGGCGATTCTGTGCACAAAGCGCACGTATTGTGCCAAAACTGAGCAAAAGCCGCGATTCTGTGCACGAAACACACGTTTTATGAAAAGAGGAGCAATTCGGTGCGTGGAACGCACGTTTTGTGCCAAAACTGAGCAAAAGCGGCGATTCTGTGCACGAAACGCACGTTCTATGCCAAGAGTAGCAATTCGGTGCGTGGAACGCACGTCTTGTGCCAAAACTGAGCAAAAGCGGCGATTCTGTGCACAAAACGCACGTTTTGTGCCAAAACTGAGCAAAAGCGGCGATTCTATGCACGAAAAGCACGTTTTGTGCCAAAACTGAGCAAAAGCGGCGATTCTGTGCACGAAACGCACGTTTTATGCCAAGAGGAGCAATTCGGTGCGTAGAACGCACGTTTTATGCCAAAACTGAGCAAAAGCGGCGATTCTGTGCATGAAAGGCACGTTTTGTGGCTGAGGGAGCAGTTCTGTGCACGTAACGCTCGTTTTGAGCCAAAACTGAGCAAAAGCGGCGATTCTGTGCGCGAAACGCTCGTTTTGAGCCAAAACCGACCAAAAGCGGCGATTCTGAGCACGTAACGCTCGTTTTGAGCCAAGACTGAGCAAAATCGGCGATTCTGCGCACGAAACGCACGTTTTGTGCCGAAACCGAGCAAAGGCGGCGATTCTGTTCACGAAACGCACGTTTTGTGCCAAAACTGAGCAAAAGCGGCGAGTCTGTGCATGAAACGCACGTTTTGTGCCAAAACTGGGAAAAAGCGGCGATTCTCTGCACGAAACGCACGTTTTGTGCCAAAACTGAGCAAAAGCGGCGATTCTGTGCACGAAACGCTCGCTTTGAGCCAAAAGTGAGCAAAAGCAGTGATTCTGTGCACGAAACACACGTTCTGTTGCCATAACTCTGCAAAAGCGGCGGTTCTGTGCACAAAACACACGTTCTGTGCCACAACTGAGCAAAAGCGGCGATTCTGTGCACGGGGCACACGTTCTGTGGCAAAATGGGCAATTCGGTGTGTGAAACGCACGTATTGTGCCAAAACTGAGCAATAGCGGCGATTCTGTGCGCGATATGCTCGTTTTGATCCAAAACTGAGCAAAAGCGGCGATTTTGTGCACGAAACGCACGTTTTGTGAGAAAAGGAGCAATTCGGTGTGTGAAACGCACGTTTTGTGCCAAAACGAAGTAAAAGCGGCGATTCTGTGCGCGAAACGCTCGTTTTGATCCAAAACTGAGCAAAAGCGGCGATTCTGTGCACAAAACGCACGTTTTTCGCCAGAACTGAGCAACAGCGTCGATTCAGAGCACGAAACGCACGTATTGTGCCAAAACTGAGCAAAAGCGGCGATTCTGTGCATGAAACGCACGTTTTGTGGCAGAAGGAGCAGTTCTGTGCACGTAACGCTCGTATTGAGCAATAACTGAGCAAAAGCGGCGATTCTGTGCGCGAAACGCTCGTTTTGATCCAAAACTGAGCAAAAGCGGCGATTCTGTGCACGAAACGCTCGCTTTGAGCCAAAAGTGAGCAAAATCGGCGATTCTGTGCACGAAACGCACGTTTTGTGCTGAAACCGAGCAAAAGCGGCGATTCTGTGCACGAAACGCTCGCTTTGAGCCAAAAGTGAGCAAAAGCGGCGATTCTGTGCATGAAACGCACGTTTTGTGGCAGAAGGAGCAGTTCTGTGCACGTAACGCTCGTTTTGAGCAATAACTGAGCAAAAGCGGCGATTCTGTGCGCGAAACGCTCGTTTTGATCCAAAACTGAGCAAAAGCGGCGATTCTGTGCACGAAACGCACGTTTTGTGAGAAAAGGAGCAATTCGGTGTGTGAAACGCACGTTTTGTGCCAAAACGAAGTAAAAGCGGGTGATTCTGTGCGCGAAACGCTCGTTTTGATCCAAAACTGAGCAAAAGCGGCGATTCTGTGCACGAAACGCACGTTTTGTGATAAAACTGAGCAAAACCAACGATTCTGTGCATGACACGCACGTTTTATGCCAAAACTGAGCAAAAGCGGCGATTCTGTGCATGAAAGTTACGTTTTGTGGCTGAGGGAGCAGTTCTGTGCACGAAACGCACGTTTTGTGCCAAAACTGAGCAAAAGCGGCGATTCTGTGCACGAAACGCTCGTTTTTAGCCAATACTGAGCAGAAGCGGCGATTCTGTGCACGAAACGCACGTTTTGTGCCAAAACTGAGCAAAAGCAGCGATTCTGTGCATGAAACGCACGTTTTGGGGCAGAAGGAGCAATTCGGTGCACGAAACGCACGTTTTGTGCCAAAACTGAGCAAAAGCGGCGATTCTGTGCACGAAACGCTCGTTTTTAGCGAATACTGAGCAAAAGCGGCGATTCTGTGCACGAAACGCACGTTTTGATCCAAAACTGAGTAAAAGCGGCGATTCTGTGCGCGAAACGCTCGTTTTGATCCAAAACTGAGCAAAAGCGGCGATTCTGTGCACGAAACGCACGTTTTGTGATAGAACTGAGCAAAACCAACGATTCTGTGCATGACACGCACGTTTTATGCCAAAACTGAGCAAAATCGGCGATTCTGTGCACGAAACGCACGTTTTGTGCTGAAACCGAGCAAAAGCGGCGATTCTGTGCATGAAACGCACGTTTTGTGGCAGAAGGAGCAATTCGGTGCACGAAACGCACGTTTTGTGATAAAACTGAGCAAAACCAACGATTCTGTGCATGACACGCACGTTTTATGCCAAAACTGAGCAAAAGCGGCGATTCTGTGCATGAAAGTTACGTTTTGTGGCTGAGGGAGCAGTTCTGTGCACGTAACGATCGTTTTGAGCCAAAACTGAGCTAAAGCGGCGATTCTGTGCGCGAAACGCTCGTTTTGAACCAAAACCGAGCAAAAGCGGCGATTCTGAGCACGTAACGCTCGTTTTGAGCCAAAACTGAGCAAAATCGGCGATTCTGCGCACGAAACGCACGTTTTGTGCCGAAACCGAGCAAAATCGGCGATTCTGTGCACGAAACGCACGTTTTGTGCTGAAACCGAGCAAAAGCAGCGATTCTGTGCACGAAACGCTCGCTTTGAGCCAAAAGTGAGCAAAATCGGCGATTCTGTGCACGTAGCCCCCGTTTTGTTGCAAAACTGTGCAAAAGCGGCGATTCAGTGCACGATACGCTCATTTTAAGCCAAAACTCAGCAAAAGCGGAATTTCTGTGCACGAACCGCACGTTTTGTGCCAAAACTGAGCAAAAGCGGCGATTCTGTGCATGAAAGGCAGGTTTTGTGGCAGAAGGAGCAGGTCTGTGCACGTAACGCTCGTGTTGAGCAATAACTGAGCAAAAGCGGCGATTCTGTGCGCGAAACGCACGTTTTGTGCCAAAACTGAGCAAAAGCCGCGATTCTGTGCATGAAACGCACGTTTTGTGGCAGAAGGAGCAATTCGGTGCACGCAACGCACGTTTTGTGCCAAAACTGAGCAAAAGCGGCGATTCTGTGCACGAAACGCTCGTTTTTAGCCAATACTGAGCAAAAGCGGCGATTCTGTGCACGAAACGCACGTTTTGATCCAAAACTGAGTAAAAGCGGCGATTCTGTGCGCGAAACGCTCGTTTTGATCCAAAACTGAGCAAAAGCGGCGGTTCTGTGCACGAAACGCTCGCTTTGAGCCAAAAGTGAGCAAAAGCGGCGATTCTGTGCACGAAACGCACGTTTTGTGATAAAACTGAGCAGAACCAACGATTCTGTGCATGACACGCACATTTTATGCCAAAAGTGAGCAAAAGCGGCGATTCTGTGCACGAAACGCACGTTTTGTGATAAAACTGAGCAAAACCAACGATTCTGTGCATGACACGCACGTTTTATGCCAAAACTGAGCAAAAGCGGCGATTCTGTGCATGAAAGGCACGTTTTGTGGCTGAGGGAGCAGTTCTGTGCACGTAACGATCGTTTTGAGCCAAAACTGAGCTAAAGCGGCGATTCTGTGCGCGAAACGCTCGTTTTGAGCCAAAACCGAGCAAAAGCGGCGATTCTGAGCACGTAACGCTCGTTTTGAGCCAAAACTGAGCAAAATTGGCGATTCTGCGCACGAAACGCACGTTTTGTGCCGAAACCGAGCAAAGGCGGCGATTCTGTGCACAAAATGCTCGTTTTGAGCCAAAACTGAGCAGAATCGGCGATTGTGTGCACGAAACGCTCGTTTTGACCCAAAACTGAGGAAAGGCGGCGATTCTGTGCACGAAACGCACGTTTTGTGCCAAAACTGAGCAAAAGCGGCGATTCTGTGCCCGAAACGCACGTTTTGTGACAGAAGGAGCAGTTCTGTGCACGTAACGCTCGTTTTGAGCCAAAACTGAGCAAAAGCGGCGTTTCTGTGCACGAAACGCACGTTTTGTGCCAAAACTGAGCAAAAGCGGCGATTCTGTGGACGAAACGCACGTATTGATCCAAAACTGAGCAAAAGCGGCGATTCTGTGAGCGAAACGCCCGTTTTGAGAAAAAACCGAGCAAAAGCGGCGATTCTGTGCACGTAACGCTCGTTCTGAGCCAAAACTGAGCAAAATCGGCGATTCTGTGCACGAAACGCACGTTTTGTGCTGAAACCGAGCAAAAGCGGCGATTCTGTGCACGAAACGCTCGCTTTGAGCCAAAAGTGAGCAAAAGCGGCGATTCTGTGCATGAAACGCACGTTTTGTGGCAGAAGGAGCAGTTCTGTGCACGTAACGCTCGTTTTGAGCAATAGCTGAGCAAAAGCGGCGATTCTGTGCGCGAAACGCTCGTTTTGATCCAAAACTGAGCAAAAGCGGCGATTCTGTGCACGAAACGCTCGCTTTGAGCCAAAAGTGAGCAAAATCGGCGATTCTGTGCACGAAACGCACGTTTTGTGCTGAAACCGAGCAAAAGCGGCGATTCTGTGCACGAAACGCTCGCTTCGAGCCAAAAGTGAGCAAAAGCGGCGATTCTGTGCATGAAACGCACGTTTTGTGGCAGAAGGAGCAGTTCTGTGCACGTAACGCTCGTTTTGAGCAATAACTGAGCAAAAGCGGCGATTCTGTGCGCGAAACGCTCGTTTTGATCCAAAACTGAGCAAAAGCGGCGATTCTGTGCACGAAACGCACGTTTTGTGAGAAAAGGAGCAATTCGGTGTGTGAAACGCACGTTTTGTGCCAAAACGAAGTAAAAGCGGGTGATTCTGTGCGCGAAACGCTCGTTTTGATCCAAAACTGAGCAAAAGCGGCGATTGTGTGCACGTAGCCCCCGTTTTGTTGCAAAACTGTGCAAAAGCGGCGATTCAGTGCACGATACGCTCATTTTAAGCCAAAACTCAGCAAAAGCGGAATTTCTGTGCACGAACCGCACGTTTTGTGCCAAAACTGAGCAAAAGCGGCGATTCTGTGCATGAAACGCACGTTTTGTGGCAGAAGGAGCAGGTCTGTGCACGTAACGCTCGTGTTGAGCAATAACTGAGCAAAAGCGGCGATTCTGTGCGCGAAACGCACGTTTTGTGCCAAAACTGAGCAAAAGCCGCGATTCTGTGCACGAAACGCACGTATTGTGCCAAAACTGAGCATAAGCGGCGATTCTCTGCACGAAACGCAGGTTTTTATCCAAAACTGAGCAAAAGCGGCGATTCTGTGCCCGAAACGCACGTTCTATGCCAAGAGTAGCAATTCGGTGCGTGGAACGCACGTCTTGTGCCAAAACTGAGCAAAAGCGGCGATTCTGTGCACAAAACGCACGTTTTGTGCCAAAACTGAGCAAAAGCGGCGATTCTATGCACGAAAAGCACGTTTTGTGCCAAAACTGAGCAAAAGCGGCGATTCTGATCACGAAACGCACGTTATGTGCCAAAAGGAGAAATTCGGAGCGTAACACGCACGTTTTGTGCCAAAACTGAGTAAAAGCGGCGATTCTATTCACGAAACGCTCGTTTTGTACCAGAACTGAGCAAAAGCGGCGATTCTGTGCACGAAGCGCACGTTTTGTGCCAAAACTGAGCAAAAGCGGCGATTCTGCTCGAAACGCACGTATTGAGAAAAAACTGAGCAAAAGCGGCGATTCTATGCTCGAAATGCACGTTTTGTGCAAAACTGAGCAAAAGCGGCGATTCTGTGCACGAAACGCACGTATTGTGCCAAAACTGAGCAAAAAGCGGCGATTCTGTGCACGAAACGCACGTTTTGTGCCAAAACAGAGCAAAAGCGGCGATTCTGTGCACGAAACGCACGTTTTGTGCCAAAACTGAGCAACAGCGGCGATTCTGTGCACGCAACGCACGTTTTGTGCCAAAACTGAGCAAAAGCGGCGATTCTGTACACGAAACGCACGTTTTGTGCCAAAACTGAGCAAAAGCGGCGATTCTGTGCACGAAACGCACGTATTGTGCCAAAGCTGAGCATAAGCGGCGATTCTCTGCACGAAACGCAGGTTTTTATTCAAAACTGAGCAAAAGCGGCGATTCTGTGCACGAAACGCACGTTTTGTGCCAAAACTGAGCAACAGCGGCGATTCTGTGCACGCAACGCACGTTTTGTGCCAAAACTGAGCAAAAGCGGCGATTCTGTACACGAAACGCACGTTTTGTGCCAAAACTGAGCAAAAGCGGCGATTCTGTGCACGAAACGCACGTATTGTGCCAAAGCTGAGCATAAGCGGCGATTCTCTGCACGAAACGCAGGTTTTTATCCAAAACTGAGCAAAAGCGGCGATTCTGTGCACAAAACGCACGTTCTATGCCAAGAGTAGCAATTCGGTGCGTGGAACGCACGTCTTGTGCCAAAACTGAGCAAAAGCGGCGATTCTGTGCACAAAACGCACGTTTTGTGCCAAAACTGAGCAAAAGCGGAGATTCTATGCACGAAAAGCACGTTTTGTGCCAAAACTGAGCATAAGGGGCGATTCTCTGCACGAAACGCAGGTTTTTATCCAAAACTGAGCAAAAGCGGCGATTCTGTGCGCGAAACGCACGTTTTATGCCAAGAGGAGCAATTCGGGGCGTGGAACGCACGTTTTGTGCCAAAACTGAGCAAAAGCGGCGATTCTGTGCACGAAACGCACGTTTTGTGCCAAAACTAAGCAACAGCGGCGATTCTGTGCACGCAACGCACGTTTTGTGCCAAAACTGAGCAAAAGCGGCGATTCTGTGCACAAAACGCACGTTTTGTGCCAAAACTGAGCAAAAGCGGCGATTCTATGCACGAAAAGCACGTTTTGTGCCAAAACTGAGCATAAGGGGCGATTCTCTGTACGAAACGCAGGTTTGTATCCAAAACTGAGCAAAAGCGGCGATTCTGTGCACGAAACGCACGTTTTATGCCAAGAGGAGCAATTCGGTGCGTGGAACGCACGTTTTGTGCCAAAACTGAGCAAAAGCGGCGATTCTGTGCACGAAACGCACGTTTTGTGCCAAAACTAAGCAACAGCGGCGATTCTGTGCACGCAACGCACGTTTTGTGCCAAAACTGAGCAAAAGCGGCGATTCTGTGCACAAAACGCACGTTTTGTGCCAAAACTGAGCAAAAGCGGCGATTCTATGCACGAAAAGCACGTTTTGTGCCAAAACTGAGCGTAAGGGGTGATTCTCTGTACGAAACGCAGGTTTGTATCCAGAACTGAGCAAAAGCGGCGATTCTGTGCACGAAACGCACGTTTTATGCCAAGAGGAGCAATTCGGTGCGTGGAACGCACGTTTTGTGCCAAAACTGAGCAAAAGCGGCGATTCTCTGCACAAAGCGCACGTATTGTGCCAAAACTGAGCAAAAGCCGCGATTCTGTGCACGAAACGCTCGTTCTGTGCCAAAACTGAGCAAAAGCGGCGATTCTGTGCTCAAAGCGCACGTATTGTGCCAAAACTGAGCAAAAGCCGCGATTCTGTGCACGAAACACACGTTTTATGAAAAGAGGAGCAATTCGGTGCGTGGAACGCACGTTTTGTGCCAAAACTGAGCAAAAGCGGCGATTCTATATACGAATCGCTCGTTTTGTGCCAAAACTGAGTAAAAGCGGCGATTCTGTGCACGAAACGCACGTTTTGTTGCGAAACTGAGCAAAAACGGCGATTCTGTGTACGAAACGCACGTTTTGTTGCTAAACTGAGCAAAAGCGGCGATTCTGTGCACGAAACGCACGTATTGTGCCAAAACTGAACAAAAGCTGCGATTCTATGCTCGAATGCACGTTTTGTGCCAAAACTGAGCAAAAGCGGCGATTCTGATCACGAAACGCTCGCTTTGAGCCAGAAGTGAGCAAAATCGGCGATTCTGTGCACGAAACGCTCGTTTTGAGCCAATACTGAGCAAAAGCGGCGATTCTGTGGACGAAACGCACGTTTTGATCCAAAACTGAGCAAAAGCGGCGATTCTGTGCGCGAAACGCTCGTTTTGAGAAAAAACCGAGCAAAAGCGGCGATTCTGTGCGCGAAACGCTCGTTTTGATCCAAAACTGAGCAAAAGCGGCGATTCTGTGCACGAAACGCTCGCTTTGAGCCAAAAGTGAGCAAAATCGGCGATTCTGTGCACGAAACGCACGTTTTGTGCTGAAACCGAGCAAAAGCGGCGATTCTGTGCACGAAACGCTCGCTTCGAGCCAAAAGTGAGCAAAAGCGGCGATTCTGTGCATGAAACGCACGTTTTGTGGCAGAAGGAGCAGTTCTGTGCACGTAACGCTCGTTTTGAGCAATAACTGAGCAAAAGCGGCGATTCTGTGCGCGAAACGCTCGTTTTGATCCAAAACTGAGCAAAAGCGGCGATTCTGTGCACGAAACGCACGTTTTGTGAGAAAAGGAGCAATTCGGTGTGTGAAACGCACGTTTTGTGCCAAAACGAAGTAAAAGCGGGTGATTCTGTGCGCGAAACGCTCGTTTTGATCCAAAACTGAGCAAAAGCGGCGATTGTGTGCACGTAGCCCCCGTTTTGTTGCAAAACTGTGCAAAAGCGGCGATTCAGTGCACGATACGCTCATTTTAAGCCAAAACTCAGCAAAAGCGGAATTTCTGTGCACGAACCGCACGTTTTGTGCCAAAACTGAGCAAAAGCGGCGATTCTGTGCATGAAACGCACGTTTTGTGGCAGAAGGAGCAGGTCTGTGCACGTAACGCTCGTGTTGAGCAATAACTGAGCAAAAGCGGCGATTCTGTGCGCGAAACGCACGTTTTGTGCCAAAACTGAGCAAAAGCCGCGATTCTGTGCACGAAACGCACGTATTGTGCCAAAACTGAGCATAAGCGGCGATTCTCTGCACGAAACGCAGGTTTTTATCCAAAACTGAGCAAAAGCGGCGATTCTGTGCCCGAAACGCACGTTCTATGCCAAGAGTAGCAATTCGGTGCGTGGAACGCACGTCTTGTGCCAAAACTGAGCAAAAGCGGCGATTCTGTGCACAAAACGCACGTTTTGTGCCAAAACTGAGCAAAAGCGGCGATTCTATGCACGAAAAGCACGTTTTGTGCCAAAACTGAGCAAAAGCGGCGATTCTGATCACGAAACGCACGTTATGTGCCAAAAGGAGAAATTCGGAGCGTAACACGCACGTTTTGTGCCAAAACTGAGTAAAAGCGGCGATTCTATTCACGAAACGCTCGTTTTGTACCAGAACTGAGCAAAAGCGGCGATTCTGTGCACGAAGCGCACGTTTTGTGCCAAAACTGAGCAAAAGCGGCGATTCTGCTCGAAACGCACGTATTGAGAAAAAACTGAGCAAAAGCGGCGATTCTATGCTCGAAATGCACGTTTTGTGCAAAACTGAGCAAAAGCGGCGATTCTGTGCACGAAACGCACGTATTGTGCCAAAACTGAGCAAAAAGCGGCGATTCTGTGCACGAAACGCACGTTTTGTGCCAAAACAGAGCAAAAGCGGCGATTCTGTGCACGAAACGCACGTTTTGTGCCAAAACTGAGCAACAGCGGCGATTCTGTGCACGCAACGCACGTTTTGTGCCAAAACTGAGCAAAAGCGGCGATTCTGTACACGAAACGCACGTTTTGTGCCAAAACTGAGCAAAAGCGGCGATTCTGTGCACGAAACGCACGTATTGTGCCAAAGCTGAGCATAAGCGGCGATTCTCTGCACGAAACGCAGGTTTTTATTCAAAACTGAGCAAAAGCGGCGATTCTGTGCACGAAACGCACGTTTTGTGCCAAAACTGAGCAACAGCGGCGATTCTGTGCACGCAACGCACGTTTTGTGCCAAAACTGAGCAAAAGCGGCGATTCTGTACACGAAACGCACGTTTTGTGCCAAAACTGAGCAAAAGCGGCGATTCTGTGCACGAAACGCACGTATTGTGCCAAAGCTGAGCATAAGCGGCGATTCTCTGCACGAAACGCAGGTTTTTATCCAAAACTGAGCAAAAGCGGCGATTCTGTGCACAAAACGCACGTTCTATGCCAAGAGTAGCAATTCGGTGCGTGGAACGCACGTCTTGTGCCAAAACTGAGCAAAAGCGGCGATTCTGTGCACAAAACGCACGTTTTGTGCCAAAACTGAGCAAAAGCGGAGATTCTATGCACGAAAAGCACGTTTTGTGCCAAAACTGAGCATAAGGGGCGATTCTCTGCACGAAACGCAGGTTTTTATCCAAAACTGAGCAAAAGCGGCGATTCTGTGCGCGAAACGCACGTTTTATGCCAAGAGGAGCAATTCGGGGCGTGGAACGCACGTTTTGTGCCAAAACTGAGCAAAAGCGGCGATTCTGTGCACGAAACGCACGTTTTGTGCCAAAACTAAGCAACAGCGGCGATTCTGTGCACGCAACGCACGTTTTGTGCCAAAACTGAGCAAAAGCGGCGATTCTGTGCACAAAACGCACGTTTTGTGCCAAAACTGAGCAAAAGCGGCGATTCTATGCACGAAAAGCACGTTTTGTGCCAAAACTGAGCATAAGGGGCGATTCTCTGTACGAAACGCAGGTTTGTATCCAAAACTGAGCAAAAGCGGCGATTCTGTGCACGAAACGCACGTTTTATGCCAAGAGGAGCAATTCGGTGCGTGGAACGCACGTTTTGTGCCAAAACTGAGCAAAAGCGGCGATTCTGTGCACGAAACGCACGTTTTGTGCCAAAACTAAGCAACAGCGGCGATTCTGTGCACGCAACGCACGTTTTGTGCCAAAACTGAGCAAAAGCGGCGATTCTGTGCACAAAACGCACGTTTTGTGCCAAAACTGAGCAAAAGCGGCGATTCTATGCACGAAAAGCACGTTTTGTGCCAAAACTGAGCATAAGGGGCGATTCTCTGTACGAAACGCAGGTTTGTATCCAGAACTGAGCAAAAGCGGCGATTCTGTGCACGAAACGCACGTTTTATGCCAAGAGGAGCAATTCGGTGCGTGGAACGCACGTTTTGTGCCAAAACTGAGCAAAAGCGGCGATTCTCTGCACAAAGCGCACGTATTGTGCCAAAACTGAGCAAAAGCCGCGATTCTGTGCACGAAACGCTCGTTCTGTGCCAAAACTGAGCAAAAGCGGCGATTCTGTGCTCAAAGCGCACGTATTGTGCCAAAACTGAGCAAAAGCCGCGATTCTGTGCACGAAACACACGTTTTATGAAAAGAGGAGCAATTCGGTGCGTGGAACGCACGTTTTGTGCCAAAACTGAGCAAAAGCGGCGATTCTATATACGAATCGCTCGTTTTGTGCCAAAACTGAGTAAAAGCGGCGATTCTGTGCACGAAACGCACGTTTTGTTGCGAAACTGAGCAAAAACGGCGATTCTGTGTACGAAACGCACGTTTTGTTGCTAAACTGAGCAAAAGCGGCGATTCTGTGCACGAAACGCACGTATTGTGCCAAAACTGAACAAAAGCTGCGATTCTATGCTCGAATGCACGTTTTGTGCCAAAACTGAGCAAAAGCGGCGATTCTGATCACGAAACGCACGTTATGTGCCAAAAGGAGAAATTCGGAGCGTAACACGCACGTTTTGTGCCGAAACTGAGTAAAAGCGGCGATTCTATTCACGAAACGCTCGTTTTGTACCAAAACTGAGCAAAAGCGGCGATTCTGTGCACGAAACGCACGTTTTGTGCCTAAACTGGGCAAAAGCGGCGGTTCTGAGCACGAAACGCACGTTTTGTTCCAAAACTGAGCAAAAGCGGCGATTCTATGCACGAATCGCTCGTTTTGTGCCAAAACTGAGCAAAAGCGGCGATTCTGTGCAAGAAACACAGGATTTGTGCCAAAAGTGAGCAAAAGCGGCGATTCTGTGCCCGAAGCGCACGTTATGTGCCAAAAGGAGAAATTCGGAGCGCAAAACGCACGTTTTGTGCCAAAACTGGTCAAAAGCTGCGATTCTGTGCACGAAACACTGGATTTGTGCCAAAACTAAGCAAAAGCGACGACTCTGTGCACGAAACGCACGTTTTGTGCCAAAACTGAGCAAAAGCGGCGATTCTATGCTCGAGATGCACGTATTGTGCCAAAACTTAGCAAAAGCGGCGATTCTATGCTCGAAATGCACGTTTTGTGCCAAAACTGAGCAAAAGCGGCGATTCTGAGCACGAAACGCACGTTTTGTTCCAAAACTGAGCAAAAGCGGCGATTCTATATACGAATCGCTCGTTTTGTGCCAAAACTGAGTAAAAGCGGCGATTCTGTGCACGAAACGCACGTTTTGTTGCGAAACTGAGCAAAAACGGCGATTCTGTGTACGAAACGCACGTTTTGTTGCTAAACTGAGCAAAAGCGGCGATTCTGTGCACGAAACGCACGTATTGTGCCAAAACTGAACAAAAGCTGCGATTCTATGCTCGAATGCACGTTTTGTGCCAAAACTGAGCAAAAGCGGCGATTCTGATCACGAAACGCACGTTATGTGCCAAAAGGAGAAATTCGGAGCGTAACACGCACGTTTTGTGCCAAAACTGAGTAAAAGCGGCGATTCTATTCACGAAACGCTCGTTTTGTACCAGAACTGAGCAAAAGCGGCGATTCTGTGCACGAAGCGCACGTTTTGTGCCAAAACTGAGCAAAAGCGGCGATTCTGTGCACGAAACGCACGTATTGAGAAAAAACTGAGCAAAAGCGGCGATTCTATGCTCGAAATGCACGTTTTGTGCAAAACTGAGCAAAAGCGGCGATTCTGTGCACGAAACGCACGTATTGTGCCAAAACTGAGCAAAAGCGGCGATTCTGTGCACGAAACGCACGTTTTGTGCCAAAACAGAGCAAAAGCGGCGATTCTGTGCACGAAACGCACGTTTTGTGCCAAAACTGAGCAACAGCGGCGATTCTGTGCACGCAACGCACGTTTTGTGCCAAAACTGAGCAAAAGCGGCGATTCTGTACACGAAACGCACGTTTTGTGCCAAAACTGAGCAAAAGCGGCGATTCTGTGCACGAAACGCACGTATTGTGCCAAAGCTGAGCATAAGCGGCGATTCTCTGCACGAAACGCAGGTTTTTATCCAAAACTGAGCAAAAGCGGCGATTCTGTGCACGAAACGCACGTTTTGTGCCAAAACTGAGCAACAGCGGCGATTCTGTGCACGCAACGCACGTTTTGTGCCAAAACTGAACAAAAGCGGCGATTCTGTACACGAAACGCACGTTTTGTGCCAAAACTGAGCAAAAGCGGCGATTCTGTGCACGAAACGCACGTATTGTGCCAAAGCTGAGCATAAGCGGCGATTCTCTGCACGAAACGCAGGTTTTTATCCAAAACTGAGCAAAAGCGGCGATTCTGTGCACGAAACGCACGTTCTATGCCAAGAGTAGCAATTCGGTGCGTGGAACGCACGTCTTGTGCCAAAACTGAGCAAAAGCGGCGATTCTGTGCACAAAACGCACGTTTTGTGCCAAAACTGAGCAAAAGCGGAGATTCTATGCACGAAAAGCACGTTTTGTGCCAAAACTGAGCATAAGGGGCGATTCTCTGCACGAAACGCAGGTTTTTATCCAAAACTGAGCAAAAGCGGCGATTCTGTGCGCGAAACGCACGTTTTATGCCAAGAGGAGCAATTCGGGGCGTGGAACGCACGTTTTCTGCCAAAACTGAGCAAAAGCGGCGATTCTGTGCACGAAACGCACGTTTTGTGCCAAAACTAAGCAACAGCGGCGATTCTGTGCACGCAACGCACGTTTTGTGCCAAAACTGAGCAAAAGCGGCGATTCTGTGCACAAAACGCACGTTTTGTGCCAAAACTGAGCAAAAGCGGCGATTCTATGCACGAAAAGCACGTTTTGTGCCAAAACTGAGCATAAGGGGCGATTCTCTGTACGAAACGCAGGTTTGTATCCAAAACTGAGCAAAAGCGGAGATTCTGTGCACGAAACGCACGTTTTATGCCAAGAGGAGCAATTCGGTGCGTGGAACGCACGTTTTGTGCCAAAACTGAGCAAAAGCGGCGATTCTGTGCACGAAACGCACGTTTTGTGCCAAAACTAAGCAACAGCGGCGGTTCTGTGCACGCAACGCACGTTTTGTGCCAAAACTGAGCAAAAGCGGCGATTCTGTGCACAAAACGCACGTTTTGTGCCAAAACTGAGCAAAAGCGGCGATTCTATGCACGAAAAGCACGTTTTGTGCCAAAACTGAGCATAAGGGGCGATTCTGTGCGCGAAACGCTCGTTTTGATCCAAAACTGAGCAAATGCGGCGATTCTGTGCACGAAACGCTCGCTTTGAGCCAAAAGTGAGCAAAAGCGGCGATTCTGTGCACGAAACGCACGTTTTGTGATAAACCTGAGCAGAACCAACGATTCTGTGCATGACACGCACATTTGATGCCAAAACTGAGCAAAAGCGGCGATTCTGTGCACGAAACGCACGTTTTGTGCCAAAAGGAGCAATTCGGTGTGTGAAACGCACGTTTTGTGCCAAAACGGAGTAAAAGCGGCGATTCTGTGCGCAAAACGCTCGTTTTGATCCAAAACTGAGCAAAAGCGGCAATTCTGTGCACGAAACGCTCGATTTGAGCCAAAAGTGAGCAAAAGCGGCGATTCTGTGCACGAAACGCACGTTTTGTGATAAAACTGAGCAAAACCAACGATTCTGTGCATGACACGCACGTTTTATGCCAAAACTGAGCAAAAGCGGCGATTCTGTGCATGAGAGGCTCGTTTTGTGGCTGAGGGAGCAGTTATGTGTACGTAACGCTCGTTTTGAGCCAAAACTGAGCAAAAGCGGCGATTCTGTGCGCGAAACGCCCGTTTTGAGCCAAAAACGAGCAAAAGCGGCGATTCTGAGCACGTAACGCTCGTTTTGAGCCAAAACTGAGCAAAAACGGCGATTCTGCGCACGAAACGCACGTTTTGTGCCGAAACCGAGCAAAGGCCTCGATTCTGTGCACAAAATGCTCGTTTTGAGCCAAAACTGAGCAGAATCGGCGATTGTGTGCACGAAACGCTCGTTTTGACCCAAAACTGAGGAAAGGCGGCGATTCTGTGCACGAAACGCACGTTTTGTGCCAAAACTGAGCAAAAGCGGCGATTCTGTGCCCGAAACGCACGCTCTGTACAAAAAGGAGCAATTCGGTGCGTGAAACGCACGTTTTGTGCCAAAACTGAGCAATAGCGGCGATTCTGTGCACGAAACGCACGTTTTGTGCCAAAACTGAGCATAAGGGGCGATTCTCTGCACGAAACGCACGTTTTTATCCAAAACTGAGCAAATGCGGCGATTCTGTGCACGAAACGCACGTTTTATGCCAAGAGGAGCAATTCGGTGCGTGGAACGCACGTTTTGTACCAAAAGTGAGCAAAAGTGGCGATTCTGTGCACGAAACGCACGTTTTGTGCTAAAACTGAGGAAAAGCGGCGATTCTGCGCACGAAACACGGGATTTGTGCCAAAACTGAGCACAAGCGGCGATTCTGAGCACGAAACGCACGTTTTGTTCCAAAACTGAGCAAAAGCGGCGATTCTATGCACGAATCGCTCGTTTTGTGCCAAAACTGAGCAAAAGTTGCGATTCTGTGCAAGAAACACAGGATTTGTGCCAAAACTGAGCAAAAGCGGCGATTCTATGCACGAAACGCTCGTTTTGTGCCAATACTGAGCAAAAGCGGCGATTCTGTGAACAAAGCGCACGTATAGTGCCAAAACTGAGCAAAAGCCGCGATTCTGTGCACGAAACGCTCGTTTTATGAAAAGAGGAGCAATTCGGTGCGTGGAACGCACGTTTTGTGACAAAACTGAGCAAAAGCGGCGATTCTGTGCACGAAACGCACGTTTTGTGCCAAAACTGAGCAAAAGCGGCGATTCTGTGCACGAAACGCACGTTTTGTTGCGAAACTGAACAAAAACGGCGATTCTGTGTACGAAACGCACGTTTTGTTGCGAAACTGAACAAAAACGGCGATTCTGTGTACGAAACGCACGTTTTGTTGCAATACTGAGCAAAAGCGGCGATCCTGTGCACGAAACGCACGTATTGTGCCAAAACTGAACAAAAGCGGCGATTCTATGCTCGAATGCACGCTTTGTGCCAAAACTGAGCAAAAGCGGCGATTCTGATCACGAAACGCACGTTATGTGCAAAAAGGAGAAATTCGGAGCGTTATACGCACGTTTTGTGCCAAAACTGAGTAAAAGCGGCGATTCTGTTCACGAAACGCTCGTTTTCTACCAAAACTGAGCAAAAGCGGCGATTCTGGGCACGAAACGCACGATTTGCGCCAAAACTAAGCAAAAGCGACGATTCTGTGCACGAAACGCACGTTTTGTGCCAAAACTGAGCAAAAGCGGCGATTCTATGCTCGAGATGCACGTATTGTGCCAAAACTGAACAAAAGCGGCGATTCTATGCTCGAATGCACGTTTTGTGCCAAAACTGAGCAAAAGCGGCGATTCTGATCACGAAACGCACGTTATGTGCCAAAAGGAGAAATTCGGAGCGTAACACGCACGTTTTGTGCCGAAACTGAGTAAAAGCGGCGATTCTATTCACGAAACGCTCGTTTTGTACCAAAACTGAGCAAAAGCGGCGATTCTGTGCACGAAACGCACGTTTTGTGCCTAAACTGGGCAAAAGCGGCGGTTCTGAGCACGAAACGCACGTTTTGTTCCAAAACTGAGCAAAAGCGGCGATTCTATGCACGAATCGCTCGTATTGTGCCAAAACTTAGCAAAAGCGGCGATTCTATGCTCGAAATGCACGTTTTGTGCCAAAACTGAGCAAAAGCGGCGATTCTGAGCACGAAACGCACGTTTTGTTCCAAAACTGAGCAAAAGCGGCGATTCTATATACGAATCGCTCGTTTTGTGCCAAAACTGAGTAAAAGCGGCGATTCTGTGCACGAAACGCTCGTTTTGTACCAAAACTGAGCAAAAGCGGCGATTCTGTGCACGAAACGCACGTTTTGTGCCTAAACTGGGCAAAAGCGGCGGTTCTGAGCACGAAACGCACGTTTTGTTCCAAAACTGAGCAAAAGCGGCGATTCTATGCACGAATCGCTCGTATTGTGCCAAAACTTAGCAAAAGCGGCGATTCTATGCTCGAAATGCACGTTTTGTGCCAAAACTGAGCAAAAGCGGCGATTCTGAGCACGAAACGCACGTTTTGTTCCAAAACTGAGCAAAAGCGGCGATTCTATATACGAATCGCTCGTTTTGTGCCAAAACTGAGTAAAAGCGGCGATTCTGTGCACGAAACGCACGTTTTGTGCCAAAACTGAGCAAAAACGGCGATTTTGTGCACGAAACGCACGTTTTGTTGCTAAACTGAGCAAAAGCGGCGATTCTGTGCACGAAACGCACGTATTGTGCCAAAACTGAACAAAAGCTGCGATTCTATGCTCGAATGCACGTTTTGTGCCAAAACTGAGCAAAAGCGGCGATTCTGATCACGAAACGCACGTTATGTGCCAAAAGGAGAAATTCGGAGCGTAACACGCACGTTTTGTGCCAAAACTGAGTAAAAGCGGCGATTCTATTCACGAAACGCTCGTTTTGTACCAGAACTGAGCAAAAGCGGCGATTCTGTGCACGAAGCGCACGTTTTGTGCCAAAACTGAGCAAAAGCGGCGATTCTGCTCGAAACGCACGTATTGAGAAAAAACTGAGCAAAAGCGGCGATTCTATGCTCGAAATGCACGTTTTGTGCAAAACTGAGCAAAAGCGGCGATTCTGTGCACGAAACGCACGTATTGTGCCAAAACTGAGCAAAAAGCGGCGATTCTGTGCACGAAACGCACGTTTTGTGCCAAAACAGAGCAAAAGCGGCGATTCTGTGCACGAAACGCACGTTTTGTGCCAAAACTGAGCAACAGCGGCGATTCTGTGCACGCAACGCACGTTTTGTGCCAAAACTGAGCAAAAGCGGCGATTCTGTACACGAAACGCACGTTTTGTGCCAAAACTGAGCAATAGCGGCGATTCTGTGCACGAAACGCACGTATTGTGCCAAAGCTGAGCATAAGCGGCGATTCTCTGCACGAAACGCAGGTTTTTATCCAAAACTGAGCAAAAGCGGCGATTCTGTGCACGAAACGCACGTTTTGTGCCAAAACTGAGCAACAGCGGCGATTCTGTGCACGCAACGCACGTTTTGTGCCAAAACTGAGCAAAAGCGGCGATTCTGTACACGAAACGCACGTTTTGTGCCAAAACTGAGCAAAAGCGGCGATTCTGTGCACGAAACGCACGTATTGTGCCAAAGCTGAGCATAAGCGGCGATTCTCTGCACGAAACGCAGGTTTTTATCCAAAACTGAGCAAAAGCGGCGATTCTGTGCACAAAACGCACGTTCTATGCCAAGAGTAGCAATTCGGTGCGTGGAACGCACGTCTTGTGCCAAAACTGAGCAAAAGCGGCGATTCTGTGCACAAAACGCACGTTTTGTGCCAAAACTGAGCAAAAGCGGCGATTCTATGCACGAAAAGCACGTTTTGTGCCAAAACTGAGCATAAGGGGCGATTCTCTGCACGAAACGCAGGTTTTTATCCAAAACTGAGCAAAAGCGGCGATTCTGTGCGCGAAACGCACGTATTATGCCAAGAGGAGCAATTCGGGGCGTGGAACGCACGTTTTGTGCCAAAACTGAGCAAAAGCGGCGATTCTGTGCACGAAACGCACGTTTTGTGCCAAAACTAAGCAACAGCGGCGATTCTGTGCACGCAACGCACGTTTTGTGCCAAAACTGAGCAAAAGCGGCGATTCTGTGCACAAAACGCACGTTTTGTGCCAAAACTGAGCAAAAGCGGCGATTCTATGCACGAAAAGCACGTTTTGTGCCAAAACTGAGCATAAGGGGCGATTCTCTGTACGAAACGCAGGTTTGTATCCAAAACTAAGCAAAAGCGGCGATTCTGTGCACGAAACGCACGTTTTATGCCAAGAGGAGCAATTCGGTGCGTGGAACGCACGTTTTGTGCCAAAACTGAGCAAAAGCGGCGATTCTGTGCGCGAAACGCACGTTTTGTGCCAAAACTGAGCAAAAGCGGCGATTCTGTGCACGAAACGCACGTTTTGTGTCAAAACTGAGCAAAAGCGGCGATTCTATGCACGAAACGCTCGTTTTGTGCCAAAACTGAGCAAAAGCGGCGATTCTGTGCACAAAGCGCACGTATTGTGCCAAAACTGAGCAAAAGCCGCGATTCTGTGCACGAATCGCTCGTTTTATGAAAAGAGGAGCAATTCGGTGCGTGGAACGCACGTTTTGTGCCAAAACTGAGCAAAAGCGGCGATTCTGTGCACGAAACGCACGTATTGAGAAAAAACTGAGCAAAAGCGGCGATTCTATGCTCGAAATGCACGTTTTGTGCAAAACTGAGCAAAAGCGGCGATTCTGTGCACGAAACGCACGTATTGTGCCAAAACTGAGCAAAAGCGGCGATTCTGTGCACGAAACGCACGTTTTGTGCCAAAACAGAGCAAAAGCGGCGATTCTGTGCACGAAACGCACGTTTTGTGCCAAAACTGAGCAACAGCGGCGATTCTGTGCACGCAACGCACGTTTTGTGCCAAAACTGAGCAAAAGCGGCGATTCTCTGCTCAAAGCGCACGTATTGTGCCAAAACTGAGCAAAAGCCGCGATTCTGTGCACGAAACGCTCGTTCTGTGCCAAAACTGAGCAAAAGCGGCGATTCTGTGCACAAAGCGCACGTATTGTGCCAAAACTGAGCAAAAGCCGCGATTCTGTGCACGAAACACACGTTTTATGAAAAGAGGAGCAATTCGGTGCGTGGAACGCACGTTTTGTGCCAAAACTGAGCAAAAGCGGCGATTCTGTGCACGAAACGCACGTTCTATGCCAAGAGTAGCAATTCGGTGCGTGGAACGCACGTCTTGTGCCAAAACTGAGCAAAAGCGGCGATTCTGTGCACAAAACGCACGTTTTGTGCCAAAACTGAGCAAAAGCGGCGATTCTATGCACGAAAAGCACGTTTTGTGCCAAAACTGAGCATAAGGGGCGATTCTCTGCACGAAACGCAGGTGTTTATCCAAAACTGAGCAAAAGCGGCGATTCTGTGCACGAAACGCACGTTTTATGCCAAGAGGAGCAATTCGGTGCGTAGAACGCACGTTTTATGCCAAAACTGAGCAAAAGCGGCGATTCTGTGCATGAAAGGCACGTTTTGTGGCTGAGGGAGCAGTTCTGTGCACGTAACGCTCGTTTTGAGCCAAAACTGAGCAAAAGCGGCGATTCTGTGCGCGAAACGCTCGTTTTGAGCCAAAACCGAGCAAAAGCGGCGATTCTGAGCACGTAACGCTCGTTTTGAGCCAAGACTGAGCAAAATCGGCGATTCTGCGCACGAAACGCACGTTTTGTGCCGAAACCGAGCAAAGGCGGCGATTCTGTTCACGAAACGCACGTTTTGTGCCAAAACTGAGCAAAAGCGGCGAGTCTGTGCATGAAACGCACGTTTTGTGCCAAAACTGGGAAAAAGCGGCGATTCTCTGCACGAAACGCACGTTTTGTGCCAAAACTGAGCAAAAGCGGCGATTCTGTGCACGAAACGCTCGCTTTGAGCCAAAAGTGAGCAAAAGCGGCGATTCTGTGCACGAAACGCACGTTTTGTGCCATAGTTGAGCAAAAGCAGCGATTTTGTTCTCGAAACGCACGTTTCATGCCAAAACTGAGCAGAAGAGGCGATTCTGTGCACGAAACGCACGTTTTGTGCCAAAACTGATCAGAAGCAGTGATTCTGTGCACGAAACACACGTCCTGTGCCATAACTGAGCAAAAGCGGCGATTCCGTGCACGAAACGCACGTTTTGTGCCAAAAGGTGCAAACCGGTGCGTGAAACGCACGTTTTGTGCCAAAACTGAGCAAAAGCGGCGATTCTGTGCACGAAACGCGCGTTCTGTGGCAAAAGCAGCAATTCGGTGTGTGACACGCACGTTTTGTGCCAAAACTCAGCAAAAGCGGCGATTATGTGCACGAAACGCACGTTTTGTGCCAAAACTGAGCAAAAGCGGCGATTATGTGCTCGAAACACACATTTTGTGCCAAAACTGAGCAAAAGAGCCGATTCTGTGCACGAAACGCACGTTTTGTGCCAAAACTGAGCAAAAGCGGCGATTCTGTGCACGAAACGCTCGCTTTGAGCCAAAAGTGAGCAAAAGCGGCGATTCTGTGCACGAAACGCACGTTTTGTGATAAACCTGAGCAGAACCAACGATTCTGTGCATGACACGCACATTTTATGCCAAAACTGGGAAAAAGCGGCGATTCTCTGCACGAAACGCACGTTTTGTGCCAAAACTGAGCAAAAGCGGCGATTCTGTGCACGAAACGCTCGCTTTGAGCCAAAAGTGAGCAAAAGCGGCGATTCTGTGCACGAAACGCACGTTTTGTGCCATAGTTGAGCAAAAGCAGCGATTTTGTTCTCGAAACGCACGTTTCATGCCAAAACTGAGCAGAAGAGGCGATTCTGTGCACGAAACGCACGTTTTGTGCCAAAACTGATCAGAAGCAGTGATTCTGTGCACGAAACACACGTCCTGTGGCATAACTGAGCAAAAGCGGCGATTCCGTGCACGAAACGCACGTTTTGTGCCAAAAGGTGCAAACCGGTGCGTGAAACGCACGTTTTGTGCCAAAACTGAGCAAAAGCGGCGATTCTGTGCACGAAACGCGCGTTCTGTGGCAAAAGCAGCAATTCGGTGTGTGACACGCACGTTTTGTGCCAAAACTCAGCAAAAGCGGCGATTATGTGCACGAAACGCACGTTTTGTGCCAAAACTGAGCAAAAGCGGCGATTATGTGCTCGAAACACACATTTTGTGCCAAAACTGAGCAAAAGAGCCGATTCTGTGCACGAAACGCACGTTTTGTGCCAAAACTGAGCAAAAGCGGCGATTTTGTGCACGAAACGCACGTTTTGTGCCAAAACTGAGCAAAAGCAGAGATTCTGTGCACGAAACACACGTTCTGTGCCATAACTGTGCAAGAGTGGCGATTCTGTGCACGAAACGCTCGCTTTGAGCCAAAACTGAGGAAAAGCGGCGATTCTGTGCGCGAAACGCTCGTTTTGAGCCAAAACTGTGCAAAAGCGGTGATTCTGTGCACGAAACGCTCGTTTTAAGCCAATACTGAGCAAAAGCGGCGATTCTGTGCACGAAACGCACGTTTTGATCCAAAACTGAGTAAAAGCGGCGATTCTGTGCGCGAAACGCTCGTTTTGATCCAAAACTGAGCAAAAGCGGCGATTCTGTGCACGAAACGCTCGCTTTGAGCCAAAAGTGAGCAAAAGCGGCGATTCTGTGCACGAAACGCACGTTTTGTGATAAACCTGAGCAGAACCAACGATTCTGTGCATGACACGCACATTTTATGCCAAAACTGGGAAAAAGCGGCGATTCTCTGCACGAAACGCACGTTTTGTGCCAAAACTGAGCAAAAGCGGCGATTCTGTGCACGAAACGCTCGCTTTGAGCCAAAAGTGAGCAAAAGCGGCGATTCTGTGCACGAAACGCACGTTTTGTGCCATAGTTGAGCAAAAGCAGCGATTTTGTTCTCGAAACGCACGTTTCATGCCAAAACTGAGCAGAAGAGGCGATTCTGTGCACGAAACGCACGTTTTGTGCCAAAACTGATCAGAAGCAGTGATTCTGTGCACGAAACACACGTCCTGTGCCATAACTGAGCAAAAGCGGCGATTCCGTGCACGAAACGCACGTTTTGTGCCAAAAGGTGCAAACCGGTGCGTGAAACGCACGTTTTGTGCCAAAACTGAGCAAAAGCGGCGATTCTGTGCACGAAACGCGCGTTCTGTGGCAAAAGCAGCAATTCGGTGTGTGACACGCACGTTTTGTGCCAAAACTCAGCAAAAGCGGCGATTATGTGCACGAAACGCACGTTTTGTGCCAAAACTGAGCAAAAGCGGCGATTATGTGCTCGAAACACACATTTTGTGCCAAAACTGAGCAAAAGAGCCGATTCTGTGCACGAAACGCACGTTTTGTGCCAAAACTGAGCAAAAGCGGCGATTTTGTGCACGAAACGCACGTTTTGTGCCAAAACTGAGCAAAAGCAGAGATTCTGTGCACGAAACACACGTTCTGTGCCATAACTGTGCAAGAGTGGCGATTCTGTGCACGAAACGCTCGCTTTGAGCCAAAACTGAGGAAAAGCGGCGATTCTGTGCGCGAAACGCTCGTTTTGAGCCAAAACTGTGCAAAAGCGGTGATTCTGTGCACGAAACGCTCGTTTTAAGCCAATACTGAGCAAAAGCGGCGATTCTGTGCACGAAACGCACGTTTTGATCCAAAACTGAGTAAAAGCGGCGATTCTGTGCGCGAAACGCTCGTTTTGATCCAAAACTGAGCAAAAGCGGCGATTCTGTGCACGAAACGCTCGCTTTGAGCCAAAAGTGAGCAAAAGCGGCGATTCTGTGCACGAAACGCACGTTTTGTGATAAACCTGAGCAGAACCAACGATTCTGTGCATGACACGCACATTTTATGCCAAAACTGAGCAAAAGCGGCGATTCTGTGCACGAAACGCACGTTTTGTGCCAAAAGGAGCAATTCGGTGTGTGAAACGCACGTTTTGTGCCAAAACGGAGTAAAAGCGGCGATTCTGTGCGCAAAACGCTCGTTTTGATCCAAAACTGAGCAAAAGCGGCAATTCTGTGCACGAAACGCTCGATTTGAGCCAAAAGTGAGCAAAAGCGGCGATTCTGTGCACGAAACGCACGTTTTGTGATAAAACTGAGCAAAACCAACGATTCTGTGCATGACACGCACGTTTTATGCCAAAACTGAGCAAAAGCGGCGATTCTGTGCATGAGAGGCTCGTTTTGTGGCTGAGGGAGCAGTTCTGTGTACGTAACGCTCGTTTTGAGCCAAAACTGAGCAAAAGCGGCGATTCTGTGCGCGAAACGCCCGTTTTGAGCCAAAAACGAGCAAAAGCGGCGATTCTGAGCACGTAACGCTCGTTTTGAGCCAAAACTGAGCAAAAACGGCGATTCTGCGCACGAAACGCACGTTTTGTGCCGAAACCGAGCAAAGGCCTCGATTCTGTGCACAAAATGCTCGTTTTGAGCCAAAACTGAGCAGAATCGGCGATTGTGTGCACGAAACGCTCGTTTTGACCCAAAACTGAGGAAAGGCGGCGATTCTGTGCACGAAACGCACGTTTTGTGCCAAAACTGAGCAAAAGCGGCGATTCTGTGCCCGAAACGCACGCTCTGTACAAAAAGGAGCAATTCGGTGCGTGAAACGCACGTTTTGTGCCAAAACTGAGCAATAGCGGCGATTCTGTGCACGAAACGCACGTTTTGTGCCAAAACTGAGCAAAAGCGGCGATTCTGCGCACGACGTGCACGTTTTGTGCCATAGCTGAGCAAAAGCGGCGATTCTGTGCGCGAAACGCTCGTTTTGATCCAAAACTGAGCAAAAGCGGCGATTCTGTGCACGAAACGCACGTTTTTCGCCAGAACTGAGCAAAAGCGTCGATTCAGAGCACGAAACGCACGTTTTGTGCCAAAACTGAGCAAAAGCGGCGATTCTGTGCACGTAGCCCCGGTTTTGTTGCAAAACTGTGCAAAAGCGGCGATTCAGTGCACGAAACGCTCATTTTAAGCCAAAACTGAGCAAAAGCGGAATTTCTGTGCACGAACCGCACGTTTTGTGCCAAAACTGAGCAAAAGCAGTGATTCTGTGCACGAAACACACGTTCTGTTGCCATAACTGTGCAAAAGCGGCGGTTCTGTGCACAAAACACACGTTCTGTGCCACAACTGAGCAAAAGCGGCGATTCTGTGCACGTAGCCCCCGTTTTGTTGCAAAACTGTGCAAAGGCGGCGATTCAGTGCACGAAACGCTCATTTTAAGCCAAAACTCAGCAAAAGCGGAATTTCTGTGCACGAACCGCACGTTTTGTGCCAAAACTGAGCAAAAGCGGCGATTCTGTGCATGAAACGCACGTTTTGTGGCAGAAGGAGCAGTTCTGTGCACGTAACGCTCGTATTGAGCAATAACTGAGCAAAAGCGGCGATTCTGTGCGCGAAACGCACGTTTTGTGCCAAAACTGAGCAAAAGCAGCGATTCTGTGCATGAAACGCACGTTTTGTGGCAGAAGGAGCAATTCGGTGCACGAAACGCACGTTTTGTGCCAAAACTGAGCAAAAGCGGCGATTCTGTGCACGAAACGCTCGTTTTTAGCCAATACTGAGCAGAAGCGGCGATTCTGTGCACGAAACGCACGTTTTGTGCCAAAACTGAGCAAAAGCAGCGATTCTGTGCATGAAACGCACGTTTTGGGGCAGAAGGAGCAATTCGGTGCACGAAACGCACGTTTTGTGCCAAAACTGAGCAAAAGCGGCGATTCTGTGCACGAAACGCTCGTTTTTAGCGAATACTGAGCAAAAGCGGCGATTCTGTGCACGAAACGCACGTTTTGATCCAAAACTGAGTAAAAGCGGCGATTCTGTGCGCGAAACGCTCGTTTTGATCCAAAACTGAGCAAAAGCGGCGATTCTGTGCACGAAACGCACGTTTTGTGATAGAACTGAGCAAAACCAACGATTCTGTGCATGACACGCACGTTTTATGCCAAAACTGAGCAAAAGCGGCGATTCTGATCACGAAACGCACGTTATGTGCCAAAAGGAGAAATTCGGAGCGTAACACGCACGTTTTGTGCCAAAACTGAGTAAAAGCGGCGATTCTATTCACGAAACGCTCGTTTTGTACCAGAACTGAGCAAAAGCGGCGATTCTGTGCACGAAGCGCACGTTTTGTGCCAAAACTGAGCAAAAGCGGCGATTCTGCTCGAAACGCACGTATTGAGAAAAAACTGAGCAAAAGCGGCGATTCTATGCTCGAAATGCACGTTTTGTGCAAAACTGAGCAAAAGCAGCGATTCTGTGCACGAAACGCACGTATTGTGCCAAAACTGAGCAAAAGCGGCGATTCTGTGCACGAAACGCACGTTTTGTGCCAAAACAGAGCAAAAGCGGCGATTCTGTGCACGAAACGCACGTTTTGTGCCAAAACTGAGCAACAGCGGCGATTCTGGGCACGCAACGCACGTTTTGTGCCAAAACTGAGCAAAAGCGGCGATTCTCTGCACAAAGCGCACGTATTGTGCCAAAACTGAGCAAAAGCCGCGATTCTGTGCACGAAACGCTCGTTCTGTGCCAAAACTGAGCAAAAGCGGCGATTCTGTGCACAAAGCGCACGTATTGTGCCAAAACTGAGCAAAAGCCGCGATTCTGTGCACGAAACACACGTTTTATGAAAAGAGGAGCAATTCGGTGCGTGGAACGCACGTTTTGTGCCAAAACTGAGCAAAAGCGGCGATTCTGTGCACGAAACGCACGTTCTATGCCAAGAGTAGCAATTCGGTGCGTGGAACGCACGTCTTGTGCCAAAACTGAGCAAAAGCGGCGATTCTGTGCACAAAACGCACGTTTTGTGCCAAAACTGAGCAAAAGCGGCGATTCTATGCACGAAAAGCACGTTTTGTGCCAAAACTGAGCATAAGGGGCGATTCTCTGCACGAAACGCAGGTGTTTATCCAAAACTGAGCAAAAGCGGCGATTCTGTGCACGAAACGCACGTTTTATGCCAAGAGGAGCAATTCGGTGCGTAGAACGCACGTTTTATGCCAAAACTGAGCAAAAGCGGCGATTCTGTGCATGAAAGGCACGTTTTGTGGCTGAGGGAGCAGTTCTGTGCACGTAACGCTCGTTTTGAGCCAAAACTGAGCAAAAGCGGCGATTCTGTGCGCGAAACGCTCGTTTTGAGCCAAAACCGAGCAAAAGCGGCGATTCTGAGCACGTAACGCTCGTTTTGAGCCAAGACTGAGCAAAATCGGCGATTCTGCGCACGAAACGCACGTTTTGTGCCGAAACCGAGCAAAGGCGGCGATTCTGTTCACGAAACGCACGTTTTGTGCCAAAACTGAGCAAAAGCGGCGAGTCTGTGCATGAAACGCACGTTTTGTGCCAAAACTGGGAAAAAGCGGCGATTCTCTGCACGAAACGCACGTTTTGTGCCAAAACTGAGCAAAAGCGGCGATTCTGTGCACGAAACGCTCGCTTTGAGCCAAAAGTGAGCAAAAGCGGCGATTCTGTGCACGAAACGCACGTTTTGTGCCATAGTTGAGCAAAAGCAGCGATTTTGTTCTCGAAACGCACGTTTCATGCCAAAACTGAGCAAAAGAGGCGATTCTGTGCACGAAACGCACGTTTTGTGCCAAAACTGATCAGAAGCAGTGATTCTGTGCACGAAACACACGTCCTGTGCCATAACTGAGCAAAAGCGGCGATTCCGTGCACGAAACGCACGTTTTGTGCCAAAAGGTGCAAACCGGTGCGTGAAACGCACGTTTTGTGCCAAAACTGAGCAAAAGCGGCGATTCTGTGCACGAAACGCGCGTTCTGTGGCAAAAGCAGCAATTCGGTGTGTGACACGCACGTTTTGTGCCACAACTCAACAAAAGCGGCGATTATGTGCACGAAACGCACGTTTTGTGCCAAAACTGAGCAAAAGCGGCGATTATGTGCTCGAAACACACATTTTGTGCCAAAACTGAGCAAAAGAGCCGATTCTGTGCACGAAACGCACGTTTTGTGCCAAAACTGAGCAAAAGCGGCGATTTTGTGCACGAAACGCACGTTTTGTGCCAAAACTGAGCAAAAGCAGAGATTCTGTGCACGAAACACACGTTCTGTGCCATAACTGTGCAAGAGTGGCGATTCTGTGCACGAAACGCTCGCTTTGAGCCAAAACTGAGGAAAAGCGGCGATTCTGTGCGCGAAACGCTCGTTTTGAGCCAAAACTGTGCAAAAGCGGTGATTCTGTGCACGAAACGCTCGTTTTAAGCCAATACTGAGCAAAAGCGGCGATTCTGTGCACGAAACGCACGTTTTGATCCAAAACTGAGTAAAAGCGGCGATTCTGTGCGCGAAACGCTCGTTTTGATCCAAAACTGAGCAAAAGCGGCGATTCTGTGCACGAAACGCTCGCTTTGAGCCAAAAGTGAGCAAAAGCGGCGATTCTGTGCACGAAACGCACGTTTTGTGATAAACCTGAGCAGAACCAACGATTCTGTGCATGACACGCACATTTTATGCCAAAACTGAGCAAAAGCGGCGATTCTGTGCACGAAACGCACGTTTTGTGCCAAAAGGAGCAATTCGGTGTGTGAAACGCACGTTTTGTGCCAAAACGGAGTAAAAGCGGCGATTCTGTGCGCAAAACGCTCGTTTTGATCCAAAACTGAGCAAAAGCGGCAATTCTGTGCACGAAACGCTCGATTTGAGCCAAAAGTGAGCAAAAGCGGCGATTCTGTGCACGAAACGCACGTTTTGTGATAAAACTGAGCAAAACCAACGATTCTGTGCATGACACGCACGTTTTATGCCAAAACTGAGCAAAAGCGGCGATTCTGTGCATGAGAGGCTCGTTTTGTGGCTGAGGGAGCAGTTCTGTGTACGTAACGCTCGTTTTGAGCCAAAACTGAGCAAAAGCGGCGATTCTGTGCGCGAAACGCCCGTTTTGAGCCAAAAACGAGCAAAAGCGGCGATTCTGAGCACGTAACGCTCGTTTTGAGCCAAAACTGAGCAAAAACGGCGATTCTGTGCACAAAACGCACGTTTTTCGCCAGAACTGAGCAACAGCGTCGATTCAGAGCACGAAACGCACGTATTGTGCCAAAACTGAGCGAAAGCGGCGATTCTGTGCATGAAACGCACGTTTTGTGGCAGAAGGAGCAGTTCTGTGCACGTAACGCTCGTATTGAGCAATAACTGAGCAAAAGCGGCGATTCTGTGCGCGAAACGCACGTTTTGTGCCAAAACTGAGCGAAAGCAGCGATTCTGTGCATGAAACGCACGTTTTGTGGCAGAAGGAGCAATTCGGTGCACGAAACGCACGTTTTGTGCCAAAACTGAGCAAAAGCGGCGATTCTGTGCACGAAACGCTCGTTTTTAGCCAATACTGAGCAGAAGCGGCGATTCTGTGCACGAAACGCACGTTTTGTGCCAAAACTGAGCAAAAGCAGCGATTCTGTGCATGAAACGCACGTTTTGGGGCAGAAGGAGCAATTCGGTGCACGAAACGCACGTTTTGTGCCAAAACTGAGCAAAAGCGGCGATTCTGTGCACGAAACGCTCGTTTTTAGCGAATACTGAGCAAAAGCGGCGATTCTGTGCACGAAACGCACGTTTTGATCCAAAACTGAGTAAAAGCGGCGATTCTGTGCGCGAAACGCTCGTTTTGATCCAAAACTGAGCAAAAGCGGCGATTCTGTGCACGAAACGCACGTTTTGTGATAGAACTGAGCAAAACCAACGATTATGTGCATGACACGCACGTTTTATGCCAAAACTGAGCAAAAGCGGCGATTCTGTGCATGAAAGGCACGTTTTGTGGCTGAGGGAGCAGTTCTGTGCACGTAACGATCGTTTTGAGCCAAAACTGAGCTAAAGCGGCGATTCTGTGCGCGAAACGCTCGTTTTGAACCAAAACCGAGCAAAAGCGGCGATTCTGAGCACGTAACGCTCGTTTTGAGCCAAAACTGAGCAAAATCGGCGATTCTGCGCACGAAACGCACGTTTTGTGCCGAAACCGAGCAAAATCGGCGATTCTGTGCACGAAACGCACGTTTTGTGCTGAAACCGAGCAAAAGCGGCGATTCTGTGCACGAAACGCTCGCTTTGAGCCAAAAGTGAGCAAAATCGGCGATTCTGTGCACGAAACGCACGTTTTGATCCAAAACTGAGCAAAAGCGGCGATTCTGTGCGCGAAACGCTCGTTTTGAGAAAAAACCGAGCAAAAGCGGTGATTCTGTGCACGTAACGCTCGTTCTGAGCCAAAACTGAGCAAAATCGGCGATTCTGTGCACGAAACGCACGTTTTGTTCTGAAACCGAGCAAAAGCGGCGATTCTGTGCATGAAACGCACGTTTTGTGGCAGAAGGAGCAATTCGGTGCACGAAACGCACGTTTTGTGCCAAAACTGAGCAAAAGCGGCGATTCTGTGCACGAAACGCTCGTTTTTAGCCAATACTGAGCAGAAGCGGCGATTCTGTGCACGAAACGCACGTTTTGTGCCAAAACTGAGTAAAAGCGGCGATTCTGTGCGCGAAACGCTCGTTTTGATCCAAAACTGAGCAAAAGCGGCGATTCTGTGCACGAAACGCACGTTTTGTGATAGAACTGAGCAAAACCAACGATTCTGTGCATGACACGCACGTTTTATGCCAAAACTGAGCAAAAGCGGCGATTCTGTGCATGAAAGGCACGTTTTGTGGCTGAGGGAGCAGTTCTGTGCACGTAACGATCGTTTTGAGCCAAAACTGAGCTAAAGCGGCGATTCTGTGCGCGAAACGCTCGTTTTGAACCAAAACCGAGCAAAAGCGGCGATTCTGAGCACGTAACGCTCGTTTTGAGCCAAAACTGAGCAAAATCGGCGATTCTGCGCACGAAACGCACGTTTTGTGCCGAAACCGAGCAAAATCGGCGATTCTGTGCACGAAACGCACGTTTTGTGCTGAAACCGAGCAAAAGCGGCGATTCTGTGCACGAAACGCTCGCTTTGAGCCAAAAGTGAGCAAAATCGGCGATTCTGTGCACGAAACGCACGTTTTGATCCAAAACTGAGCAAAAGCGGCGATTCTGTGCGCGAAACGCTCGTTTTGAGAAAAAACCGAGCAAAAGCGGTGATTCTGTGCACGTAACGCTCGTTCTGAGCCGAAACTGAGCAAAATCGGCGATTCTGTGCACGAAACGCACGTTTTGTGCTGAAACCGAGCAAAAGCGGCGATTCTGTGCACGAAACGCTCGCTTTGAGCCAAAAGTGAGCAAAAGCGGCGATTCTGTGCATGAAACGCACGTTTTGTGGCAGAAGGAGCAGTTCTGTGCACGTAACGCTCGTTTTGAGCAATAACTGAGCAAAAGCGGCGATTCTGTGCGCGAAACGCTCGTTTTGATCCAAAACTGAGCAAAAGCGGCGATTCTGTGCACGAAACGCTCGCTTTGAGCCAAAAGTGAGCAAAATCGGCGATTCTGTGCACGAAACGCACGTTTTGTGCTGAAACCGAGCAAAAGCGGCGATTCTGTGCACGAAACGCTCGCTTTGAGCCAAAAGTGAGCAAAAGCGGCGATTCTGTGCATGAAACGCACGTTTTGTGGCAGAAGGAGCAGTTCTGTGCACGTAACGCTCGTTTTGAGCAATAACTGAGCAAAAGCGGCGATTCTGTGCGCGAAACGCTCGTTTTGATCCAAAACTGAGCAAAAGCGGCGATTCTGTGCACGAAACGCACGTTTTGTGAGAAAAGGAGCAATTCGGTGTGTGAAACGCACGTTTTGTGCCAAAACGAAGTAAAAGCGGGTGATTCTGTGCGCGAAACGCTCGTTTTGATCCAAAACTGAGCAAAAGCGGCGATTCTGTGCACGAAACGCACGTTTTGTGATAAAACTGAGCAAAACCAACGATTCTGTGCATGACACGCACGTTTTATGCCAAAACTGAGCAAAAGCGGCGATTCTGTGCATGAAAGTTACGTTTTGTGGCTGAGGGAGCAGTTCTGTGCACGAAACGCACGTTTTGTGCCAAAACTGAGCAAAAGCGGCGATTCTGTGCACGAACCGCACGTTTTGTGCCAAAACTGAGCAAAAGCGGCGATTCTGTGCATGAAACGCACGTTTTGTGGCAGAAGGAGCAGGTCTGTGCACGTAACGCTCGTGTTGAGCAATAACTGAGCAAAAGCGGCGGTTCTGTGCGCGAAACGCACGTTTTGTGCCAAAACTGAGCAAAAGGCGCGATTCTGTGGATGAAACGCACGTTTTGTGGCAGAAGGAGCAATTCGGTGCACGCAACGCACGTTTTGTGCCAAAACTGAGCAAAAGCGGCGATTCTGTGCACGAAACGCTCGTTTTTAGCCAATACTGAGCAAAAGCGGCGATTCTGTGCACGAAACGCACGTTTTGATCCAAAACTGAGTAAAAGCGGCGATTCTGTGCGCGAAACGCTCGTTTTGATCCAAAACTGAGCAAAAGCGGCGGTTCTGTGCACGAAACGCTCGCTTTGAGCCAAAAGTGAGCAAAAGCGGCGATTCTGTGCGCGAAACGCTCGTTTTGAGCCAAAACCGAGCAAAAGCGGCGATTCTGTGCATGACACGCACATTTTATGCCAAAACTGAGCAAAAGCGGCGATTCTGTGCACGAAACGCACGTTTTGTGCCAAAAGGAGCAATTCGGTGTGTGAAACGCACGTTTTGTGCCAAAACGGAGTAAAAGCGGCGATTCTGTGCGCGAAACGCGCGTTTTGATCCAAAACTGAGCAAAAGCGGCAATTCTGTGCACGAAACGCTCGCTTTGAGCCAAAAGTGAGCAAAAGCGGCGATTCTGTGCACGAAACGCACGTTTTGTGATAAAACTGAGCAAAACCAACGATTCTGTGCATGACACGCACGTTTTATGCCAAAACTGAGCAAAAGCGGCGATTCTGTGCATGAAAGGCACGTTTTGTGGCTGAGGGAGCAGTTCTGTGCACGTAACGATCGTTTTGAGCGAAAACTGAGCTAAAGCGGCGATTCTGTGCGCGAAACGCTCGTTTTGAGCCAAAACCGAGCAAAAGCGGCGATTCTGAGCACGTAACGCTCGTTTTGAGCCAAAACTGAGCAAAATTGGCGATTCTGCGCACGAAACGCACGTTTTGTGCCGAAACCGAGCAAAGGCGGCGATTCTGTGCACAAAATGCTCGTTTTGAGCCAAAACTGAGCAGAATCGGCGATTGTGTGCACGAAACGCTCGTTTTGACCCAAAACTGAGGAAAGGCGGCGATTCTGTGCACGAAACGCACGTTTTGTGCCAAAACTGAGCAAAAGCGGCGATTCTGTGCCGAAACGCACGTTTTGTGCCAAAACTGAGCAAAAGCGGCGAGTCTGTGCATGAAACGCACGTTTTGTGACAGAAGGAGCAGTTCTGTGCACGTAACGCTCGTTTTGAGCCAAAACTGAGCAAAAGCGGCGTTTCTGTGCACGATACGCACGTTTTGTGCCAAAACTGAGCAAAAGCGGCGATTCTGTGGACGAAACGCACGTATTGATCCAAAACTGAGCAAAAGCGGCGATTCTGTGAGCGAAACGCCCGTTTTGAGAAAAAACCGAGCAAAAGCGGCGATTCTGTGCACGTAACGCTCGTTCTGAGCCAAAACTGAGCAAAATCGGCGATTCTGTGCACGAAACGCACGTTTTGTGCTGAAACCGAGCAAAAGCGGCGATTCTGTGCACGAAACGCTCGCTTTGAGCCAGAAGTGAGCAAAATCGGCGATTCTGTGCACGAAACGCTCGTTTTGAGCCAATACTGAGCAAAAGCGGCGATTCTGTGGACGAAACGCACGTTTTGATCCAAAACTGAGCAAAAGCGGCGATTCTGTGCGCGAAACGCTCGTTTTGAGAAAAAACCGAGCAAAAGCGGCGATTCTGTGCACGTAACGCTCGTTCTGAGCCAAAACTGAGCAAAATCGGCGATTCTGTGCAC
This sequence comes from Stelis phaeoptera, assembly GCA_943735885.1. NCBI lineage: Eukaryota > Metazoa > Arthropoda > Insecta > Hymenoptera > Megachilidae > Stelis > Stelis phaeoptera. The sequence goes on along the minus strand of OX030934.1, from coordinate 8,340,439 downwards.
GAAACGCACGTTTTGTGCTGAAACCGAGCAAAAGCGGCGATTCTGTGTACGAAACGCTCGCTTTGAGCCAAAAGTGAGCAAAATCGGCGATTCTGTGCACGAAACGCACGTTTTGATCCAAAACTGAGCAAAAGCGGCGATTCTGTGCGCGAAACGCTCGTTTTGAGAAAAAACCGAGCAAGAGCGGTGATTCTGTGCACGTAACGCTCGTTCTGAGCCAAAACTGAGCAAAATCGGCGATTCTGTGCACGAAACACACGTTTTGTGCTGAAACCGAGCAAAAGCGGCGATTCTGTGCACGAAACGCTCGCTTTGAGCCAAAAGTGAGCAAAAGCGGCGATTCTGTGCATGAAACGCACGTTTTGTGGCAGAAGGAGCAGTTCTGTGCACGTAACGCTCGTTTTGAGCAATAGCTGAGCAAAAGCGGCGATTCTGTGCGCGAAACGCTCGTTTTGATCCAAAACTGAGCAAAAGCGGCGATTCTGTGCACGAAACGCTCGCTTTGAGCCAAAAGTGAGCAAAATCGGCGATTCTGTGCACGAAACGCACGTTTTGTGCTGAAACCGAGCAAAAGCGACGATTCTGTGCACGAAACGCTCGCTTCGAGCCAAAAGTGAGCAAAAGCGGCGATTCTGTGCATGAAACGCACGTTTTGTGGCAGAAGGAGCAGTTCTGTGCACGTAACGCTCGTTTTGAGCAATAACTGAGCAAAAGCGGCGATTCTGTGCGCGAAACGCTCGTTTTGATCCAAAACTGAGCAAAAGCGGCGATTCTGTGCACGAAACGCACGTTTTGTGAGAAAAGGAGCAATTCGGTGTGTGAAACGCACGTTTTGTGCCAAAACGAAGTAAAAGCGGGTGATTCTGTGCGCGAAACGCTCGTTTTGATCCAAAACTGAGCAAAAGCGGCGATTGTGTGCACGTAGCCCCCGTTTTGTTGCAAAACTGTGCAAAAGCGGCGATTCAGTGCACGATACGCTCATTTTAAGCCAAAACTCAGCAAAAGCGGAATTTCTGTGCACGAACCGCACGTTTTGTGCCAAAACTGAGCAAAAGCGGCGATTCTGTGCATGAAACGCACGTTTTGTGGCAGAAGGAGCAGGTCTGTGCACGTAACGCTCGTGTTGAGCAATAACTGAGCAAAAGCGGCGATTCTGTGCGCGAAACGCACGTTTTGTGCCAAAACTGAGCAAAAGCCGCGATTCTGTGCATGAAACGCACGTTTTGTGGCAGAAGGAGCAATTCGGTGCACGCAACGCACGTTTTGTGCCAAAACTGAGCAAAAGCGGCGATTCTGTGCACGAAACGCTCGTTTTTAGCCAATACTGAGCAAAAGCGGCGATTCTGTGCACGAAACGCACGTTTTGATCCAAAACTGAGTAAAAGCGGCGATTCTGTGCGCGAAACGCACGTTTTGTGCTGAAACCGAGCAAAAGCGGCGATTCTGTGCACAAAACGCTCGCTTTGAGCCAAAAGTGAGCAAAAGCGGCGATTCTGTGCACGAAACGCACGTTTTGTGATAAAACTGAGCAAAACCAACGATTCTGTGCATGACACCCACGTTTTATGCCAAAACTGAGCAAAAGCGGCGATCCTGTGCATGAAAGGCACGTTTTTTGGCTGAGGGAGTAGTTCTGTGCACGTAATGCACGTTTTGTGCCAAAACTGAGCAAAAGCGGCGATTACGTGCACGAATAACCCGTTTTGTGCCACAACTGAGCAAAAGCGGCGATCCTGTGCACGAAACGCACGTTTTGTGCCAAAACTGAGCAAAAGCGGCCATTCTGTGCACGAAACGCGCGTTAAGTGCCAAACTGGGCAATGGCGGCGATTCTGTGCACGAAACGCACGTTTTGTGCCAAAACTGAGCAAAAGCGGCCATTCTGTGCACGAAACGCGCGTTTTGCTCCATAGTTGATCAAAAGCAGCGATTTTGTGCACGAAACGCACGTTTTGTGCCAAAACTGAGCAAAAGCAGTGATTCTGTGCACGAAACACACGTTCTGTGCCATAACTGTGCAAAAGCGGCGATTCTGTGCACGAAACGCACGTTCTGCTCCAAAACTGAGCAAAAGCGGCGATTTTGTGCACGAAACGCACGTTTTGTGCCAAAACTGAGCAAAAGCAGTGATTCTGTGCATGAAACACACGTTCTGTGCCATAACTGTGCAAAAGCGGCGATCCTGAGCACGAAACGCACGTTTTGCGCCAAAAGGAGCAATTCGGTGTGTGAAACGCACGTTTTGTGCCAAAACTGAGCAAAAGCGGCGATTCTGTGCACGAAACGCAGGTTTTGTGCCAAAACTGAGCAGAAGTAGCGATTTTGTTCACGAAACGCACGTTGTGTGCCAAAACTGAGCAAAAGCGGTGATTCTGTGCATGAAACGCGCGTTTTGTGGCAGAAGGAGCAGTTCTGTGCACGCAACGCTCGTTTTATCCAAAACTGAGCAAAAGCGGCGATTCTGTGCTCGAAACGCACGCTTTGTGCCAAAAGGAGAAATTCGGAGTGTAAAACGCACGTTTTGTGCCAAACCTGAGCAAAAGCGGCGATTTTATGCACGAAACGCACGTTTTGTGCCAAAACTGAGCAAAAGCGGCGATTCTATGCACGAAACGCACGTTTTGTGCCAAAACTGAGCAAAAGCGGCGATTTTATGCACGAAACGCACGTTTTGTGCAAAACTGAGCAAAAGCGGCGATTCTGTGCACGAAACGCACGTTTTGTTGCAAAACTAAGCAAAAGCGGCGATTCTGATCACGAAACGCACGTTATGTGCCAAAAGGAGAAATTCGGAGCGTAACACGCACGTTTTGTGCCAAAACTGAGCAAAAGCGGCGATTCTGTGCAGGAAACGCACGTATTGTGCCAAAACTGAGCAAAAGCGGCGATTTTATGCACGAAACGCACGTTTTGTGCCAAAACTGAGCAAAAGCGGCGATTCTGATCACGAAACGCACGTTATGTGCCAAAAGGAGAAATTCGGAGCGTAACACGCACGTTTTGTGCCAAAACTGAGTAAAAGCGGCGATTCTATGCACGAAACGCTCGTTCTGTGCCAAAACTGAGCAAAAGCGGCGATTCTGTGCAGGAAACGCACGTATTGTGCCAAAACTGAGCAAAAGCGGCGATTTTATGCACGAAACGCACGTTTTGTGCCAAAACTGAGCAAAAGCGGCGATTCTATGCACGAAACGCACGTTTTGTGCCAAAACTGAGCAAAAGCGGCGATTTTATGCACGAAACGCACGTTTTGTGCCCTAACTGAGCAAAAGCGGCGATTCTGTGCACGAAACGCACGTTTTGTTGCAAAACTGAGCAAAAGCGGCGATTCTGATCACGAAACGCACGTTATGTGCCAAAAGGAGAAATTCGGAGCGTAACACGCACGTTTTGTGCCAAAACTGAGTAAAAGCGGCGATTCTATGCACGAAACCCTCGTTCTGTGCCAAAACTGAGCAAAAGCGGCGATTCTGTGCAGGAAACGCACGTATTGTGCCAAAACTGAGCAAAAGCGGCGTTTCTATGCTCGAAATGCACGTTTTGTGCCAAAACTGAGCAAAAGCGGCGATTCTATGCTCGAAATGCACGTTTTGTGCCAAAACTGAGCAAAAGCGGCGATTCTATGCTCGAAATGCACGTTTTGTGCCAAAACTGAGCAAAAGCGGCGATTCTGTGCACGAAACGCACGTTTTGTTGCAAAACTGAGCAAAAGCGGCGATTCTGATCACGAAACGCACGTTATGTGCCAAAAGGAGAAATTCGGAGCGTAACACGCACGTTTTGTGCCAAAACTGAGTAAAAGCGGCGATTCTATGCACGAAACCCTCGTTCTGTGCCAAAACTGAGCAAAAACGGCGATTCTATGCACAAAACGCTGGTTTTGTGCCAAAACTGAGCAAAAGCGGCGATTCTGTGCACGAAACGCACGTTTTGTTGCAAAACTGAGCAAAAACGGCGATTCTGTGCACGAACCGCACGTTTTGTGCCAAAACTGAGCAACAGCGGCGATTCTATGCTCGAAATGCACGTTTTGTGCCAAAACTGAGCAAAAGCGGCGATTCTGTGCACGAAACGCACGTTTTGTTGCAAAACTGAGCAAAAACGGCGATTCTGTGCACGAAACGCACGTTTTGTTGCAAAACTGAGCAAAAGCGGCTATTCTGTGCACGAAACGCACGTATTGAGCCAAAACTGAGCAAAAGCGGCGATTCTATGCTCGAAATGCACGTTTTGTGCCAAAACTGAGCAAAAGCGGCGATTCTGTGCACGAAACGCACGTGTTGCGCCAAAACTGAACAAAAGCGGCGATTCTGTTCACGAAACGCACGTTTTGTTGCAAAACTGAGCAAAAACGGCGATTCTGTGCACGAAACGCTCGTTTTGTGCCAAAACTGAGCAAAAGCGGCGATTCTATGCACGAAACGCTCGTTTTGTGCCAAAACTGAGCAAAAGCGGCGATTCTGTGCACGAAACGCACGTTTTGTTGCAAAACTGAGCAATAACGGCGATTCTGTGCACGAAACGCACGTTTTGTTGCAAAACTGAGCAAAAGCGGCTATTCTGTGCACGAAACGCACGTATTATGCCAAAACTGAGCATAAGCGGCGATTTTATGCACGAAACGCACGTTTTGTGCCAAAACTGAGCAAAAGCGGCGATTCTGTGCACGAAACGCACGTTTTGTGCCAAAACTGAGCAAAAGCGGCTATTCTGTGCACGAAACGCACGTATTGTGCCAAAACTGAGCATAAGCGGCGATTCTGTGCACGAAACGCACGTATTGTGCCAAAACTGACCAAAAGCGGCGATTCTATGCTCGAAATGCACGTTTTGTGCCAAAACTGAGCATAAGCGGCGATTCTCTGCACGAAACGCAAGTTTTTATCCAAAACTGAGCAAAAGCGGCGATTCTGTGCACGAAAGGCACGTTTTATGCCAAGAGCAGCAATTCGGTGCGTGGAACGCACGTCTTGTGCCAAAACTGAGCAAAAGCGGCGATTCTGTGCACGAAACGCACGTTTTGTGCCAAAGCTGAGCAAAAGCGGCGATTCTGTGCACAAAACGCACGTTTTGTGCCAAAACTGAGCAAAACCCACGATTCTGTGCACGAAACGCACGTTTTAATGAAAGAGGAGCAATTCGGTGCGTGGAACGCACGTTTTGTGCCAAAACTGAGCAAAAGCGGCCATTCTGTGCACGAAACGCGCGTTTTGCTCCATAGTTGAGCAAAAGCAGCGATTTTGTGCACGAAACGCACGTTTTGTGCCAAAACTGAGCAAAAGCAGTGATTCTGTGCACGAAACACACGCTCTGTGCCATAACTGTGCAAAAGCGGCGATTCTGTGCACGAAACGCACGTTCTGCTCCAAAACTGAGCAAAAGCGGCGATTTTGTGCACGAAACGCACGTTTTGTGCCAAAACTGAGCAAAAGCAGTGATTCTGTGCATGAAACACACGTTCTGTGCCATAACTGTGCAAAAGCGGCGATCCTGAGCACGAAACGCACGTTTTGCGCCAAAAGGAGCAATTCGGTGTGTGAAACGCACGTTTTGTGCCAAAACTGAGAAAAAGCGGCGATTCTGTGCACGAAACGCAGGTTTTGTGCCAAAACTGAGCAGAAGTAGCGATTTTGTTCACGAAACGCACGTTGTGTGCCAAAACTGAGCAAAAGCGGTGATTCTGTGCATGAAACGCGCGTTTTGTGGCAGAAGGAGCAGTTCTGTGCACGCAACGCTCGTTTTATCCAAAACTGAGCAAAAGCGGCGATTCTGTGCTCGAAACGCACGCTTTGTGCCAAAATGTGAAATAAAAAAATTTTTGGAAAAAAAATACAACCGACTTCGGAATGCACTAAAAAGGACGAAATAATTTAAATCTATATTTCGGAGAGGGCGCAAAATTAAAAATTGTGTAAATGAAGGATGTTGTTAATGTGAAAATATGTAAAAGGATTAAAGAATTTTGACAATTTCCAATGTAGAAAATTTTTAATTTTGCGCCGTCTCCGAAATATAGATTTAAATTATTTCGTCCTTTTTAGTGCATTCCGAAGTCGGTTGTATTTTTTTTCCAAAAATTTTTTTATTTCACATTTTTTAGTGGCGATTGGAGCATTCCTTGAAAAGTTCAACAAAGTGATAGGAAGAGAAGGGCAGGGAAGGGCGGGGTAGTGAAGGGAAGGGCAGGGAATGTTGCAAATGGGATCATCGTGGAAACAACTTCGGCCGCAAAATGTAATACTAGGCTTCATCGATTTCAGGCCGAATATACGTGAAATAGCACGTTTTTTGCGATAAAAGCGGAAAAAATGTAGAAATCCGAACCGGGTTTTTTTACGGGACCAACTGTTGGTCATACTCTATAAGATGCTAAAGGTTTCGTTCCGATTGGTCCATCCATCTTGGGGTAATCGATGACCATACACAACGCGGACGAAATCGTACGCTTTTTTGCAATAAAAAGGTGGCAAGCGGTGGTGAAATGCAAAATTTTTTTTTTACGGGACCAACTGGGAGTCATACCCTACAAGATGCAACAGGTTTCGTTCCGATTGGTCCATCCATCTCGGCGTAATCGGGGCACATACATAAAAAAAAAAAAAAAAAAAAAATATATATACATGTCGAATTGAGTAACCTCCTTTTTCGAAGTCGGTTAAAAAGGAGAAATTCGGAGTGTAAAACGCACGTTTTGTGCCAAACCTGAGCAAAAGCGGCGATTTTATGCACGAAACGCACGTTTTGTGCCAAAACTGAGCAAAAGCGGCGATTCTATGCACGAAACGCACGTTTTGTGCCAAAACTGAGCAAAAGCGGCGATTTTATGCACGAAACGCACGTTTTGTGCAAAACTGAGCAAAAGCGGCGATTCTGTGCACGAAACGCACGTTTTGTTGCAAAACTGAGCAAAAGCGGCGATTCTGATCACGAAACGCACGTTATGTGCCAAAAGGAGAAATTCGGAGCGTAACACGCACGTTTTGTGCCAAAACTGAGCAAAAGCGGCGATTCTGTGCAGGAAACGCACGTATTGTGCCAAAACTGAGCAAAAGCGGCGATTTTATGCACGAAACGCACGTTTTGTGCCAAAACTGAGCAAAAGCGGCTATTCTATGCACGAAACGCACGTTTTGTTGCAAAACTGAGCAAAAGCGGCGATTCTGATCACGAAACGCACGTTATGTGCCAAAAGGAGAAATTCGGAGCGTAACACGCACGTTTTGTGCCAAAACTGAGTAAAAGCGGCGATTCTATGCACGAAACGCTCGTTCTGTGCCAAAACTGAGCAAAAGCGGCGATTCTGTGCAGGAAACGCACGTATTGTGCCAAAACTGAGCAAAAGCGGCGATTTTATGCACGAAACGCACGTTTTGTGCCAAAACTGAGCAAAAGCGGCGATTCTATGCACGAAACGCACGTTTTGTGCCAAAACTGAGCAAAAGCGGCGATTTTATGCACGAAACGCACGTTTTGTGCCCTAACTGAGCAAAAGCGGCGATTCTGTGCACGAAACGCACGTTTTGTTGCAAAACTGAGCAAAAGCGGCGATTCTGATCACGAAACGCACGTTATGTGCCAAAAGGAGAAATTCGGAGCGTAACACGCACGTTTTGTGCCAAAACTGAGTAAAAGCGGCGTTTCTATGCTCGAAATGCACGTTTTGTGCCAAAACTGAGCAAAAGCGGCGATTCTATGCTCGAAATGCACGTTTTGTGCCAAAACTGAGCAAAAGCGGCGATTCTATGCTCGAAATGCACGTTTTGTGCCAAAACTGAGCAAAAGCGGCGATTCTGTGCACGAAACGCACGTTTTGTTGCAAAACTGAGCAAAAGCGGCGATTCTGATCACGAAACGCACGTTATGTGCCAAAAGGAGAAATTCGGAGCGTAACACGCACGTTTTGTGCCAAAACTGAGTAAAAGCGGCGATTCTATGCACGAAACCCTCGTTCTGTGCCAAAACTGAGCAAAAACGGCGATTCTATGCACAAAACGCTGGTTTTGTGCCAAAACTGAGCAAAAGCGGCGATTCTGTGCACGAAACGCACGTTTTGTTGCAAAACTGAGCAAAAACGGCGATTCTGTGCACGAACCGCACGTTTTGTGCCAAAACTGAGCAACAGCGGCGATTCTATGCTCGAAATGCACGTTTTGTGCCAAAACTGAGCAAAAGCGGCGATTCTGTGCACGAAACGCACGTTTTGTTGCAAAACTGAGCAAAAACGGCGATTCTGTGCACGAAACGCACGTTTTGTTGCAAAACTGAGCAAAAGCGGCTATTCTGTGCACGAAACGCACGTATTGAGCCAAAACTGAGCAAAAGCGGCGATTCTATGCTCGAAATGCACGTTTTGTGCCAAAACTGAGCAAAAGCGGCGATTCTGTGCACGAAACGCACGTGTTGCGCCAAAACTGAACAAAAGCGGCGATTCTGTTCACGAAACGCACGTTTTGTTGCAAAACTGAGCAAAAACGGCGATTCTGTGCACGAAACGCTCGTTTTGTGCCAAAACTGAGCAAAAGCGGCGATTCTATGCACGAAACGCTCGTTTTGTGCCAAAACTGAGCAAAAGCGGCGATTCTGTGCACGAAACGCACGTTTTGTTGCAAAACTGAGCAATAACGGCGATTCTGTGCACGAAACGCACGTTTTGTTGCAAAACTGAGCAAAAGCGGCCATTCTGTGCACGAAACGCACGTATTGTGCCAAAACTGAGCATAAGCGGCGATTTTATGCACGAAACGCACGTTTTGTGCCAAAACTGAGCAAAAGCGGCAATTCTGTGCACGAAACGCACGTTTTGTGCCAAAACTGAGCAAAAGCGGCTATTCTGTGCACGAAACGCACGTATTGTGCCAAAACTGAGCATAAGCGGCGATTCTGTGCACGAAACGCACGTATTGTGCCAAAACTGACCAAAAGCGGCGATTCTAACCTCGAAATGCACGTTTTGTGCCAAAACTGAGCATAAGCGGCGATTCTCTGCACGAAACGCAAGTTTTTATCCAAAACTGAGCAAAAGCGGCGATTCTGTGCACGAAAGGCACGTTTTATGCCAAGAGCAGCAATTCGGTGCGTGGAACGCACGTCTTGTGCCAAAACTGAGCAAAAGCGGCGATTCTGTGCACGAAACGCACGTTTTGTGCCAAAGCTGAGCAAAAGCGGCGATTCTGTGCACAAAACGCACGTTTTGTGCCAAAACTGAGCAAAACCCACGATTCTGTGCACGAAACGCACGTTTTAATGAAAGAGGAGCAATTCGGTGCGTGGAACGCACGTTTTGTGCCAAAACTGAGCAAAAGCGGCGATTCTGTGCACGAAACGCACGTTTTGTGAAAAAACTGAGCAAAAGCGGCTATTCTGTGCACGAAACGCACGTATTGTGCCAAAACTGAGCAAAAGCGGCGATTCTATGCTCGAAACGCACGTTATGTTGCAAAACTGAGCAAAAACGGCGATTCTGTGCACGAAGCCCACGTATTGTGCCAGAACTGAGCAAAAGCGGCGATTCTGTGCTCGAAATGCACGTTTTGTGCCAAAACTGAGCATAAGCGGCGATTCTCTGCACGAAACGCAGGTTTTTATCCAAAACTGAGCAAAAGCGGCGATTCTATGCACGAAAAGCACGTTTTGTGCCAAAACTGAGCATAAGCGGCGATTCTCTGCACGAAACGCAGGTTTTTATCCAAAACTGAGCAAAAGCGGCGATTCTATGCACGAAAAGCTCTTTTTGTGCCAAAACTGAGCAAAAGCGGCGATTCTGCGCACGAAACGCACGTTTTGTTGCAAAACTGAGCAAAAACGGCGATTCTGTGCACGAAACGCACGTTTTGGTGCAAAACTGGGCAAAAGCGGCGATTCTGAACACGAAACGCACGTTATGTGCCAAAACTGAGCAAAAGCGGCGATTCTATGCACGAAAAGCACGTTTTGTGCCAAAACTGAGCATCAGCGCCGATTCTCTGCACGAAACGCAGGTTTTTATCCAAAACTGAGCAAAAGCGGCGATTCTGTACACGAAACGCACGTTATGTGCCAAAAGGAGAAATTCGGTGCGTAACACGCACGTTTTGTGTCAAAACTGAGTAAAAGCGGCGATTCTATGCACGAAACGCTCGTTTTGTGCCAAAACTGAGCAAAAGCGGCGATTCTATGCTCGAAATGCACGTTTTGTGCCAAAACTGAGCAAAAGCGGCGATTCTGTGCACGAAACGCATGTGTTGAGCCAAAACTGAACAAAAGCGGCGATTCTGTGCAAGAAACGCACGTTATGTGCCAAAAGGAGAAATTCGGAGCGCAAAACGCACGTTTTGTGCCAAAACTGAGCAAAAGCGGCTATTCTGTGCACGAAACGCACGTATTGTGCCAAAACTGAGCAAAAGCGGCGATTCTGTGCACGAAACGCACGTTTTGTTGCAAAACTGAGCAATAACGGCGATTCTGTGCACGAAACGCACGTTTTGTTGCAAAACTGAGCAAAAGCGGCTATTCTGTGCACGAAACGCGCGTATTGTTCCAAAACTGAGCAAAAGCGGCGATTCTATACTCGAAATGCACGTCTTGTGCAAAAACTGAGCAAAAGCGGCGATTCTGATCACGAAACGCACGTTATGTGCCAAAAGGAGAAATTCGGAGCGTAACACGCATGTTTTGTGCCAAAACTGAGCAAAAGCGGCAATTCTATGCTCGAAATGCACGTTTTGTGCCAAAACTGAGCATAAGCGGCGATTCTCTGCACGAAACGCAGGTTTTTATCCAAAACTGAGCAAAAGCGGCGATTCTATGCACGAAAAGCACGTTTTGTGCCAAAACTGAGCATAAGCGGCGATTCTCTGCACGAAACGCAGGTTTTTATCCAAAACTGAGCAAAAGCGGCGATTCTGTGCACGACACGCACGTTTTATGCCAAGAGGAGCAATTCGGTGCGTGGAACGCACGTTTTGTGCCAAAACTGAGCATAAGCGGCGATTCTGTGCACGAAACGCACGTTTTGTGTAAAAACTGAGCAAAAGCGGCGATTCTATGCACGAAACGCTCGTTTTGTGCCAAAACTGAGCAAAGGCGGCGATTCTGTGCACGAAACGCACGTTTTGCTGCAAAACTGAGCAAAAACGGCGATTCTGTGCACGAAACGCTCGTTTTGTGCCAAAACTGAGCAAAAGCGGCGATTCTGTGCACGAAACGCTCGTTTTGTGCCAAACTGAGCAAAAGCGGCGATTCTGTGCACGAAGCGCACGTTATGTGCCAAAAGGAGATATTCGGTGCGTAAAACGCACGTTTTGTGCCAAAACTGGGCAAAAGCGGCGATTCTGTTCACGAAACACAGGATTTGTGCCAAAACTGAGCAAAAGCGGCGATTCTGATCACGAAACGCACGTTATGTGCCAAAAGGAGAAATTTGGAGCGTAACACGCACGTTTTGTGCCAAAACTGAGTAAAAGCGGCGATTCTATACACGAAACGCACGTTTTGTGCCAAAACTGAGCAAAAGCGGCGATTCTGTGCAGGAAACCTACGTATTGTGCCAAAACTGAGCAAAAGCGGCGATTCTATGCTCGAAATGCACGTTTTGTGCCAAAACTGAGCAAAAGCGGCGATTCTGTGCACGAAACGCACGTTTTGTGCCAAAACTGAGCAAAAGCGGCGATTCTATGCACGAAATGCACGTTTTGTGCCAAAACTGAGCATAAGCGGCGATTCTATGCACGAATTGCACGTTTTGTGCCAAAACTGAGCATAAGCGGCGATTCTCTGCACAAAACGCAGGTTTTTATCCAAAACTGAGCAAAAGCGGCGATTCTGTGCACGAAACGCACGTTATGTGCCAAAAGGAGAAATTCGGAGCGTAAAACGCACGTTTTGTTCCAAAACTGGGCAAAAGCGGCGATTCTGTGCACGAAACACAGGATTTGTGCCAAAACTAAGCAAAAGCGACGATTCTGTGCACGAAACGCACGTTTTGTGCCAAAACTGAGCAAAAGCGGCGATTCTGTGCACGAACCGCACATTTTGTGCCAAAACTGAGCAAAAGCGGCGATTCTATGCACGAAAAGCACGTTTTGTGCCAAAACTGAGCATAAGCGGCGATTCTCTGCACGAAACGCAGGTTTTTATCCAAAACTGAGCAAAAGCGGCGATTCTGTGCACGAAACGCACGTTTTATGCTAAGAGGAGCAATTCGGTGCGTGGAACGCACGTTTTGTGCCAAAACTGAGCAAAAGCGGCGATTCTGTGCACGAAACGCACGTTTTGTGCTAAAACTGAGCAAAAGCGGCGATTCTATGCACGAAATGCACGTTTTGTGCCAAAACTGAGCAAAAGCGGCGATTCTGATCACGAAACGCACGTTATGTGCCAAAAGGAGAAATTCGGAGCGTAAAACGCACGTTTTGTGCAAAAACTGAGCAAAAGCGGCGATTTTATGCACGAAACGCACGTTTTGTGCCAAAACTGAGCAAAAGCGGCGATTCTGAGCACGAAACGCACGTTTTGTGCAAAAACTGAGCAAAAGCGGCGATTCTATGCACGAAACGCTCGTTTTGTGCCAAACTGAGCAAAAGCGGCGATTCTGTGCATGAAACGCGCGTTTTGTGCCAAAACTGAGCAAAAGCGGCGATTCTGTGCACGAAGCGCACGTTTTGTGCCAAAGCTGAGCAAAAGCGACGATTCTGTGCAACGAAGCGCACGTTATGTGCCAAAAGGAGAAATTCGGAGCGTAAAACGCACGTTTTGTGCCAAAACTGGGCAAAAGCGGCGATTCTGTGCACGAAACACAGGATTGGTGCCAAAACTAAGCAAAAGCGACGATTCTGTGCACGAAACGCACGTTTTGTGCCAAAACTGAGCATAAGCGGCGATTCTATGCACGAAAAGCACGTTTTGTGCCAAAACTGAGCATAAGGGGCGATTCTCTTCACGAAACGCAGGTTTTTATCCAAAACTGAGCAAAAGCGGCGATTCTGTGCACGAAACGCACGTTTTATGCCAAGAGGAGCAATTCAGTGCGTGGAACGCACGTTTTGTGCCAAAACTGGGCAAATGCGGCGATTCTGTGCACGAAACGCACGTTTTGTGCCAAACCTGAGCAAAAGCGGCGATTCTGTGCACGAAACTCACGTTTTGTGCCAAAACTGAGCAAAAGCGGCGATTCTCTGCACGCAACGCACGTTTTGTGCCAAAACTGAGCAAAAGCGGCGATTTTATGCACGAAACGCACGTTTTGTGCCAAAACTGAGCAAAAGCGGCGATTCTGTGCACGAAACGCACGTTTTGTAGCAAAACTGAGCAAAAACGGCGATTCTGTGCACGAAGCGCACGTTTTGTTGCAAAACTGAGCAAAAGCGGCGATTCTATGCTCGAAATGCACGTTTTGTGCCACAACTGAGCAAAAGCGGCGATTCTGTGCACGAAACGCACGTTTCGTTGCAAAACTGAGCAAAAACGGCGATTCTGTGCACGAAACGCACGTTTTGTGCCAAAACTGAGCAAAAGCGGCGATTCTATGCACGAAAAGCACGTTTTGTGCCAAAACTGAGCAAAAGCGGCGATTCTATGCTCGAAATGCACGTTTTGTGCCAAAACTGAGCATAAGCGGCGATTCTCTGCACGAAACGCAGGTTTTTATCCAAAACTGAGCAAAAGCGGCGATTCTGTGCACGAAACGCACGTTTTATGCCAAGAGTAGCAATTCGGTGGGTGGAACGCACGTTTTGTGCCAAAACTGAGCAAATGCGGCGATTCTGTGCACGAAACGCACGTTTTGTGCCAAACCTGAGCTAAAGCGGCGATTCTGTGCACGCAACGCACGTTTTGTGCCAAAACTGAGCAAAAGCGGCGATTCTGTGCACGAAACACGGGATTTGTGCCAAAACTGAGCAAAAGCGGCGATTCTGTGCACGAAACACAGGATTTGTGCCAAAACTAAGCAAAAGCGACGATTCTGTGCACGAAACGCACGTTTTGTGCCAAACCTGAGCTAAAGCGGCGATTCTGTGCACGAACCGCACGTTTTGTGCCAAAACAGAGCATAAGCGGCGATTGTCTGCACGAAACGCAGGTTTTTATCCAAAACTGAGCAAAAGTGGCGATTCTGTGCACGAAACGCACGTTTTATGCCAAGAGGAGCAATTCGGGGCGTGGAACGCACGTCTTGTGACAAAACTGAGCAAAATCGGCGATTCTGTGCACGAAACGCACGTTTTGTGCCAAAACTGAGCAAAAGCGGCGATTCTATGCACGAAAAGCACGTTTTGTGCCAAAACTGAGCAAAAGCGGCGATTCTATACTCGAAATGCACGTTTTGTGCCAAAACTGAGCATAAGCGGCGATTCTCTGCACGAAACGCAGGTTTTTATCCAAAACTGAGCAAAAGCGGCGATTCTGTGCACGAAACGCACGTTTTATGCCAAGAGTAGCAATTCGGTGGGTGGAACGCACGTTTTGTGCCAAAACTGAGCAAATGCGGCGATTCTGTGCACGAAACGCACGTTTTGTGCCAAACCTGAGCTAAAGCGGCGATTCTGTGCACGCAACGCACGTTTTGTGCCAAACCTGAGCAAAAGCGGCGATTCTGTGCACGAAACACGGGATTTGTGCCAAAACTGAGCAAAAGCGGCGATTCTGTGCACGAAACACAGGATTTGTGCCAAAACTAAGCAAAAGCGACGATTCTGTGCACGAAACGCACGTTTTGTGCCAAACCTGAGCTAAAGCGGCGATTCTGTGCACGAACCGCACGTTTTGTGCCAAAACTGAGCAAAAGCGGCGATTCTATGCACGAAAAGCACGTTTTGTGCCAAAACTGAGCAAAAGTGGCGATTCTGATCACGAAACGCACGTTATGTGCCAAAACTGGGTAAAAGCGGCGATTCTATGCACGAAACGCGCGTTTTGTGCCAAAACTGAGCAAAAGCGGCGATTCTGTGCACGAAGCGCACGTTTTGTGCCAAAGCTGAGCAAAAGCGACGATTCTGTGCAACGAAGCGCACGTTATGTGCCAAAAGGAGAAATTCGGAGCGTAAAACGCACGTTTTGTGCCAAAACTGGGCAAAAGCGGCGATTCTGTGCACGAAACACAGGATTGGTGCCAAAACTAAGCAAAAGCGACGATTCTGTGCACGAAACGCACGTTTTGTGCCAAAACTGAGCAAAAGTGGCGATTTTGTGTACTAAACGCACGTTTTGTGCCAAAACTGAGCAAAAGCGGCGATTCTATGCACGAAAAGCACGTTTTGTGCCAAAACAGAGCATAAGCGGCGATTGTCTGCACGAAACGCAGGTTTTTATCCAAAACTGAGCAAAAGCGGCGATTCTGTGCACGAAACGCACGTTTTATGCCAAGAGGAGCAATTCGGTGCGTGGAACGCACGTTTTGTGCCAAAAATGAGCAAAAGCGGCGATTCTGTGCACGAAACGCACGTATTATGCCAAAACTGAGCAAAAGCGGCGATTCTATACACGAAACGCACGTTTTGTGCCAAAACTGAGTAAAAGCGGCGATTCTATGCACGAAACGCGCGTTTTGTGCCAAAACTGAGCAAAAGCGGCGATTCTGTGCACGAAGCGCACGTCTTGTGCCAAAGCTGAGCAAAAGCGACGATTCTGTGCAACGAAGCGCACGTTATGTGCCAAAAGGAGAAATTCGGAGCGTAAAACGCACGTTTTGTGCCAAAACTGGGCAAAAGCGGCGATACTGTGCACAAAACACAGGATTGGTGCCAAAACTAAGCAAAAGCGACGATTCTGTGCACGAAACGCACGTTTTGTGCCAAAACTGAGCAAAAGTGGCGATTCTGTGCACGAAACGCACGTTTTGTGCCAAAACTGAGCAAAAGCGGCGATTCTATGCACGAAAAGCACGTTTTGTGCCAAAACAGAGCGTAAGCGGCGATTCTCTGCACGAAACGCAGGTTTTTATCCAAAACTGAGCAAAAGCGGCGATTCTGTGCACGAAACGCACGTTTTATGCCAAGAGGAGCAATTCGGTGCATGGAACGCACGTTTTGTGCCAAAACTGAGCAAAAGCTGCGATTCTGTGCACGAAACACAGGATTTGTGCCAAAACTGAGCAAAAGCGGCGATTCTATGCACGAAAAGCACGTTTTGTGCCAAAACTGAGCAAAAGCGGCGATTCTATGCTCGAAATGCACGTTTTGTGCCAAAACTGAGCATAAGCGGCGATTCTCTGCACGAAACGCAGGTTTTTATCCAAAACTGAGCAAAAGCGGCGATTCTGTGCTCGAAACGCACGTTTTATGCCAAGAGTAGCAATTCGGTGGGTGGAACGCACGTTTTGTGCCAAAACTGAGCAAATGCGGCGATTCTGTGCACGAAACGGACGTTTTGTGCCAAACCTGAGCTAAAGCGGCGATTCTGTGCACGCAACGCACGTTTTGTGCCAAAACTGAGCAAAAGCGGCGATTCTGTGCACGAAACACAGGATTTGTGCCAAAACTGAGCAAAAGCGGCGATTCTGTGCACGAAACACAGGATTTGTTCCAAAACTAAGCAAAAGCGACGATTCTGTGCACGAAACGCACGTTTTGTGCCAAAACTGAGCATAAGCAGCGATTCTCTGCACGAAACGCAGGTTTTTATCCCAAACTGAGCAAAAGCGGCGATTCTGTGCACGGAACGCACGTTATGTGCCAAAAGGAGAAATTCGGAGCGTAAAACGCACGTTTTGTGCCAAAACTGGGCAAAAGCGGCGATTCTGTGCACGAAACACAGGATTGGTGCCAAAACTAAGCAAAAGCGGCGATTCTGTGCACGCAACGCACGTTTTGTGCCAAAACTGAGCAAAAGCGGCGATTCTGCGCACGAAACGCACGTTTTGTTGCAAAACTGAGCAAAAACGGCGATTCTGTGCACGAAACGCACGTTTTGGTGCAAAACTGGGCAAAAGCGGCGATTCTGAACACGAAACGCACGTATTGTGCCAAAACTGACCAAAAGCGGCGATTCTATGCTCGAAATGCACGTTTTGTGCCAAAACTGAGCATAAGCGGCGATTCTCTGCACGAAACGCAAGTTTTTATCCAAAACTGAGCAAAAGCGGCGATTCTGTGCACGAAAGGCACGTTTTATGCCAAGAGCAGCAATTCGGTGCGTGGAACGCACGTCTTGTGCCAAAACTGAGCAAAAGCGGCGATTCTGTGCACGAAACGCACGTTTTGTGCCAAAGCTGAGCAAAAGCGGCGATTCTGTGCACAAAACGCACGTTTTGTGCCAAAACTGAGCAAAAGCGGCGATTCTGTGCACGAAACGCACGTTTTGTGAAAAAACTGAGCAAAAGCGGCTATTCTGTGCACGAAACGCACGTATTGTGCCAAAACTGAGCAAAAGCGGCGATTCTATGCTCGAAATGCACGTTTTGTGCCAAAACTGAGCAAAAGCGGCGATTCTGATCACGAAACGCACGTTATGTGCCAAAAGGAGAAATTCGGAGCGTAACACGCACGTTTTGTGCCAAAACTGAGCAAAAGCGGCGATTCTGTGCACGAAACGCACGTTATGTTGCAAAACTGAGCAAAAACGGCGATTCTGTGCACGAAGCCCACGTATTGTGCCAGAACTGAGCAAAAGCGGCGATTCTGTGCACGAAGCGCACGTTATGTGCCAAAAGGAGATATTCGGTGCGTAAAACGCACGTTTTGTGCCAAAACTGGGCAAAAGCGGCGATTCTGTGCACGAAACACAGGATTTGTGCCAAAACTGAGCAAAAGCGGCGATTCTGTGCAGGAAACCTACGTATTGTGCCAAAACTGAGAAAAAGCGGCGATTCTATGCTCGAAATGCACGTTTTGTGCCAAAACTGAGCAAAAGCGGCGATTCTGTGCACGAAACGCACGTTTTGTGCCAAAACTGAGCAAAAGCGGCGATTCTATGCACGAAATGCACGTTTTGTGCCAAAATAAGCGGCGATTCTCTGCACGAAACGCAGGTTTTTATCCAAAACTGAGCAAAAGCGGCGATTCTGCACACGAAACGCACGTTATGTGCCAAAAGGAGAAATTCGGAGCGTAAAACGCACGTTTTGTGCTAAAACTGAGCAAAAGGGGCGATTCTGATCACGAAACGCACGTATTGTGCCAAAACTGAGCAAAAGCGGCGATTCTGTGCACGAAACGCACGTTTTGTTGCAAAACTGAGCAATAACGGCGATTCTGTGCACGAAACGCACGTTTTGTTGCAAAACTGAGCAAAAGCGGCTATTCTGTGCACGAAACGCACGTATTGTGCCAAAACTGAGCAAAAGCGGCGATTCTATGCTCGAAATGCACGTCTTGTGCAAAAACTGAGCAAAAGCGGCGATTCTGATCACGAAACGCTCGTTATGTGCCAAAAGGAGAAATTCGGAGCGTAACACGCACGTTTTGTGTCAAAACTGAGTAAAAGCGGCGATTCTATACACGAAACGCACGTTTTGTGCCAAAACTGAGCAAAAGCGGCGATTCTGTGCAGGAAACCTACGTATTGTGCCAAAACTGAGAAAAAGCGGCGATTCTATGCTCGAAATGCACGTTTTGTGCCAAAACTGAGCAAAAGCGGCGATTCTGTGCACGAAACGCACGTTTTGTGCCAAAACTGAGCAAAAGCGGCGATTCTATGCACGAAATGCACGTTTTGTGCCAAAATAAGCGGCGATTCTCTGCACGAAACGCAGGTTTTTATCCAAAACTGAGCAAGAGCGGCGATTCTGCACACGAAACGCACGTTATGTGCCAAAAGGAGAAATTCGGAGCGTAAAACGCACGTTTTGTGCTAAAACTGAGCAAAAGGGGCGATTCTGATCACGAAACGCACGTATTGTGCCAAAACTGAGCAAAAGCGGCGATTCTGTGCACGAAACGCACGTTTTGTTGCAAAACTGAGCAATAACGGCGATTCTGTGCACGAAACGCACGTTTTGTTGCAAAACTGAGCAAAAGCGGCTATTCTGTGCACGAAACGCACGTATTGTGCCAAAACTGAGCAAAAGCGGCGATTCTATGCTCGAAATGCACGTCTTGTGCAAAAACTGAGCAAAAGCGGCGATTCTGATCACGAAACGCTCGTTATGTGCCAAAAGGAGAAATTCGGAGCGTAACACGCACGTTTTGTGTCAAAACTGAGTAAAAGCGGCGATCCTATGCACGAAACGCTCGTTTTGTGCCAAAACTGAGCAAAAGCGGCGATTCTATGCTGGAAATGCACGTTTTGTGCCAAAGCTGAGCAAAAGCGGCGATTCTGTGCACGAAACGCATGTGTTGAGCCAAAACTGAACAAAAGCGGCGATTCTGTGCAAGAAACGCACGTTATGTGCCAAAAGGAGAAATTCGGAGCGCAAAACGCACGTTTTGTGCCAAAACTGAGCAAAAGCGGCTATTCTGTGCACGAAACGCACGTATTGTGAAAAAACTGAGCAAAAGCGGCGATTCTATGCACGAAATGCACGTTTTGTGCCAAAACTGAGCAAAAGCGGCGATTCTGATCACGAAACGCACGTTATGTGCCAAAAGGAGAAATTCGGAGCGTAAAACGCACGTTTTGTGCCAAAACTGAGCAAAAGCGGCGATTCTATGCTCGAAATGCACGTTTTGTGCAAAACTGAGCATAAGCGGCGATTCTCTGCACGAAACGCAGGTTTTTATCCAAAACTGAGCAAAATCGGCGATTCTATGCACGAAAAGCACGTTTTGTGCCAAAACTGAGCATAAGCGGCGATTCTCTGCACGAAACGCAGGTTTTTATCCAAAACTGAGCAAAAGCGGCGATTCTGTGCACGAAACGCACGTTTTATGCCAAGAGGAGCAATTCGGTGCGTGGAACGCACGTTTTGTGCCAAAACTGAGCATAAGCGGCGATTCTCTGCACGAAACGCAGGTTTTTATCCAAAACTGAGCAAAAGCGGCGATTCTATGCACGAAAAGCACGTTTTGTGCCAAAACTGAGCATAAGCGGCGATTCTCTGCACGAAACGCAGGTTTTTATCCAAAACTGAGCAAAAGCGGCGATTCTGTGCACGAAACGCACGTTTTATGCTAAGAGGAGCAATTCGGTGCGTGGAACGCACGTTTTGTGCCAAAACTGAGCAAAAGCGGCGATTCTGTGCACGAAACGCACGTTTTGTGCTAAAACTGAGCAAAAGCGGCGATTCTGTGCACGAAACGCACGTGTTGCGCCATAACTGAACAAAAGCGGCGATTCTGTGCACGAAACGCTCGTTTTGTGCCAAAACTGAGCAAAAGCGGCGATTCTGTGCACGAAACGCACGTATTGTGCCAAAACTGAGCATAAGCGGCGATTCTCTGCACGAAACGCAGGTTTTAATCCAAAACTGAGCAAAAGCGGCGATTCTGTGCACGAAACGCGTTTTATGCCAAGAGGAGCAATTCGGTGCGTGGAACGCACGTTTTGTGCCAAAACTGAGCATAAGCGGCGATTCTCCGCAAGAAACGCAGGTATTTATCCAAAACTGAGCAAAAGCGGCGATTCTGTGCACGACACGCACGTTTTATGCCAAGAGGAGCAATTCGGTCCGTGGAACGCACGTTTTGTTCCAAAACTGGGCAAAAGCGGCGATTCTGTGCACGAAACACAGGATTTGTGCCAAAACTGAGCAAAAGCGGCGATTCTGATCACGAAACGCACGTTATGTGCCAAAAGGAGAAATTTGGAGCGTAACACGCACGTTTTGTGCCAAAACTGAGTAAAAGCGGCGATTCTATACACGAAACGCACGTTTTGTGCCAAAACTGAGCAAAAGCGGCGATTCTGTGCAGGAAACCTACGTATTGTGCCAAAACTGAGCAAAAGCGGCGATTCTATGCTCGAAATGCACGTTTTGTGCCAAAACTGAGCAAAAGCGGCGATTCTGTGCACGAAACGCACGTTTTGTGCCAAAACTGAGCAAAAGCGGCGATTCTATGCACGAATTGCACGTTTTGTGCCAAAACTGAGCATAAGCGGCGATTCTCTGCACAAAACGCAGGTTTTTATCCAAAACTGAGCAAAAGCGGCGATTCTGTGCACGAAACGCACGTTATGTGCCAAAAGGAGAAATTCGGAGCGTAAAACGCACGTTTTGTTCCAAAACTGGGCAAAAGCGGCGATTCTGTGCACGAAACACAGGATTTGTGCCAAAACTAAGCAAAAGCGACGATTCTGTGCACGAAACGCACGTTTTGTGCCAAAACTGAGCAAAAGCGGCGATTCTGTGCACGAACCGCACATTTTGTGCCAAAACTGAGCAAAAGCGGCGATTCTATGCACGAAAAGCACGTTTTGTGCCAAAACTGAGCATAAGCGGCGATTCTCTGCACGAAACGCAGGTTTTTATCCAAAACTGAGCAAAAGCGGCGATTCTACGCTCGAAATGCACGTTTTGTGCCAAAACTGAGCATAAGCGGCGATTCTCTGCACGAAACGCAGGTTTTTATCAAATACTGAGGAAGAGCGGCGATTCTGCGCACGAAACACGGGATTTGACCCAAAACTGAGCAAAAGCGGCGATTCTGAGCACGAAACGCACGTTTTGTTCCAAAACTGAGCAAAAGCGGCGATTCGATACACGAATCGCTCGTTTTGTGCCAAAACTGAGCAAAAGCGGCGATTCTGTGCACGAAACGCACGTTTTGTGCCAAAACTGAGCAAAAGCGGCGATTCTGTGCACGAAACACAGGATTTGTGCCAAAACTAAGCAAAAGCGACGATTCTGTGCACGAAACGCACGTTTTGTGCCAAAACTGAGCAAAAGCGGCGATTCTATGCACGAAAAGCACGTTTTGGGCCAAAGCTGAGCATAAGCGGCGATTCTCTGCACGAAACGCAGGTTTTTATCCAAAACTGAGCAAAGGCGGCGATTCTGTGAACGAAACGCACGTTATGTGCCAAAAGGAGAAATTCGGAGCGTAAAACGCACGTTTTGTGCAAAAACTGAGCAAAAGCGGCGATTTTATGCACGAAACGCACGTTTTGTGCCAAAACTGAGCAAAAGCGGCGATTCTGAGCACGAAACGCACGTTTTGTGCAAAAACTGAGCAAAAGCGGCGATTCTATGCACGAAACGCTCGTTTTGTGCCAAACTGAGCAAAAGCGGCGATTCTGTGCATGAAACGCGCGTTTTGTGCCAAAACTGAGCAAAAGCGGCGATTCTGTGCACGAAGCGCACGTTTTGTGCCAAAGCTGAGCAAAAGCGACGATTCTGTGCAACGAAGCGCACGTTATGTGCCAAAAGGAGAAATTCGGAGCGTAAAACGCACGTTTTGTGCCAAAACTGGGCAAAAGCGGCGATTCTGTGCACGAAACACAGGATTGGTGCCAAAACTAAGCAAAAGCGACGATTCTGTGCACGAAACGCACGTTTTGTGCCAAAACTGAGCATAAGCGGCGATTCTATGCACGAAAAGCACGTTTTGTGCCAAAACTGAGCATAAGGGGCGATTCTCTTCACGAAACGCAGGATTTTATCCAAAACTGAGCAAAAGCGGCGATTCTGTGCACGAAACGCACGTTTTATGCCAAGAGGAGCAATTCCGTGCGTGGAACGCACGTTTTGTGCCAAAACTGGGCAAATGCGGCGATTCTGTGCACGAAACGCACGTTTTGTGCCAAAACTGAGCATAAGGGGCGATTCTCTTCACGAAACGCATGTTTCTATCCAAAACTGAGCAAAAGCGGCGATTCTGTGCACGAAATGCACGTTTTATGCCAAGAGGAGCAATTCGGTGCGTGGAACGCACGTCTTGTGCCAAAACTGAGCAAAATCGGCGATTCTGTGCACGAAACGCACGTTTTGTGCCAAAACTGAGCAAAAACGTCGATTCTATGCTCGAAATGCACGTTTTGTGCCAAAACTGAGCATAAGCGGCGATTCTCTACACGAAACGCAGGTTTTTATCCAAAACTGAGCATAAGCGGCGATTCTGTGCACGAAACGCACGTTTTATGCCAAGAGGAGCAATTCGGTGCGTGGAACGCACGTCTTGTGCCAAAACTGAGCAAAATCGGCGATTCTGTGCACGAAATGCACGTTTTGTGCCAAAACTGAGCAAAAGCGGCGATTCTATGCACGAAAAGCACGTTTTGTGCCAAAACTGAGCAAAAGCGGCGATTCTATGCTCGAAATGCACGTTTTGTGCCAAAACTGAGCATAAGCGGCGATTCTCTGCACGAAACGCATGTTTCTATCCAAAACTGAGCAAAAGCGGCGATTCTGTGCACGAAATGCACGTTTTATGCCAAGAGTAGCAATTCGGTGGGTGGAACGCACGTTTTGTGCCAAAACTGAGCAAATGCGGCGATTCTGTGCACGAAACGCACGTTTTGTGCCAAACCTGAGCTAAAGCGGCGATTCTGTGCACGCAACGCACGTTTTGTGCCAAAACTGAGCAAAAGCGGCGATTCTGTGCACAAAACACAGGATTTGTGCCAAAACTGAGCAACAGCGGCGATTCTGTGCACGAAACACAGGATTTGTGCCAAAACTAAGCAAAAGCGACGATTCTGTGCACGAAACGCACGTTTTGTGCCAAAACTGAGCATAAGCGGCGATTCTCTGCACGAAACGCAGGTTTTTATCCAAAACTGAGCAAAAGCGGCGATTCTGTGCACGAAACGCACGTTATGTGCCAAAAGGAGAAATTCGGAGCGTAAAACGCACGTTTTGTGCCAAAACTGAGCAAAAGCGGCGATTTTATGCACGAAACGCACGTTTTGTGCCAAAACTGAGCAAAAGCGGCGATTCTGTGCACGAAACGCTCGTTTTGTGCCAAAACTGAGCAAAAGCGGCGATTCTATGCACGAAACGCTCGTTTTGTGCCAAAACTGAGCAAAAGCGGCGATTCTGTGCACGCAACGCACGTTTTGTGCCAAAACTGAGCAAATGCGGCGATTCTGTGCACGAAACGCACGTTTTGTGCCAAACCTGAGCTAAAGCGGCGATTCTGTGCACGCAACGCACGTTTTGTGCCAAAACTGAGCAAAAGCGGCGATTCTGTGCACGAAACACAGGATTTGTGCCAAAACTGAGCAAAAGCGGCGATTCTGTGCACGAAACACAGGATTTGTGCCAAAACTAAGCAAAAGCGACGATTCTGTGCACGAAACGCACGTTTTGTGCCAAAACTGAGCATAAGCGGCGATTCTCTGCACGAAACGCAGGTTTTTATCCAAAACTGAGCAAAAGCGGCGATTCTGTGCACGAAACGCACGTTATGTGCCAAAAGGAGAAATTCGGAGCGTAAAACGCACGTTTTGTGCCAAAACTGAGCAAAAGCGGCGATTTTATGCACGAAACGCACGTTTTGTGCCAAAACTGAGCAAAAGCGGCGATTCTGTGCACGAAACGCTCGTTTTGTGCCAAAACTGAGCAAAAGCGGCGATTCTATGCACGAAACGCTCGTTTTGTGCCAAAACTGAGCAAAAGCGGCGATTCTGTGCACGCAACGCTCGTTTTGTGCCAAAACTGAGCAAAAGCGGCGATTCTATGCACGAAACACACGTTTTATGCCATGAGGAGCAATTCGGTGCGTGGAACGCACGTTTTGTGCCAAAACTGAGCAAAAGCGGCGATTCTGTGCACCAAACTCACGTTTTGTGCCAAAACTGAGCAAAAGCGACGATTCTGTGCACGAAACACAGGATTTGTGCCAAAACTAAGCAAAAGCGGCGATTCTGTGCACGAAACGCAGGTTTCTATCCAAAACTGAGCAAAAGCGGCGATTCTGTGCACGAAACACACGTTTTATGCCAAGAGGAGCAATTCGGTGCGTGGAACGCACGATTTGTGCCAAAACTGAGCAAAAGCGGCGATTCTGTGCACGAAATGCACGTTTTGTGCCAAAACTGAGCAAAAGCGGCGATTCTCTTCACGAAACGCAGGTTTTTATCCAAAACAGAGCAAAAGCGGCGTTCTGTGCACGAAACGCACGTTTTGTGCCAAAACTGAGCAAAAGTGGCGATTCTGTGCACGAAAGTCACGTTTTGTGCCAAAACTGAGCAAAAGCGGCGATTCTATGCACGAAAAGCACGTTTTGTGCCAAAACAGAGCATAAGCGGCGATTCTCTGCACGAAACGCTGGTTTTTATCCAAAACTGAGCAAATGCGGCGATTCTGTGCACGAAACGCAAGTATTGTGCCAAAACTGGGCAAAAGCGGCGATTCTATGCACGAAACACAGGATTTGTGCCAAAACTGAGCAACAGCGGCGATTCTGTGCACGAAACACAGGATTTGTGCCAAAACTAAGCAAAAGCGACGATTCTGTGCACGAAACGCTCGTTTTGAGCCAATACTGAGCAAAAGCGGCGATTCTGTGGACGAAACGCACGTTTTGATCCAAAACTGAGCAAAAGCGGCGATTCTGTGCGCGAAACGCTCGTTTTGAGAAAAAACCGAGCAAAAGCGGCGATTCTGTGCACGTAACGCTCGTTCTGAGCCAAAACTGAGCAAAATCGGCGATTCTGTGCACGAAACGCACGTTTTGTGCTGAAACCGAGCAAAAGCGGCGATTCTGTGTACGAAACGCTCGCTTTGAGCCAAAAGTGAGCAAAATCGGCGATTCTGTGCACGAAACGCACGTTTTGATCCAAAACTGAGCAAAAGCGGCGATTCTGTGCGCGAAACGCTCGTTTTGAGAAAAAACCGAGCAAGAGCGGTGATTCTGTGCACGTAACGCTCGTTCTGAGCCAAAACTGAGCAAAATCGGCGATTCTGTGCACGAAACACACGTTTTGTGCTGAAACCGAGCAAAAGCGGCGATTCTGTGCACGAAACGCTCGCTTTGAGCCAAAAGTGAGCAAAAGCGGCGATTCTGTGCATGAAACGCACGTTTTGTGGCAGAAGGAGCAGTTCTGTGCACGTAACGCTCGTTTTGAGCAATAGCTGAGCAAAAGCGGCGATTCTGTGCGCGAAACGCTCGTTTTGATCCAAAACTGAGCAAAAGCGGCGATTCTGAGCACGAAACGCTCGCTTTGAGCCAAAAGTGAGCAAAATCGGCGATTCTGTGCACGAAACGCACGTTTTGTGCTGAAACCGAGCAAAAGCGGCGATTCTGTGCACGAAACGCTCGCTTCGAGCCAAAAGTGAGCAAAAGCGGCGATTCTGTGCATGAAACGCACGTTTTGTGGCAGAAGGAGCAGTTCTGTGCACGTAACGCTCGTTTTGAGCAATAACTGAGCAAAAGCGGCGATTCTGTGCGCGAAACGCTCGTTTTGATCCAAAACTGAGCAAAAGCGGCGATTCTGTGCACGAAACGCACGTTTTGTGAGAAAAGGAGCAATTCGGTGTGTGAAACGCACGTTTTGTGCCAAAACGAAGTAAAAGCGGGTGATTCTGTGCGCGAAACGCTCGTTTTGATCCAAAACTGAGCAAAAGCGGCGATTGTGTGCACGTAGCCCCCGTTTTGTTGCAAAACTGTGCAAAAGCGGCGATTCAGTGCACGATACGCTCATTTTAAGCCAAAACTCAGCAAAAGCGGAATTTCTGTGCACGAACCGCACGTTTTGTGCCAAAACTGAGCAAAAGCGGCGATTCTGTGCATGAAACGCACGTTTTGTGGCAGAAGGAGCAGGTCTGTGCACGTAACGCTCGTGTTGAGCAATAACTGAGCAAAAGCGGCGATTCTGTGCGCGAAACGCACGTTTTGTGCCAAAACTGAGCAAAAGCCGCGATTCTGTGCATGAAACGCACGTTTTGTGGCAGAAGGAGCAATTCGGTGCACGCAACGCACGTTTTGTGCCAAAACTGAGCAAAAGCGGCGATTCTGTGCACGAAACGCTCGTTTTTAGCCAATACTGAGCAAAAGCGGCGATTCTGTGCACGAAACGCACGTTTTGATCCAAAACTGAGTAAAAGCGGCGATTCTGTGCGCGAAACGCACGTTTTGTGCTGAAACCGAGCAAAAGCGGCGATTCTGTGCACAAAACGCTCGTTTTGAGCCAAAACTGAGCAAAAGCGGCGATTCTGTGCACGAATAACACGTTTTGTGCCACAACTGAGCAAAAGCGGCGATTCTGTGCACGAATAACACGTTTTGTGCCAAAAGTGAGCAAAAGCGGCGATTCTGTGCACGAAACGCACGTTTTGTGCTGAAGCCGAGCAAAAGCGGCGATTCTGTGCACGAAACGCTCGCTTTGAGCCAAAAGTGAGCAAAAGCGGCGATTCTGTGCACGAAACGCACGTTTTGTGATAAAACTGAGCAAAACCAACGATTCTGTGCATGACACCCACGTTTTATGCCAAAACTGAGCAAAAGCGGCGATCCTGTGCATGAAAGGCACGTTTTTTGGCTGAGGGAGTAGTTCTGTGCACGTAATGCACGTTTTGTGCCAAAACTGAGCAAAAGCGGCGATTACGTGCACGAATAACCCGTTTTGTGCCACAACTGAGCAAAAGCGGCGATCCTGTGCACGAAACGCACGTTTTGTGCCAAAACTGAGCAAAAGCGGCCATTCTGTGCACGAAACGCGCGTTAAGTGCCAAACTGGGCAATGGCGGCGATTCTGTGCACGAAACGCACGTTTTGTGCCAAAACTGAGCAAAAGCGGCCATTCTGTGCACGAAACGCGCGTTTTGCTCCATAGTTGAGCAAAAGCAGCGATTTTGTGCACGAAACGCACGTTTTGTGCCAAAACTGAGCAAAAGCAGTGATTCTGTGCACGAAACACACGTTCTGTGCCATAACTGTGCAAAAGCGGCGATTCTGTGCACGAAACGCACGTTCTGCTCCAAAACTGAGCAAAAGCGGCGATTTTGTGCACGAAACGCACGTTTTGTGCCAAAACTGAGCAAAAGCAGTGATTCTGTGCATGAAACACACGTTCTGTGCCATAACTGTGCAAAAGCGGCGATCCTGAGCACGAAACGCACGTTTTGCGCCAAAAGGAGCAATTCGGTGTGTGAAACGCACGTTTTGTGCCAAAACTGAGCAAAAGCGGCGATTCTGTGCACGAAACGCAGGTTTTGTGCCAAAACTGAGCAGAAGTAGCGATTTTGTTCACGAAACGCACGTTGTGTGCCAAAACTGAGCAAAAGCGGTGATTCTGTGCATGAAACGCGCGTTTTGTGGCAGAAGGAGCAGTTCTGTGCACGCAACGCTCGTTTTATCCAAAACTGAGCAAAAGCGGCGATTCTGTGCTCGAAACGCACGCTTTGTGCCAAAAGGAGAAATTCGGAGTGTAAAACGCACGTTTTGTGCCAAACCTGAGCAAAAGCGGCGATTTTATGCACGAAACGCACGTTTTGTGCCAAAACTGAGCAAAAGCGGCGATTCTATGCACGAAACGCACGTTTTGTGCCAAAACTGAGCAAAAGCGGCGATTTTATGCACGAAACGCACGTTTTGTGCAAAACTGAGCAAAAGCGGCGATTCTGTGCACGAAACGCACGTTTTGTTGCAAAACTAAGCAAAAGCGGCGATTCTGATCACGAAACGCACGTTATGTGCCAAAAGGAGAAATTCGGAGCGTAACACGCACGTTTTGTGCCAAAACTGAGCAAAAGCGGCGATTCTGTGCAGGAAACGCACGTATTGTGCCAAAACTGAGCAAAAGCGGCGATTTTATGCACGAAACGCACGTTTTGTGCCAAAACTGAGCAAAAGCGGCGATTCTGATCACGAAACGCACGTTATGTGCCAAAAGGAGAAATTCGGAGCGTAACACGCACGTTTTGTGCCAAAACTGAGTAAAAGCGGCGATTCTATGCACGAAACGCTCGTTCTGTGCCAAAACTGAGCAAAAGCGGCGATTCTGTGCAGGAAACGCACGTATTGTGCCAAAACTGAGCAAAAGCGGCGATTTTATGCACGAAACGCACGTTTTGTGCCAAAACTGAGCAAAAGCGGCGATTCTATGCACGAAACGCACGTTTTGTGCCAAAACTGAGCAAAAGCGGCGATTTTATGCACGAAACGCACGTTTTGTGCCCTAACTGAGCAAAAGCGGCGATTCTGTGCACGAAACGCACGTTTTGTTGCAAAACTGAGCAAAAGCGGCGATTCTGATCACGAAACGCACGTTATGTGCCAAAAGGAGAAATTCGGAGCGTAACACGCACGTTTTGTGCCAAAACTGAGTAAAAGCGGCGATTCTATGCACGAAACCCTCGTTCTGTGCCAAAACTGAGCAAAAGCGGCGATTCTGTGCAGGAAACGCACGTATTGTGCCAAAACTGAGCAAAAGCGGCGTTTCTATGCTCGAAATGCACGTTTTGTGCCAAAACTGAGCAAAAGCGGCGATTCTATGCTCGAAATGCACGTTTTGTGCCAAAACTGAGCAAAAGCGGCGATTCTATGCTCGAAATGCACGTTTTGTGCCAAAACTGAGCAAAAGCGGCGATTCTGTGCACGAAACGCACGTTTTGTTGCAAAACTGAGCAAAAGCGGCGATTCTGATCACGAAACGCACGTTATGTGCCAAAAGGAGAAATTCGGAGCGTAACACGCACGTTTTGTGCCAAAACTGAGTAAAAGCGGCGATTCTATGCACGAAACCCTCGTTCTGTGCCAAAACTGAGCAAAAACGGCGATTCTATGCACAAAACGCTGGTTTTGTGCCAAAACTGAGCAAAAGCGGCGATTCTGTGCACGAAACGCACGTTTTGTTGCAAAACTGAGCAAAAACGGCGATTCTGTGCACGAACCGCACGTTTTGTGCCAAAACTGAGCAACAGCGGCGATTCTATGCTCGAAATGCACGTTTTGTGCCAAAACTGAGCAAAAGCGGCGATTCTGTGCACGAAACGCACGTTTTGTTGCAAAACTGAGCAAAAACGGCGATTCTGTGCACGAAACGCACGTTTTGTTGCAAAACTGAGCAAAAGCGGCTATTCTGTGCACGAAACGCACGTATTGAGCCAAAACTGAGCAAAAGCGGCGATTCTATGCTCGAAATGCACGTTTTGTGCCAAAACTGAGCAAAAGCGGCGATTCTGTGCACGAAACGCACGTGTTGCGCCAAAACTGAACAAAAGCGGCGATTCTGTTCACGAAACGCACGTTTTGTTGCAAAACTGAGCAAAAACGGCGATTCTGTGCACGAAACGCTCGTTTTGTGCCAAAACTGAGCAAAAGCGGCGATTCTATGCACGAAACGCTCGTTTTGTGCCAAAACTGAGCAAAAGCGGCGATTCTGTGCACGAAACGCACGTTTTGTTGCAAAACTGAGCAATAACGGCGATTCTGTGCACGAAACGCACGTTTTGTTGCAAAACTGAGCAAAAGCGGCTATTCTGTGCACGAAACGCACGTATTATGCCAAAACTGAGCATAAGCGGCGATTTTATGCACGAAACGCACGTTTTGTGCCAAAACTGAGCAAAAGCGGCGATTCTGTGCACGAAACGCACGTTTTGTGCCAAAACTGAGCAAAAGCGGCTATTCTGTGCACGAAACGCACGTATTGTGCCAAAACTGAGCATAAGCGGCGATTCTGTGCACGAAACGCACGTATTGTGCCAAAACTGACCAAAAGCGGCGATTCTATGCTCGAAATGCACGTTTTGTGCCAAAACTGAGCATAAGCGGCGATTCTCTGCACGAAACGCAAGTTTTTATCCAAAACTGAGCAAAAGCGGCGATTCTGTGCACGAAAGGCACGTTTTATGCCAAGAGCAGCAATTCGGTGCGTGGAACGCACGTCTTGTGCCAAAACTGAGCAAAAGCGGCGATTCTGTGCACGAAACGCACGTTTTGTGCCAAAGCTGAGCAAAAGCGGCGATTCTGTGCACAAAACGCACGTTTTGTGCCAAAACTGAGCAAAACCCACGATTCTGTGCACGAAACGCACGTTTTAATGAAAGAGGAGCAATTCGGTGCGTGGAACGCACGTTTTGTGCCAAAACTGAGCAAAAGCGGCCATTCTGTGCACGAAACGCGCGTTTTGCTCCATAGTTGAGCAAAAGCAGCGATTTTGTGCACGAAACGCACGTTTTGTGCCAAAACTGAGCAAAAGCAGTGATTCTGTGCACGAAACACACGCTCTGTGCCATAACTGTGCAAAAGCGGCGATTCTGTGCACGAAACGCACGTTCTGCTCCAAAACTGAGCAAAAGCGGCGATTTTGTGCACGAAACGCACGTTTTGTGCCAAAACTGAGCAAAAGCAGTGATTCTGTGCATGAAACACACGTTCTGTGCCATAACTGTGCAAAAGCGGCGATCCTGAGCACGAAACGCACGTTTTGCGCCAAAAGGAGCAATTCGGTGTGTGAAACGCACGTTTTGTGCCAAAACTGAGAAAAAGCGGCGATTCTGTGCACGAAACGCAGGTTTTGTGCCAAAACTGAGCAGAAGTAGCGATTTTGTTCACGAAACGCACGTTGTGTGCCAAAACTGAGCAAAAGCGGTGATTCTGTGCATGAAACGCGCGTTTTGTGGCAGAAGGAGCAGTTCTGTGCACGCAACGCTCGTTTTATCCAAAACTGAGCAAAAGCGGCGATTCTGTGCTCGAAACGCACGCTTTGTGCCAAAAGGAGAAATTCGGAGTGTAAAACGCACGTTTTGTGCCAAACCTGAGCAAAAGCGGCGATTTTATGCACGAAACGCACGTTTTGTGCCAAAACTGAGCAAAAGCGGCGATTCTATGCACGAAACGCACGTTTTGTGCCAAAACTGAGCAAAAGCGGCGATTTTATGCACGAAACGCACGTTTTGTGCAAAACTGAGCAAAAGCGGCGATTCTGTGCACGAAACGCACGTTTTGTTGCAAAACTGAGCAAAAGCGGCGATTCTGATCACGAAACGCACGTTATGTGCCAAAAGGAGAAATTCGGAGCGTAACACGCACGTTTTGTGCCAAAACTGAGCAAAAGCGGCGATTCTGTGCAGGAAACGCACGTATTGTGCCAAAACTGAGCAAAAGCGGCGATTTTATGCACGAAACGCACGTTTTGTGCCAAAACTGAGCAAAAGCGGCTATTCTATGCACGAAACGCACGTTTTGTTGCAAAACTGAGCAAAAGCGGCGATTCTGATCACGAAACGCACGTTATGTGCCAAAAGGAGAAATTCGGAGCGTAACACGCACGTTTTGTGCCAAAACTGAGTAAAAGCGGCGATTCTATGCACGAAACGCTCGTTCTGTGCCAAAACTGAGCAAAAGCGGCGATTCTGTGCAGGAAACGCACGTATTGTGCCAAAACTGAGCAAAAGCGGCGATTTTATGCACGAAACGCACGTTTTGTGCCAAAACTGAGCAAAAGCGGCGATTCTATGCACGAAACGCACGTTTTGTGCCAAAACTGAGCAAAAGCGGCGATTTTATGCACGAAACGCACGTTTTGTGCCCTAACTGAGCAAAAGCGGCGATTCTGTGCACGAAACGCACGTTTTGTTGCAAAACTGAGCAAAAGCGGCGATTCTGATCACGAAACGCACGTTATGTGCCAAAAGGAGAAATTCGGAGCGTAACACGCACGTTTTGTGCCAAAACTGAGTAAAAGCGGCGTTTCTATGCTCGAAATGCACGTTTTGTGCCAAAACTGAGCAAAAGCGGCGATTCTATGCTCGAAATGCACGTTTTGTGCCAAAACTGAGCAAAAGCGGCGATTCTATGCTCGAAATGCACGTTTTGTGCCAAAACTGAGCAAAAGCGGCGATTCTGTGCACGAAACGCACGTTTTGTTGCAAAACTGAGCAAAAGCGGCGATTCTGATCACGAAACGCACGTTATGTGCCAAAAGGAGAAATTCGGAGCGTAACACGCACGTTTTGTGCCAAAACTGAGTAAAAGCGGCGATTCTATGCACGAAACCCTCGTTCTGTGCCAAAACTGAGCAAAAACGGCGATTCTATGCACAAAACGCTGGTTTTGTGCCAAAACTGAGCAAAAGCGGCGATTCTGTGCACGAAACGCACGTTTTGTTGCAAAACTGAGCAAAAACGGCGATTCTGTGCACGAACCGCACGTTTTGTGCCAAAACTGAGCAACAGCGGCGATTCTATGCTCGAAATGCACGTTTTGTGCCAAAACTGAGCAAAAGCGGCGATTCTGTGCACGAAACGCACGTTTTGTTGCAAAACTGAGCAAAAACGGCGATTCTGTGCACGAAACGCACGTTTTGTTGCAAAACTGAGCAAAAGCGGCTATTCTGTGCACGAAACGCACGTATTGAGCCAAAACTGAGCAAAAGCGGCGATTCTATGCTCGAAATGCACGTTTTGTGCCAAAACTGAGCAAAAGCGGCGATTCTGTGCACGAAACGCACGTGTTGCGCCAAAACTGAACAAAAGCGGCGATTCTGTTCACGAAACGCACGTTTTGTTGCAAAACTGAGCAAAAACGGCGATTCTGTGCACGAAACGCTCGTTTTGTGCCAAAACTGAGCAAAAGCGGCGATTCTATGCACGAAACGCTCGTTTTGTGCCAAAACTGAGCAAAAGCGGCGATTCTGTGCACGAAACGCACGTTTTGTTGCAAAACTGAGCAATAACGGCGATTCTGTGCACGAAACGCACGTTTTGTTGCAAAACTGAGCAAAAGCGGCCATTCTGTGCACGAAACGCACGTATTGTGCCAAAACTGAGCATAAGCGGCGATTTTATGCACGAAACGCACGTTTTGTGCCAAAACTGAGCAAAAGCGGCAATTCTGTGCACGAAACGCACGTTTTGTGCCAAAACTGAGCAAAAGCGGCTATTCTGTGCACGAAACGCACGTATTGTGCCAAAACTGAGCATAAGCGGCGATTCTGTGCACGAAACGCACGTATTGTGCCAAAACTGACCAAAAGCGGCGATTCTATGCTCGAAATGCACGTTTTGTGCCAAAACTGAGCATAAGCGGCGATTCTCTGCACGAAACGCAAGTTTTTATCCAAAACTGAGCAAAAGCGGCGATTCTGTGCACGAAAGGCACGTTTTATGCCAAGAGCAGCAATTCGGTGCGTGGAACGCACGTCTTGTGCCAAAACTGAGCAAAAGCGGCGATTCTGTGCACGAAACGCACGTTTTGTGCCAAAGCTGAGCAAAAGCGGCGATTCTGTGCACAAAACGCACGTTTTGTGCCAAAACTGAGCAAAACCCACGATTCTGTGCACGAAACGCACGTTTTAATGAAAGAGGAGCAATTCGGTGCGTGGAACGCACGTTTTGTGCCAAAACTGAGCAAAAGCGGCGATTCTGTGCACGAAACGCACGTTTTGTGAAAAAACTGAGCAAAAGCGGCTATTCTGTGCACGAAACGCACGTATTGTGCCAAAACTGAGCAAAAGCGGCGATTCTATGCTCGAAACGCACGTTATGTTGCAAAACTGAGCAAAAACGGCGATTCTGTGCACGAAGCCCACGTATTGTGCCAGAACTGAGCAAAAGCGGCGATTCTGTGCTCGAAATGCACGTTTTGTGCCAAAACTGAGCATAAGCGGCGATTCTCTGCACGAAACGCAGGTTTTTATCCAAAACTGAGCAAAAGCGGCGATTCTATGCACGAAAAGCACGTTTTGTGCCAAAACTGAGCATAAGCGGCGATTCTCTGCACGAAACGCAGGTTTTTATCCAAAACTGAGCAAAAGCGGCGATTCTATGCACGAAAAGCTCTTTTTGTGCCAAAACTGAGCAAAAGCGGCGATTCTGCGCACGAAACGCACGTTTTGTTGCAAAACTGAGCAAAAACGGCGATTCTGTGCACGAAACGCACGTTTTGGTGCAAAACTGGGCAAAAGCGGCGATTCTGAACACGAAACGCACGTTATGTGCCAAAACTGAGCAAAAGCGGCGATTCTATGCACGAAAAGCACGTTTTGTGCCAAAACTGAGCATCAGCGCCGATTCTCTGCACGAAACGCAGGTTTTTATCCAAAACTGAGCAAAAGCGGCGATTCTGTACACGAAACGCACGTTATGTGCCAAAAGGAGAAATTCGGTGCGTAACACGCACGTTTTGTGTCAAAACTGAGTAAAAGCGGCGATTCTATGCACGAAACGCTCGTTTTGTGCCAAAACTGAGCAAAAGCGGCGATTCTATGCTCGAAATGCACGTTTTGTGCCAAAACTGAGCAAAAGCGGCGATTCTGTGCACGAAACGCATGTGTTGAGCCAAAACTGAACAAAAGCGGCGATTCTGTGCAAGAAACGCACGTTATGTGCCAAAAGGAGAAATTCGGAGCGCAAAACGCACGTTTTGTGCCAAAACTGAGCAAAAGCGGCTATTCTGTGCACGAAACGCACGTATTGTGCCAAAACTGAGCAAAAGCGGCGATTCTGTGCACGAAACGCACGTTTTGTTGCAAAACTGAGCAATAACGGCGATTCTGTGCACGAAACGCACGTTTTGTTGCAAAACTGAGCAAAAGCGGCTATTCTGTGCACGAAACGCGCGTATTGTTCCAAAACTGAGCAAAAGCGGCGATTCTATACTCGAAATGCACGTCTTGTGCAAAAACTGAGCAAAAGCGGCGATTCTGATCACGAAACGCACGTTATGTGCCAAAAGGAGAAATTCGGAGCGTAACACGCATGTTTTGTGCCAAAACTGAGCAAAAGCGGCAATTCTATGCTCGAAATGCACGTTTTGTGCCAAAACTGAGCATAAGCGGCGATTCTCTGCACGAAACGCAGGTTTTTATCCAAAACTGAGCAAAAGCGGCGATTCTATGCACGAAAAGCACGTTTTGTGCCAAAACTGAGCATAAGCGGCGATTCTCTGCACGAAACGCAGGTTTTTATCCAAAACTGAGCAAAAGCGGCGATTCTGTGCACGACACGCACGTTTTATGCCAAGAGGAGCAATTCGGTGCGTGGAACGCACGTTTTGTGCCAAAACTGAGCATAAGCGGCGATTCTGTGCACGAAACGCACGTTTTGTGTAAAAACTGAGCAAAAGCGGCGATTCTATGCACGAAACGCTCGTTTTGTGCCAAAACTGAGCAAAGGCGGCGATTCTGTGCACGAAACGCACGTTTTGCTGCAAAACTGAGCAAAAACGGCGATTCTGTGCACGAAACGCTCGTTTTGTGCCAAAACTGAGCAAAAGCGGCGATTCTGTGCACGAAACGCTCGTTTTGTGCCAAACTGAGCAAAAGCGGCGATTCTGTGCACGAAGCGCACGTTATGTGCCAAAAGGAGATATTCGGTGCGTAAAACGCACGTTTTGTGCCAAAACTGGGCAAAAGCGGCGATTCTGTTCACGAAACACAGGATTTGTGCCAAAACTGAGCAAAAGCGGCGATTCTGATCACGAAACGCACGTTATGTGCCAAAAGGAGAAATTTGGAGCGTAACACGCACGTTTTGTGCCAAAACTGAGTAAAAGCGGCGATTCTATACACGAAACGCACGTTTTGTGCCAAAACTGAGCAAAAGCGGCGATTCTGTGCAGGAAACCTACGTATTGTGCCAAAACTGAGCAAAAGCGGCGATTCTATGCTCGAAATGCACGTTTTGTGCCAAAACTGAGCAAAAGCGGCGATTCTGTGCACGAAACGCACGTTTTGTGCCAAAACTGAGCAAAAGCGGCGATTCTATGCACGAAATGCACGTTTTGTGCCAAAACTGAGCATAAGCGGCGATTCTATGCACGAATTGCACGTTTTGTGCCAAAACTGAGCATAAGCGGCGATTCTCTGCACAAAACGCAGGTTTTTATCCAAAACTGAGCAAAAGCGGCGATTCTGTGCACGAAACGCACGTTATGTGCCAAAAGGAGAAATTCGGAGCGTAAAACGCACGTTTTGTTCCAAAACTGGGCAAAAGCGGCGATTCTGTGCACGAAACACAGGATTTGTGCCAAAACTAAGCAAAAGCGACGATTCTGTGCACGAAACGCACGTTTTGTGCCAAAACTGAGCAAAAGCGGCGATTCTGTGCACGAACCGCACATTTTGTGCCAAAACTGAGCAAAAGCGGCGATTCTATGCACGAAAAGCACGTTTTGTGCCAAAACTGAGCATAAGCGGCGATTCTCTGCACGAAACGCAGGTTTTTATCCAAAACTGAGCAAAAGCGGCGATTCTACGCTCGAAATGCACGTTTTGTGCCAAAACTGAGCATAAGCGGCGATTCTCTGCACGAAACGCAGGTTTTTATCAAATACTGAGGAAGAGCGGCGATTCTGCGCACGAAACACGGGATTTGACCCAAAACTGAGCAAAAGCGGCGATTCTGAGCACGAAACGCACGTTTTGTTCCAAAACTGAGCAAAAGCGGCGATTCGATACACGAATCGCTCGTTTTGTGCCAAAACTGAGCAAAGGCGGCGATTCTGTGAACGAAACGCACGTTATGTGCCAAAAGGAGAAATTCGGAGCGTAAAACGCACGTTTTGTGCAAAAACTGACCAAAAGCGGCGATTTTATGCACGAAACGCACGTTTTGTGCCAAAACTGAGCAAAAGCGGCGATTCTGAGCACGAAACGCTCGTTTTGTGCCAAACTGAGCAAAAGCGGCGATTCTGTGCATGAAACGCACGTATGGTGCCAAAACTGAGCATAAGCGGCGATTCTATGCACGAAAAGCACGTTTTGTGCCAAAACTGAGCATAAGGGGCGATTCTCTTCACGAAACGCAGGTTTTTATCCAAAACTGAGCAAAAGCGGCGATTCTGTGCACGAAACGCACGTTTTATGCCAAGAGGAGCAATTCAGTGCGTGGAACGCACGTTTTGTGCCAAAACTGGGCAAATGCGGCGATTCTGTGCACGAAACGCACGTTTTGTGCCAAACCTGAGCAAAAGCGGCGATTCTGTGCACGAAACTCACGTTTTGTGCCAAAACTGAGCAAAAGCGGCGATTCTCTGCACGAAACGCAGGTTTTTATCCAAAACTGAGCAAAAGCGGCGATTCTGTGCACGAAACGCACGTTTTGTGCCAAAACTGGGCAAAAGCGGCGGTTCTGTGCATGAAACGCACGTTTTGTTGCAAAACTGAGCAAAAACGGCGATTCTGTGCACGAAACGCACGGTTTGTTGCAAAACTGAGCAAAAGCGGCGATTCTGTGCACGAAACGCACGTATTGTTCCAAAACTGAGCATAAGCGGCGATTCTTTGCTCGAAATGCACGTTTTGTGCCAAAACTGAGCAAAAGCGGCTATTCTGATCACGAAACGCACGTTATGTGACAAAAGGAGAAATTCGGAGCGTACCACGCACGTTTTGTGCCAAAACAGAGTAAAAGCGGCGATTCTATCCACGAAACACTCGTTTTGTACCAAAACTGAGCAAAAGCGGCGATTCTGTGCACGAAACGCAAGTATTGAGAAAAAACTGAGCAAAAGCGGCGATTCTATGCTCGAAATGCACGTTTTGTGCAAAACTAAGCAAAAGCGGCGATTCTGTGCACGAAACGCACGTGTTGCGCCAAAACTGAACAAAAGCGGCGATTCTGTGCACGAAACGCACGTATTGTGCCAAAACTGAGCAAAAACGTCGATTCTATGCTCGAAATGCACGTTTTGTGCCAAAACTGAGCATAAGCGGCGATTCTCTACACGAAACGCAGGTTTTTATCCAAAACTGAGCATAAGCGGCGATTCTGTGCACGAAACGCACGTTTTATGCCAAGAGGAGCAATTCGGTGCGTGGAACGCACGTCTTGTGCCAAAACTGAGCAAAATCGGCGATTCTGTGCACGAAACGCACGTTTTGTGCCAAAACTGAGCAAAAGCGGCGATTCTATGCACGAAAAGCACGTTTTGTGCCAAAACTGAGCAAAAGCGGCGATTCTATGCTCGAAATGCACGTTTTGTGCCAAAACTGAGCATAAGCGGCGATTCTCTGCACGAAACGCATGTTTCTATCCAAAACTGAGCAAAAGCGGCGATTCTGTGCACGAAATGCACGTTTTATGCCAAGAGTAGCAATTCGGTGGGTGGAACGCACGTTTTGTGCCAAAACTGAGCAAATGCGGCGATTCTGTGCACGAAACGCACGTTTTGTGCCAAACCTGAGCTAAAGCGGCGATTCTGTGCACGCAACGCACGTTTTGTGCCAAAACTGAGCAAAAGCGGCGATTCTGTGCACGAAACGCAGGTTTTTATCCAAA
This sequence comes from Stelis phaeoptera, assembly GCA_943735885.1. NCBI lineage: Eukaryota > Metazoa > Arthropoda > Insecta > Hymenoptera > Megachilidae > Stelis > Stelis phaeoptera. The sequence goes on along the minus strand of OX030934.1, from coordinate 8,301,483 downwards.
ACTGAGCAAAAGCGGCGATTCTGTGCACGAAACGCACGTTATGTGCCAAAAGGAGAAATTCGGAGCGTAAAACGCACGTTTTGTGCCAAAACTGAGCAAAAGCGGCGATTTTATGCACGAAACGCACGTTTTGTGCCAAAACTGAGCAAAAGCGGCGATTCTGTGCACGAAACGCACGTTTTGTAGCAAAACTGAGCAAAAACGGCGATTCTGTGCACGAAGCGCACGTTTTGTTGCAAAACTGAGCAAAAGCGGCGATTCTATGCTCGAAATGCACGTTTTGTGCCAAAACTGAGCAAAAGCGGCGATTCTGTGCACGAAACGCACGTTTCGTTGCAAAACTGAGCAAAAACGGCGATTCTGTGCACGAAACGCACGTTTTGTGCCAAAACTGAGCAAAAGCGGCGATTCTATGCACGAAAAGCACGTTTTGTGCCAAAACTGAGCAAAAGCGGCGATTCTATGCTCGAAATGCACGTTTTGTGCCAAAACTGAGCATAAGCGGCGATTCTCTGCACGAAACGCAGGTTTTTATCCAAAACTGAGCAAAAGCGGCGATTCTGTGCACGAAACGCACGTTTTATGCCAAGAGTAGCAATTCGGTGGGTGGAACGCACGTTTTGTGCCAAAACTGAGCAAATGCGGCGATTCTGTGCACGAAACGCACGTTTTGTGCCAAACCTGAGCTAAAGCGGCGATTCTGTGCACGCAACGCACGTTTTGTGCCAAAACTGAGCAAAAGCGGCGATTCTGTGCACGAAACACGGGATTTGTGCCAAAACTGAGCAAAAGCGGCGATTCTGTGCACGAAACACAGCATTTGTGCCAAAACTAAGCAAAAGCGACGATTCTGTGCACGAAACGCACGTTTTGTGCCAAACCTGAGCTAAAGCGGCGATTCTGTGCACGAACCGCACGTTTTGTGCCAAAACAGAGCATAAGCGGCGATTGTCTGCACGAAACGCAGGTTTTTATCCAAAACTGAGCAAAAGTGGCGATTCTGTGCACGAAACGCACGTTTTATGCCAAGAGGAGCAATTCGGGGCGTGGAACGCACGTCTTGTGACAAAACTGAGCAAAATCGGCGATTCTGTGCACGAAACGCACGTTTTGTGCCAAAACTGAGCAAAAGCGGCGATTCTATGCACGAAAAGCACGTTTTGTGCCAAAACTGAGCAAAAGCGGCGATTCTATACTCGAAATGCACGTTTTGTGCCAAAACTGAGCATAAGCGGCGATTCTCTGCACGAAACGCAGGTTTTTATCCAAAACTGAGCAAAAGCGGCGATTCTGTGCACGAAACGCACGTTTTATGCCAAGAGTAGCAATTCGGTGGGTGGAACGCACGTTTTGTGCCAAAACTGAGCAAATGCGGCGATTCTGTGCACGAAACGCACGTTTTGTGCCAAACCTGAGCTAAAGCGGCGATTCTGTGCACGCAACGCACGTTTTGTGCCAAACCTGAGCAAAAGCGGCGATTCTGTGCACGAAACACGGGATTTGTGCCAAAACTGAGCAAAAGCGGCGATTCTGTGCACGAAACACAGGATTTGTGCCAAAACTAAGCAAAAGCGACGATTCTGTGCACGAAACGCACGTTTTGTGCCAAACCTGAGCTAAAGCGGCGATTCTGTGCACGAACCGCACGTTTTGTGCCAAAACTGAGCAAAAGCGGCGATTCTATGCACGAAAAGCACGTTTTGTGCCAAAACTGAGCAAAAGTGGCGATTCTGATCACGAAACGCACGTTATGTGCCAAAACTGGGTAAAAGCGGCGATTCTATGCACGAAACGCGCGTTTTGTGCCAAAACTGAGCAAAAGCGGCGATTCTGTGCACGAAGCGCACGTTTTGTGCCAAAGCTGAGCAAAAGCGACGATTCTGTGCAACGAAGCGCACGTTATGTGCCAAAAGGAGAAATTCGGAGCGTAAAACGCACGTTTTGTGCCAAAACTGGGCAAAAGCGGCGATTCTGTGCACGAAACACAGGATTGGTGCCAAAACTAAGCAAAAGCGACGATTCTGTGCACGAAACGCACGTTTTGTGCCAAAACTGAGCAAAAGTGGCGATTTTGTGTACGAAACGCACGTTTTGTGCCAAAACTGAGCAAAAGCGGCGATTCTATGCACGAAAAGCACGTTTTGTGCCAAAACAGAGCATAAGCGGCGATTGTCTGCACGAAACGCAGGTTTTTATCCAAAACTGAGCAAAAGCGGCGATTCTGTGCACGAAACGCACGTTTTATGCCAAGAGGAGCAATTCGGTGCGTGGAACGCACGTTTTGTGCCAAAAATGAGCAAAAGCGGCGATTCTGTGCACGAAACGCACGTATTATGCCAAAACTGAGCAAAAGCGGCGATTCTATACACGAAACGCACGTTTTGTGCCAAAACTGAGTAAAAGCGGCGATTCTATGCACGAAACGCGCGTTTTGTGCCAAAACTGAGCAAAAGCGGCGATTCTGTGCACGAAGCGCACGTTTTGTGCCAAAGCTGAGCAAAAGCGACGATTCTGTGCAACGAAGCGCACGTTATGTGCCAAAAGGAGAAATTCGGAGCGTAAAACGCACGTTTTGTGCCAAAACTGGGCAAAAGCGGCGATACTGTGCACAAAACACAGGATTGGTGCCAAAACTAAGCAAAAGCGACGATTCTGTGCACGAAACGCACGTTTTGTGCCAAAACTGAGCAAAAGTGGCGATTCTGTGCACGAAACGCACGTTTTGTGCCAAAACTGAGCAAAAGCGGCGATTCTATGCACGAAAAGCACGTTTTGTGCCAAAACAGAGCGTAAGCGGCGATTCTCTGCACGAAACGCAGGTTTTTATCCAAAACTGAGCAAAAGCGGCGATTCTGTGCACGAAACGCACGTTTTATGCCAAGAGGAGCAATTCGGTGCATGGAACGCACGTTTTGTGCCAAAACTGAGCAAAAGCTGCGATTCTGTGCACGAAACACAGGATTTGTGCCAAACCTGAGCAAAAGCGGCGATTCTGTGCACGAAACACAGGATTTGTTCCAAAACTAAGCAAAAGCGACCATTCTGTGCACGAAACGCACGTTTTGTGCCAAAACTGAGCATAAGCAGCGATTCTCTGCACGAAACGCAGGTTTTTATCCCAAACTGAGCAAAAGCGGCGATTCTGTGCACGGAACGCACGTTATGTGCCAAAAGGAGAAATTCGGAGCGTAAAACGCACGTTTTGTGCCAAAACTGAGCAAAAGCGGCGATTCTGTGCACGAAACGCTCGTTTTGTGCCAAAACTGAGCAAAAGCGGCGATTCTATGCACGAAACGCTCGTTTTGTGCCAAAACTGAGCAAAAGCGGCGATTCTGTGCACGCAACGCACGTCTTGTGCCAAAACTGAGCAAAAGCGGCGATTCTGTGCACGAAACACAGGATTTGTGCCAAAACTAAGCAAAAGCGACGATTCTGTGCACGAAACGCAGGTTTCTATCCAAAACTGAGCAAAATCGGCGTTTCTGTGCACGAAACACACGTTTTATGCCATGAGGAGCAATTCGGTGCGTGGAACGCACGTTTTGTGCCAAAACTGAGCAAAAGCGGCGATTCTGTGCACCAAAATCACGTTTTGTGCCAAAACTGAGCAAAAGCGGCGATTCTGCGCACGAAACACAGGATTTGTGCCAAAACTAAGCAAAAGCGATGATTCTGTGCACGAAACGCAGGTTTCTATCCAAAACTGAGCAAAAGCGGCGATTCTGTCCACGAAACTCACGTTTTGTGCCAAAACTGAGCAAAAGCGGCGATTCTGCGCACGAAACACAGGATTTGTGCCAAAACTGAGCAAAAGCGGCGATTCTGTGCACGAAACGCAGGTTTCTATCCAAAGCTGAGCAAAAGCGGCGATTCTGTGCACGAAACACACGTTTTATGCCAAGAGGAGCAATTCGGTGCGTGGAACCCACGATTTGTGCCAAAACTGAGCAAAAGCGGCGATTCTGTGCACGAAATGCACGTTTTGTGCCAAAACTGAGCAAAAGCGGCGATTCTCTGCACGAAACGCAGGTTTTTATCCAAAACAGAGCAAATGCGGCGATTCTATGCTCTAAATGCACGTTTTGTGCCAAAACTGAGCAAAAGCGGCGATTCTGTGCACGAATCGCACGTGATGCGCCAAAACTTAACAAAAGCGGCGATTCTGTGCACGAAACGCACGTTTTGTGCCAAAACTGAGCAAAAGCGGCGATTCTATGCTCGAAATGCACGTTTTGTGCCAAAACTGAGCAAAAGCGGCGATTCTGTGCACGAAACGCACGTTTTGTAGCAAAACTGAGCAAAAACGGCGATTCTGTGCACGAAGCGCACGTTTTGTTGCAAAACTGAGCAAAAGCGGCGATGCTATGCTCGAAATGCACGTTTTGTGCCATAACTGAGCAAAAGCGGCGATTCTGTGCACGAAACGCACGTGTTGCGCCAAAACTCAACAAAAGCGGCGATTCTGTGCACGAAACGCACGTATTGTGCCAAAACTGAGCAAAAGCGGCGATACTATGCTCGAAATGCACGTTTTGTGCCAAAACTGAGCAAAAGCGGCGATTCTGTGCACGAAGCGCACGTTTTGTGCCAAAGCTGAGCAAAAGCGACGATTCTGTGCATCGAAGCGCACGTTATGTGCCAAAAGGAGAAATTCGGAGCGTAAAACGCACGTTTTGTGCCAAAACTGGGCAAAAGCGGCGATTCTGTGCACGAAACACAGGATTGGTGCCAAAACTAAGCAAAAGCGACGATTCTGTGCACGAAACGCACGTTTTGTGCCAAAACTGAGCAAAAGTGGCGATTCTGTGCACGAAAAGCACGTTTTGTGCCAAAACAGAGCATAAGCGGCGATTCTCTGCACGAAACGCAGGTTTTTATCCAAAACTGAGCAAAAGCGGCGATTCTGTGCACGAAACGCACGTTTTATGCGAAGAGGTGCAATTCGGTGCGTGGAATGCACGTTTTGTGCCAAAACTGAGCAAAAGCTGCGATTCTGTGCACGAAACACAGGATTTGTGCCAAAACTAAGCAAAAGCGACGGTTCTGTGCACGAAACGCACGTTTTGTGCCAAAACTGAGCTAAAACGGCGATTCTGTGCACGAAACGCACGTATTGTGCCAAAGCTTAGCAAAAGCGGCGATTCTGTGCACGAAGCGCACGTTATGTGCCAAAAGGAGAAATTCGGAGCGTAAAACGCACGTTTTGTGCCAAAACTGGGCAAAAGCGGCGATTCTGTGCACGAAACACAGGGTTGGTGCCAAAACTAAGCAAAAGCGACGATTCTGTGCACGAAACGCACGTTTTGCGCCAAAACTGAGCAAAAGCGGCGATTCTGTGCACGAAACGCACGTTTTGTGCCAAAACAGAGCAAAAGCGGCGATTCTGTGCACGAAACGCACGTTTTGTTGCAAAACTGAGCAAAAACGGCGATTCTGTGCACGAAACGCACGTTTTGTTGCAAAACTGAGCAAAAGCAGCTTTTCTGTGCACGAAACGCACGTTATGTGACAAAAGGAGAAATTCGGAGCGTACCACGCACGTTTTGTGCCAAAACAGAATAAAAGAGGCGATTCTATGCACGAAACGCTCGTTTTGTGCCGAAACTGAGCAAAAGCGGCGATTCTATGCACGAAACGCACGTATTGTTCCAAAACTGAGCAAAAGCGGCGATGCTATGCTCGAAATGCACGTTTTGTGCCATAACTGAGCAGAAGCGGCGATTCTGTGCACGAAACGCACGTGTTGCGCCAAAACTCAACAAAAGCGGCGATTCTGTGCACGAAACGCACGTATTGTGCCAAAACTGAGCAAAAGCGGCGATTCTATGCTCGAAATGCACGTTTTGTGCCAAAACTGAGCAAAAGCGGCGATTCTGTGCACGAAACGCAGGTTTTTATCCAAAACAGAGCAAAAGCGGCGATTCTATGCTCGAAATGCACGTTTTGTGCCAAAACTGAGCAAAAGCGGCGATTCTGCGCACGAAACACAGGATTTGTGCCAAAACTGAGCAAAAGCGGCGATTCTGTGCACGAAACGCAGGTTTCTATCCAAAACTGAGCAAAAGCGGCGATTCTGTGCACGAAACACACGTTTTATGCCAAGAGGAGCAATTCGGTGCGTGGAACCCACGATTTGTGCCAAAACTGAGCAAAAGCGGCGATTCTGTGCACGAAATGCACGTTTTGTGCCAAAACTGAGCAAAAGCGGCGATTCCCTGCACGAAACGCAGGTTTTTATCCAAAACAGAGCAAAAGCGGCGATTCTATGCTCGAAATGCACGTTTTGTGCCAAAACTGAGCAAAAGCGGCGATTCTGTGCACGAATCGCACGTGATGCGCCAAAACTTAACAAAAGCGGCGATTCTGTGCACGAAACGCACGTTTTGTGCCAAAACTGAGCAAAAGCGGCGATTCTATGCTCGAAATGCACGTTTTGTGCCAAAACTGAGCAAAAGCGGCGATTCTGAGCACGAAACGCACGTTTTGTAGCAAAACTGAGCAAAAACGGCGATTCTGTGCACGAAACGCACGTTTTGTTGCAAAACTGAGCAAAAGCGGCGATTCTATGCTCGAAATGCACGTTTTGTGCCAAAACTGAGCAAAAGCGGCGATTCTGTGCACGAAACGCACGTTTTGTTGCAAAACTGAGCAAAAACGGCGATTCTGTGCACGAAACGCACGTTTTGTTGCAAAACTGAGCAAAAGCGGCTATTCTGTGCACGAAACGCACGTTTTGTGCCAAAACTGAGCAAAAGCGGCGATTCTATGCACGAAAAGCACGTTTTGTGCCAAAACTGAGCAAAAGCGGCGATTCTATGCACGAAAAGCACGTTTTGTGCCAAAACTGAGCATAAGCGGCGATTCTCTGCACGAAACGCAGGTTTCTATCCAAAACTGAGCAAAAGCGGCGATTCTGTGCACGAAAGGCACGTTTTATGCCAAGAGCAGCAATTCGGTGCATGGAACGCACGTCTTGTGAAAAAACTGAGCATAAGCGGCGATTCTCTGCCCGAAACGCAGGTTTTTATCCAAAACTGAGCAAAAGCGGCGATTCAATGCAGGAAACCTTCGTTTAGTGCCAAAACTGAGCAAAAGCGGCGATTCTGTGCACGAAACGAACGTTTTGTTGCAAAACTGAGCAAAAACGGCGATTCTGATCACGAAACGCACGTTTTGTGCCAAAACTGAGCAAAAGTGGCGATTCTATGCTCGAAATGCACGTTTTGTGACAAAACTGAGCAAAAGCGGCGATTCTATGCACGAAACGCTCGTTTTGTGCCAAAACTGAGCAAAAGCGGCTATTCAGGGCACGAAACGCACGTATTGATCCAAAACTGAGCAAAAGCGGCGATTCTGTGCACGAAACGCACGTTTTGTGCCAAAACAGAGCAAAAGCGGCGATTCTGTGCACGAAACGCACGTTTTGTGCTAAAACTGAGCAAAAGCGGCGATTCTGTGCACGCAACGCACGTTTTGTGCCAAAACGGAGCAAAAGCGGCGATTCTGTGCACGAAACGCTCTTTTTGTGCCAAAACTGAGCATAAGCGGCGATTCTCTGCACGAAACGCAGGTTTTTATCCAAAACCGAGCAAAAGCGGCGATTCTGTGAACGAAACGCACGTTTTATGCCAAGAGGAGCAATTCGGTGCGTGGAACGCACGATTTGTGCCAAAACTGAGCAAAAGCGGCGATTCTGTGCACGAAACACAGGATTGGTGCCAAAACTAAGCAAAAGCGACGATTCTGTGCACGAAACGCACGTTTTGTGCCAAAACTGAGCAAAAGTGGCGATTCTGTGCATGAAAAGCACGTTTTGTGCCAAAACAGAGCATAAGCGGCGATTCTCTGCACGAAACGCAGGTTTTTATCCAAAACTGAGCAAAAGCGGCGATTCTGTGCACGAAACGCACGTTTTATGCGAAAAGGAGCAATTCGGTGCGTGGAATGCACGTTTTGTGCCAAAACTGAGCAAAAGCTGCGATTCTGTGCACGAAACACAGGATTTGTGCCAAAACTAAGCAAAAGCGACGGTTCTGTGCACGAAACGCACGTTTTGTGCCAAAACTGAGCTAAAACGGCGATTCTGTGCACGAAACGCACGTATTGTGCCAAAGCTTAGCAAAAGCGGCGATTCTGTGCACGAAGCGCACGTTATGTGCCAAAAGGAGAAATTCGGAGCGTAAAACGCACGTTTTGTGCCAAAACTGGGCAAAAGCGGCGATTCTGTGCACGAAACACAGGGTTGGTGCCAAAACTAAGCAAAAGCGACGATTCTGTGCACGAAACGCACGTTTTGCGCCAAAACTGAGCAAAAGCGGCGATTCTGTGCACGAAACGCACGTTTTGTGCCAAAACAGAGCAAAAGCGGCGATTCTGTGCACGAAACGCACGTTTTGTTGCAAAACTGAGCAAAAACGGCGATTCTGTGCACGAAACGCACGTTTTGTTGCAAAACTGAGCAAAAGCGGCGATTCTATGCTCGAAATGCACGTTTTGTGCCAAAACTGAGCAAAAGCGGCGATTCTGTGCACGAAACGCACGTTTTGTTGCAAAACTGAGCAAAAACGGCGATTCTGTGCACGAAACGCACGTTTTGTTGCAAAACTGAGCAAAAGCGGCTATTCTGTGCACGAAACGCACGTTTTGTGCCAAAACTGAGCAAAAGCGGCGATTCTATGCACGAAAAGCACGTATTGTTCCAAAACTGAGCAAAAGCGGCGATGCTATGCTCGAAATGCACGTTTTGTGCCATAACTGAGCAGAAGCGGCGATTCTGTGCACGAAACGCACGTGTTGCGCCAAAACTCAACAAAAGCGGCGATTCTGTGCACGAAACGCACGTATTGTGCCAAAACTGAGCAAAAGCGGCGATTCTATGCTCGAAATGCACGTTTTGTGCCAAAACTGAGCAAAAGCGGCGATTCTGTGCACGAAACGCAGGTTTTTATCCAAAACAGAGCAAAAGCGGCGATTCTATGCTCGAAATGCACGTTTTGTGCCAAAACTGAGCAAAAGCGGCGATTCTGCGCACGAAACACAGGATTTGTGCCAAAACTGAGCAAAAGCGGCGATTCTGTGCACGAAACGCAGGTTTCTATCCAAAACTGAGCAAAAGCGGCGATTCTGTGCACGAAACACACGTTTTATGCCAAGAGGAGCAATTCGGTGCGTGGAACCCACGATTTGTGCCAAAACTGAGCAAAAGCGGCGATTCTGTGCACGAAATGCACGTTTTGTGCCAAAACTGAGCAAAAGCGGCGATTCCCTGCACGAAACGCAGGTTTTTATCCAAAACAGAGCAAAAGCGGCGATTCTATGCTCGAAATGCACGTTTTGTGCCAAAACTGAGCAAAAGCGGCGATTCTGTGCACGAATCGCACGTGATGCGCCAAAACTTAACAAAAGCGGCGATTCTGTGCACGAAACGCACGTTTTGTGCCAAAACTGAGCAAAAGCGGCGATTCTATGCTCGAAATGCACGTTTTGTGCCAAAACTGAGCAAAAGCGGCGATTCTGAGCACGAAACGCACGTTTTGTAGCAAAACTGAGCAAAAACGGCGATTCTGTGCACGAAACGCACGTTTTGTTGCAAAACTGAGCAAAAGCGGCGATTCTATGCTCGAAATGCACGTTTTGTGCCAAAACTGAGCAAAAGCGGCGATTCTGTGCACGAAACGCACGTTTTGTTGCAAAACTGAGCAAAAACGGCGATTCTGTGCACGAAACGCACGTTTTGTTGCAAAACTGAGCAAAAGCGGCTATTCTGTGCACGAAACGCACGTTTTGTGCCAAAACTGAGCAAAAGCGGCGATTCTATGCACGAAAAGCACGTTTTGTGCCAAAACTGAGCAAAAGCGGCGATTCTATGCACGAAAAGCACGTTTTGTGCCAAAACTGAGCATAAGCGGCGATTCTCTGCACGAAACGCAGGTTTTTATCCAAAACTGAGCAAAAGCGGCGATTCTGTGCACGAAAGGCACGTTTTATGCCAAGAGCAGCAATTCGGTGCATGGAACGCACGTCTTGTGAAAAAACTGTGCAAAAGCGGCGATTCTGTGCACGAAACGCACTTTTTGTGCCAAAACTGAGCAAATGCGGCGATTCTATGCACGAAACGCTCGTTTTGTGCCAAAACTGAGCAAAAGCGGCGATTCTGTGTACGAAACGCACGTTTTGTAGCAAAACTGACCAAAACGGCGATTCTGTGCACGAAAAGCACGTTTTGTGCCAAAACTGAGCATAAGCGGCGATTCTCTGCCCGAAACGCAGGTTTTTATCCAAAACTGAGCAAAAGCGGCGATTCAATGCAGGAAACCTTCGTTTAGTGCCAAAACTGAGCAAAAGCGGCGATTCTGTGCACGAAACGAACGTTTTGTTGCAAAACTGAGCAAAAACGGCGATTCTGATCACGAAACGCACGTTTTGTGCCAAAACTGAGCAAAAGTGGCGATTCTATGCTCGAAATGCACGTTTTGTGACAAAACTGAGCAAAAGCGGCGATTCTATGCACGAAACGCTCGTTTTGTGCCAAAACTGAGCAAAAGCGGCTATTCAGGGCACGAAACGCACGTATTGATCCAAAACTGAGCAAAAGCGGCGATTCTGTGCACGAAACGCACGTTTTGTGCCAAAACAGAGCAAAAGCGGCGATTCTGTGCACGAAACGCACGTTTCGTGCTAAAACTGAGCAAAAGCGGCGATTCTGTGCACGCAACGCACGTTTTGTGCCAAAACGGAGCAAAAGCGGCGATTCTGTGCACGAAACGCTCTTTTTGTGCCAAAACTGAGCATAAGCGGCGATTCTCTGCACGAAACGCAGGTTTTTATCCAAAACCGAGCAAAAGCGGCGATTCTGTGAACGAAACGCACGTTTTATGCCAAGAGGAGCAATTCGGTGCGTGGAACGCACGTTTTGTGCCAAAACTGAGCAAAAGCGGCGATTCTGTGCACGAAACACAGGATTGGTGCCAAAACTAAGCAAAAGCGACGATTCTGTGCACGAAACGCACGTTTTGTGCCAAAACTGAGCAAAAGTGGCGATTCTGTGCATGAAAAGCACGTTTTGTGCCAAAACAGAGCATAAGCGGCGATTCTCTGCACGAAACGCAGGTTTTTATCCAAAACTGAGCAAAAGCGGCGATTCTGTGCACGAAACGCACGTTTTATGCGAAAAGGAGCAATTCGGTGCGTGGAATGCACGTTTTGTGCCAAAACTGAGCAAAAGCTGCGATTCTGTGCACGAAACACAGGATTTGTGCCAAAACTAAGCAAAAGCGACGGTTCTGTGCACGAAACGCACGTTTTGTGCCAAAACTGAGCTAAAACGGCGATTCTGTGCACGAAACGCACGTATTGTGCCAAAGCTTAGCAAAAGCGGCGATTCTGTGCACGAAGCGCACGTTATGTGCCAAAAGGAGAAATTCGGAGCGTAAAACGCACGTTTTGTGCCAAAACTGGGCAAAAGCGGCGATTCTGTGCACGAAACACAGGGTTGGTGCCAAAACTAAGCAAAAGCGACGATTCTGTGCACGAAACGCACGTTTTGCGCCAAAACTGAGCAAAAGCGGCGATTCTGTGCACGAAACGCACGTTTTGTGCCAAAACAGAGCAAAAGCGGCGATTCTGTGCACGAAACGCACGTTTTGTTGCAAAACTGAGCAAAAACGGCGATTCTGTGCACGAAACGCACGTTTTGTTGCAAAACTGAGCAAAAGCAGCTTTTCTGTGCACGAAACGCACGTTATGTGACAAAAGGAGAAATTCGGAGCGTACCACGCACGTTTTGTGCCAAAACAGAATAAAAGAGGCGATTCTATGCACGAAACGCTCGTTTTGTGCCGAAACTGAGCAAAAGCGGCGATTCTATGCATGAAACGCACGTATTGTTCCAAAACTGAGCAAAAGCGGCGATGCTATGCTCGAAATGCACGTTTTGTGCCATAACTGAGCAGAAGCGGCGATTCTGTGCACGAAACGCACGTGTTGCGCCAAAACTCAACAAAAGCGGCGATTCTGTGCACGAAACGCACGTATTGTGCCAAAACTGAGCAAAAGCGGCGATTCTATGCTCGAAATGCACGTTTTGTGCCAAAACTGAGCAAAAGCGGCGATTCTGTGCACGAAACGCAGGTTTTTATCCAAAACAGAGCAAAAGCGGCGATTCTATGCTCGAAATGCACGTTTTGTGAAAAAACTGAGCAAAAGCGGCGATTCTGCGCACGAAACACAGGATTTGTGCCAAAACTGAGCAAAAGCGGCGATTCTGTGCACGAAACGCAGGTTTCTATCCAAAACTGAGCAAAAGCGGCGATTCTGTGCACGAAACACACGTTTTATGCCAAGAGGAGCAATTCGGTGCGTGGAACCCACGATTTGTGCCAAAACTGAGCAAAAGCGGCGATTCTGTGCACGAAATGCACGTTTTGTGCCAAAACTGAGCAAAAGCGGCGATTCCCTGCACGAAACGCAGGTTTTTATCCAAAACAGAGCAAAAGCGGCGATTCTATGCTCGAAATGCACGTTTTGTGCCAAAACTGAGCAAAAGCGGCGATTCTGTGCACGAATCGCACGTGATGCGCCAAAACTTAACAAAAGCGGCGATTCTGTGCACGAAACGCACGTTTTGTGCCAAAACTGAGCAAAAGCGGCGATTCTATGCTCGAAATGCACGTTTTGTGCCAAAACTGAGCAAAAGCGGCGATTCTGAGCACGAAACGCACGTTTTGTAGCAAAACTGAGCAAAAACGGCGATTCTGTGCACGAAACGCACGTTTTGTTGCAAACCTGAGCAAAAGCGGCGATTCTATGCTCGAAATGCACGTTTTGTGCCAAAACTGAGCAAAAGCGGCGATTCTGTGCACGAAACGCACGTTTTGTTGCAAAACTGAGCAAAAACGGCGATTCTGTGCACGAAACGCACGTTTTGTTGCAAAACTGAGCAAAAGCGGCTATTCTGTGCACGAAACGCACGTTTTGTGCCAAAACTGAGCAAAAGCGGCGATTCTATGCACGAAAAGCACGTTTTGTGCCAAAACTGAGCAAAAGCGGCGATTCTATGCACGAAAAGCACGTTTTGTGCCAAAACTGAGCATAAGCGGCGATTCTCTGCACGAAACGCAGGTTTTTATCCAAAACTGAGCAAAAGCGGCGATTCTGTGCACGAAAGGCACGTTTTATGCCAAGAGCAGCAATTCGGTGCATGGAACGCACGTCTTGTGAAAAAACTGTGCAAAAGCGGCGATTCTGTGCACGAAACGCACTTTTTGTGCCAAAACTGAGCAAATGCGGCGATTCTATGCACGAAACGCTCGTTTTGTGCCAAAACTGAGCAAAAGCGGCGATTCTGTGTACGAAACGCACGTTTTGTAGCAAAACTGACCAAAAACGGCGATTCTGTGCACGAAAAGCACGTTTTGTGCCAAAACTGAGCATAAGCGGCGATTCTCTGCCCGAAACGCAGGTTTTTATCCAAAACTGAGCAAAAGCGGCGATTCAATGCAGGAAACGTTCGTTTAGTGCCAAAACTGAGCAAAAGCGGCGATTCTGTGCACGAAACGAACGTTTTGTTGCAAAACTGAGCAAAAACGGCGATTCTGATCACGAAACGCACGTTTTGTGCCAAAACTGAGCAAAAGTGGCGATTCTATGCTCGAAATGCACGTTTTGTGACAAAACTGAGCAAAAGCGGCGATTCTATGCACGAAACGCTCGTTTTGTGCCAAAACGGAGCAAAAGCGGCGATTCTGTGCACGAAACTCACGTTTTGTGCTAAAACTGAGCAAAAGCGGCGATTCTGTGCACGCAACGCACGTTTTGTGCCAAAACGGAGCAAAAGCGGCGATTCTGTGCACGAAACGCTCTTTTTGTGCCAAAACTGAGCAAAAGCGGCTTTTCTGTTCACGAAACGCACGTATTGTGCCAAAACTGAGCAAAAGCGGCGATTCTATGCTCGAAATGCACGTTTTGTGCCAAAACTGAGCAAAAGTGGCGATTCTATGCTCGAAATGCACGTTTTGTGCCAAAACTGAGCATAAGCGGCGATTCTCTGCACGAAACGCAGGTTTTTATCCAAAACCGAGCAAAAGCGGCGATTCTGTGAACGAAACGCACGTTTTATGCCAAGAGGAGCAATTCGGTGCGTGGAACGCACGTTTTGTGCCAAAACTGAGCAAAAGCGGCGATTCTGTGCACGAAACACAGGATTGGTGCCAAAACTAAGCAAAAGCGACGATTCTGTGCACGAAACGCACGTTTTGTGCCAAAACTGAGCAAAAGTGGCGATTCTGTGCATGAAAAGCACGTTTTGTGCCAAAACAGAGCATAAGCGGCGATTCTCTGCACGAAACGCAGGTTTTTATCCAAAACTGAGCAAAAGCGGCGATTCTGTGCACGAAACGCACGTTTTATGCGAAGAGGAGCAATTCGGTGCGTGGAATGCACGTTTTGTGCCAAAACTGAGCAAAAGCTGCGATTCTGTGCACGAAACACAGGATTTGTGCCAAAACTAAGCAAAAGCGACGGTTCTGTGCACGAAACGCACGTTTTGTGCCAAAACTGAGCTAAAACGGCGATTCTGTGCACGAAACGCACGTATTGTGCCAAAGCTTAGCAAAAGCGGCGATTCTGTGCACGAAGCGCACGTTATGTGCCAAAAGGAGAAATTCGGAGCGTAAAACGCACGTTTTGTGCCAAAACTGGGCAAAAGCGGCGATTCTGTGCACGAAACACAGGGTTGGTGCCAAAACTAAGCAAAAGCGACGATTCTGTGCACGAAACGCACGTTTTGCGCCAAAACTGAGCAAAAGCGGCGATTCTGTGCACGAAACGCACGTTTTGTGCCAAAACAGAGCAAAAGCGGCGATTCTGTGCACGAAACGCACGTTTTGTTGCAAAACTGAGCAAAAACGGCGATTCTGTGCACGAAACGCACGTTTTGTTGCAAAACTGAGCAAAAGCAGCTTTTCTGTGCACGAAACGCACGTTATGTGACAAAAGGAGAAATTCGGAGCGTACCACGCACGTTTTGTGCCAAAACAGAATAAAAGAGGCGATTCTATGCACGAAACGCTCGTTTTGTGCCGAAACTGAGCAAAAGCGGCGATTCTATGCACGAAACGCACGTATTGTTCCAAAACTGAGCAAAAGCGGCGATGCTATGCTCGAAATGCACGTTTTGTGCCATAACTGAGCAGAAGCGGCGAATCTGTGCACGAAACGCACGTGTTGCGCCAAAACTCAACAAAAGCGGCGATTCTGTGCACGAAACGCACGTATTGTGCCAAAACTGAGCAAAAGCGGCGATTCTATGCTCGAAATGCACGTTTTGTGCCAAAACTGAGCAAAAGCGGCGATTCTGTGCACGAAACGCAGGTTTTTATCCAAAACAGAGCAAAAGCGGCGATTCTATGCTCGAAATGCACGTTTTGTGCCAAAACTGAGCAAAAGCGGCGATTCTGCGCACGAAACACAGGATTTGTGCCAAAACTGAGCAAAAGCGGCGATTCTGTGCACGAAACGCAGGTTTCTATCCAAAACTGAGCAAAAGCGGCGATTCTGTGCACGAAACACACGTTTTATGCCAAGAGGAGCAATTCGGTGCGTGGAACCCACGATTTGTGCCAAAACTGAGCAAAAGCGGCGATTCTGTGCACGAAATGCACGTTTTGTGCCAAAACTGAGCAAAAGCGGCGATTCCCTGCACGAAACGCAGGTTTTTATCCAAAACAGAGCAAAAGCGGCGATTCTATGCTCGAAATGCACGTTTTGTGCCAAAACTGAGCAAAAGCGGCGATTCTGTGCACGAATCGCACGTGATGCGCCAAAACTTAACAAAAGCGGCGATTCTGTGCACGAAACGCACGTTTTGTGCCAAAACTGAGCAAAAGCGGCGATTCTATGCTCGAAATGCACGTTTTGTGCCAAAACTGAGCAAAAGCGGCGATTCTGAGCACGAAACGCACGTTTTGTAGCAAAACTGAGCAAAAACGGCGATTCTGTGCACGAAACGCACGTTTTGTTGCAAAACTGAGCAAAAGCGGCGATTCTATGCTCGAAATGCACGTTTTGTGCCAAAACTGAGCAAAAGCGGCGATTCTGTGCACGAAACGCACGTTTTGTTGCAAAACTGAGCAAAAACGGCGATTCTGTGCACGAAACGCACGTTTTGTTGCAAAACTGAGCAAAAGCGGCTATTCTGTGCACGAAACGCACGTTTTGTGCCAAAACTGAGCAAAAGCGGCGATTCTATGCACGAAAAGCACGTATTGTTCCAAAACTGAGCAAAAGCGGCGATGCTATGCTCGAAATGCACGTTTTGTGCCATAACTGAGCAGAAGCGGCGATTCTGTGCACGAAACGCACGTGTTGCGCCAAAACTCAACAAAAGCGGCGATTCTGTGCACGAAACGCACGTATTGTGCCAAAACTGAGCAAAAGCGGCGATTCTATGCTCGAAATGCACGTTTTGTGCCAAAACTGAGCAAAAGCGGCGATTCTGTGCACGAAACGCAGGTTTTTATCCAAAACAGAGCAAAAGCGGCGATTCTATGCTCGAAATGCACGTTTTGTGCCAAAACTGAGCAAAAGCGGCGATTCTGCGCACGAAACACAGGATTTGTGCCAAAACTGAGCAAAAGCGGCGATTCTGTGCACGAAACGCAGGTTTCTATCCAAAACTGAGCAAAAGCGGCGATTCTATGCTCGAAATGCACGTTTTGTGCCAAAACTGAGCAAAAGCGGCGATTCTGTGCACGAATCGCACGTGATGCGCCAAAACTTAACAAAAGCGGCGATTCTGTGCACGAAACGCACGTTTTGTGCCAAAACTGAGCAAAAGCGGCGATTCTATGCTCGAAATGCACGTTTTGTGCCAAAACTGAGCAAAAGCGGCGATTCTGAGCACGAAACGCACGTTTTGTAGCAAAACTGAGCAAAAACGGCGATTCTGTGCACGAAACGCACGTTTTGTTGCAAAACTGAGCAAAAGCGGCGATTCTATGCTCGAAATGCACGTTTTGTGCCAAAACTGAGCAAAAGTGGCGATTCTATGCTCGAAATGCACGTTTTGTTGCAAAACTGAGCAAAAACGGCGATTCTCTGCACGAAACGCAGGTTTTTATCCAAAACCGAGCAAAAGCGGCGATTCTGTGAACGAAACGCACGTTTTATGCCAAGAGGAGCAATTCGGTGCGTGGAACGCACGTTTTGTGCCAAAACTGAGCAAAAGCGGCGATTCTGTGCACGAAACACAGGATTGGTGCCAAAACTAAGCAAAAGCGACGATTCTGTGCACGAAACGCACGTTTTGTGCCAAAACTGAGAAAAAGTGGCGATTCTGTGCATGAAAAGCACGTTTTGTGCCAAAACAGAGCATAAGCGGCGATTCTCTGCACGAAACGCAGGTTTTTATCCAAAACTGAGCAAAAGCGGCGATTCTGTGCACGAAACGCACGTTTTATGCGAAGAGGAGCAATTCGGTGCGTGGAATGCACGTTTTGTGCCAAAACTGAGCAAAAGCTGCGATTCTGTGCACGAAACACAGGATTTGTGCCAAAACTAAGCAAAAGCGACGGTTCTGTGCACGAAACGCACGTTTTGTGCCAAAACTGAGCTAAAACGGCGATTCTGTGCACGAAACGCACGTATTGTGCCAAAGCTTAGCAAAAGCGGCGATTCTGTGCACGAAGCGCACGTTATGTGCCAAAAGGAGAAATTCGGAGCGTAAAACGCACGTTTTGTGCCAAAACTGGGCAAAAGCGGCGATTCTGTGCACGAAACACAGGGTTGGTGCCAAAACTAAGCAAAAGCGACGATTCTGTGCACGAAACGCACGTTTTGCGCCAAAACTGAGCAAAAGCGGCGATTCTGTGCACGAAACGCACGTTTTGTGCCAAAACAGAGCAAAAGCGGCGATTCTGTGCACGAAACGCACGTTTTGTTGCAAAACTGAGCAAAAACGGCGATTCTGTGCACGAAACGCACGTTTTGTTGCAAAACTGAGCAAAAGCAGCTTTTCTGTGCACGAAACGCACGTTATGTGACAAAAGGAGAAATTCGGAGCGTACCACGCACGTTTTGTGCCAAAACAGAATAAAAGAGGCGATTCTATGCACGAAACGCTCGTTTTGTGCCGAAACTGAGCAAAAGCGGCGATTCTATGCACGAAACGCACGTATTGTTCCAAAACTGAGCAAAAGCGGCGATGCTATGCTCGAAATGCACGTTTTGTGCCATAACTGAGCAGAAGCGGCGATTCTGTGCACGAAACGCACGTGTTGCGCCAAAACTCAACAAAAGCGGCGATTCTGTGCACGAAACGCACGTATTGTGCCAAAACTGAGCAAAAGCGGCGATTCTATGCTCGAAATGCACGTTTTGTGCCAAAGATGAGCAAAAGCGGCGATTCTGTGCACGAAACAGAGGATTTGTGCCACACCTAAGCAAAAGCGTCGATTCTGTGCACGAAACGCACGTTTTGTGCCAAAACTGAGCAAAAGCGGCGATTCTGTGCACGAAACGCACGTTTTGTGCCAAAACTGAGCAAAAGCGGCGATTCTGTGCACGAGGCGCACGTTTTGTGCCAAAACTGAGCAAAAGCGGCGATTCTGTGCACGAAAAGCACGTTTTGTGCCAAAACTGAGCATAAGCGGCGATTCTCTGCACGAAACGCAGGTTTTTATCCAAAACTGAGCAAAAGCAGCGATTCTGTGCACAAAACGCGGTTTTGTGCAACAACTGAGCAAAAGCGGCGATTCTGTGCACGAAACGCACGTATTGTGCCAAAACTGAGCAAAAGCGGCGATTCTGTGCACGAAGCGCACGTTATGTGCCAAAAGGAGAAATTCGGAGCATAAAACGCACGTTTTGTGTCAAAACTGGGCAAAAGCGGCGATTCTGTGCACGATCCACACGTTTTGTGCCAAAACTGAGCAAAAGCGGCGATTCTATGCACGAAAAGCACGTTTTGTGCCAAAACTGAGCATAAGCGGCGATTCTCTGCACGAAACGCAGGTTTTTATCCAAAACTGAGCAAAAGCGGCGATTCTGTGCACGAAAGGCACGTTTTATGCCAAGAGCAGCAATTCGGTGCATGGAACGCACGTCTTGTGAAAAAACTGTGCAAAAGCGGCGATTCTGTGCACGAAACGCACTTTTTGTGCCAAAACTGAGCAAATGCGGCGATTCTATGCACGAAACGCTCGTTTTGTGCCAAAACTGAGCAAAAGCGGCGATTCTGTGTACGAAACGCACGTTTTGTAGCAAAACTGACCAAAAACGGCGATTCTGTGCACGAAAAGCACGTTTTGTGCCAAAACTGAGCATAAGCGGCGATTCTCTGCCCGAAACGCAGGTTTTTATCCAAAACTGAGCAAAAGCGGCGATTCTGTGCACGAAACGCACGTTATGTGCCAAAAGGAGAAATTCGGAGCGTAACACGCACGTTTTGTGCCAAAACTGAGTAAAAGCGGCGATTCTATGCACGAAACGCTCGTTTTGTGCCAAAACTGAGCAAAAGCGGCGATTCAATGCAGGAAACGTTCGTTTAGTGCCAAAACTGAGCAAAAGCGGCGATTCTGTGCACGAAACGAACGTTTTGTTGCAAAACTGAGCAAAAACGGCGATTCTGATCACGAAACGCACGTTTTGTGCCAAAACTGAGCAAAAGTGGCGATTCTATGCTCGAAATGCACGTTTTGTGACAAAACTGAGCAAAAGCGGCGATTCTATGCACGAAACGCTCGTTTTGTGCCAAAACTGAGCAAAAGCGGCTATTCAGTGCACGAAACGCACGTATTGATCCAAAACTGAGCAAAAGCGGCGATTCTGTGCACGAAACGCACGTTTTGTGCCAAAACAGAGCAAAAGCGGCGATTCTGTGCACGAAACGCACGTTTTGTGCTAAAACTGAGCAAAAGCGGCGATTCTGTGCACGCAACGCACGTTTTGTGCCAAAACGGAGCAAAAGCGGCGATTCTGTGCACGAAACACAGGATTTGTGCCAAAACTATGCAAAAGCGACGATTCTGTGCACGAAACGCAGGTATCTATCCAAAACTGAGCAAAACCGGCGATTCTGTGCACGAAACGCACGTTTTGTGCCAAAACTGAGCAAAAGCGGCGATTCTGTGCACGAAACGCTCTTTTTGTGCCAAAACTGAGCAAAAGCGGCTTTTCTGTTCACGAAACGCACGTATTGTGCCAAAACTGAGCAAAAGCGGCGATTCTATGCTCGAAATGCACGTTTTGTGCCAAAACTGAGCAAAAGTGGCGATTCTATGCTCGAAATGCACGTTTTGTGCCAAAACTGAGCATAAGCGGCGATTCTCTGCACGAAACGCAGGTTTTTATCCAAAACCGAGCAAAAGCGGCGATTCTGTGAACGAAACGCACGTTTTATGCCAAGAGGAGCAATTCGGTGCGTGGAACGCACGTTTTGTGCCAAAACTGAGCAAAAGCGGCGATTCTGTGCACGAAACGCACGTATTGTGCCAAAGCTGAGCAAATGCGGCGATTCTGTGCACGAAGCGCACTTTATGTGCCAAAAGGAGAAATTCGGAGCGTAAAACGCACGTTTTGTGTCAAAACTGGGCAAAAGCGGCGATTCTGTGCACGAAACACAGGATTTGTGCCAAAACTAAGCAAAAGCGACGATTCTGTGCACGAAACGCACGTTTTGTGCCAAAACTGAGCAAAAGCGGCGATTCTGTGCACGATCCGCACGTTTTGTGCCAAAACTGAGCAAAAGCGGCGATTCTATGCACGAAAAGCACGTTTTGTGCCAAAACTGAGCATAAGCGGCGATTCTCTACACGAAACGCAGGTTTTTATCCAAAACTGAGCAAAAGCGGAGATTCTGTGCACGAAACGCACGTGTTGCGCCAAAACTAAACAAAAGCGCCGATTCTGTGCACCAAACGCACGTTTTGTTGCAAAACTGAGCAAAAGCGGCGATTCTATGCACGAAAAGCACGTTTTGTGCCAAAACTGAGCATAAGCGGCGATTCTCTGCACGAAACGCAGGTTTTTATCCAAAACTGAGCAAAAGCGGCGATTCTGTGCACGAAAGGCACGTTTTATGCCAAGAGCAGCAATTCGGTGCATGGAACGCACGTCTTGTGAAAAAACTGTGCAAAAGCGGCGATTCTGTGCACGAAACGCACTTTTTGTGCCAAAACTGAGCAAATGCGGCGATTCTATGCACGAAACGCTCGTTTTGTGCCAAAACTGAGCAAAAGCGGCGATTCTGTGCACGAAACGCACGTTTTGTAGCAAAACTGACCAAAAACGGCGATTCTGTGCACGAAAAGCACGTTTTGTGCCAAAACTGAGCATAAGCGGCGATTCTCTGCCCGAAACGCAGGTTTTTATCCAAAACTGAGCAAAAGCGGCGATTCTGTGCACGAAACGCACGTTATGTGCCAAAAGGAGAAAT
Organism: Stelis phaeoptera; assembly: GCA_943735885.1. Classification (NCBI taxonomy): domain Eukaryota; kingdom Metazoa; phylum Arthropoda; class Insecta; order Hymenoptera; family Megachilidae; genus Stelis; species Stelis phaeoptera. Next base: position 8,280,053 of record OX030934.1, on the reverse strand, counting down.
TCGGAGCGTAACACGCACGTTTTGTCCCAAAACTGAGTAAAAGCGGCGATTCTAGGCACGAAACGCACGTTTTGTGCCAAAACTGAGCAAAAGCGGCGATTCAATGCAGGAAACGTTCGTTTAGTGCCAAAACTGAGCAAAAGCGGCGATTCTGTGCACGAAACGAACGTTTTGTTTCAAAACTGAGCAAAAACGGCGATTCTGATCACGAAACGCACGTTTTGTGCCAAAACTGAGCAAAAGTGGCGATTCTATGCTCGAAATGCACGTTTTGTGACAAAACTGAGCAAAAGCGGCGATTCTATGCACGAAACGCTCGTTTTGTGCCAAAACTGAGCAAAAGCGGCTCTTCAGTCCACGAAACGCACGTATTGTGCCAAAACTGAGCAAAAGCGGCGATTCTATGCTCGAAATGCACGTTTTGTGCCAAAACTGAGCCAAAGCGGAGATTCTGTGCACGAAACGCACGTGTTGCGCCAAAACTAAACAAAAGCGGCGATTCTGTGCTCGAAATGCACGGTTTGTGCCAAAACTGAGCAAATGCGGCGATTCTGTTCACGAAACGTACGTCATGTGCCAAAAGGAGAATATCGGACCGTAACACGCACGTTTTGTGCCAAAACTGAGTAAAAGCGGCGATTTTATGCCCGAAACGCACGTTTTATGCCAAGAGGAGCAATTCGGTGCGTGGAACGCACGTTTTGTGCCAAAACTGAGCAAAAGCGGCGATTCTGTGCACGAAACGCACGTATTGTGCCAAAGCTGAGCAAATGCGGCGATTCTGTGCACGAAGCGCACGTTATGTGCCAAAAGGAGAAATTCGGAGCGTAAAACGCACGTTTTGTGTCAAAACTGGGCAAAAGCGGCGATTCTGTGCACGAAACACAGGATTTGTGCCAAAACTAAGCAAAAGCGACGATTCTGTGCACGAAACGCACGTTTTGTGCCAAAACTGAGCAAAAGCGGCGATTCTGTGCACGATCCGCACGTTTTGTGCCAAAACTGAGCAAAAGCGGCGATTCTATGCACGAAAAGCACGTTTTGTGCCAAAACTGAGCATAAGCGGCGATTCTCTACACGAAACGCAGGTTTTTATCCAAAACTGAGCAAAAGCGGAGATTCTGTGCACGAAACGCACGTGTTGCGCCAAAACTAAACAAAAGCGGCGATTCTGTGCACCAAACGCACGTTTTGTTGCAAAACTGAGCAAAAGCGGCGATTCTATGCACGAAAAGCACGTTTTGTGCCAAAACTGAGCATAAGCGGCGATTCTCTGCACGAAACGCAGGTTTTTATCCAAAACTGAGCAAAAGCGGCGATTCTGTGCACGAAAGGCACGTTTTATGCCAAGAGCAGCAATTCGGTGCATGGAACGCACGTCTTGTGAAAAAACTGTGCAAAAGCGGCGATTCTGTGCACGAAACGCACTTTTTGTGCCAAAACTGAGCAAATGCGGCGATTCTATGCACGAAACGCTCGTTTTGTGCCAAAACTGAGCAAAAGCGGCGATTCTGTGCACGAAACGCACGTTTTGTAGCAAAACTGACCAAAAACGGCGATTCTGTGCACGAAAAGCACGTTTTGTGCCAAAACTGAGCATAAGCGGCGATTCTCTGCCCGAAACGCAGGTTTTTATCCAAAACTGAGCAAAAGCGGCGATTCTGTGCACGAAACGCACGTTATGTGCCAAAAGGAGAAATTCGGAGCGTAACACGCACGTTTTGTCCCAAAACTGAGTAAAAGCGGCGATTCTAGGCACGAAACGCACGTTTTGTGCCAAAACTGAGCAAAAGCGGCGATTCAATGCAGGAAACGTTCGTTTAGTGCCAAAACTGAGCAAAAGCGGCGATTCTGTGCACGAAACGAACGTTTTGTTTCAAAACTGAGCAAAAACGGCGATTCTGATCACGAAACGCACGTTATGTGCCAAAACTGAGCAAAAGTGGCGATTCTATGCTCGAAATGCACGTTTTGTGACAAAACTGAGCAAAAGCGGCGATTCTATGCACGAAACGCTCGTTTTGTGCCAAAACTGAGCAAAAGCGGCTCTTCAGTCCACGAAACGCACGTATTGTGCCAAAACTGAGCAAAAGCGGCGATTCTATGCTCGAAATGCACGTTTTGTGCCAAAACTGAGCCAAAGCGGAGATTCTGTGCACGAAACGCACGTGTTGCGCCAAAACTAAACAAAAGCGGCGATTCTGTGCTCGAAATGCACGGTTTGTGCCAAAACTGAGCAAATGCGGCGATTCTGTTCACGAAACGTACGTCATGTGCCAAAAGGAGAATATCGGACCGTAACACGCACGTTTTGTGCCAAAACTGAGTAAAAGCGGCGATTTTATGCCCGAAACGCACGTTTTATGCCAAGAGGAGCAATTCGGTGCGTGGAACGCACGTTTTGTGCCAAAACTGAGCAAAAGCGGCGATTCTGTGCACGAAACGCACGTATTGTGCCAAAGCTGAGCAAATGCGGCGATTCTGTGCACGAAGCGCACGTTATGTGCCAAAAGGAGAAATTCGGAGCGTAAAACGCACGTTTTGTGTCAAAACTGGGCAAAAGCGGCGATTCTGTGCACGAAACACAGGATTTGTGCCAAAACTAAGCAAAAGCGACGATTCTGTGCACGAAACGCACGTTTTGTGCCAAAACTGAGCAAAAGCGGCGATTCTGTGCACGATCCGCACGTTTTGTGCCAAAACTGAGCAAAAGCGGCGATTCTATGCACGAAAAGCACGTTTTGTGCCAAAACTGAGCATAAGCGGCGATTCTCTACACGAAACGCAGGTTTTTATCCAAAACTGAGCAAAAGCGGAGATTCTGTGCACGAAACGCACGTGTTGCGCCAAAACTAAACAAAAGCGGCGATTCTGTGCACCAAACGCACGTTTTGTTGCAAAACTGAGCAAAAGCGGCGATTCTATGCACGAAAAGCACGTTTTGTGCCAAAACTGAGCATAAGCGGCGATTCTCTGCACGAAACGCAGGTTTTTATCCAAAACTGAGCAAAAGCGGCGATTCTGTGCACGAAAGGCACGTTTTATGCCAAGAGCAGCAATTCGGTGCATGGAACGCACGTCTTGTGAAAAAACTGTGCAAAAGCGGCGATTCTGTGCACGAAACGCACTTTTTGTGCCAAAACTGAGCAAATGCGGCGATTCTATGCACGAAACGCTCGTTTTGTGCCAAAACTGAGCAAAAGCGGCGATTCTGTGCACGAAACGCACGTTTTGTAGCAAAACTGACCAAAAACGGCGATTCTGTGCACGAAAAGCACGTTTTGTGCCAAAACTGAGCATAAGCGGCGATTCTCTGCCCGAAACGCAGGTTTTTATCCAAAACTGAGCAAAAGCGGCGATTCTGTGCACGAAACGCACGTTATGTGCCAAAAGGAGAAATTCGGAGCGTAACACGCACGTTTTGTCCCAAAACTGAGTAAAAACGGCGATTCTAGGCACGAAACGCACGTTTTGTGCCAAAACTGAGCAAAAGCGGCAATTCAATGCAGGAAACGTTCGTTTAGTGCCAAAACTGAGCAAAAGCGGCGATTCTGTGCACGAAACGAACGTTTTGTTTCAAAACTGAGCAAAAACGGCGATTCTGATCACGAAACGCACGTTTTGTGCCAAAACTGAGCAAAAGTGGCGATTCTATGCTCGAAATGCACGTTTTGTGACAAAACTGAGCAAAAGCGGCGATTCTATGCACGAAACGCTCGTTTTGTGCCAAAACTGAGCAAAAGCGGCTCTTCAGTCCACGAAACGCACGTATTGTGCCAAAACTGAGCAAAAGCGGCGATTCTATGCTCGAAATGCACGTTTTGTGCCAAAACTGAGCAAAAGCGGAGATTCTGTGCACGAAACGCACGTGTTGCGCCAAAACTAAACAAAAGCGGCGATTCTGTGCTCGAAATGCACGGTTTGTGCCAAAACTGAGCAAATGCGGCGATTCTGTTCACGAAACGTACGTCATGTGCCAAAAGGAGAATATCGGACCGTAACACGCACGTTTTGTGCCAAAACTGAGTAAAAGCGGCGATTTTATGCCCGAAACGCACGTTTTATGCCAAGAGGAGCAATTCGGTGCGTGGAACGCACGTTTTGTGCCAAAACTGAGCAAAAGCGGCGATTCTGTGCACGAAACGCACGTATTGTGCCAAAGATGAGCAAAAGCGGCGATTCTGTGCACGAAACAGAGGATTTGTGCCACACCTAAGCATAAGCGTCGATTCTGTGCACGAAACGCACGTTTTGTGCCAAAACTGAGCAAAAGCGGCGATTCTGTGCACGATCCGCACGTTTTGTGCCAAAACTGAGCAAAAGCGGCGATTCTATGCACGAAAAGCACGTTTTGTGCCAAAACTGAGCATAAGCGGCGATTCTCTGCACGAAACGCAGGTTTTTATCCAAAACTGAGCAAAAGCGGCGATTCTGTGCACGAAAGGCACGTTTTATGCCAAGAGCAGCAATTCGGTGCATGGAACGCACGTCTTGTGAAAAAACTGTGCAAAAGCGGCGATTCTGTGCACGAAACGCACTTTTTGTGCCAAAACTGAGCAAATGCGGCGATTCTATGCACGAAACGCTCGTTTTGTGCCAAAACTGAGCAAAAGCGGCGATTCTGTGTACGAAACGCACGTTTTGTAGCAAAACTGACCAAAAACGGCGATTCTGTGCACGAAAAGCACGTTTTGTGCCAAAACTGAGCATAAGCGGCGATTCTCTGCCCCAAACGCAGGTTTTTATCCAAAACTGAGCAAAAGCGGCGATTCTGTGCACGAAACGCACGTTATGTGCCAAAAGGAGAAATTCGGAGCGTAACACGCACGTTTTGTGCTAAAACTGAGTAAAAGCGGCGATTCTATGCACGAAACGCACGTTTTGTGCCAAAACTGAGCAAAAGCGGCGATTCAATGCAGGGAACGTTCGTTTAGTGCCAAAACTGAGCAAAAGCGGCGATTCTGTGCACGAAACGAACGTTTTGTTGCAAAACTGAGCAAAAACGGCGATTCTGATCACGAAACGCACGTTTTGTGCCAAAACTGAGCAAAAGTGGCGATTCTATGCTCGAAATGCACGTTTTGTGACAAAACTGAGCAAAAGCGGCGATTCTATGCACGAAACGCTCGTTTTGTGCCAAAACTGAGCAAAAGCGGCTATTCAGTGCACGAAACGCACGTATTGTGCCAAAACTGAGCAAAAGCGGCGATTCTATGCTCGAAATGCACGTTTTGTGCCAAAACTGAGCAAAAGCGGAGATTCTGTGCACGAAACGCACGTGTTGCGCCAAAACTAAACAAAAGCGGCGATTCTGTGCACGAAACGCACGTATTGTGCCAAAACTGAGCAACAGCGGCGATTCTATGCACGAAACGCTCGTTTTGTGCCAAAACTGAGCAAAAGCGGCGATTCTGTGCACGAAACGCACGTATTGTCCCAAAACTGAGCAAAAGCGGCGATTCTATGCTCGAAATGCACGTTTTGTGCCAAAACTGAGCAAAAGGGGCGATTCTGTGCACAAAGCGCACGTATTGTGCCAAAACTGAGCAAAAGCCGCGACTCTGTGCACGAAACGCACGTTTTATGCCAAGAGTAGCAATTCGGTGCGTGGAACGCACGTTTTGTGCCAAAACTGAGCAAAAGCGGCGATTCTATGCTCGAAATGCACGTTTTGTGCCAAAACTGAGCAAAAGTGGCGATTCTATGCTCGAAATGCACGTTTTGTGCCAAAACTGAGCATAAGCGGCGATTCTCTGCACGAAACGCAGGTTTTTATCCAAAACCGAGCAAAAGCGGCGATTCTGTGAACGAAACGCACGTTTTATGCCAAGAGGAGCAATTCGGTGCGTGGAACGCACGTTTTGTGCCAAAACTGAGCAAAAGCGGCGATTCTGTGCACGAAACGCACGTATTGTGCCAAAGCTGAGCAAATGCGGCGATTCTGCGCACGAAGCGCACGTTATGAGCCAAAAGGAGAAATTCGGAGCGTAAAACGCACGTTTTGTGTCAAAACTGGGCAAAAGCGGCGATTCTGTGCACGAAACACAGGATTTGTGCCAAAACTAAGCAAAAGCGGCGATACTATGCACGAAACGCACGGTCTGTGCCAAAACTGACCAAATGCGGCGATTCTATGAACGAAACGCACGTTTTGTGCCAAAACTGAGCAAAAGCGGCGATTCTATGCTCGAGATGCACGTATTGTGCCAAAACTTAGCAATAGCGGCGATTCTATGCTCGAAATGCACATTTTGTGCCAAACTGAGCAAAAGCGGCGATTCTATGCTCGAATTGCACGTTTTGCCGCCAAAACTGAGCAAAAGCGGCGATTCTGTGAACGAAACGCACGTTCTGTGCTAAAACTAAGGAAAAGCGGCGATTCTGCGTACGAAACACGGGATTTGTGCCAAAACTGAGCAAAAGCGGCGATTCTGAGCACGAAACGCACGTTTTGTTCCAAAACTGAGCAAAAGCGGCGATTCTATGCACGAATCGCTCGTTTTGTGCCAAAACTAAGCAAAAGCGACGATTCTGTGCACGAAACGCACGTTTTGTGCCAAAACTGAGCAAAAGCGGCGATTCTATGCTCGAGATGCACGTATTGTGCCAAAACTGAGCAATAGCGGCGATTCTATGCTCGAAATGCACGTTTTGTGCCAAAACTGAGCAAAAGCGGCGATTCTGAGGACGAAACGCACGTTTTGTTCCAAAACTGAGCAAAAGCGGCGATTCTATATACGAATCGCTCGTTTTGTGCCAAAACTGAGCAAAAGCGGCGATTCTGTGCACGAAACGCACGTTTTGTTGCGAAACTGAGCAAAAACGGCGATTCTGTGTACGAAACGCACGTTTTGTTGCAAAACTGAGCAAAAGCGGCGATCCTGTGCACGAAACGCACGTATTGTGCCAAAACTGAACAAAAGCGGCTATTCTATGCTCGAATGCACGTTTTGTGCCAAAACTGAGCAAAAGCGGCGATTCTGATCACGAAACGCACGTTATGTGCCAAAAGGAGAAATTCGGAGCGTAACACGCACGTTTTGTGCCAAAACTGAGTAAAAGCGGCGATTCTATTCACGAGACGCTCGTTTTGTATCAAAACTGAGCAAAAGCGGCGATTCTGTGCACGAAACGCACGTATTGAGGAAAAACTGAGCAAAAGCGGCGATTCTATGCTCGAAATGCACGTTTTGTGCAAAACTGAGCAAAAGCGGCGATTCTATGCACGAAACGCTCGTTTTGTGCCAAAACTGAGCAAAAGCGGCTATTCAGTGCACGAAACGCACGTATTGTGCCAAAAGTGAGCAAAAGCGGCGATTCTATGCACGAAACGCACGTTTTGTGCCAAAACTGAGCAAAAGTGGCGATTCTATGCTCGAAATGCACGTTTTGTGCCAAAACTGAGCATAAGCGGCGATTCTCTGCACGCAACGCAGGTTTTTATCCAAAACCGAGCAAAAGCGGCGATTCTGTGAACGAAACGCACGTTTTATGCCAAGAGGAGCAATTCGGTGCGTGGAACGCACGTTTTGTGCCAAAACTGAGCAAAAGCGGCGATTCTGTGCACGAAACGCACGTTATGTGCCAAAAGGAGAAATTCGGAGCGTAACACGCACGTTTTGTGCCAAAACTGAGTAAAAGCGGCGATTCTATGCACGAAACGCACGTTTTGTGCCAAAACTGAGCAAAAGCGGCGATTCTATGCTCGAAATGCACATTTTGTTCCAAAACTGAGCAAAAGCGGCGATTCTATGCTCGAAATGCACGTTTTGCCGCCAAAACTGAGCAAAAGCGGCGATTCTGTGCACGAAACGCACGTGTTGCGCCAAAACTGAACAAAAGCGGCGATTCTGTGCACGAAACGCACGTATTGTGCCAAAACAGAGCAAAAGCGGCGATTCTATGCTCGAAATGCACGTTTTGTGCCAAAACTGAGCATAAGCGGCGATTCTCTGCACGAAACGCACGTATTGTGCAAAAGCTGAGCAAAAGCGGCGATTCTGTGCACGAAGCGCACGTTATGTGCCAAAAGTAGAAATTCGGAGCGTAAAACGCACGTTTTGTGCCAAAACTGGGCAAAAGCGGCGATTCTGTGCACGAAACACAGGATTTGTGCCAAAACTAAGCAAAAGCGACGATTCTGTGCACGAAACGCACGTTTTGTGCCAAAACTGAGCAAAAGCGGCGATACTGTGCACGAAACGCACGGTCTGTGCCAAAACTGAGCAAAAGCGGCGATTCTATGCACGAATCGCTCGTTTTGTGCAAAAACTAAGCAAAAGCGACGATTCTGTGCACGAAACGCACGTTTTGTGCCAAAACTGAGCAAAAGCGGCGATTCTGATCACGAAACGCACGTTATGTGCCAAAAGGAGAAATTCGGAGCGTAACACGCACGTTTTGTGCCAAAACTGAGTAAAAGCGGCGATTCTATTCACGAGACGCTCGTTTTGTATCAAAACTGAGCAAAAGCGGCGATTCTGTGCACGAAACGCACGTATTGAGGAAAAACTGAGCAAAAGCGGCGATTGTATGCTCGAAATGCACGTTTTGTGTAAAACTGAGCAAAAGCGGCGATTCTGTGCACGAAACGCACGTATTGTGCCGAAACTGAGCAAAAGCGGCGATTCTGTGCACGAAACGCACGTTTTGTGCAAAAAACAGAGCAAAAGCGGCGATTCTGTGCACGAAACGCACGTTTTGTGCCAAAACTGAGCAAAAGCGGCGATTCTGTGCACGAAACACAGGATTTGTGCCAAAACTATGCAAAAGCGACGATTCTGTGCACGAAACGCAGGTTTCTATCCAAAACTGAGCAACACCGGCGATTCTGTGCACGAAACGCACGTTTTATGCCATGAGGAGCAATTCGGTGCGCGGAACGCACGTTTTGTGAAAAAACTGAGCAAAAGCGGCGATTCTATGAATGAAACGCTCGTTTTGTGCCAAAACTGAGCAAAAGCGGCGATTCTATGCTCGAAATGCACGTTTTGTTCCAAAACTGAGCAAAAGCGGCGATTCTATGCACGAAACGCTCGTTTTGTACCAAAACTGAGCAAAAGCGGCGATTCTGAGCACGAAACGCACGTTTTGTTCCAAAACTGAGCAAAAGCGGCGATTCTATATACGAATCGCTCGTTTTGTGCCAAAACTGAGCAAAAGCGGCGATTCTGAGCACGAAACGCACGTTTTGTTCCAAAACTGAGCAAAAGCGGCGATTCTATGCACGAATCGCTCGTTTTGTGCAAAAACTAAGCAAAAGCGACGATTCTGTGCACGAAACGCACGTTTTGTGCCAAAACTGAGCAAAAGCGGCGATTCTGATCACGAAACGCACGTTATGTGCCAAAAGGAGAAATTCGGAGCGTAACACGCACGTTTTGTGCCAAAACTGAGTAAAAGCGGCGATTCTATTCACGAGACGCTCGTTTTGTATCAAAACTGAGCAAAAGCGGCGATTCTGTGCACGAAACGCACGTATTGAGGAAAAACTGAGCAAAAGCGGCGATTGTATGCTCGAAATGCACGTTTTGTGTAAAACTGAGCAAAAGCGGCGATTCTGTGCACGAAACGCACGTATTGTGCCGAAACTGAGCAAAAGCGGCGATTCTGTGCACGAAACGCACGTTTTGTGCCAAAACAGAGCAAAAGCGGCGATTCTGTGCACGAAACGCACGTTTTGTGCCAAAACTGAGCAAAAGCGGCGATTCTGTGCACGAAACACAGGATTTGTGCCAAAACTATGCAAAAGCGACGATTCTGTGCACGAAACGCAGGTTTCTATCCAAAACTGAGCAACACCGGCGATTCTGTGCACGAAACGCACGTTTTATGCCATGAGGAGCAATTCGGTGCGCGGAACGCACGTTTTGTGCCAAAACTGAGCAAAAGCGGCGATTCTATGAATGAAACGCTCGTTTTGTGCCAAAACTGAGCAAAAGCGGCGATTCTATGCTCGAAATGCACATTTTGTGCCAAAACTGAGCAAAAGCGGCGATTCTATGCTCGAAATGCACGTTTTGCCGCCAAAACTGAGCAAAAGCGGCGATGCTGTGCACGAAACGCACGTGTTGCGCCAAAATTGAACAAAAGCGGCGATTCTGTGCACGAAACGCATGTATTGTGCCAAAACTGAGCAAAAGCGGCGATTCTGTTCATGAAACGCACGTCATGTGCCAAAAGGAGAATATCGGACCGTAACACGCACGTTTTGTGCCAAAACTGAGTAATGGCGGCGATTTTATGCACGAAACGCATGTTTTATGCCAAGAGGAGCAATTCGGTGCGTGGAACCCACGTTTTGTGCCAAAACTGTGCAAAAGCGGCGAATCTGTGCACGAAACGCACGTATTGTGCCAAAGATGAGCAAAAGCGGCGATTCTGTGCACGAAACACAGGATTTGTGCCAAACCTAAGCAAAAGCGACGATTCTGTGCACGAAACGCACGTTTTATGAAAAGAGGAGCAATTCGGTGCGTGGAACGCACGTTTTGCGCCAAAACTGAGCAAAAGCGGCGATTCTGTGCACGAAACGCACGTATTGTGCCAAAGCTGAGCATAAGCGGCGATTCTGTGCACGAAACGCACGTATTGTGCAAAAGCTGAGCAAAAGCGGCGATTCTGTGCACGAAGCGCACGTTATGTGCCAAAAGGAGAAATTCGGAGCGTAAAACGCACGTTTTGTGCAAAAACTGAGCTAAAGCGGCGATTCTGTGCAAGAGACACAGGATTTGTGCCAAAACTAAGCAAAAGCGACGATTCTGTGCACGAAACGCACGTTTGTGCCAAAACTGAGCAAAAGCGGCGATTCTATGCTCGAGATGCACGTATTGTGCCAAAACTGAGCAAAAGCGGCGATTCTGTGCACGAAACGCACGTGTTGCGCCAAAACTGAACAAACGCGGCGATTCTGTGCACGAAACGCACGTATTGTGCCAAAACTGAGCAAAAGCGGCGATTCTATGCTCGAAATGCACGTTTTGTGCCAAAACTGAGCATAAGCGGCGATTCTGTGCACGAAACGCACGTATTGTGCAAAAGCTGAGCAAAAGCGGCGATTCTGTGCACGAAGCGCACGTTATGTGCCAAAAGGAGAAATTCGGAACGTAAAACGCACGTTTTGTGCAAAAACTGGGCAAAAGCGGCGATTCTGTGCACGAAACACAGGATTTGTGCCAAAACTAAGCAAAAGCGACGATTCTGTGCACAAAACGCACGTATTGTGCCAAAACTGAGCAAAAGCGGCGATTCTATATACGAATCGCTCGTTTAGTTCCAAAACTGAGCAAAAGCGGCGATTCTGTGCACGAAACGCACGTTTTGTTGCGAAACTGAGCAAAAACGGCGATTCTGTGCACGAAACGCACGTATTGTGCCAAAACTGAGCAAAAGCGGCGATTCTATGCACGAAACGCTCGTTTTGTGCTAAAACTGAGCAAAAGCGGCGATTCTGTGCACAAAGCGCACGTATTGTGCCAAAACTGAGCAAAAGCCGCGATTCTGTGCACGAAACGCACGTTTTATGAAAAGAGGAGCAATTCGGTGCGTGGAACGCACCTTTTGTGCCAAAACTGAGCAAAAGCGGCGATTCTGTGCACGAAACGCACGTTTTGTGCCAAAACTGAGCAAAAGCGGCGATTCTATGCACGAAACGCTCGTTTTGTGCCAAAACTGAGCAAAAGCGGCGATTCTGTGCACGAAACGCACGTTTTGTTGCAAAACTGAGCAAAAACGGCGATTCTATATACGAATCGCTCGTTTAGTTCCAAAACTGAGCAAAGGCGGCGATTCTGTGCACGAAACGCACGTTTTGTTGCGAAACTGAGCAAAAACGGCGATTCTGTGCACGAAACGCACGTATTGTGCCAAAACTGAGCAAAAGCGGCGATTCTATATACGAATCGCTCGTTTAGTTCCAAAACTGAGCAAAAGCGGCGATTCTGTGCACGAAACGCACGTTTTGTTGCGAAACTGAGCAAAAACGGCGATTCTGTGCACGAAACGCACGTATTGTGCCAAAACTGAGCAAAAGCGGCGATTCTATGCACGAAACGCTCGTTTTATGAAAAGAGGAGCAATTCGGTGCGTGGAACGCACCTTTTGTGCCAAAACTGAGCAAAAGCGGCGATTCTGTGCACGAAACGCACGTTTTGTGCCAAAACTGAGCAAAAGCGGCGATTCTATGCACGAAACGCTCGTTTTGTGCCAAAACTGAGCAAAAGCGGCGATTCTGTGCACGAAACGCACGTTTTGTTGCAAAACTGAGCAAAAACGGCGATTCTGTGCACGAAAAGCACGTTTTGTGCCAAAACTGAGCATAAGCGGCGATTCTCTGCACGAAACGCAGGTTTTAATCCAAAACTGAGCAAAAGCGGCGATTCTGTGCACGAAATGCACGTTTTGTGCCAAAACTGAGCAAAAGCGGCAATTCTTCGCACGAAAAGCACGTTTTGTGCCAAAACTGAGCATAAGGGGCGATTCTGTGCACGAAACGCACGTTTTATGAAAAGAGGAGCAATTCGGTGCGTGGAACGCACGTTTTGTGCCAAAACTGAGCAAAAGCGGCGATTCTGTGCACGAAACGCTCGTTTTGTGCTAAAACTGAGCAAAAGCGGCGATTCTGTGCACAAAGCGCACGTATTGTGCCAAAACTGAGCAAAAGCCGCGATTCTGTGCACGAAACGCACGTTTTATGAAAAGAGGAGCAATTCGGTGCGTGGAACGCACCTTTTGTGCCAAAACTGAGCAAAAGCGGCGATTCTGTGCACGAAACGCACGTTTTGTGCCAAAACTGAGCAAAAGCGGCGATTCTATGCACGAAACGCTCGTTTTGTGCCAAAACTGAGCATAAGCGGCGATTCTCTGCACGAAACGCAGGTTTTAATCCAAAACTGAGCAAAAGCGGCGATTCTGTGCACGAAACGCACGTTTTGTGCCAAAACTGAGCAAAAGCGGCGATTCTATGCACGAAACGCTCGTTTTGTGCCAAAACTGAGCAAAAGCGGCGATTCTGTGCACGAAACGCACGTTTTGTTGCAAAACTGAGCAAAAACGGCGATTCTGTGCACGAAACGCACGTTTTGTGCCAAAACTGAGCAAAAGCGGCGATTCTATGCTCGAGATGCACGTACTGTGCCAAAACTGAGCAATAGCGGCGATTCTATGTACGAAAAGCACGTTTTGTGCCAAAACTGAGCATAAGGGGCGATTCTCTGCACGAAACGCCGGTTTTTATCCAAAACTGAGCAAAAGCGGCGATTCTGTGCACGAAACGCACGTTTTATGCCAAGAGGAGCAATTCGGTGCGTGGAACGCACGTTTTGTACCAAAACTGAGCAAAAGCGGCGATTCTGTGCACGAAACGCACGTTTTGTGCTAAAGCTGAGGAAAAGCGGCGATTCTGCGCACGAAACACGGGATTTGTGCCAAAACTGAGCAAAAGCGGCGATTCTGAGCACGAAACGCACGTTTTGTTCCAAAACTGAGCAAAAGCGGCGATTCTATGCACGAATCGCTCGTTTTGTGCCAAAACTGAGCAAAAGCGGCGATTCTGTGCACGAAACGCACGTTTTGTTGCAAAACTGAGCAAAAACGGCGATTCTGTGCACGAAAAGCACGTTTTGTTCCAAAACTGAGCAAAAGCGGCGATTCTATGCACGAATCGCTCGTTTTGTGCCAAAACTGAGCATATGGGGCGATTCTGTGCACGAAACGCACGTTTTGTGCTAAAGCTGAGGAAAAGCGGCGATTCCGCGCACGAAACACGGGATTTGTGCCAAAACTGAGCAAAAGCGGCGACTCTGAGCACGAAACGCACGTTTTGTTCCAAAACTGAGCAAAAGCGGCGATTCTATATACGAATCGCTCGTTTTGTTCCAAAACTGAGCAAAAGCGGCGATTCTGTGCACGAAGCGCACGTTTTGTTGCGAAACTGAGCAAAAACGGCGATTCTGTGTACGAAACGCACGTTTTGTTGCAAAACTGAGCAAAAGCGGCGATCCTGTGCACGAAACGCACGTATTGTGCCAAAACTGAACAAAAGCGGCGATTCTATGCTCGGATGCACGTTTTGTGCCAAAACTGAGCAAAAGCGGCGATTCTATGCTCGAAATGCACGTTTTGCCGCCAAAACTGAGCAAAAGCGGCGATTCTGTGCACGAAACGCACGTGTTGCGCCAAAACTGAACAAACGCGGCGATTCTGTGCACGAAACGCACGTATTGTGCCAAAACTGAGCAAAAGCGGCGATTCTATGCTCGAAATGCACGTTTTGTGCCAAAACTGAGCATAAGCGGCGATTCTCTGCACGAAACGCAGGTTTTTATCCAAAACTGGGCAAAAGCGGCGATTCTGTGCACGAAACGCACGTTTTGTGCCAACACTGAGCAAAAGCGGCGATTCTGTGCTCGAAACGCACGTTTTGTGCCAAAACTGACCAAAAGCGACGATTCTGTGCACGAAACGCACGTTTTATGAAAAGAGGAGCAATTCGGTGCGTGGAACGCACGTTTTGTGCCAAAACTGAGCAAAAGCGGCGATTCTGTGCACGAAACGCACGTATTGTGCCAAAGCTGAGCAAAAGCGGCGATTCTGTGCACGAAGCGCACGTTATGTGCCAAAAGGAGAAATTCGGAGCGTAAAACGCACGTTTTGTGCAAAAACTGAGCAAAAGCGGCGATTCTGTGCAAGAGACACAGGATTTGTGCCAAAACTAAGCAAAAGCGACGATTCTGTGCACGAAACGCACGTTTGTGCCAAAACTGAGCAAAAGCGGCGATTCTATGCTCGAGATGCACGTATTGTGCCAAAACTGAGCAAAAGCGGCGATTCTGTGCACGAAACGCACGTGTTGCGCCAAAACTGAACAAACGCGGCGATTCTGTGCACGAAACGCACGTATTGTGCCAAAACTGAGCAAAAGCGGCGATTCTATGCTCGAAATGCACGTTTTGTGCCAAAACTGAGCATAAGCGGCGATTCTGTGCACGAAACGCACGTATTGTGCAAAAGCTGAGCAAAAGCGGCGATTCTGTGCACGAAGCGCACGTTATGTGCCAAAAGGAGAAATTCGGAACGTAAAACGCACGTTTTGTGCAAAAACTGGGCAAAAGCGGCGATTCTGTGCACGAAACACAGGATTTGTGCCAAAACTAAGCAAAAGCGACGATTCTGTGCACGAAACGCACGTATTGTGCCAAAACTGAGCAAAAGCGGCGATTCTATGCACGAAACGCTCGTTTTGTGCTAAAACTGAGCAAAAGCGGCGATTCTGTGCACAAAGCGCACGTATTGTGCCAAAACTGAGCAAAAGCCGCGATTCTGTGCACGAAACGCACGTTTTATGAAAAGAGGAGCAATTCGGTGCGTGGAACGCACCTTTTGTGCCAAAACTGAGCAAAAGCGGCGATTCTGTGCACGAAACGCACGTTTTGTGCCAAAACTGAGCAAAAGCGGCGATTCTATGCACGAAACGCTCGTTTTGTGCCAAAACTGAGCAAAAGCGGCGATTCTGTGCACGAAACGCACGTTTTGTTGCAAAACTGAGCAAAAACGGCGATTCTGTGCACGAAAAGCACGTTTTGTGCCAAAACTGAGCATAAGCGGCGATTCTCTGCACGAAACGCAGGTTTTAATCCAAAACTGAGCAAAAGCGGCGATTCTGTGCACGAAATGCACGTTTTGTGCCAAAACTGAGCAAAAGCGGCAATTCTTCGCACGAAAAGCACGTATTGTGCCAAAACTGAGCAAAAGCCGCGATTCTGTGCACGAAACGCACGTTTTATGAAAAGAGGAGCAATTCGGTGCGTGGAACGCACCTTTTGTGCCAAAACTGAGCAAAAGCGGCGATTCTGTGCACGAAACGCACGTTTTGTGCCAAAACTGAGCAAAAGCGGCGATTCTATGCACGAAACGCTCGTTTTGTGCCAAAACTGAGCATAAGCGGCGATTCTCTGCACGAAACGCAGGTTTTAATCCAAAACTGAGCAAAAGCGGCGATTCTGTGCACGAAACGCACGTTTTGTGCCAAAACTGAGCAAAAGCGGCGATTCTATGCACGAAACGCTCGTTTTGTGCCAAAACTGAGCATAAGCGGCGATTCTATGCTCGAGATGCACGTACTGTGCCAAAACTGAGCAATAGCGGCGATTCTGTGCACGAAACGCACGTTTTGTGCCAAAACTGAGCAAAAGCCGCGATTCTATGCTCGAGATGCACGTATTGTGCCAAAACTGAGCAAAAGCGGCGATTCTATGTACGAAAAGCACGTTTTGTGCCAAAACTGAGCTTAAGGGGCGATTCTCTGCACGAAACGCAGGTTTTTATCCAAAACTGAGCAAAAGCGGCGATTCTGTGCACGAAACGCACGTTTTATGCCAAGAGGAGCAATTCGGTGCGTGGAACGCACGTTTTGTACCAAAACTGAGCAAAAGCGGCGATTCTGTGCACGAAACGCACGTTTTGTGCTAAAGCTGAGGAAAAGCGGCGATTCTGCGCACGAAACACGGGATTTGTGCCAAAACTGAGCAAAAGCGGCGATTCTGAGCACGAAACGCACGTTTTGTTCCAAAACTGAGCAAAAGCGGCGATTCTATGCACGAATCGCTCGTTTTGTGCCAAAACTGAGCAAAAGCGGCGATTCTGTGCACGAAACGCACGTTTTGTTGCAAAACTGAGCAAAAACGGCGATTCTGTGCACGAAAAGCACGTTTTGTTCCAAAACTGAGCAAAAGCGGCGATTCTATGCACGAATCGCTCGTTTTGTGCCAAAACTGAGCATAAGGGGCGATTCTGTGCACGAAACGCACGTTTTGTGCTAAAGCTGAGGGAAAGCGGCGATTCCGCGCACGAAACACGGGATTTGTGCCAAAACTGAGCAAAAGCGGCGACTCTGAGCACGAAACGCACGTTTTGTTCCAAAACTGAGCAAAAGCGGCGATTCTATATACGAATCGCTCGTTTTGTTCCAAAACTGAGCAAAAGCGGCGATTCTGTGCACGAAACGCACGTTTTGTTGCGAAACTGAGCAAAAACGGCGATTCTGTGTACGAAACGCACGTTTTGTTGCAAAACTGAGCAAAAGCGGCGATCCTGTGCACGAAACGCACGTATTGTGCCAAAACTGAACAAAACCGGCGATTCTATGCTCGGATGCACGTTTTGTGCCAAAACTGAGCAAAAGCGGCGATTCTATGCTCGAAATGCACGTTTTGCCGCCAAAACTGAGCAAAAGCGGCGATTCTGTGCACGAAACGCACGTGTTGCGCCAAAACTGAACAAACGCGGCGATTCTGTGCACGAAACGCACGTATTGTGCCAAAACTGAGCAAAAGCGGCGATTCTATGCTCGAAATGCACGTTTTGTGCCAAAACTGAGCATAAGCGGCGATTCTCTGCACGAAACGCAGGTTTTTATCCAAAACTGGGCAAAAGCGGCGATTCTGTGCACGAAACGCACGTTTTGTGCCAAAACTGAGCAAAAGCGGCGATTCTGTGCTCGAAACGCACGTTTTGTGCCAAAACTGACCAAAAGCGGCGATTCTGTGCACGAAACGCACGTTTTGTGCCAAAACTGAGCAAAAGTGGCGATTCTGTGCACGAAGCGCACGTTATGTGCCAAAAGGAGAAATTCGGAGCGTAAAACGCACGTTTTGTGCAAAAACTGGGCAAAAGCGGCGATTCTGTGCACGAAACACAGGATTTGTGCCAAAACTAAGCAAAAGCGACGATTCTGTGCACGAAACGCACGTATTGTGCCAAAACTGAGCAAAAGCGGCGATTCTATGCACGAAACGCCCGTATTGTGCCAAAACTGAGCAAAAGCGGCGATTCTATGCTCGAAATGCACGTTTTGTGCCAAAACTGAGCATAAGTGGCGATTCTCTGCACGAAACGCAGGTTTTTATCCAAAACTGGGCAAAAGCGGCGATTCTGTGCACGAAACGCACGTTTTATGGAAAGAGGAGCAGTTCGGTGCGTGGAACGCACGTTTTGTGCCAAAACTGAGCAAAAGCGGCGATTCTGTGCACGAAACGCACGTTTTGTGCCAAAACTGAGCAAAAGCGGCGATTCTATGCACGAAATGCTCGTTTTGTGCCAAAACTGAGCAAAAGCGGCGATTCTATGGTCGAGATGCACGTATTGTGCCAAAACTGTCCAATAGCGGCGATTCTATGCTCGAAATGCACGTTTTGTGCCAAAACTGAGCAAAAGCGGCGATTCTGTGCACGAAACGCACGTTTTGTGCCAAAACTGAGCAAAAGCGGCGATTCTGTGCTCGAAACGCACGTTTTGTGCCAAAACTGACCAAAAGCGGCGATTCTGTGCACGAAACGCACGTTTTGTGCCAAAACTGAGCAAAAGCGGCGATTCTATGCACGAAATGCTCGTTTTGTGCCAAAACTGAGCAAAAGCGGCGATTCTATGGTCGAGATGCACGTATTGTGCCAAAACTGTCCAATAGCGGCGATTCTATGCTCGAAATGCACGTTTTGTGCCAAAACTGAGCAAAAGCGGCGATTCTGAGCACGAAACACACGTTTTGTTCCAAAACTGAGCAAAAGCGGCGATTCTATATACGAATCGCTCGTTTTGTGCCAAAACTGAGCAAAAGCGGCGATTCTGTGCACGAAACGCACGTTTTGTTGCGAAACTGAGCAAAAACGGCGATTCTGTGTACGAAACGCACGTTTTGTTGCAAAACTGAGCAAAAGCGGCGATCCTGTGCACGAAACGCACGAATTGTGCCAAAACTGAACAAAAGCGGCGATTCTATGCTCGGATGCACGTTTTGTGCCAAAACTGAGCCAAAGCGGCGATGCTATGCTCGAAATGCACGTTTTGCCGCCAAAACTGAGCAAAAGCGGCGATTCTGTGCACGAAACGCACGTGTTGCGCCAAAACTGAACAAACCCGGCGATTCTGTGCACGAAACGCACGTATTGTACCAAAACTGAGCAAAAGCGGCGATTCTATGCTCGAAATGCACGTTTTGTGCCAAAACTGAGCATAAGCGGCGATTCTCTGCACGAAACGCAGGTTTTTATCCAAAACTGGGCAAAAGCGGCGATTCTGTGCACGAAACGCACGTTTTATGCCAAGAGGAGCAATTCGGAGCGTGGAACGCACGTTTTGTGCCAAAACTGAGCAAAAGCGGCGATTCTGTGCACGAAACGCACGCTTTGTGCCAAAACTGAGCAAAAGCAGCGATTCTGTGCACGAAACACAGGATTTGTGCAAAAACTAAGCAAAAGCGACGATTCTGTGCACGAAACGCAGGTTTCTATCCAAAACTGAGCAAAACCGGCGACTCTGTGCACGAAACGCACGTTTTGTGCCAAAACAGAGCAAAAGCGGCGATTCTATGCTCGAAATGCACGTTTTGCCGCCAAAACTGAGCAAAAGCGGCGATTCTGTGCACGAAACGCACGTATTGTGCAAAAGCTGAGAAAGCGGCGATTCTATGTACGAAAAGCACGTTTTGTGCCAAAACTGAGCAAAAGCGGCGATTCTATGCACGAAACGCTCGTTTTGTGCCAAAACTGAGCAAAAGCGGCGATTCTATGCTCGAAATGCACGTTTTGCCGCCAAAACTGAGCAAAAGCGGCGATTCTGTGCACGAAACGCACGTATTGTGCAAAAGCTGAGAAAGCGGCGATTCTATGTACGAAAAGCACGTTTTGTGCCAAAACTGAGCAAAAGCGGCGATTCTGAGCAAGAAACACAGGATTTGTGCCAAAACTGAGCAAAAGCGGCGATTCTGTGCACGAAGCGCACGTTATGCGCCCAAAGGAGAAATTCGGAGCGCAAAACGCACGTTTTGTGCCAAAACTGGGCAAAAGCTGCGATTCTGTGCACGAAACACAGGATTTGTGCCAAAACTAAGCAAAAGCGACGATTCTGTGCACGAAACGCACGTTTTGTGCCAAAACTGAGCAAAAGCGACGATTCTGTGCACGAAACGCACGTTTTGTGCCAAAACTGAGCAAAAGCGGCGATTCTGTGCACGAACCGCACGTTTTGTGCCAAAACTGAGCAAAAGCGGCGATTCTGTGCACGAAACGCACGTTTTGCGCCAAACCTGAGCAAAAGCGGCGATTCTGTGCACGCAACGCACGTTTTGTGCCAAAACTGAGCAAAAGCGGCGATTCTGTGCACGAAACACAGGATTTGTGCCAAAACTAAGCAAAAGCGACGATTCTGTGCACGAAACGCAGGTTTCTATCCAAAACTGAGCAAAACCGGCGATTCTGTGCACGAAACGCACGTTTTGTGCCAAAACAGAGCAAAAGCGGCGATTCTGTGCACGAAACGCACGTTTTGCGCCAAACCTGAGCAAAAGCGGCGATTCTGTGCACGCAACGCACGTTTTGTGCCAAAACTGAGCAAAAGCGGCGATTCTGTGCACGAAACACAGGATTTGTGCCAAAACTATGCAAAAGCGACGATTCTGTGCACGAAACGCAGGTTTCTATCCAAAACTGAGTAAAACCGGCGATTCTGAGCACGAAACGCACGTTTTATGCCATGAGGACCAATCCGGTGCGTGGAACGCACGTTTTGTGCCAAAACTGAGCAAAAGCGGCGATTCTACGCACGAAACGCTCGTTTTGTGCCAAAACTGAGCAAAAGCGGCGAGTCTATGCTCGAATGCACGTTTTGTGCCAAAACTGAGCAAAAGCGGCGATTCTATTCACGAAACGCACGTATTGAGAAAAAACTGAGCAAAAGCGGCGATTCTATGCTCGAAATGCACGTTTTGTGCAAAACTGAGCAAAAGCGGCGATTCTGTGCACGAAACGCACGTTTTGTGCCAAAACTGAGCAAAAGCGGCGATTCTGTGCACGAAACGCACCGTATTGTGCAAAAGCTGAGCAAAGCGGCGATTCTATGTACGAAAAGCACGTTTTGTGCCAAACTGAGCAAAAGCGGCGATTCTGTGCAAGAAACACAGGATTTGTGCCAAAACTGAGCAAAAGCGACGATTCTATGCTCGAAATGCACGTTTTGTGCCAAAACTGAGCATAAGCGGCGATTCTCTGCACGAAACGCAGGTTTTTATCCAAAACTGGGCAAAAGCGGCGATTCTGTGCACGAAACGCACGTTTTATGCCAAGAGGAGCAATTCGGTGCGTGGAACGCACGTTTTGTGCCAAAACTGGGCAAAAGCTGCGATTCTGTGCACGAAACACAGGATTTGTGCCAAAACTAAGCAAAAGCGACGATTCTGTGCACGAAACGCACGTTTTGTGCCAAAACTGAGCAAAAGCGACGATTCTGTGCACGAAACGCACGTTTTGCGCCAAACCTGAGCAAAAGCGGCGATTCTGTGCACGCAACGCACGTTTTGTGCCAAAACTGAGCAAAAGCGGCGATTCTGTGCACGAAACACAGGATTTGTGCCAAAACTAAGCAAAAGCGACGATTCTGTGCACGAAACGCAGGTTTCTATCCAAAACTGAGCAAAACCGGCGATTCTGTGCACGAAACGCACGTTTTGTGCCAAAACAGAGCAAAAGCGGCGATTCTGTGCACGAAACGCACGTTTTGCGCCAAACCTGAGCAAAAGCGGCGATTCTGTGCACGCAACGCACGTTTTGTGCCAAAACTGAGCAAAAGCGGCGATCCTGTGCACGAAACACAGGATTTGTGCCAAAACTATGCAAAAGCGACGATTCTGTGCACGAAACGCACGTATTGTGCAAAAGCTGAGCAAAGCGGCGATTCTATGTACGAAAAGCACGTTTTGTGCCAAAACTGAGCAAAAGCGGCGATTCTGTGCAAGAAACACAGGATTTGTGCCAAAACTGAGCAAAAGCGACGATTCTGTGCTCGAAATGCACGTTTTGTGCAAAACTGAGCAAAAGCGGCGATTCTGTGCACGAAACGCACGTATTGTGCCAAAACTGAGCAAAAGCGGCGATTCTATGCACGAAAAGCACGTTATGTGCCAAAACTGAGCATAAGCGGCGATTCTCTGCATGAAACGCAGGTTTTTATCCAAAACTGAGCAAAAGCGGCGATTCTGTGCACGAAAGGCACGTTTTATGCCAAGAGCAGCAATTCGGTGCGTGGAACGCACGTCTTGTGAAAAAACTGAGCAAAAGCGGCGATTCTGTGCACGAAACGCATGTTTTATGCCAAGAGGAGCAATTCGGTGCGTGGAACGCACGTTTTGTGCCAAAACTGAGCAAAAGCGGCGATTCTGTGCACGAAACGCACGTGTTGCGCCAAAACTGAACAAAAGCGGCGATTCTGTGCACGAAACGCACGTATTGTGCCAAAACTGAGCAAAAGCGGGGATTCTATGCTCGAAATGCACGGTTTGCGCCAAAACTGAGCAAAAGCGGCGATTCTGTTCACGAAACGCACGTCCTGTGCCAAAAGGAGAATTTCGGACAGTAACACGCACGTTTTGTGCCAAAACTGAGCGAAAGCGGCGATTCTGTGCACGAAACGCACGTATTGTGCCAAAACTGAGCAAAAGCGGCGATTCTATGCTCGAAATGCACGATTTGTGCAAAACTGAGCAAAAGCGGCGATTCTGTGCACGAAACGCACGTTTTGCGCCAAACCTGAGTAAAAGCGGCGATTCTATACACGAAACGCTCGTTTTGTAAAAAAACTGAGCAAAAGCGGAGATTCGGTGCCCGAAACGCACGTTTTATGCCAAGAGGAGCAATTCGGTGCGTGGAACGCACGTTTTGTGCCAAAACTGAGCAAAAGCGGCGATTCTGTGCACGAAACGCACGTTTTGTGCCAAAACAGAGCAAAAGCGGCGATTCTATGCTCGAAATGCACATTTTGTGCCAAAACTGAGCAAAAGCGGCGATTCTATGCTCGAAATGCACGTTTTGCAGCCAAAACTGAGCAAAAGCGGCGATTCTGTGCACGAAACGCACGTTTTATGAAAAGAGGAGCAATTCGGTTAGTGGAACGCACGTTTTGTGCCAAAACTGAGCAAAAGCGGCGATTCTATGCTCGAAATGCACGTTTTGTGCCAAAACTGAGCATAACCGGCGATTCTCTGCACGAAACGCAGGTTTTTATCCAAAACTGAGCAAAAGCGGCGATTCTGTGCACGAAACGCACGTTTTACGCCATGAGGAGCAATTCGGTGCGTGGAACGCTCGTTTTGTGCCAAAGCTGAGCAAAAGCGGCGATTCTGTGCACGAACCGCACGTTTTGTGCCAAAACTGAGCAAAAGCGGCGATTCTATGCACGAAAGGCACGTTTTGTGCCAAAACTGAGCAAAAGCGACGATTCTGTGCTCGAAATGCACGTTTTGTGCAAAACTGAGCAAAAGCGGCGATTCTGTGCACGAAACGCACGTATTGTGCCAAAACTGAGCAAAAGCGGCGATTCTATGCACGAAAAGCACGTTATGTGCCAAAACTGAGCATAAGCGGCGATTCTCTGCATGAAACGCAGGTTTTTATCCAAAACTGAGCAAAAGCGGCGATTCTGTGCACGAAAGGCACGTTTTATGCCAAGAGCAGCAATTCGGTGCGTGGAACGCACGTCTTGTGAAAAAACTGAGCAAAAGCGGCGATTCTGTGCACGAAACGCATGTTTTATGCCAAGAGGAGCAATTCGGTGCGTGGAACGCACGTTTTGTGCCAAAACTGAGCAAAAGCGGCGATTCTGTGCACGAAACGCACGTGTTGCGCCAAAACTGAACAAAAGCGGCGATTCTGTGCACGAAACGCACGTATTGTGCCAAAACTGAGCAAAAGCGGGGATTCTATGCTCGAAATGCACGGTTTGCGCCAAAACTGAGCAAAAGCGGCGATTCTGTTCACGAAACGCACGTCATGTGCCAAAAGGAGAATTTCGGACAGTAACACGCACGTTTTGTGCCAAAACTGAGCGAAAGCGGCGATTCTGTGCACGAAACGCACGTATTGTGCCAAAACTGAGCAAAAGCGGCGATTCTATGCTCGAAATGCACGATTTGTGCAAAACTGAGCAAAAGCGGCGATTCTGTGCACGAAACGCACGTTTTGCGCCAAACCTGAGCAAAAGCGGCGATTCTGTGCACGCAACGCACGTTTTGTGCCAAAACTGAGCAAAAGCGGCGATTCTGTGCACGAAACAAAGGATTTGTGCCAAAACTAAGCAAAAGCGACGATTCTGTGCACGAAACGCAGGTTTCTATCCAAGACTGAGCAAAACCGGCGATTCTGTGCACGAAACGCACGTTTTACGCCATGAGGAGCAATTCGGTGCGTGGAACGCACGTTTTGTGCCAAAACTGGGCAAAAGCGGCGATTCTGTGCACGAAACACAGGATTTGTGCCAAACCTAAGCAAAAGCGACGATTCTGTCCACGAAACGCACGTTTTGTGCCAAAACTGAGCAAAAGCGGTGATTCTGTGCACGAAACGCATGTTTTGTGCCATAACTGAGCAAAAGCGGCGATTTTGTGCACAAAGCGCACGTATTGTGCCAAAACTGAGCAAAAGCCGCGATTCTGTGCACGAAACGCACGTTTTATGAAAAGAGGAGCAATTCAGTTCGTGGAACGCACGTTTTGTGCCAAAACTGAGCAAAAGCGGCGATTCTATGCTCGAAATGCACGTTTTGTGCCAAAACTGAGCAATAGCGGCGATTCTATGCTCGAAATGCACGTTTTGTGCCAAAACTGAGCAAAAGCGGCGATTCTGAGCACGAAACGCACGTTTTGTTCCAAAACTGAGCAAAAGCGGCAATTCTATATACGAATCGCTCGTTTTGTGCCAAAACTGAGCAAAAGCGGCGATTCTGTGCACGAAACGCACGTTTTGTTGCGAAACTGAGCAAAAACGGCGATTCTGTGTACGAAACGTACGTTTTGTTGCAAAACTGAGCAAAATCGGCGATTCTGTGCTCGAAACGCACGTTATGTGCCAAAAGGAGAAATTCGGAGCGTAACACGCACGTTTTGTGCCAAAACTGAGTAAAAGCGGCGATTCTATACACGAAACGCTCGTTTTGTAAAAAAACTGAGCAAAAGCGGCGATTCGGTGCCCGAAACGCACGTTTTATGCCAAGAGGAGCAATTCGGTGCGTGGAACGCACGTTTTGTGCCAAAACTGAGCAAAAGCGGCGATTCTGTGCACGAAACGCACGTTTTGTGCCAAAACAGAGCAAAAGCGGCGATTCTATGCTCGAAATGCACATTTTGTGCCAAAACTGAGCAAAAGCGGCGATTCTATGCTCGAAATGCACGTTTTGCAGCCAAAACTGAGCAAAAGCGGCGATTCTGTGCACGAAACGCACGTTTTATGAAAAGAGGAGCAATTCGGTTAGTGGAACGCACGTTTTGTGCCAAAACTGAGCAAAAGCGGCGATTCTATGCTCGAAATGCACGTTTTGTGCCAAAACTGAGCATAACCGGCGATTCTCTGCACGAAACGCAGGTTTTTATCCAAAACTGAGCAAAAGCGGCGATTCTGTGCACGAAACGCACGTTTTACGCCATGAGGAGCAATTCGGAGCGTGGAACGCTCGTTTTGTGCCAAAGCTGAGCAAAAGCGGCGATTCTGTGCACGAACCGCACGTTTTGTGCCAAAACTGAGCAAAAGCGGCGATTCTATGCACGAAAGGCACGTTTTGTGCCAAAACTGAGCATAAGCGGCGATTCTCTGCACGAAACGCAGGTTTTTATCCAAAACTGAGCAAAAGCGGCGATTCTGTGCACGAAACGCACGTTATGTGCCAAAAGGAGACATCCGAAGCGTAAAACGCACGTTTTATCCCAAAACTGGGCAAAAGCGGCGATTCTGTGCACGAAACACAGGATTTGTGACAAAACTAAGCAAAAGTGAGGATTCTGTGCACGAAACGCACGTTTTGTGGCAAAACTGAGCATAAGCGGCGATTCTCTGCACGAAACGCAGGTTTTTATCCAAAACTGAGCAAAAGCGGCGAATCTGTGCACGAAACGCACGTTTTGTGCCAAAACAGAGCAAAAGCGGCGATTCTGTGCACGAAACGCACGTTTTGTGCCAAACCTGAGCAAAAGCGGCGATTCTGTGCACGAAACGCACGTTTTGTGCCAAAACAGAGCAAAAGCGGCGATTCTGGGCACGAAACGCACGTTTTGTGCCAAACCTGAGCAAAAGCGGCGATTCTGTGCACACAACGCACGTTTTGTGCCAAAACTGAGCAAAAGCGGCGATTCTGTGCACGAAACACAGGATTTGTGCCAAAACTAAGTAAAAGCGACGATTCTGTGCACGAAACGCAGGTTTCTATCCAAAACTGAGCAAAAGCGGCGATTCTATGCACGAAACGCTCGTTTTGTGCCTAAACTGAGCAAAAGCGGCGATTCTGTTCACGAAACGCACGTGTTGCGCCAATACTGAGCAAAAGCGGCGATTCTATGCTCGAAATGCACGGTTTGTGCCAAAACTGAGCAAAGGCGGCGATTCTGTGCACGAAACGCACGTTTTATGCCAAGAGGAGCAATTCGGTGCGTGGAACGCACGTTTTGTGCCAAAACTGAGCAAAAGCGGCGATTCTCTGCACAAAACGCAGGTTTTTATCCAAAACTGATCAAAAGCGGTGATTCTGTGCACGAAACGCACGTTTTGTGCCAAAACAGAGCAAAAGCGGCGATTCTGTGCACGAAACGCACGTTTTGTGCCAAACCTGAGCAAAAGCGGCGATTCTGTGCACGCAACGCACGTTTTGTGCCAAAACTGAGCAAAAGCGGCGATTCTGTGCACGAAACACAGGATTTGTTACAAAACTAAGGAAAAGCGACGATTCTGTGCACGAAACGAAGGTTTCTATCCAAAACTGAGCAAAACCGGCGATTCTGTGCACGAAACGCACGTTTTATGCCATGAGGAGCAATTCGGTGCGTGGAACGCACGTTTTGTGCCAAAACTGAGCAAAAGCGGCGATTCTATGCTCGAAATGCGCATTTTGTGCCAAAACTGAGCAAAAGCGGCGATTCTATGCTCGAAATGCACGTTTTGCAGCCAAAGCTGAGCAAAAGCGGCGATTCTATGCTCGAAATGCACGTTTTGTGCCAAAACTGAGCATAAGCGGCGATTCTCTGCACGAAACGCAGGTTTTTATCCAAAACTGGGCAAAAGCGGCGATTCTATGCACGAAACGCACGTTTTATGCCAAGAGGAGCAATTCGGTGCGTGGAACGCACGTTTTGTGCCAAAACTGAGCAAAAGCGGCGATTCTATGCTCGAAATGCACATTTTGTGCCAAAACTGAGCAAAAGCGGCGATTCTATGCTCGAAATGCACGTTTTGCAGCCAAAGCTGAGCAAAAGCGGCGATTCTATGCTCGAAATGCACGTTTTGTGCCAAAACTGAGCATAAGCGGCGATTCTCTGCACGAAACGCAGGTTTTTATCCAAAACTGGGCAAAAGCGGCGATTCTGTGCACGAAACGCACGTTTTATGCCAAGAGGAGCAATTCGGTGCGTGGAACGCACGTTTTGTGCCAAAACTGAGCAAAAGCGGCGATTCTGTGCACGAACCGCACGTTTTGTGCCAAAACTGAGCAAAAGCGGCGATTCTGTGCACGAACCGCACGTTTTGTGCCAAAACTGAGCAAAAGCGGCGATTCTATGCACGAAAGGCACGTTTTGTGCCAAAACTGAGCATAAGCGGCGATTCTCTGCACGAAACGCAGGTTTTTATCCAAAACTGAGCAAAAGCGGCGATTCTGTGCACGAAACGCACGTTATGTGCCAAAAGGAGAAATCCGGAGCGTAAAACGCACGTTTTGTTCCAAAACTGGGCAAAAGCGGCGATTCTGTGCACGAAACACAGGATTTGTGACAAAACTAAGCAAAAGTGAGGATTCTGTGCACGAAACGCACGTTTTGTGCCAAAACTGAGCATAAGCGGCGATTCTCTGCACGAAACGCAAGTTTTTATCCAAAACTGAGCAAAAGCGGCGATTCTGTGCACGAAACGCACGTTTTATGCCAAGAGGAGCAATTCGGTGCGTGGAACGCACGTTTTGTGCCAAAACTGAGCAAAAGCGGCGATTCTGTGCACGAAACGCACGTTTTGTTCCAAAACAGAGCAAAAGCGGCGATTCTGTGCACGAAACGCACGTTTTGTGCCAGAACTGAGCAAAAGCGGCGATTCTGTGCATGCAACGCACGTTTTGTGCCGAAACTGAGCAAAAGCGGCGATTCTGTGCACGAAACACAGGATTTGTGCCAAAACTAAGCAAAAGCGACGATTCTGTGCACGAAACGCAGGCTTCTATCCAAAACTGAGCAAAACCGGCGAATCTGTGCACGAAATGAACGTTTTATGCCATGCGGAGCAATTCGGTGCGTGGAACGCACGTTTTGTGCCAAAACTGAGCAAAAGCGGCGATTCTATGCACGAAACGCTCGTTTTGTGCCTAAACTGAGCAAAAGCGGCGATTCTGTTCACGAAACGCACGTGTTGCGCCAATACTGAGCAAAAGCGGCGATTCTATGCTCGAAATGCACGGTTTGTGCCAAAACTGAGCAAAGGCGGCGATTCTGTGCACGAAACGCACGATTTATGCCAAGAGGAGCAATTCGGTGCGTGGAACGCACGTTTTGTGCCAAAACTGAGCATAAGCGGCGATTCTCTGCACGAAACGCAGGTTTTTATCCAAAACTGAGCAAAAGCGGCGATTCTGTGCACGAAACGCACGTTTTGTGCCAAAACAGAGCAAAAGCGGCGATTCTGTGCACGAAACGCACGTTTTGTGCCAAACCTGAGCAAAAGCGGCGATTCTGTGCACGCAACGCACGTTTTGTGCCAAAACTGAGCAAAAGCGGCGATTCTGTGCACGAAACACAGGATTTGTTACAAAACTAAGGAAAAGCGACGATTCTGTGCACGAAACGCAGGTTTCTATCCAAAACTGAGCAAAAGCGGCGATTCTATGCACGAAACGCTCGTTTTGTGCCTAAACTGAGCAAAAGCGGCGATTCTGTTCACGAAACGCACGTGTTGCGCCAATACTGAGCAAAAGCGGCGATTCTATGCTCGAAATGCACGGTTTGTGCCAAAACTGAGCAAAGGCGGCGATTCTGTGCTTGAAACGCACGTTTTATGCCAAGAGGAGCAATTCGGTGCGTGGAACGCACGTTTTGTGCCAAAACTGAGCAAAAGCGGCGATTCTCTGCACAAAACGCAGGTTTTTATCCAAAACTGAGCAAAAGCGGCGATTCTGTGCACGAAACGCACGTTTTATGCCAAGAGGAGCAATTCGGTGCGTGGAACGCACGTTTTGTGCCAAAACTGAGCAAAAGCGGCGATTCTGTGCACGAAACGCACGTTTTGTTCCAAAACAGAGCAAAAGCGGCGATTCTGTGCACGAAACGCACGTTTTGTGCCAGAACTGAGCAAAAGCGGCGATTCTGTGCATGCAACGCACGTTTTGTGCCGAAACTGAGCAAAAGCGGCGATTCTGTGCACGAAACACAGGATTTGTGCCAAAACTAAGCAAAAGCGACGATTCTGTGCACGAAACGCAGGCTTCTATCCAAAACTGAGCAAAACCGGCGAATCTGTGCACGAAATGAACGTTTTATGCCATGCGGAGCAATTCGGTGCGTGGAACGCACGTTTTGTGCCAAAACTGAGCAAAAGCGGCGATTCTATGCACGAAACGCTCGTTTTGTGCCTAAACTGAGCAAAAGCGGCGATTCTGTTCACGAAACGCACGTGTTGCGCCAATACTGAGCAAAAGCGGCGATTCTATGCTCGAAATGCACGGTTTGTGCCAAAACTGAGCAAAGGCGGCGATTCTGTGCACGAAACGCACGATTTATGCCAAGAGGAGCAATTCGGTGCGTGGAACGCACGTTTTGTGCCAAAACTGAGCAAAAGCGGCGATTCTATGCACGAAACGCTCGTTTTGTGCCTAAACTGAGCAAAAGCGGCGATTCTGTGCACGAAACGCACGTGTTGCGCCAATACTGAGCAAAAGCGGCGATTCTATGCTCGAAATGCACGGTTTGTGCCAAAACTGAGCAAAACTGGCGATTCTGTGCACGAAACGCACGTCTTATGCCATGAGGAGCAATTCGGTGCGTGGAACGCACGTTTTGTGCCAAAACTGAGCAAAAGCGGCGATTCTATGCACGAAACGCACGTTTTACGCCAAGAGGAGCAATTCGGTGCGTGGAACGCTCGTTTTGTGCCAAAGCTGAGCAAAAGCGGCGATTCTGTGCACGAAACGCACGTTTTGAGCCAAAACTGAGCAAAAGCGGCGACTCTATGCACGAAAAGCACGCTTTGTGCCAAAACTGAGCATAAGCGGCGATTCTCTGCACGAAACGCAGGTTTTTATCCAAAACTGAACAAAAGCGGCGATTCTGTGCACGGAACGCACGTTATGTGCCAAAAGGAGAAATTCGGAGCGTAAAACGCACATTTTGTGCCAAAACTGAGCAAAAGCGGCGATTCTATGCACGAAACGCAGGTTTTTATCCAAAACTGAACAAAAGCGGCGATTCTGTGCACGAAACGCACGTTATGTGCCAAAAGGAGAAATTCGGAGCGTAAAACGCACATTTTGTGCCAAAACTGAGCAAAAGCGGCGATTCTATGCACGAAACGCTCGTTTTGTGCCAAAACTGAGCAAAAGCGGCGATTCTGTGCACGAAACGCAAGTTTTGTGCCAAAACTGAGCAAAAGCGGCGATTCTGTGCACGAAACGCACGTTTTGTGCCAAAACTGAGCAAAAGCGGCGATTCTATGCACGAAACGCTCGTTTTGTGCCAAAACTGAGCAAAAGCGGCGATTCTGTGCACGAAGCGCACGTTATGTGCCAAAAGGAGAAATTCGGAGCGCAAGACGCACGTTTTGTGTCAAAACTGGGCAAAAGCGGCGATTCTGTGCACGAAACACAGGATTTGTGCCAAAACTAAGCAAAAGCGACGATTCTGTGCACGAAACGCACGTTTTGTGCCAAAACTGAGCAAAAGCGGCGATTCTGTGCACGAACCGCACGTTTTGTGCCAAAACTGAGCAAAAGCGGCGATTCTATGCACGAAAAGCACGTTTTGTGCCAAAACTGAGCATAAGCGGCGATTCTATGCACGAAACGCTGGTTTTTATCCAAAACTGAGCAAAAGCGGCGATTCTGTGCACGAAACGCACGTTATGTGCCAAAAGGAGAAATTCGGAGCGTAAAACGCACGTTTTGTTCCAAAACTGGGCAAAAGCGGCGATTCTGTGCACGAAACACAGGATTTGTGACAAAACTTAGCAAAAGTGAGGATTCTGTGCACGAAACGCACGTTTTGTGCCAAAACTGAGCAAAAGCGGCGATTCTGTGCACGAACCGCACGTTTTGTGCCAAAACTGAGCAAAAGCGGTGATTCTATGCACGAAAAGCACGTTTTGTGCCAAAACTGAGCATAAGCGGCGATTCTCTGCACGAAACGCAGGTTTTTATCCAAAACTGAGCAAAAGCGGCGATTCTGTGCACGAAACGCACGTTATGTGCCAAAAGGAGAAATCCGGAGCGTAAAACGCACGTTTTGTGCCAAAACTGAGCAAAAGCGGCGATTTTATGCACGAAACGCACGTTTTGTGCCAAAACTGAGCAAAAGCGGCGATTCTCTGCACGAAACGCAGGTTTTTATCCAAAACTGAGCAAAAGCGGCGAATCTGTGCACGAAATGAACGTTTTATGCCATGCGGAGCAATTCGGTGCGTGGAACGCACGTTTTGTGCCAAAACTGAGCAAAAGCGGCGATTCTATGCACGAAACGCTCGTTTTGTGCCTAAACTGAGCAAAAGCGGCGATTCTGTTCACGAAACGCACGTGTTGCGCCAATACTGAGCAAAAGCGGCGATTCTATGCTCGAAATGCACGGTTTGTGCCAAAACTGAGCAAAGGCGGCGATTCTGTGCACGAAAGGCACGATTTATGCCAAGAGGAGCAATTCGGTGCGTGGAATGCACATTTTGTGCCAAAACTGAGCATAAGCGGCGATTCTCTGCACGAAACGCAGGTTTTTATCCAAAACTGAGCAAAAGCGGCGATTCTGTGCACGAAACGCACGTTTTGTGCCAAACAGAGCAAAAGCGGCGATTCTGTGCACGAAACGCACGTTTTGTGCCAAACCTGAGCAAAAGCGGCGATTCTGTGCACGCAACGCACGTTTTGTGCCAAAACTGAGCAAAAGCGGCGATTCTGTGCACAAAACACACGTTCTGTGCCACAACTGAGCAACAGCGGCGATTCTGTGCACGAAACACAGGATTTGTGCCAAAACTATGCAAAAGCGACGATTCTGTGCACGAAACGCAGGTTTCTATCCAAAACTGAGCAAAACCGGCGATTCTGTGCACGAAACGCACGTTTTATGCCATGAGGAGCAATTCGGTGCGTGGAACGCACGTTTTGTGCCAAAACTGAGCAAAAGCGGCGATTCTATGCACGAAACGCTCGTTTTGTGCCAAAACTGAGCAAAAGCGGCGATTCTATGCTCGAAATGCACGTTTTGCCGCCAAAACTGAGCAAAAGCGGCGATTCTGTGCACGAAACGCACGTATTGTGCAAAAGCTGAGAAAGCGGCGATTCTATGTACGAAAAGCACGTTTTGTGCCAAAACTGAGCAAAAGCGGCGATTCTATGCACGAAACGCTCGTTTTGTGCCAAAACTGAGCAAAAGCGGCGATTCTGTGCACGAAGCGCACGTTATGTGCCAAAAGGAGAAATTCGGAGCGCAAGACGCACGTTTTGTGTCAAAACTGGGCAAAAGCGGCGATTCTGTGCACGAAACACAGGATTTGTGCCAAAACTAAGCAAAAGCGACGATTCTGTGCACGAAACGCACGTTTTGTGCCAAAACTGAGCAAAAGCGGCGATTCTGTGCACGAACCGCACGTTTTGTGCCAAAACTGAGCAAAAGCGGCGATTCTATGCACGAAAAGCACGTTTTGTGCCAAAACTGAGCATAAGCGGCGATTCTATGCACGAAACGCTGGTTTTTATCCAAAACTGAGCAAAAGCGGCGATTCTGTGCACGAAACGCACGTTATGTGCCAAAAGGAGAAATTCGGAGCGTAAAACGCACGTTTTGTTCCAAAACTGGGCAAAAGCGGCGATTCTGTGCACGAAACACAGGATTTGTGACAAAACTTAGCAAAAGTGAGGATTCTGTGCACGAAACGCACGTTTTGTGCCAAAACTGAGCAAAAGCGGCGATTCTGTGCACGAACCGCACGTTTTGTGCCAAAACTGAGCAAAAGCGGTGATTCTATGCACGAAAAGCACGTTTTGTGCCAAAACTGAGCATAAGCGGCGATTCTCTGCACGAAACGCAGGTTTTTATCCAAAACTGAGCAAAAGCGGCGATTCTGTGCACGAAACGCACGTTATGTGCCAAAAGGAGAAATCCGGAGCGTAAAACGCACGTTTTGTGCCAAAACTGAGCAAAAGCGGCGATTTTATGCACGAAACGCACGTTTTGTGCCAAAACTGAGCAAAAGCGGCGATTCTCTGCACGAAACGCAGGTTTTTATCCAAAACTGAGCAAAAGCGGCGAATCTGTGCACGAAATGAACGTTTTATGCCATGCGGAGCAATTCGGTGCGTGGAACGCACGTTTTGTGCCAAAACTGAGCAAAAGCGGCGATTCTATGCACGAAACGCTCGTTTTGTGCCTAAACTGAGCAAAAGCGGCGATTCTGTTCACGAAACGCACGTGTTGCGCCAATACTGAGCAAAAGCGGCGATTCTATGCTCGAAATGCACGGTTTGTGCCAAAACTGAGCAAAGGCGGCGATTCTGTGCACGAAAGGCACGATTTATGCCAAGAGGAGCAATTCGGTGCGTGGAATGCACATTTTGTGCCAAAACTGAGCATAAGCGGCGATTCTCTGCACGAAACGCAGGTTTTTATCCAAAACTGAGCAAAAGCGGCGATTCTGTGCACGAAACGCACGTTTTGTGCCAAACAGAGCAAAAGCGGCGATTCTGTGCACGAAACGCACGTTTTGTGCCAAACCTGAGCAAAAGCGGCGATTCTGTGCACGCAACGCACGTTTTGTGCCAAAACTGAGCAAAAGCGGCGATTCTGTGCACAAAACACACGTTCTGTGCCACAACTGAGCAACAGCGGCGATTCTGTGCACGAAACACAGGATTTGTGCCAAAACTATGCAAAAGCGACGATTCTGTGCACGAAACGCAGGTTTCTATCCAAAACTGAGCAAAACCGGCGATTCTGTGCACGAAACGCACGTTTTATGCCATGAGGAGCAATTCGGTGCGTGGAACGCACGTTTTGTGCCAAAACTGAGCAAAAGCGGCGATTCTATGCACGAAACGCTCGTTTTGTGCCAAAACTGAGCAAAAGCGGCGATTCTATGCTCGAAATGCACGTTTTGCCGCCAAAACTGAGCAAAAGCGGCGATTCTGTGCACGAAACGCACGTATTGTGCAAAAGCTGAGAAAGCGGCGATTCTATGTACGAAAAGCACGTTTTGTGCCAAAACTGAGCAAAAGCGGCGATTCTATGCACGAAACGCTCGTTTTGTGCCAAAACTGAGCAAAAGCGGCGATTCTATGCTCGAAATGCACGTTTTGCCGCCAAAACTGAGCAAAAGCGGCGATTCTGTGCACGAAACGCACGTATTGTGCAAAAGCTGAGAAAGCGGCGATTCTATGTACGAAAAGCACGTTTTGTGCCAAAACTGAGCAAAAGCGGCGATTCTGTGCAAGAAACACAGGATTTGTGCCAAAACTGAGCAAAAGCGGCGATTCTGTGCACGAAGCGCACGTTATGCGCCAAAAGGAGAAATTCGGAGCGCAAAACGCACGTTTTGTGCCAAAACTGGGCAAAAGCTGCGATTCTGTGCACGAAACACAGGATTTGTGCCAAAACTAAGCAAAAGCGACGATTCTGTGCACGAAACGCACGTTTTGTGCCAAAACTGAGCAAAAGCGACGATTCTGTGCACGAAACGCACGTTTTGTGCCAAAACTGAGCAAAAGCGGCGATTCTGTGCACGAACCGCACGTTTTGTGCCAAAACTGAGCAAAAGCGGCGATTCTGTGCACGAAACGCACGTTTTGTGCCAAAACTGAGCAAAAGCGGCGACTTTGTGCACGAACCGCACGTTTTGTGCCAAAACTGAGCAAAAGCGGCGATTCTATGCACGAAAAGCACGTTTTGTTCCAAAACTGAGCATAAGCGGCGATTCTCTGCACGAAACGCAGGTTTTTATCCAAAACTGAGCAAAAGCGGCGATTCTGTGCACGAAACGCACGTTTTGTGCCAAAACAGAGCAAAAGCGGCGATTCTGTGCACGAAACGCACGTTTTGCGCCAAACCTGAGCAAAAGCGGCGATTCTGTGCACGCAACGCACGTTTTGTGCCAAAACTGAGCAAAAGCGGCGATTCTGTGCACGAAACACAGGATTTGTGCCAAAACTAAGCAAAAGCGACGATTCTGTGCACGAAACGCAGGTTTCTATCCAAAACTGAGCAAAACCGGCGATTCTGTGCACGAAACGCACGTTTTGTGCCAAAACAGAGCAAAAGCGGCGATTCTGTGCACGAAACGCACGTTTTGCGCCAAACCTGAGCAAAAGCGGCGATTCTGTGCACGCAACGCACGTTTTGTGCCAAAACTGAGCAAAAGCGGCGATTCTGTGCACGAAACACAGGATTTGTGCCAAAACTATGCAAAAGCGACGATTCTGTGCACGAAACGCAGGTTTCTATCCAAAACTGAGTAAAACCGGCGATTCTGAGCACGAAACGCACGTTTTATGCCATGAGGACCAATCCGGTGCGTGGAACGCACGTTTTGTGCCAAAACTGAGCAAAAGCGGCGATTCTACGCACGAAACGCTCGTTTTGTGCCAAAACTGAGCAAAAGCGGCGAGTCTATGCTCGAATGCACGTTTTGTGCCAAAACTGAGCAAAAGCGGCGATTCTATTCACGAAACGCACGTATTGAGAAAAAACTGAGCAAAAGCGGCGATTCTATGCTCGAAATGCACGTTTTGTGCAAAACTGAGCAAAAGCGGCGATTCTGTGCACGAAACGCACGTTTTGTGCCAAAACTGAGCAAAAGCGGCGATTCTGTGCACGAAACGCACGTATTGTGCAAAAGCTGAGCAAAGCGGCGATTCTATGTACGAAAAGCACGTTTTGTGCCAAAACTGAGCAAAAGCGGCGATTCTGTGCAAGAAACACAGGATTTGTGCCAAAACTGAGCAAAAGCGACGATTCTATGCTCGAAATGCACGTTTTGTGCCAAAACTGAGCATAAGCGGCGATTCTCTGCACGAAACGCAGGTTTTTATCCAAAACTGGGCAAAAGCGGCGATTCTGTGCACGAAACGCACGTTTTATGCCAAGAGGAGCAATTCGGTGCGTGGAACGCACGTTTTGTGCCAAAACTGGGCAAAAGCTGCGATTCTGTGCACGAAACACAGGATTTGTGCCAAAACTAAGCAAAAGCGACGATTCTGTGCACGAAACGCACGTTTTGTGCCAAAACTGAGCAAAAGCGACGATTCTGTGCACGAAACGCACGTTTTGCGCCAAACCTGAGCAAAAGCGGCGATTCTGTGCACGCAACGCACGTTTTGTGCCAAAACTGAGCAAAAGCGGCGATTCTGTGCACGAAACACAGGATTTGTGCCAAAACTAAGCAAAAGCGACGATTCTGTGCACGAAACGCAGGTTTCTATCCAAAACTGAGCAAAACCGGCGATTCTGTGCACGAAACGCACGTTTTGTGCCAAAACAGAGCAAAAGCGGCGATTCTGTGCACGAAACGCACGTTTTGCGCCAAACCTGAGCAAAAGCGGCGATTCTGTGCACGCAACGCACGTTTTGTGCCAAAACTGAGCAAAAGCGGCGATTCTGTGCACGAAACACAGGATTTGTGCCAAAACTATGCAAAAGCGACGATTCTGTGCACGAAACGCACGTATTGTGCAAAAGCTGAGCAAAGCGGCGATTCTATGTACGAAAAGCACGTTTTGTGCCAAAACTGAGCAAAAGCGGCGATTCTGTGCAAGAAACACAGGATTTGTGCCAAAACTGAGCAAAAGCGACGATTCTGTGCTCGAAATGCACGTTTTGTGCAAAACTGAGCAAAAGCGGCGATTCTGTGCACGAAACGCACGTATTGTGCCAAAACTGAGCAAAAGCGGCGATTCTATGCACGAAAAGCACGTTATGTGCCAAAACTGAGCATAAGCGGCGATTCTCTGCATGAAACGCAGGTTTTTATCCAAAACTGAGCAAAAGCGGCGATTCTGTGCACGAAAGGCACGTTTTATGCCAAGAGCAGCAATTCGGTGCGTGGAACGCACGTCTTGTGAAAAAACTGAGCAAAAGCGGCGATTCTGTGCACGAAACGCATGTTTTATGCCAAGAGGAGCAATTCGGTGCGTGGAACGCACGTTTTGTGCCAAAACTGAGCAAAAGCGGCGATTCTGTGCACGAAACGCACGTGTTGCGCCAAAACTGAACAAAAGCGGCGATTCTGTGCACGAAACGCACGTATTGTGCCAAAACTGAGCAAAAGCGGGGATTCTATGCTCGAAATGCACGGTTTGCGCCAAAACTGAGCAAAAGCGGCGATTCTGTTCACGAAACGCACGTCATGTGCCAAAAGGAGAATTTCGGACAGTAACACGCACGTTTTGTGCCAAAACTGAGCGAAAGCGGCGATTCTGTGCACGAAACGCACGTATTGTGCCAAAACTGAGCAAAAGCGGCGATTCTATGCTCGAAATGCACGATTTGTGCAAAACTGAGCAAAAGCGGCGATTCTGTGCACGAAACGCACGTTTTGCGCCAAACCTGAGTAAAAGCGGCGATTCTATACACGAAACGCTCGTTTTGTAAAAAAACTGAGCAAAAGCGGCGATTCGGTGCCCGAAACGCACGTTTTATGCCAAGAGGAGCAATTCGGTGCGTGGAACGCACGTTTTGTGCCAAAACTGAGCAAAAGCGGCGATTCTGTGCACGAAACGCACGTTTTGTGCCAAAACAGAGCAAAAGCGGCGATTCTATGCTCGAAATGCACATTTTGTGCCAAAACTGAGCAAAAGCGGCGATTCTATGCTCGAAATGCACGTTTTGCAGCCAAAACTGAGCAAAAGCGGCGATTCTGTGCACGAAACGCACGTTTTATGAAAAGAGGAGCAATTCGGTTAGTGGAACGCACGTTTTGTGCCAAAACTGAGCAAAAGCGGCGATTCTATGCTCGAAATGCACGTTTTGTGCCAAAACTGAGCATAACCGGCGATTCTCTGCACGAAACGCAGGTTTTTATCCAAAACTGAGCAAAAGCGGCGATTCTGTGCACGAAACGCACGTTTTACGCCATGAGGAGCAATTCGGTGCGTGGAACGCTCGTTTTGTGCCAAAGCTGAGCAAAAGCGGCGATTCTGTGCACGAACCGCACGTTTTGTGCCAAAACTGAGCAAAAGCGGCGATTCTATGCACGAAAGGCACGTTTTGTGCCAAAACTGAGCAAAAGCGACGATTCTGTGCTCGAAATGCACGTTTTGTGCAAAACTGAGCAAAAGCGGCGATTCTGTGCACGAAACGCACGTATTGTGCCAAAACTGAGCAAAAGCGGCGATTCTATGCACGAAAAGCACGTTATGTGCCAAAACTGAGCATAAGCGGCGATTCTCTGCATGAAACGCAGGTTTTTATCCAAAACTGAGCAAAAGCGGCGATTCTGTGCACGAAAGGCACGTTTTATGCCAAGAGCAGCAATTCGGTGCGTGGAACGCACGTCTTGTGAAAAAACTGAGCAAAAGCAGCGATTCTGTGCACGAAACGCATGTTTTATGCCAAGAGGAGCAATTCGGTGCGTGGAACGCACGTTTTGTGCCAAAACTGAGCAAAAGCGGCGATTCTGTGCACGAAACGCACGTGTTGCGCCAAAACTGAACAAAAGCGGCGATTCTGTGCACGAAACGCACGTATTGTGCCAAAACTGAGCAAAAGCGGGGATTCTATGCTCGAAATGCACGGTTTGCGCCAAAACTGAGCAAAAGCGGCGATTCTGTTCACGAAACGCACGTCATGTGCCAAAAGGAGAATTTCGGACAGTAACACGCACGTTTTGTGCCAAAACTGAGCGAAAGCGGCGATTCTGTGCACGAAACGCACGTATTGTGCCAAAACTGAGCAAAAGCGGCGATTCTATGCTCGAAATGCACGATTTGTGCAAAACTGAGCAAAAGCGGCGATTCTGTGCACGAAACGCACGTTTTGCGCCAAACCTGAGCAAAAGCGGCGATTCTGTGCACGCAACGCACGTTTTGTGCCAAAACTGAGCAAAAGCGGCGATTCTGTGCACGAAACACAGGATTTGTGCCAAAACTAAGCAAAAGCGACGATTCTGTGCACGAAACGCAGGTTTCTATCCAAGACTGAGCAAAACCGGCGATTCTGTGCACGAAACGCACGTTTTACGCCATGAGGAGCAATTCGGTGCGTGGAACGCACGTTTTGTGCCAAAACTGGGCAAAAGCGGCGATTCTGTGCACGAAACACAGGATTTGTGCCAAACCTAAGCAAAAGCGACGATTCTGTCCACGAAACGCACGTTTTGTGCCAAAACTGAGCAAAAGCGGTGATTCTGTGCACGAAACGCATGTTTTGTGCCATAACTGAGCAAAAGCGGCGATTTTGTGCACAAAGCGCACGTATTGTGCCAAAACTGAGCAAAAGCCGCGATTCTGTGCACGAAACGCACGTTTTATGAAAAGAGGAGCAATTCAGTTCGTGGAACGCACGTTTTGTGCCAAAACTGAGCAAAAGCGGCGATTCTATGCTCGAAATGCACGTTTTGTGCCAAAACTGAGCAATAGCGGCGATTCTATGCTCGAAATGCACGTTTTGTGCCAAAACTGAGCAAAAGCGGCGATTCTGAGCACGAAACGCACGTTTTGTTCCAAAACTGAGCAAAAGCGGCAATTCTATATACGAATCGCTCGTTTTGTGCCAAAACTGAGCAAAAGCGGCGATTCTGTGCACGAAACGCACGTTTTGTTGCGAAACTGAGCAAAAACGGCGATTCTGTGTACGAAACGTACGTTTTGTTGCAAAACTGAGCAAAATCGGCGATTCTGTGCTCGAAACGCACGTTATGTGCCAAAAGGAGAAATTCGGAGCGTAACACGCACGTTTTGTGCCAAAACTGAGTAAAAGCGGCGATTCTATACACGAAACGCTCGTTTTGTAAAAAAACTGAGCAAAAGCGGCGATTCGGTGCCCGAAACGCACGTTTTATGCCAAGAGGAGCAATTCGGTGCGTGGAACGCACGTTTTGTGCCAAAACTGAGCAAAAGCGGCGATTCTGTGCACGAAACGCACGTTTTGTGCCAAAACAGAGCAAAAGCGGCGATTCTATGCTCGAAATGCACATTTTGTGCCAAAACTGAGCAAAAGCGGCGATTCTATGCTCGAAATGCACGTTTTGCAGCCAAAACTGAGCAAAAGCGGCGATTCTGTGCACGAAACGCACGTTTTATGAAAAGAGGAGCAATTCGGTTAGTGGAACGCACGTTTTGTGCCAAAACTGAGCAAAAGCGGCGATTCTATGCTCGAAATGCACGTTTTGTGCCAAAACTGAGCATAACCGGCGATTCTCTGCACGAAACGCAGGTTTTTATCCAAAACTGAGCAAAAGCGGCGATTCTGTGCACGAAACGCACGTTTTACGCCATGAGGAGCAATTCGGTGCGTGGAACGCTCGTTTTGTGCCAAA
The DNA here is from genome assembly GCA_943735885.1 of Stelis phaeoptera. NCBI lineage: Eukaryota > Metazoa > Arthropoda > Insecta > Hymenoptera > Megachilidae > Stelis > Stelis phaeoptera. The sequence goes on along the minus strand of OX030934.1, from coordinate 8,239,332 downwards.
GCTGAGCAAAAGCGGCGATTCTGTGCACGAACCGCACGTTTTGTGCCAAAACTGAGCAAAAGCGGCGATTCTATGCACGAAAGGCACGTTTTGTGGCAAAACTGAGCATAAGCGGCGATTCTCTGCACGAAACGCAGGTTTTTATCCAAAACTGAGCAAAAGCGGCGATTCTGTGCACGAAACGCACGTTTTATGCCAAGAGGAGCAATTCGGTGCGTGGAACGCACGTTTTGTTCCAAAACTGAGCAAAAGCGGCGAATCTGTGCACGAAACGCACGTTTTGTGCCAAAACAGAGCAAAAGCGGCGATTCTGTGCACGAAACGCACGTTTTGTGCCAAACCTGAGCAAAAGCGGCGATTCTGTGCACGAAACGAACGTTTTGTGCCAAAACAGAGCAAAAGCGGCGATTCTGGGCACGAAACGCACGTTTTGTGCCAAACCTGAGCAAAAGCGGCGATTCTGTGCACGCAACGCACGTTTTGTGCCAAAACTGAGCAAAAGCGGCGATTCTGTGCACGAAACACAGGATTTGTGCCAAAACTAAGTAAAAGCGACGATTCTGTGCACGAAACGCAGGTTTCTATCCAAAACTGAGCAAAAGCGGCGATTCTATGCACGAAACGCTCGTTTTGTGCCTAAACTGAGCAAAAGCGGCGATTCTGTTCACGAAACGCACGTGTTGCGCCAATACTGAGCAAAAGCGGCGATTCTATGCTCGAAATGCACGGTTTGTGCCAAAACTGAGCAAAGGCGGCGATTCTGTGCACGAAACGCACGTTTTATGCCAAGAGGAGCAATTCGGTGCGTGGAACGCACATTTTGTGCCAAAACTGAGCAAAAGCGGCGATTCTCTGCACAAAACGCAGGTTTTTATCCAAAACTGAGCAAAAGCGGCGATTCTATGCTCGAAATGCAGGTTTTGTGCCAAAACTGAGCAAAAGCGGCGATTCTATGCACGAAAGGCACGTTTTGTGGCAAAACTGAGCATAAGCGGCGATTCTCTGCACGAAACGCAGGTTTTTATCCAAAACTGAGCAAAAGCGGCGATTCTGTGCACGAAACGCACGTTTTATGCCAAGAGGAGCAATTCGGTGCGTGGAACGCACGTTTTGTTCCAAAACTGAGCAAAAGCGGCGAATCTGTGCACGAAACGCACGTTTTGTGCCAAAACAGAGCAAAAGCGGCGATTCTGTGCACGAAACGCACGTTTTGTGCCAAACCTGAGCAAAAGCGGCGATTCTGTGCACGAAACGCACGTTTTGTGCCAAAACAGAGCAAAAGCGGCGATTCTGGGCACGAAACGCACGTTTTGTGCCAAACCTGAGCAAAAGCGGCGATTCTGTGCACGCAACGCACGTTTTGTGCCAAAACTGAGCAAAAGCGGCGATTCTGTGCACGAAACACAGGATTTGTGCCAAAACTAAGTAAAAGCGACGATTCTGTGCACGAAACGCAGGTTTCTATCCAAAACTGAGCAAAAGCGGCGATTCTATGCACGAAACGCTCGTTTTGTGCCTAAACTGAGCAAAAGCGGCGATTCTGTTCACGAAACGCACGTGATGCGCCAATACTGAGCAAAAGCGGCGATTCTATGCTTGAAATGCACGGTTTGTGCCAAAACTGAGCAAAGGCGGCGATTCTGTGCACGAAACGCACGTTTTATGCCAAGAGGAGCAATTCGGTGCGTGGAACGCACGTTTTGTGCCAAAACTGAGCAAAAGCGGCGATTCTCTGCACAAAACGCAGGTTTTTATCCAAAACTGAGCAAAAGCGGCGATTCTATGCTCGAAATGCAGGTTTTGTGCCAAAACTGAGCAAAAGCGGCGATTCTGTGCACCAAACGCACATGTTGCGCCAAAACTGAACAAAAGCGGCGATTCTGTGCACGAACCGCACGTTTTGTGCCAAAACTGAGCAAAAGCGGCGATTCTATGCACGAAAAGCACGTTTTGTGCCAAAACTGAGCATAAGCGGCGATTCTCTGCACGAAACGCAGGTTTTTATCCAAAACTGAGCAAAAGCGGCGATTCTGTGCACGAAAGGCACGTTTTATGCCAAGAGCAGCAATTCGGTGCGTGGAACGCACGTCTTGTGAAAAAACTGAGCAAAAGCGGCGATTCTGTGCACGAAACGCATGTTTTATGCCAAGAGGAGCAATTCGGTGCGTGGAACGCACGTTTTGTGCCAAAACTGAGCAAAAGCGGCGATTCTGTGCACGAAACGCACGTGTTGCGCCAAAACTGAACAAAAGCGGCGATTCTGTGCACGAAACGCACGTATTGTGCAAAAACTGAGCAAAAGCGGGGATTCTATGCTCGAAATGCACGGTTTGCGCCAAAACTGAGCAAAAGCGGCGATTCTGTTCACGAAACGCACGTCATGTGCCAAAAGGAGAATTTCGGACAGTAACACGCACGTTTTGTGCCAAAACTGAGCAAAAGCGGCGATTCTGTGCACGAAACGCACGTATTGTGCCAAAACTGAGCAAAAGCGGCGATTCTATGCTCGAAATGCACGATTTGTGCAAAACTGAGCAAAAGCGGCGATTCTGTGCACGAAACGCACGTTTTGCGCCAAACCTGAGCAAAAGCGGCGATTCTGTGCACGCAACGCACGTTTTGTGCCAAAACTGAGCAAAAGCGGCGATTCTGTGCACGAAACACAGGATTTGTGCCAAAACTAAGCAAAAGCGACGATTCTGTGCACGAAACGCAGGTTTCTATCCAAAACTGAGCAAAACCGGCGATTCTGTGCACGAAACGCACGTTTTACGCCATGAGGAGCAATTCGGTGCGTGGAACGCACGTTTTGTGCCAAAACTGGGCAAAAGCGGCGATTCTGTGCACGAAACACAGGATTTGTGCCAAACCTAAGCAAACGCGACGATTCTGTCCACGAAACGCACGTTTTGTGCCAAAACTGAGCAAAAGCGGTGATTCTGTGCACGAAACGCACGTTTTGTGCCATAACTGAGCAAAAGCTGCGATTTTGTGCACAAAGCGCACGTATTGTGCCAAAACTGAGCAAAAGCCGCGATTCTGTGCACGAAACGCACGTTTTATGAAAAGAGGAGCAATTCAGTTCGTGGAACGCACGTTTTGTGCCAAAACTGAGCAAAAGCGGCGATTCTATGCTCGAAATGCACGTTTTGTGCCAAAACTGAGCAATAGCGGCGATTCTATGCTCGAAATGCACGTTTTGTGCCAAAACTGAGCAAAAGCGGCGATTCTGAGCACGAAACGCACGTTTTGTTCCAAAACTGAGCAAAAGCGGCGATTCTATATACGAATCGCTCGTTTTGTGCCAAAACTGAGCAAAAGCGGCGATTCTGTGCACGAAACGCACGTTTTGTTGCGAAACTGAGCAAAAACGGCGATTCTGTGTACGAAACGTACGTTTTGTTGCAAAACTGAGCAAAATCGGCGATTCTGAGCTCGAAACGCACGTTATGTGCCAAAAGGAGAAATTCGGAGCGTAACACGCACGTTTTGTGCCAAAACTGAGTAAAAGCGGCGATTCTATACACGAAACGCTCGTTTTGTAAAAAAACTGAGCAAAAGCGGCGATTCGGTGCCCGAAACGCACGTTTTATGCCAAGAGGAGCAATTCGGTGCGTGGAACGCACGTTTTGTGCCAAAACTGAGCAAAAGCGGCGATTCTGTGCACGAAACGCACGTTTTGTGCCAAAACAGAGCAAAAGCGGCGATTCTATGCTCGAAATGCACATTTTGTGCCAAAACTGAGCAAAAGCGGCGATTCTATGCTCGAAATGCACGTTTTGCAGCCAAAACTGAGCAAAAGCGGCGATTCTGTGCACGAAACGCACGTTTTATGAAAAGAGGAGCAATTCGGTTAGTGGAACGCACGTTTTGTGCCAAAACTGAGCAAAAGCGGCGATTCTATGCTCGAAATGCACGTTTTGTGCCAAAACTGAGCATAACCGGCGATTCTCTGCACGAAACGCAGGTTTTTATCCAAAACTGAGCAAAAGCGGCGATTCTGTGCACGAAACGCACGTTTTACGCCATGAGGAGCAATTCGGAGCGTGGAACGCTCGTTTTGTGCCAAAGCTGAGCAAAAGCGGCGATTCTGTGCACGAACCGCACGTTTTGTGCCAAAACTGAGCAAAAGCGGCGATTCTATGCACGAAAGGCACGTTTTGTGCCAAAACTGAGCATAAGCGGCGATTCTCTGCACGAAACGCAGGTTTTTATCCAAAACTGAGCAAAAGCGGCGATTCTGTGCACGAAACGCACGTTATGTGCCAAAAGGAGACATCCGAAGCGTAAAACGCACGTTTTATCCCAAAACTGGGCAAAAGCGGCGATTCTGTGCACGAAACACAGGATTTGTGACAAAACTAAGCAAAAGTGAGGATTCTGTGCACGAAACGCACGTTTTGTGGCAAAACTGAGCATAAGCGGCGATTCTCTGCACGAAACGCAGGTTTTTATCCAAAACTGAGCAAAAGCGGCGAATCTGTGCACGAAACGCACGTTTTGTGCCAAAACAGAGCAAAAGCGGCGATTCTGTGCACGAAACGCACGTTTTGTGCCAAACCTGAGCAAAAGCGGCGATTCTGTGCACGAAACGCACGTTTTGTGCCAAAACAGAGCAAAAGCGGCGATTCTGGGCACGAAACGCACGTTTTGTGCCAAACCTGAGCAAAAGCGGCGATTCTGTGCACACAACGCACGTTTTGTGCCAAAACTGAGCAAAAGCGGCGATTCTGTGCACGAAACACAGGATTTGTGCCAAAACTAAGTAAAAGCGACGATTCTGTGCACGAAACGCAGGTTTCTATCCAAAACTGAGCAAAAGCGGCGATTCTATGCACGAAACGCTCGTTTTGTGCCTAAACTGAGCAAAAGCGGCGATTCTGTTCACGAAACGCACGTGTTGCGCCAATACTGAGCAAAAGCGGCGATTCTATGCTCGAAATGCACGGTTTGTGCCAAAACTGAGCAAAGGCGGCGATTCTGTGCACGAAACGCACGTTTTATGCCAAGAGGAGCAATTCGGTGCGTGGAACGCACGTTTTGTGCCAAAACTGAGCAAAAGCGGCGATTCTCTGCACAAAACGCAGGTTTTTATCCAAAACTGATCAAAAGCGGTGATTCTGTGCACGAAACGCACGTTTTATGCCAAGAGGAGCAATTCGGTGCGTGGAACGCACGTTTTGTGCCAAAACTGAGCAAAAGCGGCGATTCTGTGCACGAACCGCACGTTTTGTGCCAAAACTGAGCAAAAGCGGCGATTCTGTGCACGAACCGCACGTTTTGTGCCAAAACTGAGCAAAAGCGGCGATTCTATGCACGAAAGGCACGTTTTGTGCCAAAACTGAGCATAAGCGGCGATTCTCTGCACGAAACGCAGGTTTTTATCCAAAACTGAGCAAAAGCGGCGATTCTGTGCACGAAACGCACGTTATGTGCCAAAAGGAGAAATCCGGAGCGTAAAACGCACGTTTTGTTCCAAAACTGGGCAAAAGCGGCGATTCTGTGCACGAAACACAGGATTTGTGACAAAACTAAGCAAAAGTGAGGATTCTGTGCACGAAACGCACGTTTTGTGCCAAAACTGAGCATAAGCGGCGATTCTCTGCACGAAACGCAAGTTTTTATCCAAAACTGAGCAAAAGCGGCGATTCTGTGCACGAAACGCACGTTTTATGCCAAGAGGAGCAATTCGGTGCGTGGAACGCACGTTTTGTGCCAAAACTGAGCAAAAGCGGCGATTCTGTGCACGAAACGCACGTTTTGTTCCAAAACAGAGCAAAAGCGGCGATTCTGTGCACGAAACGCACGTTTTGTGCCAGAACTGAGCAAAAGCGGCGATTCTGTGCATGCAACGCACGTTTTGTGCCGAAACTGAGCAAAAGCGGCGATTCTGTGCACGAAACACAGGATTTGTGCCAAAACTAAGCAAAAGCGACGATTCTGTGCACGAAACGCAGGCTTCTATCCAAAACTGAGCAAAACCGGCGAATCTGTGCACGAAATGAACGTTTTATGCCATGCGGAGCAATTCGGTGCGTGGAACGCACGTTTTGTGCCAAAACTGAGCAAAAGCGGCGATTCTATGCACGAAACGCTCGTTTTGTGCCTAAACTGAGCAAAAGCGGCGATTCTGTTCACGAAACGCACGTGTTGCGCCAATACTGAGCAAAAGCGGCGATTCTATGCTCGAAATGCACGGTTTGTGCCAAAACTGAGCAAAGGCGGCGATTCTGTGCACGAAACGCACGATTTATGCCAAGAGGAGCAATTCGGTGCGTGGAACGCACGTTTTGTGCCAAAACTGAGCATAAGCGGCGATTCTCTGCACGAAACGCAGGTTTTTATCCAAAACTGAGCAAAAGCGGCGATTCTGTGCACGAAACGCACGTTTTGTGCCAAAACAGAGCAAAAGCGGCGATTCTGTGCACGAAACGCACGTTTTGTGCCAAACCTGAGCAAAAGCGGCGATTCTGTGCACGCAACGCACGTTTTGTGCCAAAACTGAGCAAAAGCGGCGATTCTGTGCACGAAACACAGGATTTGTTACAAAACTAAGGAAAAGCGACGATTCTGTGCACGAAACGCAGGTTTCTATCCAAAACTGAGCAAAAGCGGCGATTCTATGCACGAAACGCTCGTTTTGTGCCTAAACTGAGCAAAAGCGGCGATTCTGTTCACGAAACGCACGTGTTGCGCCAATACTGAGCAAAAGCGGCGATTCTATGCTCGAAATGCACGGTTTGTGCCAAAACTGAGCAAAGGCGGCGATTCTGTGCACGAAACGCACGTTTTATGCCAAGAGGAGCAATTCGGTGCGTGGAACGCACGTTTTGTGCCAAAACTGAGCAAAAGCGGCGATTCTCTGCACAAAACGCAGGTTTTTATCCAAAACTGATCAAAAGCGGTGATTCTGTGCACGAAACGCACGTTTTGTGCCAAAACAGAGCAAAAGCGGCGATTCTGTGCACGAAACGCACGTTTTGTGCCAAACCTGAGCAAAAGCGGCGATTCTGTGCACGCAACGCACGTTTTGTGCCAAAACTGAGCAAAAGCGGCGATTCTGTGCACGAAACACAGGATTTGTTACAAAACTAAGGAAAAGCGACGATTCTGTGCACGAAACGAAGGTTTCTATCCAAAACTGAGCAAAACCGGCGATTCTGTGCACGAAACGCACGTTTTATGCCATGAGGAGCAATTCGGTGCGTGGAACGCACGTTTTGTGCCAAAACTGAGCAAAAGCGGCGATTCTATGCTCGAAATGCGCATTTTGTGCCAAAACTGAGCAAAAGCGGCGATTCTATGCTCGAAATGCACGTTTTGCAGCCAAAGCTGAGCAAAAGCGGCGATTCTATGCTCGAAATGCACGTTTTGTGCCAAAACTGAGCATAAGCGGCGATTCTCTGCACGAAACGCAGGTTTTTATCCAAAACTGGGCAAAAGCGGCGATTCTATGCACGAAACGCACGTTTTATGCCAAGAGGAGCAATTCGGTGCGTGGAACGCACGTTTTGTGCCAAAACTGAGCAAAAGCGGCGATTCTATGCTCGAAATGCACATTTTGTGCCAAAACTGAGCAAAAGCGGCGATTCTATGCTCGAAATGCACGTTTTGCAGCCAAAGCTGAGCAAAAGCGGCGATTCTATGCTCGAAATGCACGTTTTGTGCCAAAACTGAGCATAAGCGGCGATTCTCTGCACGAAACGCAGGTTTTTATCCAAAACTGGGCAAAAGCGGCGATTCTGTGCACGAAACGCACGTTTTATGCCAAGAGGAGCAATTCGGTGCGTGGAACGCACGTTTTGTGCCAAAACTGAGCAAAAGCGGCGATTCTGTGCACGAACCGCACGTTTTGTGCCAAAACTGAGCAAAAGCGGCGATTCTGTGCACGAACCGCACGTTTTGTGCCAAAACTGAGCAAAAGCGGCGATTCTATGCACGAAAGGCACGTTTTGTGCCAAAACTGAGCATAAGCGGCGATTCTCTGCACGAAACGCAGGTTTTTATCCAAAACTGAGCAAAAGCGGCGATTCTGTGCACGAAACGCACGTTATGTGCCAAAAGGAGAAATCCGGAGCGTAAAACGCACGTTTTGTTCCAAAACTGGGCAAAAGCGGCGATTCTGTGCACGAAACACAGGATTTGTGACAAAACTAAGCAAAAGTGAGGATTCTGTGCACGAAACGCACGTTTTGTGCCAAAACTGAGCATAAGCGGCGATTCTCTGCACGAAACGCAAGTTTTTATCCAAAACTGAGCAAAAGCGGCGATTCTGTGCACGAAACGCACGTTTTATGCCAAGAGGAGCAATTCGGTGCGTGGAACGCACGTTTTGTGCCAAAACTGAGCAAAAGCGGCGATTCTGTGCACGAAACGCACGTTTTGTTCCAAAACAGAGCAAAAGCGGCGATTCTGTGCACGAAACGCACGTTTTGTGCCAGAACTGAGCAAAAGCGGCGATTCTGTGCATGCAACGCACGTTTTGTGCCGAAACTGAGCAAAAGCGGCGATTCTGTGCACGAAACACAGGATTTGTGCCAAAACTAAGCAAAAGCGACGATTCTGTGCACGAAACGCAGGCTTCTATCCAAAACTGAGCAAAACCGGCGAATCTGTGCACGAAATGAACGTTTTATGCCATGCGGAGCAATTCGGTGCGTGGAACGCACGTTTTGTGCCAAAACTGAGCAAAAGCGGCGATTCTATGCACGAAACGCTCGTTTTGTGCCTAAACTGAGCAAAAGCGGCGATTCTGTTCACGAAACGCACGTGTTGCGCCAATACTGAGCAAAAGCGGCGATTCTATGCTCGAAATGCACGGTTTGTGCCAAAACTGAGCAAAGGCGGCGATTCTGTGCACGAAACGCACGATTTATGCCAAGAGGAGCAATTCGGTGCGTGGAACGCACGTTTTGTGCCAAAACTGAGCATAAGCGGCGATTCTCTGCACGAAACGCAGGTTTTTATCCAAAACTGAGCAAAAGCGGCGATTCTGTGCACGAAACGCACGTTTTGTGCCAAAACAGAGCAAAAGCGGCGATTCTGTGCACGAAACGCACGTTTTGTGCCAAACCTGAGCAAAAGCGGCGATTCTGTGCACGCAACGCACGTTTTGTGCCAAAACTGAGCAAAAGCGGCGATTCTGTGCACGAAACACAGGATTTGTTACAAAACTAAGGAAAAGCGACGATTCTGTGCACGAAACGTAGGTTTCTATCCAAAACTGAGCAAAACCGGCGATTCTGTGCACGAAACGCACGTTTTATGCCATGAGGAGCAATTCGGTGCGTGGAACGCACGTTTTGTGCCAAAACTGAGCAAAAGCGGCGATTCTGTGCACGAAACGCACGTTTTGTGCCAAAACAGAGCAAAAGCGGCGATTCTGTGCTCGAAATGCACGTTTTGTGCCAAAACTGAGCATAAGCGGCGATTCTCTGCACGAAACGCAGGTTTTTATCCAAAACTGGGCAAAAGCGGCGATTCTGTGCACGAAACGCACGTTTTATGCCAAGAGGAGCAATTCGGTGCGTGGAACGCACGTTTTGTGCCAAAACTGAGCAAAAGCGGCGATTCTGTGCACGAAACGCACGTTTTGTTCCAAAACAGAGCAAAAGCGGCGATTCTGTGCACGAAACGCACGTTTTGTGCCAAAACTGAGCAAAAGCGGCGATTCTGTGCATGCAACGCACGTTTTGTGCCAAAACTCAGCAAAAGCGGCGATTCTCTGCACGAAACACAGGATTTGTGCCAAAACTTAGCAAAAGCGACGATTCAGTGCACGAAACGCAGGCTTCTATCCAAAACTGAGCAAAACCGGCGATTCTGTGCACGAAACGCACGTTTTATGCCATGAGGAGCAATTCGGTGCGTGGAACGCACGTTTTGTGCCAAAACTGAGCAAAAGCGGCGATTCTATGCACGAAACGCTCGTTTTGTGCCTAAACTGAGCAAAAGCGGCGATTCTGTGCACGAAACGCACGTGTTGCGCCAATACTGAGCAAAAGCGGCGATTCTATGCTCGAAATGCACGGTTTGTGCCAAAACTGAGCAAAACCGGCGATTCTGTGCACGAAACGCACGTCTTATGCCATGAGGAGCAATTCGGTGCGTGGAACGCACGTTTTGTGCCAAAACTGAGCATAAGCGGCGATTCTCTGCACGAAACGCAGGTTTTTATCCAAAACTGAGCAAAAGCGGCGATTCTGTGCACGAAACGCACGTTTTGTGCCAAACAGAGCAAAAGCGGCGATTCTGTGCACGAAACGCACGTTTTGTGCCAAACCTGAGCAAAAGCGGCGATTCTGTGCACGCAACGCACGTTTTGTGCCAAAACTGAGCAAAAGCGGCGATTCTGTGCACGAAACACAGGATTTGTTACAAAACTAAGGAAAGCGACGATTCTGTGCACGAAACGTAGGTTTCTATCCAAAACTGAGCAAAACCGGCGATTCTGTGCACGAAACGCACGTTTTATGCCATGAGGAGCAATTCGGTGCGTGGAACGCACGTTTTGTGCCAAAACTGAGCAAAAGCGGCGATTCTGTGCACGAAACGCACGTTTTGTTCCAAAACAGAGCAAAAGCGGCGATTCTGTGCTCGAAATGCACGTTTTGTGCCAAAACTGAGCATAAGCGGCGATTCTCTGCACGAAACGCAGGTTTTTATCCAAAACTGGGCAAAAGCGGCGATTCTGTGCACGAAACGCACGTTTTATGCCAAGAGGAGCAATTCGGTGCGTGGAACGCACGTTTTGTGCCAAAACTGAGCAAAAGCGGCGATTCTGTGCACGAAACGCACGTTTTGTTCCAAAACAGAGCAAAAGCGGCGATTCTGTGCACGAAACGCACGTTTTGTGCCAAAACTGAGCAAAAGCGGCGATTCTGTGCATGCAACGCACGTTTTGTGCCAAAACTGAGCAAAAGCGGCGATTCTATGCACGAAACGCTCGTTTTGTGCCTAAACTGAGCAAAAGCGGCGATTCTGTTCACGAAACGCACGTGTTGCGCCAATACTGAGCAAAAGCGGCGATTCTGTGCACGCAACGCACGTTTTGTGCCAAAACTGAGCAAAAGCGGCGATTCTGTGCACGAAGCGCACGTTATGTGCCAAAAGGAGAAATTCGGAGCGCAAGACGCACGTTTTGTGTCAAAACTGGGCAAAAGCGGCGATTCTGTGCACGAAACACAGGATTTGTGCCAAAACTAAGCAAAAGCGACGATTCTGTGCACGAAACGCACGTTTTGTGCCAAAACTGAGCAAAAGCGGCGATTCTGTGCACGAACCGCACGTTTTGTGCCAAAACTGAGCAAAAGCGGCGATTCTATGCACGAAAAGCACGTTTTGTGCCAAAACTGAGCATAAGCGGCGATTCTCTGCACGAAACGCTGGTTTTTATCCAAAACTGAGCAAAAGCGGCGATTCTGTGCACGAAACGCACGTTATGTGCCAAAAGGAGAAATTCGGAGCGTAAAACGCACGTTTTGTTCCAAAACTGGGCAAAAGCGGCGATTCTGTGCACGAAACACAGGATTTGTGACAAAACTTAGCAAAAGTGAGGATTCTGTGCACGAAACGCACGTTTTGTGCCAAAACTGAGCAAAAGCGGCGATTCTGTGCACGAACCGCACGTTTTGTGCCAAAACTGAGCAAAAGCGGTGATTCTATGCACGAAAAGCACGTTTTGTGCCAAAACTGAGCATAAGCGGCGATTCTCTGCACGAAACGCAGGTTTTTATCCAAAACTGAGCAAAAGCGGCGATTCTGTGCACGAAACGCACGTTTTGTGCCAAAACTGAACAAAAGCGGCGATTCTGTGCAAGAAACGCACGTATTGTTCCAAAACTGAGCAAAAGCGGCGATTCTATGCTCGAAATGCACGTTATGTGCCAAAACTGAGCATAATCGGCGATTCTGTGCACGAAACGCACGTATTGTGCAAAAACCGAGCAAAAGCGGCGATTCTATGCTCGAAATGCACGTTTTGTGCCAAAACTGAGCATAAGCGGCGATTCTCTGCACGAAACGCAGGTTTTTATGAAAAACTGAGCAAAAACGGCGCTTCTGTGCACGAAACGCACGTTTTATACTAAGAGTAGCCATTCGGTGCGTGGAACGCACGTCTTGTGCCAAAACTGAGCAAAAGCAGCGATTCTGTGCACGAAACGCACGTTTTGTGCCAAAACTGAGCAAAAGCGGCGATTCTGTGCACGAAACGCACGTTTTGTGCCAAAACTGAGCATAACCGGCGATTCTCTGCACGAAACGCAGGTCTTTATCCAAACCTGAGAAAAAGCGGCGATTCTGTGCACGAAACGCACGTTTTACGCCAAGAGGAGCAATTCGGTGCGTGGAACGCTCGTTTTGTGCCAAAGCTGAGCAAAAGCGGCGATTCTGTGCACGAAACACAGGATTTGTGACAAAACTAAGCAAAAGTGAGGATTCTGTGCACGAAACGCACGTTTTGTGCCAAAACTGAGCAAAAGCGGCGATTCTGTGCACGAACCGCACGTTTTGTGCCAAAACTGAGCAAAAGCGGCGATTCTATGCACGAAAAGCACGTTTTGTGCCAAAGCTGAGCATAAGCGGCGATTCTCTGCACGAAACGCAGGTTTTTATCCAAAACTGAGCAAAAGCGGCGATTCTGTGCACGAAACGCACGTTATGTGTCAAAAGGAGAAATTCGGAGCGTAAAACGCACGTTTTGTGCCAAAACTGAGCAAAAGCGGCGATTCTGTGCACGAAACGCACGTTTTGTGCCAAAACTGAGCAAAAGCGGCGATTCTGTGCACGAAACGCACGTTTTGTGCCAAAACTGAGCAAAAGCGGCGATTCTATGCACGAAACGCTCGTTTTGTGCCAAAACTGAGCAAAAGCGGCGATTCTGTGCACGAAGCGCACGTTATGTGCCAAAAGGAGAAATTCGGAGCGCAAAACGCACGTTTTGTGTCAAAACTGGGCAAAAGCGGCGATTCTGTGCACGAAACACAGGATTTGTGCCAAAACTAAGCAAAAGCGACGATTCTGTGCACGAAACGCACGTTTTGTGCCAAAACTGAGCAAAAGCGGCGATTCTGTGCACGAACCGCACGTTTTGTGCCAAAACTGAGCAAAAGCGGCGATTCTATGCACGAAAAGCACGTTTTGTGCCAAAACAAAGCATAAGCGGCGATTCTCTGCACGAAACGCAGGTTTTTATAAAAAACTGAGCAAAAGCGGCGATTCTGATCACGAAACGCACGTTATGTGCCAAAAGGAGAAATTCGGAGCGTACCACGCATGTTTTGAGCCAAAACAGAGTAAAAGCGGCGATTCTATGCACGAAACGGTCGTTTTGTGCCAGAAGGAGCAATACGGTCCGTGAAACGCACGTTTTGTCGAAAAACTGTGCAAAAGCGGTGGTTCTGTGCACGAAACGCACGTTTTTTGCCAAAAGGAGCGATTCGGTGCACGAAACGCACGTTTAGTGCCAAAACTGAGCAAAACCGGCGATTCTGTTCACGAAACGCACGTTTGGTGCCAGAAGGAGCAATTCGGTGCGTGAAACGCACGATTTGTTCCAAAACTGAGCAAAAGCGGAGATTCTGAGCACGAAGGGCACGTTTTGGGCCAAAACCGAGCAAAAACGGCGATTCGGTGCACGAAACGCACGTTTTGTGCAAGAACAGAGCAAAAGCGGCGATTCTATGCAGGAAACGCTCGTAATGTGCCAAAACTGAGGAAAAGCCGCGATTCTGTGCACGAAACGCACGTTTTATTGCAAAACTGAGCGAAAGCGGAGATTCTGTGCACGAAACGCACGTTTTATACCAAGAGGAGCAATTCGGTGCGTGGAACGCACATTTTGTGCCAAAACTGAGCAAAAGCGGCGATTCTGTGCACGAAACGCACGTTTTGTGCCAAAACTAAGCAAAAGCGGCGATTCAATGCTCGAAATGCACGTTTTGTGCCAAAACTGAGCAAAAGCGGCGGTTCTGTGCACGAAACGCACGTTATGCGCCAAAAGGAGAAATTCGGAGCGTAAAACACACGTTTTGTGCCAAAACTGGGCAAAAGCGGCGATTCTGTGCACGAAACGCACGTTTTGTGCCAAAACTGAACAAAAGCGGCGATTCTGTGCAAGAAACGCACGTATTGTTCCAAAACTGAGCAAAAGCAGCGATTCTATGCACGAAACGCTCGTTTTGTGCCAAAACTGTGCAAAAGCGGAGATTCTATGCACGAAACGCACGTATTGTGCCAAAACTGAGCAAAAGCGACGTTTCTATGCTCGAAATGCACGTTTTGTGCCAAAACTGAGCAAAAGCGGCGATTCTGTGCACGAAACGCACGTGTTGCGCCAAAACTGAACAAAAGCGGCGATTCTGTGCACGAAACGCACGTGTTGCGTCAAAACTGAACAAAAGCGGCGATTCTGTGCACGAAACGCTCGGTTTGTGCCAAAACTGAGCAAAAGCGGCGATTTTATGCACGAAACGCACGTTTATTGCCAAAACTGAGCAAAAGCGGCGATTCTCTGCACGAAACGCACGTTTTGTGCCAAAACTGAGCAAAAGCGGCGATTCTATGCTCGAAATGCACGTTTTGTGCCAAAACTGAGCAAAAGCGGCGATTCTGATCACGAAACGCACGTTATGTGCCAAAAGGAGAAATTCGGAGCGTACCACGGACGTTTTGTGCCAAAACAGAGTAAAAGCGCGATTCTATGCACGAAACGGTCGTTTTGTGCCAAACCTAAGCAAAAGCGGCGATTCTATGCACGAAACGCACGTATTGTGCCAAAACAAAGCAAAAGCGGCGTTTCTATGCTCGAAATGCACGTTTTGTGCCAAAACTGAGCAAAAGCGGCGATTCTGTGCACGAAACGCCCGTTTTGCGCCACAAGGAGCAATTCGGTGCGTGAAACGAACGTTTTGTGCCAAAACGGAGCAAAAGCTGCGATTCTGTGCACGAAACGCCCGTTTTGCGCCACAAGGAGCAATGCTGTGCCCGAAAGTCACGTTTTGTGCCAAAACTGAGCAAAAGCAGCTGCTCTGTGGACGAAACGCACGTTTTGTGCCACAACTGAGCAAAAGCGGGGATTCTGAGCACGAAACGCACGTTTTGTGCCAAAACTGAGCAAAAGCGGCGATTCTGTGCACAAAACACACGTTCTGTGCCACAACTGAGCAAAAGCGGCGATTCTGTGCACGAAACACACGTTCTGTGGCAAAAGGAGCAGTTCGGTGTGTGAAACGCACGTTTTGTGCCAAAACTGAGCAAAAGCGGCGATTCTGTGCACGAAACGCACGTTTTGTGCCAAAACTGAGCAAAAGCGGCGATTATGTGCACGAAACACACGTTTTGTGCCAAAACTGAGCAAAAGCGGCGATTGTGTGTACGAAGTGCACGTTTTGTGCCATAGCTGAGCAAAAGCGGCGATACTGTGCACGAAAGGCCCGTTTTGCGCCAAAAGGAGCAATTCGGTGCGAGAAACGCACGTTTTGTGCCAAACTGAGCAAAAGCAGCGATTCTGTGCACGAAACGCACGTTTTGTGCAAACGGAGCAATTCGGTGTGTGAAACGCACGTTTTGTGCCAAAACGAAGCAAAAGCGGCGATTCTGTGCACGAAACGCTCGTTTTGAGCCAAAACTGAGCAGAAGCAGCGATTGTGTGCACGAAACACACGTTTTGTGACAGAAGGAGCATTTCGGTGCGTGAAACGATCGTTTTGAGCCAAAACTGAGCAAAATCGGCGATTCTGTGCACGTAACGCACGTTTTGTGCCAAAACCATGCAAAAGCGGCGATTCTGTGCACAAAACGCTCGTTTTGAGCCAAAACTGAGCAAAAGCGGTGATTGTGTGCACGAAACGCTCGCTTTGAACCAAAACTGAGGAAAAGTGGTTTTCTCTGCACGAAACGCACGTTTTGTGCCAAAACTGAGCAAAAGCTGCCATTCTGTGCACGAATCGCGCGTTTAGTGCCAAACTGGGCAAAAGCGGCGATTCTGTGCACGAAACGCACGTTTTGTGCCAAAGCTGAGCAAAAGCGGCGATTCTCTGCACGAAACGCACGTTTTGTGCCATAGTTGAGCAAAAGCAGCGATTTTGATCACGAAACGCCCGTTTTGTGTTAAAACTGAGCAAAAGAGGCGATTCTGGGCACGAAACGCACGTTTTGTGCCAAAACTGAGCAAAAGCAGTGATTCTGTGCACGAAACACACGTTCTGTGCCATAACTGTGCAAAAGCGGCGATCCTGAGCACGAGACGCACGTTTTGCGCCAAAAGGAGCAATTCGGTGTGTGAAACGCACGTTTTGTGCCAAAACGGAGCAAAAGCGGCGATTATGTGCACCAAACACACGTTCTGTGCCATAACTGTGCAAAAGCGGCGATTCTGTGTACGAAACGCACGTTTCGTGCCAAAAGGAGAAATTCGGTGTGTGAAACGCACGTTTTGTGCCATAACTGAGCAAAAGCGGCGATTCTGTGCACGAAACGCCCGTTTTGCGCCAAAAGGAGCAATTCGGTGCGTGAAACGCACGTTTTATGCCAAACTGAGCAAAAGCAGCGATTCTGTGCACGAAACTCACGTTTTGTGCCAAAACTGAGCACAAGCGGCGAGTCTGTGCACAAAACACACGTTCTGTGCCACAACTGAACAAAAGCGGCGATTCTGTGCACGAAACGCCCGTTTTGCGCCACAAGGAGCAATTCGTTGCGTGAAACGCACGTTTTGTGCCAAAACGGAGCAAAAGCTGCGATTCTGTGCACGAAACACACGTTTTGTGCCAAAACTGAGCAAAAGCATCGATTCTGTGCACGAAACGCACGTTTTGTGGCATAGCTGAGCAAAAGCAGCTATTCTGTGCACGAAACGCTCGCTTTTACCCAAAACTGAGGAAAAGTGGCGATTCTCTGCACGAAACGCACGTTTTGTGCCAAAACTGAGCAAAAGCATCGATTCTGTGCACGAAACGCACGTTTTGTGCCAAAACTGAGCAAAAGCTGCCATTCTGTGCACGAATCGCGCGTTTAGTGCCAAACTGGGCAAAAGCGGCGATTCTGTGCACGAAACGCACGTTTTGTGCCAAAACTGAGCAAAAGCGGCGATTCTCTGCACGAAACGCACGTTTTGTGCCATAGTTGAGCAAAAGCAGCGATTTTGATCACGAAACGCACGTTTTGCGCCAAAAGGAGCAATTCGCTGTGTGAAACGCACGTTGTGCCAAACGCACGTTGTGCCAAAACGGAGCAAATGCGGCGATTCTGTGTACGAAACGCACGTTTTGTGCCAAAAGGAGCAATTCGGTGTGTGAAACGCACGTTTTGTGCCATAACTGAGCAAAAGCGGCGATTCTGTGCACGAAACGCCCGTTTTGCGCCAAAAGGAGCAATTCGGTGCGTGAAACGCACGTTTTATGCCAAACTGAGCAAAAGCAGCGATTCTGTGCACGAAACTCACGTTTCGTGCCAAAACTGAGCAAATGCGGCGATTCTGAGCACGAAACGCCCGTTTTGCGCCACAAGGAGCAATTCGGTGCGTGAAACGAACGTTTTGTGCCAAAACGGAGCAAAAGCTGCGATTCTGTGCACGAAACGCCCGTTTTGCACCACAAGGAGCAATGCTGTGCCCGAAAGTCACGTTTTGTGCCAAAACTGAGCAAAAGCAGCTACTCTGTGGACGAAACGCACGTTTTGTGCCACAACTGAGCAAAAGCGGGGATTCTGAGCACGAAACGCACGTTTTGTGCCAAAACTGAGCAAAAGCGGCGATTCTGTGCACGAAACGCACGTTTTGTGCCAAAACTGAGCAAAAGCGGCGATTATGTGCACGAAACACACGTTTTGTGCCAAAACTGAGCAAAAGCGGCGATTGTGTGTACGAAGTGCACGTTTTGTGCCATAGCTGAGCAAAAGCGGCGATTCTGTGCACGAAGTGCACGTTTTGTGTGAAATCCCAGCACAAGCATCGATTCTGTGCACGAAACGCACGTTTTGTGCCATAGCTGAGCAAAAGCGGCGATACTGTGCACGAAAGGCCCGTTTTGTGCCAAAGGGAGCAATTCGGTGCGTGATACGCACGTTTTGTGCCAAAACTGAGCAAAAGCGGCGATTCTGTACACGAAACGCACGTTTTGATGCAGAACTGAGCAAAATCGGCGATTCTGTGCACGAAACGCACGTTTTGTACCAAAACTGAGGAAAAGCTGCGATTTTGTGCACGAAACGCACGTTTCGTTGCAAAACTGTGCAAAAGCGACGATTCAGTGCACGAAACGCCCATTTTAAGCCAAAACTGAGCAAAAGCGGCGTTTCTGTGCACGAAACACACGTTTTGTGCCAAAACTGAGCAAAAGCGTCGATCCAGAGCACGAAACGCACGCTTAGTGCCAAAACTGAGCAAAAGCGGCGATTCTGTGCACGAAGGCCCCGTTTTGTTGCAAAACTGTGCAAAAGCGGCGATTCATTGCACGAAACGCTCATTTTAAGCCAAAACTGAGCAAAAGCGGCGTTTCTGTGCACGAACCCCACGTTTTGTGCCAAAACGGAGCAAAAGCGGCGAATCTGTGCATGAAACGCACGTTTTGTGGCAGAAGGAGCAGTTCTGTGCACGTAACGCTCGTTTTGAGGAACAACTGAGCAAAAGCGGCCATTCTGTGAGCGAAACGCACGTTTTGTGCCAAAACTGAGCAAAAGCAGCGATTGTGTGCACGAAACGCACGTTTTGTGACAGAAGGAGCATTTCGGTGCGTGAAACAATCGTTTTGTGCCAAAACTGAGCAAAAGCGGCGATTCTGTACACGAAACGCACGTTTTGATGCAAAACTGAGCAAAAGCGGCGATTCTGTGCACGTAACGCTCGTTTTGAGCCAAAACTGAGAAAAATCGGCGATTCTGTGCACGAAACGCACGTTTTGTGGCATAGCTGAGCAAAAGCAGCTATTCTGTGCACGAAACGCACGTTTTGTGCCACAACTGAGCAAAAGCGGCGATTCTGTGCACGAAACGCGCGTTTAGTGCCAAACTGGGCAAAAGCGGCGATTCCGTGCACGTAACGCTCGTTTTGTGCCAAAACTGAGCAAAATCGGCGATTCTGTGCACGTTACGCACGTTTTGTGGCAAAACCGGGCAAAAGCGGCGATTCTGTGCACAAAACGCTCGTTTTGAGCCAAAACTGAGCAAAAGCGGCGATTGTGTGCACGAAACGCTCGCTTTGACCCAAAACTGAGGAAAAGTGGCGATCCTCTGCACGAAACGAACGTTTTGTGCCAAAACTGATCAAAAGCGGCGATACTGTGCACAAAACACACGTTCTGTGCCACAACTGAGCTAAAGCGGCGATTCTGTGCACGAAGTGCACGTTTTGTGCCACAGCTGAGCAAAAGCGGCGATTCTGGGCACGAAACACCCGTTTTGTTGCAAAAGGAGCAATTCGGGGCGTAGAACGCACGTTTTGTGCCAAAAGGAGCAATTCGGTGCGTGAAACGCACGTTTTGTGCGAAATCCAAGCAGAAGCATCAATTCTGTGCACGAAACGCACGATTTGTGGCATAGCTGAATAAAAGCATCGATTCTGTGCACGAAACGCACGTTTTGTGCCATAGTTGAGCAAAAGCGGCGATCCTGAGCACGAAACGCCCGTTTTGCGCCAAAAGGAGCAATTCGGTGCGTGAAACGCACGTTTTGTGCCAGAACTGAGCAAAAGCGGCGATTCTGTGCACGAAAGGCCCGTTTTGCGCCAAAAGGAACAATTCGGTGTGTGAAACGCACGTTTTGTGCCAAACTGAGCAAAAGCAGCGATTCTGTGCACGAAACGCACGTTTTGTGCCAAAAGGAGCAATTCGGTGTGTGAAACGCACGTTTTGTGCTAAAACGGAGCAAAAGCGGCGATTCTGTGCACGAAACGCAGGTTTTGTGCCGAAGGGAGCAATTCGGTGCGTGAAACGCACGTTTTGTGCCAAACTGAGCAAAAGCAGCGATTCTGTGCACGAAACGCACGTTTTGTGCCAAAACTGAGCAAAAGCGGCCATTCTGTGCAGGAAACGCGCGTTGAGTGCCAAACTCCGCAAAAGCGGCGATTCTGTGCACGAAACGCACGTTTTGTGGCAAAACTGAGCAAAAGCGGCCACTCTGTGCGCGAAACACACGTTTTGTGGCAAAAGGAGCCATTCGGTGCGTGAAACGCACGTTCTGTGCCACAACTGAGCAAAAGCAGCGATTCTCTGCACAAAACGCTCGTTTTGAGCCAAAACTGAGCAAAAGCGGCGATTGTGTGCACGAAACGCTCGCTTTGACCCAAAACTGAGGAAAAGTGGCGATTCTGTGCACGAAGGCCCCGTTTTGTTGCAAAACTGTGCAAAAGCGGCGATTCATTGCACGAAACGCTCATTTTAAGCCAAAACTGAGCAAAAGCGGCGGTTCTGTGCACGAAACGCACGTTTTGTGCCAAAACTGAGCAAAAGCATCGATTCTGTGCACGAAACGCATGTTTTGTGGCATAGCTGAGCAAAAGCAGCTATTCTGTGCACGAAATGCACGTTTTGTGCCACAACTGAGCAAAAGCGGCGATTCTGTGCACGAAACCGCACGTTTTATGCAAAAACTGAGCAGAAGCGGCGACTCTGTGAACGAAATGCACGTTTTTAGCCAAAACTCAGCAAAAGCGGCGATTCTATGCACGAAACCGCTCGTTTTGTGCGAGAACGGAGCATAAGCGGCGATTCTGTACACGAAACGCACGTTATGGTCCAAATCGAGCAAAGACGGTGATTCTGGGCACGAAATGCACGTTTTTTGCCAAAATCGAGCGATAGCGGCGATTCTGTGCGTGAAACGCACGTTTTGTGCCAAAACTGAGCAAAAGTGGCGATTCTGTGCACGAAACGCACGGTTTGTGCCAAAACTGAGCAAAAGCGGCGATTCTGTGCACGAAACGGCACGTTTTGTGCGAGAACTGAGGATGAGCGGCAATTCTGTGCACGAACCGCAGGTTCTGTTCCGAAACTGAACAAAAGTGGCGATTCTGTGCACGGAATGCACGTTTTTTGCGAAAATTGAGCGATAGCGGCGATTCTGTGCATGAAACGCACGGTTTGTGCCAAAACTGATCTAAAGCGGCGATTCCGTGCACGAAACGCACGTTTTGTGCCAAAACTCAGCAAAAGCGGCGATTCTGTGCACGAACCGCACGTTTTGTGCCAAGCTGAGCAAAAGCGCCGATTCTGTTCACGAAACGCTCGTTTTGTGCCTGAAGGAGCAATTGGGTGCGTGAAACGCACGTTTTGTGCCAAAACTGAGCAAAAGTGGCGATTCTGTGCACGAAACGCAGGTTTTGTTTCAAAACTGAGCAAAAGCGGCGATTCTGTGCACGAAACGCACGTTTTGTGCCAAGCTGAGCAATAGCGGCGATTCTGTTCACGAAACGCTCGCTTTGTGCCAGAAGGAGCAATTCGGTGCATGAAACACACGTTTTGTGCCAAAACTGAGCAAAAGCGGCGATTCTGTGCACGAAACGCAAGTTTCGTGCCAGAATCAGCAATTGGGTGCGTGAAGGGCATGTTTTGTGCCAAAACTGAGCAAAAGCGGCGATTCTGTGCACGAAACTCAGGTTTTGTGCCAGAAGGAGCAATTCTGTGCACGAAACGCACGATTTGAGACAAAACTGAGCAAAAGCGGCGATTCTGTGCACGAAACGCTCGTTTTGTGCCAGAAGGAGTAATCCGGTGCATGAAACACACGTTTTGTGCCAAAACTGAGCAAAAGCGGCGATTCTACTCACGAAACACGGGATTTGTGCCAAAACTGAGCAAAAGCGGCGATTCTGTGCACGAAACGCACGTTTTGTGCCAAAACCGAGCTAAAGCGGCGATTCTGTTCACGAAACGCACGTTTTGTGCCAGAAGGAGCAATTGGGAGCGTGGAAAGCACGTTTTTTTTACCAAAACTCAGCAAAAGCGGCGATTCTGTTCACGAAATCGCACGTTCTGTGCGAGAACAGAGCAAATCCTGCGATTCTGTGCACGAAACGCTGGTTCTGTTCCAAAACTGAGCAAAAGCGGCGATTCTGTGCACGAAACGCACGTTTTGAGACAAAACTGAGCAGAAGCGGCGATTCTGTGTACGAAACCGCAGGTTTTGTGCGAGAACTGAGCATAAGCGGCGATTCCGTGCACGAAACGCAAGTTGTGAGACAAAACTGAGCAAAAGCGGCGATTCTGTGAACGAAACGCACATTTTGAGACAAAACTGAGCAAAAGCGGCGATTCTGTGCACGAAACGCTCGTTTTGTGCCAAAGCTGAGAAAAAGCGACGATTCTGTTCACGAAACGCACGTTTTGTGCCAGAAGGAGCAATTCGGTGAGTGAAACACACGTTTTGTACCAAAACTGAGCAAAAGAGGCGATTCTGTGCACGAAACCGCAAGTTTTGTGCGAGAACTGAGCAAAAGCGGCGATTCTGTGCACGAAACGCTCGTTTTGAGACAAAACTGAGCAAAAGCGGCGATTCTGTGCACGAAACGCACGTTTTGTTCCAGAAGGAGCAATGGGTGCGTGACACGCACATTTTGTGCCAAAACTGAGCAAAAGTGGGGATTTTGTGCTCGAAACGCAGGTTTTGTTCCAAAACTGAACAAAAGCGGCGATTCTGTTCACGAAACGCTCGTTTTGTGCCAGAAGGAGTAATCCGGTGCATGAAACACACGTTTTGTGCCAAAACTGAGCAAAAGCGTCGATTCTGTGCACGAAACGCACGTTTTGTGGCATAGCTGAGTAAAAGCAGCTATTCTGTGCACGAAACGCACGTTTTGTGCCACAACTGAACAAAAGCGGCGATTCTGTGCACGAAACGCCCGTTTTGCGCCAAAAGGAGCAATGCTGTGCACGAAAGTCACGTTTTGTGCCAAAACTGAGCAAAAGCAGCTACTCCGTGGACGAAACGCACGTTTTGTGCCACAACTGAGCAAAAGCGGCGATTCTGAGCACGAAACGCACGTTTTGTGCCAAAACTGAGCAAAAGCGGCGATACTGTGCACAAAACACACGTTCTGTGCCACAACTGAGCAAAAGCGGCGATTCTGTGCACGAAGTGCACGTTTTGTGCCACAGCTGAGCAAAAGCGGCGATTCTGGGCACGAAACACCCGTTTTGTTGCAAAAGGAGCAATTCGGGGCGTAGAACGCACGTTTTGTGCCAAAAGGAGCAATTCGGTGCGTGAAACGCACGTTTTGTGCGAAATCCAAGCAGAAGCATCAATTCTGTGCACGAAACGCACGATTTGTGGCATAGCTGAATAAAAGCATCGATTCTGTGCACGAAACGCACGTTTTGTGCCATAGTTGAGCAAAAGCGGCGATCCTGAGCACGAAACGCCCGTTTTGCGCCAAAAGGAGCAATTCGGTGCGTGAAACGCACGTTTTGTGCCAGAACTGAGCAAAAGCGGCGATTCTGTGCACGAAAGGCCCGTTTTGCGCCAAAAGGAACAATTCGGTGTGTGAAACGCACGTTTTGTGCCAAACTGAGCAAAAGCAGCGATTCTGTGCACGAAACGCACGTTTTGTGCCAAAAGGAGCAATTCGGTGTGTGAAACGCACGTTTTGTGCTAAAACGGAGCAAAAGCGGCGATTCTGTGCACGAAACGCAGGTTTTGTGCCGAAGGGAGCAATTCGGTGCGTGAAACGCACGTTTTGTGCCAAACTGAGCAAAAGCAGCGATTCTGTGCACGAAACGCACGTTTTGTGCCAAAACTGAGCAAAAGCGGCCATTCTGTGCAGGAAACGCGCGTTGAGTGCCAAACTCCGCAAAAGCGGCGATTCTGTGCACGAAACGCACGTTTTGTGGCAAAACTGAGCAAAAGCGGCCACTCTGTGCGCGAAACACACGTTTTGTGGCAAAAGGAGCCATTCGGTGCGTGAAACGCACGTTTTGTGCCAAACTGAGCAAAAGCAGCGATTCTGTGCACGAAACGCACGTTTTGTGCTAAAACGGAGCAAAAGCGGCGATTCTGTGCACGAAACGCACGTTTTGTGCCGAAGGGAGCAATTCGGTGCGTGAATAGCGCGTTTTGTGCCATAAGTGAGCAAAAGCGGCAGTTCTGTGGACGAAGCGCACGTTTTGTGCCAAAACTGAGCAAGAGCGGCGATTCTGAGCACGAAACGGACGTTTTGTGCCAAAACTAAGCAAAAGCGGCTATTCTGTGCACGAAACACACGTTTTGTGGCAAAAGGAGCAATTCGGGGCGTAGAACGCACGTTTTGTGCCAAAAGGCTCAATTCGGTGCGTGAAACGCCCGTTTTGTGCGAAAACTAAGCAAAAGCATCGATTCTGAGCACGAAACGCACGTTTTGTGGCATAGCTGAGTAAAAGCAGCTATTCTGTCCACGAAACGCACGTTTTGTGCCACAACTGAACAAAAGCGGCGATTCTGTGCACGAAACGCCCGTTTTGCGCCAAAAGGAGCAATTCGGTGTGTGAAACGCACGTTTCGTGCCAAAACTGAGCAAAAGCGGCGATTCTGAGCACGAAACGCACGTTTTGTGCCAAAACTGAGCAAAAGCGGCGATTCTGAGCACGAAACACACGTTTTGTGGCAAAAGGAGCAATTCGGGGCGTAGAACGCACGTTTTGTGCCAAAAGGAGCAATTCGGTGCGTGAAACGCCCGTTTTGTGCGAAAACTAAGCAAAAGCATCGATTCTGTGCACGAAACGCACGTTTTGTGGCATAGCTGAGTAAAAGCAGCTATTCTGTGCACGAAACGCACGTTTTGTGCCACAACTGAACAAAAGCGGCGATTCTGTGGACGAAACGCACGTTTTGTGCCAAAACTGAGCAAAAGCAGCGATTCTGTGCACGAAACACACGTTCTGTGCCACAACTGAGCAAAAGCGGCGATTCTGTGCACGAAGTGCACGTTTTGTGCCACAGCTGAGCAAAAGCGGCGATTCTGGGCACGAAACACACGTTTTGTTGCAAAAGGAGCAATTCGGTGCGTAGAACGCACGTTTTGTGCCAAAAGGAGCAATTCGGTGCGTGAAACGCACGTTTTGTGCGAAATCCAAGCAGAAGCATCAATTCTGTGCACGAAACGCACGATTTGTGGCATAGCTGAATAAAAGCATCGATTCTGTGCACGAAACGCACGTTTTGTGCTAAAACGGAGCAAAAGCGGCGATTCTGTGCACGAAACGCACGTTTTGTGCCGAAGGGAGCAATTCGGTGCGTGAAACGCACGTTTTGTGCCATAAGTGAGCAAAAGCGGCAGTTCTGTGGACGAAGCGCACGTTTTGTGCCAAAACTGAGCAAGAGCGGCGATTCTGAGCACGAAACAGACGTTTTGTGCCAAATCTAAGCAAAAGCGGCTATTCTGTGCACGAAACACACGTTTTGTGGCAAAAGGAGCAATTCGGGGCGTAGAACGCACGTTTTGTGCCAAAAGGAGCAATTCGGTGCGTGAAACGCGCGTTTTGTGCGAAAACTAAGCAAAAGCATCGATTCTGTGCACGAAACGCACGTTTTGTGGCATAGCTGAGTAAAAGCAGCTATTCTGTGCACGAAACGCACGTTTTGTGCCACAACTGAACAAAAGCGGCGATTCTGTGCACGAAACGCCCGTTTTGCGCCAAAAGGAGCAATGCTGTGCACGAAAGTCACGTTTTGTGCCAAAACTGAGCAAAAGCAGCTACTCCGTGGACGAAACGCACGTTTTGTGCCACAACTGAGCAAAAGCGGCGATTCTGAGCACGAAACGCACGTTTTGTGCCAAAACTGAGCAAAAGCGGCGATACTGTGCACAAAACACACGTTCTGTGCCACAACTGAGCAAAAGCGGCGATTCTGTGCACGAAGTGCACGTTTTGTGCCACAGCTGAGCAAAAGCGGCGATTCTGGGCACGAAACACCCGTTTTGTTGCAAAAGGAGCAATTCGGGGCGTAGAACGCACGTTTTGTGCCAAAAGGAGCAATTCGGTGCGTGAAACGCACGTTTTGTGCGAAATCCAAGCAGAAGCATCAATTCTGTGCACGAAACGCACGATTTGTGGCATAGCTGAATAAAAGCATCGATTCTGTGCACGAAACGCACGTTTTGTGCCATAGTTGAGCAAAAGCGGCGATCCTGAGCACGAAACGCCCGTTTTGCGCCAAAAGGAGCAATTCGGTGCGTGAAACGCACGTTTTGTGCCAGAACTGAGCAAAAGCGGCGATTCTGTGCACGAAAGGCCCGTTTTGCGCCAAAAGGAACAATTCGGTGTGTGAAACGCACGTTTTGTGCCAAACTGAGCAAAAGCAGCGATTCTGTGCACGAAACGCACGTTTTGTGCCAAAAGGAGCAATTCGGTGTGTGAAACGCACGTTTTGTGCTAAAACGGAGCAAAAGCGGCGATTCTGTGCACGAAACGCAGGTTTTGTGCCGAAGGGAGCAATTCGGTGCGTGAAACGCACGTTTTGTGCCAAACTGAGCAAAAGCAGCGATTCTGTGCACGAAACGCACGTTTTGTGCCAAAACTGAGCAAAAGCGGCCATTCTGTGCAGGAAACGCGCGTTGAGTGCCAAACTCCGCAAAAGCGGCGATTCTGTGCACGAAACGCACGTTTTGTGGCAAAACTGAGCAAAAGCGGCCACTCTGTGCGCGAAACACACGTTTTGTGGCAAAAGGAGCCATTCGGTGCGTGAAACGCACGTTCTGTGCCACAACTGAGCAAAAGCAGCGATTCTCTGCACAAAACGCTCGTTTTGAGCCAAAACTGAGCAAAAGCGGCGATTGTGTGCACGAAACGCTCGCTTTGACCCAAAACTGAGGAAAAGTGGCGATTCTGTGCACGAAACACACGTTTTGTGCCAAAACTGAGCAAAAGCGTCGATTGAGAGCACTAAACGCACGCTTAGTGCCAAAACTGAGCAAAAGCGGCGATTCTGTGCACGAAGGCCCCGTTTTGTTGCAAAACTGTGCAAAAGCGGCGATTCATTGCACGAAACGCTCATTTTAAGCCAAAACTGAGCAAAAGCGGCGGTTCTGTGCACGAAACGCACGTTTTGTGCCAAAACTGAGCAAAAGCATCGATTCTGTGCACGAAACGCATGTTTTGTGGCATAGCTGAGCAAAAGCAGCTATTCTGTGCACGAAATGCACGTTTTGTGCCACAACTGAGCAAAAGCGGCGATTCTGTGCACGAAACCGCACGTTTTATGCAAAAACTGAGCAGAAGCGGCGACTCTGTGAACGAAATGCACGTTTTTAGCCAAAACTCAGCAAAAGCGGCGATTCTATGCACGAAACCGCTCGTTTTGTGCGAGAACGGAGCATAAGCGGCGATTCTGTACACGAAACGCACGTTATGGTCCAAATCGAGCAAAGACGGTGATTCTGGGCACGAAATGCACGTTTTTTGCCAAAATCGAGCGATAGCGGCGATTCTGTGCGTGAAACGCACGTTTTGTGCCAAAACTGAGCAAAAGTGGCGATTCTGTGCACGAAACGCACGGTTTGTGCCAAAACTGAGCAAAAGCGGCGATTCTGTGCACGAAACGGCACGTTTTGTGCGAGAACTGAGGATGAGCGGCAATTCTGTGCACGAACCGCAGGTTCTGTTCCGAAACTGAACAAAAGTGGCGATTCTGTGCACGGAATGCACGTTTTTTGCGAAAATTGAGCGATAGCGGCGATTCTGTGCATGAAACGCACGGTTTGTGCCAAAACTGATCTAAAGCGGCGATTCCGTGCACGAAACGCACGTTTTGTGCCAAAACTCAGCAAAAGCGGCGATTCTGTGCACGAACCGCACGTTTTGTGCCAAGCTGAGCAAAAGCGCCGATTCTGTTCACGAAACGCTCGTTTTGTGCCTGAAGGAGCAATTGGGTGCGTGAAACGCACGTTTTGTGCCAAAACTGAGCAAAAGTGGCGATTCTGTGCACGAAACGCAGGTTTTGTTTCAAAACTGAGCAAAAGCGGCGATTCTGTGCACGAAACGCACGTTTTGTGCCAAGCTGAGCAATAGCGGCGATTCTGTTCACGAAACACACGTTTGGTGCCTGAAGGAGCAATTGGGTGGGTGAAGCGCATGTTTTGTGCCAAAACTGAGCAAAAGTGGCGATTCTGTGCACGAAACGCACGTTTTGTACCAAAACTGAGTAAAAGTGGCGATTCTGCGTACGAAACGCAGGTTTTGTTCCAAAACAGAGCAAAAGCGGCGATTCTGTGCATGAAACGCACGTTTTGTGCTAAAACTGATCAAAAAAGGCGATTCTGTTCACGAAACGCAGGTTTGGTGCCAGAAGGAGCAATTGATTGCGTGAAACGCACGTTTTGTGCCAAAACTGAGCAAAAGCGGCGATTCTGTGCACGAAACGCAAGTTTCGTGCCAGAATCAGCAATTGGGTGCGTGAAGCGCATGTTTTGTGCCAAAACTGAGCAAAAGCGGCGATTCTGTGCACGAAACGCACGATTTGAGACAAAACTGAGCAAAAGCGGCGATTCTGTGCACGAAACGCTCGTTTTGTGCCAGAAGGAGTAATCCGGTGCATGAAACACACGTTTTGTGCCAAAACTGAGCAAAAGCGGCGATTCTTCTCACGAAACACGGGATTTGTGCCAAAACTGAGCAAAAGCGGCGATTCTGTGCACGAAACGCACGTTTTGTGCCGAAGGGAGCAATTCGGTGCGTGAATAGCGCGTTTTGTGCCATAAGTGAGCAAAAGCGGCAGTTCTGTGGACGAAGCGCACGTTTTGTGCCAAAACTGAGCAAGAGCGGCGATTCTGAGCACGAAACGGACGTTTTGTGCCAAAACTAAGCAAAAGCGGCTATTCTGTGCACGAAACACACGTTTTGTGGCAAAAGGAGCAATTCGGGGCGTAGAACGCACGTTTTGTGCCAAAAGGCTCAATTCGGTGCGTGAAACGCCCGTTTTGTGCGAAAACTAAGCAAAAGCATCGATTCTGAGCACGAAACGCACGTTTTGTGGCATAGCTGAGTAAAAGCAGCTATTCTGTCCACGAAACGCACGTTTTGTGCCACAACTGAACAAAAGCGGCGATTCTGTGCACGAAACGCCCGTTTTGCGCCAAAAGGAGCAATTCGGTGTGTGAAACGCACGTTTCGTGCCAAAACTGAGCAAAAGCGGCGATTCTGAGCACGAAACGCACGTTTTGTGCCAAAACTGAGCAAAAGCGGCGATTCTGAGCACGAAACACACGTTTTGTGGCAAAAGGAGCAATTCGGGGCGTAGAACGCACGTTTTGTGCCAAAAGGAGCAATTCGGTGCGTGAAACGCCCGTTTTGTGCGAAAACTAAGCAAAAGCATCGATTCTGTGCACGAAACGCACGTTTTGTGGCATAGCTGAGTAAAAGCAGCTATTCTGTGCACGAAACGCACGTTTTGTGCCACAACTGAACAAAAGCGGCGATTCTGTGGACGAAACGCACGTTTTGTGCCAAAACTGAGCAAAAGCAGCGATTCTGTGCACGAAACACACGTTCTGTGCCACAACTGAGCAAAAGCGGCGATTCTGTGCACGAAGTGCACGTTTTGTGCCACAGCTGAGCAAAAGCGGCGATTCTGGGCACGAAACACACGTTTTGTTGCAAAAGGAGCAATTCGGTGCGTAGAACGCACGTTTTGTGCCAAAAGGAGCAATTCGGTGCGTGAAACGCACGTTTTGTGCGAAATCCAAGCAGAAGCATCAATTCTGTGCACGAAACGCACGATTTGTGGCATAGCTGAATAAAAGCATCGATTCTGTGCACGAAACGCACGTTTTGTGCTAAAACGGAGCAAAAGCGGCGATTCTGTGCACGAAACGCACGTTTTGTGCCGAAGGGAGCAATTCGGTGCGTGAAACGCACGTTTTGTGCCATAAGTGAGCAAAAGCGGCAGTTCTGTGGACGAAGCGCACGTTTTGTGCCAAAACTGAGCAAGAGCGGCGATTCTGAGCACGAAACAGACGTTTTGTGCCAAATCTAAGCAAAAGCGGCTATTCTGTGCACGAAACACACGTTTTGTGGCAAAAGGAGCAATTCGGGGCGTAGAACGCACGTTTTGTGCCAAAAGGAGCAATTCGGTGCGTGAAACGCGCGTTTTGTGCGAAAACTAAGCAAAAGCATCGATTCTGTGCACGAAACGCACGTTTTGTGGCATAGCTGAGTAAAAGCAGCTATTCTGTGCACGAAACGCACGTTTTGTGCCACAACTGAACAAAAGCGGCGATTCTGTGCACGAAACGCCCGTTTTGCGCCAAAAGGAGCAATGCTGTGCACGAAAGTCACGTTTTGTGCCAAAACTGAGCAAAAGCAGCTACTCCGTGGACGAAACGCACGTTTTGTGCCACAACTGAGCAAAAGCGGCGATTCTGAGCACGAAACGCACGTTTTGTGCCAAAACTGAGCAAAAGCGGCGATACTGTGCACAAAACACACGTTCTGTGCCACAACTGAGCAAAAGCGGCGATTCTGTGCACGAAGTGCACGTTTTGTGCCACAGCTGAGCAAAAGCGGCGATTCTGGGCACGAAACACCCGTTTTGTTGCAAAAGGAGCAATTCGGGGCGTAGAACGCACGTTTTGTGCCAAAAGGAGCAATTCGGTGCGTGAAACGCACGTTTTGTGCGAAATCCAAGCAGAAGCATCAATTCTGTGCACGAAACGCACGATTTGTGGCATAGCTGAATAAAAGCATCGATTCTGTGCACGAAACGCACGTTTTGTGCCATAGTTGAGCAAAAGCGGCGATCCTGAGCACGAAACGCCCGTTTTGCGCCAAAAGGAGCAATTCGGTGCGTGAAACGCACGTTTTGTGCCAGAACTGAGCAAAAGCGGCGATTCTGTGCACGAAAGGCCCGTTTTGCGCCAAAAGGAACAATTCGGTGTGTGAAACGCACGTTTTGTGCCAAACTGAGCAAAAGCAGCGATTCTGTGCACGAAACGCACGTTTTGTGCCAAAAGGAGCAATTCGGTGTGTGAAACGCACGTTTTGTGCTAAAACGGAGCAAAAGCGGCGATTCTGTGCACGAAACGCAGGTTTTGTGCCGAAGGGAGCAATTCGGTGCGTGAAACGCACGTTTTGTGCCAAACTGAGCAAAAGCAGCGATTCTGTGCACGAAACGCACGTTTTGTGCCAAAACTGAGCAAAAGCGGCCATTCTGTGCAGGAAACGCGCGTTGAGTGCCAAACTCCGCAAAAGCGGCGATTCTGTGCACGAAACGCACGTTTTGTGGCAAAACTGAGCAAAAGCGGCCACTCTGTGCGCGAAACACACGTTTTGTGGCAAAAGGAGCCATTCGGTGCGTGAAACGCACGTTCTGTGCCACAACTGAGCAAAAGCAGCGATTCTCTGCACAAAACGCTCGTTTTGAGCCAAAACTGAGCAAAAGCGGCGATTGTGTGCACGAAACGCTCGCTTTGACCCAAAACTGAGGAAAAGTGGCGATTCTGTGCACGAAACACACGTTTTGTGCCAAAACTGAGCAAAAGCGTCGATTGAGAGCACTAAACGCACGCTTAGTGCCAAAACTGAGCAAAAGCGGCGATTCTGTGCACGAAGGCCCCGTTTTGTTGCAAAACTGTGCAAAAGCGGCGATTCATTGCACGAAACGCTCATTTTAAGCCAAAACTGAGCAAAAGCGGCGGTTCTGTGCACGAAACGCACGTTTTGTGCCAAAACTGAGCAAAAGCATCGATTCTGTGCACGAAACGCATGTTTTGTGGCATAGCTGAGCAAAAGCAGCTATTCTGTGCACGAAATGCACGTTTTGTGCCACAACTGAGCAAAAGCGGCGATTCTGTGCACGAAACCGCACGTTTTATGCAAAAACTGAGCAGAAGCGGCGACTCTGTGAACGAAATGCACGTTTTTAGCCAAAACTCAGCAAAAGCGGCGATTCTATGCACGAAACCGCTCGTTTTGTGCGAGAACGGAGCATAAGCGGCGATTCTGTACACGAAACGCACGTTATGGTCCAAATCGAGCAAAGACGGTGATTCTGGGCACGAAATGCACGTTTTTTGCCAAAATCGAGCGATAGCGGCGATTCTGTGCGTGAAACGCACGTTTTGTGCCAAAACTGAGCAAAAGTGGCGATTCTGTGCACGAAACGCACGGTTTGTGCCAAAACTGAGCAAAAGCGGCGATTCTGTGCACGAAACGGCACGTTTTGTGCGAGAACTGAGGATGAGCGGCAATTCTGTGCACGAACCGCAGGTTCTGTTCCGAAACTGAACAAAAGTGGCGATTCTGTGCACGGAATGCACGTTTTTTGCGAAAATTGAGCGATAGCGGCGATTCTGTGCATGAAACGCACGGTTTGTGCCAAAACTGATCTAAAGCGGCGATTCCGTGCACGAAACGCACGTTTTGTGCCAAAACTCAGCAAAAGCGGCGATTCTGTGCACGAACCGCACGTTTTGTGCCAAGCTGAGCAAAAGCGCCGATTCTGTTCACGAAACGCTCGTTTTGTGCCTGAAGGAGCAATTGGGTGCGTGAAACGCACGTTTTGTGCCAAAACTGAGCAAAAGTGGCGATTCTGTGCACGAAACGCAGGTTTTGTTTCAAAACTGAGCAAAAGCGGCGATTCTGTGCACGAAACGCACGTTTTGTGCCAAGCTGAGCAATAGCGGCGATTCTGTTCACGAAACACACGTTTGGTGCCTGAAGGAGCAATTGGGTGGGTGAAGCGCATGTTTTGTGCCAAAACTGAGCAAAAGTGGCGATTCTGTGCACGAAACGCACGTTTTGTACCAAAACTGAGTAAAAGTGGCGATTCTGCGTACGAAACGCAGGTTTTGTTCCAAAACAGAGCAAAAGCGGCGATTCTGTGCATGAAACGCACGTTTTGTGCTAAAACTGATCAAAAAAGGCGATTCTGTTCACGAAACGCAGGTTTGGTGCCAGAAGGAGCAATTGATTGCGTGAAACGCACGTTTTGTGCCAAAACTGAGCAAAAGCGGCGATTCTGTGCACGAAACGCAAGTTTCGTGCCAGAATCAGCAATTGGGTGCGTGAAGCGCATGTTTTGTGCCAAAACTGAGCAAAAGCGGCGATTCTGTGCACGAAACGCACGATTTGAGACAAAACTGAGCAAAAGCGGCGATTCTGTGCACGAAACGCTCGTTTTGTGCCAGAAGGAGTAATCCGGTGCATGAAACACACGTTTTGTGCCAAAACTGAGCAAAAGCGGCGATTCTTCTCACGAAACACGGGATTTGTGCCAAAACTGAGCAAAAGCGGCGATTCTGTGCACGAAACGCACGTTTTGTGCCAAAACCGAGCTAAAGCGGCGATTCTGTTCACGAAACGCACGTTTTGTGCCAGAAGGAGCAATTGGGAGCGTGGAAAGCACGTTTTTTTTACCAAAACTGAGCAAAAGCGGCGATTCTGTTCACGAAATCGCACGTTCTGTGCGAGAACAGAGCAAATCCTGCGATTCTGTGCACGAAACGCTGGTTTTGTTCCAAAACTGAGCAAAAGCGGCGATTCTGTGCACGAAACGCACGTTTTGAGACAAAACTGAGCAGAAGCGGCGATTCTGTGTACGAAACCGCAGGTTTTGTGCGAGAACTGAGCATAAGCGGCGATTCCGTGCACGAAACGCAAGTTGTGAGACAAAACTGAGCAAAAGCGGCGATTCTGTGAACGAAACGCACATTTTGAGACAAAACTGAGCAAAAGCGGCGATTCTGTGCACGAAACGCTCGTTTTGTGCCAAAGCTGAGAAAAAGCGACGATTCTGTTCACGAAACGCACGTTTTGTGCCAGAAGGAGCAATTCGGTGCGTGAAACACACGTTTTGTACCAAAACTGAGCAAAAGAGGCGATTCTGTGCACGAAACCGCAAGTTTTGTGCGAGAACTGAGCAAAAGCGGCGATTCTCTGCACGAAACGCTCGTTTTGAGACAAAACTGAACAAAAGCGGCGATTCTGTGCACGAAACGCACGTTTTGTTCCAGAAGGAGCAATGGGTGCGTGACACGCACATTTTGTGCCAAAACTGAGCAAAAGTGGGGATTTTGTGCTCGAAACGCAGGTTTTGTTCCAAAACTGAACAAAAGCGGCGATTCTGTTCACGAAACGCTCGCTTTGTGCCAGAAGGAGCAATTCGGTGCATGAAACACACGTTTTGTGCCAAAACTGAGCAAAAGCGGCGATTCTGCTCACGAAACACGGGATTTGTGCCAAAACTGAGCAAAAGCGGCGATTCTGTGCACGAAACGCACGTTTTGTGCCAGAAGGAGCAATTCGGTGCGTGAAACGCACGTTTTGCCCCAAAGCAGAGCAAAAGCGGCGATTCTGTGCATGAAACGCACGTTTTGAGACAAAACTGAGCAGAAGCGGCGATTCTGTGCACGAAACCGCACGTTTTGTGCGAGAACTGAGCATGAGCGGCGATTCTGCACACGAAACGCACGTTTTGCGCCAGAAGGAGCAATTCTGTGCGTGAAACGCACGTTTTGCACGTTTTGTGCCAGAATGAGCAATTCGTTGGGTGAAACACACGTTTTGTACCAAAACTGAGCCAAAGCGGCGATTTTGTGCACGAAACCGAACGTTTTGTGCGAGAACAGAGCAAAAGCGGCGATTCTGTGCACAAAACGCAGGTTTTGTTCCAAAACTGAGCAAAAGCGGCGATTCTGTGCACGAAATACACGTTTTTAGCCAAAATTGAGCGAAAGCGGCGATTCTATGCACGAAACCGCTCGTTTTGGGCGAGAACTGAGCATAAACGGCGATTCTGTGCACGAAACGCACGTTTTGTTCCAAAACAGAGCAAAAACGGCGGATCTGTGCACGAAACGCACGTTTAGATCGAAAACTGAGCAAAAGCGGCGATTCTGTGCACGAAACGCACGTTTTATTCCAGAAGGAGCAATTGGGTGCGTGAAACGCAGGTTCTATTCCAAAACTAAGCAAAAGCGGCGATTCTGTGCACGAAACGCAGGTTTCGTGCCAAAACTGAACAAAAGCGGCGATTCTGTGCACGAAACTCACGTTTTGTGCCAAAACTGAGCAAAAGCGGCGATTCTGTGCATGAAACGCACGTTTTGTGCTAAAACTGATCAAAAAAGGCGATTCTGTTCACGAAACGCACGTTTGGTGCCAGAAGGAGCAATTGATTGCGTGAAACGCACGTTTTGTGCCGAAACTGAGCAAAAGCGGCGATTCTGTGCACGAAACGCAAGTTTCGTGCCAGAATCAGCAATTGGGTGCGTGAAGGGCATGTTTTGTGCCAAAACTGAGCAAAAGCGGCGATTCTGTGCACGAAACTCAGGTTTTGTGCCAGAAGGAGCAATTCTGTGCACGAAACGCACGATTTGAGACAAAACTGAGCAAAAGCGGCGATTCTGTGCACGAAACGCTCGTTTTGTGCCAGAAGGAGTAATCCGGTGCATGAAACACACGTTTTGTGCCAAAACTGAGCAAAAGCGGCGATTCTTCTCACGAAACACGGGATTTGTGCCAAAACTGAGCAAAAGCGGCGATTCTGTGCACGAAACGCACGTTTTGTGCCAAAACCGAGCTAAAGCGGCGATTCTGTTCACGAAACGCACGTTTTGTGCCAGAAGGAGCAATTGGGAGCGTGGAAAGCACGTTTTTTTTACCAAAACTCAGCAAAAGCGGCGATTCTGTTCACGAAATCGCACGTTCTGTGCGAGAACAGAGCAAATCCTGCGATTCTGTGCACGAAACGCTGGTTCTGTTCCAAAACTGAGCAAAAGCGGCGATTCTGTGCACGAAACGCACGTTTTGAGACAAAACTGAGCAGAAGCGGCGATTCTGTGTACGAAACCGCAGGTTTTGTGCGAGAACTGAGCATAAGCGGCGATTCCGTGCACGAAACGCAAGTTGTGAGACAAAACTGAGCAAAAGCGGCGATTCTGTGAACGAAACGCACATTTTGAGACAAAACTGAGCAAAAGCGGCGATTCTGTGCACGAAACGCTCGTTTTGTGCCAAAGCTGAGAAAAAGCGACGATTCTGTTCACGAAACGCACGTTTTGTGCCAGAAGGAGCAATTCGGTGCGTGAAACACACGTTTTGTACCAAAACTGAGCAAAAGAGGCGATTCTGTGCACGAAACCGCAAGTTTTGTGCGAGAACTGAGCAAAAGCGGCGATTCTGTGCACGAAACGCTCGTTTTGAGACAAAACTGAGCAAAAGCGGCGATTCTGTGCACGAAACGCACGTTTTGTTCCAGAAGGAGCAATGGGTGCGTGACACGCACATTTTGTGCCAAAACTGAGCAAAAGTGGGGATTTTGTGCTCGAAACGCAGGTTTTGTTCCAAAACTGAACAAAAGCGGCGATTCTGT
Organism: Stelis phaeoptera; assembly: GCA_943735885.1. Taxonomy (NCBI): domain Eukaryota; kingdom Metazoa; phylum Arthropoda; class Insecta; order Hymenoptera; family Megachilidae; genus Stelis; species Stelis phaeoptera. Next base: position 8,203,062 of record OX030934.1, on the reverse strand, counting down.
TCACGAAACGCTCGTTTTGTGCCAGAAGGAGTAATCCGGTGCATGAAACACACGTTTTGTGCCAAAACTGAGCAAAAGCGGCGATTCTTCTCACGAAACACGGGATTTGTGCCAAAACTGAGCAAAAGCGGCGATTCTGTGCACGAAACGCACGTTTTGTGCCAAAACCGAGCTAAAGCGGCGATTCTGTTCACGAAACGCACGTTTTGTGCCAGACGGAGCAATTGGGAGCGTGGAAAGCACGTTTTTTTTACCAAAACTGAGCAAAAGCGGCGATTCTGTTCACGAAATCGCACGTTCTGTGCGAGAACAGAGCAAATCCTGCGATTCTGTGCACGAAACGCTGGTTCTGTTCCAAAACTGAGCAAAAGCGGCGATTCTGGGCACGAAACGCACGTTTTGAGACAAAACTGAGCAGAAGCGGCGATTCTGTGTACGAAACCGCAGGTTTTGTGCGAGAACTGAGCATAAGCGGCGATTCCGTGCACGAAACGCAAGTTGTGAGACAAAACTGAGCAAAAGCGGCGATTCTGTGAACGAAACGCACATTTTGAGACAAAACTGAGCAAAAGCGGCGATTCTGTGCACGAAACGCTCGTTTTGTGCCAAAGCTGAGAAAAAGCGACGATTCTGTTCACGAAACGCACGTTTTGTGCCAGAAGGAGCAATTCGGTGCGTGAAACACACGTTTTGTACCAAAACTGAGCAAAAGAGGCGATTCTGTGCACGAAACCGCAAGTTTTGTGCGAGAACTGAGCAAAAGCGGCGATTCTGTGCATGAAACGCTCGTTTTGAGACAAAACTGAGCAAAAGCGGCGATTCTGTGCACGAAACGCACGTTTTGTTCCAGAAGGAGCAATGGGTGCGTGACACGCACATTTTGTGCCAAAACTGAGCAAAAGTGGGGATTTTGTGCTCGAAACGCAGGTTTTGTTCCAAAACTGAACAAAAGCGGCGATTCTGTTCACGAAACGCTCGTTTTGTGCCAGAAGGAGCAATTCGGTGCATGAAACACACGTTTTGTGCCAAAACTGAGCAAAAGCGGCGATTCTGCTCACGAAACACGGGATTTGTGCCAAAACTGAGCAAAAGCGGCGATTCTGTGCACGAAACGCACGTTTTGTGCCAGAAGGAGCAATTCGGTGCGTGAAACGCACGTTTTGCCCCAAAACAGAGCAAAAGCGGCGATTCTGTGCATGAAACGCACGTTTTGAGACAAAACTGAGCAGAAGCGGCGATTCTGTGCACGAAACCGCACGTTTTGTGCGAGAACACAGCAAAAGCGGCGATTCTGTGCACAAAACGCAGGTTTTGTTCCAAAACTGAGCAAAAGCGGCGATTCTGTGCACGAAATACACGTTTTTAGCCAAAATTGAGCAAAAGCGGCGATTCTATGCACGAAACCGCTCGTTTTGGGCGAGAACTGAGCATAAACGGCGATTCTGTGCACGAAACGCACGTTTTGCGCCAGAAGGAGCAATTCTGTGCGTGAAACGCACGTTTTGCACGTTTTGTGCCAGAATGAGCAATTCGTTGGGTGAAACACACGTTTTGTACCAAAACTGAGCCAAAGCGGCGATTCTGTGCACGAAACCGAACGTTTTGTGCGAGAACAGAGCAAAAGCGGCGATTCTGTGCACAAAACGCAGGTTTTGTTCCAAAACTGAGCAAAAGCGGCGATTCTGTGCACGAAATACACGTTTTTAGCCAAAATTGAGCGAAAGCGGCGATTCTATGCACGAAACCGCTCGTTTTGGGCGAGAACTGAGCATAAACGGCGATTCTGTGCACGAAACGCACGTTTTGTTCCAAAACAGAGCAAAAACGGCGGATCTGTGCACGAAACGCACGTTTAGATCGAAAACTGAGCAAAAGCGGCGATTCTGTGCACGAAACGCACGTTTTATTCCAGAAGGAGCAATTGGGTGCGTGAAACGCAGGTTCTATTCCAAAACTAAGCAAAAGCGGCGATTCTGTGCACGAAACGCAGGTTTCGTGCCAAAACTGAACAAAAGCGGCGATTCTGTGCACGAAACTCACGTTTTGTGCCAAAACTGAGCAAAAGCGGCGATTCTGTGCATGAAACGCACGTTTTGTGCTAAAACTGATCAAAAAAGGCGATTCTGTTCACGAAACGCACGTTTGGTGCCAGAAGGAGCAATTGATTGCGTGAAACGCACGTTTTGTGCCGAAACTGAGCAAAAGCGGCGATTCTGTGCACGAAACGCAAGTTTCGTGCCAGAATCAGCAATTGGGTGCGTGAAGGGCATGTTTTGTGCCAAAACTGAGCAAAAGCGGCGATTCTGTGCACGAAACTCAGGTTTTGTGCCAGAAGGAGCAATTCTGTGCACGAAACGCACGATTTGAGACAAAACTGAGCAAAAGCGGCGATTCTGTGCACGAAACGCTCGTTTTGTGCCAGAAGGAGTAATCCGGTGCATGAAACACACGTTTTGTGCCAAAACTGAGCAAAAGCGGCGATTCTTCTCACGAAACACGGGATTTGTGCCAAAACTGAGCAAAAGCGGCGATTCTGTGCACGAAACGCACGTTTTGTGCCAAAACCGAGCTAAAGCGGCGATTCTGTTCACGAAACGCACGTTTTGTGCCAGAAGGAGCAATTGGGAGCGTGGAAAGCACGTTTTTTTTACCAAAACTCAGCAAAAGCGGCGATTCTGTTCACGAAATCGCACGTTCTGTGCGAGAACAGAGCAAATCCTGCGATTCTGTGCACGAAACGCTGGTTCTGTTCCAAAACTGAGCAAAAGCGGCGATTCTGTGCACGAAACGCACGTTTTGAGACAAAACTGAGCAGAAGCGGCGATTCTGTGTACGAAACCGCAGGTTTTGTGCGAGAACTGAGCATAAGCGGCGATTCCGAGCACGAAACGCAAGTTGTCAGACAAAACTGAGCAAAAGCGGCGATTCTGTGAACGAAACGCACATTTTGAGACAAAACTGAGCAAAAGCGGCGATTCTGTGCACGAAACGCACGTTTTGTGCCAGAAGGAGCAATTCGGTGCGTGAAACACACGTTTTGTACCAAAACTGAGCAAAAGAGGCGATTCTGTGCACGAAACCGCAAGTTTTGTGCGAGAACTGAGCAAAAGCGGCGATTCTGTGCACGAAACGCTCGTTTTGAGACAAAACTGAGCAAAAGCGGCGATTCTGTGCACGAAACGCACGTTTTGTTCCAGAAGGAGCAATGGGTGCGTGACACGCACATTTTGTGCCAAAACTGAGCAAAAGTGGGGATTTTGTGCTCGAAACGCAGGTTTTGTTCCAAAACTGAACAAAAGCGGCGATTCTGTTCACGAAACGCTCGTTTTGTGCCAGAAGGAGTAATCCGGCGCATGAAACACACGTTTTGTGCCAAAACTGAGCAAAAGCGGCGATTCTTCTCACGAAACACGGGATTTGTGCCAAAACTGAGCAAAAGCGGCGATTCTGTGCACGAAACGCACGTTTTGTGCCAAAACCGAGCTAAAGCGGCGATTCTGTTCACGAAACGCACGTTTTGTGCCAGAAGGAGCAATTGGGAGCGTGGAAAGCACGTTTTTTTTACCAAAACTGAGCAAAAGCGGCGATTCTGTTCACGAAATCGCACGTTCTGTGCGAGAACAGAGCAAATCCTGCGATTCTGTGCACGAAACGCTGGTTCTGTTCCAAAACTGAGCAAAAGCGGCGATTCTGGGCACGAAACGCACGTTTTGAGACAAAACTGAGCAGAAGCGGCTATTCTGTGTACGAAACCGCAGGTTTTGTGCGAGAACTGAGCATAAGCGGCGATTCCGTGCACGAAACGCAAGTTGTGAGACAAAACTGAGCAAAAGCGGCGATTCTGTGAACGAAACGCACATTTTGAGACAAAACTGAGCAAAAGCGGCGATTCTGTGCACGAAACGCTCGTTTTGTGCCAAAGCTGAGAAAAAGCGACGATTCTGTTCACGAAACGCACGTTTTGTGCCAGAAGGAGCAATTCGGTGCGTGAAACACACGTTTTGTACCAAAACTGAGCAAAAGAGGCGATTCTGTGCACGAAACCGCAAGTTTTGTGCGAGAACTGAGCAAAAGCGGCGATTCTGTGCATGAAACGCTCGTTTTGAGACAAAACTGAGCAAAAGCGGCGATTCTGTGCACGAAACGCACGTTTTGTTCCAGAAGGAGCAATGGGTGCGTGACACGCACATTTTGTGCCAAAACTGAGCAAAAGTGGGGATTTTGTGCTCGAAACGCAGGTTTTGTTCCAAAACTGAACAAAAGCGGCGATTCTGTTCACGAAACGCTCGTTTTGTGCCAGAAGGAGCAATTCGGTGCATGAAACACACGTTTTGTGCCAAAACTGAGCAAAAGCGGCGATTCTGCTCACGAAACACGGGATTTGTGCCAAAACTGAGCAAAAGCGGCGATTCTGTGCACGAAACGCACGTTTTGTGCCAGAAGGAGCAATTCGGTGCGTGAAACGCACGTTTTGCCCCAAAACAGAGCAAAAGCGGCGATTCTGTGCATGAAACGCACGTTTTGAGACAAAACTGAGCAAAAGCGGCGATTCTGTGCACGAAACGCACGTTTTGTGCCAGAAGGAGCAATTCGGTGCGTGAAACGCACGTTTTGCCCCAAAACAGAGCAAAAGCGGCGATTCTGTGCACGAAATACACGTTTTTAGCCAAAATTGAGCAAAAGCGGCGATTCTATGCACGAAACCGCTCGTTTTGGGCGAGAACTGAGCATAAACGGCGATTCTGTGCACGAAACGCACGTTTTGTTCCAAAACAGAGCAAAAACGGCGGATCTGTGCACGAAACGCACGTTTAGATCGAAAACTGAGTAAAAGCGGCGATTCTGTGCACGAAACGCACATTTTATTCCAGAAGGAGCAATTGGGTGCGTGAAACGCAGGTTCTATTCCAAAACTAAGCAAAAGCGGCGATTCTGTGCACGAAACGCAGGTTTCGTGCCAAAACTGAACAAAAGCGGCGATTCTGTGCACGAACTCACGTTTTGTGCCAAAACTGAGCAAAAGCGGCGATTCTGCGTACGAAACACGGGATTTGTGTCAAAACTGAGCAAAAGCGGCGATTCTGAGCACGAAACGCACGTTTTGTGCCAAAGCTGAGCAAAAACGGCGGTGCTGTTCACGAAACGCACGTTTTGTGCCAGAAGGAGCAATTCAGTGCGTGAAACGCACGTTTTGCACGTTTTGTGCCAAAACTGAACAAAAGCGGCGATTCTGTTCACGAAACGCACGTTTTGTGCCAGAAGGAGCAATTCGGTGCGTGAAACACACGTTTTGTACCAAAACAGAGCCAAAGCTGCGATTCTGTGCACAAAACGCCCGTTTTGAGCCAAAACTGAGCAAAAGCGGCGATTGTGTGCACGAAACGCTCGTTTTGACCCAAAACTGAGGAAAGGCGGCGATTATGTGCACGAAACGCACGTTTTGTGCCAAAACTGAGCAAAAGCGGCGATTCTGTGCACGAAGGCCCCGTTTTGTTGCAAACCTGTGCAAAAGCGGCGATTCATTGCACGAAACGCTCATTTTAAGCCAAAACTGAGCAAAAGCGGCGGTTCTGTGCACGAAACGCACGTTTTGTGCCAAAACTGAGCAAAAGCATCGATTCTGTGCACGAAACGCACGTTTTGTGGCATAGCTGAGTAAAAGCAGCTATTCTGTGCACGAAACGCACGTTTTGTGCCACAACTGAACAAAAGCGGCGATTCTGTGGACGAAACGCACGTTTTGTGCCAAAACTGAGCAAAAGCGGCGATTCTGTGCACGAAACGCACGTTTTGTTCCAGAAGGAGCAATGGGTGCGTGACACGCACATTTTGTGCCAAAACTGAGCAAAAGTGGGGATTTTGTGCTCGAAACGCAGGTTTTGTTCCAAAACTGAACAAAAGCGGCGATTCTGTTCACGAAACGCTCGTTTTGTGCCAGAAGGAGCAATTCGGTGCATGAAACACACGTTTTGTGCCAAAACTGAGCAAAAGCGGCGATTCTGCTCACGAAACACGGGATTTGTGCCAAAACTGAGCAAAAGCGGCGATTCTGTGCACGAAACGCACGTTTTGTGCCAGAAGGAGCAATTCGGTGCGTGAAACGCACGTTTTGCCCCAAAACAGAGCAAAAGCGGCGATTCTGTGCATGAAACGCACGTTTTGAGACAAAACTGAGCAGAAGCGGCGATTCTGTGCACGAAACCGCACGTTTTGTGCGAGAACACAGCAAAAGCGGCGATTCTGTGCACAAAACGCAGGTTTTGTTCCAAAACTGAGCAAAAGCGGCGATTCTGTGCACGAAATACACGTTTTTAGCCAAAATTGAGCAAAAGCGGCGATTCTATGCACGAAACCGCTCGTTTTGGGCGAGAACTGAGCATAAACGGCGATTCTGTGCACGAAACGCACGTTTTGTTCCAAAACAGAGCAAAAACGGCGGATCTGTGCACGAAACGCACGTTTAGATCGAAAACTGAGTAAAAGCGGCGATTCTGTGCACGAAACGCACATTTTATTCCAGAAGGAGCAATTGGGTGCGTGAAACGCAGGTTCTATTCCAAAACTAAGCAAAAGCGGCGATTCTGTGCACGAAACGCAGGTTTCGTGCCAAAACTGAACAAAAGCGGCGATTCTGTGCACGAACTCACGTTTTGTGCCAAAACTGAGCAAAAGCGGCGATTCTGCGTACGAAACACGGGATTTGTGTCAAAACTGAGCAAAAGCGGCGATTCTGAGCACGAAACGCACGTTTTGTGCCAAAGCTGAGCAAAAACGGCGGTGCTGTTCACGAAACGCACGTTTTGTGCCAGAAGGAGCAATTCAGTGCGTGAAACGCACGTTTTGCACGTTTTGTGCCAAAACTGAACAAAAGCGGCGATTCTGTTCACGAAACGCACGTTTTGTGCCAGAAGGAGCAATTCGGTGCGTGAAACACACGTTTTGTACCAAAACAGAGCCAAAGCTGCGATTCTGTGCACAAAACGCCCGTTTTGAGCCAAAACTGAGCAAAAGCGGCGATTGTGTGCACGAAACGCTCGTTTTGACCCAAAACTGAGGAAAGGCGGCGATTATGTGCACGAAACGCACGTTTTGTGCCAAAACTGAGCAAAAGCGGCGATTCTGTGCACGAAGGCCCCGTTTTGTTGCAAACCTGTGCAAAAGCGGCGATTCATTGCACGAAACGCTCATTTTAAGCCAAAACTGAGCAAAAGCGGCGGTTCTGTGCACGAAACGCACGTTTTGTGCCAAAACTGAGCAAAAGCATCGATTCTGTGCACGAAACGCACGTTTTGTGGCATAGCTGAGTAAAAGCAGCTATTCTGTGCACGAAACGCACGTTTTGTGCCACAACTGAACAAAAGCGGCGATTCTGTGGACGAAACGCACGTTTTGTGCCAAAACTGAGCAAAAGCGGCGATTCTGTGCACGAAACGCACGTTTTGTGCCAAAAGGAGCAATTCGGTGTGTGAAACGCACGTTTTGTGCCATAACTGAGCAAAAGCGGCGATTCTGTGCACGAAACGCCCGTTTTGCGCCAAAAGGAGCAATTCGGTGCGTGAAACGCACGTTTTATGCCAAAACTGAGCAAAAGCAGCGATTCTGTGCACAAAATGCACGTTTTGTGCCACAACTGAGCAAAAGCGGCGATTCTGTGCACGAAACGCTCGTTTTGTGCCAAAAGGAGCAATTCGGTGTGTGAAACGCACGTTTTGTGCCATAACTGAGCAAAAGCGGCGATTCTGTGCACGAAACGCTCGTTTTGAGCCAATACTGAGCAAAAGCGGCGATTCTGTGCACGAAACGCACGTTTTGTGCCAAATCTGAGCAAAAGCGGCGATTCTGTGCACGAAACGCACGTTTTGTGCCAAAACTGAGCAAAAGCGGCGATTCTGTGCACGAAACACACGTTCTGTGCCACAACTGAGCAAAAGCGGCAATTCTGTGCACGAAACACACGTTCTGTGTCAAAATGGGCAATTCGGAGTGTGAAACGCACGTTTTGTGCCAAAACTGTGCAAAAGCGGCGATTCTGTGCACGAAACGCTCGTTTTGAGCCAATACTGAGCAAAAGCGGCGATTCTGTGCACGAAACGCACGTTTTGTGCCAAATCTGAGCAAAAGCGGCGATTCTATGCCCGAAACGCGCGCTCTGTGCAAAAAGGAGCAATTCGGTGCGCGAAACGCACGTTTTGTGCCAAAACTGAGTAAAAGCGGCAGTTCTGTGCACGAAACGCACGTTTTTCGAGAGAACTGAGCAAATCGTCGATTCAGAGCACGAAACGCACGTTTTGTGCCAAAACTAAGCAAAAGCGGCGATTCTGTGCACGAAGCCCCCGTTTTGTTGCAAAACTGTGCAATAGCGGCGATTCATTGCACGAAACGCTCATTTTAAGCCAAAACTGAGCAAAAGCGGCGGTTCTGTGCACGAAACGCACGTTTTGTGCCAAAAGGAGCAATTCGGTGTGTGAAACGCACGTTTTGTGCCATAACTGAGCAAAACCGGCGATTCTGTGCACGAAACGCCCGTCTTGTGCCAAAAGGAGCAATTCGGTGCGTGAAACGCCCGTTTTGTGCGATAACTAAGCAAAAGCATCGATTCTGTGCACGAAACGCACGTTTTGTGGCATAGCTGAGTAAAAGCAGCTATTCTGTGCACAAAACGCACGTTTTGTGCCACAACTGAACAAAAGCGGCGATTCTGTGGACGAAACGCACGTTTTGTGCCAAAACCGAGCAAAAGCGGCGATTCTGTGCACGAAACACACGTTCTGTGTCAAAATGGGCAATTCGGAGTGTGAAACGCACGTTTTGTGCCAAAACTGAGCAAAAGCGGCGATTCTGTGCACGAAACGCCCGTTTTGAGCCAAAACTGAGCAAAAGCATCGATTCTGTGCACGAAACGCATGTTTTGTGGCATAGCTGAGCAAAAGCAGCTATTCTGTGCACGAAATGCACGTTTTGTGCCACAACTGAGCAAAAGCGGCGATTCTGTGCATGAAACGCACGTTTTGTGCCAAAAGGAGCAATTCGGTGTGTGAAACGCACGTTTTGTGCCATAACTGAGCAAAAGCGGCGATTCTGTGCACGAAACGCCCGTTTTGCGCCAAAATTAGCAATTCGGTGCGTGAAACGCACGTTTTATGCCAAAACTGAGCAAAAGCAGCGATTCTGTGCACAAAATGCACGTTTTGTGCCACAACTGAGCAAAAGCGGCGATTCTGTGCACGAAACGCACGTTTTGTGCCAAAAGGAGCAATTCGGTGTGTGAAACGCACGTTTTGTGCCATAACTGAGCAAAAGCGGCGATTCTGTGCACGAAACGCCCGTCTTGTGCCAAAAGGAGCAATTCGGTGCGTGAAACGCCCGTTTTGTGCCAAAACTAAGCAAAAGCATCGATTCTGTGCACGAAACGCACGTTTTGTGGCATAGCTGAGTAAAAGCAGCTATTCTGTGCACGAAACGCACGTTTTGTGCCACAACTGAACAAAAGCGGCGATTCTGTGGACGAAACGCACGTTTTGTGCCAAAACTGAGCAAAAGCGGCGATTCTGTGCACGAAACGCACGTTTTGTGCCAAAACTGAGCAAAAGCGGCGATTCTGTGCACGAAACACCCGTTCTGTGCCACAACTGAGCAAAAGCGGCAATTCTGTGCACGAAACACACGTTCTGTGTCAAAATGGGCAATTCGGAGTGTGAAACGCACGTTTTGTGCCAAAACTGTGCAAAAGCGGCGATTCTGTGCACGAAACGCTCGTTCTGAGCCAATACTGAGCAAAAGCGGCGATTCTGTGCACGAAACGCACGTTTTGTGCCAAATCTGAGCAAAAGCGGCGATTCTATGCCCGAAACGCGCGCTCTGTGCAAAAAGGAGCAATTCGGTGCGTGAAACGCACGTTTTGTGCCAAAACTGAGTAAAAGCGGCAATTCTGTGCACGAAACGCACGTTTTTCGCCAGAACTGAGCAAATCGTCGATTCAGAGCACGAAACGCACGTTTTGTGCCAAAACTAAGCAAAAGCGGCGATTCTGTGCACGAAGCCCCCGTTTTGTTGCAAAACTGTGCAATAGCGGCGATTCATTGCACGAAACGCTCATTTTAAGCCAAAACTGAGCAAAAGCGGCGATTCTGTGCATGAAACGCACGTTTTGTGGCAGAAGGAGCAGTTCTGTGCACGTAACGCTCGTTTTGAGCAACAACTGAGCAAAAGCGGCGATTCTGAGCGCGAGACGCACGTTTTGTGCCAAAACTGAGCAAAAGCGGCGATTCTGTGCATGAAACGCACGGTTTGTGGCAGAAGGAGCAATTCGGTGCGCGAAACGCACGTTTTGTGTCAAAACTGAGCAAAACCGGCGATTCTGTGCACGAAACGCTCGTTTTGAGCCAAAACTGAGCAGAAGCAGCGATTGTCTGCACGAAACGCACGTTTTGTGACAGAAGGAGCATTTCGGTGCGTGAAACGATCGTTTTGTGCCAAAACTGAGCAAAAGCGGCGATTCTGTACACGAAACTTACGTTTTGATGCAAAACTAAGCAAAAGCGGCGATTCTGTGCACGTATCGCTCGTTTTGAGCCAAAACTGAGCAAAATCGGCGATTCTGTGCACGTAACGCACGTTTTGTGCCAAAACCGGGCAAAAGCGGCGATTCTCTGCACAAAACGCTCGTTTTGAGCCAAAACTGAGCAAAAGCGGCGATTGTGTGCACGAAACGCTCGCTTTGACCCAAAACTGAGGAAAAGTGGCGATTCTCTGCACGAAACGCACGTTTTGTGCCAAAACTGAGCAAAAGCATCGATTCTGTGCACGAAACGCATGTTTTGTGGCATAGCTGAGCAAAAGCAGCTATTCTGTGCACGAAATGCACGTTTTGTGCCACAACTGAACAAAAGCGGCGATTCTGTGGACGAAACGCACGTTTTGTGCCAAAACTGAGCAAAAGCGGCGATTCTGTGCACGAAACACGGGATTTGTGCCAAAACTGAGCAAAAGCGGCGATTCTGAGCACGAAACGCTCGATTTGTTGCAAAACTGAGCAAAAACGGCGATTCTGAGCACGAAACGCACGTTTGGTGCCAGAAGGAGCAATTGGGTGCGTGAAACGCACGTTTTGTATCAAAGCTGAGCAAAAGCGGCGATTCTGTACACGAAACTCACGTTTTGTGCCAAAACTGAGCAAAACCGGCGATTCTGTGCATGAAATACACGTTTTTTGCCAAGATTGAGCGATAGCGGCGATTCTGTGCATGAAACGCACGGTTTGTGCCAAAACTGATCTAAAGTGGCGAGTCCGTGTATGAAAGGCTCGTTTGGTGCCAGAAGGAGCAATTGGGTGCGTGAAACGCACGTTTTGTACCAAAGCTGAGCAAACGCGGCGATTCTGTGCACGAAACCGCACGTTTTGTGCGAGAACTGAGCATGATCGGCGATTCTGTGCACGAAACGCAGGTTCTGTTCCAAAACTGAGCAAAAGCGGCGATTCTGTGCACGAAATGCATGTTTTGTGCCAAAACTGAGCAAAAGCGGCGATTCTGTGCATGAAACGCACGTTTTGTGCTAAAACTGAGCAAATGCGGCGATTCTGTGCTCGAAACGCAAGTTTTCTTCCAGAAGGAGCAATTGGGTGCGTGAAACGCACGTTTTTTGCCAAAACTGAGCAAAAGCGGCGATTCTGTGCACGAAACCGCACGTTTTGTGCCAAAGCTGAGCAAAAGCGGCGATTCTGTGCACGAAACCGCACGTTTTGTACGAGAACAGAGCAAAAGTGGCAATTCTGTGCACAAAACGCTGGTTTTGTTCCAAAACCGAGCAAAAGCGGCGATTCTGTGCACGAAACGCACGTTTGGTGCCAGAAGGAGCAATTGGGTGCGTGAAACGCACGTTTTGTATCAAAGCTGAGCAAAAGCGGCGATTCTGTACACGAAACTCACGTTTTGTGCCAAAACTGAGCAAAAGCGGCGATTCTGTGCACGAAACGCACGTTTGGTGCCAGAAGGAGCAATTGGGTGCGTGAGACGCACGTTTTGTATCAAAGCTGAGCAAAAGCGGCGATTCTGTGCACGAAACCGCACGTTTTATGCAAAAACTGAGCAGAAGCGGCGACTCTGTGAACGAAATGCACGTTTTTAGCCAAAACTCAGCAAAAGCGGCGATTCTATGCACGAAACCGCTCGTTTTGTGCGAGAACGGAGCATAAGCGGCGATTCTGTACACGAAACGCACGTTATGGTCCAAATCGAGCAAAGACGGTGATTCTGTGCACGAAACGCACGTTTAGATCGAAAACTGAGCAAAAGCGGCGATTCTGTGCACGAAACGCACGATTTATTCCAGAAGGAGCAATTGGGTGCGTGAAACGCAGGTTTTATTCCAAAACTGAGCAAAAGCGGCGATTCTGTGCACGAAACGCAGGTTTCGTACCAAAACTGAGCAAAAGCGGCGATTCTGTGCACGAAACTCGCGTTTTGTGCCAAAACTGAGCAAAAGCGGCGATTATATGCACGAAAAGGACGTTTTGTGCCAAAAATGAGCAAAAGCCGCGACTCTGTGCACGAAACACACGTTTTGTTTCAAAACTGAGCAAAAGCGGCGATTCTGTGCACGTAACCGCACGTTTTGTGCGAGAACTGAGAATGAGCGGCAATTCTGCGCACGAACCGCAGGTTCTGTTCCAAAACTGAGCAAAAGCGGCGATTCTGGGCACGAAATGCACGTTTTTTGCCAAAATCGAGCGATAGCGGCGATTCTGTGCGTGAAACGCACGTTTTGTGCCAAAACTGAGCAAAAGTGGCGATTCTGTGCACGAAACGCACGGTTTGTGCCAAAACTGAGCAAAAGCGGCGATTCTGTGCACGAAACGGCACGTTTTGTGCGAGAACTGAGGATGAGCGGCAATTCTGTGCACGAACCGCAGGTTCTGTTCCGAAACTGAACAAAAGTGGCGATTCTGTGCACGGAATGCACGTTTTTTGCGAAAATTGAGCGATAGCGGCGATTCTGTGCATGAAACGCACGGTTTGTGCCAAAACTGATCTAAAGCGGCGATTCCGTGCACGAAACGCACGTTTTGTGCCAAAACTCAGCAAAAGCGGCGATTCTGTGCACGAACCGCACGTTTTGTGCCAAGCTGAGCAAAAGCGCCGATTCTGTTCACGAAACGCTCGTTTTGTGCCTGAAGGAGCAATTGGGTGCGTGAAACGCACGTTTTGTGCCAAAACTGAGCAAAAGTGGCGATTCTGTGCACGAAACGCAGGTTTTGTTTCAAAACTGAGCAAAAGCGGCGATTCTGTGCACGAAACGCACGTTTTGTGCCAAGCTGAGCAATAGCGGCGATTCTGTTCACGAAACACACGTTTGGTGCCTGAAGGAGCAATTGGGTGGGTGAAGCGCATGTTTTGTGCCAAAACTGAGCAAAAGTGGCGATTCTGTGCACGAAACGCACGTTTTGTACCAAAACTGAGTAAAAGTGGCGATTCTGCGTACGAAACGCAGGTTTTGTTCCAAAACAGAGCAAAAGCGGCGATTCTGTGCATGAAACGCACGTTTTGTGCTAAAACTGATCAAAAAAGGCGATTCTGTTCACGAAACGCAGGTTTGGTGCCAGAAGGAGCAATTGATTGCGTGAAACGCACGTTTTGTGCCAAAACTGAGCAAAAGCGGCGATTCTGTGCACGAAACGCAAGTTTCGTGCCAGAATCAGCAATTGGGTGCGTGAAGCGCATGTTTTGTGCCAAAACTGAGCAAAAGCGGCGATTCTGTGCACGAAACGCACGATTTGAGACAAAACTGAGCAAAAGCGGCGATTCTGTGCACGAAACGCTCGTTTTGTGCCAGAAGGAGTAATCCGGTGCATGAAACACACGTTTTGTGCCAAAACTGAGCAAAAGCGGCGATTCTTCTCACGAAACACGGGATTTGTGCCAAAACTGAGCAAAAGCGGCGATTCTGTGCACGAAACGCACGTTTTGTGCCAAAACCGAGCTAAAGCGGCGATTCTGTTCACGAAACGCACGTTTTGTGCCAGAAGGAGCAATTGGGAGCGTGGAAAGCACGTTTTTTTTACCAAAACTGAGCAAAAGCGGCGATTCTGTTCACGAAATCGCACGTTCTGTGCGAGAACAGAGCAAATCCTGCGATTCTGTGCACGAAACGCTGGTTTTGTTCCAAAACTGAGCAAAAGCGGCGATTCTGTGCACGAAACGCACGTTTTGAGACAAAACTGAGCAGAAGCGGCGATTCTGTGTACGAAACCGCAGGTTTTGTGCGAGAACTGAGCATAAGCGGCGATTCCGTGCACGAAACGCATGTTGTGAGACAAAACTGAGCAAAAGCGGCGATTCTGTGAACGAAACGCACATTTTGAGACAAAACTGAGCAAAAGCGGCGATTCTGTGCACGAAACGCTCGTTTTGTGCCAAAGCTGAGAAAAAGCGACGATTCTGTTCACGAAACGCACGTTTTGTGCCAGAAGGAGCAATTCGGTGCGTGAAACACACGTTTTGTACCAAAACTGAGCAAAAGAGGCGATTCTGTGCACGAAACCGCAAGTTTTGTGCGAGAACTGAGCAAAAGCGGCGATTCTGTGCACGAAACGCTCGTTTTGAGACAAAACTGAACAAAAGCGGCGATTCTGTGCACGAAACGCACGTTTTGTTCCAGAAGGAGCAATGGGTGCGTGACACGCACATTTTGTGCCAAAACTGAGCAAAAGTGGGGATTTTGTGCTCGAAACGCAGGTTTTGTTCCAAAACTGAACAAAAGCGGCGATTCTGTTCACGAAACGCTCGCTTTGTGCCAGAAGGAGCAATTCGGTGCATGAAACACACGTTTTGTGCCAAAACTGAGCAAAAGCGGCGATTCTGCTCACGAAACACGGGATTTGTGCCAAAACTGAGCAAAAGCGGCGATTCTGTGCACGAAACTCACGTTTTGTGCCAGAAGGAGCAATTCGGTGCGTGAAACGCACGTTTTGCCCCAAAACAGAGCAAAAGCGGCGATTCTGTGCATGAAACGCACGTTTTGAGACAAAACTGAGCAGAAGCGGCGATTCTGTGCACGAAACCGCACGTTTTGTGCGAGAACTGAGCATGAGCGGCGATTCTGCACACGAAACGCACGTTTTGCGCCAGAAGGAGCAATTCTGTGCGTGAAACGCACGTTTTGCACGTTTTGTGCCAGAATGAGCAATTCGTTGGGTGAAACACACGTTTTGTACCAAAACTGAGCCAAAGCGGCGATTCTGTGCACGAAACCGAACGTTTTGTGCGAGAACAGAGCAAAAGCGGCGATTCTGTGCACAAAACGCAGGTTTTGTTCCAAAACTGAGCAAAAGCGGCGATTCTGTGCACGAAATACACGTTTTTAGCCAAAATTGAGCGAAAGCGGCGATTCTATGCACGAAACCGCTCGTTTTGGGCGAGAACTGAGCATAAACGGCGATTCTGTGCACGAAACGCACGTTTTGTTCCAAAACAGAGCAAAAACGGCGGATCTGTGCACGAAACGCACGTTTAGATCGAAAACTGAGCAAAAGCGGCGATTCTGTGCACGAAACGCACGTTTTATTCCAGAAGGAGCAATTGGGTGCGTGAAACGCAGGTTCTATTCCAAAACTAAGCAAAAGCGGCGATTCTGTGCACGAAACGCAGGTTTCGTGCCAAAACTGAACAAAAGCGGCGATTCTGTGCACGAAACTCACGTTTTGTGCCAAAACTGAGCAAAAGCGGCGATTCTGTGCATGAAACGCACGTTTTGTGCTAAAACTGATCAAAAAAGGCGATTCTGTTCACGAAACGCACGTTTGGTGCCAGAAGGAGCAATTGATTGCGTGAAACGCACGTTTTGTGCCGAAACTGAGCAAAAGCGGCGATTCTGTGCACGAAACGCAAGTTTCGTGCCAGAATCAGCAATTGGGTGCGTGAAGGGCATGTTTTGTGCCAAAACTGAGCAAAAGCGGCGATTCTGTGCACGAAACTCAGGTTTTGTGCCAGAAGGAGCAATTCTGTGCACGAAACGCACGATTTGAGACAAAACTGAGCAAAAGCGGCGATTCTGTGCACGAAACGCTCGTTTTGTGCCAGAAGGAGTAATCCGGTGCATGAAACACACGTTTTGTGCCAAAACTGAGCAAAAGCGGCGATTCTTCTCACGAAACACGGGATTTGTGCCAAAACTGAGCAAAAGCGGCGATTCTATGCACGAAACGCACGTTTTGTGCCAAAACCGAGCTAAAGCGGCGATTCTGTTCACGAAACGCACGTTTTGTGCCAGAAGGAGCAATTGGGAGCGTGGAAAGCACGTTTTTTTTACCAAAACTGAGCAAAAGCGGCGATTCTGTTCACGAAATCGCACGTTCTGTGCGAGAACAGAGCAAATCCTGCGATTCTGTGCACGAAACGCTGGTTCTGTTCCAAAACTGAGCAAAAGCGGCGATTCTGTGCACGAAACGCACGTTTTGAGACAAAACTGAGCAGAAGCGGCGATTCTGTGTACGAAACCGCAGGTTTTGTGCGAGAACTGAGCATAAGCGGCGATTCCGTGCACGAAACGCATGTTGTGAGACAAAACTGAGCAAAAGCGGCGATTCTGTGAACGAAACGCACATTTTGAGACAAAACTGAGCAAAAGCGGCGATTCTGTGCACGAAACGCTCGTTTTGTGCCAAAGCTGAGAAAAAGCGACGATTCTGTTCACGAAACGCACGTTTTGTGCCAGAAGGAGCAATTCGGTGCGTGAAACACACGTTTTGTGCCAAAACTGAGCAAAAGTGGGGATTTTGTGCTCGAAACGCAGGTTTTGTTCCAAAACTGAACAAAAGCGGCGATTCTGTTCACGAAACGCTCGCTTTGTGCCAGAAGGAGCAATTCGGTGCATGAAACACACGTTTTGTGCCAAAACTGAGCAAAAGCGGCGATTCTGCTCACGAAACACGGGATTTGTGCCAAAACTGAGCAAAAGCGGCGATTCTGTGCACGAAACGCACGTTTTGTGCCAGAAGGAGCAATTCGGTGCGTGAAACGCACGTTTTGCCCCAAAACAGAGCAAAAGCGGCGATTCTGTGCATGAAACGCACGTTTTGAGACAAAACTGAGCAGAAGCGGCGATTCTGTGCACGAAACCGCACGTTTTGTGCGAGAACTGAGCATGAGCGGCGATTCTGCACACGAAACGCACGTTTTGCGCCAGAAGGAGCAATTCTGTGCGTGAAACGCACGTTTTGCACGTTTTGTGCCAGAATGAGCAATTCGTTGGGTGAAGCACACGTTTTGTACCAAAACTGAGGCAAAGCGGCGATTCTGTGCACGAAACCGAACGTTTTGTGCGAGAACAGAGCAAAAGCGGCGATTCTGTGCACAAAACGCAGGTTTTGTTCCAAAACTGAGCAAAAGCGGCGATTCTGTGCACGAAATACACGTTTTTAGCCAAAATTGAGCGAAAGCGGCGATTCTATGCACGAAACCGCTCGTTTTGGGCGAGAACTGAGCATAAACGGCGATTCTGTGCACGAAACGCACGTTTTGTTCCAAAACAGAGCAAAAACGGCGGATCTGTGCACGAAACGCACGTTTAGATCGAAAACTGAGCAAAAGCGGCGATTCTGTGCACGAAACGCACGTTTTATTCCAGAAGGAGCAATTGGGTGCGTGAAACGCAGGTTCTATTACAAAACTAAGCAAAAGCGGCGATTCTGTGCACGAAACGCAGGTTTCGTGCCAAAACTGAACAAAAGCGGCGATTCTGTGCACGAAACTCACGTTTTGTGCCAAAACTGAGCAAAAGCGGCGATTCTGTGCATGAAACGCACGTTTTGTGCTAAAACTGATCAAAAAAGGCGATTCTGTTCACGAAACGCACGTTTGGTGCCAGAAGGAGCAATTGATTGCGTGAAACGCACGTTTTGTGCCGAAACTGAGCAAAAGCGGCGATTCTGTGCACGAAACGCAAGTTTCGTGCCAGAATCAGCAATTGGGTGCGTGAAGGGCATGTTTTGTGCCAAAACTGAGCAAAAGCGGCGATTCTGTGCACGAAACTCAGGTTTTGTGCCAGAAGGAGCAATTCTGTGCACGAAACGCACGATTTGAGACAAAACTGAGCAAAAGCGGCGATTCTGTGCACGAAACGCTCGTTTTGTGCCAGAAGGAGTAATCCGGTGCATGAAACACACGTTTTGTGCCAAAACTGAGCAAAAGCGGCGATTCTTCTCACGAAACACGGGATTTGTGCCAAAACTGAGCAAAAGCGGCGATTCTATGCACGAAACGCACGTTTTGTGCCAAAACCGAGCTAAAGCGGCGATTCTGTTCACGAAACGCACGTTTTGTGCCAGAAGGAGCAATTGGGAGCGTGGAAAGCACGTTTTTTTTACCAAAACTGAGCAAAAGCGGCGATTCTGTTCACGAAATCGCACGTTCTGTGCGAGAACAGAGCAAATCCTGCGATTCTGTGCACGAAACGCTGGTTCTGTTCCAAAACTGAGCAAAAGCGGCGATTCTGTGCACGAAACGCACGTTTTGAGACAAAACTGAGCAGAAGCGGCGATTCTGTGTACGAAACCGCAGGTTTTGTGCGAGAACTGAGCATAAGCGGCGATTCCGTGCACGAAACGCAAGTTGTGAGACAAAACTGAGCAAAAGCGGCGATTCTGTGAACGAAACGCACATTTTGAGACAAAACTGAGCAAAAGCGGCGATTCTGTGCACGAAACGCTCGTTTTGTGCCAAAGCTGAGAAAAAGCGACGATTCTGTTCACGAAACGCACGTTTTGTGCCAGAAGGAGCAATTCGGTGCGTGAAACACACGTTTTGTACCAAAACTGAGCAAAAGAAGCGATTCTGTGCACGAAACCGCAAGTTTTGTGCGAGAACTGAGCAAAAGCGGCGATTCTGTGCACGAAACGCTCGTTTTGAGACAAAACTGAGCAAAAGCGGCGATTCTGTGCACGAAACGCAAGTTTCGTGCCAGAATCAGCAATTGGGTGCGTGAAGGGCATGTTTTGTGCCAAAACTGAGCAAAAGCGGCGATTCTGTGCACGAAACTCAGGTTTTGTGCCAGAAGGAGCAATTCTGTGCACGAAACGCACGATTTGAGACAAAACTGAGCAAAAGCGGCGATTCTGTGCACGAAACGCTCGTTTTGTGCCAGAAGGAGTAATCCGGTGCATGAAACACACGTTTTGTGCCAAAACTGAGCAAAAGCGGCGATTCTTCTCACGAAACACGGGATTTGTGCCAAAACTGAGCAAAAGCGGCGATTCTATGCACGAAACGCACGTTTTGTGCCAAAACCGAGCTAAAGCGGCGATTCTGTTCACGAAACGCACGTTTTGTGCCAGAAGGAGCAATTGGGAGCGTGGAAAGCACGTTTTTTTTACCAAAACTGAGCAAAAGCGGCGATTCTGTTCACGAAATCGCACGTTCTGTGCGAGAACAGAGCAAATCCTGCGATTCTGTGCACGAAACGCTGGTTCTGTTCCAAAACTGAGCAAAAGCGGCGATTCTGTGCACGAAACGCACGTTTTGAGACAAAACTGAGCAGAAGCGGCGATTCTGTGTACGAAACCGCAGGTTTTGTGCGAGAACTGAGCATAAGCGGCGATTCCGTGCACGAAACGCAAGTTGTGAGACAAAACTGAGCAAAAGCGGCTATTCTGTGAACGAAACGCACATTTTGAGACAAAACTGAGCAAAAGCGGCGATTCTGTGCACGAAACGCTCGTTTTGTGCCAAAGCTGAGAAAAAGCGACGATTCTGTTCACGAAACGCACGTTTTGTGCCAGAAGGAGCAATTCGGTGCGTGAAACACACGTTTTGTACCAAAACTGAGCAAAAGAAGCGATTCTGTGCACGAAACCGCAAGTTTTGTGCGAGAACTGAGCAAAAGCGGCGATTCTGTGCACGAAACGCTCGTTTTGAGACAAAACTGAGCAAAAGCGGCGATTCTGTGCACGAAACGCACGTTTTGTTCCAGAAGGAGCAATGGGTGCGTGACACGCACATTTTGTGCCAAAACTGAGCAAAAGTGGGGATTTTGTGCTCGAAACGCAGGTTTTGTTCCAAAACTGAACAAAAGCGGCGATTCTGTTCACGAAACGCTCGTTTTGTGCCAGAAGGAGTAATCCGGTGCATGAAACACACGTTTTGTGCCAAAACTGAGCAAAAGCGGCGATTCTTCTCACGAAACACGGGATTTGTGCCAAAACTGAGCAAAAGCGGCGATTCTGTGCACGAAACGCACGTTTTGTGCCAAAACCGAGCTAAAGCGGCGATTCTGTTCACGAAACGCACGTTTTGTGCCAGAAGGAGCAATTGGGAGCGTGGAAAGCACGTTTTTTTTACCAAAACTGAGCAAAAGCGGCGATTCTGTTCACGAAATCGCACGTTCTGTGCGAGAACAGAGCAAATCCTGCGATTCTGTGCACGAAACGCTGGTTCTGTTCCAAAACTGAGCAAAAGCGGCGATTCTGGGCACGAAACGCACGTTTTGAGACAAAACTGAGCAGAAGCGGCGATTCTGTGTACGAAACCGCAGGTTTTGTGCGAGAACTGAGCATAAGCGGCGATTCCGTGCACGAAACGCAAGTTGTGAGACAAAACTGAGCAAAAGCGGCGATTCTGTGAACGAAACGCACATTTTGAGACAAAACTGAGCAAAAGCGGCGATTCTGTGCACGAAACGCTCGTTTTGTGCCAAAGCTGAGAAAAAGCGACGATTCTGTTCACGAAACGCACGTTTTGTGCCAGAAGGAGCAATTCGGTGCGTGAAACACACGTTTTGTACCAAAACTGAGCAAAAGAGGCGATTCTGTGCACGAAACCGCAAGTTTTGTGCGAGAACTGAGCAAAAGCGGCGATTCTGTGCACGAAACGCTCGTTTTGAGACAAAACTGAGCAAAAGCGGCGATTCTGTGCACGAAACGCACGTTTTGTTCCAGAAGGAGCAATGGGTGCGTGACACGCACATTTTGTGCCAAAACTGAGCAAAAGCGGCGATTCTGCTCACGAAACACGGGATTTGTGCCAAAACTGAGCAAAAGCGGCGATTCTGTGCACGAAACGCACGTTTTGTGCCAGAAGGAGCAATTCGGTGCGTGAAACGCACGTTTTGCCCCAAAACAGAGCAAAAGCGGCGATTCTGTGCATGAAACGCACGTTTTGAGACAAAACTGAGCAGAAGCGGCGATTCTGTGCACGAAACCGCACGTTTTGTGCGAGAACAGAGCAAAAGCGGCGATTCTGTGCACAAAACGCAGGTTTTGTTCCAAAACTGAGCAAAAGCGGCGATTCTGTGCACGAAATACACGTTTTTAGCCAAAATTGAGCAAAAGCGGCGATTCTATGCACGAAACCGCTCGTTTTGGGCGAGAACTGAGCATAAACGGCGATTCTGTGCACGAAACGCACGTTTTGTTCCAAAACAGAGCAAAAACGGCGGATCTGTGCACGAAACGCACGTTTAGATCGAAAACTGAGTAAAAGCGGCGATTCTGTGCACGAAACGCACGTTTTATTCCAGAAGGAGCAATTGGGTGCGTGAAACGCAGGTTCTATTCCAAAACTAAGCAAAAGCGGCGATTCTGTGCACGAAACGCAGGTTTCGTGCCAAAACTGAACAAAAGCGGCGATTCTGTGCACGAACTCACGTTTTGTGCCAAAACTGAGCAAAAGCGGCGATTCTGCGTACGAAACACGGGATTTGTGTCAAAACTGAGCAAAAGCGGCGATTCTGAGCACGAAACGCACGTTTTGTTGCAAAACTGAGTAAAAACGGCGATTCTGTGCACGAAACTCACGGTTTGTGCCAAAAATGAGATAAAGCGGCAAATCCGTGCACCAAGCGCACGTTTTGTGCCAAAACTGTGCAAAAGCGGCGAATCTCTGCACGAAACGCACGTTTTGTGCCAAAGCTGAGCAAAAACGGCGGTGCTGTTCACGAAACGCACGTTTTGTGCCAGAAGGAGCAATTCAGTGCGTGAAACGCACGTTTTGCACGTTTTGTGCCAAAACTGAACAAAAGCGGCGATTCTGTTCACGAAACGCACGTTTTGTGCCAGAAGGAGCAATTCGGTGCGTGAAACACACGTTTTGTACCAAAACAGAGCCAAAGCTGCGATTCTGTGCACGAAACCGCACGTTTTGTGCGAGAACAGAGCAAAAGCGGAGATTCTGTGCACAAAACGCTGGTTTTGTTCCAAAACCGAGCAATAGCGGCGATTCTGTGCACGAAACGCTGGTTCTGTTGAAAAACTGAGCAAAAGCGGCGATTCTGTGCACGAAAGGCTGGTTCTGTTGAAAAACTGAGCAAAAGCGGCGATTCTGTGCACGAAAAGCAGATTGTGTTGCAAAACTGAGCAAAAGCGGCGATTCTGTGCACGAAACCGCACGGTTTGTGCGAGGACTGTGCATGAGCGGCGATTCTGTGCACGAAACGCTGGTTCTGTTGAAAAACTGAGCAAAAGCGGCGATTCTGTGCACGAAACGCTCGTTTTGTGCCAGAGCTGAGCAAAAGCAGCGATTCTGTTCACGAAACGCACGTTTTGTGCCAGAAGGAGCAATTCGGTGCGTGAAACGCACGTTTTGCCCCAAACCTGAGCAAAAGCGGCGATTCTCTGCACGAAACCGCACGTTTTGTGCGAGAACTGAGTATAAGCGGCGATTCTGTGCACGAAACGCTGGTTTTGTTCCAAAACTGAGCAAAAGCGGCGATTCTGCGCACGAAACGTAGGTTTTGTTCCAACACTGAGCAAAAGCGGTGATTCTGTGCACGAAATGCACGTATTTTGCCAAAATTGAGCGATAGCGGCGGTTCTGTGCATGAAACGCACCGTTTGTGCCAAAACTGATCTAAAGCGGCGATTCCGTGCACGAAACGCGCGTTTTGAGACAAAACTGAGCAAAAGCGGCGATTCTGTGCACGAAACCGCTCGTTTTGTAGGAGAACTGAGCATAAGCGGCGATTATGTGCGCGAAATGCAAGTTGTGTTCCAAAACTGAGCAAAAGCGGCGATTCTGTGCACGAAACGCACGTTTTGTTCCAGAAGGAACAATTGGGTGCGTGAAACGCACATTTTGTGCCAAAACTGAGAAAAAGTGGCGATTTTGTGCTCGAAACGCAGGTTTTGTTCCAAAACTGAACAAAAGCGGCGAATCTGTTCACGAAACGCTCGTTTTGTGCCAGAAGGAGTAATTCGGTGCGTGAAACACACGTTTTGTGCCAAAACTGAGCAAAAGCGGCGATTCTGCGCACGAAACACGGGATTTGTGCCAAAACTGAGCAAAAGCGGCGATTCTGTGCACGAAACGCACGTATTGTGCCAAAACCGAGCTAAAGCGGCGATTCTGTTCACGAAACGCACGTTTTGTGCCAGAAGGAGCAATTGGGAGCGTGGAAAGCACGTTTTTTTACCAAAACTGAGCAAAAGCGGCGATTCTGTTCACGAAATCGCACGTTCTGTGCGAGAACAGAGCAAATCCTGCGATTCTGTGCACGAAACGCAGGTTTTGTTCCAAAACTGAGCAAAAGCGGCGATTCTGTGCACGAAACGCACGTTTTGAGACAAAACTGAGCAGAAGCGGCGATTCTGTGTACGAAACCGCAGGTTTTGTGCGAGAACTGAGCATAAGCGGCGATTCCGTGCACGAAACGCAAGTTGTGAGACAAAACTGAGCAAAAGCGGCGATTCTGTGAACGAAACGCGCATTTTGAGACAAAACTGAGCAAAAGCGGCGATTCTGTGCACGAAACGCTCGTTTTGTGCCAAAGCTGAGAAAAAGCGACGATTCTGTTCACGAAACGCACGTTTTGTGCCAGGAGGAGCAATTCGGTGCGTGAAACACACGTTTTGTACCAAAACTGAGCAAAATAGGCGATTCTGTGCACGAAACCGCAAGTTTTGTGCGAGAACTGAGCAAAAGCGGCGATTCTGTGCACGAAACGCTCGTTTTGAGACAAAACTGAGCAAAAGCGGCGATTCTGTGCACGAAACGCACGTTTTGTTCCAGAAGGAGCAATGGGTGCGTGACACGCACATTTTGTGCCAAAACTGAGCAAAAGTGGGGATTTTGTGCTCGAAACGCAGGTTTTGTTCCAAAACTGAACAAAAGCGGCGATTCTGTTCACGAAACGCTCGTTTTGTGCCAGAAGGAGCAATTCGGTGCATGAAACTCACGTTTTGTGCCAAAACTGAGCAAAAGCGGCGATTCTGCTCACGAAACACGGGATTTGTGCCAAAACTGAGCAAAAGCGGCGATTCTGTGCACGAAACGCACGTTTTGTGCCAGAAGGAGCAATTCGGTGAGTGAAACGCACGTTTTGCCCCAAAACAGAGCAAAAGCGGCGATTCTGTGCACGAAACGCACGTTTTGAGACAAAACTGAGCAGAAGCGGCGATTCTGTGCACGAAACCGCACGTTTTGTGCGAGAACTGAGCATAAGCGGCGATTCTGTGCACGAAACGCACGTTTTGAGACAAAACTGAGCAGAAGCGGCGATTCTGTGCACGAAACCGCACGTTTTGTGCGAGAACTGAGCATAAGCGGCGATTCTGTGCACGAAACGCAAGTTGTGCGACAAAACTGAGCAAAAGCGGCGGTTCTGTGAACGAAACGCACATTTTGAGCCAAAACTGAGCAAAATCGGCGATTCTGTGCACGAAACGCACGTTTTGTGCCAGAAGGAGCAATTCGGTGAGTGAAACGCACGTTTTGCCCCAAAACAGAGCCAAAGCGGCGATTCTGTGCACGAAACCGAACGTTTTGTGCGAGAACAGAGCAAAAGCGGCGATTCTGTGCACAAAACGCAGGTTTTGTGCCAAAACTGATCTAAAGTGGCGATTCGGTGTACGAAACGCACGTTTTGTGCCAAAACTCAGCAAAGGCGGCAATTCTATGCACGAAACCGCTCGTTTTGGCCGAGAACTGAGCATAAACGGCGATTCTGTGCACGAAACGCACGTTTTGCGCCAGAAGGAGCAATTCTGTACGTGAAACGCACGTTTTGCACGTTTTGTGCCAGAATGAGCAATTCGTTGCGTGAAACACACGTTTTGTACCAAAACTGAGCCAAAGCGGCGATTCTGTGCACGAAACCGAACGTTTTGTGCGAGAACAGAGCAAAAGCGGCGATTCTGTGCACAAAACGCAGGTTTTGTGCCAAAACTGATCTAAAGTGGCGATTCGGTGTACGAAACGCACGTTTTGTGCCAAAACTCAGCAAAGGCGGCAATTCTATGCACGAAACCGCTCGTTTTGGCCGAGAACTGAGCATAAACGGCGATTCTGTGCACGAAACGCACGTTTTGTTCCAGAAGGAGCAATTGGGTGCGTGAAACGCACGTTTTGAGACAAAACTGAGCAAAAGCGGCGATTCTGTGCACAAAACCCACGTTTTGTGCCAAACCTGAGCAAAAGCGGCGATTCTCTGCACGAAACCGCACGTTTTGTGCGAGAACTGAGTATAAGCGGCGATTCTGTGCACGAAACGCTGGTTTTGTTCCAAAACTGAGCAAAAGCGGCGATTCTGCGCACGAAACGTAGGTTTTGTTCCAACACTGAGCAAAAGCGGTGATTCTGTGCACGAAATGCACGTATTTTGCCAAAATTGAGCGATAGCGGCGGTTCTGTGCATGAAACGCACCGTTTGTGCCAAAACTGATCTAAAACGGCGATTCCGTGCACGAAACGCGCGTTTTGTGCCAGAAGGAGTAATTCGGTGCGTGAAACACACGTTTTGTGCCAAAACTGAGCAAAAGCGGCGATTCTGCGCACGAAACACGGGATTTGTGCCAAAACTGAGCAAAAGCGGCGATTCTGTGCACGAAACGCACGTATTGTGCCAAAACCGAGCTAAAGCGGCGATTCTGTTCACGAAACGCACGTTTTGTGCCAGAAGGAGCAATTGGGAGCGTGGAAAGCACGTTTTTTTACCAAAACTGAGCAAAAGCGGCGATTCTGTTCACGAAATCGCACGTTCTGTGCGAGAACAGAGCAAATCCTGCGATTCTGTGCACGAAACGCAGGTTTTATTCCAAAACTGAGCAAAAGCGGCGATTCTGTGCACGAAACGCACGTTTTGAGACAAAACTGAGCAGAAGCGGCGATTCTGTGTACGAAACCGCAGGTTTTGTGCGAGAACTGAGCATAAGCGGCGATTCCGTGCACGAAACGCAAGTTGTGAGACAAAACTGAGCAAAAGCGGCGATTCTGTGAACGAAACGCACATTTTGAGACAAAACTGAGCAAAAGCGGCGATTCTGTGCACGAAACGCTCGTTTTGTGCCAAAGCTGAGAAAAAGCAACGATTCTGTTCACGAAACGCACGTTTTGTGCCAGAAGGAGCAATTCGGTGCGTGAAACACACGTTTTGTACCAAAACTGAGCAAAAGAGGCGATTCTGTGCACGAAACCGCAAGTTTTGTGCGAGAACTGAGCAAAAGCGGCGATTCTGTGCACGAAACGCTCGTTTTGAGACAAAACTGAGCAAAAGCGGCGATTCTGTGCACGAAACGCACGTTTTGTTCCAGAAGGAGCAATGGGTGCGTGACACGCACATTTTGTGCCAAAACTGAGCAAAAGTGGGGATTTTGTGCTCGAAACGCAGGTTTTGTTCCAAAACTGAACGAAAGCGGCGATTCTGTTCCCGAAACGCTCGTTTTGTGCCAGAAGGAGCAATTCGGTGCATGAAACACACGTTTTGTGCCAAAACTGAGCAAAAGCGGCGATTCTGCCCACGAAACACGGGATTTGTGCCAAAACTGAGCAAAAGCGGCGATTCTGTGCACGAAACGCACGTTTTGTGCCAGAAGGAGCAATTCGGTGAGTGAAACGCACGTTTTGCCCCAAAACAGAGCAAAAGCGGCGATTCTGTGCACGAAACGCACGTTTTGAGACAAAACTGAGCAGAAGCGGCGATTCTGTGCACGAAACCGCACGTTTTGTGCGAGAACTGAGCATAAGCGGCGATTCTGTGCACGAAACGCACGTTTTGAGACAAAACTGAGCAGAAGCGGCGATTCTGTGCACGAAACCGCACGTTTTGTGCGAGAACTGAGCATAAGCGGCGATTCTGTGCACGAAACGCAAGTCGTGCGACAAAACTGAGCAAAAGCGGCGGTTCTGTGAACGAAACGCACATTTTGAGCCAAAACTGAGCAAAATCGGCGATTCTGTGCACGATACCATACGTTTTGTGCGAGAACTGAGCATGAGCGGCGATTCTGCACACGAAACGCACGTTTTGCGCCAGAAGGAGCAATTCTGTGCGTGAAACGCAGGTTCTATTCCAAAACTAAGCAAATGCGGCGATTCTGTGCACAAAACGCAGGTTTTGTTCCAAAAGTGAGCAAAAGCGGCGATTCTGTGCACGAAATACACGTTTTTAGCCAAAATTGAGCAAAAGCGGCGATTCTATGCACGAAACCGCTCGTTTTGGGCGAGAACTGAGCATAAACGGCGATTCTGTGCACGAAACGCACGTTTTGTTCCAAAACAGAGCAAAAACGGCGGATCTGTGCACGAAACGCACGTTTAGATCGAAAACTGAGCAAAAGCGGCGATTCTGTGCACGAAACGCACGTTTTATTCCAGAAGGAGCAATTGGGTGCGTGAAACGCAGGTTCTATTCCAAAACTAAGCAAATGCGGCGATTCTGTGCACGAAACGCAGGTTTCGTGCCAAAACTGAACAAAAGCGGCGATTCTGTGCACGAAACTCACGTTTTGTGCCAAAACTGAGCAAAAGCGGCGATTCTGCGTACGAAACACGGGATTTGTGCCAAAACTGAGCAAAAGCGGCGATTCTGATCACGAAACGCACGTTTTGTTGCAAAACTGAGTAAAAACGGCGATTCTGTGCACGAAACACACGGTTTGTGCCAAAAATGAGATAAAGCGGCAAATCCGTGCACCAAACGCACATTTTGTGCCAAAACTGTGCAAAAGCGGCGAATCTCTGCACGAAACGCACGTTTTGTGCCAAAGCTGAGCAAAAACGGCGGTGCTGTTCACGAAACGCACGTTTTGTGCCAGAAGGAGCAATTCGGTGCGTGAAACGCACGTTTTGCACGTTTTGTGCCAAAACTGAACAAAAGCGGCGATTCTGTGCACGAAACGCACGTTTTGTGCCAGAAGGAGCAATTCGGTGCGTGAAACACACCTTTTGTACCAAAACAGAGCAAAAGCGGCGATTCTGTGCACGAAACGCACGTTTTGAGACAAAACTGAGCAGAAGCGGCGATTCTGTGCACGAAACCGCACGTTTTGTGCGAGAACTGAGCATAAGCGGCGATTCTGTGCACGAAACCCACGTTTTGTGCCAAAACTGAGCAAAAGCGGCGATTCTGTTCACGAAACGCACGTTTCGTGCCAGAAGGAGCAATTCGGTGCGTGAAACGCTCGTTTTGCCCCAAAACTGAGCAAAAGCGGCGATTCTGTGCACGAAACGAACGTTTTGAGACAAAACTGAGCATGAGCGGCTATTCTGTACACGAAACGCACGTTTTGCGCCAGAAGGAGCAATTCTGTACGTGAAACGCACGTTTTGCACGTTTTGTGCCAGAATGAGCAATTCGTTGCGTGAAACACACGTTTTGTACCAAAACTGAGCCAAAGCGGCGATTCTGTGCACGAAACCGAACGTTTTGTGCGAGAACAGAGCAAAAGCGGCGATTCTGTGCACAAAACGCAGGTTTTGTGCCAAAACTGATCTAAAGTGGCGATTCGGTGTACGAAACGCACGTTTTGTGCCAAAACTCAGCAAAGGCGGCAATTCTATGCACGAAACCGCTCATTTTGGCCGAGAACTGAGCATAAACGGCGATTCTGTGCACGAAACGCACGTTTTGTTCCAGAAGGAGCAATTAGGTGCGTGAAACGCACGTTTTGAGACAAAACTGAGCAAAAGCGGCGATTCTGTGCACAAAACCCACGTTTTGTGCCAAACCTGAGCAAAAGCGGCGATTCTCTGCACGAAACCGCACGTTTTGTGCGAGAACTGAGTATAAGCGGCGATTCTGTGCACGAAACGCTGGTTTTGTTCCAAAACTGAGCAAAAGCGGCGATTCTGCGCACGAAACGTAGGTTTTGTTCCAACACTGAGCAAAAGCGGTGATTCTGTGCACGAAATGCACGTATTTTGCCAAAATTGAGCGATAGCGGCGGTTCTGTGCATGAAACGCACCGTTTGTGCCAAAACTGATCTAAAACGGCGATTCCGTGCACGAAACGCGCGTTTTGAGACAAAACTGAGCAAAAGCGGCGATTCTGTGCACGAAACCGCTCGTTTTGTAGGAGAACTGAGCATAAGCGGCGATTATGAGCGCGAAATGCAAGTTGTGTTCCAAAACTGAGCAAAAGCGGCGATTCTGTGCACGAAACGCACGTTTTGTTCCAGAAGGAACAATTGGGTGCGTGAAACGCACATTTTGTGCCAAAACTGAGAAAAAGTGGCGATTTTGTGCTCGAAACGCAGGTTTTGTTCCAAAACTGAACAAAAGCGGCGAATCTGTTCACGAAACGCTCGTTTTGTGCCAGAAGGAGTAATTCGGTGCGTGAAACACACGTTTTGTGCCAAAACTGAGCAAAAGCGGCGATTATGCGCACGAAACACGGGATTTGTGCCAAAACTGAGCAAAAGCGGCGATTCTGTGCACGAAACGCACGTATTGTGCCAAAACCGAGCTAAAGCGGCGATTCTGTTCACGAAACGCACGTTTTGTGCCAGAAGGAGCAATTGGGAGCGTGGAAAGCACGTTTTTTTACCAAAACTGAGCAAAAGCGGCGATTCTGTTCACGAAATCGCACGTTCTGTGCGAGAACAAAGCAAATCCTGCGATTCTGTGCACGAAACGCAGGTTTTGTTCCAAAACTGAGCAAAAGCGGCGATTCTGTGCACGAAACGCACGTTTTGAGACAAAACTGAGCAGAAGCGGCGATTCTGTGTACGAAACCGCAGGTTTTGTGCGAGAACTGAGCATAAGCGGCGATTCCGTGCACGAAACGCAAGTTGTGAGACAAAACTGAGCAAAAGCGGCGATTCTGTGAACGAAACGCACATTTTGAGACAAAACTGAGCAAAAGCGGCGATTCTGTGCACGAAACGCTCGTTTTGTGCCAAAGCTGAGAAAAAGCGACGATTCTGTTCACGAAACGCACGTTTTGTGCCAGAAGGAGCAATTCGGTGCGTGAAACACACGTTTTGTACCAAAACTGAGCAAAAGAGGCGATTCTGTGCACGAAACCGCAAGTTTTGTGCGAGAACTGAGCAAAAGCGGCGATTCTGTGCACGAAACGCTCGTTTTGAGACAAAACTGAGCAAAAGCGGCGATTCTGTGCACGAAACGCACGTTTTGTTCCAGAAGGAGCAATGGGTGCGTGACACGCACATTTTGTGCCAAAACTGAGCAAAAGTGGGGATT
Source organism: Stelis phaeoptera (assembly GCA_943735885.1). Classification (NCBI taxonomy): domain Eukaryota; kingdom Metazoa; phylum Arthropoda; class Insecta; order Hymenoptera; family Megachilidae; genus Stelis; species Stelis phaeoptera. The sequence goes on along the minus strand of OX030934.1, from coordinate 8,172,660 downwards.
TTGTGCTCGAAACGCAGGTTTTGTTCCAAAACTGAACGAAAGCGGCGATTCTGTTCCCGAAACGCTCGTTTTGTGCCAGAAGGAGCAATTCGGTGCATGAAACACACGTTTTGTGCCAAAACTGAGCAAAAGCGGCGATTCTGCCCACGAAACACGGGATTTGTGCCAAAACTGAGCAAAAGCGGCGATTCTGTGCACGAAACGCACGTTTTGTGCCAGAAGGAGCAATTCGGTGAGTGAAACGCACGTTTTGCCCCAAAACAGAGCAAAAGCGGCGATTCTGTGCACGAAACGCACGTTTTGAGACAAAACTGAGCAGAAGCGGCGATTCTGTGCACGAAACCGCACGTTTTGTGCGAGAACTGAGCATAAGCGGCGATTCTGTGCACGAAACGCACGTTTTGAGACAAAACTGAGCAGAAGCGGCGATTCTGTGCACGAAACCGCACGTTTTGTGCGAGAACTGAGCATAAGCGGCGATTCTGTGCACGAAACGCAAGTCGTGCGACAAAACTGAGCAAAAGCGGCGGTTCTGTGAACGAAACGCACATTTTGAGCCAAAACTGAGCAAAATCGGCGATTCTGTGCACGATACCGCACGTTTTGTGCGAGAACTGAGCATGAGCGGCGATTCTGCACACGAAACGCACGTTTTGCGCCAGAAGGAGCAATTCTGTGCGTGAAACGCAGGTTCTATTCCAAAACTAAGCAAATGCGGCGATTCTGTGCACAAAACGCAGGTTTTGTTCCAAAAGTGAGCAAAAGCGGCGATTCTGTGCACGAAATACACGTTTTTAGCCAAAATTGAGCAAAAGCGGCGATTCTATGCACGAAACCGCTCGTTTTGGGCGAGAACTGAGCATAAACGGCGATTCTGTGCACGAAACGCACGTTTTGTTCCAAAACAGAGCAAAAACGGCGGATCTGTGCACGAAACGCACGTTTAGATCGAAAACTGAGCAAAAGCGGCGATTCTGTGCACGAAACGCACGTTTTATTCCAGAAGGAGCAATTGGGTGCGTGAAACGCAGGTTCTATTCCAAAACTAAGCAAATGCGGCGATTCTGTGCACGAAACGCAGGTTTCGTGCCAAAACTGAACAAAAGCGGCGATTCTGTGCACGAAACTCACGTTTTGTGCCAAAACTGAGCAAAAGCGGCGATTCTGCGTACGAAACACGGGATTTGTGCCAAAACTGAGCAAAAGCGGCGATTCTGATCACGAAACGCACGTTTTGTTGCAAAACTGAGTAAAAACGGCGATTCTGTGCACGAAACACACGGTTTGTGCCAAAAATGAGATAAAGCGGCAAATCCGTGCACCAAACGCACATTTTGTGCCAAAACTGTGCAAAAGCGGCGAATCTCTGCACGAAACGCACGTTTTGTGCCAAAGCTGAGCAAAAACGGCGGTGCTGTTCACGAAACGCACGTTTTGTGCCAGAAGGAGCAATTCGGTGCGTGAAACGCACGTTTTGCACGTTTTGTGCCAAAACTGAACAAAAGCGGCGATTCTGTGCACGAAACGCACGTTTTGTGCCAGAAGGAGCAATTCGGTGCGTGAAACACACCTTTTGTACCAAAACAGAGCAAAAGCGGCGATTCTGTGCACGAAACGCACGTTTTGAGACAAAACTGAGCAGAAGCGGCGATTCTGTGCACGAAACCGCACGTTTTGTGCGAGAACTGAGCATAAGCGGCGATTCTGTGCACGAAACCCACGTTTTGTGCCAAAACTGAGCAAAAGCGGCGATTCTGTTCACGAAACGCACGTTTCGTGCCAGAAGGAGCAATTCGGTGCGTGAAACGCTCGTTTTGCCCCAAAACTGAGCAAAAGCGGCGATTCTGTGCACGAAACGAACGTTTTGAGACAAAACTGAGCATGAGCGGCTATTCTGTACACGAAACGCACGTTTTGCGCCAGAAGGAGCAATTCTGTACGTGAAACGCACGTTTTGCACGTTTTGTGCCAGAATGAGCAATTCGTTGCGTGAAACACACGTTTTGTACCAAAACTGAGCCAAAGCGGCGATTCTGTGCACGAAACCGAACGTTTTGTGCGAGAACAGAGCAAAAGCGGCGATTCTGTGCACAAAACGCAGGTTTTGTGCCAAAACTGATCTAAAGTGGCGATTCGGTGTACGAAACGCACGTTTTGTGCCAAAACTCAGCAAAGGCGGCAATTCTATGCACGAAACCGCTCGTTTTGGCCGAGAACTGAGCATAAACGGCGATTCTGTGCACGAAACGCACGTTTTGTTCCAGAAGGAGCAATTGGGTGCGTGAAACGCACGTTTTGAGACAAAACTGAGCAAAAGCGGCGATTCTGTGCACAAAACCCACGTTTTGTGCCAAACCTGAGCAAAAGCGGCGATTCTCTGCACGAAACCGCACGTTTTGTGCGAGAACTGAGTATAAGCGGCGATTCTGTGCACGAAACGCTGGTTTTGTTCCAAAACTGAGCAAAAGCGGCGATTCTGCGCACGAAACGTAGGTTTTGTTCCAACACTGAGCAAAAGCGGTGATTCTGTGCACGAAATGCACGTATTTTGCCAAAATTGAGCGATAGCGGCGGTTCTGTGCATGAAACGCACCGTTTGTGCCAAAACTGATCTAAAACGGCGATTCCGTGCACGAAACGCGCGTTTTGAGACAAAACTGAGCAAAAGCGGCGATTCTGTGCACGAAACCGCTCGTTTTGTAGGAGAACTGAGCATAAGCGGCGATTATGAGCGCGAAATGCAAGTTGTGTTCCAAAACTGAGCAAAAGCGGCGATTCTGTGCACGAAACGCACGTTTTGTTCCAGAAGGAACAATTGGGTGCGTGAAACGCACATTTTGTGCCAAAACTGAGAAAAAGTGGCGATTTTGTGCTCGAAACGCAGGTTTTGTTCCAAAACTGAACAAAAGCGGCGAATCTGTTCACGAAACGCTCGTTTTGTGCCAGAAGGAGTAATTCGGTGCGTGAAACACACGTTTTGTGCCAAAACTGAGCAAAAGCGGCGATTCTGCGCACGAAACACGGGATTTGTGCCAAAACTGAGCAAAAGCGGCGATTCTGTGCACGAAACGCATGTATTGTGCCAAAACCGAGCTAAAGCGGCGATTCTGTTCACGAAACGCACGTTTTGTGCCAGAAGGAGCAATTGGGAGCGTGGAAAGCACGTTTTTTTACCAAAACTGAGCAAAAGCGGCGATTCTGTTCACGAAATCGCACGTTCTGTGCGAGAACAGAGCAAATCCTGCGATTCTGTGCACGAAACGCAGGTTTTGTTCCAAAACTGAGCAAAAGCGGCGATTCTGTGCACGAAACGCACGTTTTGAGACAAAACTGAGCAGAAGCGGCGATTCTGTGTACGAAACCGCAGGTTTTGTGCGAGAACTGAGCATAAGCGGCGATTCCGTGCACGAAACGCAAGTTGTGAGACAAAACTGAGCAAAAGCGGCGATTCTGTGAACGAAACGCACATTTTGAGACAAAACTGAGCAAAAGCGGCGATTCTGTGCACGAAACGCTCGTTTTGTGCCAAAGCTGAGAAAAAGCGACGATTCTGTTCACGAAACGCACGTTTTGTGCCAGAAGGAGCAATTCGGTGCGTGAAACACACGTTTTGTACCAAAACTGAGCAAAAGAGGCGATTCTGTGCACGAAACCGCAAGTTTTGTGCGAGAACTGAGCAAAAGCGGCGATTCTGTGCACGAAACGCTCGTTTTGAGACAAAACTGAGCAAAAGCGGCGATTCTGTGCACGAAACGCACGTTTTGTTCCAGAAGGAGCAATGGGTGCGTGACACGCACATTTTGTGCCAAAACTGAGCAAAAGTGGGGATTTTGTGCTCGAAACGCAGGTTTTGTTCCAAAACTGAACGAAAGCGGCGATTCTGTTCCCGAAACGCTCGTTTTGTGCCAGAAGGAGCAATTCGGTGCATGAAACACACGTTTTGTGCCAAAACTGAGCAAAAGCGGCGATTCTGCTCACGAAACACGGGATTTGTGCCAAAACTGAGCAAAAGCGGCGATTCTGTGCACGAAACGCACGTTTTGTGCCAGAAGGAGCAATTCGGTGAGTGAAACGCACGTTTTGCCCCAAAACAGAGCAAAAGCGGCGATTCTGTGCACGAAACGCACGTTTTGAGACAAAACTGAGCAGAAGCGGCGATTCTGTGCACGAAACCGCACGTTTTGTGCGAGAACTGAGCATAAGCGGCGATTCTGTGCACGAAACGCACGTTTTGAGACAAAACTGAGCAGAAGCGGCGATTCTGTGCACGAAACCGCACGTTTTGTGCGAGAACTGAGCATAAGCGGCGATTCTGTGCACGAAACGCAAGTCGTGCGACAAAACTGAGCAAAAGCGGCGGTTCTGTGAACGAAACGCACATTTTGAGCCAAAACTGAGCAAAATCGGCGATTCTGTGCACGATACCGCACGTTTTGTGCGAGAACTGAGCATGAGCGGCGATTCTGCACACGAAACGCACGTTTTGCGCCAGAAGGAGCAATTCTGTGCGTGAAACGCAGGTTCTATTCCAAAACTAAGCAAATGCGGCGATTCTGTGCACAAAACGCAGGTTTTGTTCCAAAAGTGAGCAAAAGCGGCGATTCTGTGCACGAAATACACGTTTTTAGCCAAAATTGAGCAAAAGCGGCGATTCTATGCACGAAACCGCTCGTTTTGGGCGAGAACTGAGCATAAACGGCGATTCTGTGCACGAAACGCACGTTTTGTTCCAAAACAGAGCAAAAACGGCGGATCTGTGCACGAAACGCACGTTTAGATCGAAAACTGAGCAAAAGCGGCGATTCTGTGCACGAAACGCACGTTTTATTCCAGAAGGAGCAATTGGGTGCGTGAAACGCAGGTTCTATTCCAAAACTAAGCAAATGCGGCGATTCTGTGCACGAAACGCAGGTTTCGTGCCAAAACTGAACAAAAGCGGCGATTCTGTGCACGAAACTCACGTTTTGTGCCAAAACTGAGCAAAAGCGGCGATTCTGCGTACGAAACACGGGATTTGTGCCAAAACTGAGCAAAAGCGGCGATTCTGATCACGAAACGCACGTTTTGTTGCAAAACTGAGTAAAAACGGCGATTCTGTGCACGAAACACACGGTTTGTGCCAAAAATGAGATAAAGCGGCAAATCCGTGCACCAAACGCACGTTTTGTGCCAAAACTGTGCAAAAGCGCCGAATCTCTGCACGAAACGCACGTTTTGTGCCAAAGCTGAGCAAAAACGGCGGTGCTGTTCACGAAACGCACGTTTTGTGCCAGAAGGAGCAATTCGGTGCGTGAAACGCACGTTTTGCACGTTTTGTGCCAAAACTGAACAAAAGCGGCGATTCTGTGCACGAAACGCACGTTTTGTGCCAGAAGGAGCAATTCGGTGCGTGAAACACACCTTTTGTACCAAAACAGAGCAAAAGCGGCGATTCTGTGCACGAAACGCACGTTTTGAGACAAAACTGAGCAGAAGCGGCGATTCTGTGCACGAAACCGCACGTTTTGTGCGAGAACTGAGCATAAGCGGCGATTCTGTGCACGAAACCCACGTTTTGTGCCAAAACTGAGCAAAAGCGGCGATTCTGTTCACGAAACGCACGTTTCGTGCCAGAAGGAGCAATTCGGTGCGTGAAACGCTCGTTTTGCCCCAAAACTGAGCAAAAGCGGCGATTCTGTGCACGAAACGAACGTTTTGAGACAAAACTGAGCATGAGCGGCTATTCTGTACACGAAACGCACGTTTTGCGCCAGAAGGAGCAATTCTGTACGTGAAACGCACGTTTTGCACGTTTTGTGCCAGAATGAGCAATTCGTTGCGTGAAACACACGTTTTGTACCAAAACTGAGCCAAAGCGGCGATTCTGTGCACGAAACCGAACGTTTTGTGCGAGAACAGAGCAAAAGCGGCGATTCTGTGCACAAAACGCAGGTTTTGTGCCAAAACTGATCTAAAGTGGCGATTCGGTGTACGAAACGCACGTTTTGTGCCAAAACTCAGCAAAGGCGGCAATTCTATGCACGAAACCGCTCGTTTTGGCCGAGAACTGAGCATAAACGGCGATTCTGTGCACGAAACGCACGTTTTGTTCCAGAAGGAGCAATTGGGTGCGTGAAACGCACGTTTTGAGACAAAACTGAGCAAAAGCGGCGATTCTGTGCACAAAACCCACGTTTTGTGCCAAACCTGAGCAAAAGCGGCGATTCTCTGCACGAAACCGCACGTTTTGTGCGAGAACTGAGTATAAGCGGCGATTCTGTGCACGAAACGCTGGTTTTGTTCCAAAACTGAGCAAAAGCGGCGATTCTGCGCACGAAACGTAGGTTTTGTTCCAACACTGAGCAAAAGCGGTGATTCTGTGCACGAAATGCACGTATTTTGCCAAAATTGAGCGATAGCGGCGGTTCTGTGCATGAAACGCACCGTTTGTGCCAAAACTGATCTAAAACGGCGATTCCGTGCACGAAACGCGCGTTTTGAGACAAAACTGAGCAAAAGCGGCGATTCTGTGCACGAAACCGCTCGTTTTGTAGGAGAACTGAGCATAAGCGGCGATTATGAGCGCGAAATGCAAGTTGTGTTCCAAAACTGAGCAAAAGCGGCGATTCTGTGCACGAAACGCACGTTTTGTTCCAGAAGGAACAATTGGGTGCGTGAAACGCACATTTTGTGCCAAAACTGAGAAAAAGTGGCGATTTTGTGCTCGAAACGCAGGTTTTGTTCCAAAACTGAACAAAAGCGGCGAATCTGTTCACGAAACGCTCGTTTTGTGCCAGAAGGAGTAATTCGGTGCGTGAAACACACGTTTTGTGCCAAAACTGAGCAAAAGCGGCGATTCTGCGCACGAAACACGGGATTTGTGCCAAAACTGAGCAAAAGCGGCGATTCTGTGCACGAAACGCACGTGTTGTGCCAAAACCGAGCTAAAGCGGCGATTCTGTTCACGAAACGCACGTTTTGTGCCAGAAGGAGCAATTGGGAGCGTGGAAAGCACGTTTTTTTACCAAAACTGAGCAAAAGCGGCGATTCTGTTCACGAAATCGCACGTTCTGTGCGAGAACAGAGCAAATCCTGCGATTCTGTGCACGAAACGCAGGTTTTGTTCCAAAACTGAGCAAAAGCGGCGATTCTGTGCACGAAACGCACGTTTTGAGACAAAACTGAGCAGAAGCGGCGATTCTGTGTACGAAACCGCAGGTTTTGTGCGAGAACTGAGCATAAGCGGCGATTCCGTGCACGAAACGCAAGTTGTGAGACAAAACTGAGCAAAAGCGGCGATTCTGTGAACGAAACGCACATTTTGAGACAAAACTGAGCAAAAGCGGCGATTCTGTGCACGAAACGCTCGTTTTGTGCCAAAGCTGAGAAAAAGCGACGATTCTGTTCACGAAACGCACGTTTTGTGCCAGAAGGAGCAATTCGGTGCGTGAAACACACGTTTTGTACCAAAACTGAGCAAAAGAGGCGATTCTGTGCACGAAACCGCAAGTTTTGTGCGAGAACTGAGCAAAAGCGGCGATTCTGTGCACGAAACGCTCGTTTTGAGACAAAACTGAGCAAAAGCGGCGTTTCTGTGCACGAAACGCACGTTTTGTTCCAGAAGGAGCAATGGGTGCGTGACACGCACATTTTGTGCCAAAACTGAGCAAAAGTGGGGATTTTGTGCTCGAAACGCAGGTTTTGTTCCAAAACTGAACGAAAGCGGCGATTCTGTTCCCGAAACGCTCGTTTTGTGCCAGAAGGAGCAATTCGGTGCATGAAACACACGTTTTGTGCCAAAACTGAGCAAAAGCGGCGATTCTGCTCACGAAACACGGGATTTGTGCCAAAACTGAGCAAAAGCGGCGATTCTGTGCACGAAACGCACGTTTTGTGCCAGAAGGAGCAATTCGGTGAGTGAAACGCACGTTTTGCCCCAAAACAGAGCAAAAGCGGCGATTCTGTGCACGAAACGCACGTTTTGAGACAAAACTGAGCAGAAGCGGCGATTCTGTGCACGAAACCGCACGTTTTGTGCGAGAACTGAGCATAAGCGGCGATTCTGTGCACGAAACGCACGTTTTGAGACAAAACTGAGCAGAAGCGGCGATTCTGTGCACGAAACCGCACGTTTTGTGCGAGAACTGAGCATAAGCGGCGATTCTGTGCACGAAACGCAAGTTGTGCGACAAAACTGAGCAAAAGCGGCGGTTCTGTGAACGAAACGCACATTTTGAGCCAAAACTGAGCAAAATCGGCGATTCTGTGCACGATACCGCACGTTTTGTGCGAGAACTGAGCATGAGCGGCGATTCTGCACACGAAACGCACGTTTTGCGCCAGAAGGAGCAATTCTGTGCGTGAAACGCAGGTTCTATTCCAAAACTAAGCAAATGCGGCGATTCTGTGCACAAAACGCAGGTTTTGTTCCAAAAGTGAGCAAAAGCGGCGATTCTGTGCACGAAATACACGTTTTTAGCCAAAATTGAGCAAAAGCGGCGATTCTATGCACGAAACCGCTCTTTTTGGGCGAGAACTGAGCATAAACGGCGATTCTGTGCACGAAACGCACGTTTTGTTCCAAAACAGAGCAAAAACGGCGGATCTGTGCACGAAACGCACGTTTAGATCGAAAACTGAGCAAAAGCGGCGATTCTGTGCACGAAACGCACGTTTTATTCCAGAAGGAGCAATTGGGTGCGTGAAACGCAGGTTCTATTCCAAAACTAAGCAAATGCGGCGATTCTGTGCACGAAACGCAGGTTTCGTGCCAAAACTGAACAAAAGCGGCGATTCTGTGCACGAAACTCACGTTTTGTGCCAAAACTGAGCAAAAGCGGCGATTCTGCGTACGAAACACGGGATTTGTGCCAAAACTGAGCAAAAGCGGCGATTCTGATCACGAAACGCACGTTTTGTTGCAAAACTGAGTAAAAACGGCGATTCTGTGCACGAAACACACGGTTTGTGCCAAAAATGAGATAAAGCGGCAAATCCGTGCACCAAACGCACGTTTTGTGCCAAAACTGTGCAAAAGCGGCGAATCTCTGCACGAAACGCACGTTTTGTGCCAAAGCTGAGCAAAAACGGCGGTGCTGTTCACGAAACGCACGTTTTGTGCCAGAAGGAGCAATTCGGTGCGTGAAACGCACGTTTTGCACGTTTTGTGCCAAAACTGAACAAAAGCGGCGATTCTGTGCACGAAACGCACGTTTTGTGCCAGAAGGAGCAATTCGGTGCGTGAAACACACCTTTTGTACCAAAACAGAGCAAAAGCGGCGATTCTGTGCACGAAACGCACGTTTTGAGACAAAACTGAGCAGAAGCGGCGATTCTGTGCACGAAACCGCACGTTTTGTGCGAGAACTGAGCATAAGCGGCGATTCTGTGCACGAAACGCAAGTTGTGCGACAAAACTGAGCAAAAGCGGCGGTTCTGTGAACGAAACGCACATTTTGAGCCAAAACTGAGCAAAATCGGCGATTCTGTGCACGAAACGCACGTTTTGTGCCAGAAGGAGCAATTCGGTGAGTGAAACGCACGTTTTGCCCCAAAACAGAGCCAAAGCGGCGATTCTGTGCACGAAACCGAACGTTTTGTGCGAGAACAGAGCAAAAGCGGCGATTCTGTGCACAAAACGCAGGTTTTGTGCCAAAACTGATCTAAAGTGGCGATTCGGTGTACGAAACGCACGTTTTGTGCCAAAACTCAGCAAAGGCGGCAATTCTATGCACGAAACCGCTCGTTTTGGCCGAGAACTGAGCATAAACGGCGATTCTGTGCACGAAACGCACGTTTTGTTCCAGAAAGAGCAATTGGGTGCGTGAAACGCACGTTTTGAGACAAAACTGAGCAAAAGCGGCGATTCTGTGCACGAAACGAACGTTTTGAGACAAAACTGAGCATGAGCGGCTATTCTGTACACGAAACGCACGTTTTGCGCCAGAAGGAGCAATTCTGTACGTGAAACGCACGTTTTGCACGTTTTGTGCCAGAATGAGCAATTCGTTGCGTGAAACACACGTTTTGTACCAAAACTGAGCCAAAGCGGCGATTCTGTGCACGAAACCGAACGTTTTGTGCGAGAACAGAGCAAAAGCGGCGATTCTGTGCACAAAACGCAGGTTTTGTGCCAAAACTGATCTAAAGTGGCGATTCGGTGTACGAAACGCACGTTTTGTGCCAAAACTCAGCAAAGGCGGCAATTCTATGCACGAAACCGCTCGTTTTGGCCGAGAACTGAGCATAAACGGCGATTCTGTGCACGAAACGCACGTTTTGTTGCAGAAGGAGCAATTGGGTGCGTGAAACGCACGTTTTGAGACAAAACTGAGCAAAAGCGGCGATTCTGTGCACGAAACCCACGTTTTGTGCCAAACCTGAGCAAAAGCGGCGATTCTCTGCACGAAACCGCACGTTTTGTGCGAGAACTGAGTATAAGAGGCGATTCTGTGCACGAAACGCTGGTTTTGTTCCAAAACTGAGCAAAAGCGGCGATTCTGCGCACGCAACGTAGGTTTTGTTCCAACACTGAGCAAAAGCGGTGATTCTGTGCACGAAATGCACGTATTTTGCCAAAATTGAGCGATAGCGGCGGTTCTGTGCATGAAACGCACCGTTTGTGCCAAAACTGATCTAAAGCGGCGATTCCGTGCACGAAACGCGCGTTTTGAGACAAAACTGAGCAAAAGCGGCGATTCTGTGCACGAAACCGCTCGTTTTGTAGGAGAACTGAGCATAAGCGGCGATTATGAGCGCGAAATGCAAGTTGTGTTCCAAAACTGAGCAAAAGCGGCGATTCTGTGCACGAAACGCACGTTTTGTTCCAGAAGGAACAATTGGGTGCGTGAAACGCACATTTTGTGCCAAAACTGAGAAAAAGTGGCGATTTTGTGCTCGAAACGCAGGTTTTGTTCCAAAACTGAACAAAAGCGGCGAATCTGTTCACGAAACGCTCGTTTTGTGCCAGAAGGAGTAATTCGGTGCGTGAAACACACGTTTTGTGCCAAAACTGAGCAAAAGCGGCGATTCTGCGCACGAAACACGGGATTTCTGCCAAAACTGAGCAAAAGCGGCGATTCTGTGCACGAAACGCACGTATTGTGCCAAAACCGAGCTAAAGCGGCGATTCTGTTCACGAAACGCACGTTTTGTGCCAGAAGGAGCAATTGGGAGCGTGAAAAGCACGTTTTTTTACCAAAACTGAGCAAAAGCGGCGATTCTGTTCACGAAATCGCACGTTCTGTGCGAGAACAGAGCAAATCCTGCGATTCTGTGCACGAAACGCAGGTTTTGTTCCAAAACTGAGCAAAAGCGGCGATTCTGTGCACGAAACGCTCGTTTTGAGACAAAACTGAGCAGAAGCGGCGATTCTGTGAACGAAACCGCAGGTTTTGTGCGAGAACTGAGCATAAGCGGCGATTCCGTGCACGAAACGCAAGTTGTGAGACAAAACTGAGCAAAAGCGGCGATTCTGTGAACGAAACGCACATTTTGAGACAAAACTGAGCAAAAGCGGCGATTCTGTGCACGAAACGCTCGTTTTGTGCCAAAGCTGAGAAAAAGCGACGATTCTGTTCACGAAACGCACGTTTTGTGCCAGAAGGAGCAATTCGGTGCGTGAAACACACGTTTTGTACCAAAACTGAGCAAAAGAGGCGATTCTGTGCACGAAACCGCAAGTTTTGTGCGAGAACTGAGCAAAAGCGGCGATTCTGTGCACGAAACGCTCGTTTTGAGACAAAACTGAGCAAAAGCGGCGATTCTGTGCACGAAACGCACGTTTTGTTCCAGAAGGAGCAATGGGTGCGTGACACGCACATTTTGTGCCAAAACTGAGCAAAAGTGGGGATTTTGTGCTCGAAACGCAGGTTTTGTTCCAAAACTGAACGAAAGCGGCGATTCTGTTCCCGAAACGCTCGTTTTGTGCCAGAAGGAGCAATTCGGTGAGTGAAACGCACGTTTTGCCCCAAAACAGAGCAAAAGCGGCGATTCTGTGCACGAAACGCACGTTTTGAGACAAAACTGAGCAGAAGCGGCGATTCTGTGCACGAAACCGCACGTTTTGTGCGAGAACTGAGCATAAGCGGCGATTCTGTGCACGAAACGCACGTTTTGAGACAAAACTGAGCAGAAGCGGCGATTCTGTGCACGAAACCGCACGTTTTGTGCGAGAACTGAGCATAAGCGGCGATTCTGTACACGAAACGCAAGTTGTGCGACAAAACTGAGCAAAAGCGGCGGTTCTGTGAACGAAACGCACATTTTGAGCCAAAACTGAGCAAAATCGGCGATTCTGTGCACGATACCGCACGTTTTGTGCGAGAACTGAGCATGAGCGGCGATTCTGCACACGAAACGCACGTTTTGCGCCAGAAGGAGCAATTCTGTGCGTGAAACGCAGGTTCTATTCCAAAACTAAGCAAATGCGGCGATTCTGTGTACAAAACGCAGGTTTTGTTCCAAAAGTGAGCAAAAGCGGCGATTCTGTGCACGAAATACACGTTTTTAGCCAAAACTGAGCAAAAGCGGCGATTCTGCGTACGAAACACGGGATTTGTGCCAAAACTGAGCAAAAGCGGCGATTCTGATCACGAAACGCACGTTTTGTTGCAAAACTGAGTAAAAACGGCGATTCTGTGCACGAAACTCACGGTTTGTGCCAAAAATGAGATAAAGCGGCAAATCCGTGCACCAAACGCACGTTTTGTGCCAAAACTGTGCAAAAGCGGCGAATCTCTGCACGAAACGCACGTTTTGTGCCAAAGCTGAGCAAAAACGGCGGTGCTGTTCACGAAACGCACGTTTTGTGCCAGAAGGAGCAATTCGGTGCGTGAAACGCACGTTTTGCACGTTTTGTGCCAAAACTGAACAAAAGCGGCGATTCTGTTCACGAAACGCACGTTTTGTGCCAGAAGGAGCAATTCGGTGCGTGAAACACACGTTTTGTACCAAAACTAAGCAAAAGCGGCGATTCTGTGCACGAAATGCACGGTTTGTGCTAAAACTGATCAAAAAAGGCGATTCTGTTCACGAAACGCAGGTTTCGTGCCAGAAGGAGCAATTGGGTGCGTGAAGCGCATGTTTTGTGCCAAAACTGAGCAAAACGGCGATTCTGTGCACGAAACTCAGGTTTTGTGCCAGAAGGAGCAATTCTGTGCACGAATCGCACGATTTGAGATAAAACTGAGCAAAAGCGGCGATTCTGTGCACGAAACCGCAAGTTTTGTGCGAGAACTGTGCAAAAGCGGCGATTCTGTGCACGAAACGCACGTTTTGTGCCAAAACTGAGCAAAAGAGGCGATTCTATGCACGAAACGTTCGTTTTGTGCCCAAACTGAGCAAAAGCGGCGATTCTGAGCACAAAACGGACGTTTGGTTACAAAACTGAGCAAAAGAAGCGATTCTGAGCACGAAACGCACGTTTTGTGCCAAAACTGAGCAAAAGCGGCGATTCTGTGAACGAAATGCCCGTTTTGTGCCAAAACTGAGCAAATGCGGATATTCTGTGCTCGAAACGCACGTTTTGTGTCAAAACTGATCAAAAGCGGCGATTCTGTGCTCGAAACGGACGTTTTGTGCCCAAACTGAGCAAAAGCGGCGATTCTATGCACGAAACGCACGTTTTGTTCCAAACCTGAGCAAAAGCGGCGATTCTATGCACGAAACGCACGTTTTTTCCCAAACCTGAGCAAAAGCGGCGATCCTATGCACGAATCGCACGTTTTGTGCCAATAATGAGAAAAAGCGGCGATACTGTGCACGAAGAACACGTTGTGTGCCAAAACAGAGCAAATGCGGCGATTCTGTGCACAAAGAACACGTTTTGTGCCCAAACTGAGCAAAAGCGGCGATTCTGAGCACGAAACGGACGTTTTGTGCCAAAACTGAGCAAATACGGCGATTCTGTGCACGACGAACACGTTTTGTGCCAAAACTGAGCAAAAGCGGTGACTCTGTGCACGTAACGCACGTTTTGTGCCAAAACTGAGCAAAAGCGGCGATTCTGTGCACGAAACACACGTTTTGTGCCAAAACTGAGCAGATGCGGCGATTCTGTGCACGAAACGCACGTTTTGTGCCAGAAACAGCAATTCGGTGCGTGAAACGCACGTTTTGTACCAAAACTGAGCAAAAGCGGCGATTCTGGACACGAAACGCCCGTATTGTGGCAATAATGAGCAAAGGCGGTGATTCTGTGCACGAAACGCGCGTTTTGATTCAAAACTGAGCAAAGGCTTCGACTCTGTGCACGAAACGCATGTTTTGTGACAAATATGAGCAAATGCGGCGATTCTGTGCACGAAACGCATGTTTTGTGCCATAACTGAGCAAAAGCGGCAATTCTGTGCACGAAACGCCCGTTTTGTGCCAATAATGAGCAAAAGCGGCGATTCTGTGCACGAAACGCGCGTTTTGTTTCAAAACTGAGCAAATGCTTCGACTCTGTGCACGAAACGCATGTTTTGTGACAAATATGAGCAAATGCGGCGATTCTGTGCACGAAACACACGTTTTGTGCCAAAACTGAGTAAAAGCAGCGATTCTGTGCACGAAACTCCCGTTTTGTGGCAATAATGAGCAAAAGCGTCGATTCTGTGCACGAAACGCACGTTTTGTGCAAAAACTGAGCAAAAGCGGTGATTCTGTGCACGAAACGCTTGCTTTGTGCCAAAACTGAGCAACAGCTGCGATTCTGTGATCGAAGCGAAAGTTTTGTGCCACAACTGAGCAAAAGCGGCGATTCTGTGCACGAAATGCACGTTTTGTCCGAAAACTGAGCAAAGGCGGCGATTCTGAGCACGAAACGCACGTTTTGTGCAAGAAACAGCAATTCGGTGCGTGAAACGCACGTTTTGTTCCAAAACTGAGCAAAAGCGGCGATTCTGCGCACGAAACGCACGTTTTGTGCCAAAACTGATCAGAAGCGACGATTAAGTGCAAGAAACGCACGTTTTGTGCCAAAACTGAGCCAAAGCGGCGATTCTGTGCACGAAACGCGGTTCTTGTGCCAAAACTGAGCCAAAGCGGTGAATCTTTCCACGAAACGCCCGTTTTGTGCCAAAACTGAGCCAAAGCGGCGATTCTGTGCACGAAACGCACGTTTTGTGCCAATAATGAGCAAAAGCGGCGATTCTGTGCTCGAAAAGCACGTTTTGTGCGAAAACTGAGCCAAAGCGACGAATTTGTGCACGAAACGCACGTTTTGTGCCAATAATGAGCAAAAGCAGCGATTCTGTGCACGAAACGCACGTTTTGTGCCAAGACTGAGCAAAAGCGGTGATTCTGTGCACGAAAGGCGCGTTTTGTATCATAGCTTAGCAAAGGCTTCGACTCTATGCACGAAACGCATGTTTTGTGCCAAAACTGAGTAAAAGCAGCGATGCTGTGCACGAAAGGCACGTTTTGTTCCAAAACTGATCAAAAGCAGCGATTCTATGCACGAAACGCACGTTTTGTGCCAGAAACAGCAACTCGGTGCGTGAAACGCACGTTTTGTTCCAAAACTGAGCAAAAGCGGCGATTCTGTGCACGAAACGCGGCTTTTATGCCAAAACTGAGCAAAAGCGGCGATTCTGATCACGAAACGCCCGTCTTGTGCCAAAACTGAGCCAAAGCGGCGATTCTGTGCACGAAACGCCCGTTTTGTGCCAAAACTGAGCCAAAGCGGCGATTCTGTGCACGAAACGCACGTTTTGTTCCAAAACTGAGCAAAAGCGGCGATTCCGTGCACGAAACGCACGTTTTGCGCCAATAATGAGCAAAGGCGGCGATTCTGTGCTCGAAAAGCACGTTTTGTGCGAAAACTGAGCAAAAGCGACGATTCTGTGCACGAAACGCACGTTTTGTGCCAATAATGAGCAAAAGCAGCGATTCTGTGCACGAAACGCACGTTTTGTGCCAAGACTGAGCAAAAGCGGTGATTCTGTGCACGAAAGGCGCGTTTTGTATCATAGCTTAGCAAAGGCTTCGACTCTATGCACGAAACGCATGTTTTGTGCCAAAACTGAGTAAAAGCAGCGATGCTGTGCACGAAAGGCACGTTTTGTTCCAAAACTGATCAAAAGCAGCGATTCTATGCACGAAACGCACGTTTTGTGCCAGAAACAGCAACTCGGTGCGTGAAACGCACGTTTTGTTCCAAAACTGAGCAAAAGCGGCGATT
Organism: Stelis phaeoptera; assembly: GCA_943735885.1. Lineage (NCBI taxonomy): Eukaryota > Metazoa > Arthropoda > Insecta > Hymenoptera > Megachilidae > Stelis > Stelis phaeoptera. Next base: position 8,156,516 of record OX030934.1, on the reverse strand, counting down.
CTGTGCACGAAACGCGGCTTTTATGCCAAAACTGAGCAAAAGCGGCGATTCTGATCACGAAACGCCCGTCTTGTGCCAAAACTGAGCCAAAGCGGCGATTCTGTGCACGAAACGCCCGTTTTGTGCCAAAACTGAGCCAAAGCGGCGATTCTGTGCACGAAACGCACGTTTTGTTCCAAAACTGAGCAAAAGCGGCGATTCTGTGCACGAAACGCACGTGTTGTGCCAATAATGAGCAAAAGCGGCGATTCTGTGCTCGAAACGCACGTTTTGTGCCAAAAGTGAGCAAAACCGGCGATTCTGAGCATGAAACGCACGATTTGTGCCAGAACTGAGCAAAAGCGGCGATTCTGGGCACGAAACGCGTTTTTTGTGCCAAAACTGAGCAAAAGCGGCGATTCTGTGCACGAAACGCACGTTTTGTGATAAAGCTGAGCAAAAGCGGTGACTCTGTGCACGTAACGCACGTTTTGTGCCAAAACTGAGCAAAAGCGGCGATTCTGTGCACGAAACACACGTTTCGTGCCAAAACTGAGCAGATGCGGCGATTCTGTGCACGAAACGCACGTTTTGTGCCAGAAACAGCAATTCGGTGCGTGAAACGCACGTTTTGTACCAAAACTGAGCAAAAGCGGCGATTCTGGACACGAAACGCCCGTATTGTGGCAATAATGAGCAAAGGCGGTGATTCTGTGCACGAAACGCGCGTTTTGCTTCAAAACTGAGCAAAGGCTTCGACTCTGTGCACGAAACGCATGTTTTGTGACAAATATGAGCAAATGCGGCGATTCTGTGCACGAAACGCATGTTTTGTGCCATAACTGAGCAAAAGCGGCAATTCTGTGCACGAAACGCCCGTTTTGTGCCAATAATGAGCAAAAGCGGCGATTCTGTGCACGAAACGCGCGTTTTGTTTCAAAACTGAGCAAATGCTTCGACTCTGTGCACGAAACGCATGTTTTGTGACAAATATGAGCAAATGCGGCGATTCTGTGCACGAAACACACGTTTTGTGCCAAAACTGAGTAAAAGCAGCGATTCTGTGCACGAAACTCCCGTTTTGTGGCAATAATGAGCAAAAGCGTCGATTCTGTGCACGAAACGCACGTTTTGTGCAAAAACTGAGCAAAAGCGGTGATTCTGTGCACGAAACGCTTGCTTTGTGCCAAAACTGAGCAACAGCTGCGATTCTGTGATCGAAGCGAAAGTTTTGTGCCACAACTGAGCAAAAGCGGCGATTCTGTGCACGAAATGCACGTTTTGTCCGAAAACTGAGCAAAGGCGGCGATTCTGAGCACGAAACGCACGTTTTGTGCAAGAAACAGCAATTCGGTGCAAGAAACGCACGTTTTGTGCCAAAACTGAGCCAAAGCGGCGATTCTGTGCACGAAACGCGGTTCTTGTGCCAAAACTGAGCCAAAGCGGTGAATCTTTCCACGAAACGCCCGTTTTGTGCCAAAACTGAGCCAAAGCGGCGATTCTGTGCACGAAACGCACGTTTTGTGCCAATAATGAGCAAAAGCGGCGATTCTGTGCTCGAAAAGCACGTTTTGTGCGAAAACTGAGCCAAAGCGACGAATTTGTGCACGAAACGCACGTTTTGTGCCAATAATGAGCAAAAGCAGCGATTCTGTGCACGAAACGCACGTTTTGTGCCAAGACACAGCAAAAGCGGTGATTCTGTGCACGAAAGGCGCGTTTTGTTTCATAGCTTAGCAAAGGCTTCGACTCTATGCACGAAACGCATGTTTTGTGCCAAAACTGAGTAAAAGCAGCGATGCTGTGCACGAAAGGCACGTTTTGTTCCAAAACTGATCAAAAGCAGCGATTCTATGCACGAAACGCACGTTTTGTGCCAGAAACAGCAATTCGGTGCGTGAAACGCACGTGCTGTGCCAATAATGAGCAAAAGCGGCGATTCTGTGCTCGAAACGCACGTTTTGTGCCAAAAGTGAGCAAAAGCGGCGATTCTGAGCATGAAACGCACGTTTTGTACCAAAACTGAGCGAAAGCGGCGATTCTGTGCACGAAACGCCCGTTTTGTGCCAAAACTGAGCCAAAGCGGCGATTCTGTGCACGAAACGCACGTTTTGTTCCAAAACTGAGCAAAAGCGGCGATTCCGTGCACGAAACGCACGTTTTGCGCCAATAATGAGCAAAGGCGGCGATTCTGTGCTCGAAAAGCACGTTTTGTGCGAAAACTGAGCAAAAGCGACGATTCTGTGCACGAAACGCACGTTTTGTGCCAGAAACAGCAATTCGGTGCGTGAAACGCACGTGCTGTGCCAATAATGAGCAAAAGCGGCGATTCTGTGCTCGAAACGCACGTTTTGTGCCAAAAGTGAGCAAAAGCGGCGATTCTGAGCATGAAACGCACGTTTTGTACCAAAACTGAGCGAAAGCGGCGATTCTGTGCACGAAACGCCCGTTTTGTGCCAAAACTGAGCCAAAGCGGCGATTCTGTGCACGAAACGCACGTTTTGTTCCAAAACTGAGCAAAAGCGGCGATTCCGTGCACGAAACGCACGTTTTGCGCCAATAATGAGCAAAGGCGGCGATTCTGTGCTCGAAAAGCACGTTTTGTGCGAAAACTGAGCAAAAGCGGCGATTCTGTGCACGAAACGCACGTGTTGTGCCAATAATGAGCAAAAGCGGCGATTCTGTGCTCGAAACGCACGTTTTGTGCCAAAAGTGAGCAAAACCGGCGATTCTGATCATGAAACGCACGATTTGTACCAAAACTGAGCGAAAGCGGCGATTCTGTGCACGAAACGCACGTTTTGTGCCAGTAATGAGCAAAAGCGGCGATTCTGTGCACAAAACGCACGTTTTGTTCCAAAACTGATCAAAAGCGGCGTTTCTGTGAACGAAACGACCGTTTTGTGCCAATAATGAGCAAAAGCAGCGATTCTGTGCTCGGAACGCACGTTTTGTACTAAGACTGAGCAAAAGCGGTGATTCTGTGCACGAAACGCACGTTGTGTGCAAAAACTGAGCAAAAGCTGCGATTCTGGGCACGAAACGCCCGTTTTGTGCAAAAAGGAGCAGTTCCGTTAGTGAAGCGCACGACTTGTGCCAAAACTGAGCAAAAGCGGCGATTCTGGGCACGAAACGCACGTTTTGTGCAAAAACTGAGCAAAAGCGGTGATTCTGTGCACGAAACGCTTGCTTTGTGCCAAAACTGAGCAACAGCTGCGATTCTGTGATCGAAGCGAAAGTTTTGTGCCACAACTGAGCAAAAGCGGCGATTCTGTGCACGAAATTCACGTTTTGTCCGAAAACTGAGCAAAGGCGGCGATTCTGAGCACGAAACGCACGTTTTGTGCAAGAAACAGCAATTCGGTGCGTGAAACGCACGTTTTGTTCCAAAACTGAGCAAAAGCGGCGATTCTGCGCACGAAACGCACGTTTTGTGCCAAAACTGATCAGAAGCGACGATTAAGTGCAAGAAACGCACGTTTTGTGCCAAAACTGAGCCAAAGCGGCGATTCTGTGCACGAAACGCGGTTCTTGTGCCAAAACTGAGCCAAAGCGGTGAATCTTTCCACGAAACGCCCGTTTTGTGCCAAAACTGAGCCAAAGCGGCGATTCTGTGCACGAAACGCACGTTTTGTTCCAAAACTGAGCAAAAGCGGCGATTCTGTGCACGAAACGCACGTTTTGTGCCAATAATGAGCAAAGGCGGCGATTCTGTGCTCGAAAAGCACGTTTTGTGCGAAAACTGAGCAAAAACGACGATTCTGTGCACGAAACGCACGTTTTGTGCCAGTAATGAGCAAAAGCGGCGATTCTGTGCACGAAACGCACGTTTTGTTCCAAAACTGATCAAAAGCGGCGTTTCTGTGCACGAAACGCACGTTTTGTGCCAATAATGAGCAAAAGCGGGGATTCTGTGCACGAAACGCACGTCTTGTGCCAAAACTGATCAGAAGCGGCGATTCTGTGTACGAAACGCGGGTGTTGTGCCAAAACTGTGCAACAGCGGCGATTCTGTGCTCGAAGCGCACGTTTTGTGCCCAAACTGACTGAGCACAAGCGGCGATTCTTTGCACGAAACGCACGTTTTGTGCCAAAACTGAGCAAAAGCGGCAATTCTGTGAACGAAGCGCGGGATTCGAGCCAAAACTGAGCAAAAGCGGCGATTCTCAGCACGACACGCCCGTTTTGTGCCAAAACTGAGCCAAAGCGGTGATTCTGTCCACGAAACGCCCGTTTTGTGCCAAAACTGAGCCAAAGCGGCGATTCTGTGCACGAAACGCACGTTTTGTGCCAGAAACAGCAATTCGGTGCGTGAAACGCTCGTTTAGTACCAATACTGAGCAAAAGCGGCGATTCTGTGCACGAAACGCCCGTTTTGTGCCAATAATGAGCAAAAGCGGCGATTCTGTCCACGAGACGTACCTTTTGTGCCGAAAGTGAGCAAAAGCGGCGTTTCTGTGAACGAAACGACCGTTTTGGGCCAGTAATGAGCAAAAGCAGCGATTCTGTGCTCGGAACGCACGCTTTGTACTAAGACTGAGCAAAAGCGGTGATTCTGTGCACGAAACGCACGTTGTGTGCAAAAACTGAGCAAAAGCGGAGATTCTGTGCACGAAACGCCTGTTTTGTTCCAAAACTGAGCAAAAGCGGCGATTCTGTTTCCGAAACGCACGTTTTGTGCCAATAATGAGCAAAAGCAGCGATTCAGTGCACAAAACGCGGGTTTTGTGCCAAAACTGAGCAAAATCGGTGATTCCGAGCACGAAACTCCCGTTTTGTTCCAAAACTGAGAAAAAGCGCCGATTCTTTGCACGAAACGCGGATTTTGTCCAAAAACTGAGCCACAGCGGCGATTCTGTGCTCGAAGCGCACGTTTTGTGCCAAAACTGACTGAGCAAAAGCGGCGATTCTTTGCACGAAACGCACGCTTTGTGCCAAAACTGAGCAAATGAGGCGATTCTGTGCACGAAACGCCCGATTTGTGCCAAAACTGAGCAAAACAGCGATTCTGTGCACGAAACGCACATTTTGCGGAAAAACGGAGCAAAAGCGGCGATTCTGTGCGCAAAACGAACGCTTTGTGTCAAACTGAGCAAAAGCGGCGAGTCTGTGCACGAAACGCGGGATTTTTGCCAAAACTGTAGCAAAAGCGGCGATTCTGTGCAAGTAGCGCACGTATTGTTCCAAAACTGAGCAACAGCTTCGATTCTGTGCACGAAGCGCACGTTTTGTGCTACAACTGAGCAGAAGCGGCGATTCTGTGCACGAAACACACGTTTTGTGCCAAAACTGAGTAAAAGTAGCGATTGTGTGAACGAAACGCACGTTTTGTGCCAAGACTGAGCAAAAGCGGTGATTCTGTGCACGAAACACACGTTTTGTGCCAAAACAGAGCAAAAGCGGTGATTCATATCACGAATCGCGGGATTTGTGCCAAAACTGAGCGAAAGCGACGATTCTGGGCATGAAATGCACGTTTTGGGACAAAACTGAGCAGAAGCGGCGATTCTGTGTACGAAACACACGTTTTGTGCAAACACTGAGCAAAAGCGGTGATTCAGTGCACGAAACGCGCGTTTTGTTTCATAGCCGAGCAAAGGCTTCGACTCTGTGCACGAAACGCATGTTTTGTGCTAAAACTGAGCAAATGCGGCGATTCTGTGCACGAAACACACGTTTTGTGCCGCAACTGAGCAAAAGCGGCGATTCTGTGCACGAAATGCACGTTTTGTCCGAAAACTGAGCAAAACAGCGATTCTGTGCACAAAACGAACGCTTTGTGCTAAACTGAGCAAAAGCGGCGATTCTGTGCACGAAACGCGGGATGTTTGCCAAAACTGAAGCAAAAGCGGCGATTCTGTGCAAGTAGAGCACGTATTGTTCCAAAACTGAGAAACAGCTGCGATTCTGTGCACGAAGCGCACGTTTTGTGCTACAACTGAGCAGAAGCGGCGATTCTGTGCACGAAATGAACGTGTTGTCCGAAAACTGAGCAAAAGCGACGATTCTGTGCACGAAACGCACGTCTTGTGCCAAGACTGAGCATAAGCGGTGATTCTGTGCACGAAACGCACGTTTCGTTCCAAAACTGAGCAAAAGCAGCGATTCTGTACACGAAACGCGAGTTTTGTGCCAAAACTTAGCAAAAGCGGCGATTCTGTGCACGAAACGCACGTTTTGTGGAAATAATGTGCAAAAGCGGCGATTCTGTGCTCCAAACGCACGTTTTGTGCCAAAAGTGAGCAAAGGCGCCGATTCTGTGCATGAAACGCACGTTTTGTTCCAAACCTGAGCAAACGCAGCGATTCTGTGCACGAAACGCACGTTTTGTGCTAAAACTGAGCAAAAGCGGGGATTCTCTGCACGAAACGCACGTTTTGTGGCAAAAGGAGCAATTCGGTGCGTGAAACGCACGTTTTGTGCCGAACCTGAGCAAAAGCGGCGATTCTGTGCACGATACGCACGTTTTGTGCTTAAACTGAGCAAAAGCTGGGATTCTCTGCACGAAGCGCACGATTTGTGGCAAAAGGAGCAATTCGGTGTGTGAAACGCACGATTTGTGCCAAACCTGAGAAAAAGCAGCGATTCTGTGCACGAAGCACACGTTTTGTGCCACAACTGAGCAAAAGCAGCGATTCTGTGCACGAAACGCGGTTTTTGTGCCAAAACTGAGCAGAAGCAGCGACTCTGTGCACAAAACACACGCTTTGTGCCAAACTGAGCAAAAGCGGCGATTCTGTGCACGAAACTCACGTTTTGTGCCAAAAGGTGCATTTCGGCGAGTGGAACGAACGTTTTGTGCCAATACGGAGCAAAAGCGGCGATTCTGTGCTCGAAACGCACGTTTTGTGCCAGAAACAGCAATTCGGTGCGTGAAACGCTCGTTTAGTACCAATACTGAGCAAAAGCGGCGATTCTGTGCACGAAACGCCCGTTTTGTGCCAATAATGAGCAAAAGCGGCGATTCTGTCCACGAGACGTACCTTTTGTGCCGAAAGTGAGCAAAAGCGGCGTTTCTGTGAACGAAACGACCGTTTTGGGCCAGTAATGAGCAAAAGCAGCGATTCTGTGCTCGGAACGCACGCTTTGTACTAAGACTGAGCAAAAGCGGTGATTCTGTGCACGAAACGCACGTTGTGTGCAAAAACTGAGCAAAAGCGGAGATTCTGTGCACGAAACGCCTGTTTTGTTCCAAAACTGAGCAAAAGCGGCGACTCTGTTTCCGAAACGCACGTTTTGTGCCAATAATGAGCAAAAGCAGCGATTCAGTGCACAAAACGCGGGTTTTGTGCCAAAACTGAGCAAAATCGGTGATTCCGAGCACGAAACTCCCGTTTTGTTCCAAAACTGAGAAAAAGCGCCGATTCTTTGCACGAAACGCGGGTTTTGTCCAAAAACTGAGCCACAGCGGCGATTCTGTGCTCGAAGCGCACGTTTTGTGCCAAAACTGACTGAGCAAAAGCGGCGATTCTTTGCACGAAACGCACGCTTTGTGCCAAAACTGAGCAAATGAGGCGATTCTGTGCACGAAACGCACGTTTTGTGCCAGAAACAGCAACTCGGTGCGTGAAACGCACGTTTTGTTCCAAAACTGAGCAAAAGCAGAGATTCAGTGCACAATACGCGGGTTTTATGCCAAAACTGAGCAAAAGCGGCGATTCTGATCACGAAACGCCCGTTTTGTGCCAAAACTGAGCCAAAGCGGCGATTCTGTGCACGAAACGCCCGATTTGTGCCAAAACTGAGCAAAACAGCGATTCTGTGCACGAAACGCACATTTTGCGGAAAAACGGAGCAAAAGCGGCGATTCTGTGCGCAAAACGAGCGCTTTGTGTCAAACTGAGCAAAAGCGGCGAGTCTGTGCACGAAACGCGGGATTTTTGCCAAAACTGTAGCAAAAGCGGCGATTCTGTGCAAGTAGCGCACGTATTGTTCCAAAACTGAGCAACAGCTACGATTCTGTGCACGAAGCGCACGTTTTGTGCTACAACTGAGCAGAAGCGGCGATTCTGTGCACGAAACACACGTTTTGTGCCAAAACTGAGTAAAAGTAGCGATTGTGTGAACGAAACGCACGTTTTGTGCCAAGACTGAGCAAAAGCGGTGATTCTGTGCACGAAACACACGTTTTGTGCCAAAACAGAGCAAAAGCGGTGATTCATATCACGAATCGCGGGATTTGTGCCAAAACTGAGCGAAAGCGACGATTCTGGGCATGAAATGCACGTTTTGGGACAAAACTGAGCAGAAGCGGCGATTCTGTGTACGAAACACACGTTTTGTGCCAAGACTGAGTAAAAGCAGCGATTCTGTGCACGAAACGCCCGTTTTGCGCCAATAATGAGCAAAAGCGTCGATTCTGTGCACGAAATGCACGTTTTGTCCGAAAACTGAGCAAAAGCGGCGATTCTGTGCACGAAACGCACGTTTTGTGCCATAACTGAGCAAAAGCGGCGGTTCTGTGCACGATACGCACGTTTTGTGCTAAAACTGAGCAAAAGCGGTGATTCTGTGCACGAAACACCCGTTTTGTGCAAAACCTGAGCAAAAGCGGCGATTAAGAGCACGAAACGCCCGTTTTGTGCCAAAACTGAGAAAAAGCGGCGATTCTGTGCACGAAACGCGGTTCTTGTGCCAAAACTGAGCAGAAGCGGCGATTCTGTGCGCGAAGCACACGTTTTGTGCCAAAAGGAGCAATTCGGTGCGTGAAACGCACGTTTTGTGCCAAAACTGAGCAAAAGCAGCAATTCTGTGCGCATTACGCGGGTTTTGTGCCAAAACTGTGCGAAAGCGGTGATTCTGTGCTCGAAGCACACGTTTTGTGCCAAAAGGAGCAATTCTGTGCACGAAACGAACGTTTTGTGCCAATAATGAGCAAAAGCAGCGATTCTGTGCACGAAACGCACGTTTTGTTCCAAGACTGAGCAAAAGCGGTGATTCTGTGCACGAAACGCACGTTTTCTGCAAACACTGAGCAAAAGCGGTGATTCAGTGCACGAAACGCGCGTTTTGTTTCATAGCCGAGCAAAGGCATCGACTCTGTGCACGAAACGCATGTTTTGTGCTAAAACTGAGCAAATGCGGCGATTCTGTGCACGAAACACACGTTTTGTGCCGCAACTGAGCAAAAGCGGCGATTCTGTGCACGAAATGCACGTTTTGTCCGAAAACTGAGCAAAACAGCGATTCTGTGCACAAAACGAACGCTTTGTGCCAAACTGAGCAAAAGCGGCGATTCTGTGCACGAAACGCGGGATGTTTGCCAAAACTGAAGCAAAAGCGGCGATTCTGTGCAAGTAGAGCACGTATTGTTCCAAAACTGAGAAACAGCTGCGATTCTGTGCACGAAGCGCACGTTTTGTGCTACAACTGAGCAGAAGCGGCGATTCTGTGCACGAAATGAACGTGTTGTCCGAAAACTGAGCAAAAGCGACGATTCTGTGCACGAAACGCACGTCTTGTGCCAAGACTGAGCATAAGCGGTGATTCTGTGCACGAAACGCACGTTTCGTTCCAAAACTGAGCAAAAGCAGCGATTCTGTGCACGAAACGCGAGTTTTGTGCCAAAACTTAGCAAAAGCGGCGATTCTGTGCACGAAACGCACGTTTTGTGGAAATAATGTGCAAAAGCGGCGATTCTGTGCTCCAAACGCACGTTTTGTGCCAAAAGTGAGCAAAGGCGCCGATTCTGTGCATGAAACGCACGTTTTGTTCCAAACCTGAGCAAACGCAGCGATTCTGTGCACGAAACGCACGTTTTGTGCTAAAACTGAGCAAAAGCGGGGATTCTCTGCACGAAACGCACGTTTTGTGGCAAGAGGAGCAATTCGGTGCGTGAAACGCACGTTTTGTGCCGAACCTGAGCAAAAGCGGCGATTCTGTGTACGATACGCACGTTTTGTGCTTAAACTGAGCAAAAGCTGGGATTCTCTGCACGAAGCGCACGATTTGTGGCAAAAGGAGCAATTCGGTGTGTGAAACGCACGATTTGTGCCAAACCTGAGCAAAAGCAGCGATTCTGTGCACGAAACACACGTTTTGTGCCACAACTGAGCAAAAGCAGCGATTCTGTGCACGAACCGCGGTTTTTGTGCCAAAACTGAGCAGAAGCAGCGACTCTGTGCACAAAACACACGCTTTGTGCCAAACTGAGCAAAAGCGGCGATTCTGTGCACGAAACTCACGTTTTGTGCCAAAAGGTGCATTTCGGCGAGTGGAACGAACGTTTTGTGCCAATACGGAGCAAAAGCGGCGATTCTGTGCTCGAAACGCACGTTTTGTTCCAAAACTGAGCAAAAGCGGTGATTCCGTGTACAATACGCACGTTTTGTGCTAAAACTGAGCAAAAGCGGTGATTCTGTGCACGAAACACCCGTTTTGTGCCAAACCTGAGCAAAAGCGGCGATTAAGAGCACGAAACGCGGGATTCGTGCTAAAACTGAGCAAAAGCGGCGATTCTGAGCACGAAACGCCCGTTTTGTTCCAAAACTGAGAAAAAGCGCCGATTCTTTGCACGAAACGCGGGTTTTGTGCCAAAACTGAGCAACAGCGGCGATTCTGTGCACAAAACGCACGTTTTGTTTCAAAACTGAGCAAAGGCTTCGACAGTGTGCACGAAACGCATGTTTTGAGCCAAAACTGAGCAAAAGCGGCGATTCTGTGCACGAAACGCACGTTTTGTGCCAATATTGAGCAAAAGCGGCTATTCTTTGCACGAAACGCACGTTTTGTGCCAAAATTGATCAAAAGCAGCGATTCTGTGCACGAAACGCACGTTTTGAGCAAGAAACTGCAATTCAGTGCGTGAAACGCACGTTTTGTACCAAAACTGAGCAAAAGCGGCGATTCTGTGCACGAAACGCACGTTTTGTGGAAGTAATGTGCAAAAGCGGCGATTCTGTGCTCCAAACTCACGTTTTGTGCCAAAAGTGAGCAAAAGCGGCGATTCTGTGCATGAAACGCACGTTTTGTTCCAACACTTAGCAAAAGCGGCGATACTGTGCACGAAACTCACGTTTTGTGCCATAACTGAGCAAAAGCGGCGATTCTGTGTACGATACGCACGTTTTGTGCTACAACTGAGCAAAAGCGGTGATTCTGTACACGAAACGCACGTTTTGTGCCAGAAACAGCAATTCGGTGCGTGAAACGCACGTTTTGTACCAAAACTGAGCAAAAGCGGCGATTCTGTGAACGAAACGCACGTTTTGTGCCAAAAGTGAGCAAAAGCGGCGATTCTGTGCACGAAGCGCACGTTTTGTTCCGAAACTGAGCAGCAGCGCCGATTCTTTACACGCAACGCGGGTTTTGTGCCAAAACTTAGCAACAGCGGCGATTCTGTGCTCGAAGAGCACGTTTTGTGCCAAAACTGACTGAGCAAAAGCGGCGATTCTTTGCACGAAACGCACGTTTTGTGCCAAAACTGAGCAAAACCGGCGATTCTGTGCACGAAACTCACGTTTTGTGCTAAAAGGTGCATTTCGGCGAGTGGAACGAACGTTTTGTGCCAATACGGAGCAAAAGCGGCGATTCTGTGCACGAAACGCACGTTTTGTGCCAATAATGAGCAAATGCGGCGATTCTGTGCACGAAACACACGTTTTGTGCCAAAACTGAGCAAAAGCAGCGATGCTGTGCACGAAACGCACGTTTTGTTCCAAAACTGATCAAAAGCAGCGATTCTGTGCACGAAACGCGGTTTTTGTGCCAAAACTGAGCAGAAGCAGCGACTCTGTGCACAAAACACACGCTTTGTGCCAAACTGAGCAAAAGCGGCGATTCTGTGCACGAAACTCACGTTTTGTGCTAAAAGGTGCATTTCGGCGAGTGGAACGAACGTTTTGTGCCAATACGGAGCAAAAGCGGCGATTCTGTGCTCGAAACGCACGTTTTGTTCCAAAACTGAGCAAAAGCGGTGATTCCGTGTACAATACGCACGTTTTGTGCTAAAACTGAGCAAAAGCGGTGATTCTGTGCACGAAACACCCGTTTTGTGCCAAACCTGAGCAAAAGCGGCGATTAAGAGCACGAAACGCGGGATTCGTGCTAAAACTGAGCAAAAGCGGCGATTCTGAGCACGAAACGCCCGTTTTGTTCCAAAACTGAGAAAAAGCGCCGATTCTTTGCACGAAACGCGGGTTTTGTGCCAAAACTGAGCAACAGCGGCGATTCTGTGCACAAAACGCACGTTTTGTTTCAAAACTGAGCAAAGGCTTCGACAGTGTGCACGAAACGCATGTTTTGAGCCAAAACTGAGCAAAAGCGGCGATTCTGTGCTCCAAACTCACGTTTTGTGCCAAAAGTGAGCAAAAGCGGCGATTCTGTGCATGAAACGCACGTTTTGTTCCAACACTGAGCAAAAGCGGCGATACTGTGCACGAAACTCACGTTTTGTGCCATAACTGAGCAAAAGCGGCGATTCTGTGTACGATACGCACGGTTTGTGCTAAAACTGAGCAAAAGCGGTGATTCTGTGCACGAAACACCCGTTTTGTGCCAAACCTGAGCAAAAGCGGCGATTAAGAGCACGAAACGCCCGTTTTGTGCCAAAACTGAGAAAAAGCGGCGGTACTGTGCACAAAACGCGGGATTCGTGCCAAAACTGAGCAAAAGCGGCGATTCTGTGCACGAAACGCTCGTTTTGTGCCAAAACTGAGCAAAGGCAGCGATTCTGAGCCAAAACTGAGCAAAAGCGGTGATTCTGTACACGAAACGCACGTTTTGTACGAAAACTGATCAGAAGCGGCGATTCTGTGCACGAAACGCGGGATTCGTGCTAAAACTGAGCAAAAGCGGCGATTCTGAGCACGAAACGCTCCTTTTGTTCCAAAACTGAGCCGAAGCGCCGATTCTTTGCACGAAACGCGATTTTTGTGCCAAAAATTAGCAACAGCGGCGACTCTGTGCTCGAAGCGCACGTTTTGTGCCAAAACTGAGCAAAAGCGGTGATTCTGTACACGAAACGCACGTTTTGTGCCAGAAACAGCAATTCGGTGCGTGAAACGCACGTTTTGTACCAAAACTGAGCAAAAGCGGCGATTCTGTGAACGAAACGCACGTTTTGTGCCAAAAGTGAGCAAAAGCGGCGATTCTGTGCACGAAGCGCACGTTTTGTTCCGAAACTGAGCAGCAGCGCCGATTCTTTACACGCAACGCGGGTTTTGTGCCAAAACTTAGCAACAGCGGCGATTCTGTGCTCGAAGAGCACGTTTTGTGCCAAAACTGACTGAGCAAAAGCGGCGATTCTTTGCACGAAACGCACGTTTTGTGCCAAAACTGAGCAAAACCGGCGATTCTGTGCACGAAACACACGATTTGTGCCAAAACTGAGCAAAAGCAGCGATTCTGTGCACGAAACGCGGTTTTTGCGAGAAAACTGAGCAGAAGCGGCGATTCTGTGCGCGAAGCACACGTTTTGTGCCAAAAGGAGCAATTCGGTGCGTGAAACGCACGTTTTGTACCAAAACTGAGCAAAAGCGGCTATTCTGTGCACGAAACGCACGTTTTGTGCCAATAATGAGCAAATGCGGCGATTCTGTGCACGAAACACACGTTTTGTGCCAAAACTGAGCAAAAGCAGCGATGCTGTGCACGAAACGCACGTTTTGTTCCAAAACTGATCAAAAGCAGCGATTCTGTGCACGAAACGCGGCTTTTGTGCCAGAACTGAGCAAGAGCGGTGATTCCGTGCACGAAGCGCACGTTTTGTTCCAAAACTGATCAACAGCGCCGATTCTTTGCACGTAACGCGGGTTTTGTGCCAAAACTGAGCAACAGCGGCGATTCTGTGCTCGAAGCGCACGTTTTGTGCCAAAACTAACTGAGCCAAAGCGGCGATTCATTTCACAAAACGCACGTTTTGTCCCAAAACTGTTAAAAAGCGGCGATTCTGTGCACTAAACGCACGTTTTGTGCCAGAAACAGTAATTCGGTGCGTGAAACGCACGTCTTGTACCAAAACTGAGCAAAAGCGGCGATTCTGTGCTCGAAACGCACGCTTTGTGCCAAAAGTGAGCAAAAGCGGCGATTCTGTGCATGAAACGCACGTTTTGTACCAAAACTGTGCAGAAGCGGCGATTCTGTGCACGAAACGCACGTTTTGTGCCATAACTGAGCAAAAGCGGCGATACTGTGCGTGAAACGCACGTTTTGTGCCATAACTGAGCAAAAGCGGCGATTCGGAGCACAAAACGCCCGTTTTGAGCCAATAATGAGCAAAAGCGACGATTCTGAGCACGAAACGCACGTTTTGTGCCAAAACTGAGCAAAAGAGGCGAATCTGTGCACGAAACGCAGGATTCGTGCCAAAACTGAGCAAAAGCGGCGATTCTGAGCACGAAACGCCCGTTTTGTGAAAAAACCGAGCCAAAGCGGGGATTCTGTGCACGAAACGCCCGTTTTGTGCCAAAACTGAGCAGATGCGGCGACTCCGTGCACGAAACACACGTTTTGTGCCACAACTGAGCAAAAGCAGCGATTCTGTGCACGAATCGCGGTTTTCGTGCCAAAACTGAGCAGAAGCGGCGACTCTGTGCACGAAACACACGCTTTGTGCCAAACTGAGCAAAAGCGGCGATTCTGTGCACGAAACGCCCGTTTTGTGAAAAAACCGAGCCAAAGCGGTGATTCTGTGCACGAAACGCCCGTTTTGTGCCAAAACTGAGCAGAAGCGGCGACTCTGTGCACGAAACACACGTTTTGTGCCACAACTGAGCAAAAGCAGCGATTCTGTGCACGAAACGCCCGATTTGTGCCAATAATGAGCAAAAGCGGCGATTATGTGCACGAAACGGGCGTTTTGTTTCAAAACTGAGCAAAGGCTTCGACTCTGTGCACGAAACGCATGTTTTGAGCCAAAACTGAGCAAATGCGGCGATTTTGTGCACGAAACACACGTTTTGTGCCTAAACTGAGCAAAAGCGGCGATTCTGTGCACGAAAAGCACGTTTTGGGCCAAATGGAGCCATTCGGGGCGTGAAACACACGGTTTGTGCTGAAACTGGGCAAAAGCAGCGATCCTGTGCACGAAACGCACGTTTTGTGAGAAAACAAAGCAAAAGCGGCGATTCTGTGCACTAAACGCACGTTTTGTGCCAATAATGAGCAAAAGCGGCGATTCTGTGCACGAAACGCACGTTTTGTACCAATACTGAGCAAAAGCAGCGATTCTGTGCCAAAACTGAGCAAAAGCGGTGATTCTGTGCACGAAACGCGGTTTTTGTGCCAAAACTGAGCAGAAGCGGCGATTCTGTGCACGAAACGCGGGATTCGTGACAAAACAGAGCAAAAGCGGCGATTCTGAGCACGAAACGACCGTTTTGTGAAAAAACCGAGCCAATGCGGTGATTCTGTGCACGAAACGCGGGATTCGTGCTAAAACTGAGCAAAAGCGGCGATTCTGAGCACGAAACGCCCGTTTTGTGCCAAAACTGAGCCAAAGCCAAACCTGGCCATCTCTACGAGCGTTCGGTTTCTTCGCTCCGCTACTCCATTTTGTACCGGGTTGTATGGGATTGTCAATCTTCGAGTTATTCCGTTCTTCTTCAGATAATTTTCGAAGTCGTGACTAGTGAACTCTTTTCCGTTATCGGACTGCAAACATTTGACGCTCGTTCCCTTTTGCTTTTCGACGAATGCAATGTATTCCATTGTCGCCTTCAATGCCTGTGATTTGGCGTTCAAAAAACGTACCTCGCACCACCTAGATTTGTCGTCAATGAATTCTATGAAATACTTCGCACGACCGAGCGATTCGACACGCATGGGTCCGCATAGATCAGTGTGAATTATATCCAATACATTTGTCGACCTGTTGGAACTTTTAGGAAACGGGTTTCGTGTCATTTTTCCCGCCGCGCAAATGTTACAATTTAATTCGCGAATTGTTTCTCCGTGTTTAATACCGAGTACTGCGCCGCTGCGCCTAGCGTCTAAAATATCTTTTACATTAACGTGGCCCATTCGCCGGTGCCATAAATCGAGCGCATCATTAGGCTTTGACACGTTCGCGGCATTACATGATTCCGCACGTATTTCGCTCTTTCGCGCGTCACTTTCTTCCGTAATTTTTATACGCAGGGCCTCAGGATTCGGTAACTGATCGCGCGACTCAATTGCACATCGAAAGTTCTCGAAACTCGCGGGTAAAATGTATAGCAGCCTGATTGCTAATAGGTCGGGATAGACATTTACGTCCATGTCAGCTAATTTATCGACGGTATCGAAAAAATTATTTAGATGCTCACGCACGTCGCTGTTGTCCGCCATCTTTTGTAGCGTCAGCTTCTTCAACAGCGTAGCTTTTCTGGCCGGTCCCGTTGATTGATGAATTGCTTGTAGCTTCAGCCGTATTTGGTTCGACGTCTCGCAATTTTTAATTTGCTTCAGCTCGCTCGGGCTGATAGACAAAATAAGGTCAGACATAGCCTTGCCGTCGTTCCTTGTCCATTCGTCCATTTCGCCAGCAGCCGCGTTCGCCGCTTCTGGTTTAGCGATCGTCGCGTTCGCATAACCCCACAAATCGTCCCGTAAGAGGATTGCTTTCATTTGAAGCTTCCACGTATCATAATTGTTTTTGTTTAATAGTTCGATTCTCACTGCTCCCTGTACACTCATTGTCGTTCTACGCGTGGACCGTTACATCACTCAGGAGAAGAAAGAAAAACAAATTTAATGTTTCGAACACTGTTTCATCGCGTATACTTCTGGGCCCATAACCTGTTAGGATTAAGGGTATCACGGGAGAGTAATCAAGAGAGTCTCGATGAAACACAATATATTTAGGTGATAGAAACATAAGATATACATAAGTGCATGCAGACACGCGGTTAGACGCAATCTGTGCGGAGACCGATCGACTCGCTACCAACGTACGACGAAACGCGGCAATCGTGCCAACGTAAAATACGACGAGGTGATCGCGTTCGGTGATTGGAACTGCCGTTGTACCAACGAGAATTCGTATTGGTTTATTAACAAAATCTGATTGTGAGATTCTAGAAAAACGAAAAATATCTTTTACAGAGAAAGAAGATTCCTTTCAGTCTAGGTTAAATAAATTATGCACTTTTATGAATAATATGACGTCAGATACTGTTTGTTTACTGCCTACTTGTCGTATGTGTGATGTTTTGAATGCTGCAATGTTAGATCGTATTTCTTCGAAAGAAATATTATTACTTGCTGAAGATACGATCGATTGTAGTTCATATGTAAAAAAGAAAATACTAAAGGTATTGGAAAATAATGATGAGGATAATTCTAAAACAGCTGGGCTATCAAAACGTATAATTTTAAAAATTGGAGCAAAAGTTATGATAAGACGTAATATTGACGCCAGTTTGGGTCTTGTAAATGGTACAATTGCTACAGTGATTTCAATTGTACAAGATATGTCTACTACTTATGAAGAAAAGATCAAACTGCTTTTGCCATCTGGCTTAGAATATTTTATTGAAGGAGTAAGTGTTCAATTTGAGGTAACCGATAGAGCATATGTTATCAGAAAACAATTTCCATTGTCTCTGAGTTATGGAATTACGGTTCATAAAAGCCAAGGATTGAGCTTACAGAATGCTATTATGGACATAGGTAATTCTGTATTTAGTCACGGCCAAACTTATGTTGCATTGTCAAGAGTAACGTCGTTAGATGGATTGCACTTAATTAATTTCGATCCTTCATCTATTACCACTAATGAAGAAGCTATTGTTGAATATAATCGATTAAGACAAATGTACAAACCACAAACAGGAGTAATTCCTGTTTTACAAGAAAAATATCGTAAAATTAGAGATGTCTTATGGGCTTTACCAACAGTAATTAATTCTGTTCAAGAGCCATGTGAAAAGGTTAAAACAATTACAACTTGGAATATGCACAGTTTGCAAAATAAGGATGGTGTTTCCTCTTATGCAAATGCAATGATGCAATGTTTGTTACATTTTGCAGTTGTTAGAAAACAGATATTTAAATGTGATAAATTAAACATTTTAAGCGTATTAATACAACAATATGAACGTAAATTACCTGATTTAAATACATATGCAATACGGCAATGTTTAGGGAAAAATTTCTCCAAAAACCTTAAACGAGATACATCCCAATTTTTTATAGCTCTTTGTGAAAAGTACGATTATATTCAAAGTTTAGTTGAACATCAAGTTTCTACAATTAAACGATGCAACAGTTGTCATTATACAAAGACTACTGTTCTCCATAATATACTTCTTTCAATACCGATAAATAAAAAAAATAAAAAAAGTTATGATTTAAATGAGTTATTAAATACAAAGTTCTTTCATTGGTTGCACTTGCACAATGAATCATGTGAAAAGTGTACAGAAAACGATATATTGATTAAAAGTGAATTTATAATGACTAGAAATATTATTGTTATTCAGTTAATATCAGTTGAAGACAATATATCAGGAAAAACACAGTTTTCTTTGCGAGCTGTTCCAACAACTAAAGTTATTATACTTGGACAAATATACAAAGTAATGAGTGCTGTGTTTCATCATGGTTCATGCATTAAAGAAGGTCATTATACGTGTATATGCAGAGAAGGAATGTCCAATACTTGGATAGAAGCTAATGATGCGGAAATTAGGAAAACGCAATGGCCTAGAAGTGCTAAAAATATATATATTATTTTCCTGCAGAAAATTGATAAAAATTAAATATCTTTACGGAATTCTTGTTTTTCTAACTATACGGGACATACACAATTTCTATAATTACAATTCTCATTTTTTTAAAAATTCGCAGAATTAATAAAGTCACATTTCATATTTGTAATTTTTCTACATTATGGTAAAACGAAGTTCGACTTCATCTGCACAAACCACACTTTTATGTATATTTCTTTTTTCTACATAATAAGACAACATAGAATATTGCAAGCCATATCCAATGTTTTTGTATTATAATGTTGCAAAGTAAAAAACAAAAATGTTATCACATATAGTTATACATTTATTGAAGTGGGCCATCGTACTTCAACTATATCTTTAAAATTACGATGGGGTGGTGGCGGGCTCTCTATAAG
Source organism: Stelis phaeoptera (assembly GCA_943735885.1). NCBI lineage: Eukaryota > Metazoa > Arthropoda > Insecta > Hymenoptera > Megachilidae > Stelis > Stelis phaeoptera. Next base: position 8,137,489 of record OX030934.1, on the reverse strand, counting down.
AAAATCTAATTTACATGTACTATTTTCCTATGAAAATCTGTTCCTTTACCGTGCAGTATAAAAGGGATACAACTTTTACAGTTATTTACATTTAATACAAAAAAGAATAATGTGCACTTTAAAACTGATTTAAAAAAAAAGTAGTTTAAAAAAAAAATGTGAAATAAAAAAATTTTTGGAAAAAAAAATACAACCGACTTCGGAATGCACTAAAAAGGACGAAATAATTTAAATCTATATTCCGGAGACGGCGCAAAATTAAAAATTGTGTAAATGAAGGATGTTGTTAATGTGAAAATATGTAAAAGGATTAAAGAATTTTAACAATTTCCAATGTAGAAAATTTTTAATTTTGCGACGTCTCCGAAATATAGATTTAAATTATTTCGTCCTTTTTAGTGCATTCCGAAGTCGGTTGTATTTTTTTTTCCAAAAATTTTTTTATTTCACATTTTTAGTGGCGATTGGAGCATTCCTTGAAAAGTTCAACTAAGGGATGGGAAGAGAAGGGCAGGGAAGGGCAGGGTAGTGAAGGGAAGTGCAGGGAATATTGCAAATGGGATCATCGTGGAAACATCTCCGGTCGCAAAATGTAATACTAGGCTTCATCGATATCAGGCCGAATATACGTGAAATAGCACGTTTTTTGCGATAAAAGCGGAAAAAATGTAGAAATCCGAACCGGGTTTTTTTACGGGACCAACTGTTGGTCATACTCTATAAGATGCTAAAGGTTTCGTTCCGATTGGTCCATCCATCTTGGAGTAATCGATGACCATACACAACGCGGACGAAATCGTACGCTTTTTTGCAATAAAAAGGAGGCAAGCGGTGTTGAAATGCAAAATTTTTTTTTACGGGACCAACTGGGAGTCATAACCTACAAGATGCAAAAGGTTTGGTTCCGATTGGTCCATCCATCTCGGCGTAATCGGGGCACATACATAAAAAAAAAAAAAATATATACATACATGTCGAATTGAGTAACCTCCTTCTTTTTTGAAGTCGGTTAAAAAGACGCCAACTCCATGTTTGTACAATTGTGGTATAATCTGTACCACATCTGTACCATAATCTGTATCTTTATATAATAAAAATAATGAAAATTTACTTTACAGAAAAACCGAACAAATAGCTTCATGTATTTCTATAATATACATTATATTTTTGCAATATTACAATACTGTAAAATATAAACGATGAAAATTTATCACAAATACTTATGCATTTATGGAAGAGAACCGTCGTATTATCACTATTTTCAAATACGACGGTGGTGGTGGCGGGCTCTCTTCCAAAAAATGTAATGTACATGTGAACAATCAGTTTACAATGTTACGTCCCCCCTTGGGGTGGTTGTTCTACCTCTAATTCTTATCGGGGTTCTGCCGATTGAAGCGCTGAAGCGCACCTTGACTCACCTTGCGGGAGGTTATGGGTATAAGATAGGTTTCAGTAATTCTTAGACAGGCGGATGAGGGCAAACAATCTGATATATTCTGTGTATTATATTATATTACATACCCTTCGCTGGTTCTGCGTCGCTTCTTGTAATCCACACTTCAACCGTCACTCACGCTATTAGGTCTCGATTCTCTCTACTATGCGGAACGGGGTTACACTCAAAACTCGCGTTTCGCGGACGGGCAGCACCACGTCTTTAGCTCGCGTAATCAAGGAACTGGCGTACTAGCGTCGCGCCGATAATTATACTCCCCGAGGGGAGTAGGTCACGCTTGCCGGTTACGACAACCTGCTGTCATAGGGTTTTCGCCATCGCATTCCGCGAGTCCCCTGATTTCATGTTACCGAGGCGAAAATGCTGATGCTTCGCGGATTCCAGAGCGAGACCTACTTTGGAATAGCGAAGGACGAAAATTGAGGTTATTGTTAGGGACGTAACAACAACACTGCAAAATAGAAACGTTCTAAAATTATCACAAATAGTCATGCATTTATACCAGAGAACCGTCGTATTTTCACGATTTTAAAATACGACGGGGATGGTGGTGGGCTCTCTTCGAGAAAATGTAATTTACATGTCAACAATAAGTATCGTTTCCCTTGGAAGTTCTGGGGTAAGTGCCATGCCGTCTCTCATAGTCCTTCACGAGATTCAACATCTTTTCCACTTCGTGGCCAGAACCTTGTAGGAAACTCTTAACACAATACATGTGTTATGCAGCACCATAACGACGGTTAAGTGGCTACACACACCTACTTTGGAAATTGTACGACTGTACTCTCTATCGCCTATTCATAATGAAAATCCGCGACTCTTTCAATTCGTCGCGGCTGGAGTGTCAGGTATCCCCGGTCCTAAGTCCGATGAGAGACATACAGTTCCGACATCGGCACCTACAGTATGTACATACATACCTGTACAAATCAGGTCAACATCCCAGATGCATTTACCTTGCCACGGTTCTTGCTTCCAAATGTCGTAACACTAACATACATTTATTACTGTACTGCATAAAATAAATGTACTACAAAAAAGAGTGATATCCTAGAAAAATACTTATTGAACAAAGCACAAAAAGGCGCCAAGTGCACGCTTCCTAAAATTAAGATATAATCTATACAAAGAAATGTGTAACACAAAGATTATTTTATCTTTATGAAAACATTTACTTTACAAAAATACCGTACTATGAAATTGGTGTATTTCTCTCAATTCTTTATATATGTATTCATATTCTGTCTATAACAGAGATGATATCACAAAACAGCGCCAAGCAAACAATTTGTTCTCCAACAAATTGTATCCGTAAACAGAGATTTTTAACTTTTATCTAATTGGTTCAATATCGGCGACTGTCCCCCGAATGTTCTTTCTTCAGAGAAAGTATGTTAGCGACAAGATATTTTTAAGGGTCGCCAAAGGCAATTAGCCTGACGCTATTTTGCTTTCGAGGGATTTATGATAGGGATTCAGCCTTCGATGGCCAGATCCTTAAAGAACTACGTCTTTATTCTGTATAGCAATGCAACGTCGGGTTGCTTTCCTTTCCTAAACATTGTCATGCTTCCTTTCAAACGATGAATCGTATGGCACCCGATAGCTACGTGACTTCGGGTCACCAGCCATCGTCGGGCGCCTGGATTGCCATTCTTACAACCATTCTCTTAGGCCACGCGAAGGCTGAATCCCTATCATAAATCCCTCGAAAGCAAAATAGCGTCAGGCTAATTGCCTTTGGCGACCCTTAAAAATATGTTGTCGCTAACATACTTTCTCTGAAGAAAGAACATTCGTGGGACAATCGCCGATATTGTACCAATTAGATAAAAGTTAAAAATCTCTGTTTACGGATACAATTTGTTGGAGAACAAATTGTTTGCTTGGCGCTGTTTTGTGATATCATCTCTTTTATAGACAGAATATGAATACATATATAAAGAATTGAGAGAAATACACCAATTTCATAGTACGGTATTTTTGTAAAGTAAATGTTTTCATAAAGATAAAATAATCTTTGTGTTACACATTTTGTTCAAAATTGTAACGGCGGTTTGTGCTCGTGCGCCGAGGACGACCAAATCGCCGACTTCTCCAGAAAAACTTCAAGCGGCACCCGTCGCCGAAATCAACAATCGACGGTTTTTGCATGTTTGTGAGTCTCCCGCACGACTCTTCAACCGTCGCTTGTTGATTTCGGCGAAACGTTCGTTACAGATTTACCCGTCGCGTTGCCGGTTAGGCCTCGTCCCAAACCGTTTGGCGGACGAATCCGCCAACCAGCGATCTCCCGAATTTCGAAATTCCCTTCCCGAGGGTCTCCCCCGCGGAGATAAATACGCGAGCGTCCGCCGTCGTTAATTATTATCCGTTACCGTAGCTAGCAGTAAACGAGAAAAACACCATTCCGTGAGCGACAGTTTCAATTGCCGAACTTTGCGTGAAATCCAAATCGCGATTTCCCGATAGGTGCAAGCGTCGAGCGTCGTTGTGTCTTCTTTCCGTTCTTTTCTGTTTTTTCGTTATCTGTGCTTGTAATCGTCCGCGTCGCGAGGAAGATCGTCCGTTTGTACATCAAGATTGTCCGTTGTTTTTCTGCTCTTGTAATTCGTCGCCTCGTTAAATAAACTGTATTCGTCGTCACCTCGAACTCCAGTGGTTTTTCTTTCGGGTCCGCCCCCGTATTCGCTCGCACGCCCATCGCTGGGCGAAATCAGCGAAAACGAGTTTGGACTCGCGACTCTATTCGCGAAATCCGAAACACATTTCTGTGTATAGATTATATCTTAATTTTAGGAAGCGTGCACTTGGCCCCTTTTTGTACTTTTTTCAATAAGTATTTTTCTAGGATGGGAAAGACGCGAGCTATGGTTTAGCAAAAGATACAGAGTAACGAAAGACAAAGGCTTATAATAGGGACTACTAATGAGCCGATACAATTCTCCGGCATTGCCGTAGGCACACACATTTGCAGGAACTGGAGATTGACAATAACTTATAGGGACAAGAGCTAGGAAAATGAAAACGCCGGCGGCATCAATTTTGCGCATATTATGGAGCGTTTGTGCTTGCGGCTCATTAGAGTTAACGACGTATACAAACGAGTAGACACTTATTAAAAGCTGCAAGTCAATGATAAAATGGTGCTAAGTCAATGATTAAAATTAAAATTAAGATTAAAATCATGGTGAGTCAATAATTAAAATAAATAAGTATGGCGCCTACCCTCACCGCCATACTATAATAAAACATTGGTATAATTAAAACATATTTAATGGCAGATTACATTGATTAGCCATAATCAATAAATTCGTTATACATTTCAATTGAGCTACGCAAAGCTATCATTGATATCGTGATCCAATCCGAGCGTTTTATTCCTAATCTGGTAAGCTCATCTTTTGTAGTCGCTGAGAGTGCACCTCTAGAACCGACCACTATCGCCACTATTCTAACTCTGCTCTGGCTAAGCATATTCCTGACCGCTGGCATAATTCTTGCGTACTTCTGGATTTTCTCATCATGCGCCTGTCTTAGGAATTGTCCTTTCTCGTACCGGCCTGTAACATCGAGCACGAGAGCGCCGTCCTCATTCGCGTCAACGACGAGGTCGGGTTTGAACAATTCCCCTGACGACTTGATGGATGGTTCGTCTAGCACCTCGTATTTTTGGCTAAGGCGCTCCTTTATGAGATCTTTGATCTCATTATGCCTCCGTATCCTGGCAGGCTTTGTAACGATACAGAGCCCCAGTATGTGGCCTAGAGTCTCCCTTTCACTGCTACTGCGACAGCATCTAACATCAAGGTTAGGTGTATATCGACTCAATGTTGTGCGGTTGCCCGCTGTGTTGGTTAGGAGTCGAATTGCGTCAGCTATTCTAGATGGTAACAGCATGCTGTGTTGTTTGAGCCGAACATTGCTGATTGAATCGTTCTGAAATTCCAATACACCTTGACCTTGCGCGACGTCTTTGGCCCACTCTGTTATGCGGTTCTTTTTTAATCTAGCCTTGTAGTTGTCGACCCCATCTAGCGTGACTGGCCAGTTGAGCCGGAGAGCTGCTGCGTATTTCATTAGCTGATTCTCTCCCGACTCACGCTGCATTACCTCTTTCATCACTGAGGCGCTAGTCGTCAAAGCTTTGAACCATTTCGGAGTGTAGTTATGAACACCTGCTTTTCCACTTCCAGGATACCAAGGCCGACAGATTTCATCGGAGTGTAAATGAATTTGCTTGTAACTGATTGACTGAGGTGCAAAATCTCCTTTACATGCGTGCGGATGGTCGTGTCAATCATTCTAAGCACTCCTTCACAAGGTGGTTTAACTATCAAACAGTAAGTGTACCTCGGCAACAAGTACGTTCGAAGCATTTCAATTTTCTGCATAGGCCTGATTGGCAATCGCCGCACCCTGCGTATCATGTCATCGTAGGACTTCAGTTCGAAACCACTTATTAGTCCTTGCCATGGGCTGATTTTGGCACCTAGATAGGTAAAGGCTTCGTCCGGTTCGACAGCTTTGACCGACTGGCCATTTAGCATTAATTTGGGATCCTTAGTGTACCAGGTTTTCCTACCTGCAACAAATTGGAAGGCAGAACATTTATTTATGGACAGCTTCATACCCATCCTACTATGGAATCCATACACTACTTCAAGTTCCCGTTGCGCGGCCACTTCGTCTCCTGCCAGCAGTACCATGTCATCCGCGAACGCAAATGCAGCAACTTCCTCTGAGCCGATTTTAATGCCGCCCTCAGCATCATTAAGCGTCATCAATAGCGGTTCAATGCATAGGTTAAATAGCAGCGGCGCCAGAGGGTCACCCTGCTTTACTCCCCTCCTCATTTCAATAGCGGCATCCCCATCCTGCGCTTTGATTACTGTCGTACAGTTAGTTGACATGTCAACGATGTAGTCGATAACAGATGGTGGCAAGCCCTTACGTTGTAAGGATAATCTGATAGCGGCATGCGGTATGGTGTCAAAGGCTTTTTCGATATCGACTACTATAAACACACCGCCGCAGGTTTTGGCTGCTTCGATCGCCGTATTTAATGCAGTCACATTGGCATAGCAGCCATTAGCTGGTACAAATCCTTTCTGTCGTGGATGCTGTGAGATATACGAGCGCAGGCGAGTGTCCAGCAACCCGGAAAAGACCCTGGCTAACATGGAACTTATTGTCAGTGGAGGCCAGTTTTTTACATCAGCTTTATCCTTGCCAGGCTTAGGTATTAGCACTGTCCGGTTCCTGCGCCACTCATCAGGGCAGTACTCTTTAAGAATTAATAGGTTATAGAAGGCGGCTAGAAGGTCATCAACGCCTTGCCTTCTCAGGTGGTGCTTCTTTATCTGATCAAGACCAGGTGCCGAGGATGAGGGAATTTTCCTAATCTGTTGAGCCACCACGTCTGAGTTGAAAAGCCTAAAATCCGAGCTAGCTTCCATGGAGACATTGGTTTGGATCTGCACGGGTAACTCGGGCCCAGGCTGGCCCCATATTTCATTATTTAGGCGCACTACATCGGCTTTCAGCGGTGGGTCGGTGGCGTCAAATAGTGTTAAGTCATTGCTGACCACCATATCAGCTAAACGTTCAGGGCATTTGTTAAACAGATCTTGGCATCTGGCGAACTGGAACTGGCGCTGCTTGGCTTTGCGCCCCATTTTACGCATTTCGTTGCCCTTTTTTTTAGAGGCGCCTCCACGTCTCCTACCTGGTATTTCACTACTGGGTCTATTTTGAGGCTTCGTTGAGAGCAGCTTATCAGTGATCTCACCAAGTACAGTGTATAGAGGTTCAGTTTGTTGCTCAGGGTCCTCAGCACAGACTTTAATTTGCCTCATAGTTTCTTCCCACCCGGCAGGGGATATAATAGATACTATGGCCTGCTTCAGCCCATCTTTGTACGACCGCTCAGCAGCGCCTTGATTATCGTTGCTGCCTGTGTTAATAGCGATCGCATCCGCAGGCAACGTCCAAGAGCACTGAAACTGGTTGTCATCAAAGTGCGTGCGTTGTGGCTCAGTATCGGATCGCGGCACAACATCCTCAATATCAGATCGCTGCACAATATCCTCGCTGCAGCTCTTTCGCCTAATTCGCGCAGCCACCGTCTCTTGTCGGAGATCTGCTTCGGGGTCTTGAATGGCATAGATTGCGCGATTAGTTTATTTATTTGAGTAGCACTAGGACTATTCCTATACCGCAAATCAAGTTCGATCAAGGTTTGAGTTTCCTCTTCCGTCCACACCGACGAGGATCTATGGCTTGCTCTGCCGCTGCCAGCAATTGCTTGCATCCTTCTCTCGTTCCTCAGGCTAGGATGCTGATGCCGCTCATGCTGAGATAAGCCGCTTTTCGACGAGAACGATTGCTGGCAAGATCCGCATTTGTGCGGTAGAGTCACACTATTCTGCGGCCCCTTGCAGAGCGCAAAGTGTATGGTTAGTCCATGTACCTTCTCATAAAATTTCTCACAGGACGCGCATTGCCACCGGATGCGTAATTCCTGGTGATTTGCTTCACAATGATCGGCTAATTGCTTGACTTTGGGAAATGCAATGATGCGACCTTCATCTCTACATTTAGGACATTGCAGCCTATCGATTGGCGAGACCTTGATGGTGTGGTCTGTCCGCTCAAGCAGCTTGACACGCCTCCTTGTACGCGTGCTGCTACTATTTGTTTGGTTCCCTTGCCAATTTGCAGGATGGCCCGCGACCTGCGACGTACCAGGAACCACTGTTACGCCACCGGCCTTAAGAGAGTCATAGTTACTCCCGCCGTTTACCCGCGCTTCTTTGAATTTCTTCACGTTGACATTTAGAGCACTGGGCAGAAATCACATTGCGTCATCACCCGTGGGGGCCATCGCAATGCTTTGTTTTAATTAGTCAGTCGGATTCCCCTAGTCCGTGCCAGTTCTGAGCTAAGCGTTGAATGGCGGCCGAAGAAGCAACCACGACGGTAAAACCGCCACGGAAGCCTCGCAGCAAGGAAGATCCACGGCAGGCCAAGGCACGGGACCGAGCTCGGATCCCGGGACGCGACCGAAGTCGCCAACCGTTCAACTCGCACAGGCCCGGCACGTCAGCCAGACCCGCTTCCCGACCAAGCCCGACACGCCCCGCTCCTCAGAGCCAATACTTATTCCGAAGTTACGGATCCAATTTGCCGACTTCCCTTACCTACATTAATCTATCGACTAGAGGCTCTTCGCCTTGGAGACCTGCTGCGGATATGGGTACGAACCGGCGCGACAACTCCACGTGGCCCTCTCCTGGATTTTCAAGGTCGGAGGGGAAGATCCAGACACCGCCGCAACTGCGATGCTCTTCGCGTTCCAAACCCTATCTCCCTGCTAGAGGTTTCCAGGGAACTCGAACGCTTATACAGAAAAGAAAACTCTTCCCAGATCTCCCGACGGCGTCTCCAGGTCATTTTGGGTTACCCCGACGAACACTCTTACGAGGGCCCGAATGGTATGCGGTTCCGCTGCCGGGTTCCGGAATTGGAACCGAATTCCCTTTCGCCCGATGGGTGTGTATCTTTCTCAATTTATCCATAATTCCCAACAACAAATAAAACTCGTCATTTGCGTTTATCATATATTTCTCAATTTAACCAAACATCACAACGGCACACACTAAAAACCATAATATCATATTTATCCATCGTTTAACCAAGGTTTTTTTTTCGTGTGTGCGTGTTTTGTTTTGAGTTATGTTTTTATATTGTGTAGAACACCACATCTACATAGGATTTCTCTTAGGACTTAGGATCGACTTACTCGTGTGCAACGGCTGTTCACACGAAACCCTTCTCCACGTCAGTCCTCCAGGGCCTCGCTGGAGTATTTGCTACTACCACCAAGATCTGCACCGACGGCGGCTCCAGGCAGGCTCACGCCCAGACCCTTCTGCGCACACCGCGGCGACCCTCCTACTCGTCAGGGCTTCATGAAGGACTTTTGAAAAAGACCCCAACTTGCCGCTGACGGCGGAGTATAGGCGCGACGCTTGAGCGCCATCCATTTTCAGGGCTAGTTGCTTCGGCAGGTGAGTTGTTACACACTCCTTAGCGGATTACGACTTCCATGGCCACCGTCCTGCTGCCTTAAGCAACCAACGCCTTTCGTGGTATCCCATAAGCGTCGACTTAGGCGCCTTAACTCTGCGTTTAGTTCATCCCACAGCGCCAGTTCTGCTTACCAAAATTGGCGCACTTGGCACTCTGATCCAATCATATTTATCAATCTCGTGGCTTCACTTGATATTTAAGCAAGCCAGAGATCTCACCCATTTAAAGTTTGAGAATAGGTTGAGGTCGTTTTGGCCCCAAGGCCTCCAATCATTCGCTTTACCAGATGAGACTCGCACAGTTTTTATGAACGAGTGCCAGCTATCCTGAGGGAAACATCGGAGGGAACCAGCTGCTAGATGGTTCGATTAGCCTTTCGCCCCTATACCCAGTTCCGACGATCGATTTGCACGTCAGAATCGCTCCGGACCTCCATCACGGTTTCCCTGACTTCGTCCTGACCAGGCATAGTTCACCATCTTTCGGGTCCCAACGTGTACGCTCTGGGTGCGCCTCTTCTCGTAATTGAGAACGAGACGCCCCGGGAGTGCGAGGCATAATCGTAACGATGCCCATCCTCCCTAGGTCGACGCAAAGGACGACTTTCACTTTCATTTCACCTTGAGGTTTATTAAAAATCCCAATGACTCGCGCACATGTTAGACTCCTTGGTCCGTGTTTCAAGACGGGTCCTGAAACTACCCAAAGCAATAGCGTCGCCGACCGGTAATTCGTAGCTTTGGCCAGTCCATGGACTCCACCTGCTAACAGCTGGCCAGGCCCGGGGACGGCGCATAGTCCGTTCATCCGGGTATAAGACCGAGCTTGCGGCGGTCCTGACGCACACACATTCGAAAATGGATTGGTTGCTGCCCGATACCGTTTCGAGTACCGTCGCGCAGTCGCCCGGGAAACCATGGGTCTGTCACGAACGCCCGAAAGCGACACGGACAGGCTCCGCCTCGGACCGTAGACCGACACGCAACGGGTCGCGACGTTCTACTAGGGGAGAAGTGCACGACTACTTCGCAGGAACGTTCGCCGATGATGGTGTGCCCTCCGTTAACGGAACACCTCGAAAGGTTCAGTCCGGGGCATCGCGCACCAACGGGAGCCGGCGTCGTTGACGATGAATCTTCCCATTCGATCTTTTGGGTTTCTCAGGTGTACCCCTGAACGGTTTCACGTACTCTTGAACTCTCTCTTAAAAGTTCTTTTCAACTTTCCTTCACGGTACTTGTTCGCTATCGGTCTCGTGGTCATATTTAGCCTTAGATGGAGTTTACCACCCAGTTAGGGATGCACTCTCAAGCAACCCGACTCAAATGAGAGATCCTCCCGAAACGCGTAACCGGTCGCTACGGGCCTGGCACACGAAATAGGGTAAATGGCCCCATTCGAGATGGACTTGGACGCGGTTCGATGACTCGGGATAAACGGATCCTCCTGAGCACTGCATTTCCTAGCGGCGGTACTGTAGGATTCAGTGCTGGGCTAATTCCTGTTCGCTCGCCGCTACTAAGGAAATCCTGGTTAGTTTCTTTTCCTCCGCTTAATAATATGATAAATTCAGCGGACAATCTCGCCTACACTGAGGTCGTCGTATATATAATTTGTGCGAAAGGGTTAAAGAAGAAGAGGAGAGCGATGTCGTGTTGAGTATCGGTCACTTTAAACACCCATTTTCCTTCCCTTCTCACTCCTTTCTTCTTCTCCTTTCTCCTTTCGTCTTCCCTTCTCACTCCTTTTCTAAACTGGTTTAACAATCGTGCACTTTCGGTTTCACACAAACAGAGGGTTAAAATCATTCTCGATTTAACCACAATGCAATTTATCCTATATCTCTCTCTGTTGTAAAACAATTTTATCAAATGAAACGAGCACCGGAACGAAGAAATAAAGCAAGGAGAAGGAAGAAGAAGTAGTAAGAGTTTAATGGGGGAACGACGAAAGCACGTCATGACAGTTAGAACTTGTACGCATACCGAGACCGAAGCAATACGTGGCTGGAACTTGTACGCATTACGGGACCGAAGAAATACGTGGCTGGAACTTGTAAGCTCGACGAGACCGAAGCAATACGCGGGTGGAACTTGTACGCATAACTAGACTGAAGCAATACCCAGCTGGAACTTGTAGGCATAACGAGACCGAAGCAATACGCGACTGAAAGTTGAACGCACAACGGGACCGAAGCAGTACGCGGCTCGAACTTGTACGCATAACGAGACCATAGCAATACGCGGCTGGGTTTTGTACGCATAACGAGACCGAAGCAATACGTGCCTGGAACCTGTACGCTCGACGAGACCGAAGCAATACGTACCTGGAAGTTATACGGACAAGGAGACCGAAGCAATATGCGGCAGGAACTTGTACGCATAGCGAGACGGAAGCAGTACGCGGCTGGAGCTTGTACGCTCGACGAGACCGAAGCAATACGCGGCTGGAGATTGTACGATTAACGAGACCGAAGCAACACGCGGCTGAAACTTGTACGCTCGATGAGACCAAAGCAATACACGCCTGGAGCATGTTCGCATAACGAGACCGAAGCAACATCCGGCTGGAACATGTACACATAACGAGACCAAAGCAATACGCGGCTGGAGCTTGTACGCTAAACGAGACCGAAGCAATACCCGGCTGGAGCTTGTACGCTCGACGAGACCGAAGCAATATGCGGCTGGAACTTGTACGCGTAACGAGACCGAATCACTCGAGGCTGGGACTTGTTCGCATAACGAGACCGAAGCAATCCGCGGCATGAACTTGTACGCTCGACGAGACCGAAGCAATACGCGGCTGGAACTTGCACGCATAACGAGACCGAAGCAACAAGCGGCAAGGACATGTACGCATAACGAGACCGAAGCAATACGCGGCTGGAACATGTACGCATAACGAGACCGAAGCAACACGCGGATGGAACTTGTACGCATAACAAGACCGAAGCAATCGCTGCAGGGACTTGTACGCATATCGAGAGCGAAGCATTACGCGGCTGGAACTTGTACGCATGTCGATGCCGAAGAAACACGCGGATGGAACTTGCACGAATAACGAGACCGCAGCAATATGCGGCTCGGACTTGTACGCTCGACGAGACTGAAGCAATACGCGGCTGGAACTTGTACGCTTGACGAGACCGAAGCAATACGCCCCTGGAACTTGTACGCTAAACGAGACCGAAGTAATACGTGCGTGGAACCTATACGCTAAACGAAACCGAAGCAATACGCGGCTGGAACTTGTACGCTCGACGAGACCGAAGAAATACTCGGCTGGATCTTGTACGCATAACGAGACCAAAGCAATACGCGGCTGGGACTTGTACGCTCGACGAGACCGAAGAAACACGCGGCTGGAACTTGTACGTATAACGAGACCGAAGCAATACGCGGGTGGAACTTGTACGCTCGACGAGGCCGAAGCAATACGCAGCTGTGCTTGTACGCATAATGAGAACAAAGCAACACCCAGCTGGGACTTGTCCGCCCGGCGAGACCGAAGAAATACGCGGCTGGAACTTGTACGCTTGACGAGACCGAAGCAACAAGCGGTTAGGACTTGTACGAATAACGAGACCAAAGCAATACGGGGCTGGGACTTGTACGCTCGAAGAGACCGAAGCAATACGCGGCTGGAACATATACGCATAATGAGACCGAAGCAATACGCGGCTGGAACTTGTATGCTAAACGAGACCGAAGCAATACGTGCGTGGAACCTATATGCTAAACGAGTCCGAAGCAATACACGGCTGGGACCTGTGCGCTCGACGATACCGAAGCAATACACGGCAGGAACATGTACGCATAACGAGGCCGAAGCAATACGCGGATGGAACTTGTACGCATAACAAGACCGAAGCAATCGCTGCTGGGACTTGTACGCATAACGAGACCAAAGCAATACGGGGCTGGGACTTGTACGTTCGAAGAGACCGAAGAAATACGAGGCTGGAACTTGTTCGCATAACGAGACCGAAGCAACACGCGGCTGGGACTTGTACGCATATCGAGAGCGAAGCATTACGCGGCTGGAACTTGTACGCATAACGAGACCGAAGGAATACGCGGCTGAAACTTGTCCGCATAACGTGACCGAAGCTATACGCGGCTCGGACTTGTACGCTCGACGAGACCGAAGCAATACGCCGCTTGAACTTGTACGCATAACGAGACCGAAGCACTCGCGGCTGGGACTTGTACGCATAACGAGACCGAAGCAATACGCGGCTGAAACATGTACGCTCGACGAGACCGAAGCAATACGCCGCTAGAACTTGTACGCATAACGAGACCGAAGCAATACGCCGCTAGAACTTGTACGCATAACGAGACCGAAGCAATACGCGGCTGGAACATATACGCATAATGAGACCGAAGCAATACGCGGCTGGAACTTGTATGCTAAACGAGACCGAAGCAATACGTGCGTGGAACCTATATGCTAAACGAGTCCGAAGCAATACACGGCTGGGACCTGTGCGCTCGACGATACCGAAGCAATACACGGCAGGAACATGTACGCATAACGAGGCCGAAGGAATACGCGGCTGAAACCTGTACGCTCGACGAGACCGGAGCAATACGCCGCTGGAACTTGTACGCATAACGAGACCGAAGCAATATGCGGGTGGAACTTGTACGCATAACAAGACCGAAGCAATCGCTGCTGGGACTTGTACGCATAACGAGACCGAAGTAATCGCTGCTGGGACTTGTACGCTCGAAGAGACCGATGAAATACGAGGCTGGAACTTGTTCGCGTAACGAAACCGAAGCAATACGCGGCTGAAACTTGTACGCATAACGAGACCGAAGCAATACGCGGCTGAAACATGTACGCTCGACGAGACCGAAGCAATACGCCGCTAGAACTTGTACGCATAACGAGACCGAAGCAATACGCCGCTAGAACTTGTACGCATAACGAGACCGAAGCAATACGCGGCTGGAACATATACGCATAATGAGACCGAAGCAATACGCGGCTGGAACTTGTATGCTAAACGAGACCGAAGCAATACGTGCGTGGAACCTATATGCTAAACGAGTCCGAAGCAATACACGGCTGGGACCTGTGCGCTCGACGATACCGAAGCAATACACGGCAGGAACATGTACGCATAACGAGGCCGAAGGAATACGCGGCTGAAACCTGTACGCTCGACGAGACCGGAGCAATACGCCGCTGGAACTTGTACGCATAACGAGACCGAAGCAATACGCGGGTGGAACTTGTACGCTCGACGAGACCGAAGAAATACTCGGCTGGATCTTGTACTCATAACGAGACCAAAGCAATACGCGGCTGGGACTTGTACGCTCGACGAGACCGAAGAATCACGCGGCTGGAACTTGTACGTATAACGAGACCGAAGCAACACGCGGCTGGAACTTGTACGCTTGGCGAGACCGAAGCAATACGCGGCTGGAACTTGCACGCATAACGAGACCGAAGCAACACGCAGCTGGGACTTGTCCGCCCGGCGAGACCGAAGAAATACGCGGCTGGAACTTGCACGCATAACGAGACCGAAGCAACAAGCGGCTAGGGCTTGTACGCATAACGAGACCAAAGCAATACGCGGCTGAAACTTGTACGCATGACGAGACCGAAGCACTCGCGGCTGGGACTTGTACGCATAACGAGACCGAAGCAATACGCGGCTGAAACCTGTACACTCGACGAGACCGAAGCAATACGCCGCTGGAACTTGTACGCATAACGAGACCGAAGCGATACGCCGCTAGAACTTGTACGCATAACGAGACCGAAGCGATACGCCGCTAGAACTTGTACGCATAACGAGACCGAAGCAATCCGCGGCTGGAACTTGTACGCTCGACGAGACCGAAGCAATACGCGGCTGGAACATATACGCATAATGAGACCGAAGCAATACGCGGCTGGAACTTGTATGCTAAACGAGACCGAAGCAATACACGGCTGGGATCTGTGCGCTCGACGATACCGAAGCAATACACGGCAGGAACATGTACGCATAACGAGACCGAAGGAATATGCGGCTGTAACTTGTACGCTCGACGAGACCGAAGCAATACGCGGCCGGAACATGTACGCATAACGAGACCGAAGCACAAGCGGCTGGGACTTGTACGCATAACCAGACCGTAGCAATACGCGGCTGGGACTTGTACGCATAACGAGGCCGAAGCAATCCGCGGCTGGAACTTGCACGCATAACGAGACCGAAGCAACACGCGGCTGGGACTTGTACGCGTAACGAGACCGAAGCACTCGCGGCTGGGACTTGTACGCATAACGAGACCGAAGGAATATGCGGCTGTAACTTGTACGCTCGACGAGACCGAAGCAATACACGGCCGGAACATGTACGCATGACGAGACCGAAGCAATACGCGGATGGAACTTGTACGCTAAACGAGACCGAAGTAATCACTGCTGGGACTTGTACGCATGACGAGACCGAAGCAATACCCGGCTGGAACTTGTACGCTAAACGAGACCGAAGTAATACGTGCGTGGAACCTATACGCTAAACGAAACCGAAGCAATACGCGGCTGGAACTTGAACGCTCGATGAGACCGAAGAAATACTCGGCTGGATCTTGTACGCATAACGAGACCGAAGCAATCCGCGGCTGGAACTTGTACGCTCGACGAGCCCGAAGCAATACGCGGATGGAACATATACGCATAATGAGACCGAAGCAATACGCGACTGGAACTTGCACGCATAACGAGACCGAAGCAACAAGCGGTTAGGACTTGTACGCATAACGAGACCAAAGCAATACGGGGCTGGGACCTGTACGCTCGAAGACACCGAAGATATACGAGGCTGGAACTTGTTCGCATAACGAGACCGAAGCAACTCGCGGCTGGGACTTGTACGCATATCGAGAGCGAAGCATTACGCGGCTGGAACTTGTACGCATGACGAGACCGAAGGAATACGCGGCTGAAACTTGTACGCAAAACGTGACCGAAGCTATACGCGGCTCGGACTTGTACGCTCGACGAGACCGAAGCAATACGCGGCTGGAACATGTACGCATAACAAGACCGAAACAATCGCGGCTTGGACTTGAACGCATAGCGAGACCGAAGGAATACGCGGCTGAAACCTGGACGCTCGACGAGACCGAAGCAATACGCCGCTAGAACTTGTACGCATAACGAGACCGAAGCAATACGCGGCTGAAACTTGTACGCATAACGAGACCGAAGCACTCGCGGCTGGGACTTGTACGCATAACGAGACCGAAGCAATACGCGGCTGAAACCTGTACGCTCGACGAGACCGGAGCAATACGCCGCTGGAACTTGTACGCATAACGAGACCGAAGCATTACGCGGGTGGAACTTGTACGCTCGACGAGGCCGAAGCAATGCGCAGCTGGGCTTGTACGCATAATGAGAACAAAGCAATACGCGGCTGGGACTTGTACGCATAACGAGACCGAAGTAATCGCTGCTGGGACTTGTACGCTTGACGAGACCGAAGCAATACGCGGCTGGAACTTGCACGCATAACGAGACGAAGCAACACGCTGCTGGGACTTGTACGCCCGACGAGACCGAAGAAATACGTGGCTGGAACATGTACGCATAACGAGACCGAAGCAATACGCGGATGGAACTTGTACGCATAACAAGACCGAAGTAATCGCTGCTGGGACTTGTACGCATATCGAGACCGAAGCAATACGCGGCTCGGACTTGTACGCATAACGAGACCGAAGCAACACGCGGCTGGAACTTGTACGCTAAACGAAACCGAAGTAATCGCTGCTGGGACTTGTACGCATGACGAGACCGAAGCAATACGTGGCTGGAACTTGTACGCTAAACGAGACCGAAGTAATACGTGCGTGGAACCTATACGCTAAACGAAACCGAAGCAATATGCGGCTGGAACTTGTACGCTCGACGAGACCGAAGAAATACTCGGCTGGATCTTGTACTCATAACGAGACCAAAGCAATACGCGGCTGTAACTTGTACGCTCGACGAGACCGAAGCAACACGCGGCTGGAACATGTACGCATAACGAAACCGAAGCAATACGCAGCTGGAGCTTGAACGCTGGACGAGACCGAAGCAATACGCGGCTGAAACTTGTATGCTCGACGAGACCGAAGCAATACGTTGCTGGAACTTTTACGCTCGGCGAGACCGAAGCAATACGCGGCTGGAACTTGTACGCTAGACGAGACCGAAGCAATCCGCGGCTGGAACATGTACGCATAACGAGACCGAAGCACAAGCGGCTGGGACTTGTACGCATAACCAGACCGTAGCAATACGCGGCTGGGACTTGTACGCATAACGAGGCCGAAGCAATCCGCGGCTGGAACTTGTTCGCTCGACCAGACCGAAGCAATACGCGGCTGGAACATGTACGCATAACGAGACCGAAGCACTCGCGGCTGGGACTTGTACGCAAAACGAGACCGAAGCAACATGCGGCTAGGACTTGTACGCATAACGAGACCAAAGCAATACGCGGCTGGGACTTGTACGCTCGAAGAGACCGAAGAAATACGAGGCTGGAACTTGTACGCATAACGAGACCGAAGCAATCGCTGCTGGGAATTGTACGCATAACGAGACCGAAGCAATACGCTACTGGAACTTGAACGCATATCCATGCCGATGAAACACGCGGCTGGAACTTGCACGAATAACGAGACCGCAGCAATACGCGGTTCGGACTTGTACGCTCGACGAGACCGAAGCAACGCGCTGCTGGAACTTTTTCGCACGACGAGACCGATGCAATACGCCGCTGGAACTTGTACGCTCCACGAGACCGAAGCAATACGCTGCTGGAACTTGTACGCTTGTCGAGACCGAAGCAATACGCGGGTGGAACTTGTACGCTCGACGAGGCCGAAGCAGTACGCAGCTGGGCTTGTACGCATATCGAGACCGAAGCAATACGCTGCTGCAACTTGCACGCATAATGAGACCGAAGCAATACGCAGCTGGGACGTGTGCGCTCGTCGAGACCGAAGCAATACGCGGATGGAACTTGTACGCATAACGAGACCGAAGCAACACGCGCCTGGAACTTGTACGCACGACGAGACCGAAGCAATACACGGCTGGGACTTGTACGCATGACGAGACGGAAGCAATACGCGGCTGGAACTTGCACGCATAACGAGACCGAAGCAATACGTGGCTGGAACCTGTTCGCAAGACGAGACCGATGCAATCCGCGGCTGGAACTTGTACGCTCGACGACACCGAAGGAATATGCGGCTGTAACTTGTACGCTCGACAAGACAGAAGCAATACGCGGCTGGAACATGTACGCATAACGAAACCGAAGCAATACGCAGCTGGAGCTTGAACGCTGGACGAGGCCGAAGCAATACGCTGCTGGAACTTGTACGCATAACGAGACCGAAGCAACACGCGCCTGGAACTCGTACGCTCGACGAGACCGAAGCAATACACGGCTGGGACTTGCACGCATAACGAGAACGAAGCAATACGTGGCTGGAACCTGTACGCTAGACGAGACCGAAGCAACACGCGGCTAGGACATGTACGCCATACGAGACCGAAGAAATACGCGGCTGGAACTTGTACGCTTGACGAGACGGAAGCAATGTCGGCTGGAACTTGCACGCATAACGAGACCGAAGCAATACGCGGATGGAACTTTGACGCTTGACGAGACCGAAGCAATACGCGGGTGGAACTTGCACGCATAACGAGACCGAACCAACACGCGGCTGGGACCTGTACGCATAACGAGACTGAAGCAATACGCGGCTGGGAGTTGTACGCATAACGAGACTGAAGCAATACGCGGCTGGGACTTGTACGCTCGACGACACCGAAGAAATACGCGGCTGGAACTTGTGCGCATAACGAGACCGAAGCAATACGCGGCTGGGACTTGTACGCTCGACGACACCGAAGAACTACGCGGCTGGAACTTGTACGCATTAGGAGACCAAAGCAATACGCGGCTGGAACTTGTCCGCTCGACGAGACCGAAGCAATACGCGGCTGAGACTTGTACGCATAACGAGGCCGAAACAATACGCGGCTGGAACTTGTACGCTGGACGAGACCGAAGCAATACTCGGCTGGGACTTGTACGCTCGACGAGAGCGATGCAATACGCTGCTGGAACTTGTACGCTCGATGAGACCGAAGCAATACGCGGCTGGGGCTTGTACACATAACGAGACCGAAGTAATACGCGGCTGGGACTTGTACGCATAACGAGACCGAAGCAATACGAGGCTGGGACTTGCACGCATAACCAGACCGAGGCATTATCCGGCTGCAACTTGTACGCTTGACGGGACCGACGCAATACTCGGCTGGAACTTGTACGCTGGACGAGACCGAAGCAATACGCGGCTGGGACTTGTACGCATAACGAGGCCGAAACAATACGCGGCTGGAACTTGTACGCTGGACGAGACCAAAGCAATACGCTGCTGGAACTTTGACGCTTGACGAGACCGAAGCAATACGCGGGTGGAACTTTGACGCTTGACGAGACCGAAGCAATACGCGGCTGGAACATGCACGCCTAGCGAGAGCGAATCTCTACGAGGCTGGGACTTGTACGCTCCACGAGACCGAAGCAATACGCTGCCGGAACTTGTACGCTCGACGAGACCGAAGCAACACCCGGCTGGAACTAGTACGCTTGACGAGACCGAAGCACACGCTGCTGGAACTGGCACGCATAACGAGACCAAAGGAATACGAGGCTGGAACTTGTACGCTCGACGAGACTGAAGCAATACGCGGCTGGAACTCGTACGCTCGACGAGACCGAAGCTATCCGCGGCTGGAACTTGTACGCTCCACGAGACCGCAGCAATACGTGGCTGGAACTTGTACGCTCGACGAGACCGAAGCAATACCCGACTGGGACTTGTACGCTCGACGAGAGCGATGCAATACGCGGCTGGAACTTGTACGCTCGATGAGACCGAAGCAATACGCGGTTGGGGCTTGTACACATAACGAGACCGAAGCAATACGCGGCTGGGACTTGTACGCATAACGAGACCGAAGCAATACGAGGCTGGGACTTGTACGCATAACGAGACAGCAGCTATTCGCGCCTGGGACTTGTACGCTCGTCGACACCGAAGCAATACGCGGCTGGAACTTGTACGCTCCACGAGACCGAAGCAATACGCGGCTGGATCTTGTACGCTCGACGAGACCGAAGCAACACCCGGCTGGAGCTCGTACGCTTGACGTGACCGAAGTAATACGCGGCTTTGACTTGTACGCATAACGAGGCCGAAGCAATACGCGGCTGGAACTTGTGCGCATAACGAGACCGAAGCAATACGCGGCTGGGACTTGTACGCTCGACGACACCGAAGCAATACGCGGCTGAGACTTGTACGCATAACGAGGCCGAAACAATACGCGGCTGGAACTTGTACGCTGGACGAGACCGAAGCAATACTCGGCTGGGACTTGTACGCTCGATGAGACCGAAGCAATACGCGGCTGGGGCTTGTACACATAACGAGACCGAAGCAATACGCGGCTGGGACTTGTACGCATAACGAGACCGAAGCAATACGAGGCTGGGACTTGCACGCATAACCAGACCGAGGCATTATCCGGCTGCAACTTGTACGCTTGACGGGACCGAAGCAATACTCGGCTGGAACTTGTACGCTGGACGAGACCGAAGCAACACGCGGCTGGGACTTGTACGCTCCACGAGACCGAAGCAATCCGCGGCTGGGACTTGTACGCATAACGAGACCGAAGCAATACGCGGCTGGAACTTGCACGCATAACCAGACCGAGGCTTTATCCGGCTGCAACTTGTACGCTTGACGGGACCGAAGCAATACTCGGCTGGAACTTGTACGCTGGACGAGACCGACGCAATACGCGGCTGGGACTTGTACGCTCGATGAGACCGAAGCAACACGCGGCTGGAACTTGTACGCATTAGGAGACCAAAGCAATACGCGGCTGGGACTTGTACGCTCGACGAGAGCGATGCAATACGCGGCTGGAACTTGTACGCTCGATGAGACCGAAGCAATACGCGGTTGGGGCTTGTACACATAACGAGACCGAAGCAATACGCGGCTGGGACTTGTACGCATAACGAGACCAAAGGAATACTCGGCTGGAACTTGTACGCTGGACGAGACCGGAGCAATACGCGGCTGGGACTTGTACGCATAACGAGACCGAAGCAACACGCGGCTGGAGCTTGCAAGCATTACCAGACCGAGGCATTATCCGGCTGCTCCTTGTACGCTTGACGGGACCGAAGCAATACTCGGCTGGAACTTGTACCCTGGACGAGACCGAAGCAATACACGGCTGGGACTTGTACGCTCGACGAGAGCGAAGCAATACGCGGCTGGAACTTGTACGCTCGGCGAGACCGAAGCAATACGCGGCTGGGACTTGTACCCATAACGAGACCGAAGCAATACGCGGCTGGGACTTGTACGCATAACGAGAGCGAAGCAATACGCGGCTGGGACTTGTACGCTCGAAGAGACCGACGCAATACGCGGCTGGAACTTGTACGCATTAGGAGACCAAAGCAATACGCGGCTGGGACTTGTACGCTCGACGAGAGCGAAGCAATACGCGGCTGGAACTTGTACGCTCGACGAGACCGAAGCAATACCAGGCTGGAACTTGTACGCTCGACGAGACCGAAGCAATACCAGGCTGGAACTTGTACGCTCGACGAGACTGAAGCAATACGCGGCTGGGACTTGTACGCTCGAAGAGACCGACGCAATACGCGGCTGGAACTTGTACGCATTAGGAGACCAAAGCAATACGCGGCTGGGACTTGTACGCTCGACGAGAGCGAAGCAATACGCGGCTGGAACTTGTACGCTCGACGAGACCGAAGCAATACCAGGCTGGAACTTGTACGCTCGACGAGACTGAAGCAATACGCGGCTGGAACTGGTACGCTCGACGAGACCGAAGCTATCCGCGGCTGGAACTTGTACGCTCCACGAGACCGAAGCAATACGCGGCTGGATCTTGTACGCTCGACGAGACCGAAGCAATACGCGGCTGGGACTTGTACGCTCGACGAGAGCGAAGCAATACGCGGCTGGAACTTGTACGCTCGACGAGACTGAAGCCATACGCGGCTGGAACTCGTACGCTCGACGAGACCGAAGCTATCCGCGGCTGGAACTTGTACGCTCCACGAGACCGAAGCAATACGTGGCTGGAACTTGTATGCTCGACGAGACCGAAGCAATACCCGGCTGGGACTTGTACGCATGACGAGAGCGAAGCAATACGCGGCTGGGACTTGTACGCATAAAGAGACCGCAGCTATATGCGCCTGGGACATGTACGCTCGACGAGACTGAAGCAATACGCGGCTGGAACTTGTGTGTTCGACGAGACCGTAGCAATACGTGGCTGGAACTTGTACGAATAACGAGACCGAAGCATTACGCGGCTGGGACTTGTACGCATAACGAGACCGAAGCAATACGAGGCTGGGACTTGTACGCATAACGAGACAGCAGCTATTCGCGCCTGGGACTTGTACGCTCGTCGACACCGAAGCAATACGCGGCTGGAACTTGTACACTCCACGAGACCGAAGCAATACGCGGCAGGATCTTGTACGCTCGACGAGACCGAAGCAATACGCGGCTGGAACTTGTACGCTCCACGAGACCGAAGCAATACGTGGCTGGAACTTGTATGCTCGACGAGACCGAAGCAATACCCGGCTGGGACTTGTACGCATGACGAGAGCGAAGCAATACGCGGCTGGGACTTGTACGCATAAAGAGACCGCAGCTATATGCGCCTGGGACATGTACGCTCGACGAGACTGAAGCAATACGCGGCTGGAACTTGTGTGTTCGACGAGACCGTAGCAATACGTGGCTGGAACTTGTACGAATAACGAGACCGAAGCATTACGCGGCTGGGACTTGTACGCATAACGAGACCGAAGCAATACGAGGCTGGGACTTGTACGCATAACGAGACAGCAGCTATTCGCGCCTGGGACTTGTACGCTCGTCGACACCGAAGCAATACGCGGCTGGAACTTGTACACTCCACGAGACCGAAGCAATACGCGGCAGGATCTTGTACGCTCGACGAGACCGAAGCAATACGCGGCTGGGACTTGTACGCATAACGAGACCGAAGCAATACGCGGCTGGGACTTGTACGCATAACGAGACCGCAGCAATATGCGCCTGGGACATGTACGCTCGACGAGACTGACGCAATACGCGGCTGGAACTTGTACGCTCGACGAGACCGAAGCAATCCGCGGCTGGAGCTTGTACGCTCCACGAGACCGATGCAATACGCGGCTGGAACTTGTACGCTCGAGGAAACCGATGCAATACGCGGCTGCGACTTGTACGCTCGACGACACCGAAGAACTACGCGGCTGGAAATTGTACGCATTAGGAGACCAAAGCAATGCGCGGCTGGGACTTGTACGCTCGACGAGAACGAAGCAATACGCGGCTGGAACTTGTACGCTCGACGAGACCGAAGCAATACGCGGCTGGGACTTGTACGCATAACGAGACCGAAGCAATACGCGGCTGGGACTTGTACGCATAACGAGAGCGAAGCAATACGCGGCTGGGCCTTGTACGCTCGAAGAGACCGAAGCAATACGCGGCTGGAACTTGTACGCCTAAGGAGACCAAAGCAATACGCGGGTGGGACTTGTACGCTCGACGAGAGCGAAGCCATACGCAGCTGGAACTTGTACGCTCGGCGAGACCGAAGCAATACGCGGCTGGAACTTGTACGCATTTTGAGACCAAAGCAATACGCGGCTGGAACTTGTCCGCTCGACGACACCGAAGCAATACGCGGCTGGGACTTGTACGCATAACGAGGCCGAAGCAATACGCGGCTGGAACTTGCACGCATAACCAGACCGAAGCAATACGCGGCTGGAACTTGTGTGCTCGACGAGACTGAAGCCATACGCGGCTGGAACTCGTACGCTCGACAAGACCGAAGCTATCCGCGGCTGGGACTTGTACGCTCCACGAGACCGAAGCAATACGTGGCTGGAACTTGTATGCTCGACGAGACCGAAGCAATACCCGGCTGGGACTTGTACGCATGACGAGAGCGAAGCAATACGCGGCTGGGACTTGTACGCATAACGAGACCGCAGCTATATGCGCCTGGGACATGTACGCTCGACGAGACTGAAGCAATACGCGGCTGGAACTTGTACGCTCGACGAGACCGAAGCAATCGGCGGCTGGAACTTGTACGCTCCACGAGACCGAAGCAATACGCGGCTGGGACTTGTACGCTCGACGAGAGCGAAGCAATACGCGGCTGGAACTTGTACGCTCGACGAGACCGAAGCAATACGCGGCTGGGACTTGAACGCTGGACGAGACCGAAGCAATACGCGGCTGGGACTTGTACGCTCCACGAGACCGAAGCAATACGCGGCTGGAACTTGTGTGCTCGACGAGACCGTAGCAATACGTGGCTGGAACTTGTACGAATAACGAGACCGAAGCATTACGCGGCTGGAACTTGCACGCATAACGAGACTGAAGCAACACGCGGCTGGGACTTGTACGCTCGACGAGAGCGAAGCAATACGCTGCTGGAACTGGTACGCTCGACGAGACCGAAGCAATACGCGGCTGGAATTTGTGTGCTCGACGAGACCGCAGCAATACGCGGCTGGAACTTGTCCGCTCGACGACACCGAAGCAATACGCGGCTGGGACTTGTACGCATAACGAGGCCGAAGCAATACGCGGCTGGAACTTGCACGCATAACGAGACCGAAGCAATACGCGGCTGGAACTTGTGTGCTCGACGAGACCGTAGCAATACGTGGCTGGAACTTGTACGAATAACGAGACCGAAGCATTACGCGGCTGGAACTTGCACGCATAACCAGACCGAAGCAATACGCGGCTGGAACTTGTGTGCTCGACGAGACCGTAGCAATACGTGGCTGGAACTTGTACGAATAACGAGACCGAAGCATTACGCGGCTGGAACTTGCACGCATAACGAGACTGAAGCAACACGCGGCTGGGACTTGTATGCTCGACCAGAGCGAAGCAATACGCGGCTGGAACTGGTACGCTCGACGAGACCGAAGCAATACGCGGCTGGAACTTGTGTGCTGGACAAGACCGCAGCAATACGCGGCTGGAACTTGTGTGCTCGACGAGACCGTAGCAATACGTGGCTGGAACTTGTACGAATAACGAGACCGAAGCATTACGCGGCTGGAACTTGCACGCATAACGAGACTGAAGCAACACGCGGCTGGGACTTGTACGCTCGACGAGAGCGAAGCAATACGCGGCTGGAACTGGTACGCTCGACGAGACCGAAGCAATACGCGGCTGGAACTTGTGTGCTCGACGAGACCGCAGCAATACGTGGCTGGAACTTGTACGCTCGACGAGACCGAAGCAATACGCGGCTGGGACTTGTACGCATAACGAGACCGAAGCAATACGAGGCTGGGACTTCTACGCATAACGGGACAGCAGCTATTCGCGCCTGGGACTTGTACGCTCGTCGACACCGAAGCAATACGCGGCTGGAACTTGAACGCATAACCAGACCGAGGCATTATCCGGCTGCTACTTGTACGCTTGACGGGACCGAAGCAATACTCGGCTGGAACTTGTACGCTGGACGAGACCGAAGCAATACGCGGCTGGGACTTGTACGCTCCACGAGACCGAAGCAATACGCTGCCAGAACTTGTACGCTCGACGAGACCGAAGCAACACCCGGCTGGAACTAGTACGCTTGACGAGACCGAAGCACACGCTGCTGGAACTGGCACGCATAACGAGACCAAAGGAATACGAGGCTGGAACTTGTACGCTCGACAAGACTGAAGCAATACGCGGCTGGAACTTGTACGCTCGACGACACCGAAGAAATACTCGGTTGGAACTTGTACGCATTAGGAGACCAAAGCAACACCCGGCTGGGACTTGTACGCTCGACGAGAGCGAAGCAATACGCGGCTGGAACTAGTACGCTCGACGAGATCGAAGCAATACGCGGCTGGGACTTGTACGCATAACGAGACCGAAGCAATACGAGGCTGGGACTTGTACGCATAACGAGACAGCAGCTATTCGCGCCTGGGACTTGTACACTCGTCGACACCGAAGCAATACGCGGCTGGAACTTGTACGCTCCACGAGATCGAAGCAATACGCGGCTGGATCTTGTACGCTCGACGAGACCGAAGCAAAACGCGGCTGGGACTTGTACGCATAACGAGACCGAAGCAATACGCGGCTGTGACTTGTACGCATAACGAGACCGCAGCAATATACGCCTGGGACATGTACGCTCGACGAGACTGAAGCAATACGCGGCTGGAACTTGTACGCTCGACGAGACCGAAGCAATCCGCGGCTGGAGCTTGTACGCTCCACGAGACCGATGCAATACGCGGCTGGAACTTGTACGCTCGACGAAACCGATGCAATACGCGGCTGGGACTTGTACGCTCGACGACACCGAAGAACTACGCGGCTGGAAATTGTACGCATTAGGAGACCAAAGCAATGCGCGGCTGGGACTTGTACGCTCGACGAGAACGAAGGAATACGCGGCTGGAACTTGGACGCTCGACGAGACCGAAGCAATACGCGGCTGGGACTTGTACGCATAACGAGACCGAAGCAATACGCGGCTGGGACTTGTACGCATAACAAGAGCGAAGCAATACGCGGCTGGAACTTGTACGCTCGAAGAGACCGAAGCAATACGCGGCTGGAACTTGTACGCATTAAGAGACCAAAGCAATACGCGGCTGGGACTTGTACGCTCGGCGAGAGCGAAGCCATACGCAGCTGGAACTTGTACGCTCGACGAGACCGAAGCAATACGCGGCTGGAACTTGCACGCATTTTGAGACCAAAGCAATACGCGGCTGGAACTTGTCCGCTCGACGACACCGAAGCAATACGCGGCTGGGACTTGTACGCATATCGAGACCGAAGCAATACGAGGCTGGGACTTGTACGCATAACGAGACAGCAGCTATTCGCGCCTGGGACTTGTACGCTCGTCGACACCGAGGCATTATCCGGCTGCTACTTGTACGCTTGACGGGACCGAAGCAATACTCGGCTGGAACTTGTACGCTGGACGAGACCGAAGCAATACGCGGCTGGGACTTGTACGCTCCACGAGACCGAAGCAATACGCTGCCAGAACTTGTACGCTCGACGAGACCGAAGCAACACCCGGCTGGAACTAGTACGCTTGACGAGACCGAAGCACACGCTGCTGGAACTGGCACGCATAACGAGACCGAAGCAATACGAGGCTGGGACTTGTACGCATAACGAGACAGCAGCTATTCGCGCCTGGGACTTGTACGCTCGTCGACACCGAAGCAATACGCGGCTGGAACTTGTACGCTCCACGAGACCGAAGCAATACGCGGCTGGATCGTGTACGCTCGACGAGACCGAAGCAATACGCGGCTGGGACATGTACGCATAACGAGACCGAAGCAATTCGCGGCTGGGACTTGTACGCATAACGAGACCGAAGGAATATGCGACTGAAACTTGTACGCTCGACGAGACCGAAGCAATACGCGGCTGGAACATGTTCGCATAACGAGACCGATGCAATCCGCGGCTGGAACTTGTACGCTCGACGACACCGAAGGAATATGCGGCTGTAACTTGTACGCTCGACAAGACCGAAGCAATACGCGGCTGGAACATGTACGCATAACGAAACCGAAGCAATACGCAGCTGGAGCTTGAACGCTGGACGAGACCGAAGCAAAACGCGGCTGAAACTTGTATGTTCGACGAGACCGAAGCAATACGCTGCTGGAACTTGTACGCATAACGAGACCGAAGCAACACGCGCCTGGAACTTGTACACTCGACGAGACCGAAGCAACACCCGGCTGGAACTAGTACGCTTGACGAGACCGAAGAACACGCTGCTGGAACTGGCACGCATAACGAGACCAAAGGAATACGAGGCTGGAACTTGTACGCTCGACGAGACTGAAGCAATACGCGACTGGAACTCGTACGCTCGACGAGACCGAAGCTATCCGCGGCTGGAACTTGTACGCTCCACAAGACCGCAGCAATACGTGGCTGGAACTTGTACGCTCGACGAGACCGAAGCAATACCCGGCTGGGACTTGTACGCATAACGAGAGCGAAGCAATACGCGGCTGGGACTTGTACGCTCGAAGAGACCGAAGAAATACGCGGCTGGAACTTGTACGCATTAGGAGACCAAAGAAATACGTGGCTGGGACTTGTACGCTCGACGAGAGCGAAGCAATACGCGGCCGGAACTTGTACGCTCGACGAGACCGAAGCACACGCTGCTGGAACTTGCACGCATAACGAGACCGAAGCAATACGAGGCTGGAACTTGTACGCATAACGAGAGCGAAGCAATACGCGGCTGGAACTTGTACGCTCCACGAGACCGAATCAGTACGCGGCTGGAACTTGTACGCTCGACGAGACCGAAGCTATCCGCGGCTGGAACTTGTACGCATAACGAGACCAAAGGAATACTAGGCTGGAACTTGTACGCATAACGAGGCCGAAACAATACGCGGCTGGAACTTGTACGCTGGACGAGACCGAAGCAATACTCGGCTGGGACTTGTACGCTGGACGAGAGCGATGCAATACGCGGCTGGAACTTGTACGCCCGATGAGACCGAAGCAATACGCGGCTGGAACTTGTACGCTCCACGAGACCGAAGCAATACGCGGCTGGATCTTTTACGCTGGACGAGACCGGAGCAATACGCGGCTGGGACTTGTACGCATAACGAGACCGAAGCAATACGCGGCTGGAACTTGCACGCATAACCAGACCGAGGCATTATCCGGCTGCTACTTGTACGCTTGACGGGACCGAAGCAATACTCGGCTGGAACTTGTCCGCTGGACGAGACCGAAGCAATACGCGGCTGGGACTTGTACGCATAACGAGACCGCAGCAATACGCGGCTGGAACTTGCACGCTCGACGAAACCGATGCAATACGCGGCTGGGACTTGTACGCTCGACGACACCGAAGAACTACGCGGCTGGAAATTGTACGCATTAGGAGACCAAAGCAATGCGCGGCTGGGACTTGTACGCTCGACGAGAACGAAGGAATACGCGGCTGGAACTTGGACGCTCGACGAGACCGAAGCAATACGCGGCTGGGACTTGTACGCATAACGAGACCGAAGCAATACGCGGCTGGGACTTGTACGCATAACAAGAGCGAAGCAATACGCGGCTGGAACTTGTACGCTCGAAGAGACCGAAGCAATACGCGGCTGGAACTTGTACGCATTAAGAGACCAAAGCAATACGCGGCTGGGACTTGTACGCTCGGCGAGAGCGAAGCCATACGCAGCTGGAACTTGTACGCTCGACGAGACCGAAGCAATACGCGGCTGGAACTTGCACGCATTTTGAGACCAAAGCAATACGCGGCTGGAACTTGTCCGCTCGACGACACCGAAGCAATACGCGGCTGGGACTTTTACGCTCGACGAGAGCGAAGCAATACGCGGCTGGAACTGGTACGCTCGACGAGACCGAAGCAATACGCGGCTGGAACTTGTGTGCTCGACGAGACCGCAGCAATACGCGGCTGGAACTTGTCCGCTCGACGACACCGAAGCAATACGCGGCTGGGACTTGTACGCATATCGAGACCGAAGCAATACGAGGCTGGGACTTGTACGCATAACGAGACAGCAGCTATTCGCGCCTGGGACTTGTACGCTCGTCGACACCGAGGCATTATCCGGCTGCTACTTGTACGCTTGACGGGACCGAAGCAATACTCGGCTGGAACTTGTACGCTGGACGAGACCGAAGCAATACGCGGCTGGGACTTGTACGCTCCACGAGACCGAAGCAATACGCTGCCAGAACTTGTACGCTCGACGAGACCGAAGCAACACCCGGCTGGAACTAGTACGCTTGACGAGACCGAAGCACACGCTGCTGGAACTGGCACGCATAACGAGACCGAAGCAATACGAGGCTGGGACTTGTACGCATAACGAGACAGCAGCTATTCGCGCCTGGGACTTGTACGCTCGTCGACACCGAAGCAATACGCGGCTGGAACTTGTACGCTCCACGAGACCGAAGCAATACGCGGCTGGATCTTGTACGCTCGACGAGACCGAAGCAATACGCGGCTGGGACATGTACGCATAACGAGACCGAAGCAATTCGCGGCTGGGACTTGTACGCATTACGAGACCGAAGGAATATGCGACTGAAACTTGTACGCTCGACGAGACCGAAGCAATACGCGGCTGGAACATGTTCGCATAACGAGACCGATGCAATCCGCGGCTGGAACTTGTACGCTCGACGACACCGAAGGAATATGCGGCTGTAACTTGTACGCTCGATAAGACCGAAGCAATACGCGGCTGGAACATGTACGCATAACGAAACCGAAGCAATACGCAGCTGGAGCTTGAACGCTGGACGAGACCGAAGCAAAACGCGGCTGAAACTTGTATGTTCGACGAGACCGAAGCAATACGCTGCTGGAACTTGTACGCATAACGAGACCGAAGCAACACGCGCCTGGAACTTGTACACTCGACGAGACCGAAGCAACACCCGGCTGGAACTAGTACGCTTGACGAGACCGAAGAACACGCTGCTGGAACTGGCACGCATAACGAGACCAAAGGAATACGAGGCTGGAACTTGTACGCTCGACGAGACTGAAGCAATACGCGACTGGAACTCGTACGCTCGACGAGACCGAAGCTATCCGCGGCTGGAACTTGTACGCTCCACAAGACCGCAGCAATACGTGGCTGGAACTTGTACGCTCGACGAGACCGAAGCAATACCCGGCTGGGACTTGTACGCATAACGAGAGCGAAGCAATACGCGGCTGGGACTTGTACGCTCCAAGAGACCGAAGAAATACGCGGCTGGGACTTGTACGCTGGACGAGACCGAAGCAATACGCGGCTGGGACTTGTACGCATAACGAGACCGAAGCAATACGCGGCTGGAACTTGCACGCATAACCAGACCGAGGCATTATCCGGCTGCTACTTGTACGCTTGACGGGACCGAAGCAATACTCGGCTGGAACTTGTCCGCTGGACGAGACCGAAGCAATACGCGGCTGGGACTTGTACGCATAACGAGACCGAAGCAATACGCGGCTGGAACTTGCACGCTCGACGAAACCGATGCAATACGCGGCTGGGACTTGTACGCTCGACGACACCGAAGAACTACGCGGCTGGAAATTGTACGCATTAGGAGACCAAAGCAATGCGCGGCTGGGACTTGTACGCTCGACGAGAACGAAGGAATACGCGGCTGGAACTTGGACGCTCGACGAGACCGAAGCAATACGCGGCTGGGACTTGTACGCATAACGAGACCGAAGCAATACGCGGCTGGGACTTGTACGCATAACAAGAGCGAAGCAATACGCGGCTGGAACTTGTACGCTCGAAGAGACCGAAGCAATACGCGGCTGGAACTTGTTCGCATTAAGAGACCAAAGCAATACGCGGCTGGGACTTGTACGCTCGGCGAGAGCGAAGCCATACGCAGCTGGAACTTGTACGCTCGACGAGACCGAAGCAATACGCGGCTGGAACTTGCACGCATTTTGAGACCAAAGCAATACGCGGCTGGAACTTGTCCGCTCGACGACACCGAAGCAATACGCGGCTGGGACTTGTACGCATAACGAGGCCGAAGCAATACGCGGCTGGAACTTGCACGCATAACCAGACCGAAGCAATACGCGGCTGGAACTGGTACGCTCGACGAGACCGAAGCAATACGCGGCTGGAACTTGTGTGCTCGACGAGACCGCAGCAATACGCGGCTGGAACTTGTCCGCTCGACGACACCGAAGCAATACGCGGCTGGGACTTGTACGCATATCGAGACCGAAGCAATACGAGGCTGGGACTTGTACGCATAACGAGACAGCAGCTATTCGCGCCTGGGACTTGTACGCTCGTCGACACCGAGGCATTATCCGGCTGCTACTTGTACGCTTGACGGGACCGAAGCAATACTCGGCTGGAACTTGTACGCTGGACGAGACCGAAGCAATACGCGGCTGGGACTTGTACGCTCCACGAGACCGAAGCAATACGCTGCCAGAACTTGTACGCTCGACGAGACCGAAGCAACACCCGGCTGGAACTAGTACGCTTGACGAGACCGAAGCACACGCTGCTGGAACTGGCACGCATAACGAGACCGAAGCAATACGAGGCTGGGACTTGTACGCATAACGAGACAGCAGCTATTCGCGCCTGGGACTTGTACGCTCGTCGACACCGAAGCAATACGCGGCTGGAACTTGTACGCTCCACGAGACCGAAGCAATACGCGGCTGGATCTTGTACGCTCGACGAGACCGAAGCAATACGCGGCTGGGACATGTACGCATAACGAGACCGAAGCAATTCGCGGCTGGGACTTGTACGCATTACGAGACCGAAGGAATATGCGACTGAAACTTGTACGCTCGACGAGACCGAAGCAATACGCGGCTGGAACATGTTCGCATAACGAGACCGATGCAATCCGCGGCTGGAACTTGTACGCTCGACGACACCGAAGGAATATGCGGCTGTAACTTGTACGCTCGATAAGACCGAAGCAATACGCGGCTGGAACATGTACGCATAACGAAACCGAAGCAATACGCAGCTGGAGCTTGAACGCTGGACGAGACCGAAGCAAAACGCGGCTGAAACTTGTATGTTCGACGAGACCGAAGCAATACGCTGCTGGAACTTGTACGCATAACGAGACCGAAGCAACACGCGCCTGGAACTTGTACACTCGACGAGACCGAAGCAACACCCGGCTGGAACTAGTACGCTTGACGAGACCGAAGAACACGCTGCTGGAACTGGCACGCATAACGAGACCAAAGGAATACGAGGCTGGAACTTGTACGCTCGACGAGACTGAAGCAATACGCGACTGGAACTCGTACGCTCGACGAGACCGAAGCTATCCGCGGCTGGAACTTGTACGCTCCACAAGACCGCAGCAATACGTGGCTGGAACTTGTACGCTCGACGAGACCGAAGCAATACCCGGCTGGGACTTGTACGCATAACGAGAGCGAAGCAATACGCGGCTGGGACTTGTACGCTCCAAGAGACCGAAGAAATACGCGGCTGGGACTTGTACGCTGGACGAGACCGAAGCAATACGCGGCTGGGACTTGTACGCATAACGAGACCGAAGCAATACGCGGCTGGAACTTGCACGCATAACCAGACCGAGGCATTATCCGGCTGCTACTTGTACGCTTGACGGGACCGAAGCAATACTCGGCTGGAACTTGTCCGCTGGACGAGACCGAAGCAATACGCGGCTGGGACTTGTACGCATAACGAGACCGAAGCAATACGCGGCTGGAACTTGCACGCTCGACGAAACCGATGCAATACGCGGCTGGGACTTGTACGCTCGACGACACCGAAGAACTACGCGGCTGGAAATTGTACGCATTAGGAGACCAAAGCAATGCGCGGCTGGGACTTGTACGCTCGACGAGAACGAAGGAATACGCGGCTGGAACTTGGACGCTCGACGAGACCGAAGCAATACGCGGCTGGGACTTGTACGCATAACGAGACCGAAGCAATACGCGGCTGGGACTTGTACGCATAACAAGAGCGAAGCAATACGCGGCTGGAACTTGTACGCTCGAAGAGACCGAAGCAATACGCGGCTGGAACTTGTTCGCATTAAGAGACCAAAGCAATACGCGGCTGGGACTTGTACGCTCGGCGAGAGCGAAGCCATACGCAGCTGGAACTTGTACGCTCGACGAGACCGAAGCAATACGCGGCTGGAACTTGCACGCATTTTGAGACCAAAGCAATACGCGGCTGGAACTTGTCCGCTCGACGACACCGAAGCAATACGCGGCTGGGACTTGTACGCATAACGAGGCCGAAGCAATACGCGGCTGGAACTTGCACGCATAACCAGACCGAAGCAATACGCGGCTGGAACTGGTACGCTCGACGAGACCGAAGCAATACGCGGCTGGAACTTGTGTGCTCGACGAGACCGCAGCAATACGCGGCTGGAACTTGTCCGCTCGACGACACCGAAGCAATACGCAGCTGGGACTTGTACGCATATCGAGACCGAAGCAATACGAGGCTGGGACTTGTACGCATAACGAGACAGCAGCTATTCGCGCCTGGGACTTGTACGCTCGTCGACACCGAGGCATTATCCGGCTGCTACTTGTACGCTTGACGGGACCGAAGCAATACTCGGCTGGAACTTGTACGCTGGACGAGACCGAAGCAATACGCGGCTGGGACTTGTACGCTCCACGAGACCGAAGCAATACGCTGCCAGAACTTGTACGCTCGACGAGACCGAAGCAACACCCGGCTGGAACTAGTACGCTTGACGAGACCGAAGCACACGCTGCTGGAACTGGCACGCATAACGAGACCGAAGCAATACGAGGCTGGGACTTGTACGCATAACGAGACAGCAGCTATTCGCGCCTGGGACTTGTACGCTCGTCGACACCGAAGCAATACGCGGCTGGAACTTATACGCTCCACGAGACCGAAGCAATACGCGGCTGGATCTTGTACGCTCGACGAGACCGAAGCAATACGCGGCTGGGACATGTACGCATAACGAGACCGAAGCAATTCGCGGCTGGGACTTGTACGCATAACGAGACCGAAGGAATATGCGACTGAAACTTGTACGCTCGACGAGACCGAAGCAATACGCGGCTGGAACATGTTCGCATAACGAGACCGATGCAATCCGCGGCTGGAACTTGTACGCTCGACGACACCGAAGGAATATGCGGCTGTAACTTGTACGCTCGACAAGACCGAAGCAATACGCGGCTGGAACATGTACGCATAACGAAACCGAAGCAATACGCAGCTGGAGCTTGAACGCTGGACGAGACCGAAGCAAAACGCGGCTGAAACTTGTATGTTCGACGAGACCGAAGCAATACTCTGCTGGAACTTGTACGCTCGACGAGACCGAAGCAACACCCGGCTGGAACTAGTACGCTTGACGAGACCGAAGAACACGCTGCTGGAACTGGCACGCATAACGAGACCAAAGGAATACGAGGCTGGAACTTGTACGCTCGAAGAGACCGAAGAAATACGCGGCTGGAACTTGTACGCATTAGGAGACCAAAGAAATACGTGGCTGGGACTTGTACGCTCGACGAGAGCGAAGCAATACGCGGCCGGAACTTGTACGCTCGGCGAGACCGAAGCACACGCTGCTGGAACTTGCACGCATAACGAGACCGAAGCAATACGAGGCTGGAACTTGTACGCATAACGAGAGCGAAGCAATACGCGGCTGGAACTTGTACGCTGGACGAGACCGAAGCAATACTCGGCTGGGACTTGTACGCTGGACGAGAGCGATGCAATACGCGGCTGGAACTTGTACGCTCGATGAGACCGAAGCAATACGCGGCTGGAACTTGGACGCTCCACGAGACCGAAGCAATACGCGGCTGGATCTTGTACGCTGGACGAGACCGGAGCAATACGCGGCTGGGACTTGTACGCATAACGAGACCGAAGCAATACGCGGCTGGAACTTGCACGCATAACCAGACCGAGGCATTATCCGGCTGCTACTTGTACGCTTGACGGGACCGAAGCAATACTCGGCTGGAACTTGTACGCTGGACGAGACCGAAGCAATACGCGGCTGGGACTTGTACGCATAACGAGACCGAAGCAATACGCGGCTGGAACTTGCACGCTCGACGAGATCGAAGCAATACGCGGCTTTGACTTGTACGCATAACGAGACCGAAGCAATACGCGGCTGGGACTTGTACGCATAACGAGAGCGAAGCAATACGCGGCTGGGACTTGTACGCTCGAAGAGACCGACGCAATACGCGGCTGGAACTTGTACGCATTAGGAGACCAAAGCAATACGCGGCTGGGACTTGTACGCTCGACGAGAGCGAAGCAATACGCGGCTGGAACTTGTACGCTCCACGAGACCGAAGCAATACGAGGTTGGAACTTGTACGCATAACGAGAGCGAAGCAATACGCGGCTGGGACTTGTACGCTCGGAGAGACCGAAGCAATACGCGGCTGGAACTTGTACGCATTAGGGGACCAAAGCAATACGCGGCTTGGACTTGTACGCTCGACGAGAGCGATGCAATACGCGGCTGGAACTTGTACGCTCGATGAGACCGAAGCAATACGCGGTTGGGGCTTGTACACATAACGAGACCGAAGCAATACGCGGCTGGGACTTGTACGCATAACGAGACCGAAGCAATACGAGGCTGGGACTTGTACGCATAACGAGACAGCAGCTATTCGCGCCTGGGACTTGTACGCATAACGAGGCCGAAACAATACGCGGCTGGAACTTGTACGCTGGACGAGACCGAAGCAATACTCGGCTGGGACTTGAACGCTCGATGAAACCGAAGCAATACGCGGCTGGGGCTTGTACACATAACGAGACCGAAGCAATACGCGGCTGGGACTTGTACGCATAACGAGACCGAAGCAATACGCGGCTGGAACTTGCACGCATAACCAGACCGAGGCATTATCCGGCTGCAACTTGTACGCTTGACGGGACCGAAGCAATACTCGGCTGGAACTTGTACGCTGGACGAGACCGACGCAATACGCGGCTGGGACTTGTACGCTCGATGAGACCGAAGCAACACGCGGCTGGAACTTGTACGCTCGATGAGACCGAAGCAATACGCGGCTGGGGCTTGTACGCATAACCAGACCGAAGCAATACGCGGCTGGGACTTGTACGCATAACGAGACCGAAGCAATACGCGGCTGGAACTTGCAAGCATTACCAGACCGAGGCATTATCCGGCTGCTCCTTGTACGCTTGACGGGACCGAAGCAATACTCGGCTGGAACTTGTACGCTGGACGAGACCGAAGCAATACGCGGCTGGGACTTGTACGCTCGACGAGAGCGAAGCAATACGCGGCTGGAACTTGTACGCTCGACGAGACCGAAGCAATACGCGGCTGGGACTTGTACGCATAACGAGACCGAAGCAATACGCGGCTGGGACTTGTACGCATAACGAGACCGCAGCAATATGCGCCTGGGACATGTACGCTCGACGAGACTGACGCAATACGCGGCTGGAACTTGTACGCTCGACGAGACCGAAGCAATCCGCGGCTGGAGCTTGTACGCTCCACGAGACCGATGCAATACGCGGCTGGAACTTGTACGCTCGACGAAACCGATGCAATACGCGGCTGGGACTTGTACGCTCGACGACACCGAAGAACTACGCGGCTGGAAATTGTACGCATTAGGAGACCAAAGCAATGCGCGGCTGGGACTTGTACGCTCGACGAGAACGAAGCAATACGCGGCTGGAACTTGTACGCCCGACGAGACCGAAGCAATACGCGGCTGGGACTTGTACGCATAACGAGACCGAAGCAATACGCGGCTGGGACTTGTACGCATAACGAGAGCGAAGCAATACGCGGCTGGGCCTTGTACGCTCGAAGAGACCGAAGCAATACGCGGCTGGAACTTGTACGCATTAGGAGACCAAAGCAATACGCGGGTGGGACTTGTACGCTCGACGAGAGCGAAGCCATACGCAGCTGGAACTTGTACGCTCGGCGAGACCGAAGCAATACGCGGCTGGAACTTGTACGCATTTTGAGACCAAAGCAATACGCGGCTGGAACTTGTCCGCTCGACGACACCGAAGCAATACGCGGCTGGGACTTGTACGCATAACGAGGCCGAAGCAATACGCGGCTGGAACTTGCACGCATTACCAGACCGAAGCAATACGCGGCTGGAACTTGTGTGCTCGACGAGACTGAAGCCATACGCGGCTGGAACTCGTACGCTCGACGAGACCGAAGCTATCCGCGGCTGGAACTTGTACGCTCCACGAGACCGAAGCAATACGTGGCTGGAACTTGTATGCTCGACGAGACCGAAGCAATACCCGGCTGGGACTTGTACGCATGACGAGAGCGAAGCAATACGCGGCTGGGACTTGTACGCATAACGAGACCGCAGCTATATGCGCCTGGGACATGTACGCTCGACGAGACTGAAGCAATACGCGGCTGGAACTTGTACGCTCGACGAGACCGAAGCAATCGGCGGCTGGAACTTGTACGCTCCACGAGACCGAAGCAATACGCGGCTGGGACTTGTACGCTCGACGAGAGCGAAGCAATACGCGGCTGGAACTTGTACGCTCGACGAGACCGAAGCAATACGCGGCTGGGACTTGAACGCTGGACGAGACCGAAGCAATACGCGGCTGGGACTTGTACGCTCCACGAGACCGAAGCAATACGCGGCTGGAACTTGTCCGCTCGACGACACCGAAGCAATACGCGGCTGGGACTTGTACGCATAACGAGGCCGAAGCAATACGCGGCTGGAACTTGCACGCATAACGAGACCGAAGCAATACGCGGCTGGAACTTGTGTGCTCGACGAGACCGTAGCAATACGTGGCTGGAACTTGTACGAATAACGAGACCGAAGCATTACGCGGCTGGAACTTGCACGCATAACCAGACCGAAGCAATACGCGGCTGGAACTTGTGTGCTCGACGAGACCGTAGCAATACGTGGCTGGAACTTGTACGAATAACGAGACCGAAGCATTACGCGGCTGGAACTTGCACGCATAACGAGACTGAAGCAACACGCGGCTGGGACTTGTATGCTCGACGAGAGCGAAGCAATACGCGGCTGGAACTGGTACGCTCGACGAGACCGAAGCAATACGCGGCTGGAACTTGTGTGCTCGACAAGACCGCAGCAATACGCGGCTGGAACTTGTCCGCTCGACGACACCGAAACATACGCGGCTGGGACTTGTACGCATAACGAGGCCAAGCAATACGCGGCTGGAACTTGCACGCATAACGAGACCGAAGCAATACGCGGCTGGAACTTGTACGCATTTTGAGACCAAAGCAATACGCGGCTGGAACTTGTCCGCTCGACGACACCGAAGCAATACGCGGCTGGGACTTGTACGCATAACGAGGCCGAAGCAATACGCGGCTGGAACTTGCACGCATAACCAGACCGAAGCAATACGCGGCTGGAACTTGTGTGCTCGACGAGACCGTAGCAATACGTGGCTGGAACTTGTACGAATAACGAGACCGAAGCATTACGCGGCTGGAACTTGCACGCATAACGAGACTGAAGCAACACGCGGCTGGGACTTGCATGCATAACGAGCCCGAAGCAATACGCGGCTGGAACTTGTGTGCTCGACGAGACCGTAGCAATACGTGGCTGGAACTTGTACGGACAACGAGATCGAAGAAATACGCGGCTGGAACTTGTACGCATTAGGAGACCAAAGCAATACCCGGCTGGGACTTGTACGCTCGACGAGACCGAAGCAATACGCGGCAGGGACTTGTACGCATAACGAGGCCGCAGCTATATGCGCCTGGGACTTGTACGCTCGACGAGACTGAGGCAATACGCGGCTGGGACTTGTACGCTCGACGACACCGAAGAACTACGCGGCTGGAAGTTGTACGCATTAGGAGACCAAAGCAATGCGCGGCTGGGACTTGTACGCTCCACGAGACCGAAGCAATACGAGGCTGGAACTTGTACGCATTAGGAGACCAAAGCAATACGCGGCTGGGACTTGTACGCTCGACGAGAGCGAAGCAATATGCGGCTGGAACTTGTACGCACAACAAGACCAAAGCAATACTCGGCTGGAGCTTGTACGCTGGACGAGACCGGAGCAATACGCGGCTGGGACTTGTACGCATAACGAGACCGAAGCAATACGCGGCTGGAACTTGCACGCATAACGAGACCAAAGGAATACGAGGCTGGAACTTGTACGCTCGACGAGACCGCAGCAATACGTGGCTGGAACTTGTACGCATAACGAGACCGAAGCAATACGCGGCTGGAACTTGTACGCATTAGGAGACCAAAGCAATACGCGGCTGGAACTTGTCCGCTCGACGAGACCGAAGCAATACGCGGCTGGGACTTGTACGCATAACGAGACCGAAGCAATACGCGGCTGGAACTTGCACGCATAACAAGACCGAGGCATTATCCGGCTGCAACTTGTACGCTTGACGGGACCGAAGCAATACTCGGCTGGAACTTGTACGCTCGACGAGACCGAAGCAATACGCGGCAGGGACTTGTATGCATAACGAGGCCGCAGCTATATGCGCCTGGGACTTGTACGCTCGACGAGACTGAAGCAATACGCGGCTGGGACTTGTACGCTCGACGACACCGAAGAACTACGCGGCTGGAAATTGTACGCATTAGGAGACCAAAGCAATGCGCGGCTGGGACTTGTACGCTCGACGAGAACGAAGCAATACGCGGCTGGAACTGGTACGCTCGACGAGACCGCAGCAATACGTGGCTGGAACTTGTACGAATAACGAGACCGAAGCAATACGCGGCTGGGACTTGTACGCATAACGAGACCGAAGCAATCCGCGGCTGGAACTTGCACGCATAACAAGACCGAGGCATTATCCGGCTGTAAATTGTACGCTTGACGGGACCGAAGCTATCCGCGGCTGGAACTTGTATGCTCCACGAGACCGAAGCAATACGAGGCTGGAACTTGTACGCATAACGAGAGCGAAGCAATACGCGGCTGGGACTTGTACGCTCGAAGAGACCGAAGCAATACGTGGCTGGGACTTGTACGCTCGACGAGAGCGAAGCAATATGCGGCAGGCACTTGTACGCATAACAAGACCAAAGCAATACTCGGCTGGAACTTGTACGCTGGACGAGACCGGAGAAATACGCGGCTGGGACTTGTACGCATAACGAGACCGAAGCAATACGCGGCTGGAACTTGCACGCATAACGAGACCAAAGGAATACGAGGCTGGAACTTGTACGCTCGACGAGACCGGAGCAATACGCGGCTGGAACTTGTGTGCTCGACGAGACCGTAGCTATACGTGGCTGGAACTTGTACGAATAACGAGACCTAAGCATTACGCGGCTGGAACTTGCACGCATAACGAGACTGAATCAACACGCGGCTGGGACTTGTACGCTCGACGAGAGCGAAGCAATACGCTGCTGGAACTGGTACGCTCGACGAGACCGAAGCAATACGCGGCTGGAATTTGTGTGCTCGACGAGACCGCAGCAATACGCGGCTGGAACTTGTCCGCTCGACGACACCGAAGCAATACGCGGCTGGGACTTGTACGCATAACGAGGCCGAAGCAATACGCGGCTGGAACTTGCACGCATAACGAGACCGAAGCAATACGCGGCTGGAACTTGTGTGCTCGACGAGACCGTAGCAATACGTGGCTGGAACTTGTACGAATAACGAGACCGAAGCATTACGCGGCTGGAACTTGCACGCATAACGAGACTGAAGCAACACGCGGCTGGGACTTGTATGCTCGACGAGAGCGAAGCAATACGCGGCTGGAACTGGTACGCTCGACGAGACCGAAGCAATACGCGGCTGGAACTTGTGTGCTCGACAAGACCGCAGCAATACGCGGCTGGAACTTGTCCGCTCGACGACACCGAAACATACGCGGCTGGGACTTGTACGCATAACGAGGCCAAGCAATACGCGGCTGGAACTTGCACGCATAACGAGACCGAAGCAATACGCGGCTGGAACTTGTGTGCTCGACGAGACCGTAGCAATACGTGGCTGGAACTTGTACGAATAACGAGACCGAAGCATTACGCGGCTGGAACTTGCACGCATAACGAGACTGAAGCAACACGCGGCTGGAACTTGTACGGACAACGAGATCGAAGCAATACCCTGCTGGGACTTGTACGCATAACGAGAGCGAAGCAATACGCGGCTGGGGCTTGTACGCTCGTCGACACCGAAGCAATTCGCGGCTGGAACTTGTGTGCTCGACGAGACCGCAGCAATACGTGGCTGGAACTTGTACGCTCGACGAGAACGAAGCAATACGCGGCTGGAACTTGTACGCTCGACGAGACTGAAGCAATACGCGGCTGGGACTTGTACGCATAACGAGACCGAAGCAATACGAGGCTGGGACTTCTACGCATAACGGGACAGCAGCTATTCGCGCCTGGGACTTGTACGCTCGTCGACACCGAAGCAATACGCGGCTGGAACCTGTACGCTCCACGAGACCGAAGCAATACGCGGCTGGATCTTGTACGCTCGACGAGACCGAAGCAATACGCGGCTGGGACTTGTACACTCC
Organism: Stelis phaeoptera; assembly: GCA_943735885.1. NCBI lineage: Eukaryota > Metazoa > Arthropoda > Insecta > Hymenoptera > Megachilidae > Stelis > Stelis phaeoptera. Next base: position 8,094,631 of record OX030934.1, on the reverse strand, counting down.
ACGAGACCGAAGCAATACGCTGCCAGAACTTGTACGCTCGACGGGACCGAAGCAACACCCGGCTGGAACTAGTACGCTTGACGAGACCGAAGCACACGCTGCTGGAACTGGCACGCATAACGAGACCAAAGGAATACGAGGCTGGAACTTGTACGCTCGACGAGACTGAAGCAATACGCGGCTGGAACTTGTACGCTCGACGACACCGAAGAAATACGCGGGTGGAACTTGTACGCATTAGGAGACCAAAGCAATACCCGGCTGGGACTTGTACGCTCGACGAGAGCGAAGCAATACGCGGCTGGAACTAGTACGCTCGACGAGATCGAAGCAATACGCTGCCGGAACTTGTACGCTCGACGAGACCGAAGCAACACCCGGCTGGAACTAGTACGCTTGACGAGACCGAAGCACACGCTGCTGGAACTTGCACGCATAACGAGACCAAAGGAATACGAAGCTGGGACTTGTACGCTCGACGAGAGCGATGCAATACGCGGCTGGAACTTGTACGCTTGACGAGACCGAAGCATTACGGGGCTGGAACTTGTACGCTCGACGAGACCGAAGCAATACGCGGCTGGGACTTGCACGCATAACGAGACCGAACAATTACGCGGCTGGAACTTGTCCGCATAACGAGACCGAATCAATACGCGGCTGGGACTTGTACGCATAACGAGACCGAAGCAATACGCGGCTGGGACTTGTACGCATAACGGGACCGAAGCAATACGCGGCTGGGACTTGTACGCATAACGGGACCGAAGCAATACGCGGCTGGGACTTGTACGCTTGACGTGACCGAAGCAATACGCGGCTGGAACTTGCACGCATAACGAGACCAAAGGAATACGAGGCTGGAACGTGTACGCTCGACGAGACCGCAGCAATACGTGGCTGGAACTTGTACGCATAGCGAGACCGAACAATTACGCGGCTGGAACTTGTCCGCATAACGAGACCGAATCAATACGCGGCTGGGACTTGTACGCATAACGAGACCGAAGCAATACGCGGCTGGGACTTGTACGCATAACGGGACCAAAGCAATACGCGGCTGGGACTTGTACGCTCGACGAAACCGAAGAAATACGAGGCTGGAACTTGTACGCATTAGGAGACCAAAGCAATACCCGGCTGGGACTTGTACGCTCGACGAGACCGAAGCAATACGCGGCAGGGACTTGTACGCATAACGAGGCCGCAGCTATATGCGCCTGGGACTTGAACGCTCGACGAGACTGAAGCAATACGCGGCTGGAACTTGTACGCTCGACGACACCGAAGAAATACGCGGGTGGAACTTGCACGCATAACGAGACTGAAGCAACACGCGGCTGGGACTTGTGCGCTCGACGAGAGCGAAGCAATACGCGGCTGGAACTTGTACGCTCGACGAGACCGAAGCAATACGCGGCTGGGACTTGTACGCATAACGAAACCAAAGCAATACGCGGCTGGAACTTGCACGCATAACGAGACTGAAGCAACACGCGGCTGGAACTTGTACGGACAACGAGATCGAAGCAATACCCTGCTGGGACGTGTACGCATAACGAGAGCGAAGCAATACGCGGCTGGAACTTGCACGCATAACGAGACTGAAGCAACACGCGGCTGGGACTTGTACGCTCGACGAGAGCGAAGCAATACGCGGCTGGAACTGGTACGCTCGACGAGACCGAAGCAATACGCGGCTGGAACTTGTGTGCTCGACGAGACCGCAGCAATACGCGGCTGGAACTTGTCCGCTCGACGACACCGAAGCAATACGCGGCTGGGACTTGTACGCATATCGAGACCGAAGCAATACGAGGCTGGGACTTGTACGCATAACGAGACAGCAGCTATTCGCGCCTGGGACTTGTACGCTCGTCGACACCGAGGCATTATCCGGCTGCTACTTGTACGCTTGACGGGACCGAAGCAATACTCGGCTGGAACTTGTACGCTGGACGAGACCGAAGCAATACGCGGCTGGGACTTGTACGCTCCACGAGACCGAAGCAATACGCTGCCAGAACTTGTATGCTCGACGAGACCGAAGCAACACCCGGCTGGAACTAGTACGCTTGACGAGACCGAAGCACACGCTGCTGGAACTGGCACGCATAACGAGACCAAAGGAAAACGAGGCTGGAACTTGTACGCTCGACGAGACTGAAGCAATACGCGGCTGGAACTTGTACGCTCGACGACACCGAAGAAATACGCGGGTGGAACTTGTACGCATTAGGAGACCAAAGCAATACCCGGCTGGGACTTGTACGCTCGACGAGAGCGAAGCAATACGCGGCTGGAACTAGTACGCTCGACGAGATCGAAGCAATACGCGGCTGGGACTTGTACGCATAACGAGACCGAAGCAATACGAGGCTGGGACTTGTACGCATAACGAGACAGCAGCTATTCGCGCCTGGGACTTGTACGCTCGTCGACACCGAAGCAATACGCGGCTGGAACTTGTACGCTCCACGAGACCGAAGCAATACGCGGCTGGATCTTGTACGCTCGACGAGACCGAAGCAATACGCGGCTGGGACATGTACGCATAACGAGACCGAAGCAATTCGCGGCTGGGACTTGTACGCTCAACGAGAACGAAGCAATACGCGGCTGTAACTTGTACGCTCGACGAGACCGAAGCAATACGCGGCTGGGACTTGTACGCATAACGAGACCGAAGCAATACGCGGCTGGGACTTGTACGCATAACGAGAGCGAAGCAATACGCGGCTGGGACTTGTACGCTCGAAGAGAGCGAAGCCATACGCAGCTGGAACTTGTACGCTCGACGAGACCGAAGCAATACGCGGCTGGAACTTGTACGCATTTTGAGACCAAAGCAATACGCGGCTGGAACTTGTCCGCTCGACGACACCGAAGCAATACGCGGCTGGGACTTGTACGCATAACGAGGCCGAAGCAATACGCGGCTGGAACTTGCACGCATAACCAGACCGAAACAATACGCGGCTGGAACTTGTGTGCTCGACGAGACCGTAGCAATACGTGGCTGGAACTTGTACGAATAACGAGACCGAAGCATTACGCGGCTGGAACTTGCACGCATAACGAGACTGAAGCAACACGCGGCTGGGACTTGTACGCTCGACGAGAGCGAAGCAATACGCGGCTGGAACTGGTACGCTCGACGAGACCGAAGCAATACGCGGCTGGAACTTGTGTGCTCGACGAGACCGCAGCAATACGCTGCTGGAACTTGTCCGCTCGACGACACCGAAGCAATACGCGGCTGGGACTTATACGCATAACGAGGCCGAAGCAATACGCGGCTGGAACTTGCATGCATAACGAGCCCGAAGCAATACGCGGCTGGAACTTGTGTGCTCGACGAGACCGTAGCAATACGTGGCTGGAACTTGTACGAATAACGAGACCGAAGCATTACGCGGCTGGAACTTGCACGCATAACGAGACTGAAGCAACACGCGGCTGGAACTTGTACGGACAACGAGATCGAAGAAATACGAGGCTGGAACTTGTACGCATTAGGAGACCAAAGCAATACGCGGCTGGGACTTGTACGCTCGACGAGAGCGAAGCAATATGCGGCTGGAACTTGTACGCACAACAAGACCAAAGCAATACTCGGCTGGAGCTTGTACGCTGGACGAGACCGGAGCAATACGCGGCTGGGACTTGCACGCATAACGAGACCAAAGGAATACGAGGCTGGAACTTGTACGCTCGACGAGACCGCAGCAATACGTGGCTGGAACTTGTACGCATAACGAGACCGAAGCAATACGCGGCTGGAACTTGTACGCATTAGGAGACCAAAGCAATACGCGGCTGGAACTTGTCCGCTCGACGAGACCGAAGCAATACGCGGCTGGGACTTGCACGCATAACAAGACCGAGGCATTATCCGGCTGCAACTTGTACGCTTGACGGGACCGAAGCAATACTCGGCTGGAACTTGTACGCTGGACGAGACCGAAGCAATACGCGGCTGGGACTTGTACGCTCCACGAGACCGAAGCAATACGCGGCTGGGACTTGTACGCTCGAAGAGACCGAAGCAATACGCGGCTGGAACTTGTACGCATTAGGAGACCAAAGCAATACGCGGCTGGGACTTGTACGCTCGGCGAGAGCGAAGCCATACGCAGCTGGAACTTGTACGCTCGACGAGACCGAAGCAATCCGCGGCTGGAACTTGTACGCTCCACGAGACCGATGCAATACGCGGCTGGGAATTGTACGCATAACGAGACCGAAGCAATACGCAGCTGGGACTTGTACTCATAACGGGACCGAAGCAATACGCGGCTGGGACTTGTACGCTCGACGAAACCGAAGAAATACGCGGCTGGAACTTGTACGCATTAGGAGACCAAAGCAATACCCGGCTGGGACTTGTACGCTCGACGAGACCGAAGCAATACGCGGCAGGGACTTGTATGCATAACGAGGCCGCAGCTATATGCGCCTGGGACTTGTACGCTCGACGAGACTGAAGCAATACGCGGCTGGGACTTGTACGCTCGACGACACCGAAGAACTACGCGGCTGGAAATTGTACGCATTAGGAGACCAAAGCAATGCGCGGCTGGGACTTGTACGCTCGACGAGAACGAAGCAATACGCGGCTGGAACTTGTACGCTCGACGAGACCGAAGCAATACGCGGCTGGGACTTGTACGCATAACGAGACCGAAGCAATACGCGGCTGGGACTTGTACGCATAACGAGAGCGAAGCAATACGCGGCTGGGACTTGTACCCTCGAAGAGACCGAAGCAATACGCGGCTGGAACTTGTACGCATTAGGAGACCAAAGCAATACGCGGCTGGGACTTGTACGCTCGGCGAGAGCGAAGCCATACGCAGCTGGAACTTGTACGCTCGACGAGACCGAAGCAATACGCGGCTGGAACTTGTGTGCTCGACGAGACCGTAGCAATACCTGGCTGGAACTTGTACGAATAACGAGACCGAAGCATTACGCGGCTGGAACTTGCACGCATAACGAGACTGAAGCAATACGCGGCTGGGACTTGTACGCTCGACGAGAGCGAAGCAATACGCGGCTGGAACTGGTACGCTCGACGAGACCGAAGCAATACGCGGCTGGAACTTGTGTGCTCGACGAGACCGCAGCAATACGCTGCTGGAACTTGTCCGCTCGACGACACCGAAGCAATACGCGGCTGGGACTTATACGCATAACGAGGCCGAAGCAATACGCGGCTGGAACTTGCATGCATAACGAGCCCGAAGCAATACGCGGCTGGAACTTGTGTGCTCGACGAGACCGTAGCAATACGTGGCTGGAACTTGTACGAATAACGAGACCGAAGCATTACGCGGCTGGGACTTGTACGCATAACGAGACCGAAGCAATACGCGGCTGGGACTTGTACGCATAACGGGACCAAAGCAATACGCGGCTGGGACTTGTACGCTCGACGAAACCGAAGAAATACGAGGCTGGAACTTGTACGCATTAGGAGACCAAAGCAATACCCGGCTGGGACTTGTACGCTCGACGAGAGCGAAGCAATATGCGGCAGGCACTTGTACGCATAACAAGACCAAAGCAATACTCGGCTGGAACTTGTACGCTGGACGAGACCGGAGAAATACGCGGCTGGGACTTGTACGCATAACGAGTCCGAAGCAATACGCGGCTGGAACTTGCACGCATAACGAGACCAAAGGAATACGAGGCTGGAAGTTGTACGCTCGACGAGACCGGAGCAATACGTGGCTGGAACTTGTACGCATAACGAGACCGAAGCAATACGTGGCTGGAACTTGTACGCATTAGGAGACCAAAGCAATACGCGGCTGGAACTTGTCCGCTCGACGAGACCGAAGCAATACGCGGCTGGGACTTGTACGCATAACGAGACCGAAGCAATACGCGGCTGAAACTTGCACGCATAACAAGACCGAGGCATTATCCGGCAGCAACTTGTACGCTTGACGGGACCGAAGCAATACTCGGCTGGAACTTGTACGCTGGACGAGACCGAAGCAATACGCGGCTGGGACTTGTACGCTCCACGAGACCGAAGCAATACGCTGCCGGAACTTGTACGCTCGACGAGACCGAAGCAACACCCGGCTGGAACTAGTACGCTTGACGAGACCGAAGCACACGCTGCTGGAACTTGCGCGCATAACGAGACCAAAGGAATACGAAGCTGGGACTTGTACGCTCGACGAGAGCGATGCAATACGCGGCTGGAACTTGTACGCTTGACGAGACCGAAGCATTACGGGGCTGGAACTTGTACGCTCGACGAGACCGAAGCAATACGCGGCTGGGACTTGCACGCATAACGAGACCGAACAATTACGCGGCTGGAACTTGTCCGCATAACGAGACCGAATCAATACGCGGCTGGGACTTGTACGCATAACGAGACCGAAGCAATACGCGGCTGGGACTTGTACGCATAACGGGACCGAAGCAATACGCGGCTGGGACTTGTACGCATAACGGGACCGAAGCAATACGCGGCTGGGACTTGTACGCATAACGAAACCGCAGCAATATGCGCCCGGGACATGTACGCTCGACGAGACTGAAGCAATACGCGGCTGGGACTTGTACGCTCGACGAAACCGAAGAAATACGCGGCTGGAACTTGTACGCATTAGGAGACCAAAGCAATACCCGGCTGGGACTTGTACGCTCGACGAGACCGAAGCAATACGCGGCAGGGACTTGTACGCATAACGAGACCGAAGCAATCCGCGGCTGGAACTTGCACGCATAACAAGACCGAGGCATTATCCGGCTGTAAATTGTACACTTGACGGGACCGAAGCTATCCGCGGCTGGAACTTGTACGCTCCACGAGACCGAAGCATTATCCGGCTGTAAATTGTACGCTTGACGGGACCGAAGCTATCCGCGGCTGGAACTTGTACGCTCCACGAGACCGAAGCAATACGAGGCTGGGACTTGCACGCATAACGAGGCCGAAGCAATACGCGGCTGGAACTTGTACGCATTAGGAGACCAAAGCAATACGATGCCGGAACTTGTACGCTCGACGAGACCGAAGCAACACCCGGCTGGAACTAGTACGCTTGACGAGACCGAAGCACACGATGCTGGAACTTGCACGCATAACGAGACCAAAGGAATACGAAGCTGGGACTTGTACGCTCGACGAGAGCGATGCAATACGCGGCTGGAACTTGTACGCTTGACGAGACCGAAGCATTACGCGGCTGGGACTTGTACACATAACGAGACCGAAGCAGTACGCGGCTGGAACTTGCACGCACAACAAGACCGAGGCATTATCCGGCTGCAACTTGTACGCTTGACGGGACCGAAGCAATACTCGGCTGGAACTTGTACGCTGGACGAGACCGCAGCTATATGCGCCTGGGACATGTACGCTCGACGAGACTGAAGCAATACGCGGCTGGAACTTGTACGCTCGACGAGACCGAAGCAATCCGCGGCTGGAACTTGTACGCTCCACGAGACTGAAGCAATACGGGGCTGGAACTTGTACGCTCGACGAGACCGAAGCAATACGCGGCTGGGACTTGTACGCATAACGAGACCGAAGCAATCCGCGGCTGGAACTTGCACGCATAACAAGACCGAGGCATTATCCGGCTGTAAATTGTACACTTGACGGGACCGAAGCTATCCGCGGCTGGAACTTGTACGCTCCACGAGACCGAAGCAATACGAGGCTGGGACTTGTACGCATAACGAGAGCGAAGCAATACGCGGCTGGGACTTGTACGCTCGAAGAGACCGAAGCAATACGTGGCTGGAACTTGTACGCATTAGGAGACCAAAGCAATACCCGGCTGGGACTTGTACGCTCGACGAGAGCGAAGCAATATGCGGCTGGAACTTGTACGCTCGACGAGACCGAAGCAATACGCGGCTGGAACTTGCACGCATATCGAGACCAAAGGAATACGAGGCTGGAACTTGTACGCTGGACGAGACCGGAGCAATACGCGGCTGGGACTTGTACGCATAACGAGACCGAAGCAATACGCGGCTGGAACTTGCACGCATATCGAGACCAAAGGAATACGAGGCTGGAACTTGTACGCTCGACGAGACCGCAGCAATACGTGGCTGGAACTTGTACGCATAACGAGACCGAAGCAATACGCTGCTGGAACTTGTACGCATTAGGAGACCAAAGCAATACGCGGCTGGAACTTGTACGCTCGACGAGACCGAAGGAATCCGCGGCTGGAACTTGTACGCTCCACGAGACTGAAGCAATACGGGGCTGGAACTTGTACGCTCGACGAGACCGAAGCAATACGCGGCTGGGACTTGTACGCATAACGAGACCGAAGCAATACGCGGCTGGGACTTGTGCGCATAACGAGAGCGAAGCAATACGCGGCTGGGACTTGTACGCTCGAAGAGACCGAAGCAATACGCGGCTGGAACTTGTACGCATTAGGAGACCAAAGCAATACGCGGCTGGAACTTGTACGCTCGACGAGAGCGAAGCAATACGCGGCTGGAACTTGTACGCTCGACGAGACCGAAGCAACACGCGGCTGGAACTTGTACGCATTAGGAGACCAAAACAATACGCGGCTGGAACTTGTCCTCTCGACGAGACCGAAGCAATACGCGGCTGGGACTTGTACGCATAACGAGGCCGAAGCAATACGCGGCTGGAACTTGCACGCATAACAAGACCGAGGCATTATCCGGCTGCAACTTGTACGCTTGACGAGACCGAAGCAATACGCGGCTGGGACTTGTACGCTCCACGAGACCGAAGCAATACGCTGCCGGAACTTGTACGCTCGACGAGGCCGAAGAAACACCCGGCTGGAACTTGTACGCTTGACGTGACCGAAGTAATACGCGGCTGGAACTTGTACGCTCGACGACACCGAAGAAATACGCGGGTGGAACTTGTACGCTCGACGAGACCGCAGCAATACGTGGCTGGAACTTGCACGCATAACGAGACCGAACATTTACGCGGCTGGAACTTGTCCGCATAACGAGACCGAATCAATACGCGGCTGGGACTTGTACGCATAACGAGACCGAAGCAATACGCGGCTGGGACTTGTACGCATAACGGGACCGAAGCAATACGCGGCTGGGACTTGTACGCATAACGGGACCGAAGCAATACGCGGCTGGGACTTGTACGCTCGACGAAACCGAAGAAATACGCGGCTGGAACTTGTACGCATTAGGAGATCAGAGCAATACCCGGCTGGGACTTGTACGCTCGACGAGACCGAAGCAATACGCGGCTGGAACTTGTACGCTCGACGACACCGAAGAAATACGCGGGTGGAACTTGTACGCATTAGGAGACCAAAGCAATACCCGGCTGGGACTTGTACGCTCGACGAGAGCGAAGCAATACGCGGCTGGAACTTGTACGCTCGACGAGACCGAAGCAATACGCGGCTGGGACTTGTACGCATAACGAGACCGAAGCAATACGCGGCTGGGACTTGTACGCTAGACGAGAGCGAAGCAATACGCGGCTGGAACTTGTACGCTCGACGAGACCGAAGCAATCCGCGGCTGGAACTTGTACGCTCGACGAGACCGAAGCTATACGCGGCTGGGACTTGTACGCATAACGAGACCGAAGCAATACGCGGCTGGGACTTGTACGCTAGACGAGAGCGAAGCAATACGCGGCTGGAACTTGTACGCTCGACGACCCCGAAGAAATACGCGGGTGGAACTTGTACGCATTAGGAGACCAAAGCAATACCCGGCTGGGACTTGTACGCTCGACGAGAGCGAAGCAATACGCGGCTGGAACTTGTACGCATAACGAAAGCGAAGCAATACGCGGCTGGGACTTGTACGCTCGAAGAGACCGAAGCAATACGCGGCTGGAACTTGTACGCATTAGGAGACCAAAGCAATACGCGGCTGGGACTTGAACGCTCGACGAGAGCGAAGCAATATGCGGCTGGAACTTGTACGCTCGACGAGACCGAAGCAATACGCGGCTGGAGCTTGTACGCATAACGAGAGCGAAGCAATACGCGGCTGGGACTTGTACGCTCGAAGAGACCGAAGCAATACGCGGCTGGAACTTGTACGCATTAGGAGACCAACGCAAAACGCGGCTGGAACTTGTCCGCTCGACGAGACCGAAGCAATACGCGGCTGGGACTTGTACGCATAACGAGGCCGAAGCAATACGCGGCTGGAACTTGCACGCATAACAAGTCCGAGGCATTATCCGGCTGCAACTTGTACGCTTGACGGGACCGAAGCAATACGCGGCTGGGACTTGTACGCATAACGAGACCGAAGCAATACGCGGCTGGAGCTTGAACGCTCGACGAGACCGATGGAATACTCGGCTGGGACATGTACGCATAACGAGACCAAAGCAATACTCGGCTGGAACTTGTACGCTGGACGAGACCGAAGCAATACGCGGCTGGGACTTGTACGCATAACGAGACCGAAGCAATACGCGGCTGGAACTTGTACGCTCGACGAGAGCGAAGCAATACACGGCTGGAACTTGTACGCTCGACGAGACCGAAGCAATACGCGGCTGGAACTTGTACGCATAACGAGATCGAAGCAATACCCGGCTGGGACTTGTACGCATAACGAGACCCAAGCAATACGAGGCTGGGACTTGTGCGCTCGACGAGAGCGAAGCAACACGCGGCTGGGACTTGTACGCATAACGAGAGCGAAGCAATACGCGGCTGGGACTTGTACGCATTACAAGACCGAAGCAATACGCGGCTGGGACTTGTACGCATAACGAGACCGAAGCAATACGCGGCTGGAGCTTGTACGCTCGACGAGACCGAAGGAATACTCGGCTGGGACTTGTACGCATAACGAAACCAAAGCAATACGCGGCTGGAACTTGCACGCATAACGAGACTGAAGCAACACGCGGCTGGAACTTGTACGGACAACGAGATCGAAGCAATACCCTGCTGGGACTTGTACGCATAACGAGAGCGAAGCAATACGCGGCTGGAACTTGTGTGCTCGACGAGAGCGAAGCAACACGCGGCTGGAACTTGTACGCATATCGAGACCGAAGCAATACGAGGCTGGGACTTGTACGATCGACGACACCGAAAAAATACGCGGCTGGAACTTGTACGCATTAGGAAACCAAAGAAATACGCGGCTGGAACTTGTCCGCTCGACGAGACCGAAGCAATACGCGGCTGGGACTTGTACGCATAACGAGGCCGAAGCAATACGCGGCTGGAACTTGCAGGCATAACAAGTCCGAGGCATTATCCGGCTGCAACCTGTACGCTCGACGAGACTGAAGCAATACGCGGCTGGAACTTGGACGCTCGACGAGACCGATGCAATACGCGGCTGGGACTTGTACGCTCGACGACACCGAAGAAATACGCGGTTGAAACTTGTACGCATTAGGAGACCAAAGCAAAACGCGGCTGGGACTTGTACGCTCGACGAGAGCGAAGCAATACGCGGCTGGAACTTGTACGCTCGACGAGACCGAAGCAATACGCGGCTGGGACTTGTACGCATAACGAGACCGAAGCAATTCCCGGCTGAGACTTGTACGCATAACGAGACAGCAGCTATCCGCGCCTGGGACTTGTACGCCCGACGAGACCGAAGCAATACGCGGCTGGAACTTGTACGCTCGACGAGACCGAAGCAATACGCGGCTGGAACTTGTGTGCTCGACGAGACCGCAGCAATACGTGGCTGGAACTTGTACGAATAACGAGACCGAAGCATTACGCGGCTGGAACTTGCACGCATAACGAGACTGAATCAATACGCGGCTGGTACTTGTACGCATAGCGAGACCGAATCAATACGCGGCTGGTACTTGTACGCATAACGAGACCGAAGCAATTCCCGGCTGGGACTTGTACGCATAACGAGACAGCAGCTATCCGCGCCTGGGACTTGTACGCTCGACGAGACCGAAGCAATACGCGCCTGGGACATGTACGCTCGACGAGACTGAAGCAATACGCGGCTGGAACTTGTACGCTCCACGAGACCGAAGCAATACGCGGCTGGAACTTGTACGCTCGACGAGACCGAATCAATACGCGGCTGGTACTTGTACGCATAACGAGACCGAATCAATACGCGACTGGTACTTGTACGCATAACGAGACCGAAGCAATTCCCGGCTGGGACTTGTACGCATAACGAAACAGCAGCTATCCGCGCCTGGGACTTGTACGCTCGACGAGACCCAAGCAATACGCGGCTGGAACTTGTACGCATAACGAGATCGAAGCAAGACCCGGCTGGGACTTGTACGCATAAGGAGAGCGAAGCAATCCGCGGCTGGGACTTGTACGCTAGACGAGAGCGAAGCAATACGCGGCTGGAACTTGTACGCTCGACGACACCGAAGAAATACGCGGGTGGAACTTGTACGCATTAGGAGACCAAAGCAATACCCGGCTGGGACTTGTACGCTCGACGAGACCGAAGCAATTCACGGCTGGAACTTGTGTGCTCGACGAGACCGCAGCAATACGTGGCTGGAACTTGTACGAATAACGAGACCGAAGCATTACGCGGCTGGAACTTGCACGCATAACGAGACTGAAGCAACACGCGGCTGGGACTTGTACGCTTGACGAGAGCGAAGCAATACGCGGCTGGAACTTGTACGCTCGACGAGACCGAAGCAATACGCGGCCGGGACTTGTACGCATAACGAGACCGAAGCAATTCCCGGCTGGGACTTGTACGCTCGACGAGAGCGAAGCAATACGCGGCTGGAACTTGTACGCATAACGAGACCGAAGCAATTCCCGGCTGGGACTTGTACGCATAACGAGACAGCAGCTATCCGCGCCTGGGACTTGTACGCTCGACGAGACCGAAGCAATACGCGGCTGGAACTTGTACGCTCCACGAGACCGAAGCAATACGCGGCTGGAACTTGTGTGCTCGACGAGACCGCAGCAATACGTGGCTGGAACTTGTACGAATAACGAGACCGAAGCATTACGCGGCTGGAACTTGCACGCATAACGAGACTGAATCAATACGCGGCTGGTACTTGTACGCATAGCGAGACCGAATCAATACGCGGCTAGTACTTGTACGCATAACGAGACCGAAGCAATTCCCGGCTGGGACTTGTACGCATAACGAGACAGCAGCTATCCGCGCCTGGGACTTGTACGCTCGACGAGACCGAAGCAATACGCGCCTGGGACATGTACGCTCGACGAGACTGAAGCAATACGCGGCTGGAACCTGTACGCTCCACGAGACCGAAGCAATACGCGGCTGGAACTTGTACGCTCGACGTGACCGAATCAATACGCGGCTGGTACTTGTACGCATAACGAGACCGAATCAATACGCGGCTGGTACTTGTACGCATAACGAGACCGAAGCAATTCCCGGCTGGGACTTGTACGCATAACGAAACAGCAGCTATCCGCGCCTGGGACTTGTACGCTCGGCGAGACCCAAGCAATACGCGGCTGGAACTTGTACGCATAACGAGATCGAAGCAATACCCGGCTGGGACTTGTACGCATAAGGAGAGCGAAGCAATCCGCGGCTGGGACTTGTACGCTAGACGAGAGCGAAGCAATACGCGGCTGGAACTTGTACGCTCGACGACACCGAAGAAATACGCGGGTGGAACTTGTACGCATTAGGAGACCAAAGCAATACCCGGCTGGGACTTGTACGCTCGACGAGAGCGAAGCAATACGCGGCTGGAACTTGTACGCTTGACGAGAGCGAAGCAATACGCGGCTGGAACTTGTACGCTCGACGAGACCGAAGCAATACGCGGCCGGGACTTGTACGCATAACGAGACCGAAGCAATTCCCGGCTGGGACTTGTACGCTCGACGAGAGCGAAGCAATACGCGGCTGGAACTTGTACGCTCGACGAGACCGAAGCAATACGCGGCCGGGACTTGTACGCATAACGAGACCGAAGCAATTCCCGGCTGGGACTTGTACGCTCGACGAGACCGAAGCAATACGCGGCTGGAGCTTGTACGCTCGACGAGACCGATGCAATACGCGGCTGGAACTTGTGTGCCCGACGAGACCGCAGCAATACGTGGCTGGAACTTGTACGAATAACGAGACCGAAGCATTACGCGGCTGGAACTTGCACGCAAAACGAGACTGAAGCAACACGCGGCTGGAACTTGTACGCATAACGAGATCGAAGCAATACCCGGCTGGGACTTGTACGCATAACGAGAGCGAAGCAATACGCGGCTGGGACTTGTACGCTCGACGACACCGAAGAAATACGCGGTTGGAACTTGTACGCATTAGGAGACCAAAGCAATACGCGGCTGGGACTTGTACGCTCGACGAGAGCGAAGCAATACGCGGCTGGAACTTGTACGCTCGACGAGACCGAAGCAACACCCGCCTGGAACTTGTACGCTTGACGTGACCGAAGTAATACGCGGCTGGGACTTGTACGCATAACGAGACCGAAGCAATACGCGGCTGGAGCTTGTACGCATAACGAGATCGAAGCAATACCCGGCTGGGACTTGTACGCATAACGAGAGCGAAGCAATACGCGGCTGGGACTTGTACGCTCGACGACACCGAAGAAATACGCGGTTGGAACTTGTACGCATTAGGAGACCAAAGCAATACGCGGCTGGGACTTGTACGCTCGACGAGAGCGAAGCAATACGCGGCTGGAACTTGTACGCTCGACGAGACCGAAGCAATACGCGGCTGGAACTTGCACGCATAACAAGACCGCGGCATTATCCGGCTGCAACTTGTACGCTTGACGGGACCGAAGCAATACGCGGCTGGGGCTTGTACGATCGACGACACCGAAAAAATGCGCGGCTGGAACTTGTACGCATTTGGAAACCAAAGAAATACGCGGCTGGAACTTGTCCGCTCGACGAGACCGAAGCAATACGCGGCTGGGACTTGTACGCATAACGAGGCCGAAGCAATACGCGGCTGGAACTTGCAGGCATAACAAGTCCGAGGCATTATCCGGCTGCAACCTGTACGCTCGACGAGACTGAAGCAATACGCGGCTGGAACTTGGACGCTCGACGAGACCGATGCAATACGCGGCTGGGACTTGTACGCTCGACGACACCGAAGAAATACGCGGTTGAAACTTGTACGCATTAGGAGACCAAAGCAAAACGCGGCTGGGACTTGTACGCTCGACGAGAGCGAAGCAATACTCGGCTGGAACTTGTACGCTCGACGAGACCGAAGCAATACGCGGCTGGGACTTGTACGCATAACGAGACCGAAGCAATTCCAGGCTGAGACTTGTACGCATAACGAGACAGCAGCTATCCGCGCCTGGGACTTGTACGCTCGACGAGACCGAAGCAATACGCGGCTGGAACTTGTACGCTCGACGAGACCGAAGCAATACGCGGCTGGAACTTGTGTGCTCGACGAGACCGCAGCAATACGTGGCTGGAACTTGTACGAATAACGAGACCGAAGCATTACGCGGCTGGAACTTGCACGCATAACGAGACTGAATCAATACGCGGCTGGTACTTGTACGCATAGCGAGACCGAATCAATACGCGGCTGGTACTTGTACGCATAACGAGACCGAAGCAATTCCCGGCTGGGACTTGTACGCATAACGAGACAGCAGCTATCCGCGCCTGGGACTTGTACGCTCGACGAGACCGAAGCAATACGCGCCTGGGACATGTACGCTCGACGAGACTGAAGCAATACGCGGCTGGAACTTGTACGCTCCACGAGACCGAAGCAATACGCGGCTGGAACTTGTACGCTCGACGAGACCGAATCAATACGCGGCTGGTACTTGTACGCATAACGAGACCGAATCAATACGCGACTGGTACTTGTACGCATAACGAGACCGAAGCAATTCCCGGCTGGGACTTGTACGCATAACGAAACAGCAGCTATCCGCGCCTGGGACTTGTGCGCTCGACGAGACCCAAGCAATACGCGGCAGGAACTTGTACGCATAACGAGATCGAAGCAAGACCCGGCTGGGACTTGTACGCATAAGGAGAGCGAAGCAATCCGCGGCTGGGACTTGTACGCTAGACGAGAGCGAAGCAATACGCGGCTGGAACTTGTACGCTCGACGACACCGAAGAAATACGCGGGTGGAACTTGTACGCATTAGGAGACCAAAGCAATACCCGGCTGGGACTTGTACGCTCGACGAGACCGAAGCAATTCACGGCTGGAACTTGTGTGCTCGACGAGACCGCAGCAATACGTGGCTGGAACTTGTACGAATAACGAGACCGAAGCATTACGCGGCTGGAACTTGCACGCATAACGAGACTGAAGCAACACGCGGCTGGGACTTGTACGCTTGACGAGAGCGAAGCAATACGCGGCTGGAACTTGTACGCTCGACGAGACCGAAGCAATACGCGGCCGGGACTTGTACGCATAACGAGACCGAAGCAATTCCCGGCTGGGACTTGTACGCTCGACGAGACCGAAGCAATACTCGGCTGGAACTTGTACGCTCGACGAGACCGCAGCAATACGTGGCTGGAACTTTTACGAATAACGAGACCGAAGCATTACGCGGCTGGAACTTGCACGCATAACGAGACAGCAGCTATCCGCGCCTGGGACTTGTACGCTCGACGAGACCGAAGCAATACGCGGCTGGAAGTTGTGTGCTCGACGAGACCGCAGCAATACGTGGCTGGAACTTGTACGAATAACGAGACCGAAGCATTACGCGGCTGGAACTTGCACGCAAAACGAGACTGAAGCAACACGCGGCTGGAACTTGTACGCATAACGAGAGCGAAGCAATACGCGGCTGGGACTTGTACGCTCGACGACACCGAAGAAATACGCGGTTGGAACTTGTACGCATTAGGAGACCAAAGCAAAACGCGGCTGGGACTTGTACGCTCGACGAGAGCGAAGCAATACGCGGCTGGAACTTGTACGCTCGACGAGACCGCAGCAATACGTGGCTGGAACTTTTACGAATAACGAGACCGAAGCATTACGCGGCTGGAACTTGCACGCATAACGAGACAGCAGCTACCCGCGCCTGGGACTTGTACGCTCGACGAGACCGAAGCAATACGCGGCTGGAGTTTGTACGCTCGACGAGACCGAAGCAATACGCGGCTGGAACTTGTGTGCTCGACGAGACCGCAGCAATACGTGGCTGGAACTTGTACGAATAACGAGACCGAAGCATTACGCGGCTGGAACTTGCACGCAAAACGAGACTGAAGCAACACGCGGCTGGAACTTGTACGCATAACGAGATCGAAGCAATACCCGGCTGGGACTTGTACGCATAACGAGAGCGAAGCAATACGCGGCTGGGACTTGTACGCATAACGAGAGCGAAGCAATACGCGGCTGGGACTTGTACGCTCGACGACACCGAAGAAATACGCGGTTCGAACTTGTACGCATTAGGAGACCAAAGCAATACGCGGCTGGGACTTGTACGCTCGACGAGAGCGAAGCAATACGCGGCTGGAACTTGTACGCTCGACGAGACCGAAGCAATACGCGGCTGGAACTTGCACGCATAACAAGACCGCGGCATTATCCGGCTGCAACTTGTACGCTTAACGGGACCGAAGCAATACGCGGCTGGGACTTGTACGATCGACGACACCGAAAAAATACGCGGCTGGAACTTGTACGCATTAGGAAACCAAAGAAATACGCGGCTGGAACTTGTCCGCTCGACGAGACCGAAGCAATACGCGGCTGGGACTTGTACGCATAACGAGACCGAAGCAATTCCCGGCTGGGACTTGTACGCATAACGAGACAGCAGCTATCCGCGCCTGGGACTTGTACGCTCGACGAGACCGAAGCAATACGCGGCTGGAACTTGTACGCTCCACGAGACCGAAGCAATACGCGGCTGGAACTTGTGTGCTCGACGAGACCGCAGCAATACGTGGCTGGAACTTGTACGAATAACGAGACCGAAGCATTACGCGGCTGGAACTTGCACGCATAACGAGACTGAATCAATACGCGGCTGGTACTTGTACGCATAGCGAGACCGAATCAATACGCGGCTGGTACTTGTACGCATAACGAGATCGAAGCAATACCCGGCTGGGACTTGTACGCATAAGGAGAGCGAAGCAATCCGCGGCTGGGACTTGTACGCTCGACGAGAGCGAAGCAATACGCGGCTGGAACTTGTACGCTCGACGACACCGAAGAAATACGCGGGTGGAACTTGTACGCATTAGGAGACCAAAGCAATACCCGGCTGGGACTTGTACGCTCGACGAGACCGAAGCAATTCACGGCTGGAACCTGTGTGCTCGACGAGACTGCAGCAACACGTGGCTGGAACTTGTACGAATAACGAGACCGAAGCATTACGCGGCTGGCACTTGCACGCATAACGAGACTGAAGCAACACGCGGCTGGGACTTGTACGCTTGACGAGAGCGAAGCAATACGCGGCTGGAACTTGTACGCTCGACGAGACCGAAGCAATACGCGGCCGGGACTTGTACGCATAACGAGACCGAAGCAATTCCCGGCTGGGACTTGTACGCTCGACGAGAGCGAAGCAATACGCGGCTGGAACTTGTACGCTCGACGAGACCGCAGCAATACGTGGCTGGAACTTTTACGAATAACGAGACCGATGCATTACGCGGCTGGAACTTGCACGCATAACGAGACAGCAGCTATCCGCGCCTGGGACTTGTACGCTCGACGAGACCGAAGCAATACGCGGCTGTAGCTTGTACGCTCGACGAGACCGAAGCAATACGCGGCTGGAACTTGTGTGCTCGACGAGACCGCAGCGATACGTGGCTGGAACTTGTACGAATAACGAGACCGAAGCATTACGCGGCTGGAACTTGCACGCATAACGAGACTGAAGCAACACGCGGCTGGGACTTGTACGCTTGACGAGAGCGAAGCAATACGCGGCTGGAACTTGTACGCTCGACGAGACCGAAGCAATACGCGGCCGGGACTTGTACGCATAACGAGACCGAAGCAATTCCCGGCTGGGACTTGTACGCTCGACGAGAGCGAAGCAATACGCGGCTGGAACTTGTACGCTCGACGAGACCGCAGCAATACGTGGCTGGAACTTTTACGAATAACGAGACCGATGCATTACGCGGCTGGAACTTGCACGCATAACGAGACAGCAGCTATCCGCGCCTGGGACTTGTACGCTCGACGAGACCGAAGCAATACGCGGCTGTAGCTTGTACGCTCGACGAGACCGAAGCAATACGCGGCTGGAACTTGTGTGCTCGACGAGACCGCAGCGATACGTGGCTGGAACTTGTACGCATAACGAGACCGAAGCAATTCCCGGCTGGGACTTGTACGAATAACGAGACAGCAGCTTCCCGCGCCTGGGACTTGTACGCTCGACGTGACCGAAGCAATACGCGGCTGGAACTTGTACGCTCGACGAGAGTAAAGCAATTCGCGGCTGGAACTTGTGTGCTCGACGAGACCGCAGCAATACGTGGCTGGAACTTGTACGAATAACGAGGCCGAAGCATTACGCGGCTGGAACTTGCACGCATAACGAGACTGAAGCAACCCGCGGCTGGGACTTGTACACTCGACGAGAGCGAAGCAATACGCGGCTGGAACTTGTACGCTCGACGAGACCGGAGCAATACGCGGCTGGGACTTGTACGCATAACGAGACCGAAGCAATACCCGGCTGGGACCTGTACGCATAACGAGAGCGAAGCAATCCGCGGCTGGGACTTGTACGCTAGACGAGAGCGAAGCAATACGCGGCTGGGACTTGTACGCATAACGAGACCGAAGCAATTCCCGGCTGGGACTTGTACGCATAACGAGACAGCAGCTATCCGCGCCTGGGACTTGTACGCTCGACGAGACCGAAGCAATACGCGGCTGGAACTTGTACGCTCGGCAAGACCGAACCAATACGCGGCTGGGACTTGTACGCTAGACGAGAGCGAAGCAATACGCGGCTGGTACTTGTACGCATAACGAGACCGAATCAATACGCGGCTGGTACTTGTACGCATAACGAGACCGAACCAATTCCCGGCTGGGACTTGTACGCATAACGAGACAGCAGCTATCCGCGCCTGGGACTTGTTCGCTCGACGAGACCCAAGCAATACGCGGCTGGGACTTGTACGCTCGACGACACCGAAGAAATACGCGGCTGGAACTTGTACGCATTAGGAAACCAAAGAAATACGCGGCTGGAACTTGTCCGCTCGACGAGACCGAAGCAATACGCGGCTGGAACTTGTGTGCTCGACGAGACCGCAGCAATACGTGGCTGGAACTTGTACGAATAACGAGACCGAAGCATTACGCGGCTGGAACTTGCACGCAAAACGAGACTGAAGCAACACGCGGCTGGAACTTGTACGCATAACGAGATCGAAGCAATACCCGGCTGGGACTTGTACGCATAACGAGAGCGAAGCAATACGCGGCTGGGACTTGTACGCATAACGAGACAGCAGCTATCCGCGCCTGGGACTTGTACGCTCGACGAGACCCAAGCAATACGCGGCTGGAACTTGTACGCATAACGAGATCGAAGCAATACCCGGCTGGGACTTGTACGCATAACGAGAGCGAAGCAATCCGCGGCTGGGACTTGTACGCTAGACGAGAGCGAAGCAATACGCGGCTGGAACTTGTACGCTCGACGACACCGAAGAAATACGCGGGTGGAACTTGTACGCATTAGGAGACCAAAGCAATACCCGGCAGAGACTTGTACGCTCGACGAGACCCAAGCAATACGCGGCTGGAACTTGTACGCATAACGAGATCGAAGCAATACCCGGCTGGGACTTGTACGCATAACGAGAGCGAAGCAATCCGCGGCTGGGACTTGTACGCTCGACGAGACCGAAGAAATACGCGGTTGGAACTTGTACGCATTAGGAGACCAAAGCAAAACGCGGCTGGGACTTGTACGCTCGACGAGAGCGAAGCAATACGCGGCTGGAACTTGTACGCTCGACGAGACCGCAGCAATACGTGGCTGGAACTTTTACGAATAACGAGACCGAAGCATTACGCGGCTGGAACTTGCACGTATAACGAGACAGCAGCTACCCGCGCCTGGGACTTGTACGCTCGACGAGACCGAAGCAATACGCGGCTGGAGTTTGTACGCTCGACGAGACCGAAGCAATACGCGGCTGGAACTTGTGTGCTCGACGAGACCGCAGCAATACGTGGCTGGAACTTGTACGAATAACGAGACCGAAGCATTACGCGGCTGGAACTTGCACGCAAAACGAGACTGAAGCAACACGCGGCTGGAACTTGTACGCATAACGAGATCGAAGCAATACCCGGCTGGGACTTGTACGCATAACGAGAGCGAAGCAATACGCGGCTGGGACTTGTACGCATAACGAGAGCGAAGCAATACGCGGCTGGGACTTGTACGCTCGACGACACCGAAGAAATACGCGGTTGGAACTTGTACGCATTAGGAGACCAAAGCAATACGCGGCTGGGACTTGTACGCTCGACGAGAGCGAAGCAATACGCGGCTGGAACTTGTACGCACGACGAGACCGAAGCAATACGCGGCTGGAACTTGCACGCATAACAAGACCGCGGCATTATCCGGCTGCAACTTGTACGCTTAACGGGACCGAAGCAATACGCGGCTGGGACTTGTACGATCGACGACACCGAAAAAATACGCGGCTGGAACTTGTACGCATTAGGAAACCAAAGAAATACGCGGCTGGAACTTGTCCGCTCGACGAGACCGAAGCAATACGCGGCTGGGACTTGTACGCATAACGAGACCGAAGCAATTCCCGGCTGGGACTTGTACGCATAACGAGACAGCAGCTATCCGCGCCTGGGACTTGTACGCTCGACGAGACCGAAGCAATACGCGGCTGGAACTTGTACGCTCGGCAAGACCGAACCAATACGCGGCTGGGACTTGTACGCTAGACGAGAGCGAAGCAATACGCGGCTGGTACTTGTACGCATAACGAGACCGAATCAATACGCGGCTGGTACTTGTACGCATAACGAGACCGAACCAATTCCCGGCTGGGACTTGTACGCATAACGAGACAGCAGCTATCCGCGCCTGGGACTTGTTCGCTCGACGAGACCCAAGCAATACGCGGCTGGGACTTGTACGCTCGACGACACCGAAGAAATACGCGGCTGGAACTTGTACGCATTAGGAAACCAAAGAAATACGCGGCTGGAACTTGTCCGCTCGACGAGACCGAAGCAATACGCGGCTGGAACTTGTGTGCTCGACGAGACCGCAGCAATACGTGGCTGGAACTTGTACGAATAACGAGACCGAAGCATTACGCGGCTGGAACTTGCACGCAAAACGAGACTGAAGCAACACGCGGCTGGAACTTGTACGCATAACGAGATCGAAGCAATACCCGGCTGGGACTTGTACGCATAACGAGAGCGAAGCAATACGCGGCTGGGACTTGTACGCATAACGAGACAGCAGCTATCCGCGCCTGGGACTTGTACGCTCGACGAGACCCAAGCAATACGCGGCTGGAACTTGTACGCATAACGAGATCGAAGCAATACCCGGCTGGGACTTGTACGCATAACGAGAGCGAAGCAATCCGCGGCTGGGACTTGTACGCTAGACGAGAGCGAAGCAATACGCGGCTGGAACTTGTACGCTCGACGACACCGAAGAAATACGCGGGTGGAACTTGTACGCATTAGGAGACCAAAGCAATACCCGGCAGAGACTTGTACGCTCGACGAGACCCAAGCAATACGCGGCTGGAACTTGTACGCATAACGAGATCGAAGCAATACCCGGCTGGGACTTGTACGCATAACGAGAGCGAAGCAATCCGCGGCTGGGACTTGTACGCTCGACGAGACCGAAGAAATACGCGGTTGGAACTTGTACGCATTAGGAGACCAAAGCAAAACGCGGCTGGGACTTGTACGCTCGACGAGAGCGAAGCAATACGCGGCTGGAACTTGTACGCTCGACGAGACCGCAGCAATACGTGGCTGGAACTTTTACGAATAACGAGACCGAAGCATTACGCGGCTGGAACTTGCACGCATAACGAGACAGCAGCTACCCGCGCCTGGGACTTGTACGCTCGACGAGACCGAAGCAATACGCGGCTGGAGTTTGTACGCTCGACGAGACCGAAGCAATACGCGGCTGGAACTTGTGTGCTCGACGAGACCGCAGCAATACGTGGCTGGAACTTGTACGAATAACGAGACCGAAGCATTACGCGGCTGGAACTTGCACGCAAAACGAGACTGAAGCAACACGCGGCTGGAACTTGTACGCATAACGAGATCGAAGCAATACCCGGCTGGGACTTGTACGCATAACGAGAGCGAAGCAATACGCGGCTGGGACTTGTACGCATAACGAGAGCGAAGCAATACGCGGCTGGGACTTGTACGCTCGACGACACCGAAGAAATACGCGGTTGGAACTTGTACGCATTAGGAGACCAAAGCAATACGCGGCTGGGACTTGTACGCTCGACGAGAGCGAAGCAATACGCGGCTGGAACTTGTACGCTCGACGAGACCGAAGCAATACGCGGCTGGAACTTGCACGCATAACAAGACCGCGGCATTATCCGGCTGCAACTTGTACGCTTAACGGGACCGAAGCAATACGCGGCTGGGACTTGTACGATCGACGACACCGAAAAAATACGCGGCTGGAACTTGTACGCATTAGGAAACCAAAGAAATACGCGGCTGGAACTTGTCCGCTCGACGAGACCGAAGCAATACGCGGCTGGGACTTGTACGCATAACGAGACCGAAGCAATTCCCGGCTGGGACTTGTACGCATAACGAGACAGCAGCTATCCGCGCCTGGGACTTGTACGCTCGACGAGACCGAAGCAATACGCGGCTGGAACTTGTACGCTCCACGAGACCGAAGCAATACGCGGCTGGAACTTGTGTGCTCGACGAGACCGCAGCAATACGTGGCTGGAACTTGTACGAATAACGAGACCGAAGCATTACGCGGCTGAAACTTGCACGCATAACGAGACTGAATCAATACGCGGCTGGTACTTGTACGCATAGCGAGACCGAATCAATACGCGGCTGGTACTTGTACGCATAACGAGATCGAAGCAATACCCGGCTGGGACTTGTACGCATAAGGAGAGCGAAGCAATCCGCGGCTGGGACTTGTACGCTCGGCAAGACCGAACCAATACGCGGCTGGGACTTGTACGCTAGACGAGAGCGAAGCAATACGCGGCTGGTACTTGTACGCATAACGAGACCGAATCAATACGCGGCTGGTACTTGTACGCATAACGAGACCGAACCAATTCCCGGCTGGGACTTGTACGCATAACGAGACAGCAGCTATCCGCGCCTGGGACTTGTTCGCTCGACGAGACCCAAGCAATACGCGGCTGGGACTTGTACGCTCGACGACACCGAAGAAATACGCGGCTGGAACTTGTACGCATTAGGAAACCAAAGAAATACGCGGCTGGAACTTGTCCGCTCGACGAGACCGAAGCAATACGCGGCTGGAACTTGTGTGCTCGACGAGACCGCAGCAATACGTGGCTGGAACTTGTACGAATAACGAGACCGAAGCATTACGCGGCTGGAACTTGCACGCAAAACGAGACTGAAGCAACACGCGGCTGGAACTTGTACGCATAACGAGATCGAAGCAATACCCGGCTGGGACTTGTACGCATAACGAGAGCGAAGCAATACGCGGCTGGGACTTGTACGCATAACGAGACAGCAGCTATCCGCGCCTGGGACTTGTACGCTCGACGAGACCCAAGCAATACGCGGCTGGAACTTGTACGCATAACGAGATCGAAGCAATACCCGGCTGGGACTTGTACGCATAACGAGAGCGAAGCAATCCGCGGCTGGGACTTGTACGCTAGACGAGAGCGAAGCAATACGCGGCTGGAACTTGTACGCTCGACGACACCGAAGAAATACGCGGGTGGAACTTGTACGCATTAGGAGACCAAAGCAATACCCGGCAGAGACTTGTACGCTCGACGAGACCCAAGCAATACGCGGCTGGAACTTGTACGCATAACGAGATCGAAGCAATACCCGGCTGGGACTTGTACGCATAACGAGAGCGAAGCAATCCGCGGCTGGGACTTGTACGCTCGACGAGACCGAAGAAATACGCGGTTGGAACTTGTACGCATTAGGAGACCAAAGCAAAACGCGGCTGGGACTTGTACGCTCGACGAGAGCGAAGCAATACGCGGCTGGAACTTGTACGCTCGACGAGACCGCAGCAATACGTGGCTGGAACTTTTACGAATAACGAGACCGAAGCATTACGCGGCTGGAACTTGCACGCATAACGAGACAGCAGCTACCCGCGCCTGGAACTTGTACGCTCGACGAGACCGAAGCAATACGCGGCTGGAGTTTGTACGCTCGACGAGACCGAAGCAATACGCGGCTGGAACTTGTGTGCTCGACGAGACCGCAGCAATACGTGGCTGGAACTTGTACGAATAACGAGACCGAAGCATTACGCGGCTGGAACTTGCACGCAAAACGAGACTGAAGCAACACGCGGCTGGAACTTGTACGCATAACGAGATCGAAGCAATACCCGGCTGGGACTTGTACGCATAACGAGAGCGAAGCAATACGCGGCTGGGACTTGTACGCATAACGAGAGCGAAGCAATACGCGGCTGGGACTTGTACGCTCGACGACACCGAAGAAATACGCGGTTGGAACTTGTACGCATAACGAGATCGAAGCAATACCCGGCTGGGACTTGTACGCATAACGAGAGCGAAGCAATCCGCGGCTGGGACTTGGACGCATAACGAGACAGCAGCTATCCGCGCCTGGGACTTGTACGCTCGACGAGACCCAAGCAATACGCGGCTGGAACTTGTACGCATAACGAGATCGAAGCAATACCCGGCTGGGACTTGTACGCATAACGAGAGCGAAGCAATCCGCGGCTGGGACTTGTACGCATAACGAGACCGAAGCAATACCCGGCTGGGACCTGTACGCATAACGAGAGCGAAGCAATCCGCGGCTGGGACTTGTACGCTAGACGAGAGCGAAGCAATACGCGGCTGGGACTTGTACGCTCGACGACACCGAAGAAATACGCGACTGGAACTTGCACGCATTAGGAAACCAAAGAAATACGCGGCTGGAACTTGTCCGCTCGACGAGACCGAAGCAATACGCGGCTGGAACTTGTGTGCTCGACGAGATCGCAGCAATACGTGGCTGGAACTTGTACGAATAACGAGACCGAAGCATTACGCGGCTGGAACTTGCACGCAAAACGAGACTGAAGCAACACGCGGCTGGAACTTGTACGCATAACGAGATCGAAGCAATACCCGGCTGGGACTTGTACGCATAACGAGAGCGAAGCAATACGCGGCTGGGACTTGTACGCATAACGAGACAGCAGCTATCCGCGCCTGGGACTTGTACGCTCGACGAGACCCAAGCAATACGCGGCTGGAACTTGTACGCATAACGAGATCGAAGCAATACCCGGCTGGGACTTGTACGCATAACGAGAGCGAAGCAATCCGCGGCTGGGACTTGTACGCTAGACGAGAGCGAAGCAATACGCGGCTGGAACTTGTACGCTCGACGACACCGAAGAAATACGCGGGTGGAACTTGTACGCATTAGGAGACCAAAGCAATACCCGGCAGAGACTTGTACGCTCGACGAGACCCAAGCAATACGCGGCTGGAACTTGTACGCATAACGAGATCGAAGCAATACCCGGCTGGGACTTGTACGCATAACGAGAGCGAAGCAATCCGCGGCTGGGACTTGTACGCTCGACGAGACCGAAGCAATACGCGGCTGGAACTTGCACGCATAACAAGACCGCGGCATTATCCGGCTGCAACTTGTACGCTTGACGGGACCGAAGCAATACGCGGCTGGGACTTGTACGCATAACGAGACCGAAGCAATACGAGGCTGGGACTTGTACGCTCGACGAGAGCGAAGCAATACGCGGCTGGAACTTCTACGCTCGACGAGACCGAAGCAATACGCGGCTGGGACTTGTACGCATAACGAGACCGAAGCAATTCCCGGCTGGGACTTGTACGCATAACGAGACAGCAGCTATCCGCGCCTGGGACTTGTACGCTCGACGAGACCGAAGCAATACGCGGCTGGAACTTGTACGCTCGGCAAGACCGAACCAATACGCGGCTGGGACTTGTACGCTAGACGAGAGCGAAGCAATACGCGGCTGGTACTTGTACGCATAACGAGACCGAATCAATACGCGGCTGGTACTTGTACGCATAACGAGACCGAACCAATTCCCGGCTGGGACTTGTACGCATAACGAGACAGCAGCTATCCGCGCCTGGGACTTGTTCGCTCGACGAGACCCAAGCAATACGCGGCTGGGACTTGTACGCTCGACGACACCGAAGAAATACGCGGCTGGAACTTGTACGCATTAGGAAACCAAAGAAATACGCGGCTGGAACTTGTCCGCTCGACGAGACCGAAGCAATACGCGGCTGGAACTTGTGTGCTCGACGAGACCGCAGCAATACGTGGCTGGAACTTGTACGATAACGAGACCGAAGCATTACGCGGCTGGAACTTGCACGCAAAACGAGACTGAAGCAACACGCGGCTGGAACTTGTACGCATAACGAGATCGAAGCAATACCCGGCTGGGACTTGTACGCATAACGAGAGCGAAGCAATTCGCGGCTGGGACTTGTACGCTCGACGACACCGATGAAATACGCGGTTGGAACTTGTACGCATTAGGAGACCAAAGCAATACGCGGCTGGGACTTGTACGCTCGACGAGAGCGAAGCAATACGCGGCTGCAACTTGTACGCTCGACGAGACCGAAGCAACACCCGCCTGGAACTTGTACGCTTGACTTGACCGAAGTAATACGCGGCTGGGACTTGTACGCATAACGAGACCGAAGCAATACGCGGCTGGAACTTGTACGCTCGACGAGACCGAAGCAATACGCGGCTGGGACTTGTACGCATAACGAGACCGAAGCAATTCCCGGCTGGGACTTGTACGAATAACGAGACAGCAGCTTCCCGCGCCTGGGACTTGTACGCTCGACGTGACCGAAGCAATACGCGGCTGGAACTTGTACGCTCGACGAGAGTAAAGCAATTCGCGGCTGGAACTTGTGTGCTCGACGAGACCGCAGCAATACGTGGCTGGAACTTGTACGAATAACGAGGCCGAAGCATTACGCGGCTGGAACTTGCACGCATAACGAGACTGAAGCAACCCGCGGCTGGGACTTGTACACTCGACGAGAGCGAAGCAATACGCGGCTGGAACTTGTACGCTCGACGAGACCGAAGCAATACGCGGCTGGGACTTGTACGCATAACGAGACCGAAGCAATACCCGGCTGGGACCTGAACGCATAACGAGAGCGAAGCAATCCGCGGCTGGGACTTGTACGCTAGACGAGAGCGAAGCAATACGCGGCTGGGACTTGTACGCTCGACGACACCGAAGAAATACGCGACTGGAACTTGCACGCATTAGGAAACCAAAGAAATACGCGGCTGGAACTTGTCCGCTCGACGAGACCGAAGCAATACGCGGCTGGAACTTGTGTGCTCGACGAGATCGCAGCAATACGTGGCTGGAACTTGTACGAATAACGAGACCGAAGCATTACGCGGCTGGAACTTGCACGCAAAACGAGACTGAAGCAACACGCGGCTGGAACTTGTACGCATAACGAGATCGAAGCAATACCCGGCTGGGACTTGTACGCATAACGAGAGCGAAGCAATACGCGGCTGGGACTTGTACGCATAACGAGACAGCAGCTATCCGCGCCTGGGACTTGTACGCTCGACGAGACCCAAGCAATACGCGGCTGGGACTTGTACGCTCGACGACACCGAAGAAATACGCGACTGGAACTTGCACGCATTAGGAAACCAAAGAAATACGCGGCTGGAACTTGTCCGCTCGACGAGACCGAAGCAATACGCGGCTGGAACTTGTGTGCTCGACGAGATCGCAGCAATACGTGGCTGGAACTTGTACGAATAACGAGACCGAAGCATTACGCGGCTGGAACTTGCACGCAAAACGAGACTGAAGCAACACGCGGCTGGAACTTGTACGCATAACGAGATCGAAGCAATACCCGGCTGGGACTTGTACGCATAACGAGAGCGAAGCAATACGCGGCTGGGACTTGTACGCATAACGAGACAGCAGCTATCCGCGCCTGGGACTTGTACGCTCGACGAGACCCAAGCAATACGCGGCTGGAACTTGTACGCATAACGAGATCGAAGCAATACCCGGCTGGGACTTGTACGCATAACGAGAGCGAAGCAATCCGCGGCTGGGACTTGTACGCTAGACGAGAGCGAAGCAATACGCGGCTGGAACTTGTACGCTCGACGACACCGAAGAAATACGCGGGTGGAACTTGTACGCATTAGGAGACCAAAGCAATACCCGGCAGAGACTTGTACGCTCGACGAGACCCAAGCAATACGCGGCTGGAACTTGTACGCATAACGAGATCGAAGCAATACCCGGCTGGGACTTGTACGCATAACGAGAGCGAAGCAATCCGCGGCTGGGACTTGTACGCTCGACGAGACCGAAGCATTACGCGGCTGGAACTTGCACGCAAAACGAGACTGAAGCAACACGCGGCTGGAACTTGTACGCATAACGAGATCGTAGCAATACCCGGCTGGGACTTGTACGCATAACGAGAGCGAAGCAATACGCGGCTGGGACTTGTACGCTCGACGACACCGAAGAAATACGCGGTTGGAACTTGTACGCATTAGGAGACCAAAGCAATACGCGGCTGGGACTTGTACGCTCGACGAGACCGAAGCAGTACGCGGCTGGAACTTGCACGCATAACAAGACCGCGGCATTATCCGGCTGCAACTTGTACGCTTGACGGGACCGAAGCAATACGCGGCTGGAACTTGCACGCAAAACGAGACTGAAGCAACACGCGGCTGGAACTTGTACGCATAACGAGATCGAAGCAATACCCGGCTGGGACTTGTACGCATAACGAGAGCGAAGCAATCCGCGGCTGGGACTTGTACGCTCGACGAGAGCGAAGCAATACGCGGCTGGAACTTCTACGCTCGACGAGACCGAAGCAATACGCGGCTGGGACTTGTACGCATAACGAGACCGAAGCAATTCCCGGCTGGGACTTGTACGCATAACGAGACAGCAGCTATCCGCGCCTGGGACTTGTACGCTCGACGAGACCGAAGCAATACGCGGCTGGAACTTGTACGCTCGGCAAGACCGAACCAATACGCGGCTGGGACTTGTACGCTAGACGAGAGCGAAGCAATACGCGGCTGGTACTTGTACGCATAACGAGACCGAATCAATACGCGGCTGGTACTTGTACGCATAACGAGACCGAACCAATTCCCGGCTGGGACTTGTACGCATAACGAGACAGCAGCTATCCGCGCCTGGGACTTGTTCGCTCGACGAGACCCAAGCAATACGCGGCTGGGACTTGTACGCTCGACGACACCGAAGAAATACGCGGCTGGAACTTGTACGCATTAGGAAACCAAAGAAATACGCGGCTGGAACTTGTCCGCTCGACGAGACCGAAGCAATACGCGGCTGGAACTTGTGTGCTCGACGAGACCGCAGCAATACGTGGCTGGAACTTGTACGAATAACGAGACCGAAGCAATACGCGGCTGGGACTTGTACGCATAACGAGACCGAAGCAATTCCCGGCTGGGACTTGTACGCATAACGAGACAGCAGCTATCCGCGCCTGGGACTTGTACGCTCGACGACACCGATGAAATACGCGGTTGGAACTTGTACGCATTAGGAGACCAAAGCAATACGCGGCTGGGACTTGTACGCTCGACGAGAGCGAAGCAATACGCGGCTGCAACTTGTACGCTCGACGAGACCGAAGCAACACCCGCCTGGAACTTGTACGCTTGACTTGACCGAAGTAATACGCGGCTGGGACTTGTACGCATAACGAGACCGAAGCAATACGCGGCTGGAACTTGTACGCTCGACGAGACCGAAGCAATACGCGGCTGGGACTTGTACGCATAACGAGACCGAAGCAATTCCCGGCTGGGACTTGTACGAATAACGAGACAGCAGCTTCCCGCGCCTGGGACTTGTACGCTCGACGTGACCGAAGCAATACGCGGCTGGAACTTGTACGCTCGACGAGAGTAAAGCAATTCGCGGCTGGAACTTGTGTGCTCGACGAGACCGCAGCAATACGTGGCTGGAACTTGTACGAATAACGAGGCCGAAGCATTACGCGGCTGGAACTTGTACGAATAACGAGACCGAAGCATTACGCGGCTGGAACTTGCACGCAAAACGAGACTGAAGCAACACGCGGCTGGAACTTGTACGCATAACGAGATCGAAGCAATACCCGGCTGGGACTTGTACGCATAACGAGAGCGAAGCAATACGCGGCTGGGACTTGGACGCATAACGAGACAGCAGCTATCCGCGCCTGGGACTTGTACGCTCGACGAGACCCAAGCAATACGCGGCTGGAACTTGTACGCATAACGAGATCGAAGCAATACCCGGCTGGGACTTGTACGCATAACGAGAGCGAAGCAATCCGCGGCTGGGACTTGTACGCATAACGAGAGCGAAGCAATACGCGGCTGGGACTTGTACGCTCGACGACACCGAAGAAATACGCGGTTGGAACTTGTACGCATTAGGAGACCAAAGCAATACGCGGCTGGGACTTGTACGCTCGACGAGAGCGAAGCAATACGCGGCTGGAACTTGTACGCTCGACGAGACCGAAGCAATACGCGGCTGGAACTTGCACGCATAACAAGACCGCGGCATTATCCGGCTGCAACTTGTACGCTTAACGGGACCGAAGCAATACGCGGCTGGGACTTGTACGATCGACGACACCGAAAAAATACGCGGCTGGAACTTGTACGCATTAGGAAACCAAAGAAATACGCGGCTGGAACTTGTCCGCTCGACGAGACCGAAGCAATACGCGGCTGGGACTTGTACGCATAACGAGACCGAAGCAATTCCCGGCTGGGACTTGTACGCATAACGAGACAGCAGCTATCCGCGCCTGGGACTTGTACGCTCGACGAGACCGAAGCAATACGCGGCTGGAACTTGTACGCTCCACGAGACCGAAGCAATACGCGGCTGGAACTTGTGTGCTCGACGAGACCGCAGCAATACGTGGCTGGAACTTGTACGAATAACGAGACCGAAGCATTACGCGGCTGAAACTTGCACGCATAACGAGACTGAATCAATACGCGGCTGGTACTTGTACGCATAGCGAGACCGAATCAATACGCGGCTGGTACTTGTACGCATAACGAGATCGAAGCAATACCCGGCTGGGACTTGTACGCATAAGGAGAGCGAAGCAATCCGCGGCTGGGACTTGTACGCTCGACGAGAGCGAAGCAATACGCGGCTGGAACTTGTACGCTCGACGACACCGAAGAAATACGCGGGTGGAACTTGTACGCATTAGGAGACCAAAGCAATACCCGGCTGGGACTTGTACGCTCGACGAGACCGAAGCAATTCACGGCTGGAACTTGTGTGCTCGACGAGACTGCAGCAATACGTGGCTGGAACTTGTACGAATAACCAGACCGAAGCATTACGCGGCTGGAACTTGCACGCATAACGAGACTGAAGCAACACGCGGCTGGGACTTGTACGCTTGACGAGAGCGAAGCAATACGCGGCTGGAACTTGTACGCTCGACGAGACCGAAGCAATACGCGGCCGGGACTTGTACGCATAACGAGACCGAAGCAATTCCCGGCTGGGACTTGTACGCTCGACGAGAGCGAAGCAATACGCGGCTGGAACTTGTACGCTCGACGAGACCGCAGCAATACGTGGCTGGAACTTTTACGAATAACGAGACCGATGCATTACGCGGCTGGAACTTGCACGCATAACGAGACAGCAGCTATCCGCGCCTGGGACTTGTACGCTCGACGAGACCGAAGCAATACGCGGCTGTAGCTTGTACGCTCGACGAGACCGAAGCAATACGCGGCTGGAACTTGTGTGCTCGACGAGACCGCAGCGATACGTGGCTGGAACTTGTACGAATAACGAGACCGAAGCATTACGCGGCTGGAACTTGCACGCATAACGAGACTGAAGCAACACGCGGCTGGGACTTGTACGCTTGACGAGAGCGAAGCAATACGCGGCTGGAACTTGTACGCTCGACGAGACCGAAGCAATACGCGGCCGGGACTTGTACGCATAACGAGACCGAAGCAATTCCCGGCTGGGACTTGTACGCTCGACGAGAGCGAAGCAATACGCGGCTGGAACTTGTACGCTCGACGAGACCGCAGCAATACGTGGCTGGAACTTTTACGAATAACGAGACCGATGCATTACGCGGCTGGAACTTGCACGCATAACGAGACAGCAGCTATCCGCGCCTGGGACTTGTACGCTCGACGAGACCGAAGCAATACGCGGCTGTAGCTTGTACGCTCGACGAGACCGAAGCAATACGCGGCTGGAACTTGTGTGCTCGACGAGACCGCAGCGATACGTGGCTGGAACTTGTACGCATAACGAGACCGAAGCAATTCCCGGCTGGGACTTGTACGAATAACGAGACAGCAGCTTCCCGCGTCTGGGACTTGTACGCTCGACGTGACCGAAGCAATACGCGGCTGGAACTTGTACGCTCGACGAGAGTAAAGCAATTCGCGGCTGGAACTTGTGTGCTCGACGAGACCGCAGCAATACGTGGCTGGAACTTGCACGCATAACGAGACTGAAGCAACCCGCGGCTGGGACTTGTACACTCGACGAGAGCGAAGCAATACGCGGCTGGAACTTGTACGCTCGACGAGACCGGAGCAATACGCGGCTGGGACTTGTACGCATAACGAGACCGAACCAATACCCGGCTGGGACCTGAACGCATAACGAGAGCGAAGCAATCCGCGGCTGGGACTTGTACGCTAGACGAGAGCGAAGCAATACGCGGCTGGGACTTGTACGCTCGACGACACCGAAGAAATACGCGACTGGAACTTGCACGCATTAGGAAACCAAAGAAATACGCGGCTGGAACTTGTCCGCTCGACGAGACCGAAGCAATACGCGGCTGGAACTTGTGTGCTCGACGAGATCGCAGCAATACGTGGCTGGAACTTGTACGAATAACGAGACCGAAGCATTACGCGGCTGGAACTTGCACGCAAAACGAGACTGAAGCAACACGCGGCTGGAACTTGTACGCATAACGAGATCGAAGCAATACCCTGCTGGGACTTGTACGCATAACGAGAGCGAAGCAATACGCGGCTGGGACTTGTACGCATAACGAGACAGCAGCTATCCGCGCCTGGGACTTGTACGCTCGACGAGACCCAAGCAATACGCGGCTGGAACTTGTACGCATAACGAGATCGAAGCAATACCCGGCTGGGACTTGTACGCATAACGAGAGCGAAGCAATCCGCGGCTGGGACTTGTACGCATAACGAGACCGAAGCAATACCCGGCTGGGACCTGAACGCATAACGAGAGCGAAGCAATCCGCGGCTGGGACTTGTACGCTAGACGAGAGCGAAGCAATACGCGGCTGGGACTTGTACGCTCGACGACACCGAAGAAATACGCGACTGGAACTTGCACGCATTAGGAAACCAAAGAAATACGCGGCTGGAACTTGTCCGCTCGACGAGACCGAAGCAATACGCGGCTGGAACTTGTGTGCTCGACGAGATCGCAGCAATACGTGGCTGGAACTTGTACGAATAACGAGACCGAAGCATTACGCGGCTGGAACTTGCACGCAAAACGAGACTGAAGCAACACGCGGCTGGAACTTGTACGCATAACGAGATCGAAGCAATACCCGGCTGGGACTTGTACGCATAACGAGAGCGAAGCAATACGCGGCTGGGACTTGTACGCATAACGAGACAGCAGCTATCCGCGCCTGGGACTTGTACGCTCGACGAGACCCAAGCAATACGCGGCTGGAACTTGTACGCATAACGAGATCGAAGCAATACCCGGCTGGGACTTGTACGCATAACGAGAGCGAAGCAATCCGCGGCTGGGACTTGTACGCTAGACGAGAGCGAAGCAATACGCGGCTGGAACTTGTACGCTCGACGACACCGAAGAAATACGCGGGTGGAACTTGTACGCATTAGGAGACCAAAGCAATACCCGGCAGAGACTTGTACGCTCGACGAGACCCAAGCAATACGCGGCTGGAACTTGTACGCATAACGAGATCGAAGCAATACCCGGCTGGGACTTGTACGCATAACGAGAGCGAAGCAATCCGCGGCTGGGACTTGTACGCTCGACGAGACCGAAGCAATACGCGGCTGGAACTTGCACGCATAACAAGACCGCGGCATTATCCGGCTGCAACTTGTACGCTTGACGGGACCGAAGCAATACGCGGCTGGGACTTGTACGCATAACGAGACCGAAGCAATACGAGGCTGGGACTTGTACGCTCGACGAGAGCGAAGCAATACGCGGCTGGAACTTCTACGCTCGACGAGACCGAAGCAATACGCGGCTGGGACTTGTACGCATAACGAGACCGAAGCAATTCCCGGCTGGGACTTGTACGCATAACGAGACAGCAGCTATCCGCGCCTGGGACTTGTACGCTCGACGAGACCGAAGCTATACGCGGCTGGAACTTGTACGCTCGACGAGACCGAAGCAACACGCGGCTGGGACTTGTACGCGGCACGAGACCGAAGCAATACGCGGCTGGAACTTGAACGCTCGAAGAGACCGAAGGACTACGCGGCTGGGACTTGTACGCTCCACGAGACCGAAGCAATACACGGTTGGGACTTGTACGCATAACGAGACCGAAGCAATACGCGGCTGGGTCTTGTACGCTCGACGAGACCGAAGCAACGCGCTGCTGAAACTTGCACGCATAACGAGACCGAAGCAACACGCGGCTGGAACTTGATCGCATAACGAAACCGAAGTAATACGCGGCTGGAACTTGTACGCTCGACGAGACCGAAGCAATACGCGGCTGGAACTTGTACGCGTAACGAGACCGAAGCAATACGCGGCTGGAACTTGAACGCTCGAAGAGACCGAAGGACTACGCGGCTGGGACTTGTACGCTCCACGAGACCGAAGCAATACACGGTTGGGACTTGTACGCATAACGAGACCGAAGCAATACGCGGCTGGGTCTTGTACGCTCGACGAGACCGAAGCAACACGCGGCTGGGACTTGTACGCGGCACGAGACCGAAGCAATACGCGGCTGGAACTTGAACGCTCGACGAGACCGAAGCAATACGCGGCTGGAACTTGTACGCTAGACGAGACCGAAGGAATACGCGGCTGGGACTTGTACGCATAACGAGACCAAAGCAATACGCGGCTTGAACTTGTACGCTCCACGAGACCGAAGCAATACGCGGCTGGAACCTGCACGCATAACGAGACCGAAGCAAGACACGGCTGGGTCTTTTACGCATAACGAGACCGAGGCAACACGCGGCTGGGACTTATATTCTCCACTAGTCCGAAGCAATACACGGCTGGGACTTGTACGCGTAACGAGACCGAAGCAATACGCTGCTGGAACTTGTTCGCTCGACGACACCGAAGCAATACGCGGCTGGATCGTGCACGCATAACGAGACCGAAGCAATACGCGGCTGGAACTTGTACGCTCGACGAGACCGAAGCAATACGCGGCTGAGGCTTGTACGCTCCACGAGACCGAAGCAATACGCGGCTGGGACTGGTACGCGTAACGAGACCGAAGCCATACGCGGCTGGAACTTGAACGCTCGACGAGACCGAAGCAATACGCGGCTGGAACTTGTACGCTAGACGAGACCGAAGGAATACGCGTCTGGGACTTGTACGCATAACGAGACCAAAGCAATACGCGGCTGGAACTTGTACGCTCGACGAGACCGAAGCAATACGCGGCTGGGCCTTGTACGCTCGACGAGACCGAAGCAATACGCGGCTGACACTTGTACGCATAGCGAGACCGAAGCAACACGCGGCTGAAACTTGTACACGTAACAAGACCGAAGCAATACGCGGCTGGTACTTGAGCGCTCGAAGAGACCGAAGGACTACGCGGCTGGGACTTGTACGCTCCACGAGACCGAAGCAATACACGGTTGGGACTTGTACGCATAACGAGACCGAAGCAATACGCGGCTGGGTCTTGTACTCTCGACGAGACCGAAGCAATACGCGGCTGGAACTTGCACGCATAACGAGACCGAAGTAATACGCGGCTGGGGCTTGCACGCATAACGAGACCGAAGCAATACGCGGCTGGGACTTGCACTCACAACGAGACCGAAGCATTACGCGGCTGGAACTTGTACGCATAACGAGACCGAAGCAATACGCGGCTGGAACCTGCACGCATAACGAGACCGAAGCAAGACACGGCTGGGTCTTTTACGCATAACGAGACCGAGGCAACACGCGGCTGGGACTTATATTCTCCACTAGTCCGAAGCAATACACGGCTGGGACTTGTACGCGTAACGAGACCAAAGCAATACGCTGCTGGAACTTGTTCGCTCGACGACACCGAAGCAATACGCGGCTGGATCGTGCACGCATAACGAGACCGAAGCAATACGCGGCTGGAACTTGTACGCTCGACGAGACCGAAGCAATACGCGGCTGAGGCTTGTACGCTCCACGAGACCGAAGCAATACGCGGCTGGGACTGGTACGCGTAACGAGACTAAAGCAATACGCGGCTGGGACTTGTACGCTCGACGAGACCGAAGCAACGCGCTGCTGAAACTTGCACGCATAACGAGACCGAAGCAACACGCGGCTGGAACTTGATCGCATAACGAAACCGAAGTAATACGCGGCTGGAACTTGTACGCTCGACGAGACCGAAGCAATACGCGGCTGGAACTTGTACGCGTAACGAGACCGAAGCAATACGCGGCTGGAACTTGAACGCTCGAAGAGACCGAAGGACTACGCGGCTGGGACTTGTACGCTCCACGAGACCGAAGCAATACACGGTTGGGACTTGTACGCATAACGAGACCGAAACAATACGCGGCTGGGTCTTGTACGCTCGACGAGACCGAAGCAACACGCGGCTGGGACTTGTACGCGGCACGAGACCGAAGCAATACGCGGCTGGAACTTGAACGCTCGACGAGACCGAAGCAATACGCGGCTGGAACTTGTACGCTAGGCGAGACCGAAGGAATACGCGGCTGGGACTTGTACGCATAACGAGACCAAAGCAATACGCGGCTTGAACTTGTACGCTCGACGAGACCGAAGCAATACGCGGCTGGGCCTTGTACGCTCGACGAGACCGAAGCAATACGCGGCCGAGACTTGTACGCATAGCGAGATCGAAGCAACACGCGGCTGAAACTTGTACACGTAACGAGTCCGAAGCAATACGCGGCTGGTACTTGAACGCTCGAAGAGACCGAAGGACTACGCGGCTGGGACTTGTACGCTCCACGAGACCGAAGCAATACACGGTTGGGACTTGTACGCATAACGAGACCGAAGCAATACGCGGCTGGGTCTTGTACTCTCGACGAGACCGAAGCAATACGCGGCTGGAACTTGCACGCATAACGAGACCGAAGTAATACGCGGCTGGGGCTTGCACGCTTAACGAGACCGAAGCAATACGCGGCTGGGACTTGCACTCACAACGAGACCGAAGCATTACGCGGCTGGAACTTGTACGCATAACGAGACCGAAGCAATACGCGGCTGGAACTTGTACTCTCGACGAGACCGAAGGAATACGCGGCTGGGACTTGTACGCATAACGAGACCAAAGCAATACGCGGCTGGGCCTTGTACGCTCGACGAGACCGAAGCAATACGCGGCTGAGACTTGTACGCATAGCGAGACCGAAGCAACACGCGGCTGAAACTTGCACGCATAACGAGACCGAAGTAATACGCGGCTGGGGCTTGCACGCATAACGAGACCGAAGCAATACGCGGCTGGGACTTGCACTCACAACGAGACCGAAGCATTACGCGGCTGGAACTTGTACGCATAACGAGACCGAAGCAATACGCGGCTGGAACTTGTACTCTCGACGAGACCGAAGGAATACGCGGCTGGGACTTGTACGCATAACGAGACCAAAGCAATACGCGGCTGGAACTTGTACGCTCGACGAGACCGAAGGAATACGCGGCTGGAACTTGCACGCATAACGAGACCGAAGCAACGCGCTGCTGGAAATTGTTCGCTCGACGAGACCGAAGCAATACGCGGCTGGGACTTGTACGCCTACCGAGACCGAAGCAATACAAGGCTGGAACTTGTACGCTTGACGATACCGAAGCAATACGCGGCTGGGACTTGTACGCTCGACGAGACCGAAGCAATACACGGCTGGGACTTGTACGCATAACGAGACCGAAGCAATACGCGGCTGAGACTTGTACGCTCCACGAGACCGAAACAATACGCGGCTGTAACTTGTACGCTCCACGAGACCGAAGCAATACGCGGCTGGAACTTGAACGCTCCAAGAGACCGAAGCAATACCCGGCTATAACTTGTACGCTAGACGAGACCGAAGCAATACGCGGCTGGAACTGGCACGCATAACGAGACCGAAGCATTACGCGGCTGGAACTTGCACGCATAACGAGACCGAAGCAATACCCGGCTGGGACTTGTACGCGTAACGAGACCGAAGCAATACGCTGCTGGAACTTGTTCGCTCGACGACACCGAAGCAATACGCGGCTGGATCGTGCACGCATCACGAGACCGAAGCAATACGCGGCTGGAACTTGTACGCGTAACGAGGCCGAAGCAATACGCGGCTGGAACTTGCACGCATAACGAGACCGAAGCATTACTCGGCTGGAACTTCCACGCATAACGAGACCGACGCAATACGCGGCTGGGACTTGTACGCTCGACGACACCGAAGCAATACGCGGCTGGATCTGGCACGAATAACGAGACCGAAGCAAGACACGGCTGGGTCTTTTACGCATAACGAGACCAAGGCAACACGCGGCTGGGACTTATACTCTCCACTAGTCCGAAGCAATACACGGCTGGGACTTGTACGCGTAACGAGACCGAAGCAATACGCTGCTGGAACTTGTTCGCTCGACGACACCGAAGCAATACGCGGGTGGATCGTGCACGCATAACGAGACCGAAGCAATACGCGGCTGGAACTTGTACGCATAACGAGACCGAAGCAATACGCGGCTGAGACTTGTACGCTCCACGAGACCGAAACAATACGCGGATGTAACTTGTACGCTCCACGAGACCGAAGCAATACGCGGCTGGAACTTGAACGCTCCAAGAGACCGAAGCAATACCCGGCTATAACTTGTACGCTTGACGAGACCGAAGCAATACGCGGCTGGAACTGGCACGCATAACGAGACCGAAGCATTACTCGGCTGGACCTTGCACGCATAACGAGACCGACGCAATACGCGGCTGGGACTTGTACGCTCGACGAGACCGAAGCAATACGCGGCTGGAACTGGCACGCATAACGAGACCGAAGCATTACGCGGCTGGAACTTGCACGCATAACGAGACCGAAGCAATACCCGGCTGGGACTTGATCGCATAACGAAACCGAAGTAATACGCGGCTGGAACTTGTACGCTCGACGAGACCGAAGCAATACGCGGCTGGAACTTGTACGCGGCACGAGACCGAAGCAATACGCGGCTGGAACTTGAACGCTCGAAGAGACCGAAGGATTACGCGGCTGGGAATTGTATGCTCGACGGGACCGAAGCAATACGCGGCTGGAACTTGTACGCGTAACGAGACCGAAGCAATACGCGGCTGGAACTTGAACGATCGACGAGACCGAAGCAATACGCGGCTGGAACTTGTACGCTAGACGAGACCGAAGGAATACGCGGCTGGGACTTGTACGCATAACGAGACCAAAGCAATACGCGGCTGGAACTTGTACGCTCGACGAGACCGAAGCAATACGCGGCTGGGACTTGTACGCTCGACGAGACCGAAGCAATACGCGGCTGAGACTTGTACGCATAGCGAGACCGAAGCAACACGCGGCTGAAACTTGTACACGTAACGAGACCGAAGCAATACGCGGCTGGGACTTGAACGCTCGAAGAGACCGAAGGACTACGCGGCTGGGACTTGTACGCTCCACGAGACCGAAGCAATACACGGTTGGGACTTGTACGCATAACGAGACCGAAGCACTACGCGGCTGGGTCTTGTACTCTCGACGAGACCGAAGCAATACGCGGCTGGAACTTGCACGCATAACGAGACCGAAGTAATACGCGGCTGGGGCTTGCACGCATAACGAGACCGAAGCAACACGCGGCTGGGACTTGCACTCACAACGAGACCGAAGCAATACGCGGCTGGAACTTGAACGATCGACGAGACCGAAGCAATACGCGGCTGGGACTTGTACGCTCGACGAGACCGAAGCAATACGCGGCTGAGACTTGTACGCATAGCGAGACCGTAGCAACCCGCGGCTGAAACTTGTACACGTAACGAGACCGAAGCAATA
The DNA here is from genome assembly GCA_943735885.1 of Stelis phaeoptera. Classification (NCBI taxonomy): domain Eukaryota; kingdom Metazoa; phylum Arthropoda; class Insecta; order Hymenoptera; family Megachilidae; genus Stelis; species Stelis phaeoptera. Next base: position 8,053,060 of record OX030934.1, on the reverse strand, counting down.
CGCGGCTGGGACTTGAACGCTCGAAGAGACCAAAGGACTACGCGGCTGGGACTTGTACGCTCCACGAGACCGAAGCAATACACGGTTGGGACTTGTACGCATATCGAGACCGAAGCAATACGCGGCTGGGTCTTGTACTCTCGACGAGACCGAAGCAATACGCGGCTGGAACTTGCACGCATAACGAGACCGAAGTAATACGCGGCTGGGGCTTGCACGCATAACGAGACCGAAGCAACACGCGGCTGGGACTTGCACTCACAACGAGACCGAAGCATTACGCGGCTGGAACTTGTACGCATAACGAGACCGAAGCAATACGCAGCTGGAACTTGTACTCTCGACGAGACCGAAGGAATACGCGGCTGGGACTTGTACGCATAACGAGACCAAAGCAATACGCGGCTGGAACTTGTACGCTCGACGAGACCGAAGGAATACGCGGCTGGAACTTGCACGCATAACGAGACCGAAGCAACGCGCTGCTGGAAATTGTTCGCTCGACGAGACCGAAGCAATACGCGGCTGGGACTTGTACGCCTACCGAGACCGAAGCAATACAAGGCTGGAACTTGTACGCTTGACGATACCGAAGCAATACGCGGCTGGGACTTGTACGCTCGACGAGACCGAAGCAATACACGGCTGGGACTTGTACGGATAACGAGACCAAAGCAATACGCGGCTGGAACTTGAACGATCGAAGAGACCGCAGGACTACGCGGCTGGGACTTGTACACATAACGATACCGAAGCAGTACGCTGCTGGGACTTGCACGCATAACGAGACCAAAGCAATACGCGACTGGAAATTGTACGCGTAACGACACCGAGGCAATACGCGGCTGGAACTTGAACGCTCGAAGAGCCCGAAGGATGACGCGGCTGGAACTTGTACGCCTAACGAGACCAAAGCAATACCCGGCTGGAACTTGTACGCTCGACGAGACCGAAGCAATACGCGGCTGGAACTTGTACGCTCGACGAGACCGAAGCAATACGCGGCTGAGACTTGTACGCATAGCGAGACCGAAGCAACACCCGGCTGAAACTTGTACACGTAACGAGACCGAAGCAATACGCGGCTGGGACTTGAACGCTCGAAGAGACCGAAGGACTACGCGGCTGGGACTTGTACGCTCCACGAGACCGAAGCAATACACGGTTGGGACTTGTACGCATAACGAGACCGAAGCAATACGCGGCTGGGTCTTGTACGCTCGACGAGACCGAAGCAACACGCGGCTGGGACTTGTACGCGGCACGAGACCGAAGCAATACGCGGCTGGAACTTGAACGCTCGAAGAGACCGAAGGATTACGCAGCTGGGACTTGTATGCTCGACGAGACCGAAGCAATACGCGGCTGGAACTTGTACGCGTAACGAGACCGAAGCAATACGCGGCTGGAACTTGAACGCTCGAAGAGACCGGAGGACTACGCGGCTGGGACTTGTACGCTGGACGAGACCGAAGCAATACGCGGCTGGAACTTGTACGCTCGACGAGACCGAAGGAATACACGGCCGGGACTTGTACGCATAACGATACCGAAGCAATACCCGGCTGGAACTTGTATGCTTGGCGGTACCGAAGCAATACGCGGCTGGATCTGGCACGCATAACGCTACCGAAGCATTAACCGGTTGCAACTTGTACGCTTGACGAGACCGAAGCAATACGCGGCTGGAACTTGCACGCATAACGAGACCGAAGCAATACGCGGCTGGAACTTGTACTCATAACGAGACCGAAGCATTACGCGGCTGGAACTTGTACGCTCGACGAGACCGAAGCAATACGCGGCTGGAACTTGAACGCTCGAAGAGACCGAAGGACTACGCGGCTGGGAATTGTATGCTCGACGAGACCGAAGCAATACGCGGCTGGAACTTGTACGCGTAACGAGACCGAAGCAATACGCGGCTGGAACTTGAACGCTCGAAGAGACCGAAGGATTACGCAGCTGGGACTTGTATGCTCGACGAGACCGAAGCAATACGCGGCTGGAACTTGTACGCATAACGAGACCGAAGCAATACGCGGCTGGAACTTGTACGCTCGACGAGACCGAAGCAATACGCGGCTGAGGCTTGTACGCTCCATGAGACCGAAGCAATACGCGGCTGGGACTGGTACGCGTAACGAGACTAAAGCAATACGCGGCTGGGACTTGTACGCTCGACGAGACCGAAGCAACGCGCTGCTGAAACTTGCACGCATAACGAGACCGAAGCAACACGCGGCTGGTACTTGATCGCATAACGAAACCGAAGTAATACGCGGCTGGAACTTGTACGCTCGACGAGACCGAAGCAATACGCGGCTGGAACTTGTACGCGTAACGAGACCGAAGCAATACGCGGCTGGAACTTGAACGCTCGAAGAGACCGAAGGACTACGCGGCTGGGACTTGTACGCTCCACGAGACCGAAGCAATACACGGTTGGGACTTGTACGCATAACGAGACCGAAGCAATACGCGGCTGGGTCTTGTACGCTCGACGAGACCGAAGCAACACGCGGCTGGGACTTGTACGCGGCACGAGACCGAAGCAATACGCGGCTGGAACTTGAACGCTCGACGAGACCGAAGCAATACGCGGCTGGAACTTGTACGCTAGACGAGACCGAAGGAATACGCGGCTGGGACTTGTACGCATAACGAGACCAAAGCAATACGCGGCTGGAACTTGTACGCTCGACGAGACCGAAGCAATACGCGGCTGGGCCTTGTACGCTCGACGAGACCGAAGCAATACGCGGCTGAGACTTGTACGCATAGCGAAACCGAAGCAACACGCGGCTGAAACTGGCACGCATAACGAGACCGAAGCATTATGCGGCTGGAACTTGCACGCATAACGAGACCGAAGCAATACCCGGCTGGGACTTGTACGCGTAACGAGACCGAAGCAATACGCTGCTGGAACTTGTTCGCTCGACGACACCGAAGCAATACGCGGCTGGATCGTGCACGCATCACGAGACCGAAGCAATACGCGGCTGGAACTTGTACGCGTAACGAGGCCGAAGCAATACGCGGCTGGAACTTGCACGCATAACGAGACCGAAGCATTACTCGGCTGGAACTTCCACGCATAACGAGACCGACGCAATACGCGGCTGGGACTTGTACGCTCGACGACACCGAAGCAATACGCGGCTGGATCTGGCACGAATAACGAGACCGAAGCAAGACACGGCTGGGTCTTTTACGCATAACGAGACCAAGGCAACACGCGGCTGGGACTTATACTCTCCACTAGTCCGAAGCAATACACGGCTGGGACTTGTACGCGTAACGAGACCGAAGCAATACGCTGCTGGAACTTGTTCGCTCGACGACACCGAAGCAATACGCGGGTGGATCGTGCACGCATAACGAGACCGAAGCAATACGCGGCTGGAACTTGTACGCATAACGAGACCGAAGCAATACGCGGCTGAGACTTGTACGCTCCACGAGACCGAAACAATACGCGGATGTAACTTGTACGCTCCACGAGACCGAAGCAATACGCGGCTGGAACTTGAACGCTCCAAGAGACCGAAGCAATACCCGGCTATAACTTGTACGCTTGACGAGACCGAAGCAATACGCGGCTGGAACTGGCACGCATAACGAGACCGAAGCATTACTCGGCTGGACCTTGCACGCATAACGAGACCGACGCAGTACGCGGCTGGGACTTGTACGCTCGACGAGACCGAAGCAATACGCGGCTGGGTCTTTTACGCATAACGAGACCGAGGCAACACGCGGCTGGGACTTATATTCTCCACTAGTCCGAAGCAATACACGGCTGGGACTTGTACGCGTAACGAGACCGAAGCAATACGCTGCTGGAACTTGTTCGCTCGACGACACCGAAGCAATACGCGGCTGGATCGTGCACGCATAACGAGACCGAAGCAATACGCGGCTGGAACTTGTACGCTCGACGAGACCGAAGCAATACGCGGCTGAGGCTTGTACGCTCCACGAGACCGAAGCAATACGCGGCTGGGACTGGTACGCGTAACGAGACTAAAGCAATACGCGGCTGGGACTTGTACGCTCGACGAGACCGAAGCAACGCGCTGCTGAAACTTGCACGCATAACGAGACCGAAGCAACACGCGGCTGGAACTTGATCGCATAACGAAACCGAAGTAATACGCGGCTGGAACTTGTACGCTCGACGAGACCGAAGCAATACGCGGCTGGAACTTGTACGCGTAACGAGACCGAAGCAATACGCGGCTGGAACTTGAACGCTCGAAGAGACCGAAGGACTACGCGGCTGGGACTTGTACGCTCCACGAGACCGAAGCAATACACGGTTGGGACTTGTACGCATAACGAGACCGAAACAATACGCGGCTGGGTCTTGTACGCTCGACGAGACCGAAGCAACACGCGGCTGGGACTTGTACGCGGCACGAGACCGAAGCAATACGCGGCTGGAACTTGAACGCTCGACGAGACCGAAGCAATACGCGGCTGGAACTTGTACGCTAGGCGAGACCGAAGGAATACGCGGCTGGGACTTGTACGCATAACGAGACCAAAGCAATACGCGGCTTGAACTTGTACGCTCGACGAGACCGAAGCAATACGCGGCTGGGCCTTGTACGCTCGACGAGACCGAAGCAATACGCGGCCGAGACTTGTACGCATAGCGAGATCGAAGCAACACGCGGCTGAAACTTGTACACGTAACGAGTCCGAAGCAATACGCGGCTGGTACTTGAACGCTCGAAGAGACCGAAGGACTACGCGGCTGGGACTTGTACGCTCCACGAGACCGAAGCAATACACGGTTGGGACTTGTACGCATAACGAGACCGAAGCAATACGCGGCTGGGTCTTGTACTCTCGACGAGACCGAAGCAATACGCGGCTGGAACTTGCACGCATAACGAGACCGAAGTAATACGCGGCTGGGGCTTGCACGCTTAACGAGACCGAAGCAATACGCGGCTGGGACTTGCACTCACAACGAGACCGAAGCATTACGCGGCTGGAACTTGTACGCATAACGAGACCGAAGCAATACGCGGCTGGAACTTGTACTCTCGACGAGACCGAAGGAATACGCGGCTGGGACTTGTACGCATAACGAGACCAAAGCAATACGCGGCTGGAACTTGTACGCTCGACGAGACCGAAGGAATACGCGGCTGGAACTTGTTCGCTCGACGACACCGAAGCAATACGCGGCTGGATCGTGCACGCATAACGAGACCGAAGCAATACGCGGCTGGAACTTGTACGCTCGACGAGACCGAAGCAATACGCGGCTGAGGCTTGTACGCTCCATGAGACCGAAGCAATACGCGGCTGGGACTGGTACGCGTAACGAGACTAAAGCAATACGCGGCTGGGACTTGTACGCTCGACGAGACCGAAGCAACGCGCTGCTGAAACTTGCACGCATAACGAGACCGAAGCAACACGCGGCTGGTACTTGATCGCATAACGAAACCGAAGTAATACGCGGCTGGAACTTGTACGCTCGACGACACCGAAGCAATACGCGGCTGGAACTTGTACGCGTAACGAGACCGAAGCAATACGCGGCTGGAACTTGAACGCTCGAAGAGACCGAAGGACTACGCGGCTGGGACTTGTACGCTCCACGAGACCGAAGCAATACACGGTTGGGACTTGTACGCATAACGAGACCGAAGCAATACACGGCTGGGTCTTGTACGCTCGACGAGACCGAAGCAACACGCGGCTGGGACTTGTACGCATAACGAGACCAAAGCAATACGCGGCTGGAACTTGTACGCTCGACGAGACCGAAGCAATACGCGGCTGGGCCTTGTACGCTCGACGAGACCGAAGCAATACGCGGCTGAGACTTGTACGCATAGCGAGACCGAAGCAACACGCGGCTGAAACTTGCACGCATAACGAGACCGAAGTAATACGCGGCTGGGGTTTGCACGCATAACGAGACCGAAGCAATACGCGGCTGGGACTTGCACTCACAACGAGACCGAAGCATTACGCGGCTGGAACTTGTACGCATAACGAGACCGAAGCAATACGCGGCTGGAACTTGTACTCTCGACGAGACCGAAGGAATACGCGGCTGGGACTTGTACGCATAACGAGACCAAAGCAATACGCGGCTGGAACTTGTACGCTCGACGAGACCGAAGGAATACGCGGCTGGAACTTGCACGCATAACGAGACCGAAGCAACGCGCTGCTGGAAATTGTTCGCTCGACGAGACCGAAGCAATACGCGGCTGGGACTTGTACGCCTACCGAGACCGAAGCAATACAAGGCTGGAACTTGTACGCTTGACGATACCGAAGCAATACGCGGCTGGGACTTGTACGCTCGACGAGACCGAAGCAATACACGGCTGGGACTTGTACGCATAACGAGACCGAAGCAATACGCGGCTGAGACTTGTACGCTCCACGAGACCGAAACAATACGCGGCTGTAACTTGTACGCTCCACGAGACCGAAGCAATACGCGGCTGGAACTTGAACGCTCCAAGAGACCGAAGCAATACCCGGCTATAACTTGTACGCTAGACGAGACCGAAGCAATACGCGGCTGGAACTGGCACGCATAACGAGACCGAAGCATTACGCGGCTGGAACTTGCACGCATAACGAGACCGAAGCAATACCCGGCTGGGACTTGTACGCGTAACGAGACCGAAGCAATACGCTGCTGGAACTTGTTCGCTCGACGACACCGAAGCAATACGCGGCTGGATCGTGCACGCATCACGAGACCGAAGCAATACGCGGCTGGAACTTGTACGCGTAACGAGGCCGAAGCAATACGCGGCTGGAACTTGCACGCATAACGAGACCGAAGCATTACTCGGCTGGAACTTCCACGCATAACGAGACCGACGCAATACGCGGCTGGGACTTGTACGCTCGACGACACCGAAGCAATACGCGGCTGGATCTGGCACGAATAACGAGACCGAAGCAAGACACGGCTGGGTCTTTTACGCATAACGAGACCAAGGCAACACGCGGCTGGGACTTATACTCTCCACTAGTCCGAAGCAATACACGGCTGGGACTTGTACGCGTAACGAGACCGAAGCAATACGCTGCTGGAACTTGTTCGCTCGACGACACCGAAGCAATACGCGGGTGGATCGTGCACGCATAACGAGACCGAAGCAATACGCGGCTGGAACTTGTACGCATAACGAGACCGAAGCAATACGCGGCTGAGACTTGTACGCTCCACGAGACCGAAACAATACGCGGATGTAACTTGTACGCTCCACGAGACCGAAGCAATACGCGGCTGGAACTTGAACGCTCCAAGAGACCGAAGCAATACCCGGCTATAACTTGTACGCTTGACGAGACCGAAGCAATACGCGGCTGGAACTGGCACGCATAACGAGACCGAAGCATTACTCGGCTGGACCTTGCACGCATAACGAGACCGACGCAATACGCGGCTGGGACTTGTACGCTCGACGAGACCGAAGCAATACGCGGCTGGGTCTTTTACGCATAACGAGACCGAGGCAACACGCGGCTGGGACTTATATTCTCCACTAGTCCGAAGCAATACACGGCTGGGACTTGTACGCGTAACGAGACCGAAGCAATACGCTGCTGGAACTTGTTCGCTCGACGACACCGAAGCAATACGCGGCTGGATCGTGCACGCATAACGAGACCGAAGCAATACGCGGCTGGAACTTGTACGCTCGACGAGACCGAAGCAATACGCGGCTGAGGCTTGTACGCTCCACGAGACCGAAGCAATACGCGGCTGGGACTGGTACGCGTAACGAGACTAAAGCAATACGCGGCTGGGACTTGTACGCTCGACGAGACCGAAGCAACGCGCTGCTGTAACTTGCACGCATAACGAGACCGAAGCAACACGCGGCTGGAACTTGATCGCATAACGAAACCGAAGTAATACGCGGCTGGAACTTGTACGCTCGACGAGACCGAAGCAATACGCGGCTGGAACTTGTACGCGTAACGAGACCGAAGCAATACGCGGCTGGAACTTGAACGCTCGAAGAGACCGAAGGACTACGCGGCTGGGACTTGTACGCTCCACGAGACCGAAGCAATACACGGTTGGGACTTGTACGCATAACGAGACCGAAACAATACGCGGCTGGGTCTTGTACGCTCGACGAGACCGAAGCAACACGCGGCTGGGACTTGTACGCGGCACGAGACCGAAGCAATACGCGGCTGGAACTTGAACGCTCGACGAGACCGAAGCAATACGCGGCTGGAACTTGTACGCTAGGCGAGACCGAAGGAATACGCGGCTGGGACTTGTACGCATAACGAGACCAAAGCAATACGCGGCTTGAACTTGTACGCTCGACGAGACCGAAGCAATACGCGGCTGGGCCTTGTACGCTCGACGAGACCGAAGCAATACGCGGCCGAGACTTGTACGCATAGCGAGATCGAAGCAACACGCGGCTGAAACTTGTACACGTAACGAGTCCGAAGCAATACGCGGCTGGTACTTGAACGCTCGAAGAGACCGAAGGACTACGCGGCTGGGACTTGTACGCTCCACGAGACCGAAGCAATACACGGTTGGGACTTGTACGCATAACGAGACCGAAGCAATACGCGGCTGGGTCTTGTACTCTCGACGAGACCGAAGCAATACGCGGCTGGAACTTGCACGCATAACGAGACCGAAGTAATACGCGGCTGGGGCTTGCACGCTTAACGAGACCGAAGCAATACGCGGCTGGGACTTGCACTCACAACGAGACCGAAGCATTACGCGGCTGGAACTTGTACGCATAACGAGACCGAAGCAATACGCGGCTGGAACTTGTACTCTCGACGAGACCGAAGGAATACGCGGCTGGGACTTGTACGCATAACGAGACCAAAGCAATACGCGGCTGGAACTTGTACGCTCGACGAGACCGAAGGAATACGCGGCTGGAACTTGTTCGCTCGACGACACCGAAGCAATACGCGGCTGGATCGTGCACGCATAACGAGACCGAAGCAATACGCGGCTGGAACTTGTACGCTCGACGAGACCGAAGCAATACGCGGCTGAGGCTTGTACGCTCCATGAGACCGAAGCAATACGCGGCTGGGACTGGTACGCGTAACGAGACTAAAGCAATACGCGGCTGGGACTTGTACGCTCGACGAGACCGAAGCAACGCGCTGCTGAAACTTGCACGCATAACGAGACCGAAGCAACACGCGGCTGGTACTTGATCGCATAACGAAACCGAAGTAATACGCGGCTGGAACTTGTACGCTCGACGAGACCGAAGCAATACGCGGCTGGAACTTGTACGCGTAACGAGACCGAAGCAATACGCGGCTGGAACTTGAACGCTCGAAGAGACCGAAGGACTACGCGGCTGGGACTTGTACGCTCCACGAGACCGAAGCAATACACGGTTGGGACTTGTACGCATAACGAGACCGAAGCAATACGCGGCTGGGTCTTGTACGCTCGACGAGACCGAAGCAACACGCGGCTGGGACTTGTACGCGGCACGAGACCGAAGCAATACGCGGCTGGAACTTGAACGCTCGACGAGACCGAAGCAATACGCGGCTGGAACTTGTACGCTAGACGAGACCGAAGGAATACGCGGCTGGGACTTGTACGCATAACGAGACCAAAGCAATACGCGGCTGGAACTTGTACGCTCGACGAGACCGAAGCAATACGCGGCTGGGCCTTGTACGCTCGACGAGACCGAAGCAATACGCGGCTGAGACTTGTACGCATAGCGAGACCGAAGCAACACGCGGCTGAAACTTGCACGCATAACGAGACCGAAGTAATACGCGGCTGGGGCTTGCACGCATAACGAGACCGAAGCAATACGCGGCTGGGACTTGCACTCACAACGAGACCGAAGCATTACGCGGCTGGAACTTGTACGCATAACGAGACCGAAGCAATACGCGGCTGGAACTTGTACTCTCGACGAGACCGAAGGAATACGCGGCTGGGACTTGTACGCATAACGAGACCAAAGCAATACGCGGCTGGAACTTGTACGCTCGACGAGACCGAAGGAATACGCGGCTGGAACTTGCACGCATAACGAGACCGAAGCAACGCGCTGCTGGAAATTGTTCGCTCGACGAGACCGAAGCAATACGCGGCTGGGACTTGTACGCCTACCGAGACCGAAGCAATACAAGGCTGGAACTTGTACGCTTGACGATACCGAAGCAATACGCGGCTGGGACTTGTACGCTCGACGAGACCGAAGCAATACACGGCTGGGACTTGTACGCATAACGAGACCGAAGCAATACGCGGCTGAGACTTGTACGCTCCACGAGACCGAAACAATACGCGGCTGTAACTTGTACGCTCCACGAGACCGAAGCAATTCGCGGCTGGAACTTGAACGCTCCAAGAGACCGAAGCAATACCCGGCTATAACTTGTACGCTAGACGAGACCGAAGCAATACGCGGCTGGAACTGGCACGCATAACGAGACCGAAGCATTACGCGGCTGGAACTTGCACGCATAACGAGACCGAAGCAATACCCGGCTGGGACTTGTACGCGTAACGAGACCGAAGCAATGCGCTGCTGGAACTTGTTCGCTCGACGACACCGAAGCAATACGCGGCTGGATCGTGCACGCATCACGAGACCGAAGCAATACGCGGCTGGAACTTGTACGCGTAACGAGGCCGAAGCAATACGCGGCTGGAACTTGCACGCATAACGAGACCGAAGCATTACTCGGCTGGAACTTCCACGCATAACGAGACCGACGCAATACGCGGCTGGGACTTGTACGCTCGACGACACCGAAGCAATACGCGGCTGGATCTGGCACGAATAACGAGACCGAAGCAAGACACGGCTGGGTCTTTTACGCATAACGAGACCAAGGCAACACGCGGCTGGGACTTATACTCTCCACTAGTCCGAAGCAATACACGGCTGGGACTTGTACGCGTAACGAGACCGAAGCAATACGCTGCTGGAACTTGTTCGCTCGACGACACCGAAGCAATACGCGGGTGGATCGTGCACGCATAACGAGACCGAAGCAATACGCGGCTGGAACTTGTACGCATAACGAGACCGAAGCAATACGCGGCTGAGACTTGTACGCTCCACGAGACCGAAACAATACGCGGATGTAACTTGTACGCTCCACGAGACCGAAGCAATACGCGGCTGGAATTTGAACGCTCCAAGAGACCGAAGCAATACCCGGCTATAACTTGTACGCTTGACGAGACCGAAGCAATACGCGGCTGGAACTGGCACGCATAACGAGACCGAAGCATTACTCGGCTGGACCTTGCACGCATAACGAGACCGACGCAATACGCGGCTGGGACTTGTACGCTCGACGAGACCGAAGCAATACGCGGCTGGAACTGGCACGCATAACGAGACCGAAGCATTACGCGGCTGGAACTTGCACGCATAACGAGACCGAAGCAATACCCGGCTGGGACTTGATCGCATAACGAAACCGAAGTAATACGCGGCTGGAACTTGTACGCTCGACGAGACCGAAGCAATACGCGGCTGGAACTTGTACGCGGCACGAGACCGAAGCAATACGCGGCTGGAACTTGAACGCTCGAAGAGACCGAAGGATTACGCGGCTGGGAATTGTATGCTCGACGGGACCGAAGCAATACGCGGCTGGAACTTGTACGCGTAACGAGACCGAAGCAATACGCGGCTGGAACTTGAACGATCGACGAGACCGAAGCAATACGCGGCTGGAACTTGTACGCTAGACGAGACCGAAGGAATACGCGGCTGGGACTTGTACGCATAACGAGACCAAAGCAATACGCGGCTGGAACTTGTACGCTCGACGAGACCGAAGCAATACGCGGCTGGGACTTGTACGCTCGACGAGACCGAAGCAATACGCGGCTGAGACTTGTACGCATAGCGAGACCGAAGCAACACGCGGCTGAAACTTGTACACGTAACGAGACCGAAGCACTACGCGGCTGGGTCTTGTACTCTCGACGAGACCGAAGCAATACGCGGCTGGAACTTGCACGCATAACGAGACCGAAGTAATACGCGGCTGGGGCTTGCACGCATAACGAGACCGAAGCAACACGCGGCTGGGACTTGCACTCACAACGAGACCGAAGCAATACGCGGCTGGAACTTGAACGATCGACGAGACCGAAGCAATACGCGGCTGGGACTTGTACGCTCGACGAGACCGAAGCAATACGCGGCTGAGACTTGTACGCATAGCGAGACCGTAGCAACCCGCGGCTGAAACTTGTACACGTAACGAGACCGAAGCAATACGCGGCTGGGACTTGAACGCTCGAAGAGACCAAAGGACTACGCGGCTGGGACTTGTACGCTCCACGAGACCGAAGCAATACACGGTTGGGACTTGTACGCATATCGAGACCGAAGCAATACGCGGCTGGGTCTTGTACTCTCGACGAGACCGAAGCAATACGCGGCTGGAACTTGCACGCATAACGAGACCGAAGTAATACGCGGCTGGGGCTTGCACGCATAACGAGACCGAAGCAACACGCGGCTGGGACTTGCACTCACAACGAGACCGAAGCATTACGCGGCTGGAACTTGTACGCATAACGAGACCGAAGCAATACGCAGCTGGAACTTGTACTCTCGACGAGACCGAAGGAATACGCGGCTGGGACTTGTACGCATAACGAGACCAAAGCAATACGCGGCTGGAACTTGTACGCTCGACGAGACCGAAGGAATACGCGGCTGGAACTTGCACGCATAACGAGACCGAAGCAACGCGCTGCTGGAAATTGTTCGCCCGACGAGACCGAAGCAATACGCGGCTGGGACTTGTACGCCTACCGAGACCGAAGCAATACAAGGCTGGAACTTGTACGCTTGACGATACCGAAGCAATACGCGGCTGGGACTTGTACGCTCGACGAGACCGAAGCAATACACGGCTGGGACTTGTACGGATAACGAGACCAAAGCAATACGCGGCTGGAACTTATACGCTCGACGAGACCGAAGCAATACGCGGCTGGAACTTGAACGCTCGAAGAGACCGAAGGACTACGCGGCTGGGAATTGTATGCTCGACGAGACCGAAGAAATACGCGGCTGGAACTTGTACGCGTAACGAGACCGATGCAATACGCGGCTGGAACTTGAACGATCGATGAGACCGCAGGACTACGCGGCTGGGACTTGTACACATAACGATACCGAAGCAGTACGCTGCTGGGACTTGCACGCATAACGAGACCAAAGCAATACGCGACTGGAAATTGTACGCGTAACGACACCGAGGCAATACGCGGCTGGAACTTGAACGCTCGAAGAGCCCGAAGGATGACGCGGCTGGAACTTGTACGCCTAACGAGACCAAAGCAATACCCGGCTGGAACTTGTACGCTCGACGAGACCGAAGCAATACGCGGCTGGAACTTGTACGCTCGACGAGACCGAAGCAATACGCGGCTGAGACTTGTACGCATAGCGAGACCGAAGCAACACCCGGCTGAAACTTGTACACGTAACGAGACCGAAGCAATACGCGGCTGGGACTTGAACGCTCGAAGAGACCGAAGGACTACGCGGCTGGGACTTGTACGCTCCACGAGACCGAAGCAATACACGGTTGGGACTTGTACGCATAACGAGACCGAAGCAATACGCGGCTGGGTCTTGTACGCTCGACGAGACCGAAGCAACACGCGGCTGGGACTTGTACGCGGCACGAGACCGAAGCAATACGCGGCTGGAACTTGAACGCTCGAAGAGACCGAAGGATTACGCAGCTGGGACTTGTATGCTCGACGAGACCGAAGCAATACGCGGCTGGAACTTGTACGCGTAACGAGACCGAAGCAATACGCGGCTGGAACTTGAACGCTCGAAGAGACCGGAGGACTACGCGGCTGGGACTTGTACGCTGGACGAGACCGAAGCAATACGCGGCTGGAACTTGTACGCTCGAAGAGACCGAAGGAATACACGGCCGGGACTTGTACGCATAACGATACCGAAGCAATACCCGGCTGGAACTTGTATGCTTGGCGGTACCGAAGCAATACGCGGCTGGATCTGGCACGCATAACGCTACCGAAGCATTAACCGGTTGCAACTTGTACGCTTGACGAGACCGAAGCAATACGCGGCTGGAACTTGCACGCATAACGAGACCGAAGCAATACGCGGCTGGAACTTGTACTCATAACGAGACCGAAGCATTACGCGGCTGGAACTTGTACGCTCGACGAGACCGAAGCAATACGCGGCTGGAACTTGAACGCTCGAAGAGACCGAAGGACTACGCGGCTGGGAATTGTATGCTCGACGAGACCGAAGCAATACGCGGCTGGAACTTGTACGCGTAACGAGACCGAAGCAATACGCGGCTGGAACTTGAACGCTCGAAGAGACCGAAGGATTACGCAGCTGGGACTTGTATGCTCGACGAGACCGAAGCAATACGCGGCTGGAACTTGTACGCATAACGAGACCGAAGCAATACGCGGCTGGAACTTGTACGCTCGACGAGACCGAAGCAATACGCGGCTGAGGCTTGTACGCTCCATGAGACCGAAGCAATACGCGGCTGGGACTGGTACGCGTAACGAGACTAAAGCAATACGCGGCTGGGACTTGTACGCTCGACGAGACCGAAGCAACGCGCTGCTGAAACTTGCACGCATAACGAGACCGAAGCAACACGCGGCTGGTACTTGATCGCATAACGAAACCGAAGTAATACGCGGCTGGAACTTGTACGCTCGACGAGACCGAAGCAATACGCGGCTGGAACTTGTACGCGTAACGAGACCGAAGCAATACGCGGCTGGAACTTGAACGCTCGAAGAGACCGAAGGACTACGCGGCTGGGACTTGTACGCTCCACGAGACCGAAGCAATACACGGTTGGGACTTGTACGCATAACGAGACCGAAGCAATACGCGGCTGGGTCTTGTACGCTCGACGAGACCGAAGCAACACGCGGCTGGGACTTGTACGCGGCACGAGACCGAAGCAATACGCGGCTGGAACTTGAACGCTCGACGAGACCGAAGCAATACGCGGCTGGAACTTGTACGCTAGACGAGACCGAAGGAATACGCGGCTGGGACTTGTACGCATAACGAGACCGAAGCAACGCGCTGCTGGAAATTGTTCGCTCGACGAGACCGAAGCAATACGCGACTGGGACTTGTACGCCTACCGAGACCGAAGCAATACAAGGCTGGAACTTGTACGCTTGACGATACCGAAGCAATACGCGGCTGGGACTTGTACGCTCGACGAGACCGAAGCAATACACGGCTGGGACTTGTACGCATAACGAGACCGAAGCAATACGCGGCTGAGACTTGTACGCTCCACGAGACCGAAACAATACGCGGCTGTAACTTGTACGCTCCACGAGACCGAAGCAATACGCGGCTGGAACTTGAACGCTCCAAGAGACCGAAGCAATACCCGGCTATAACTTGTACGCTAGACGAGACCGAAGCAATACGCGGCTGGAACTGGCACGCATAACGAGACCGAAGCATTACGCGGCTGGAACTTGCACGCATAACGAGACCGAAGCAATACCCGGCTGGGACTTGTACGCGTAACGAGACCGAAGCAATACGCTGCTGGAACTTGTTCGCTCGACGACACCGAAGCAATACGCGGCTGGATCGTGCACGCATCACGAGACCGAAGCAATACGCGGCTGGAACTTGTACGCGTAACGAGGCCGAAGCAATACGCGGCTGGAACTTGCACGCATAACGAGACCGAAGCATTACTCGGCTGGAACTTCCACGCATAACGAGACCGACGCAATACGCGGCTGGGACTTGTACGCTCGACGACACCGAAGCAATACGCGGCTGGATCTGGCACGAATAACGAGACCGAAGCAAGACACGGCTGGGTCTTTTACGCATAACGAGACCAAGGCAACACGCGGCTGGGACTTATACTCTCCACTAGTCCGAAGCAATACACGGCTGGGACTTGTACGCGTAACGAGACCGAAGCAATACGCTGCTGGAACTTGTTCGCTCGACGACACCGAAGCAATACGCGGGTGGATCGTGCACGCATAACGAGACCGAAGCAATACGCGGCTGGAACTTGTACGCATAACGAGACCGAAGCAATACGCGGCTGAGACTTGTACGCTCCACGAGACCGAAACAATACGCGGATGTAACTTGTACGCTCCACGAGACCGAAGCAATACGCGGCTGGAACTTGAACGCTCCAAGAGACCGAAGCAATACCCGGCTATAACTTGTACGCTTGACGAGACCGAAGCAATACGCGGCTGGAACTGGCACGCATAACGAGACCGAAGCATTACTCGGCTGGACCTTGCACGCATAACGAGACCGACGCAATACGCGGCTGGGACTTGTACGCTCGACGAGACCGAAGCAATACGCGGCTGGGTCTTTTACGCATAACGAGACCGAGGCAACACGCGGCTGGGACTTATATTCTCCACTAGTCCGAAGCAATACACGGCTGGGACTTGTACGCGTAACGAGACCGAAGCAATACGCTGCTGGAACTTGTTCGCTCGACGACACCGAAGCAATACGCGGCTGGATCGTGCACGCATAACGAGACCGAAGCATTACGCGGCTGGAACTTGTACGCATAACGAGACCGAAGCAATACGCGGCTGGAACTTGTACTCTCGACGAGACCGAAGGAATACGCGGCTGGGACTTGTACGCATAACGAGACCAAAGCAATACGCGGCTGGAACTTGTACGCTCGACGAGACCGAAGGAATACGCGGCTGGAACTTGCACGCATAACGAGACCGAAGCAATACGCGGCTGGAACTTGAACGCTCCAAGAGACCGAAGCAATACCCGGCTATAACTTGTACGCTAGACGAGACCGAAGCAATACGCGGCTGGAACTGGCACGCATAACGAGACCGAAGCATTACGCGGCTGGAACTTGCACGCATAACGAGACCGAAGCAATACCCGGCTGGGACTTGTACGCGTAACGAGACCGAAGCAATACGCTGCTGGAACTTGTTCGCTCGACGACACCGAAGCAATACGCGGCTGGATCGTGCACGCATCACGAGACCGAAGCAATACGCGGCTGGAACTTGTACGCGTAACGAGGCCGAAGCAATACGCGGCTGGAACTTGCACGCATAACGAGACCGAAGCATTACTCGGCTGGAACTTCCACGCATAACGAGACCGACGCAATACGCGGCTGGGACTTGTACGCTCGACGACACCGAAGCAATACGCGGCTGGATCTGGCACGAATAACGAGACCGAAGCAAGACACGGCTGGGTCTTTTACGCATAACGAGACCAAGGCAACACGCGGCTGGGACTTATACTCTCCACTAGTCCGAAGCAATACACGGCTGGGACTTGTACGCGTAACGAGACCGAAGCATTACGCGGCTGGAACTTGTACGCTCGACGAGACCGAAGCAATACGCGGCTGGAACTTGAACGCTCGAAGAGACCGAAGGACTACGCGGCTGGGAATTGTATGCTCGACGAGACCGAAGCAATACGCGGCTGGAACTTGTACGCGTAACGAGACCGAAGCAATACGCGGCTGGAACTTGAACGCTCGAAGAGACCGAAGGATTACGCAGCTGGGACTTGTATGCTCGACGAGACCGAAGCAATACGCGGCTGGAACTTGTACGCATAACGAGACCGAAGCAATACGCGGCTGGAACTTGTACGCTCGACGAGACCGAAGCAATACGCGGCTGAGGCTTGTACGCTCCATGAGACCGAAGCAATACGCGGCTGGGACTGGTACGCGTAACGAGACTAAAGCAATACGCGGCTGGGACTTGTACGCTCGACGAGACCGAAGCAACGCGCTGCTGAAACTTGCACGCATAACGAGACCGAAGCAACACGCGGCTGGTACTTGATCGCATAACGAAACCGAAGTAATACGCGGCTGGAACTTGTACGCTCGACGAGACCGAAGCAATACGCGGCTGGAACTTGTACGCGTAACGAGACCGAAGCAATACGCGGCTGGAACTTGAACGCTCGAAGAGACCGAAGGACTACGCGGCTGGGACTTGTACGCTCCACGAGACCGAAGCAATACACGGTTGGGACTTGTACGCATAACGAGACCGAAGCAATACGCGGCTGGGTCTTGTACGCTCGACGAGACCGAAGCAACACGCGGCTGGGACTTGTACGCGGCACGAGACCGAAGCAATACGCGGCTGGAACTTGAACGCTCGACGAGACCGAAGCAATACGCGGCTGGAACTTGTACGCTAGACGAGACCGAAGGAATACGCGGCTGGGACTTGTACGCATAACGAGACCGAAGCAACGCGCTGCTGGAAATTGTTCGCTCGACGAGACCGAAGCAATACGCGGCTGGGACTTGTACGCCTACCGAGACCGAAGCAATACAAGGCTGGAACTTGTACGCTTGACGATACCGAAGCAATACGCGGCTGGGACTTGTACGCTCGACGAGACCGAAGCAATACACGGCTGGGACTTGTACGCATAACGAGACCGAAGCAATACGCGGCTGAGACTTGTACGCTCCACGAGACCGAAACAATACGCGGCTGTAACTTGTACGCTCCACGAGACCGAAGCAATACGCGGCTGGAACTTGAACGCTCCAAGAGACCGAAGCAATACCCGGCTATAACTTGTACGCTAGACGAGACCGAAGCAATACGCGGCTGGAACTGGCACGCATAACGAGACCGAAGCATTACGCGGCTGGAACTTGCACGCATAACGAGACCGAAGCAATACCCGGCTGGGACTTGTACGCGTAACGAGACCGAAGCAATACGCTGCTGGAACTTGTTCGCTCGACGACACCGAAGCAATACGCGGCTGGATCGTGCACGCATCACGAGACCGAAGCAATACGCGGCTGGAACTTGTACGCGTAACGAGGCCGAAGCAATACGCGGCTGGAACTTGCACGCATAACGAGACCGAAGCATTACTCGGCTGGAACTTCCACGCATAACGAGACCGACGCAATACGCGGCTGGGACTTGTACGCTCGACGACACCGAAGCAATACGCGGCTGGATCTGGCACGAATAACGAGACCGAAGCAAGACACGGCTGGGTCTTTTACGCATAACGAGACCAAGGCAACACGCGGCTGGGACTTATACTCTCCACTAGTCCGAAGCAATACACGGCTGGGACTTGTACGCGTAACGAGACCGAAGCAATACGCTGCTGGAACTTGTTCGCTCGACGACACCGAAGCAATACGCGGGTGGATCGTGCACGCATAACGAGACCGAAGCAATACGCGGCTGGAACTTGTACGCATAACGAGACCGAAGCAATACGCGGCTGAGACTTGTACGCTCCACGAGACCGAAACAATACGCGGATGTAACTTGTACGCTCCACGAGACCGAAGCAATACGCGGCTGGAACTTGAACGCTCCAAGAGACCGAAGCAATACCCGGCTATAACTTGTACGCTTGACGAGACCGAAGCAATACGCGGCTGGAACTGGCACGCATAACGAGACCGAAGCATTACTCGGCTGGACCTTGCACGCATAACGAGACCGACGCAATACGCGGCTGGGACTTGTACGCTCGACGAGACCGAAGCAATACGCGGCTGGGTCTTTTACGCATAACGAGACCGAGGCAACACGCGGCTGGGACTTATATTCTCCACTAGTCCGAAGCAATACACGGCTGGGACTTGTACGCGTAACGAGACCGAAGCAATACGCTGCTGGAACTTGTTCGCTCGACGACACCGAAGCAATACGCGGCTGGATCGTGCACGCATAACGAGACCGAAGCATTACGCGGCTGGAACTTGTACGCATAACGAGACCGAAGCAATACGCGGCTGGAACTTGTACTCTCGACGAGACCGAAGGAATACGCGGCTGGGACTTGTACGCATAACGAGACCAAAGCAATACGCGGCTGGAACTTGTACGCTCGACGAGACCGAAGGAATACGCGGCTGGAACTTGCACGCATAACGAGACCGAAGCAATACGCGGCTGGAACTTGAACGCTCCAAGAGACCGAAGCAATACCCGGCTATAACTTGTACGCTAGACGAGACCGAAGCAATACGCGGCTGGAACTGGCACGCATAACGAGACCGAAGCATTACGCGGCTGGAACTTGCACGCATAACGAGACCGAAGCAATACCCGGCTGGGACTTGTACGCGTAACGAGACCGAAGCAATACGCTGCTGGAACTTGTTCGCTCGACGACACCGAAGCAATACGCGGCTGGATCGTGCACGCATCACGAGACCGAAGCAATACGCGGCTGGAACTTGTACGCGTAACGAGGCCGAAGCAATACGCGGCTGGAACTTGCACGCATAACGAGACCGAAGCATTACTCGGCTGGAACTTCCACGCATAACGAGACCGACGCAATACGCGGCTGGGACTTGTACGCTCGACGACACCGAAGCAATACGCGGCTGGATCTGGCACGAATAACGAGACCGAAGCAAGACACGGCTGGGTCTTTTACGCATAACGAGACCAAGGCAACACGCGGCTGGGACTTATACTCTCCACTAGTCCGAAGCAATACACGGCTGGGACTTGTACGCGTAACGAGACCGAAGCAATACGCTGCTGGAACTTGTTCGCTCGACGACACCGAAGCAATACGCGGGTGGATCGTGCACGCATAACGAGACCGAAGCAATACGCGGCTGGAACTTGTACGCATAACGAGACCGAAGCAATACGCGGCTGAGACTTGTACGCTCCACGAGACCGAAACAATACGCGGCTGTAACTTGTACGCTCCACGAGACCGAAGCAATACGCGGCTGGAACTTGAACGCTCCAAGAGACCGAAGCAATACCCGGCTATAACTTGTACGCTTGACGAGACGGAAGCAATACGCGTCTGGAACTGGCACGCATAACGAGACCGAAGCATTACTCGGCTGGACCTTGCACGCATAACGAGACCGACGCAATACGCGGCTGGGACTTGTACGCTCGACGAGACCGAAGCAATACGCGGCTGGAACTGGCACGCATAACGAGACCGAAGCATTACGCGGCTGGAACTTGCACGCATAACGAGACCGAAGCAATACCCGGCTGGGGCTTGCACGCATAACGAGACCGAAGCAATACGCGGCTGGGACTTGCACTCACAACGAGACCGAAGCATTACGCGGCTGGAACTTGTACGCATAACGAGACCGAAGCAATACGCAGCTGGAACTTGTACTCTCGACGAGACCGAAGTAATACGCGGCTGGGACTTGTACGCATAACGAGACCAAAGCAATACGCGGCTGGAACTTGTACGCTCGACGAGACCGAAGGAATACGCGGCTGGAACTTGCACGCATAACGAGACCGAAGCAACGCGCTGCTGGAAATTGTTCGCTCGACGAGACCGAAGCAATACGCGGCTGGGACTTGTACGCCTACCGAGACCGAAGCAATACAAGGCTGGAACTTGTACGCTCGACGAGACCGAAGCAACGCGCTGTGAAAACTTGTACGCATAACGAGACCGAAGAATCACGCGGCTGAAACTTGTACGCACAGCGAGACCGAAGCAACACGCGGCTGGGACTTGTACGCTGCACGAGACCGAAGCAATACGCGGCTGGAACTTGAACGCTCCGAGTGACCGAAGGACTACGCGGCTGGGACTTGTACGCATAACGAGACCAAAGCAATACGCGGCTGGAACTTGAACGCTCGACGAGACCGAAGCAATACACGGCTGGGACTTGTACGCATAACGAGACCAAAGCAATACGCGGTTGGAACTTGTACGTTCGACGAGACCGAAGCAATACACGGCTGGGACTTGTATGCATAACGAGACCAAAGCAATACGCGGCTGGAACTTGTACGCTCCACGAGACCGAAGCAATACACGGTTGGGACTTGTACGCATAACGAGACCGAAGCAATACGCGGCTGGGTCTTGTACGCTTGACGAGACCGAAGCAATACGCGGCTGGAACTTGCACGCATAACGAGGCCGAAGCAACACGCGGCTGGAACTTGAACGCATAACGAGACCGAAGCAACACGCAGCTGGGGCTTGTACCCATATCGATACCGAAGCAATACGCGGCTGGGACTTGTACGCTCCACGAGACCGAAGCAATACGCGGCTGAAACTTGTACGCATAACGAGACCGAAGCAATACGCGGCTGGAACTTGAACGCTCCAAGAGACCGAAGGACTACGCGGCTGGGACTTGTACGCATAACGAGACCAAAGCAATACGCGGCTGGAACTTGCACGCGTAACGAGACCGAAGCAATACCGGGCTGGAACTTGTACGCTTGACGAGACCGAAGCAATACGCGGCTGGAACTGGCACGTATAACGAGACCGAAGCATTATGCGGCTTGGTCTTGTACGCTCGACGAGACCGAAGCAATACGCGGCTGGAACTTGCACGCATAACGAGTCCGAAGCAACACGCGGCTGGAACTTGATCGCATAACGAGACCGAAGCAACACGCAGCTGGGACTTGTACGCATAGCGATACCGAAGCAATACGCGCCTGGGACTTGTACGCTCCACGAGACCGAAGCAATACGCGGCTGGGACTTGTACGCGGCACGAGACCGAAGCAATACGCGGCTGGAACTTGAACGCTCGAAGAGACCGAAGGATTCCGCAGCTGGGACTTGTATGCTCGACGAGACCGAAGCAATACGAGGCTGGAACTTGTACGCGTAACGAGACCGAAGCAATACGCGGCTGGAACTTGAACGCAAAACGAGACCGAAGCAACACGCAGCTGGGGCTTGTACCCATAGCGATACCGAAGCAATACGCGGCTGGGACTTGTACGCTCCACGAGACCGAAGCAATACGCGGCTGAAACTTGTACGCATAACGAGACCGAAGCAATACGCGGCTGGAACTTGAACGCTCCAAGAGACCGAAGGACTACGCGGCTGGGACTTGTACGCATAACGAGACCAAAGCAATACGCGGCTGGAACTTGCACGCGTAACGAGACCGAAGCAATACCGGGCTGGAACTTGAACGCTCGAAGAGACCGGAGGACTACGCGGCTGGGACTTGTACGCTGGACGAGACCGAAGCAATACGCGGCTGGAACTTGTACGCTCGACGAGACCGAAGGAATACGCGGCCGGGACTTGTACGCATAACGATACCGAAGCAATACCCGGCTGGAACTTGTATGCTTGGCGGTACCGAAGCAATACGCGGCTGGATCTGGCACGCATAACGCTACCGAAGCATTAACCGGTTGCAACTTGTACGCTTGACGAGACCGAAGCAATACGCGGCTGGAACTTGCACGCATAACGAGACCGAAGCAATACGCGGCTGGAACTTGTACTCATAACGAGGCCGAAGCATTACGCGGCTGGAACTTGTACGCTCGACGAGACCGAAGCAACGCGATGTTGAAACTTGTACGCATAACGAGACCGAAGAATCACGCGGCTGAAACTTGTACGCACAGCGAGACCGAAGCAACACGCGGCTGGGACTTGTACGCTGCACGAGACCGAAGCAATACTCGGCTGGAACTTGAACGTTCCGAGTGACCGAAGGACTACGCGGCTGGGACTTGTACGCATAACGAGACCAAAGCAATACTGGGCTGGAACTTGTACGCTCGACGAGACCGAAGCAATACACGGCTGGGACTTGTACGCATAACGAGACCAAAGCAATACGCGGCTGGAACTTGTACGCTCGAGGAGACCGAAGCAATACACGGCTGGGACTTGTACACATAACGAGACCAAAGCAATACGCGGCTGGAACTTGTACGCGTAACGAGACCGAAGCAATACGCGGCTGGAACTTGAACGCTCCAAAAGACCGAAGGACTACGCGGCTGGGACTTGTACGCTCGACCAGACCGAAGCAATACGCTGCTGGAACTTGTACGCTCGACGAGACCGAAGCAACGCGCTGTTAAAACTTGTACGCATAACGAGACCGAAGAATCACGCGGCTGAAACTTGTACGCACAGCGAGACCGAAGCAACACGCGGCTGGGACTTGTACGCTGCACGAGACCGAAGCAATACGCGGCTGGAACTTGAACGCTCCGAGTGACCGAAGGACTACGCGGCTGGGACTTGTACGCATAACGAGACCAAAGCAATACGCGGCTGGAACTTGAACGCTTGACGAGACCGAAGCAATACACGGCTGGGACTTGTACGCATAACGAGACCAAAGCAATACGCGGTTGGAACTTGTACGTTCGACGAGACCGAAGCAATACACGGCTGGGACTTGTATGCATAACGAGACCAAAGCAATACGCGGCTGGAACTTGTACGCTCCACGAGACCGAAGCAATACACGGTTGGGACTTGAACGTTCCGAGTGACCGAAGGACTACGCGGCTGGGACTTGTACGCATAACGAGACCAAAGCAATACTGGGCTGGAACTTGTACGCTCGACGAGACTGAAGCAATACACGGCTGGGACTTGTACGCATAACGAGACCAAAGCAATACGCGGCTGGAACTTGTACGCTCGACGAGACCGAAGCAATACACGGCTGGGACTTGTACACATAACGAGACCAAAGCAATACGCGGCTGGAACTTGTACGCGTAACGAGACCGAAGCAATACGCGGCTGGAACTTGAACGCTCCAAAAGACCGAAGAACTACGCGGCTGGGACTTGTACGCTCGACGAGACCGAAGCAATACGCTGCTGGAACTTGTACGCTCGACGAGACCGAAGCAACGCGCTGTTGAAACTTGTACGCATAACGAGACCGAAGATTCACGCGGCTGAAACTTGTACGCACAGCGAGACCGAAGCAACACGCGGCTGGGACTTGTACGCTGCACGAGACCGAAGCAATACGCGGCTGGAACTTGAACGCTCCGAGTGACCGAAGGACTACGCGGCTGGGACTTGTACGCATAACGAGACCAAAGCAATACGCGGCTGGAACTTGTACGCTCGACGAGACCGAAGCAATACACGGCTGGGACTTGTACGCATAACGAGACCAAAGCAATACGCGGTTGGAACTTGTACGTTCGACGAGACCGAAGCAATACACGGCTGGGACTTGTACGCATAACGAGACCAAAGCAATACGCGGTTGGAACTTGTACGTTCGACGAGACCGAAGCAACACGCGGCTGGGACTTGTACGCTGCACGAGACCGAAGCAATACGCGGCTGGAACTTGAACGCTCCGAGTGACCGAAGGACTACGCGGCTGGGACTTGTACGCATAACGAGACCAAAGCAATACGCGGCTGGAACTTGTACGCTCGACGAGACCGAAGCAATACGAGGCTGGAACTTGTACGCGTAACGAGACCGAAGCAATACGCGGCTGGAACTTGAACGCATAACGAGACCGAAGCAACACGCAGCTGGGGCTTGTACCCATAGCGATACCGAAGCAATACGCGGCTGCGACTTGTACGCTCCACGAGACCGAAGCAATACGCGGCTGAAACTTGTACGCATAACGAGACCGAAGCAATACGCGGCTGGAACTTGAACGCTCCAAGAGACCGAAGGACTACGCGGCTGGGACTTGTACGCATAACGAGACCAAAGCAATACGCGGCTGGAACTTGCACGCGTAACGAGACCGAAGCAATACCGGGCTGGAACTTGTACGCTTGACGAGACCGAAGCAATACGCGGCTGGAACTGGCACGTATAACGAGACCGAAGCATTATGCGGCTTGGTCATGTACGCTCGACGAGACCGAAGCAATACGCGGCTGGAACTTGCACGCATAACGAGTCCGAAGCAACACGCGGCTGGAACTTGATCGCATAACGAGACCGAAGCAACACGCAGCTGGGACTTGTACGCATAGCGATACCGAAGCAATACGCGGCTGGGACTTGTACGCTCCACGAGGCGGAGCAATACGCGGCTGGGACTTGTACGCGGCACGAGACCGAAGCAATACGCGGCTGGAACTTGAACGCTCGAAGAGACCGAAGGATTCCGCAGCTGGGACTTGTATGCTCGACGAGACCGAAGCAATACGAGGCTGGAACTTGTACGCGTAACGAGACCGAAGCAATACGCGGCTGGAACTTGAACGCTCGAAGAGACCGGAGGACTACGCGGCTGGGAATTGTATGCTCGACGAGACCGAAGCAATACGCGGCTGGAACTTGTACGCGTAACGAGACCGAAGCAATACGCGGCTGGAACTTGAACGATCGAAGAGACCGCAGGACTACGCGGCTGGGACTTGTACACATAACGATACCGAAGCAGTACGCTGCTGGGACTTGTACGCGTAACGAGACCGAAGCAATACGCGGCTGGAACTTGAACGATCGAAGAGACCGCAGGACTACGAGGCTGGGACTTGTACACATAACGATACCGAAGCAGTACGCTGCTGGGACTTGTACGCATAACGAGACCAAAGCAATACGCGACTGGAAATTGTACGCGTAACGACACCGAGGCAATACGCGGCTGGAACTTGAACGCTCGAAGAGCCCGAAGGATGACGCGGCTGGAACTTGTACGCATAACGAGACCAAAGCAATACCCGGCTGGAACTTGTAAGCTCGACGAGACCGAAGCAATACGCGGCTGGAACTTGTACGCTAGACGAGACCGAAGGAATACGCGGCTGGAACTTGTACGCATAACGAGACCGAAGCAATACGCGGCTGAGACTTGTACGCTCCACGAGACCGAAACAATACGCGGCTGTAACTTGTACGCTCCACGAGACCGAAGCAATACGCGGCTGGAACTTGAACGCTCCAAGAGACCGAAGCAATACCCGGCTATAACTTGTACGCTTGACGAGACGGAAGCAATACGCGTCTGGAACTGGCACGCATAACGAGACCGAAGCATTACTCGGCTGGACCTTGCACGCATAACGAGACCGACGCAATACGCGGCTGGGACTTGTACGCTCGACGAGACCGAAGCAATACGCGGCTGGAACTGGCACGCATAACGAGACCGAAGCATTACGCGGCTGGAACTTGCACGCATAACGAGACCGAAGCAATACCCGGCTGGGGCTTGCACGCATAACGAGACCGAAGCAATACGCGGCTGGGACTTGCACTCACAACGAGACCGAAGCATTACGCGGCTGGAACTTGTACGCATAACGAGACCGAAGCAATACGCAGCTGGAACTTGTACTCTCGACGAGACCGAAGTAATACGCGGCTGGGACTTGTACGCATAACGAGACCAAAGCAATACGCGGCTGGAACTTGTACGCTCGTCGAGACCGAAGGAATACGCGGCTGGAACTTGCACGCATAACGAGACCGAAGCAACGCGCTGCTGGAAATTGTTCGCTCGACGAGACCGAAGCAATACGCGGCTGGGACTTGTACGCCTACCGAGACCGAAGCAATACAAGGCTGGGACTTGTACGCATAACGAGACCGAAGCATTACGCGGCTGGAACTTGTACGCATATCGAGACCGAAGCAATACGCGGCTGGGACTTGTACGCATAGCGAGACCGAACCAACACGCGGCTGAAACTTGTACGCGTAACGAGACCGAAGCAATACGGAGCTGGAACTTGAACGCTCGAAGAGACCGAAGGAATACGCGGCTGGAACTTGAACGCTCCAAAAGACCGAAGAACTACGCGGCTGGGACTTGTACGCTCGACGAGACCGAAGCAATACGCTGCTGGAACTTGTACGCTCGACGAGACCGAAGCAACGCGCTGTTGAAACTTGTACGCATAACGAGACCGAAGATTCACGCGGCTGAAACTTGTACGCACAGCGAGACCGAAGCAACACGCGGCTGGGACTTGTACGCTGCACGAGACCGAAGCAATACGCGGCTGGAACTTGAACGCTCCGAGTGACCGAAGGACTACGCGGCTGGGACTTGTACGCATAACGAGACCAGAGCAATACGCGGCTGGAACTTGTACGCTCGACGAGACCGAAGCAATACACGGCTGGGACTTGTACGCATAACGAGACCAAAGCAATACGCGGTTGGAACTTGTACGTTCGACGAGACCGAAGCAATACACGGCTGGGACTTGTACGCATAACGAGACCAAAGCAATACGCGGTTGGAACTTGTACGTTCGACGAGACCGAAGCAACACGCGGCTGGGACTTGTACGCTGCACGAGACCGAAGCAATACGCGGCTGGAACTTGAACGCTCCGAGTGACCGAAGGACTACGCGTCTGGGACTTGTACGCATAACGAGACCAAAGCAATACGCGGCTGGAACTTGTACGCTCGACGAGACCGAAGCAATACGAGGCTGGAACTTGTACGCGTAACGAGACCGAAGCAATACGCGGCTGGAACTTGAACGCATAACGAGACCGAAGCAACACGCAGCTGGGGCTTGTACCCATAGCGATACCGAAGCAATACGCGGCTGCGACTTGTACGCTCCACGAGACCGAAGCAATACGCGGCTGAAACTTGTACGCATAACGAGACCGAAGCAATACGCGGCTGGAACTTGAACGCTCCAAGAGACCGAAGGACTACGCGGCTGGGACTTGTACGCATAACGAGACCAAAGCAATACGCGGCTGGAACTTGCACGCGTAACGAGACCGAAGCAATACCGGGCTGGAACTTGTACGCTTGACGAGACCGAAGCAATACGCGGCTGGAACTGGCACGTATAACGAGACCGAAGCATTATGCGGCTTGGTCATGTACGCTCGACGAGACCGAAGCAATACGCGGCTGGAACTTGCACGCATAACGAGTCCGAAGCAACACGCGGCTGGAACTTGATCGCATAACGAGACCCAAGCAACACGCAGCTGGGACTTGTACGCATAGCGATACCGAAGCAATACGCGGCTGGGACTTGTACGCTCCACGAGGCGGAGCAATACGCGGCTGGGACTTGTACGCGGCACGAGACCGAAGCAATACGCGGCTGGAACTTGAACGCTCGAAGAGACCGAAGGATTCCGCAGCTGGGACTTGTATGCTCGACGAGACCGAAGCAATACGAGGCTGGAACTTGTACGCGTAACGAGACCGAAGCAATACGCGGCTGGAACTTGAACGCTCGAAGAGACCGGAGGACTACGCGGCTGGGAATTGTATGCTCGACGAGACCGAAGCAATACGCGGCTGGAACTTGTACGCGTAACGAGACCGAAGCAATACGCGGCTGGAACTTGAACGATCGAAGAGACCGCAGGACTACGCGGCTGGGACTTGTACACATAACGATACCGAAGCAGTACGCTGCTGGGACTTGTACGCGTAACGAGACCGAAGCAATACGCGGCTGGAACTTGAACGATCGAAGAGACCGCAGGACTACGAGGCTGGGACTTGTACACATAACGATACCGAAGCAGTACGCTGCTGGGACTTGTTCGCATAACGAGACCAAAGCAATACGCGACTGGAAATTGTACGCGTAACGACACCGAGGCAATACGCGGCTGGAACTTGAACGCTCGAAGAGCCCGAAGGATGACGCGGCTGGAACTTGTACGCATAACGAGACCAAAGCAATACCCGGCTGGAACTTGTAAGCTCGACGAGACCGAAGCAATACGCGGCTGGAACTTGTACGCTAGACGAGACCGAAGGAATACGCGGCTGGAACTTGTACGCATAACGAGACCGAAGCAATACGCGGCTGAGACTTGTACGCTCCACGAGACCGAAACAATACGCGGCTGTAACTTGTACGCTCCACGAGACCGAAGCAATACGCGGCTGGAACTTGAACGCTCCAAGAGACCGAAGCAATACCCGGCTATAACTTGTACGCTTGACGAGACGGAAGCAATACGCGTCTGGAACTGGCACGCATAACGAGACCGAAGCATTACTCGGCTGGACCTTGCACGCATAACGAGACCGACGCAATACGCGGCTGGGACTTGTACGCTCGACGAGACCGAAGCAATACGCGGCTGGAACTGGCACGCATAACGAGACCGAAGCATTACGCGGCTGGAACTTGCACGCATAACGAGACCGAAGCAATACCCGGCTGGGGCTTGCACGCATAACGAGGCCGAAGCAATACGCGGCTGGGACTTGCACTCACAACGAGACCGAAGCATTACGCGGCTGGAACTTGTACGCATAACGAGACCGAAGCAATACGCAGCTGGAACTTGTACTCTCGACGAGACCGAAGTAATACGCGGCTGGGACTTGTACGCATAACGAGACCAAAGCAATACGCGGCTGGAACTTGTACGCTCGTCGAGACCGAAGGAATACGCGGCTGGAACTTGCACGCATAACGAGACCGAAGCAACGCGCTGCTGGAAATTGTTCGCTCGACGAGACCGAAGCAATACGCGGCTGGGACTTGTACGCCTACCGAGACCGAAGCAATACAAGGCTGGGACTTGTACGCATAACGAGACCGAAGCATTACGCGGCTGGAACTTGTACGCATATCGAGACCGAAGCAATACGCGGCTGGGACTTGTACGCATAGCGAGACCGAACCAACACGCGGCTGAAACTTGTACGCGTAACGAGACCGAAGCAATACGGAGCTGGAACTTGAACGCTCGAAGAGACCGAAGGAATACGCGGCTGGGACTTGTACGCTCGACGAGACCGAAGCAATACGCTGCTGGAACTTGTACGCTCGACGAGACCGAAGCAACGCGCTGTTGAAACTTGTACGCATAACGAGACCGAAGAATCACGCGGCTGAAACTTGTACGGACAGCGAGACCGAAGCAACACGCGGCTGGGACTTGTACGCTGCACGAGACCGAAGCAATACTCGGCTGGAACTTGAACGTTCCGAGTGACCGAAGGACTACGCGGCTGGGACTTGTACGCATAACGAGACCAAAGCAATACTGGGCTGGAACTTGTACGCTCGACGAGACCGAAGCAATACACGGCTGGGACTTGTACGCATAACGAGACCAAAGCAATACGCGGCTGGAACTTGTACGCTTGACGAGACCGAAGCAATACGCCGCTGGAACTGGCACGCATAACGAGACCGAAGCATTACGCGGCTGGAACATGCACGCATAACGAGACCGAAGTAATACGCGGCTGGAACTTGTACGCTCGACGAGACCGAAGCAATACGAGGCTGAAACTTGTACGCGTAACGAGACCGAAGCAATACGCGGCCGGAACTTGAACGCTCGAAGAGACCGAAGGACTACGCGGCTGGGACTTGTACGCTCCACGAGACCGAAGCAATACACGGTTGGGACTTGTACGCATAACGAGACCGAAGCAATACGCGGCTGGGTCTTGTACGTTCGACGAGACCGAAGCCATACGCGGCTGGAACTTGCACGCATAACGAGACCGAAGTAATACGCGGCCGGGACTTGCACGCATAACGAGACCGAAGCAATACGCGGCTGGAACTTGTACTTATAACGAGACCGAAGCATTACGCGGCTGGAGCTTATACGCATAACGAGACCGAAGCAACACGCGGCTGGAACTTGTACGTATAGTGAGACTGAAGCAACACGCGGCCGGGACTTGTACGCGGCACGCGACCGAAGCAATACGCGGCTGGAACTTGAACGCTCGAAGAGACCGAAGGACTACGCGGCTGGGACTTGTACGCTCCACGAGACCGAAGCAATACACGGTTGAGACTTGTACGCATAACGAGACCGAAGCAATACGCGGCTGGAACTGGCACCCATAACGAGACCGAAGCATTACGCGGCTGGAACTTGCACGCATAACGAGACCGAAGCATTACGCGGCTGGAACTTGCACGCATAACGAGACCGAAGCAATACGCGGCCGGAACTTGTACGCTGGACGAGACCGAAGCAATACGCGGCTGAAACTTGTATGCTCGACGAGACCGAAGCAATACGCTGCTGGTACTTGTACGCATAGGAGACCGAAGCAATACGCGGCAGGAGCTTCTACGTATGCGCGGTCAAAGCAATACGAAGCTGGAACTTGTACGCTCGACGAGACCGAAGCAACAAGCGGCTGGAACTTGTACGCATTACGACAGCGATGCAATACACGGTTGGGACTTGTTCGCTCGACGAGACCGAAGCAATACGCGGCTGGAACTTGCACGCATAACGAGACCGAAGTAATACGCGGCAGGGACTTGCACGCATAACGAGACCGAAGCAATACGCGGCTGGGACTTATACACTCCACGAGACCGAAGCAATACACGGCTGGGACTTGTACGCTCGACGAGACCGAAGCAATACGCGGCTGGAACTGGCACGCATAACGAGACCGAAGCAAGACACGGCTGGGTCTTTTACGCATAACGAGACCAAGGCAACACGCGGCTGGGACTTATACTCTCCACTAGTCCGAAGCAATACACGGCTGGGACTTGTACGCGTAACGAGACCGAAGCAATACGCTGCTGGAACTTGTTCGCTCGACGACACCGAAGTAATACGCGGCTGGATCGTGCACGCATAACGAGACCGAAGCAATACGCGGCTGGAACTTGTACGCTCGACGAGACCGAAGCAATACGCGGCTGAGGCTTGTACGCTCCACGAGAGCGAAGCAATACGCGGCTGGGACTGGTACGCGTAACGAGACTAAAGCAATACGCGGCTGGGACTTGTACGCTCGACGAGACCGAAGCAACGCGCTGCTGAAACTTGTACGCATAACGAGACCGAAGCATCACGCGGCTGGAACTTGTACGCATAGCGAGACCGAAGTAACACGACGCTGGGACTTGTACGCTGCACGAGACCGAAGCAATACGCGGCTGGAACTTGAACGCTCCAAGAGACCGAAGCAATACCCGGCTATAACTTGTACGCTTGACGAGACCGAAGCAATACGCGGCTGGAACTGGCACGCATAACGAGACCGAAGCATTACTCGGCTGGAACTTGCACGCATAACGAGACCGACGCAATACGCGGCTGGGACTTGAACGCTCGACGAGACCGAAGCAATACGCGGCTGGAACTGGCACGCATAACGAGACCGAAGCATTACGCGGCTGGAACTTGCACGCATAACGAGACCGAAGCAATACCCGGCTGGGACTTGTACGCGTAACGAGACCGAAGCAATACGCTGCTGGAACTTGATCGCTCGACGACACCGAAGCAATACGCGGCTGGATCGTGCACGCATCACGAGACCGAAGCAATACGCGGCTGGAACTTGTACGCGTAACGAGGCCGAAGCAATACGCGGCTGGAACTTGAACGCTCGAAGAGATCGAAGGACTACGCGGCTGGGACTTGTACGCTCCACGGGACCGAAGCAATACACGGTTGGGACTTGTACGCATAACGAGACCGAAGCAATACGCGGCTGAGGCTTGTACGCTCCACGAGACCGAAACAATACGCGGCTGTAACTTGTACGCTCCACGAGACCGAAGCAATACGCGGCTGGAACTTGAACGCTCCAACAGACCGAAGCAATACCCGGCTATAACTTGTACGCTTGACGAGACCGAAGCAATACGCGGCTGGGACTTGTACGCGTAACGAGACCGAAGCAATACGCTGCTGGAACTTGTTCGCTCGACGACACCGAAGCAATACGCGGCTGGATCGTGCACGCATCACGAGACCGAAGCAATACGCGGCTGGAACTTGTACGCGTAACGAGGCCGAAGCAATACGCGGCTGGAACTTGAACGCTCGAAGAGATGGAAGGACTACGCGGCTGGGACTTGTACGCTCCACGAGACCGAAGCAATACACGGTTGGGACTTGTACGCATAACGAGACCGAAGCAATACGCGGCTGAGACTTGTACGCTCCACGAGACCGAAACAATACGCGGCTGTAACTTGTACGCTCCACGAGACCGAAGCAATACGCGGCTGGAACTTGCACGCATAACGAGACCGAAGCATTACTCGGCTGGAACTTGCACGCATAACGAGACCGACGCAATACGCGGCTGGGACTTGTACGCGTGACGAGACCGAAGCAATACGCGGCTGGAACTGGCACGCATAACGAGACCGATGCATTACGCGGCTGGAACTTGCACGCATAACGAGACCGAAGCCACACGCGGCTGGAACTTGTAACGCTGGCACTGAAGGTGCACCGGTTAGGTGGCGCCGGGCGCCGCAGTGCCACGTGCGAGTCTCGTCCCGCGGACAGTGGTTGCTCGGAGCGCTGATTGGTCCGAGGATAGTTCGAGAGAAAGAAGACGATTTCGTTTAATGTATTTTATTTAAATCCTATTTAACATAATAATTAATGGTCTTGCGGCTCGCTGTTCCGCCGGTCGACGTTAGCGTATCTGCAAGAACATTCACAAAGGGATAATATATTTTATACAATAACGAGGATTAGGTATAGCTTTAACGAATTATGCGCAAATATAACTTTAAGAGAACGATGCGTGAATATAATTTTAAGAGAACGATGCGTGAATATAATTTTAAGAGAACTATGCGCGAATATAACGACGTTTGTTCCGCTGGAGCGCGCGGGCTCCTTTCGCAATAATTATTTCGCCCTAGGAGTTGTGGGTCTCATCCCACAACCACGTGGAGATTCGTCTCGGTTCGCATTGCGTTATCGCAATCTTGAAGCCCGAGAGAACTCGTCGAAACTGCGTTTTTCGTCCTTATTTGTATGGCTCTGTGCCGACGTTCAGCCGCGCGAAAGCGCGGTCGCCGCTCGGCGGCGCGTAGCGGTGGTACCGCGAGTTATGTACGCGCGATTTTGACAGCGGGAAACGGCAGGCGTAAACCGCCGCATAGCGGTCCGTTAGTGACGTCCCGTCACAAACTTGTACGCATAACGAGACCGAAGCAAGACACGGCTGGGTCTTTTACGCATAACGAGACCGAGGCAACACGCGGCTGGAACTTGTACGCCTAGCGAGACCGAAGCAACACGCGGCTGGAACTTGAACGCTCGAAGAGACCGAAGGATTACGCGGCTGGGACTTGTATGCTCGACGAGACCGAAGCAGTACGCGGCTGGAACTTGAACGGTCGAAGAGACCGAAGGACTACGCGGCTGGGACTTGTACGCTCCACGAGACCGAAGCAATACACGGCTGGGACTTGTACGATCCACGAGACCGAAGCAATACACGGCTGGGACTTGTACGCGTAACGAGACCGAAGCAATACGCGGCTGGAGCTTGTACGCTGGACGAGACCGAAGCAATACGCGGCTGGAACTTGCACGCATAACGAGACCGAAGCAACACGCGGCTGGGACTTGTACGCATAGCGATACCGAAGCAATACGCGGCTGGGACTTGTACGCTCCACGAGACCGAAGCAATACCCGGCTATAACTTGTACGCTTGACGACACCGAAGCAATACGCGGCTGGAACTGGCACGCATAACGAGACCGAAGCATTACGCGGCTGGAACTTGCACGCATAACGAGACCGAAGCAATACGCGGCTGGGTCTTGTACGCTCGACGAGACCGAAGCAATACGCGGCTGGAACTTGTACGCATAACGAGACTGAAGCAACACGCGGCTGGGTCTTGTACGCTAGACGAGACCGAAGCAATACGCGGCTGGAACTTGTACGCATAGCGAGACCGAAGCAACACGCAGCTGGGACTTGTACGCATAGCGATACCGAAGCAATACGCGGCTGGAACTTGAACGCTCCAAGAGACCGAAGCAATACGCGGCTGAAACTTGTACGCGTAACGAGACCGAAGCAATACGCGGCTGGAACTTGAACGCTCGAAGAGACCGAAGGACTACGCGGCTGGGACTTGTACGCTCCACGAGACCGAAGCAACACACGGTTGAGACTTGTACGCATAACGAGACCGAAGCAATACGCGGCTGGAACTTGCACGCATAACGAGACCGAAGCATTACTCGGCTGGAACTTGCACGCATAACGAGACCGACGCAATACGCGGCTGGGACTTGTACGCTCGACGAGACCGAAGCAATACGCGTCTGGAACTGGCACGCATAACGAGACCGAAGCATTACGCGGCTGGAACTTGCACGCATAACGAGACCGAAGCAATACCCGGCTGGGACTTGTACGCGTAACGAGACCGAAGCAATACGCTGCTGGAACTTGAACGCTCGAAGAGATCGAAGGACTACGCGGCTGGGACTTGTACGCTCCACGAGACCGAAGCAATACACGGTTGGGACTTGTACGCATAACGAGACCGAAGCAATACGCGGCTGAGACTTGTACGCTCCACGAGACCGAAACAGTACGCGGCTGTAACTTGTACGCGTAACGAGACCGAAGCATTACGTGGCTGGAACTTGCACGCATAACGAGACCGAAGCCACACGCGGCTGGAACTTGTACGCATAACGAGACCGAAGCAAGACACGGCTGGGTCTTTTACGCGTAACGAGACCGAGGCAACACGCGGCTGGGACTTACACTCTCCACTAGTCCGAAGCAATACACGGCTGGGACTTGTACGCGTAACGAGACCGAAGCAATACGCTGCTGGAACTTGTACGCTCAACGAGACCGAAGCAATACGCGGCTGAAACTTGTACGCATAACGAGACCGAAGCATCACGCGGCTGGAACCTGTACGCATAGCGAGACGAAGTAACACGAGGCTGGGACCTGTACGCTGCACGAGACCGAAGCAATACGCGGCTGGAACTGGCACGCATAACGAGACCGAAGCATTACGCGGCTGGAACTTGCACGCATAACGAGAACGAAGTAATACGCGGCTGGAACTTGAACGCTCGACGAGACCGAAGCAATACGCGGCTGTAACTTGTACGCGTAACGAGACCGAAGCAATACGCGTCTGGAACTTGAACGCTCGAAGAGACCGAAGGACTACGCGGCTGGGACTTGTACGCTCCACGAGACCGAAGCAATACACGGTTGGGACATGTACGCATAACGAGACCGAAGCAATACGCGGCTGGGTCTTGTACGCTCGACGAGACCGAAGCAATACGCGGCTGGAACTTGCACGCATAACGAGACCGAAGCAACACGCGGCTGGAACTTGATCGCATAACGAGACCGAAGTAATACGCGGCTGGAACTTGTACGCTCGACGAGACCGAAGCAATACGCGGCCGGAACTTGTACGCGTAACGAGACCGAAGCAATACGCGGCTGGAACTTGAACGCTCGAAGAGACCGAAGGACTACGCGGCTGGGACTTGTACGCTCCCCGAGACCAAAGCAATACGCGGCTGGAACTTGCACGCATAACGAGACCGAAGCATTACTCGGCTGGAACTTGCACGCATAACGAGACCGACGCAATACGCGGCTGGGACTTGTACGCTCGACGGGACCGAAGCAATACGCGGCTGGAACTGGCACGCATAACGAGACCGAAGCATTACGTGGCTGGAACTTGCACGCATAACGAGACCGAAGCCACACGCGGCTGGAACTTGTACGCATAACGAGACCGAAGCAAGACACGGCTGGGTCTTTTACGCGTAACGAGACCGAGGCAACACGCGGCTGGGACTTACACTCTCCACTAGTCCGAAGCAATACACGGCTGGGACTTGTACGCGTAACGAGACCGAAGCAATACGCTGCTGGAACTTGTTCGCTCGACGACACCGAAGCAATACGCGGCTGGATCGTGCACGCATAACGAGACCGAAGCAATACGCGGCTGGAACTTGTACGCTCGACGAGACCGAAGCAATACGCGGCTGAGGCTTGTACGCTCGACGAGACCGAAGCAACGCGCTGCTGAAACTTGTACGCATAACGAGACCGAAGCATCACGCGGCTGGAACCTGTACGCATAGCGAGACCGAAGTAACACGAGGCTGGGACTTGTACGCTGCACGAGACCGAAGCAATACGCGGCTGGAACTGGCACGCATAACGAGACCGAAGCATTACGCGGCTGGAACTTGCACGCATAACGAGAACGAAGTAATACGCGGCTGGAACTTGTACGCTCGACGAGACCGAAGCAATACGCGGCTGGAACTTGTACGCGTAACGAGACCGAAGCAATACGCGTCTGGAACTTGAACGCTCGAAGAGACCGAAGGACTACGCGGCTGGGACTTGTACGCTCCACGAGACCGAAGCAATACACGGTTGGGACTTGTACGCATAACGAGACCGAAGCAATACGCGGCTGGGTCTTGTACGCTCGACGAGACCGAAGCAATACGCGGCTGGAACTTGCACGCATAACGAGACCGAAGCAACACGCGGCTGGAACTTGATCGCATAACGAGACCGAAGTAATACGCGGCTGGAACTTGTACGCTCGACGAGACCGAAGCAATACGCGGCCGGAACTTGTACGCGTAACGAGACCGAAGCAATACGCGGCTGGAACTTGAACGCTCGAAGAGACCGAAGGACTACGCGGCTGGGACTTGTACGCTCCACGAGACCGAAGCAATACGCGGCTGGAACTTGCACGCATAACGAGACCGAAGCATTACTCGGCTGGAACTTGCACGCATAACGAGACCGACGCAATACGCGGCTGGGACTTGTACGCTCGACGGGACCGAAGCAATACGCGGCTGGAACTGGCACGCATAACGAGACCGAAGCATTACGTGGCTGGAACTTGCACGCATAACGAGACCGAAGCCACACGCGGCTGGAACTTGTACGCATAACGAGACCGAAGCAAGACACGGCTGGGTCTTTTACGCGTAACGAGACCGAGGCAACACGCGGCTGGGACTTACACTCTCCACTAGTCCGAAGCAATACACGGCTGGGACTTGTACGCGTAACGAGACCGAAGCAATACGCTGCTGGAACTTGTTCGCTCGACGACACCGAAGCAATACGCGGCTGGATCGTGCACGCATAACGAGACCGAAGCAATACGCGGCTGGAACTTGTACGCTCGACGAGACCGAAGCAATACGCGGCTGAGGCTTGTACGCTCGACGAGACCGAAGCAACGCGCTGCTGAAACTTGTACGCATAACGAGACCGAAGCATCACGCGGCTGGAACCTGTACGCATAGCGAGACCGAAGTAACACGAGGCTGGGACTTGTACGCTGCACGAGACCGAAGCAATACGCGGCTGGAACTGGCACGCATAACGAGACCGAAGCATTACGCGGCTGGAACTTGCACGCATAACGAGAACGAAGTAATACGCGGCTGGAACTTGTACGCTCGACGAGACCGAAGCAATACGCGGCTGGAACTTGTACGCGTAACGAGACCGAAGCAATACGCGTCTGGAACTTGAACGCTCGAAGAGACCGAAGGACTACGCGGCTGGGACTTGTACGCTCCACGAGACCGAAGCAATACACGGTTGGGACTTGTACGCATAACGAGACCGAAGCAATACGCGGCTGGGTCTTGTACGCTCGACGAGACCGAAGCAATACGCGGCTGGAACTTGCACGCATAACGAGACCGAAGCAACACGCGGCTGGAACTTGATCGCATAACGAGACCGAAGCAATACGCAGCTGGGACTTGTACGCATAGCGATACCGAAGCAATACGCGGCTGGGACTTGTGCGCTCCACGAGACCGAAGCAATACGCGGCTGGAACTGGCACGCATAACGAGACCGAAGCATTACGCGGCTGGAACTTGCACGCATAACGAGACCGAAGCCACACGCGGCTGGAACTTGTACGCATAACGAGACCGAAGCAAGACACGGCTGGGTCTTTTACGCGTAACGAGACCGAGGCAACACGCGGCTGGGACTTATACTCTCCACTAGTCCGAAGCAATACACGGCTAGGACTTGTACGCATAACGAGACCATAGCAATACGCGGCTGGAACTTGAACGCTCCAAGAGATCGAAGCAATACCCGGCTATAACTTGTACGCTAGACGAGA
Organism: Stelis phaeoptera; assembly: GCA_943735885.1. NCBI lineage: Eukaryota > Metazoa > Arthropoda > Insecta > Hymenoptera > Megachilidae > Stelis > Stelis phaeoptera. The sequence goes on along the minus strand of OX030934.1, from coordinate 8,013,357 downwards.
CCGAAGCAATACGCGGCTGGAACTGGCACGCATAACGAGACCGAAGCATTACGCGGCTGGAACTTGCACGCATAACGAGACCGAAGTAATACGCGGCTGGAACTTGTACGCTCGACGAGACCGAAGCAATAGGCGGCTGGAACTTTTTCGCGTAACGAGACCGAAGCAATACGCGGCTGGAACTTGAACGCTCGAAGAGACCGAAGGACTACGCGGCTGGGACTTGTACGCTCCACGAGACCGAAGCAATACACGGTTGGGACTTGTACGCATAACGAGACCGAAGCAATACGCGGCTGGGTCGTGCACGCATCACGACACCGAAGCAATACGCGGCTGGAACTTGTACGCGTAATGAGGCCGAAGCAATACGCGGCTGGAACTTGAACGCTCGAAGAGATCGAAGGACTACGCGGCTGGGACTTGTACGCTCCACGAGACCGAAGCAATACACGGTTGGGACTTGTACGCATAACGAGACCGAAGCAATACGCGGCTGAGACTTGTACGCTCCACGAGACCGAAACAGTACGCGGCTGTAACTTGTACGCTCCACGAGACCGAAGCAATACGCGGCTGGAACTTGCACGCATAACGAGACCGAAGCATTACTCGGCTGGAACTTGCACGCATAACGAGACCGACGCAATACGCGGCTGGGACTTGTACGCTCGACGGGACCGAAGCAATACGCGGCTGGAACTGGCACGCATAACGAGACCGAAGCATTACGCGGCTGGAACTTGCACGCATAACGAGACCGAAGCAACACGCGCCTGGAACTTGATCGCATAACGAGACCGAAGCAACACGCAGCTGGGACTTGTACGCATAGCGATACCGAAGCAATACGCGGCTGGAACTTGAACGCTCGAAGAGACCGAAGGACTACGCGGCTGGGACTTGTACGCATAACGAGACCGAAGCAATACGCGGCTGGAACTCGTGTGCTAAACGGGACTAAAGCGATACGCGGCTGGAATTTGCATGCTCGACGAGACCGAAGCAATACGTGCCTGGAACTTGTACGCTCGACGAGACCGAAACAATACACGGCTGGGACTTGTACGCATAACGAGACCGAAGCAATACGCGGCTGGGTCTTGTACGCTCGACGAGACCGAAGCAATACGCGGCTGGAACTTGTACGCATAACGAGACCGAAGCAACACGCGGCTGGGTCTTGTACGCTCGACGAGACCGAAGCAATACGCGGCTGGAACTTGCACGCATAACGAGACCGAAGCAATACGAAGCTGGAACATGTACGCTCGACGAGACCGAAGCAACAAGCGGCTGGATCTTGTACGCATTACGACAACGATGCAATACACGGTTGGGACTTGTTCGCTCGACGAGACCGAAGCAATACGCGGCTGGATCTTGTACGCTCGACGAGACCGAAGCAATACGCGGCTGGGAATTATACGCGTAACGATACCGAAGCAATGCGCGGCTGGGACTTGAACGCATAACGAGACCTAAGCAATACGCGGCTGGGACTTGTACGCTAGACGAGACCGAAGCAATACGCGGCTGGGTCTTGTACGCTCGACGAGACCGAAGCAATACGCGGCTGGAACTTGCACGCATAACGAGACCGAAGCAACACGCGCCTGGAACTTGATCGCATAACGAGACCGAAGCAACACGCAGCTGGGACTTGTACGCATAGCGATACCGAAGCAAAACGCGGCTGGAACTTGAACGCTCCAAGAGACCGAAGCAATACGCGGCTGAAACTTGTACGCGTAACGAGACCGAAGCAATACGCGGCAGGAACTTGAACGCTCGAAGAGACCGAAGGACTACGCGGCTGGGACTTGTACGCTCCACGAGACCGAAGCAATACACGGCTGGGACTTGTACGCGTAACGAGACCGAAGCAACACGCGGCTGGGTCTTGTACGCTCGACGAGACCGAAGCAATACGCAGCTGGAACTTGTACGCTCCACGAGACCGAAGCAATACACCGCTGGGACTTGTACGCGTAACGCGACCGAAGCAATACGCTGCTGGAGCTTGTACGCTGGACGAGACCGAAGCAATACGCGGCTGAAACTTGTATGCTCGACGAGACCGAAGCAATACGCGGCTGGAACTTGTACGCTCGACGAGACCGAAGGAATACGCGGCTGGGACTTGTACGCATAACGAGACCAAAGCAATACGCGGCTGGGACTTGTACGCTCGACGAGACCGAAGAAATACGCGGCTGGAACTTGCACGGATAACGAGACCGAAGCAATACGCGGCTGGAACTTGCACGCATAACGAGACCGAAGCATTACGCGGCTGGGACTTGTACGCATAACGGGACCGAAGCAATACGCGGCTGGAACTTGCACGCATACCGAGACCGACGCAACACGCGGCTGGGACTTGTTCGCTCGACGAGACCGATTCAATACCCAAGTGGGACTTGTACGCTCGACGAGACCGAAGCAATACGCGGCTGGAGCTTGTACGCTCGACGAGACCGAAGCAACGCGCTGCTGGAACTTGTTCACATAACGAGACCGAAGCAATACGCAGCTGGAACTTGCACGCATAACGAGACCGAAGTAATACGCGGCTGGGACTTGTACGCTCCACGAGGCCGAAGCAATACGCGGCTGGGACTTGTACTTATAACGAGACCGAAGCATTACGCGACTGGAGCTTATACGCATAACGAGACCGAAGCAACACGCGGCTGGAACTTGTACGCATAGCGAGGTCGAAGCAACACGCGGCTGGGACTTGTACGCGGCACGAGACCGAAGCAATACGCGGCTGGAACTTGAACGCTCGAAGAGACCGAAGGATTACGCGGCTGGGACTGCTATGCTCGACGAGACCGAATCAATTCGCGGCTGGAACTTGTACGCTCCACGAGACCGAAGCAATACACGGCTGGGACTTGTACGCGTAACGAGACCGAAGCAATACGCGGCTGGAGCTTGTACGCTGGACGAGACCGAAGCAATACGCGGCTGAAACTTGTATGCTCGACGAGACCGAAGCAATACGCTGCTGGTACTTGTACGCATAGGAGACCGAAGCAATACGCGGCAGGAGCTTCTACGTATGCGCGGTCAAAGCAATACGAAGCTGGAACATGTACGCTCGACGAGAGCGAAGCAATACGCGGTTGGAACTTGTACGCTCGACGAGACCGAAGCAATACGCGGCTGGGACTTGTACGCATAACGAGACCGAAGCAATACGCGGCTGAGACTTGAACGCATAACGAGAGCGAAGCAATACGCGGCTGGGACTTGTACGCTCGAAGAGACCGAAGCAATACGCGGCTGGGACATGTACGCTCGACGACACCGAATAAATACGCGGCTGGAACTTGTACGCATTAGGAAACCAAAGAAATACGCGGCTGGAACTTGTCCGCTCGACGAGACCGAAGCAATACGCGGTTGGGACTTGTACGCATAACGAGGCCGAAGCAATACGCGGCAGGAACTTGCACGCATAACAAGTCCGAGGCATTATCCGGCTGCAACTTGTACGCTTGACGGGACCGAAGCAATACGCGGCTGGGACTTTTACGCTCGACGAGACCGATGGAATACTCGGCTGGGACTTGTACGCTCGAAGAGACCGAAGCAATACGCGGCTGGAACTTGTACGCATTAGGAGACCAAATCAATACGCGGCTGGGACTTGTACGCTCGACGAGAGCGAAGCAACACGCGGCTGGAACTTGTACGCTCGACGAGACCGAAGCAATACGCGGCCGGGACTTGTACGCATAACGAGACCGAAGCAATTCCCGGCTGGGACTTGTACGCTCGACGAGAGCGAAGCAATACGCGGCTGGAACTTTTACGAATAACGAGACCGAAGCATTACGCGGCTGGAACTTGCACGCATAACGAGACTGAAGCAACACGCGGCTGGGACTTGTACGCTTGACGAGAGCGAAGCAATACGCGGCTGGAACTTGTACGCTCGACGAGACCGAAGCAATACGCGGCCGGGACTTGTACGCATAACGAGACCGAAGCAATTCCCGGCTGGGACTTGTACGCTCGACGAGAGCGAAGCAATACGCGGCTGGAACTTGTACGCTCGACGAGACCGAAGCAACACCCGCCTGGAACTTGTACGCTTGACGTGACCGAGGTAATACGCGTCTGGGACTTGTACGCATAACGAGACCGAAGCAATACGCGGCTGGAGCTTGTACGCTCGACGAGACCGAAGGAATACTCGGCTGGGACTTGTACGCATAACGAGACCAAAGCAATACTCGGCTGGAACTTGTGCGCTGGACGAGACCGAAGCAATACGCGGCTGGGACTTGTACGCATAACGAGACCGAAGCAATACGCGGCTGGAACTTGTACGCTCGACGAGACCAAAGCAATACGCGGCTCGGACTTGTACGCTCGACGAGAGCGAAGCAATACGCGGCTGGAACTTGTACGCTCGACGAGACCGAAGCAATACGCGGCTGGGACTTGTACGCATAACGAGACCGAAGCAATACGCGGCTGAGACTTGAACGCATAACGAGAGCGAAGCAATACGCGGCTGGGACTTGTACGCTCGAAGAGACCGAAGCAATACGCGGCTGGGACATGTACGCTCGACGACACCGAATAAATACGCGGCTGGAACTTGTACGCATTAGGAAACCAAAGAAATACGCGGCTGGAACTTGTCCGCTCGACGAGACCGAAGCAATACGCGGCTGGGACTTGTACGCATAACGAGGCCGAAGCAATACGCGGCAGGAACTTGCACGCATAACAAGTCCGAGGCATTATCCGGCTGCAACTTGTACGCTTGACGGGACCGAAGCAATACGCGGCTGGGACTTTTACGCTCGACGAGACCGATGGAATACTCGGCTGGGACTTGTACGCTCGAAGAGACCGAAGCAATACGCGGCTGGAACTTGTACGCATTAGGAGACCAAATCAATACGCGGCTGGGACTTGTACGCTCGACGAGAGCGAAGCAACACGCGGCTGGAACTTGTACGCATTAGGAAACCAAAGAAATACGCGGCTGGAACTTGTCCGCTCGACGAGACCGAAGCAATACGCGGCTGGGACTTGTACGCATAACGAGGCCGAAGCAATACGCGGCTGGAAATTGCACGCATAACAAGTCCGAGGCATTATCCGGCTGCAACTTGTATGCTCGACGAGACTGAAGCAATACGCGGCTGGAACTTGGACGCTCGACGAGACCGAAGCAATACGCGGCTGGGACTTGTACGCTCGACGACACCGAAGAAATACTCGGTTGGAACTTGTACGCATTAGGAGACCAAAGCAATACGCGGCTGGGACTTGTACGCTCGACGAGAGCGAAGCAATACGCGGCTGGAACTTGTACGCTCGACGAGACCGAAGCAATACGCGGCTGGAACTTGCACGCATAACAAGACCGCGGCATTATCCGGCTGAAACTTGTACGCATAACGAGAGCGAAGCAATACGCGGCTGGGACTTGTACGCACGAAGAGACCGAAGCAATACGCGGCTGGAACTTGTACGCATTAGGAGACCAAAGCAATACGCGGCTGGGACTTGTACGCTCGACGAGAGCGAAGCAATACGCGGCTGGAACTTGTACGCTCGACAAGACCGAAGCAATACGCGGCTGGGACTTGTACGCATAACGAGACCGAAGGAATACGCGGCTGGGACTTGTGCGCATAACGAGACAGCAGTTACCCGCGCCTGGGACCTGTACGCTCGACGAGACCGAAGCAATACGCGGCTGGAACTTGTACGCTCGACGAGACCGAAGGAATACTCGGCTGGGACTTGTACGCATAACGAGACCAAAGCAATACTCGGCTGGAACTTGTGCGCTGGACGAGGCCGAAGCAATACGCGGCTGGGACTTGTACGCATAACGAGACCGAAGCAATACGCGGCTGGAGCTTGTACGCTCGACGAGACCGAAGAAATACGCGGCTGTGACTTGTACGCATAACGAGACCGAAGCAATTCCCGGCTGGGACTTGTACGAATAACGAGACAGCAGCTACCCGCGCCTGGGACTTGTACGCTCGACGTGACCGAAGCAATACGCGGCTGGAACTTGTACGCTCGATGAGACCGAAGCAACTCGCGGCTGGAACTTGTGTGCTCGACGAGACCGCAGCAATACGTGGCTGGAACTTGTACGAATAACGAGACCGAAGCATTTCGCGGCTGGAACTTGCACGCATAACGAGACTGAAGCAACACGCGGCTGGAACTTGTACGCTCGACGAGACCGAAGCAATACGCGGCTGGAACTTGTGTGCTCGACGAGACCGCAGCAATTCGTGGCTGGAACTTGTACGCTCGACGAGACCGAATCAATACGCGGCTGGTACTTGAACGCATAACGAGACCGAATCAATACGCGGCTGGTACTTGTACGCATAACGAGACCGAAGCAATTCCCGGCTGGGACTTGTACGCATAAAGAGACAGCAGCTATCCGCGCCTGGGACTTGTACGCTCGACGAGACCCAAGCAATACGCGGCTGGAACTTGTACGCATAACGAGATCGAAGCAATACCCGGCTGGGACTTGTACGCATAAGGACAGCGAAGCAATCCGCGGCTGGGACTTGTACGCTAGACGAGAGCGAAGCAATACGCGGCTGGAACTTGTACGCTCGACGACACCGAAGAAATACGCGGGTGGAACTTGTACGCATTAGGAGACCAAAGCAATACCCGGCTGGGACTTGTACGCTCGACGCGACCAAAGCAATTCACGGCTGGAACTTGTGTGCTCGACGAGACCGCAGCAATACGTGGCTGGAACTTGTACGAATAACGAGACCGAAGCATTACGCGGCTGGAACTTGCACGCATAACGAGACTGAAGCAACACGCGGCTGGGACTTGTACGCTTGACGAGAGCGAAGCAATACGCGGCTGGAACTTGTACGCTCGACGAGACCGAAGCAATACGCGGCCGGGACTTGTACGCATAACGAGACCGAAGCAATTCCCGGCTGGGACTTGTACGCTAGACGAGAGCGAAGCAATACGCGGCTGGAACTTGCACGCTCGACGACACCGAAGAAATACGCGGGTGGAACTTGTACGCATTAGGAGACCAAAGCAATACCCGGCTGGGACTTGTACGCTCGACGCGACCAAAGCAATTCACGGCTGGAACTTGTGTGCTCGACGAGACCGCAGCAATACGTGGCTGGAACTTGTACGAATAACGAGACCGAAGCATTACGCGGCTGGAACTTGCACGCATAACGAGACTGAAGCAACACGCGGCTGGGACTTGTACGCTTGACGAGAGCGAAGCAATACGCGGCTGGAACTTGTACGCTCGACGAGACCGAAGCAATACGCGGCCGGGACTTGTACGCATAACGAGACCGAAGCAATTCCCGGCTGGGACTTGTACGCTCGACGAGAGCGAAGCAATACGCGGCTGGAACTTGTACGCTCGACGAGACCGCAGCAATACGTGGCTGGAACTTTTACGAATAACGAGACCGAAGCATTACGCGGCTGGAACTTGCACGCATAACGAGACAGCAGCTATCCGCGCCTGGGACTTGTACGCTCGACGAGACCGAAGCAATACGCGGCTGGAGCTTGTACGCTCGACGAGACCGAAGCAATACGCGGCTGGAACTTGTGTGCTCAACGAGACCGCAGCAATACGTGGCTGGAACTTGTACGAGTAACGAGACCGAAGCATTACGCGGCTGGAACTTGCACGCAAAACGAGACTGAAGCAACACGCGGCTGGAACTTGTACGCATAACGAGATCGAAGCAATACCCGGCTGGGACTTGTACGCTCGACGAGACCGAAGCAATACTCGGCTGGAACTTGTGCGCTGGACGAGACCGAAGCAATACGCGGCTGGGACTTGTACGCATAACGAGACCGAAGCAATACGCGGCTGGAACTTGTACGCTCGACGAGACCGAAGCAATTGGCGGCTGGGACTTGTACGCTCGACGACACCGAAGAAATACGCGGTTGGAACTTGTACGCATTAGGAGACCAAAGCAATACGCGGCTCGGACTTGTACGCTCGACGAGAGCGAAGCAATACGCGGCTGGAACTTGTACGCTCGACGAGACCGAAGCAATACGCGGCTGCGACTTGTACGCATAACGAGACCGAAGCAATACGCGGCTGAGACTTGAACGCATAACGAGAGCGAAGCAATACGCGGCAGGAACTTGCACGCATAACAAGTCCGAGGCATTATCCGGCTGCAACTTGTACGCTTGACGGGACCGAAGCAATACGCGGCTGGGACTTGTACGCATAACGAGGCCGAAGCAATACGCGGCTGGAACTTGCACGCATAACAAGTCCGAGGCATTATCCGGCTGCAACTTGTACGCTCGACGAGACTGAAGCAATACGCGGCTGGAACTTGGACGCTCGACGAGACCGAAGCAATACGCGGCTGGGACTTGTACGCTCGACGACACCGAAGAAATACGCGGTTGGAACTTGTACGCATTAGGAGACCAAAGCAATACGCGGCTGGGACTTGTACGCTCGACGAGAGCGAAGCAATACGCGGCTGGAACTTGTACGCTCGACGAGACCGAAGCAATACGCGGCTGGGACTTGTACGCTCGACGAGAGCGAAGCAACACGCGGCTGGAACTTGTACGCATAACGAAACCGAAGCAATACGTGGCTGGAACTTGTACGCATAACGAGACCGAATCAATACGCGGCTGGAACTTGTACGCTCGACGAGACCGAAGCTATCCGCTGCTGGAACTTGTACGCTCCACGAGACCGAAGCAATACGCGGCTGAAACTTGTACGCATAACGAGAGCGAAGCAATACGCGGCTGGGACTTGTACGCACGAAGAGACCGAAGCAATACGCGGCTGGAACTTGTACGCATTAGGAGACCAAAGCAATACGCGGCTGGGACTTGTACGCTCGACGAGAGCGAAGCAATACGCGGCTGGAACTTGTACGCTCGACAAGACCGAAGCAATACGCGGCTGGGACTTGTACGCATAACGAGACCGAAGGAATACGCGGCTGGGACTTGTGCGCATAACGAGACAGCAGTTACCCGCGCCTGGGACTTGTACGCTCGACGAGACCGAAGCAATACGCGGCTGGAACTTGTACGCTCGACGAGACCGAAGGAATACTCGGCTGGGATTTGTACGCATAACGAGACCAAAGCAATACTCGGCTGGAACTTGTGCGCTGGACGAGACCGAAGCAATACGCGGCTGGGACTTGTACGCATAACGAGACCGAAGCAATACGCGGCTGGAGCTTGTACGCCCGACGAGACCGAAGAAATACGCGGCTGTGACTTGTACGCATAACGAGACCGAAGCAATTCCCGGCTGGGACTTGTACGAATAACGAGACAGCAGCTACCCGCGCCTGGGACTTGTACGCTCGACGTGACCGAAGCAATACGCGGCTGGAACTTGTACGCTCGATGAGACCGAAGCAACTCGCGGCTGGAACTTGTGTGCTCGACGAGACCGCAGCAATACGTGGCTGGAACTTGTACGAATAACGAGACCGAAGCATTTCGCGACTGGAACTTGCACGCATAACGAGACTGAAGCAACACGCGGCTGGAACTTGTACGCATAACGAGATCGAAGCAATACACGGCTGGGACTTGTACGCATAACGAGAGCGAAGCAATACGCGGCTGGTACTTGTACGCTCGAAGAGACCGAAGCAATACGCGACTGGAAATTATACGCATTAGGAGACCAAAGCAATACACGGCTGGAAATTGTCCGCTCGACGAGACCGAAGCAATACGCGGCTGGGACTTGTACGCATAACGAGGCCAAAGCAATACGCGGCTGGAACTTGCACGCATAACAAGTCCGAGGCATTATCCGGCTGCAACTTGTACGCTTGACGGGACCGAAGCAATACGCGGCTGCGACTTGTACGCATAACGAGACCGCAGCTATATGCGCCTGGGACATGTACGCTCGACGAGACTGAAGCAATACGCGGCTGGAACTTGGACGCTCGACGAGACCGAAGCAATACGCGGCTGGGACATGTATGCTCGACGACACCGAAGAAATACGCGGCTGGAACTTGTACGCATTAGGAAACCAAAGAAATACGCGGCTGGAACTTGTCCGCTCGACGAGACCGAAGCAATACGCGGCTGGGACTTGTACGCATAACGAGGCCGAAGCAATACGCGGCTGGAACTTGCACGCATAACAAGTCCGAGGCATTATCCGGCTGCAACTTGTACGCTCGACGAGACTGAAGCAATACGCGGCTGGGACTTGTACGCATAACGAGACCGAAGCAATACGCGGCTGGGACTTGTACGCTCGAAGAGTCCGAAGCAATACGCGGCTGGAACTTGTACGCATTAGGAGACCAAATCAATACGCGGCTGGGACTTGTACGCTCGACGAGAGCGAAGCAACACGCGGCTGGAACTTGTACGCATAACGAGACCGAAGCAATACGCGGCTGGAACTTGTCCGCTCGACGAGACCGAAGCAATACGCGGCTGGGACTTGTACGCATAACGAGGCCGAAGCAATACGCGGCTGGAACTTGCACGCTCGACGAGACCGAAGCAATACGCGGCTGGGACTTGTACGCATAACGAGACCGAAGCAATACGCGGCTGAGACTTGAACGCATAACGAGAGCGAAGCAATACGCGGCGGGGACTTGTACGCTCGAAGAGACCGAAGCAATACGCGGCTGGGACATGTACGCTCGACGACACCGAATAAATACGCGGCTGGAACTTGTACGCATTAGGAAACCAAAGAAATACGCGGCTGGAACTTGTCCGCTCGACGAGACCGAAGCAATACGCGGCTGGGACTTGTACGCATAACGAGGCCGAAGCAATACGCGGCTGGAACTTGCACGCATAACAAGTCCGAGGCATTATCCGGCTGCAACTTGTACGCTCGACGAGACTGAAGCAATACGCGGCTGGAACTTGGACGCTCGACGAGACCGAAGCAATACGCGGCTGGGACTTGTTCGCTCGACGACACCGAAGAAATACGCGGTTGGAACTTGTACGCATTAGGAGACCAAAGCAATACGCGGCTGGGACTTGTACGCTCGACGAGAGCGAAGCAATACGCGGCTGGAACTTGTACGCTCGACGAGACCGAAGCAATACGCGGCTGGGACTTGTACGCATAACGAGATCGAAGCAATACGCGGCTGAGACTTGAACGCATAACGAGAGCGAAGCAATACGCGGCTGGGACTTGTACGCTCGAAGAGACCGAAGCAATACGCGACTGGAGCTTGTACGCTCGACGAGACCGAAGCAATACGCGGCTGGGACTTGTACGCATAACGAGACCGAAGCAATACGCGGCTGAGACTTGAACGCATAACGAGAGCGAAGCAATACGCGGCTGGGACTTGTACGCTCGAAGAGACCGAAGCAATACGCGGCTGGAACTTGTACGCATTGGGAGACCAAATCAATACGCGGCTGGGACTTGTACGCTCGACGAGAGCGAAGCAACACGCGGCTGGAACTTGTACGCATAACGAGACCGAAGCAATACGTGGCTGGAACTTGTACGCATAACGAGACCGAATCAATACGCGGCTGGAACTTGTACGCTCGACGAGACCGAAGCTATCCGCTGCTGGAACTTGTACGCTCCTCGAGACCGAAGCAATACGCGGCTGAAACTTGTACGCATAACGAGACCGAAGGAATACGCGGCTGGGACTTGTGCGCATAACGAGACAGCAGTTACCCGCGCCTGGGACTTGTACGCTCGACGAGACCGAAGCAATACGCGGCTGGAACTTGTACGCTCGACGAGACCGAAGCAATACGCGGCAGGAACTTTTACGCTCGACGAGACCGATGGAATACTCGGCTGGGACTTGTACGCATATCGAGACCAAAGCAATACCCGGCTGGGACTATACGCTCGACGAGACCGAAGCAATACGCGGCTGGAACTTGTACGCTCGACGAGACCGAAGCAATACGCGGCTGGGACTTGTACGCATAACGGGACCGAAGCAATACGCGGCTGGAACTTGCACGCATAACAAGACCGAGGCATTATCCGGCTGCAACTTGTACGCTTGACGGGACCGAAGCAATACGCGGCTGGGACTTGTACGCATAACGAAACCGAAGCAATACGCGGCTGGAACTTGTACGCTCGACGAGACCGAAGCTATCCGCTGCTGGAACTTGTACGCTCCACGAGACCGAAGCAATACGAGGCTGGAACTTGTACGCATAACGAGAGCGAAGCAATACGCGGCTGGGACTTGTACGCTCGAAGAGACCGAAGCAATACGCGGCTGGAACTTGTACGCATTAGGAGACCAAAGCAATACGCGGCTGGGACTTGGACGCTCGACGAGAGCGATGCAATACGCAGCTGGAACTTGCACGCTCGACGAGATCGAAGCAATACGCGGCTGGGGCTTGTACACATAACGAGACCGAAGCAATACGCGGCTGGGACTTGTACGCATAACGAGACCGAAGCAATACGAGGCTGGGACTTGTACGCATAACGAGACAGCAGCTATCCGCGCCTGGGACTTGTACGCTCGTCGACACCGAAGCAATACGCGGCTGGAACATGTACGCTCCAGGAGACCGAAGCAATACGCGGCTGGATCTTGTACGCTCGACGAGACCGAAGCAATACGCGGCTGGGACTTGTACGCATAACGAGACCGAAGCAATACGCGCCTGGGACTTGTACGCATAACGAGACCAAAGGAATACGAGGCTGGAACTTGTACGCTCGACGAGACCGCAGCAATACGTGGCTGGAACTTGTACGCATAACGAGACCGAATCAATACGCGGCTGGATCTTGTACGCTCGACGAGACCGAAGCAATACGCGGCTGGAACTTGTACGCTCGACGAGACCGAAGCCATACGCGGCTGGGACTTGTACGCATAACGAGACCGCAGCTATATGCGCCTGGGACATGTACGCTCGACGAGACTGAAGCAATACGCGGCTGGAACTTGTACGCTCGACGAGACCGAAGCAATCCGCGGCTGGAACTTGTACGCTCCACGAGACCGAAGCAATACGCGGCTGGAACTTGTACGCTCGACGAGACCGAAGCAATACGCGGCTGGGACTTGTACGCTCGACGACACCGAAGAAATACGCGGCTGGAACTTGTACGCATAACGAGACCGAATCAATACGCGGCTGGATCTTGTACGCTCGACGAGACCGAAGCAATACGCGGCTGGAACTTGTACGCATAACGAGACCGAAGCAATACGCGGCTGGGACTTGTACGCATAACGAGACCGCAGCTATATGCGCCTGGGACATGTACGCTCGACGAGACTGAAGCAATACGCGGCTGGAACTTGTACGCTCGACGAGACCGAAGCAATACGCGGCTGGGACTTGTACGCTCAACGAGACCGAAGCAATACGCTGCCGGAACTTGAACGCTCGACGGGACCGAAGCAACACCCGGCTGGAACTAGTACGCATTACGAGACCGAAGCAATACGTGGCTGGGACTTGTACACATAACGAGACCGAAGCAACACCCGGCTGGAACTAGTACGCATGACGTGACCGAAGTAATACGCGGCTGGAACTTGCACGCATAACGAGACCAAAGGAATACGAGGCTGGAACTTGTACGCTCGACGGGACCGCAGCAATACGAGGCTGGAACTTGTACGCATAACGAGACCGAAGCATTACGCGGATGGAACTTGTATGCATAACGAGACCGAATCAATACGCGGCTGGGACTTGTACGCATAACGAGACCGAAGCAATACGTGGCTGGGACTTGTACGCATAACGAGACCGAATCAATACGCGGCTGGAACTTGTACGCTCGACGAGACCGAAGCTATCCGCTGCTGGAACTTGTACGCTCCACGAGACCGAAGCAATACGCGGCTGAAACTTGTACGCATAACGAGAGCGAAGCAATACGCGGCTGGGACTTGTACGCACGAAGAGACCGAAGCAATACGCGGCTGGGACTTGTACGCATAACGAAACCGAAGCAATACGCGGCTGGGACTTGTACGCTCGACGAGAGCGAAGCAATACGCGGCTGGAACTTGCACGCATAACGAGACCGAAGCAACACGCGGCTGGAACTTGATCGCATAACGAGACCGAAGTAATACGCGGCTGGAACTTGTACGCTCGACGAGACCGAAGCAATACGCGGCCGGAACTTGTACGCGTAACGAGACCGAAGCAATACGCGGCTGGAACTTGAACGCTCGAAGAGACCGAAGGACTACGCGGCTGGGACTTGTACGCTCCACGAGACCGAAGCAATACGCGGCTGGAACTTGCACGCATAACGAGACCGAAGCATTACTCGGCTGGAACTTGCACGCATAACGAGACCGACGCAATACGCGGCTGGGACTTGTACGCTCGACGGGACCGAAGCAATACGCGGCTGGAACTGGCACGCATAACGAGACCGAAGCATTACGCGGATGGAACTTGTATGCATAACGAGACCGAATCAATACGCGGCTGGGACTTGTACGCATAACGAGACCGAATCAATACGCGGCTGGAACTTGTACGCTCGACGAGACCGAAGCTATCCGCTGCTGGAACTTGTACGCTCCACGAGACCGAAGCAATACGCGGCTGAAACTTGTACGCATAACGAGAGCGAAGCAATACGCGGCTGGGACTTGTACGCACGAAGAGACCGAAGCAATACGCGGCTGGGACTTGTACGCATAACGAAACCGAAGCAATACGCGGCTGGGACTTGTACGCTCGACGAGAGCGAAGCAATACGCGGCTGGAACTTGTACGCTCGACGAGACCGAAGCAATACGCGGCTGGGACTTGTACGCTCGACGAGAGCGAAGCAATACGCGGCTGGGACTTGTACGCTCGACGAGAGCGAAGCAGTACGCGGCTGGAACTTGTACGCTCGACGAGACCGAAGCAATACGCGGCTGGGACTTGTACGCATAACGAGACCGAAGCAATACGCGCCTGGGACTTGTACGCATAACGAGACCAAAGGAATACGAGGCTGGAACTTGTACGCTCGACGAGACCGCAGCAATACGTGGCTGGAACTTGTACGCATAACGAGACCGAATCAATACGCGGCTGGATCTTGTACGCTCGACGAGACCGAAGCAATACGCGGCTGGGACTTGTACGCCCAACGAGACCGAAGCAATACGCTGCCGGAACTTGAACGCTCGACGGGACCGAAGCAACACCCGGCTGGAACTAGTACGCATAACAAGTCAGAGGCATTATCCGGCTGCAACTTGTACGCTTGACGGGACCGAAGCAATACGCGGCTGGGACTTGTACGAATAACGAAACCGAAGCAATACGCGGCTGGAACTTGTACGCTCGACGAGACCGAAGCTATCCGCGGCTGGAACTTGTACGCTCCACGAGACCGAAGCAATACGAGGCTGGAACTTGTACGCATAACGAGAGCGAAGCAATACGCGGCTGGGACTTGTACGCTCGAAGAGACCGAAGCAAAGCGCGGCTGGAACTTGTACGCATTAGGAGACCAAAGCAATACGCGGCTGGGACTTGGACGCTCGACGAGAGCGATGCAATACGCAGCTGGAACTTGCACGCTCGACTTGATCGAAGCAATACGCGGCTGGGGCTTGTACACATAACGAGACCGAAGCAATACGCGGCTGGGACTTGTACGCATAACGAGACCGAAGCAATACGAGGCTGGGACTTGTACGCATAACGAGACAGCAGCTATCCGCGCCTGGGACTTGTACGCTCGTCGACACCGAAGCAATACGCGGCTGGAACATGTACGCTCCAGGAGACCGAAGCAATACGCGGCTGGATCTTGTACGCTCGACGAGACCGAAGCAATACGCGGCTGGGACTTGTACGCATAACGAGACCGAAGCAATACGCGCCTGGGACTTGTACGCATAACGAGACCAAAGGAATACGAGGCTGGAACTTTACGCTCGACGAGACCGCAGCAATACGTGGCTGGAACTTGTACGCATAACGAGACGGAATCAATACGCGGCTGGATCTTGTACGCTCGACGAGACCGAAGCAATACGCGGCTGGAACTTGTACGCATAACGAGACCGAATCAAAACGCGGCTGGGACTTGTACACATAACGAGACCGCAGCTATATGCGCTGGGACATGTACGCTCGACGAGACTGAAGCAATACGCGGCTGGAACTTGTACGCTCGACGAGACCGAAGCAATCCGCGGCTGGAACTTGTACGCTCCACGAGACCGAAGCAACACGCGGCTGGAACTTGTACGCATTAGGAGACCAAAGCAATACGCGGCTGGAACTTGCACGCATAACAAGACCGAGGCATTATCCGGCTGCAACTTGAACGCTTGACGGGACCGAAGCAATACTCGGCTGGAACTTGTACGCTGGACGAGACCGAAGCAATGCGCGGCTGGGACTTGTACGCTCAACGAGACCGAAGCAATACGCGGCTGGAACTTGAACGCTCGACGAGACCGAAGCAACACCCGGCTGGAACTAGTACGCATGACGTGACCGAAGTAATACGCGGCTGGAACTTGCACGCATAACGAGACCAAAGGAATACGAGGCTGGAACTTGTACGCTCGACGGGACCGCAGCAATACGAGGCTGGAACTTGTACGCATAACGAGACCGAAGCATTACGCGGATGGAACTTGTATGCATAACGAGACCGAATCAATACGCGGCTGGGACTTGTACGCATAACGAGACCGAAGCAATACGTGGCTGGGACTTGTACGCATAACGAGACCGAATCAATACGCGGCTGGAACTTGTACGCTCGACGAGACCGAAGCTATCCGCTGCTGGAACTTGTACGCTCCACGAGACCGAAGCAATACGCGGCTGAAACTTGTACGCATAACGAGAGCGAAGCAATACGCGGCTGGGACTTGTACGCACGAAGAGACCGAAGCAATACGCGGCTGGGACTTGTACGCTCGACGAGAGCGAAGCAATACGCGGCTGGGACTTGTACGCTCGACGAGAGCGAAGCAGTACGCGGCTGGAAGATGTACGCTCGACGAGACCGAAGCAATACACGGCTGGGACTTGTACGCATAACGAGACCGAAGCAATACGCGCCTGGGACTTGTACGCATAACGAGACCAAAGGAATACGAGGCTGGAACTTGTACGCTCGACGAGACCGCAGCAATACGTGGCTGGAACTTGTACGCATAACGAGACCGAATCAATACGCGGCTGGAACTTGTACGCTCGACGAGACCGAAGCTATCCGCGGCTGGAACTTGTACGCTCCACGAGACCGAAGCAATACGAGGCTGGAACTTGTACGCATAACGAGAGCGAAGCAATACGCGGCTGGGACTTGTACGCTCGAAGAGACCGAAGCAAAGCGCGGCTGGAACTTGTACGCATTAGGAGACCAAAGCAATACGCGGCTGGGACTTGGACGCTCGACGAGAGCGATGCAATACGCAGCTGGAACTTGCACGCTCGACGAGATCGAAGCAATACGCGGCTGGGGCTTGTACACATAACGAGACCGAAGCAATACGCGGCTGGGACTTGTACGCATAACGAGACCGAAGCAATACGAGGCTGGGACTTGTACGCATAACGAGACCGAATCAATACGCGGCTGGAACTTGTACGCTCGACGAGACCGAAGCTATCCGCTGCTGGAACTTGTACGCTCCACGAGACCGAAGCAATTCGCGGCTGAAACTTGTACGCATAACGAGAGCGAAGCAATACGCGGCTGGGACTTGTACGCACGAAGAGACCGAAGCAATACGCGGCTGGAACTTGTACGCATTAGGAGACCAAAGCAATACGCGGCTGGAACTTGCACGCATAACAAGACCGAGGCATTATCCGGCTGCAACTTGTACGCTTGACGGGACCGAAGCAATACTCGGCTGGAACTTGTACGCTGGACGAGACCGAAGCAATACGCGGCTGGGACTTGTACGCTCAACGAGACCGAAGCAATACGCTGCCGGAACTTGAACGCTCGACGGGACCGAAGCAACACCCGGCTGGAACTAGTACGCATTACGAGACCGAAGCAATACGTGGCTTGGACTTGTACACATAACGAGACCGAATCAATACGCGGCTGGAACTTGTACGCTCGACGAGACCGAAGCTATCCGCTGCTGGAACTTGTACGCTCCACGAGACCGAAGCAATACGCGGCTGAAACTTGTACGCATAACGAGAGCGAAGCAATACGCGGCTGGGACTTGTACGCACGAAGAGACCGAAGCAAAACGCGGCTGGAACTTGTGCGCATTAGGAGACCAAAGCAATACGCGGCTGGGACTTGTACGCTCGACGAGAGCGAAGCAATACGCGGCTGGAACTTTTACGCTCGACGAGACCGAAGCAATACGCGGCTGGGACTTGTACGCTCGACGAGAGCGAAGCAATACGCGGCTGGGACTTGTACGCTCGACGAGAGCGAAGCAGTACGCGGCTGGAACTGGTACGCTCGACGAGACCGAAGCAATACGCGGCTGGGACTTGTACGCATAACGAGACCGAAGCAATACGCGCCTGGGACTTGTACGCATAACGAGACCAAAGGAATACGAGGCTGGAACTTGTACGCTCGACGAGACCGCAGCAATACGTGGCTGGAACTTGTACGCATAACGAGACCGAATCAATACGCGGCTGGATCTTGTACGCTCGACGAGACCGAAGCAATACGCGGCTGGGACTTGTACGCATAACGAGGCCGAAGCAATACGCGGCTGGAACTTGCACGCATAACAAGTCAGAGGCATTATCCGGCTGCAACTTGTACGCTTGACGGGACCGAAGCAATACGCGGCTGGGACTTGTACGCATAACGAAACCGAAGCAATACGCGGCTGGAACTTGTACGCTCGACGAGACCGAAGCTATCCGCGGCTGGAACTTGTACGCTCCACGAGACCGAAGCAATACGAGGCTGGAACTTGTACGCATAACGAGAGCGAAGCAATACGCGGCTGGGACTTGTACGCTCGAAGAGACCGAAGCAAAGCGCGGCTGGAACTTGTACGCATAACGAGACCGAATCAATACGCGGCTGGATCTTGTACGCTCGACGAGACCGAAGCAATACGCGGCTGGAACTTGTACGCATAACGAGACCGAAGCAATACGCGGCTGGGACTTGTACGCATAACGAGACCGCAGCTATATGCGCTGGGACATGTACGCTCGACGAGACTGAAGCAATACGCGGCTGGAACTTGTACGCTCGACGAGACCGAAGCAATCCGCGGCTGGAACTTGTACGCTCCACGAGACCGAAGCAATACGCGGCTGGAACTTGTACGCTCGACGAGACCGAAGCAATACGCGGCTGGGACTTGTACGCTCGACGACACCGAAGAAATACGCGGCTGGAACTTGTACGCCTTAGGAGACCAAAGCAATACGCGGCTGGAACTTGCACGCATAACAAGACCGAGGCATTATCCGGCTGCAACTTGTACGCTTGACGGGACCGAAGCAATACTCGGCTGGAACTTGTACGCTGGACGAGACCGAAGCAATGCGCGGCTGGGACTTGTACGCTCAACGAGACCGAAGCAATACGCGGCTGGAACTTGAACGCTCGACGAGACCGAAGCAACACCCGGCTGGAACTAGTACGCATGACGTGACCGAAGTAATACGCGGCTGGAACTTGCACGCATAACGAGACCAAAGGAATACGAGGCTGGAACTTGTACGCTCGACGGGACCGCAGCAATACGAGGCTGGAACTTGTACGCATAACGAGACCGAAGCATTACGCGGATGGAACTTGTATGCATAACGAGACCGAATCAATACGCGGCTGGGACTTGTACGCATAACGAGACCGAAGCAATACGTGGCTGGGACTTGTACGCATAACGAGACCGAATCAATACGCGGCTGGAACTTGTACGCTCGACGAGACCGAAGCTATCCGCTGCTGGAACTTGTACGCTCCACGAGACCGAAGCAATACGCGGCTGAAACTTGTACGCATAACGAGAGCGAAGCAATACGCGGCTGGGACTTGTACGCACGAAGAGACCGAAGCAATACGCGGCTGGGACTTGTACGCATAACGAAACCGAAGCAATACGCGGCTGGGACTTGTACGCTCGACGAGAGCGAAGCAATACGCGGCTGGGACTTGTACGCCCAACGAGACCGAAGCAATACGCTGCCGGAACTTGAACGCTCGACGGGACCGAAGCAACACCCGGCTGGAACTAGTACGCATAACAAGTCAGAGGCATTATCCGGCTGCAACTTGTACGCTTGACGGGACCGAAGCAATACGCGGCTGGGACTTGTACGAATAACGAAACCGAAGCAATACGCGGCTGGAACTTGTACGCTCGACGAGACCGAAGCTATCCGCGGCTGGAACTTGTACGCTCCACGAGACCGAAGCAATACGAGGCTGGAACTTGTACGCATAACGAGAGCGAAGCAATACGCGGCTGGGACTTGTACGCTCGAAGAGACCGAAGCAAAGCGCGGCTGGAACTTGTACGCATTAGGAGACCAAAGCAATACGCGGCTGGGACTTGGACGCTCGACGAGAGCGATGCAATACGCAGCTGGAACTTGCACGCTCGACGAGATCGAAGCAATACGCGGCTGGGGCTTGTACACATAACGAGACCGAAGCAATACGCGGCTGGGACTTGTACGCATAACGAGACCGAAGCAATACGAGGCTGGGACTTGTACGCATAACGAGACAGCAGCTATCCGCGCCTGGGACTTGTACGCTCGTCGACACCGAAGCAATACGCGGCTGGAACATGTACGCTCCAGGAGACCGAAGCAATACGCGGCTGGATCTTGTACGCTCGACGAGACCGAAGCAATACGCGGCTGGGACTTGTACGCATAACGAGACCGAAGCAATACGCGCCTGGGACTTGTACGCATAACGAGACCAAAGGAATACGAGGCTGGAACTTTACGCTCGACGAGACCGCAGCAATACGTGGCTGGAACTTGTACGCATAACGAGACGGAATCAATACGCGGCTGGATCTTGTACGCTCGACGAGACCGAAGCAATACGCGGCTGGAACTTGTACGCATAACGAGACCGAATCAAAACGCGGCTGGGACTTGTACACATAACGAGACCGCAGCTATATGCGCTGGGACATGTACGCTCGACGAGACTGAAGCAATACGCGGCTGGAACTTGTACGCTCGACGAGACCGAAGCAATCCGCGGCTGGAACTTGTACGCTCCACGAGACCGAAGCAACACGCGGCTGGAACTTGTACGCATTAGGAGACCAAAGCAATACGCGGCTGGAACTTGCACGCATAACAAGACCGAGGCATTATCCGGCTGCAACTTGTACGCTTGACGGGACCGAAGCAATACTCGGCTGGAACTTGTACGCTGGACGAGACCGAAGCAATGCGCGGCTGGGACTTGTACGCTCAACGAGACCGAAGCAATACGCGGCTGGAACTTGAACGCTCGACGAGACCGAAGCAACACCCGGCTGGAACTAGTACGCATGACGTGACCGAAGTAATACGCGGCTGGAACTTGCACGCATAACGAGACCAAAGGAATACGAGGCTGGAACTTGTACGCTCGACGGGACCGCAGCAATACGAGGCTGGAACTTGTACGCATAACGAGACCGAAGCATTACGCGGATGGAACTTGTATGCATAACGAGACCGAATCAATACGCGGCTGGGACTTGTACGCATAACGAGACCGAAGCAATACGTGGCTGGGACTTGTACGCATAACGAGACCGAATCAATACGCGGCTGGAACTTGTACGCTCGACGAGACCGAAGCTATCCGCTGCTGGAACTTGTACGCTCCACGAGACCGAAGCAATACGCGGCTGAAACTTGTACGCATAACGAGAGCGAAGCAATACGCGGCTGGGACTTGTACGCACGAAGAGACCGAAGCAATACGCGGCTGGGACTTGTACGCTCGACGAGAGCGAAGCAATACGCGGCTGGGACTTGTACGCTCGACGAGAGCGAAGCAGTACGCGGCTGGAAGATGTACGCTCGACGAGACCGAAGCAATACACGGCTGGGACTTGTACGCATAACGAGACCGAAGCAATACGCGCCTGGGACTTGTACGCATAACGAGACCAAAGGAATACGAGGCTGGAACTTGTACGCTCGACGAGACCGCAGCAATACGTGGCTGGAACTTGTACGCATAACGAGACCGAATCAATACGCGGCTGGAACTTGTACGCTCGACGAGACCGAAGCTATCCGCGGCTGGAACTTGTACGCTCCACGAGACCGAAGCAATACGAGGCTGGAACTTGTACGCATAACGAGAGCGAAGCAATACGCGGCTGGGACTTGTACGCTCGAAGAGACCGAAGCAAAGCGCGGCTGGAACTTGTACGCATTAGGAGACCAAAGCAATACGCGGCTGGGACTTGGACGCTCGACGAGAGCGATGCAATACGCAGCTGGAACTTGCACGCTCGACGAGATCGAAGCAATACGCGGCTGGGGCTTGTACACATAACGAGACCGAAGCAATACGCGGCTGGGACTTGTACGCATAACGAGACCGAAGCAATACGAGGCTGGGACTTGTACGCATAACGAGACCGAATCAATACGCGGCTGGAACTTGTACGCTCGACGAGACCGAAGCTATCCGCTGCTGGAACTTGTACGCTCCACGAGACCGAAGCAATTCGCGGCTGAAACTTGTACGCATAACGAGAGCGAAGCAATACGCGGCTGGGACTTGTACGCACGAAGAGACCGAAGCAATACGCGGCTGGAACTTGTACGCATTAGGAGACCAAAGCAATACGCGGCTGGAACTTGCACGCATAACAAGACCGAGGTATTATCCGGCTGCAACTTGTACGCTTGACGGGACCGAAGCAATACTCGGCTGGAACTTGTACGCTGGACGAGACCGAAGCAATACGCGGCTGGGACTTGTACGCTCAACGAGACCGAAGCAATACGCTGCCGGAACTTGAACGCTCGACGGGACCGAAGCAACACCCGGCTGGAACTAGTACGCATTACGAGACCGAAGCAATACGTGGCTTGGACTTGTACACATAACGAGACCGAATCAATACGCGGCTGGAACTTGTACGCTCGACGAGACCGAAGCTATCCGCTGCTGGAACTTGTACGCTCCACGAGACCGAAGCAATACGCGGCTGAAACTTGTACGCATAACGAGAGCGAAGCAATACGCGGCTGGGACTTGTACGCACGAAGAGACCGAAGCAAAACGCGGCTGGAACTTGTGCGCATTAGGAGACCAAAGCAATACGCGGCTGGGACTTATACGCTCGACGAGAGCGAAGCAATACGCGGCTGGAACTTTTACGCTCGACGAGACCGAAGCAATACGCGGCTGGGACTTGTACGCTCGACGAGAGCGAAGCAATACGCGGCTGGGACTTGTACGCTCGACGAGAGCGAAGCAGTACGCGGCTGGAACTGGTACGCTCGACGAGACCGAAGCAATACGCGGCTGGGACTTGTACGCATAACGAGACCGAAGCAATACGCGCCTGGGACTTGTACGCATAACGAGACCAAAGGAATACGAGGCTGGAACTTGTACGCTCGACGAGACCGCAGCAATACGTGGCTGGAACTTGTACGCATAACGAGACCGAATCAATACGCGGCTGGATCTTGTACGCTCGACGAGACCGAAGCAATACGCGGCTGGGACTTGTACGCATAACGAGGCCGAAGCAATACGCGGCTGGAACTTGCACGCATAACAAGTCAGAGGCATTATCCGGCTGCAACTTGTACGCTTGACGGGACCGAAGCAATACGCGGCTGGGACTTGTACGCATAACGAAACCGAAGCAATACGCGGCTGGAACTTGTACGCTCGACGAGACCGAAGCTATCCGCGGCTGGAACTTGTACGCTCCACGAGACCGAAGCAATACGAGGCTGGAACTTGTACGCATAACGAGAGCGAAGCAATACGCGGCTGGGACTTGTACGCTCGAAGAGACCGAAGCAAAGCGCGGCTGGAACTTGTACGCATAACGAGACCGAATCAATACGCGGCTGGATCTTGTACGCTCGACGAGACCGAAGCAATACGCGGCTGGAACTTGTACGCATAACGAGACCGAAGCAATACGCGGCTGGGACTTGTACGCATAACGAGACCGCAGCTATATGCGCTGGGACATGTACGCTCGACGAGACTGAAGCAATACGCGGCTGGAACTTGTACGCTCGACGAGACCGAAGCAATCCGCGGCTGGAACTTGTACGCTCCACGAGACCGAAGCAATACGCGGCTGGAACTTGTACGCTCGACGAGACCGAAGCAATACGCGGCTGGGACTTGTACGCTCGACGACACCGAAGAAATACGCGGCTGGAACTTGTACGCCTTAGGAGACCAAAGCAATACGCGGCTGGAACTTGCACGCATAACAAGACCGAGGCATTATCCGGCTGCAACTTGTACGCTTGACGGGACCGAAGCAATACTCGGCTGGAACTTGTACGCTGGACGAGACCGAAGCAATGCGCGGCTGGGACTTGTACGCTCAACGAGACCGAAGCAATACGCGGCTGGAACTTGAACGCTCGACGAGACCGAAGCAACACCCGGCTGGAACTAGTACGCATGACGTGACCGAAGTAATACGCGGCTGGAACTTGCACGCATAACGAGACCAAAGGAATACGAGGCTGGAACTTGTACGCTCGACGGGACCGCAGCAATACGAGGCTGGAACTTGTACGCATAACGAGACCGAAGCATTACGCGGATGGAACTTGTATGCATAACGAGACCGAATCAATACGCGGCTGGGACTTGTACGCATAACGAGACCGAAGCAATACGTGGCTGGGACTTGTACGCATAACGAGACCGAATCAATACGCGGCTGGAACTTGTACGCTCGACGAGACCGAAGCTATCCGCTGCTGGAACTTGTACGCTCCACGAGACCGAAGCAATACGCGGCTGAAACTTGTACGCATAACGAGAGCGAAGCAATACGCGGCTGGGGCTTGTACGCACGAAGAGACCGAAGCAATACGCGGCTGGGACTTGTACGCATAACGAAACCGAAGCAATACGCGGCTGGGACTTGTACGCTCGACGAGAGCGAAGCAATACGCGGCTGGAACTTGTACGCTCAACGAGACCGAAGCAATACGCGGCTGGGACTTGTACGCTCGACGAGAGCGAAGCAATACGCGGCTGGGACTTGTACGCTCGACGAGAGCGAAGCAGTACGCGGCTGGAACTTGTACGCTCGACGAGACCGAAGCAATACGTGGCTGGGACTTGTACGCATAACGAGACCGAAGCAATACGCGCCTGGGACTTGTACGCATAACGAGACCAAAGGAATACGAGGCTGGAACTTGTACGCTCGACGAGACCGCAGCAATACGTGGCTGGAACTTGTACGCATAACGAGACCGAATCAATACGCGGCTGGATCTTGTACGCTCGACGAGACCGAAGCAATACGCGGCTGGGACTTGTACGCATAACGAGGCCGAAGCAATACGCGGCTGGAACTTGCACGCATAACAAGTCAGAGGCATTATCCGGCTGCAACTTGTACGCTTGACGGGACCGAAGCAATACGCGGCTGGGACTTGTACGCATAACGAAACCGAAGCAATACGCGGCTGGAACTTGTACGCTCGACGAGACCGAAGCTATCCGCGGCTGGAACTTGTACGCTCCACGAGACCGAAGCAATACGCGGCTGGAACTTGTACGCTCGACGAGACCGAAGCTATCCGCTGCTGGAACTTGTACGCTCCACGAGACCGAAGCAATACGCGGCTGAAACTTGTACGCATAACGAGAGCGAAGCAATACGCGGCTGGGGCTTGTACGCACGAAGAGACCGAAGCAATACGCGGCTGGGACTTGTACGCATAACGAAACCGAAGCAATACGCGGCTGGGACTTGTACGCTCGACGAGAGCGAAGCAATACGCGGCTGGAACTTGTACGCTCAACGAGACCGAAGCAATACGCGGCTGGGACTTGTACGCTCGACGAGAGCGAAGCAATACGCGGCTGGGACTTGTACGCTCGACGAGAGCGAAGCAGTACGCGGCTGGAACTTGTACGCTCGACGAGACCGAAGCAATACGCGGCTGGGACTTGTACGCATAACGAGACCGAAGCAATACGCGCCTGGGACTTGTACGCATAACGAGACCAAAGGAATACGAGGCTGGAACTTGTACGCTCGACGAGACCGCAGCAATACGTGGCTGGAACTTGTACGCATAACGAGACCGAATCAATACGCGGCTGGATCTTGTACGCTCGACGAGACCGAAGCAATACGCGGCTGGGACTTGTACGCATAACGAGGCCGAAGCAATACGCGGCTGGAACTTGCACGCATAACAAGTCAGAGGCATTATCCGGCTGCAACTTGTACGCTTGACGGGACCGAAGCAATACGCGGCTGGGACTTGTACGCATAACGAAACCGAAGCAATACGCGGCTGGAACTTGTACGCATAACGAGAGCGAAGCAATACGCGGCTGGGACTTGTACGCTCCACGAGACCGAAGCAATACGAGGCTGGAACTTGTACGCATAACGAGACCGAATCAATACGCGGTTGGATCTTGTACGCTCGACGAGACCGAAGCAATACGCGGCTGGAACTTGTACGCATAACGAGACCGAAGCAATACGCGGCTGGGACTTGTACGCATAACGAGACCGCAGCTATATGCGCTGGGACATGTACGCTCGACGAGACTGAAGCAATACGCGGCTGGAACTTGTACGCTCGACGAGACCGAAGCAATCCGCGGCTGGAACTTGTACGCTCCACGAGACCGAAGCAATACGCGGCTGGAACTTGTACGCTCGACGAGACCGAAGCAATACGCGGCTGGGACTTGTACGCTCGACGACACCGAAGAAATACGCGGCTGGAACTTGTACGCCTTAGGAGACCAAAGCAATACGCGGCTGGAACTTGCACGCATAACAAGACCGAGGCATTATCCGGCTGCAACTTGTACGCTTGACGGGACCGAAGCAATACTCGGCTGGAACTTGTACGCTGGACGAGACCGAAGCAATGCGCGGCTGGGACTTGTACGCTCAACGAGACCGAAGCAATACGCGGCTGGAACTTGAACGCTCGACGAGACCGAAGCAACACCCGGCTGGAACTAGTACGCATGACGTGACCGAAGTAATACGCGGCTGGAACTTGCACGCATAACGAGACCAAAGGAATACGAGGCTGGAACTTGTACGCTCGACGGGACCGCAGCAATACGAGGCTGGAACTTGTACGCCTTAGGAGACCAAAGCAATACGCGGCTGGAACTTGCACGCATAACAAGACCGAGGCATTATCCGGCTGCAACTTGTACGCTTGACGGGACCGAAGCAATACTCGGCTGGAACTTGTACGCTCGACGAGAGCGAAGCAGTACGCGGCTGGAACTTGTACGCTCGACGAGACCGAAGCAATACGCGGCTGGGACTTGTACGCATAACGAGACCGAAGCAATACGCGCCTGGGACTTGTACGCATAACGAGACCAAAGGAATACGAGGCTGGAACTTGTACGCTCGACGAGACCGCAGCAATACGTGGCTGGAACTTGTACGCATAACGAGACCGAATCAATACGCGGCTGGATCTTGTACGCTCGACGAGACCGAAGCAATACGCGGCTGGGACTTGTACGCATAACGAGGCCGAAGCAATACGCGGCTGGAACTTGCACGCATAACAAGTCAGAGGCATTATCCGGCTGCAACTTGTACGCTTGACGGGACCGAAGCAATACGCGGCTGGGACTTGTACGCATAACGAAACCGAAGCAATACGCGGCTGGAACTTGTACGCATAACGAGAGCGAAGCAATACGCGGCTGGGACTTGTACGCTCCACGAGACCGAAGCAATACGAGGCTGGAACTTGTACGCATAACGAGACCGAATCAATACGCGGCTGGATCTTGTACGCTCGACGAGACCGAAGCAATACGCGGCTGGAACTTGTACGCATAACGAGACCGAAGCAATACGCGGCTGGGACTTGTACGCATAACGAGACCGCAGCTATATGCGCTGGGACATGTACGCTCGACGAGACTGAAGCAATACGCGGCTGGAACTTGTACGCTCGACGAGACCGAAGCAATCCGCGGCTGGAACTTGTACGCTCCACGAGACCGAAGCAATACGCGGCTGGAACTTGTACGCTCGACGAGACCGAAGCAATACGCGGCTGGGACTTGTACGCTCGACGACACCGAAGAAATACGCGGCTGGAACTTGTACGCCTTAGGAGACCAAAGCAATACGCGGCTGGAACTTGCACGCATAACAAGACCGAGGCATTATCCGGCTGCAACTTGTACGCTTGACGGGACCGAAGCAATACTCGGCTGGAACTTGTACGCTGGACGAGACCGAAGCAATGCGCGGCTGGGACTTGTACGCTCAACGAGACCGAAGCAATACGCGGCTGGAACTTGAACGCTCGACGAGACCGAAGCAACACCCGGCTGGAACTAGTACGCATGACGTGACCGAAGTAATACGCGGCTGGAACTTGCACGCATAACGAGACCAAAGGAATACGAGGCTGGAACTTGTACGCTCGACGGGACCGCAGCAATACGAGGCTGGAACTTGTACGCATAACGACACCGAAGCATTACGCGGATGGAACTTGTATGCATAACGAGACCGAATCAATACGCGGCTGGGACTTGTACGCATAACGAGACCGAAGCAATACGTGGCTGGGACTTGTACGCATAACGAGACCGAATCAATACGCGGCTGGAACTTGTACGCTCGACGAGACCGAAGCTATCCGCTGCTGGAACTTGTACGCTCCACGAGACCGAAGCAATACGCGGCTGAAACTTGTACGCATAACGAGAGCGAAGCAATACGCGGCTGGGGCTTGTACGCACGAAGAGACCGAAGCAATACGCGGCTGGGACTTGTACGCATAACGAAACCGAAGCAATACGCGGCTGGGACTTGTACGCTCGACGAGAGCGAAGCAATACGCGGCTGGAACTTGTACGCTCAACGAGACCGAAGCAATACGCGGCTGGGACTTGTACGCTCGACGAGAGCGAAGCAATACGCGGCTGGGACTTGTACGCTCGACGAGAGCGAAGCAGTACGCGGCTGGAACTTGTACGCTCGACGAGACCGAAGCAATACGCGGCTGGGACTTGTACGCATAACGAGACCGAAGCAATACGCGCCTGGGACTTGTACGCATAACGAGACCAAAGGAATACGAGGCTGGAACTTGTACGCTCGACGAGACCGCAGCAATACGTGGCTGGAACTTGTACGCATAACGAGACCGAATCAATACGCGGCTGGATCTTGTACGCTCGACGAGACCGAAGCAATACGCGGCTGGGACTTGTACGCATAACGAGGCCGAAGCAATACGCGGCTGGAACTTGCACGCATAACAAGTCAGAGGCATTATCCGGCTGCAACTTGTACGCTTGACGGGACCGAAGCAATACGCGGCTGGGACTTGTACGCATAACGAAACCGAAGCAATACGCGGCTGGAACTTGTACGCTCGACGAGACCGAAGCTATCCGCGGCTGGAACTTGTACGCTCCACGAGACCGAAGCAATACGCGGCTGGAACTTGTACGCTCGACGAGACCGAAGCTATCCGCTGCTGGAACTTGTACGCTCCACGAGACCGAAGCAATACGCGGCTGAAACTTGTACGCATAACGAGAGCGAAGCAATACGCGGCTGGGGCTTGTACGCACGAAGAGACCGAAGCAATACGCGGCTGGGACTTGTACGCATAACGAAACCGAAGCAATACGCGGCTGGGACTTGTACGCTCGACGAGAGCGAAGCAATACGCGGCTGGAACTTGTACGCTCAACGAGACCGAAGCAATACGCGGCTGGGACTTGTACGCTCGACGAGAGCGAAGCAATACGCGGCTGGGACTTGTACGCTCCACGAGACCGAAGCAATACGAGGCTGGAACTTGTACGCATAACGAGAGCGAAGCAATACGCGGCTGGGACTTGTACGCTCGAAGAGACCGAAGCAAAGCGCGGCTGGAACTTGTACGCATTAGGAGACCAAAGCAATACGCGGCTGGGACTTGGACGCTCGACGAGAGCGATGCAATACGCAGCTGGAACTTGCACGCTCGACGAGATCGAAGCAATACGCGGCTGGGGCTTGTACACATAACGAGACCGAAGCAATACGCGGCTGGGACTTGTACGCATAACGAGACCGAAGAAATACGAGGCTGGGACTTGTACGCATAACGAGACAGCAGCTATCCGCGCCTGGGACTTGTACGCTCGTCGACACCGAAGCAATACGCGGCTGGAACATGTACGCTCCAGGAGACCGAAGCAATACGCGGCTGGATCTTGTACGCTCGACGAGACCGAAGCAATACGCGGCTGGGACTTGTACGCATAACGAGACCGAAGCAATACGCGCCTGGGACTTGTACGCATAACGAGACCAAAGGAATACGAGGCTGGAACTTTACGCTCGACGAGACCGCAGCAATACGTGGCTGGAACTTGTACGCATAACGAGACCGAATCAATACGCGGCTGGATCTTGTACGCTCGACGAGACCGAAGCAATACGCGGCTGGAACTTGTACGCATAACGACACCGAAGCAATACGCGGCTGGGACTTGTACGCATAACGAGACCGCAGCTATATGCGCTGGGACATGTACGCTCGACGAGACTGAAGCAATACGCGGCTGGAACTTGTACGCTCGACGAGACCGAAGCAATCCGCGGCTGGAACTTGTACGCTCCACGAGACCGAAGCAATACGCGGCTGGAACTTGTACGCTCGACGAGACCGAAGCAATACGCGGCTGGGACTTGTACGCTCGACGACACCGAAGAAATACGCGGCTGGAACTTGTACGCATTAGGAGACCAAAGCAATACGCGGCTGGAACTTGCACGCATAACAAGACCGAGGCATTATCCGGCTGCAACTTGTACGCTTGACGGGACCGAAGCAATACTCGGCTGGAACTTGTACGCTGGACGAGACCGAAGCAATGCGCGGCTGGGACTTGTACGCTCAACGAGACCGAAGCAATACGCGGCTGGAACTTGAACGCTCGACGAGACCGAAGCAACACCCGGCTGGAACTAGTACGCATGACGTGACCGAAGTAATACGCGGCTGGAACTTGCACGCATAACGAGACCAAAGGAATACGAGGCTGGAACTTGTACGCTCGACGGGACCGCAGCAATACGAGGCTGGAACTTGTACGCATAACGAGACCGAAGCATTACGCGGATGGAACTTGTATGCATAACGAGACCGAATCAATACGCGGCTGGGACTTGTACGCATAACGAGACCGAAGCAATACGTGGCTGGGACTTGTACGCATAACGAGACCGAAACAATACGCGGCTGGAACTTGTACGCTCGACGAGACCGAAGCTATCCGCTGCTGGAACTTGTACGCTCCACGAGACCGAAGCAATACGCGGCTGAAACTTGTACGCATAACGAGAGCGAAGCAATACGCGGCTGGGACTAGTACGCACGAAGAGACCGAAGCAATACGCGGCTGGGACTTGTACGCATAACGAAACCGAAGCAATACGCGGCTGGGACTTGTACGCTCGACGAGAGCGAAGCAATACGCGGCTGGAACTTGTACGCTCGACGAGACCGAAGCAATACGCGGCTGGGACTTGTACGCTCGACGAGAGCGAAGCAATACGCGGCTGGGACTTGTACGCTCGACGAGAGCGAAGCAGTACGCGGCTGGAACTTGTACGCTCGACGAGACCGAAGCAATACGCGGCTGGGACTTGTACGCATAACGAGACCGAAGCAATACGCGCCTGGGACTTGTACGCATAACGAGACCAAAGGAATACGAGGCTGGAACTTGTACGCTCGACGAGACCGCAGCAATACGTGGCTGGAACTTGTACGCATAACGAGACCGAATCAATACGCGGCTGGATCTTGTACGCTCGACGAGACCGAAGCAATACGCGGCTGGGACTTGTACGCATAACGAGGCCGAAGCAATACGCCGCTGGAACTTGCACGCATAACAAGTCAGAGGCATTATCCGGCTGCAACTTGTACGCTTGACGGGACCGAAGCAATACGCGGCTGGGACTTGTACGCTCGACGACACCGAAGAAATACGCGGCTGGATCTTGTACGCATAACGAGACCGAATCAATACGCGGCTGGATCTTGTACGCTCGACGAGACCGAAGCAATACGCGGCTGGAACTTGTACGCATAACGAGACCGAAGCAATACGCGGCTGGGACTTGTACTCATAACGAGACCGCAGCTATATGCGCCTGGGACATGTACGCTCGACGAGACTGAAGCAATACGCGGCTGGAACTTGTACGCTCGACGAGACCGAAGCAATCCGCGGCTGGAACTTGTACACTCCACGAGACCGAAGCAATACGCGGCTGGAACTTGTACGCTCGACGAGACCGAAGCAATACGCGGCTGGGACTTGTACGCTCGACGACACCGAAGAAATACGCGGCTGGAGCTTGTACGCATTAGGAGACCAAAGCAATACGCGGCTGGAACTTGCACGCATAACAAGACCGAGGCATTATCCGGCTGCAACTTGTACGCTTGACGGGACCGAAGCAATACTCGGCTGGAACTTGTACGCTGGACGAGACCGAAGCAATACGCGGCTGGGACTTGTACGCTCAACGAGACCGAAGCAATACGCTGCCGGAACTTGAACGCTCGACGGGACCGAAGCAACACCCGGCTGGAACTAGTACGCATTACGAGACCGAAGCAATACGTGGCTGGGACTTGTACACATAACGAGACCGAATCAATACGCGGCTGGAACTTGTACGCATTAGGAGACCAAAGCAATACGCGGCTGGGACTTGTACGCTCGACGAGAGCGAAGCAATACGCGGCTGGAACTTGTACGCTCGACGAGACCGAAGCAATACGCGGCTGGGACTTGTACGCTCGACGAGAGCGAAGCAATACGCGGCTGGGACTTGTACGCTCGACGAGAGCGAAGCAGTACGCGGCTGGAACTTGTACGCCCGACGAGACCGAAGCAATACGCGGCTGGGACTTGTACGCATAACGAGACCGAAGCAATACGCGCCTGGGACTTGTACGCATAACGAGACCAAAGGAATACGAGGCTGGAACTTGTACGCTCGACGAGACCGCAGCAATACGTGGCTGGAACTTGTACGCATAACGAGACCGGATCAATACGCGGCTGGATCTTGTACGCTCGACGAGACCGAAGCAATACGCGGCTGGAACTTGTACGCATAACGAGGCCGAAGCAATACGCGGCTGGAACTTGCACGCATAACAAGTCAGAGGCATTATCCGGCTGCAACTTGTACGCTTGACGGGACCGAAGCAATACGCGGCTGGGACTTGTACGCATAACGAAACCGAAGCAATACGCGGCTGGAACTTGTACGCTCGACGAAACCGAAGCTATCCGCGGCTGGAACTTGTACGCTCCACGAGACCGAAGCAATACGAGGCTGGAACTTGTACGCATAACGAGAGCGAAGCAATACGCGGCTGGGACTTGTACGCTCGAAGAGACCGAAGCAAAGCGCGGCTGGAACTTGTACGCATTAGGAGACCAAAGCAATACGCGGCTGGGACTTGGACGCTCGACGAGAGCGATGCAATACGCAGCTGGAACTTGCACGCTCGACGAGATCGAAGCAATACGCGGCTGGGGCTTGTACACATAACGAGACCGAAGCAATACGCGGCTGGGACTTGTACGCATAACGAGACCGAAGCAATACGAGGCTGGGACTTGTACGCATAACGAGACAGCAGCTATCCGCGCCTGGGACTTGTACGCTCGTCGACACCGAAGCAATACGCGGCTGGAACATGTACGCTCCAGGAGACCGAAGCAATACGCGGCTGGATCTTGTACGCTCGACGAGACCGAAGCAATACGCGGCTGGGACTTGTACGCATAACGAGACCGAAGCAATACGCGCCTGGGACTTGTACGCATAACGAGACCAAAGGAATACGAGGCTGGAACTTGTACGCTCGACGAGACCGCAGCAATACGTGGCTGGAACTTGTACGCATAACGAGACCGAATCAATACGCGGCTGGATCTTGTACGCTCGACGAGACCGAAGCAATACGCGGCTGGAACTTGTACGCATAACGAGACCGAAGCAATACGCGGCTGGGACTTGTACGCATAACGAGACCGCAGCTATATGCGCTGGGACATGTACGCTCGACGAGACTGAAGCAATACGCGGCTGGAACTTGTACGCTCGACGAGACCGAAGCAATCCGCGGCTGGAACTTGTACGCTCCACGAGACCGAAGCAATACGCGGCTGGAACTTGTACGCTCGACGAGACCGAAGCAATACGCGGCTGGGACTTGTACGCTCGACGACACCGAAGAAATACGCGGCTGGAACTTGTACGCATTAGGAGACCAAAGCAATACGCTGCTGGAACTTGCACGCATAACAAGACCGAGGCATTATCCGGCTGCAACTTGTACGCTTGACGGGACCGAAGCAATACTCGGCTGGAACTTGTACGCTGGACGAGACCGAAGCAATGCGCGGCTGGGACTTGTACGCTCAACGAGACCGAAGCAATACGCGGCTGGAACTTGAACGCTCGACGAGACCGAAGCAACACCCGGCTGGAACTAGTACGCATGACGTGACCGAAGTAATACGCGGCTGGAACTTGCACGCATAACGAGACCAAAGGAATACGAGGCTGGAACTTGTACGCTCGACGGGACCGCAGCAATACGAGGCTGGAACTTGTACGCATAACGAGACCGAAGCATTACGCGGATGGAACTTGTATGCATAACGAGACCGAATCAATACGCGGCTGGGACTTGTACGCATAACGAGACCGAAGCAATACGTGGCTGGGACTTGTACGCATAACGAGACCGAATCAATACGCGGCTGGAACTTGTACGCTCGACGAGACCGAAGCTATCCGCTGCTGGAACTTGTACGCTCCACGAGACCGAAGCAATACGCGGCTGAAACTTGTACGCATAACGAGAGCGAAGCAATACGCGGCTGGGACTTGTACGCACGAAGAGACCGAAGCAATACGCGGCTGGAACTTGTACGCATTAGGAGACCAAAGCAATACGCGGCTGGAACTTGCACGCATAACAAGACCGAGGCATTATCCGGCTGCAACTTGTACGCTTGACGGGACCGAAGCAATACTCGGCTGGAACTTGTACGCTGGACGAGACCGAAGCAATACGCGGCTGGGACTTGTACGCTCAACGAGACCGAAGCAATACGCTGCCGGAACTTGAACGCTCGACGGGACCGAAGCAACACCCGGCTGGAACTAGTACGCATTACGAGACCGAAGCAATACGTGGCTGGGACTTGTACACATAACGAGACCGAATCAATACGCGGCTGGAACTTGTACGCTCGACGAGACCGAAGCTATCCGCTGCTGGAACTTGTACGCTCCACGAGACCGAAGCAATACGCGGCTGAAACTTGTACGCATAACGAGAGCGAAGCAATACGCGGCTGGGACTTGTACGCACGAAGAGACCGAAGCAATACGCGGCTGGAACTTGTACGCATTAGGAGACCAAAGCAATACGCGGCTGGGACTTGTACGCTCGACGAGAGCGAAGCAATACGCGGCTGGAACTTGTACGCTCGACGAGACCGAAGCAATACGCGGCTGGGACTTGTACGCTCGACGAGAGCGAAGCAATACGCGGCTGGGACTTGTACGCTCGACGAGAGCGAAGCAGTACGCGGCTGGAACTTGTACGCTCGACGAGACCGAAGCAATACGCGGCTGGGACTTGTACGCATATCGAGACCGAAGCAATACGCGCCTGGGACTTGTACGCATAACGAGACCAAAGGAATACGAGGCTGGAACTTGTACGCTCGAGGAGACCGCAGCAATACGTGGCTGGAACTTGTACGCATAACGAGACCGAATCAATACGCGGCTGGATCTTGTACGCTCGACGAGACCGAAGCAATACGCGGCTGGGACTTGTACGCATAACGAGGCCGAAGCAATACGCGGCTGGAACTTGCACGCATAACAAGTCAGAGGCATTATCCGGCTGCAACTTGTACGCTTGACGGGACCGAAGCAATACGCGGCTGGGACTTGTACGCATAACGAAACCGAAGCAATACGCGGCTGGAACTTGTACGCTCGACGAGACCGAAGCTATCCGCGGCTGGAACTTGTACGCTCCACGAGACCGAAGCAATACGAGGCTGGAACTTGTACGCATAACGAGAGCGAAGCAATACGCGGCTGGGACTTGTACGCTCGAAGAGACCGAAGCAAAGCGCGGCTGGAACTTGTACGCATTAGGAGACCAAAGCAATACGCGGCTGGGACTTGGACGCTCGACGAGAGCGATGCAATACGCAGCTGGAACTTGCACGCTCGACGAGATCGAAGCAATACGCGGCTGGGGCTTGTACACATAACGAGACCGAAGCAATACGCGGCTGGGACTTGTACGCATAACGAGACCGAAGCAATACGAGGCTGGGACTTGTACGCATAACGAGACAGCAGCTATCCGCGCCTGGGACTTGTACGCTCGTCGACACCGAAGCAATACGCGGCTGGAACATGTACGCTCCAGGAGACCGAAGCAATACGCGGCTGGATCTTGTACGCTCGACGAGACCGAAGCAATACGCGGCTGGGACTTGTACGCATAACGAGACCGAAGCAATACGCGCCTGGGACTTGTACGCATAACGAGACCAAAGGAATACGAGGCTGGAACTTGTACGCTCGACGAGACCGCAGCAATACGTGGCTGGAACTTGTACGCATAACGAGACCGAATCAATACGCGGCTGGGACTTGTACGCTCGACGAGAGCGAAGCAGTACGCGGCTGGAACTTGTACGCTCGACGAGACCGAAGCAATACGCGGCTGGGACTTGTACGCATAACGAGACCGAAGCAATACGCGCCTGGGACTTGTACGCATAACGAGACCAAAGGAATACGAGGCTGGAACTTGTACGCTCGACGAGACCGCAGCAATACGTGGCTGGAACTTGTACGCATAACGAGACCGAATCAATACGCGGCTGGATCTTGTACGCTCGACGAGACCGAAGCAATACGCGGCTGGGACTTGTACGCTCGACGACACCGAAGAAATACGCGGCTGGAACTTGTACGCATAACGGGACCGAATCAATACGCGGCTGGATCTTGTACGCTCGACGAGACCGAAGCAATACGCGGCTGGGACTTGTACGCATAACGAGACCGCAGCTATATGCGCCTGGGACATGTACGCTCGACGAGACTGAAGCAATACGCGGCTGGAACTTGTACGCTCGACGAGACCGAAGCAATCCGCGGCTGGAACTTGTACACTCCACGAGACCGAAGCAATACGCGGCTGGAACTTGTACGCTCGACAAGACCGAAGCAATACGCGGCTGGGACTTGTACGCTCGACGAGAGCGAAGCAATACGCGGCTGGGACTTGTACGCTCGACGAGAGCGAAGCAGTACGCGGCTGGAACTTGTACGCTCGACGAGACCGAAGCAATACGCGGCTGGGACTTGTACGCATAACGAGACCGAAGCAATACGCGCCTGGGACTTGTACGCATAACGAGACCAAAGGAATACGTGGCTGGAACTTGTACGCTCGACGAGACCGAAGCAATCCGCGGCTGGAACTTGTACACTCCACGAGACCGAAGCAATACGCGGCTGGAACTTGTACGCTCGACGAGACCGAAGCAATACGCGGCTGGGACTTGTACGCTCGACGACACCGAAGAAATACGCGGCTGGAACTTGTACGCATTAGGAGACCAAAGCAATACGCGGCTGGAACTTGCATGCATAACAAGACCGAGGCATTATCCGGCTGCAACTTGTACGCTTGACGGGACCGAAGCAATACTCGGCTGGAACTTGTACGCTCAACGAGACCGAAGCAATACGCTGCCGGAACTTGAACGCTCGACGGGACCGAAGCAACACCCGGCTGGAACTAGTACGCATAACGAGACCGAAGCAATACGTGGCTGGGACTTGTACGCATAACGAGACCGAATCAATACGCGGCTGGAACTTGTACGCTCGACGAGACCGAAGCTATCCGCTGCTGGAACTTGTACGCTCCACGAGACCGAAGCAATACGCGGCTGAAACTTGTACGCATAACGAGAGCGAAGCAATACGCGGCTGGGACTTGTACGCACGAAGAGACCGAAGCAATACGCGGCTGGAACTTGTACGCATTAGGAGACCAAAGCAATACGCGGCTGGATCTTGCACGCATAACAAGACCGAGGCATTATCCGGCTGCAACTTGTACGCTTGACGGGACCGAAGCAATACTCGGCTGGAACTTGTACGCTGGACGAGACCGAAGCAATACGCGGCTGGGACTTGTACGCATAACGAGACCGAATCAATACGCGGCTGGATCTTGTACGCTCGACGAGACCGAAGCAATACGCGGCTGGGACTTGTACGCATAACGAGGCCGAAGCAATACGCGGCTGGAACTTGCACGCATAACAAGTCAGAGGCATTATCCGGCTGCAACTTGTACGCTTGACGGGACCGAAGCAATACGCGGCTGGGACTTGTACGCATAACGAAACCGAAGCGATACGCGGCTGGAACTTGTACGCTCGACGAGACCGAAGCTATCCGCGGCTGGAACTTGTACGCTCCACGAGACCGAAGCAATACGAGGCTGGAACTTGTACGCATAACGAGAGCGAAGCAATACGCGGCTGGGACTTGTACGCTCGAAGAGACCGAAGCAAAGCGCGGCTGGAACTTGTACGCATTAGGAGACCAAAGCAATACGCGGCTGGGACTTGGACGCTCGACGAGAGCGATGCAATACGCAGCTGGAACTTGCACGCTCGACGAGATCGAAGCAATACGCGGCTGGGGCTTGTACACATAACGAGACCGAAGCAATACGCGGCTGGGACTTGTACGCATAACGAGACCGAAGCAATACGAGGCTGGGACTTGTACGCATAACGAGACAGCAGCTATCCGCGCCTGGGACTTGTACGCTCGTCGACACCGAAGCAATACGCGGCTGGAACATGTACGCTCCAGGAGACCGAAGCAATACGCGGCTGGATCTTGTACGCTCGACGAGACCGAAGCAATACGCGGCTGGGACTTGTACGCATAACGAGACCGAAGCAATACGCGCCTGGGACTTGTACGCATAACGAGACCAAAGGAATACGAGGCTGGAACTTGTACGCTCGACGAGACCGCAGCAATACGTGGCTGGAACTTGTACGCATAACGAGACCGAATCAATACGCGGCTGGGACTTGTACGCTCGACGAGAGCGAAGCAGTACGCGGCTGGAACTTGTACGCTCGACGAGACCGAAGCAATACGCGGCTGGGACTTGTACGCATAACGAGACCGAAGCAATACGCGCCTGGGACTTGTACGCATAACGAGACCAAAGGAATACGAGGCTGGAACTTGTACGCTCGACGAGACCGCAGCAATACGTGGCTGGAACTTGTACGCATAACGAGACCGAATCAATACGCGGCTGGATCTTGTACGCTCGACGAGACCGAAGCAATACGCGGCTGGGACTTGTACGCTCGACGACACCGAAGAAATACGCGGCTGGAACTTGTACGCATAACGGGACCGAATCAATACGCGGCTGGATCTTGTACGCTCGACGAGACCGAAGCAATACGCGGCTGGGACTTGTACGCATAACGAGACCGCAGCTATATGCGCCTGGGACATGTACGCTCGACGAGACTGAAGCAATACGCGGCTGGAACTTGTACGCTCGACGAGACCGAAGCAATCCGCGGCTGGAACTTGTACACTCCACGAGACCGAAGCAATACGCGGCTGGAACTTGTACGCTCGACAAGACCGAAGCAATACGCGGCTGGGACTTGTACGCTCGACGAGAGCGAAGCAATACGCGGCTGGGACTTGTACGCTCGACGAGAGCGAAGCAGTACGCGGCTGGAACTTGTACGCTCGACGAGACCGAAGCAATACGCGGCTGGGACTTGTACGCATAACGAGACCGAAGCAATACGCGCCTGGGACTTGTACGCATAACGAGACCAAAGGAATACGTGGCTGGAACTTGTACGCTCGACGAGACCGAAGCAATCCGCGGCTGGAACTTGTACACTCCACGAGACCGAAGCAATACGCGGCTGGAACTTGTACGCTCGACGAGACCGAAGCAATACGCGGCTGGGACTTGTACGCTCGACGACACCGAAGAAATACGCGGCTGGAACTTGTACGCATTAGGAGACCAAAGCAATACGCGGCTGGAACTTGCATGCATAACAAGACCGAGGCATTATCCGGCTGCAACTTGTACGCTTGACGGGACCGAAGCAATACTCGGCTGGAACTTGTACGCTCAACGAGACCGAAGCAATACGCTGCCGGAACTTGAACGCTCGACGGGACCGAAGCAACACCCGGCTGGAACTAGTACGCATAACGAGACCGAAGCAATACGTGGCTGGGACTTGTACGCATAACGAGACCGAATCAATACGCGGCTGGAACTTGTACGCTCGACGAGACCGAAGCTATCCGCTGCTGGAACTTGTACGCTCCACGAGACCGAAGCAATACGCGGCTGAAACTTGTACGCATAACGAGAGCGAAGCAATACGCGGCTGGGACTTGTACGCACGAAGAGACCGAAGCAATACGCGGCTGGAACTTGTACGCATTAGGAGACCAAAGCAATACGCGGCTGGGACTTGTACGCTCGACGAGAGCGAAGCAATACGCGGCTGGAACTTGTACGCTCGACGAGACCGAAGCAATACGCGGCTGGGACTTGTACGCTCGACGAGAGCGAAGCAATACGCGGCTGGGACTTGTACGCTCGACGAGAGCGAAGCAGTACGCGGCTGGAACTTGTACGCTCGACGAGACCGAAGCAATACGCGGCTGGGACTTGTACGCATAACGAGACCGAAGCAATACGCGCCTGGGACTTGTACGCATAACGAGACCAAAGGAATACGAGGCTGGAACTTGTACGCTCGACGAGACCGCAGCAATACGTGGCTGGAACTTGTACGCATAACGAGACCGAATCAATACGCGGCTGGATCTTGTACGCTCGAGGAGACCGAAGCAATACGCGGCTGGGACTTGTACGCATAACGACACCGAAGCAATACGCGGCTGGGACTTGTACGCATAACGAGACCGCAGCTATATGCGCCTGGGACTTGTACGCATAACGAGACCGAAGCAATACGCGCCTGGGACTTGTACGCATAACGAGACCAAAGGAATACGAGGCTGGAACTTGTACGCTCGACGAGACCGCAGCAATACGTGGCTGGAACTTGTACGCATAACGAGACCGAATCAATACGCGGCTGGATCTTGTACGCTCGACGAGACCGAAGCAATACGCGGCTGGAACTTGTGTGCTCGACGAGACCGCAGCAATACGTGGCTGGAACTTGTACGAATAACGAGACCGAAGCATTACGCGGCTGGAACTTGCACCCAAAACGAGACTGAAGCAACACGCGGCTGGAACTTGTTCGCATAACGAGATCGAAGCAATACCCGGCTGGGACTTGTACGCATAACGAGAGCGAAGCAATACGCGGCTGGGACTTGTACGCCCGACGACACCGAAGAAATACGCGGTTGGAACTTGTACGCATTAGGAGACCAAAGCAATACGCGGCTGGGACTTGTACGCTCGACGAGAGCGAAGCAATACGCGGCTGGAACTTGTACGCTCGACGAGACCGAAGCAACACCCGCCTGGAACTTGTACGCTTGACGTGACCGAGGTAATACGCGTCTGGGACTTGTACGCATAACGAGACCGAAGCAATACGCGGCTGGAGCTTGTACGCTCGACGAGACCGAAGGAATACTCGGCTGGGACTTGTACGCATAACGAGACCAAAGCAATACTCGGCTGGAACTTGTGCGCTGGACGAGGCCGAAGCAATACGCGGCTGGGACTTGTACGCATAACGAGACCGAAGCAATACGCGGCTGGAACTTGTACGCTCGACGAGACCGAAGAAATACGCGGCTGTGACTTGTACGCATAACGAGACCGAAGCAATTCCCGGCTGGGACTTGTACGAATAACGAGACAGCAGCTACCCGCGCCTGGGACTTGTACGCTCGACGTGACCGAAGCAATACGCGGCTGGAACTTGTACGCTCGATGAGACCGAAGCAACTCGCGGCTGGAACTTGTGTGCTCGACGAGAGCGAAGCAATACGCGGCTGGGACTTGTACGCTCGACGACACCGAAGAAATACGCGGCTGGAACTTGTACGCATTAGGAGACCAAAGCAATACGCGGCTGGAACTTGCACGCATAACAAGACCGAGTCATTATCCGGCTGCAACTTGTACGCTTGACGGGACCGAAGCAATACTCGGCTGGAACTTGTACGCTGGACGAGACCGAAGCAATACGCGGCTGGGACTTGTACGCCCAACGAGACAGAAGCAATACGCTGCCGGAACTTGAACGCTCGACGGGACCGAAGCAACACCCGGCTGGAACTAGTACGCATAACGAGACCGAAGCAATACGTGGCTGGGACTTGTACACATAACGAGACCGAATCAATACGCGGCTGGAACTTGTACGCTCGACGAGACCGAAGGTATCCGCTGCTGGAACTTGTATTCTCCACGAGACCGAAGCAATACGCGGCTGAAACTTGTACGCATAACGAGAGCGAAGCAATACGCGGCTGGGACTTGTACGCACGAAGAGACCGAAGCAATACGCGGCTGGGACTTGTACGCTCGACGAGAGCGAAGCAGTACGCGGCTGGAACTTGTACGCTCGACGAGACCGAAGCAATACGCGGCTGGGACTTGTACGCATAACGAGACCGAAGCAATACGCGCCTGGGACTTGTACGCATAACGAGACCAAAGGAATACGTGGCTGGAACTTGTACGCTCGACGAGACCGAAGCAATCCGCGGCTGGAACTTGTACACTCCACGAGACCGAAGCAATACGCGGCTGGAACTTGTACGCTCGACGAGACCGAAGCAATACGCGGCTGGGACTTGTACGCTCGACGACACCGAAGAAATACGCGGCTGGAACTTGTACGCATTAGGAGACCAAAGCAATACGCGGCTGGAACTTGCATGCATAACAAGACCGAGGCATTATCCGGCTGCAACTTGTACGCTTGACGGGACCGAAGCAATACTCGGCTGGAACTTGTACGCTCAACGAGACCGAAGCAATACGCTGCCGGAACTTGAACGCTCGACGGGACCGAAGCAACACCCGGCTGGAACTAGTACGCATAACGAGACCGAAGCAATACGTGGCTGGGACTTGTACGCATAACGAGACCGAATCAATACGCGGCTGGAACTTGTACGCTCGACGAGACCGAAGCTATCCGCTGCTGGAACTTGTACGCTCCACGAGACCGAAGCAATACGCGGCTGAAACTTGTACGCATAACGAGAGCGAAGCAATACGCGGCTGGGACTTGTACGCACGAAGAGACCGAAGCAATACGCGGCTGGAACTTGTACGCATTAGGAGACCAAAGCAATACGCGGCTGGGACTTGTACGCTCGACGAGAGCGAAGCAATACGCGGCTGGAACTTGTACGCTCGACGAGACCGAAGCAATACGCGGCTGGGACTTGTACGCATAACGAGACCGAAGCAATTCCCGGCTGGGACTTGTACGCGTAACGAGACAGCAGCTATCCGCGCCTGGGCTTGTACACTCGACGAGACCGAAGCAATACGCGGCTGGGACTTGTACGCATAACGAGGCCGAAGCAATACGCGGCTGGAACTTGCACGCATAACAAGTCCGAGGCATTATCCGGCTGCATCTTGTACGCTCGACGAGACCGAAGCAATACGCGGCTGGGACTTGTACGCATAACGAGACCGAAGCAATTCCCGGCTGGGACTTGTACGCATAACGAGACAGCAGCTATCCGCGCCTGGGACTTGTACGCTCGACGAGACCGAAGCAATACGCGCCTGAGACATGTACGCTCGACGACACTGAAGCAATACGCGGCTGGAACTTGTACGCTCCACGAAACCCAAGCAATACGCGGCTGGAACTTGCACGCATAACGAGACTGAAGCAACACGCGGCTGGGACTTGTACGCTTGACGAGAGCGAAGCAATACGCGGCTGGAACTTGTACGCTCGACGAGACCGAAGCAATACGCGGCCGGGACTTGTACGCATAACGAGACCGAAGCAATTCCCGGCTGGGACTTGTACGCTCGACGAGAGCGAAGCAATACGCGGCTGGAACTTGTACGCTCGACGAGACCGCAGCAATACGTGGCTGGAACTTGTGTGCTCGACGAGACCGCAGCAATACGTGGCTGGAACTTGTACGAATAACGAGACCGAAGCATTACGCGGCTGGAACTTGCACGCAAAACGAGACTGAAGCAACACGCGGCTGGAACTTGTACGCATAACGAGATCGAAGCAATACCCGGCTGGGACTTGTACGCTCGACGAGAGCGAAGCAGTACGCGGCTGGAACTTGTACGCTCGACGAGACCGAAGCAATACGCGGCTGGGACTTGTACGCATAACGAGACCGAAGCAATACGCGCCTGGGACTTGTACGCATAACGAGACCAAAGGAATACGAGGCTGGAACTTGTACGCTCGACGAGACCGCAGCAATACGTGGCTGGAACTTGTACGCATAACGAGACCGAATCAATACGCGGCTGGATCTTGTACGCTCGACGAGACCGAAGCAATACGCGGCTGGAACTTGTACGCATAACGAGACCGAAGCAATACGCGGCTGGGACTTGTACGCATAACGAGACCGCAGCTATATGCGCCTGGGACATGTACGCTCGACGAGACTGAAGCAAT
Source organism: Stelis phaeoptera (assembly GCA_943735885.1). Lineage (NCBI taxonomy): Eukaryota > Metazoa > Arthropoda > Insecta > Hymenoptera > Megachilidae > Stelis > Stelis phaeoptera. The sequence continues at coordinate 7,968,362 of OX030934.1, read as the reverse complement.
ACGCGGCTGGAACTTGTACGCTCGACGAGACCGAAGCAATCCGCGGCTGGAACTTGTACATTCCACGAGACCGAAGCAATACGCGGCTGGAACTTGTACGCTCGACGAGACCGAAGCAATACGCGGCTGGGACTTGTACGCTCGACGACACCGAAGAAATACGCGGCTGGAACTTGTACGCATTAGGAGACCAAAGCAATACGCGGCTGGAACTTGCACGCATAACAAGACCGAGGCATTATCCGGCTGCAACTTGTACGCTTGACGGGACCGAACCAATACTCGACTGGAACTTGTACGCTGGACGAGACCGAAGCAATACGCGGCTGGGACTTGTACGCTCAACGAGACCGAAGCAATACGCTGCCGGAACTTGAACGCTCGACGGGACCGAAGCAACACCCGGCTGGAACTAGTACGCATAACGAGACCGAAGCAATACGTGGCTGGGACTTGTACACATAACGAGACCGAATCAATACGCGGCTGGAACTTGTACGCTCGACGAGACCGAAGCTATCCGCTGCTGGAACTTGTACGCTCCACGAGACCGAAGCAATACGCGGCTGAAACTTGTACGCATAACGAGAGCGAAGCAATACGCGGCTGGGACTTGTACGCACGAAGAGACCGAAGCAATACGCGGCTGGAACTTGTACGCATTAGGAGACCAAAGCAATACGCGGCTGGGACTTGTACGCTCGACGAGAGCGAAGCAATACGCGGCTGGAACTTGTACGCTCGACGAGACCGAAGCAATACGCGGCTGGGACTTGTACGCATAACGAGACCGAAGCAATTCCCGGCTGGGACTTGTACGCGTAACGAGACAGCAGCTATCCGCGCCTGGGCTTGTACACTCGACGAGACCGAAGCAATACGCGGCTGGGACTTGTACGCTCGACGAGACCGAAGCAATACGCGGCTGGAACTGGCACGCATAACGAGACCAAAGCATTACGCGGCTGGAACTTGCACGCATAACGAGACCGAAGCATTACTCGACTGGAACTTGCACGCATAACGAGACCGACGCAATACGCGGCTGGGACTTGTACGCTCGACGAGACCGAAGCAATACGCGGCTGGAACTGGCACGCATAACGAGACCAAAGCATTACGCGGCTGGAACTTGCACGCATAACGAGACCGAAGCAATACCCGGCTGGGACTTGTACGCGTAACGAGACCGAAGCAATACGCTGCTGGAACTTGAACGCTCGAAGAGACCGAAGGACTACGCGGCTGGGACTTGTACGCTCCACGAGACCGAAGCAATACGCGGTTGGGACTTGTACGCATAACGAGACCGAAGCAATACGCGGCTGGGTCTTGTACGCTCGACGAGACCGAAGCAACACGCGGCTGGGACTTGTACGCGGCACGAGACCGAAGCAATACGCGGCTGGAACTTGAACGCTCGAAGAGACCGAAGGATTACGCGGCTGAGGCTTGTACGCTCAACGAGACCGAAGCAATACGCGGCTGGGACTGGTACGCGTAACGAGACTAAAGCAATACGCGGCTGGGACCTGTACGCTCGCAGGAGACCGAAGCAACGCGCTGCTGAAACTTGCACGCATAACGAGACCGAAGTAACACGCGGCTGGAACTTGATCGCATAACGAAACCGAAGTAATACGCGGCTGGAACTTGTACGCTCGACGAGACCGAAGCAATACGCGGCTGGAACTTGTACGCGTAACGAGACCGAAGCAATACGCGGCTGGAGCTTGAACGCTCGAAGAGACCGAAGGACTACGCGGCTGGGACTTGTACGCTCCACGAGACCGAAGCAATACACGGTTGGGACTTGTACGCATAACGAGACCGACGCAATACGCGGCTGGGACTTGAACGCTCGACGAGACCGACGCAATACGCGGCTGGAACTGGCACGCATAACGAGACCGAAGCATTACGCGGCAGGAACTTGCACGCATAACGAGACCGAAGCAATACGCGGCTGAGACTTGTACGCTCCACGAGACCGAAACAATAGGCGTCTGTAACTTGTACGCTCCACGAGACCGAAGCAATACGCGGCTGGAACCTGCACGCATAACGAGACCGAAGCAAGACACGGCTGGGTCTTTTACGCATAACGAGACCGAGGCAACACGCGGCTGGGACTTATATTCTCCACTAGTCCGAAGCAATACACGGCTGGGACTTGTACGCGTAACGAGACCGAAGCAATACGCTGCTGGAACTTGTTCGCTCGACGACACCGAAGCAATACGCGGCTGGATCGTGCACGCATAACGAGACCGAAGCAATACGCGGCTGGAACTTGTACGCTCGACGAGACCGAAGCAATACGCGGCTGAGGCTTGTACGCTCCACGAGACCGAAGCAATACGCGGCTGGATCGTGCACGCATCACGAGACCGAAGCAATACGCGGCTGGAACTTGTACGCGTAACGAGGCCGAAGCAATACGCGGCTGGAACTTGAACGCTCGAAGAGACCGAAGGACTACGCGGCTGGGACTTGTACGCTCCACGAGACCGAAGCAATACGCGGCTGGAACTTGCTCGCATAACGAGACCGAAGCATTGCTCGACTGGAACTTGCACGCATAACGAGACCGACGCAATACGCGGCTGGGACTTGTACGCTCGACGAGACCGAAGCAATACGCGGCTGGAACCGGCACGCATAACGAGACCAAAGCATTACGCGGCTGGAACTTGCACGCATAACGAGACCGAAGCAATACCCGGCTGGGACTTGTACGCGTAACGAGACCGAAGCAATACGCTGCTGGAACTTGTTCGCTCGACGACACCGAAGCAATACGCGGCTGGGTCTTGTACGCTCGACGAGACCGAAGCAACACGCGGCTGGGACTTGTACGTGGCACGAGACCGAAGCAATACGCGGCTGGAACTTGAACGCTCGAAGAGACCGAAGGATTACGCGGCTGAGGCTTGTACGCTCCACGAGACCGAAGCAATACGCGGCTGGGACTGGTACGCGTAACGAGACTAAAGCAATACGCGGCTGGGACTTGTACGCTCGCAGGAGACCGAAGCAACGCGCTGCTGAAACTTGCACGCATAACGAGACCGAAGTAACACGCGGCTGGAACTTGATCGCATAACGAAACCGAAGTAATACGCGGCTGGAACTTGTACGCTCGACGAGACCGAAGCAATACGCGGCTGGAACTTGTACGCGTAACGAGACCGAAGCAATACGCGGCTGGAACTTGAACGCTCGAAGAGACCGAAGGACTACGCGGCTGGGACTTGTACGCTCCACGAGACCGAAGCAATACACGGTTGGGACTTGTACGCATAACGAGACCGAAGCAATACGCGGCTGGGTCTTGTACGCTCGACGAGACCGAAGCAACACGCGGCTGGGACTTGTACGCGGCACGAGACCGAAGCAATACGCGGCTGGAACTGGCACGCATAACGAGAACGAAGCATTACTCGGCTGGAACTTGCACGCATAACGAGACCGACGCAATACGCGGCTGGGACTTGAACGCTCGACGAGACCGACGCAATACGCGGCTGGAACTGGCACGCATAACGAGACCGAAGCATTACGCGGCAGGAACTTGCACGCATAACGAGACCGAAGCAATACGCGGCTGAGACTTGTACGCTCCACGAGACCGAAACAATAGGCGTCTGTAACTTGTACGCTCCACGAGACCGAAGCAATACGCGGCTGGAACCTGCACGCATAACGAGACCGAAGCAAGACACGGCTGGGTCTTTTACGCATAACGAGACCGAGGCAACACGCGGCTGGGACTTATATTCTCCACTAGTCCGAAGCAATACACGGCTGGGACTTGTACGCGTAACGAGACCGAAGCAATACGCGGCTGGATCGTGCACGCATAACGAGACCGAAGCAATACGCGGCTGGAACTTGTACGCTCGACGAGACCGAAGCAATACGCGGCTGAGGCTTGTACGCTCCACGAGACCGAAGCAATACGCGGCTGGGACTGGTACGCGTAACGAGACTAAAGCAATACGCGGCTGGGACTTGTACGCTCGACGAGACCGAAGCAACGCGCTGCTGAAACTTGCACGCATAACGAGACCGAAGCAATACGCGGCTGGAACTTGAACGCTCGACGAGACCGAAGCAATACGCGGCTGGAACTTGTACGCTAGACGAGACCGAAGGAATACGCGGCTGGGACTTGTACGCATAACGAGACCAAAGCAATACGCGGCTTGAACTTGTACGCTCCACGAGACCGAAGCAATACGCGGCTGGAACCTGCACGCATAACGAGACCGAAGCAAGACACGGCTGGGTCTTTTACGCATAACGAGACCGAGGCAACACGCGGCTGGGACTTATATTCTCCACTAGTCCGAAGCAATACACGGCTGGGACTTGTACGCGTAACGAGACCGAAGCAATACGCTGCTGGAACTTGTTCGCTCGACGACACCGAAGCAATACGCGGCTGGATCGTGCACGCATAACGAGACCGAAGCAATACGCGGCTGGAACTTGTACGCTCGACGAGACCGAAGCAATACGCGGCTGAGGCTTGTACGCTCCACGAGACCGAAGCAATACGCGGCTGGGACTGGTACGCGTAACGAGACCGAAGCCATACGCGGCTGGAACTTGAACGCTCGACGAGACCGAAGCAATACGCGGCTGGAACTTGTACGCTAGACGAGACCGAAGGAATACGCGTCTGGGACTTGTACGCATAACGAGACCAAAGCAATACGCGGCTGGAACTTGTACGCTCGACGAGACCGAAGCAATACGCGGCTGGGCCTTGTACGCTCGACGAGACCGAAGCAATACGCGGCTGACACTTGTACGCATAGCGAGACCGAAGCAACACGCGGCTGAAACTTGTACACGTAACAAGACCGAAGCAATACGCGGCTGGTACTTGAGCGCTCGAAGAGACCGAAGGACTACGCGGCTGGGACTTGGACGCTCCACGAGACCGAAGCAATACACGGTTGGGACTTGTACGCATAACGAGACCGAAGCAATACGCGGCTGGGTCTTGTACTCTCGACGAGACCGAAGCAATACGCGGCTGGAACTTGCACGCATAACGAGACCGAAGTAATACGCGGCTGGGGCTTGCACGCATAACGAGACCGAAGCAATACGCGGCTGGGACTTGCACTCACAACGAGACCGAAGCATTACGCGGCTGGAACTTGTACGCATAACGAGACCGAAGCAATACGCGGCTGGAACCTGCACGCATAACGAGACCGAAGCAAGACACGGCTGGGTCTTTTACGCATAACGAGACCGAGGCAACACGCGGCTGGGACTTATATTCTCCACTAGTCCGAAGCAATACACGGCTGGGACTTGTACGCGTAACGAGACCAAAGCAATACGCTGCTGGAACTTGTTCGCTCGACGACACCGAAGCAATACGCGGCTGGATCGTGCACGCATAACGAGACCGAAGCAATACGCGGCTGGAACTTGTACGCTCGACGAGACCGAAGCAATACGCGGCTGAGGCTTGTACGCTCCACGAGACCGAAGCAATACGCGGCTGGGACTGGTACGCGTAACGAGACTAAAGCAATACGCGGCTGGGACTTGTACGCTCGACGAGACCGAAGCAACGCGCTGCTGAAACTTGCACGCATAACGAGACCGAAGCAACACGCGGCTGGAACTTGATCGCATAACGAAACCGAAGTAATACGCGGCTGGAACTTGTACGCTCGACGAGACCGAAGCAATACGCGGCTGGAACTTGTACGCGTAACGAGACCGAAGCAATACGCGGCTGGAACTTGAACGCTCGAAGAGACCGAAGGACTACGCGGCTGGGTCTTGTACGCTCGACGAGACCGAAGCAACACGCGGCTGGGACTTGTACGCGGCACGAGACCGAAGCAATACGCGGCTGGAACTTGAACGCTCGACGAGACCGAAGCAATACGCGGCTGGAACTTGTACGCTAGGCGAGACCGAAGGAATACGCGGCTGGGACTTGTACGCATAACGAGACCAAAGCAATACGCGGCTTGAACTTGTACGCTCGACGAGACCGAAGCAATACGCGGCTGGGCCTTGTACGCTCGACGAGACCGAAGCAATACACGGTTGGGACTTGTACGCATAACGAGACCGAAGCAATACGTGGCTGGGTCTTGTACTCTCGACGAGACCGAAGCAATACGCGGCTGGAACTTGCACGCATAACGAGACCGAAGTAATACGCGGCTGGGGCTTGCACGCTTAACGAGACCGAAGCAATACGCGGCTGGGACTTGCACTCACAACGAGACCGAAGCATTACGCGGCTGGAACTTGTACGCATAACGAGACCGAAGCAATACGCGGCTGGAACTTGTACTCTCGACGAGACCGAAGGAATACGCGGCTGGGACTTGTACGCATAACGAGACCAAAGCAATACGCGGCTGGAACTTGTACGCTCGACGAGACCGAAGGAATACGCGGCTGGAACTTGTTCGCTCGACGACACCGAAGCAATACGCGGCTGGATCGTGCACGCATAACGAGACCGAAGCAATACGCGGCTGGAACTTGTACGCTCGACGAGACCGAAGCAATACGCGGCTGAGGCTTGTACGCTCCATGAGACCGAAGCAATACGCGGCTGGGACTGGTACGCGTAACGAGACTAAAGCAATACGCGGCTGGGACTTGTACGCTCGACGAGACCGAAGCAACGCGCTGCTGAAACTTGCACGCATAACGAGACCGAAGCAACACGCGGCTGGTACTTGTTCGCATAACGAAACCGAAGTAATACGCGGCTGGAACTTGTACGCTCGACGAGACCGAAGCAATACGCGGCTGGAACTTGTACGCGTAACGAGACCGAAGCAATACGCGGCTGGAACTTGAACGCTCGAAGAGACCGAAGGACTACGCGGCTGGGACTTGTACGCTCCACGAGACCGAAGCAATACACGGTTGGGACTTGTACGCATAACGAGACCGAAGCAATACGCGGCTGGGTCTTGTACGCTCGACGAGACCGAAGCAACACGCGGCTGGGACTTGTACGCGGCACGAGACCGAAGCAATACGCGGCTGGAACTTGAACGCTCGACGAGACCGAAGCAATACGCGGCTGGAACTTGTACGCTAGACGAGACCGAAGGAATACGCGGCTGGGACTTGTACGCATAACGAGACCAAAGCAATACGCGGCTGGAACTTGTACGCTCGACGAGACCGAAGCAATACGCGGCTGGGCCTTGTACGCTCGACGAGACCGAAGCAATACGCGGCTGAGACTTGTACGCATAGCGAGACCGAAGCAACACGCGGCTGAAACTGGCACGCATAACGAGACCGAAGCATTACGCGGCTGGAACTTGCACGCATAACGAGACCGAAGCAATACCCGGCTGGGACTTGTACGCGTAACGAGACCGAAGCAATACGCTGCTGGAACTTGTTCGCTCGACGACACCGAAGCAATACGCGGCTGGATCGTGCACGCATCACGAGACCGAAGCAATACGCGGCTGGAACTTGTACGCGTAACGAGGCCGAAGCAATACGCGGCTGGAACTTGCACGCATAACGAGACCGAAGCATTACTCGGCTGGAACTTCCACGCATAACGAGACCGACGCAATACGCGGCTGGGACTTGTACGCTCGACGACACCGAAGCAATACGCGGCTGGATCTGGCACGAATAACGAGACCGAAGCAAGACACGGCTGGGTCTTTTACGCATAACGAGACCAAGGCAACACGCGGCTGGGACTTATACTCTCCACTAGTCCGAAGCAATACACGGCTGGGACTTGTACGCGTAACGAGACCGAAGCAATACGCTGCTGGAACTTGTTCGCTCGACGACACCGAAGCAATACGCGGGTGGATCGTGCACGCATAACGAGACCGAAGCAATACGCGGCTGGAACTTGTACGCATAACGAGACCGAAGCAATACGCGGCTGAGACTTGTACGCTCCACGAGACCGAAACAATACGCGGATGTAACTTGTACGCTCCACGAGACCGAAGCAATACGCGGCTGGAACTTGAACGCTCCAAGAGACCGAAGCAATACCCGGCTATAACTTGTACGCTTGACGAGACCGAAGCAATACGCGGCTGGAACTGGCACGCATAACGAGACCGAAGCATTACTCGGCTGGACCTTGCACGCATAACGAGACCGACGCAATACGCGGCTGGGTCTTGTACGCTCGACGAGACCGAAGCAATACGCGGCTGGGTCTTTTACGCATAACGAGACCGAGGCAACACGCGGCTGGGACTTATATTCTCCACTAGTCCGAAGCAATACACGGCTGGGACTTGTACGCGTAACGAGACCGAAGCAATACGCTGCTGGAACTTGTTCGCTCGACGACACCGAAGCAATACGCGGCTGGATCGTGCACGCATAACGAGACCGAAGCAATACGCGGCTGGAACTTGTACGCTCGACGAGACCGAAGCAATACGCGGCTGAGGCTTGTACGCTCCACGAGACCGAAGCAATACGCGGCTGGGACTGGTACGCGTAACGAGACTAAAGCAATACGCGGCTGGGACTTGTACGCTCGACGAGACCGAAGCAACGCGCTGCTGAAACTTGCACGCATAACGAGACCGAAGCAACACGCGGCTGGAACTTGATCGCATAACGAAACCGAAGTAATACGCGGCTGGAACTTGTACGCTCGACGAGACCGAAGCAATACGCGGCTGGAACTTGTACGCGTAACGAGACCGAAGCAATACGCGGCTGGAACTTGAACGCTCGAAGAGACCGAAGGACTACGCGGCTGGGACTTGTACGCTCCACGAGACCGAAGCAATACACGGTTGGGACTTGTACGCATAACGAGACCGAAACAATACGCGGCTGGGTCTTGTACGCTCGACGAGACCGAAGCAACACGCGGCTGGGACTTGTACGCGGCACGAGACCGAAGCAATACGCGGCTGGAACTTGAACGCTCGACGAGACCGAAGCAATACGCGGCTGGAACTTGTACGCTAGGCGAGACCGAAGGAATACGCGGCTGGGACTTGTACGCATAACGAGACCAAAGCAATACGCGGCTTGAACTTGTACGCTCGACGAGACCGAAGCAATACGCGGCTGGGCCTTGTACGCTCGACGAGACCGAAGCAATACGCGGCCGAGACTTGTACGCATAGCGAGATCGAAGCAACACGCGGCTGAAACTTGTACACGTAACGAGTCCGAAGCAATACGCGGCTGGTACTTGAACGCTCGAAGAGACCGAAGGACTACGCGGCTGGGACTTGTACGCTCCACGAGACCGAAGCAATACACGGTTGGGACTTGTACGCATAACGAGACCGAAGCAATACGCGGCTGGGTCTTGTACTCTCGACGAGACCGAAGCAATACGCGGCTGGAACTTGCACGCATAACGAGACCGAAGTAATACGCGGCTGGGGCTTGCACGCTTAACGAGACCGAAGCAATACGCGGCTGGGACTTGCACTCACAACGAGACCGAAGCATTACGCGGCTGGAACTTGTACGCATAACGAGACCGAAGCAATACGCGGCTGGAACTTGTACTCTCGACGAGACCGAAGGAATACGCGGCTGGGACTTGTACGCATAACGAGACCAAAGCAATACGCGGCTGGAACTTGTACGCTCGACGAGACCGAAGGAATACGCGGCTGGAACTTGTTCGCTCGACGACACCGAAGCAATACGCGGCTGGATCGTGCACGCATAACGAGACCGAAGCAATACGCGGCTGGAACTTGTACGCTCGACGAGACCGAAGCAATACGCGGCTGAGGCTTGTACGCTCCATGAGACCGAAGCAATACGCGGCTGGGACTGGTACGCGTAACGAGACTAAAGCAATACGCGGCTGGGACTTGTACGCTCGACGAGACCGAAGCAACGCGCTGCTGAAACTTGCACGCATAACGAGACCGAAGCAACACGCGGCTGGTACTTGATCGCATAACGAAACCGAAGTAATACGCGGCTGGAACTTGTACGCTCGACGAGACCGAAGCAATACGCGGCTGGAACTTGTACGCGTAACGAGACCGAAGCAATACGCGGCTGGAACTTGAACGCTCGAAGAGACCGAAGGACTACGCGGCTGGGACTTGTACGCTCCACGAGACCGAAGCAATACACGGTTGGGACTTGTACGCATAACGAGACCGAAGCAATACGCGGCTGGGTCTTGTACGCTCGACGAGACCGAAGCAACACGCGGCTGGGACTTGTACGCGGCACGAGACCGAAGCAATACGCGGCTGGAACTTGAACGCTCGACGAGACCGAAGCAATACGCGGCTGGAACTTGTACGCTAGACGAGACCGAAGGAATACGCGGCTGGGACTTGTACGCATAACGAGACCAAAGCAATACGCGGCTGGAACTTGTACGCTCGACGAGACCGAAGCAATACGCGGCTGGGCCTTGTACGCTCGACGAGACCGAAGCAATACGCGGCTGAGACTTGTACGCATAGCGAGACCGAAGCAACACGCGGCTGAAACTTGCACGCATAACGAGACCGAAGTAATACGCGGCTGGGGCTTGCACGCATAACGAGACCGAAGCAATACGCGGCTGGGACTTGCACTCACAACGAGACCGAAGCATTACGCGGCTGGAACTTGTACGCATAACGAGACCGAAGCAATACGCGGCTGGAACTTGTACTCTCGACGAGACCGAAGGAATACGCGGCTGGGACTTGTACGCATAACGAGACCAAAGCAATACGCGGCTGGAACTTGTACGCTCGACGAGACCGAAGGAATACGCGGCTGGAACTTGCACGCATAACGAGACCGAAGCAACGCGCTGCTGGAAATTGTTCGCTCGACGAGACCGAAGCAATACGCGGCTGGGACTTGTACGCCTACCGAGACCGAAGCAATACAAGGCTGGAACTTGTACGCTTGACGATACCGAAGCAATACGCGGCTGGGACTTGTACGCTCGACGAGACCGAAGCAATACACGGCTGGGACTTGTACGCATAACGAGACCGAAGCAATACGCGGCTGAGACTTGTACGCTCCACGAGACCGAAACAATACGCGGCTGTAACTTGTACGCTCCACGAGACCGAAGCAATACGCGGCTGGAACTTGAACGCTCCAAGAGACCGAAGCAATACCCGGCTATAACTTGTACGCTAGACGAGACCGAAGCAATACGCGGCTGGAACTGGCACGCATAACGAGACCGAAGCATTACGCGGCTGGAACTTGCACGCATAACGAGACCGAAGCAATACCCGGCTGGGACTTGTACGCGTAACGAGACCGAAGCAATACGCTGCTGGAACTTGTTCGCTCGACGACACCGAAGCAATACGCGGCTGGATCGTGCACGCATCACGAGACCGAAGCAATACGCGGCTGGAACTTGTACGCGTAACGAGGCCGAAGCAATACGCGGCTGGAACTTGCACGCATAACGAGACCGAAGCATTACTCGGCTGGAACTTCCACGCATAACGAGACCGACGCAATACGCGGCTGGGACTTGTACGCTCGACGACACCGAAGCAATACGCGGCTGGATCTGGCACGAATAACGAGACCGAAGCAAGACACGGCTGGGTCTTTTACGCATAACGAGACCAAGGCAACACGCGGCTGGGACTTATACTCTCCACTAGTCCGAAGCAATACACGGCTGGGACTTGTACGCGTAACGAGACCGAAGCAATACGCTGCTGGAACTTGTTCGCTCGACGACACCGAAGCAATACGCGGGTGGATCGTGCACGCATAACGAGACCGAAGCAATACGCGGCTGGAACTTGTACGCATAACGAGACCGAAGCAATACGCGGCTGAGACTTGTACGCTCCACGAGACCGAAACAATACGCGGATGTAACTTGTACGCTCCACGAGACCGAAGCAATACGCGGCTGGAACTTGAACGCTCCAAGAGACCGAAGCAATACCCGGCTATAACTTGTACGCTTGACGAGACCGAAGCAATACGCGGCTGGAACTGGCACGCATAACGAGACCGAAGCATTACTCGGCTGGACCTTGCACGCATAACGAGACCGACGCAATACGCGGCTGGGACTTGTACGCTCGACGAGACCGAAGCAATACGCGGCTGGGTCTTTTACGCATAACGAGACCGAGGCAACACGCGGCTGGGACTTATATTCTCCACTAGTCCGAAGCAATACACGGCTGGGACTTGTACGCGTAACGAGACCGAAGCAATACGCTGCTGGAACTTGTTCGCTCGACGACACCGAAGCAATACGCGGCTGGATCGTGCACGCATAACGAGACCGAAGCAATACGCGGCTGGAACTTGTACGCTCGACGAGACCGAAGCAATACGCGGCTGAGGCTTGTACGCTCCACGAGACCGAAGCAATACGCGGCTGGGACTGGTACGCGTAACGAGACTAAAGCAATACGCGGCTGGGACTTGTACGCTCGACGAGACCGAAGCAACGCGCTGCTGAAACTTGCACGCATAACGAGACCGAAGCAACACGCGGCTGGAACTTGATCGCATAACGAAACCGAAGTAATACGCGGCTGGAACTTGTACGCTCGACGAGACCGAAGCAATACGCGGCTGGAACTTGTACGCGTAACGAGACCGAAGCAATACGCGGCTGGAACTTGAACGCTCGAAGAGACCGAAGGACTACGCGGCTGGGACTTGTACGCTCCACGAGACCGAAGCAATACACGGTTGGGACTTGTACGCATAACGAGACCGAAACAATACGCGGCTGGGTCTTGTACGCTCGACGAGACCGAAGCAACACGCGGCTGGGACTTGTACGCGGCACGAGACCGAAGCAATACGCGGCTGGAACTTGAACGCTCGACGAGACCGAAGCAATACGCGGCTGGAACTTGTACGCTAGGCGAGACCGAAGGAATACGCGGCTGGGACTTGTACGCATAACGAGACCAAAGCAATACGCGGCTTGAACTTGTACGCTCGACGAGACCGAAGCAATACGCGGCTGGGCCTTGTACGCTCGACGAGACCGAAGCAATACGCGGCCGAGACTTGTACGCATAGCGAGATCGAAGCAACACGCGGCTGAAACTTGTACACGTAACGAGTCCGAAGCAATACGCGGCTGGTACTTGAACGCTCGAAGAGACCGAAGGACTACGCGGCTGGGACTTGTACGCTCCACGAGACCGAAGCAATACACGGTTGGGACTTGTACGCATAACGAGACCGAAGCAATACGCGGCTGGGTCTTGTACTCTCGACGAGACCGAAGCAATACGCGGCTGGAACTTGCACGCATAACGAGACCGAAGTAATACGCGGCTGGGGCTTGCACGCTTAACGAGACCGAAGCAATACGCGGCTGGGACTTGCACTCACAACGAGACCGAAGCATTACGCGGCTGGAACTTGTACGCATAACGAGACCGAAGCAATACGCGGCTGGAACTTGTACTCTCGACGAGACCGAAGGAATACGCGGCTGGGACTTGTACGCATAACGAGACCAAAGCAATACGCGGCTGGAACTTGTACGCTCGACGAGACCGAAGGAATACGCGGCTGGAACTTGTTCGCTCGACGACACCGAAGCAATACGCGGCTGGATCGTGCACGCATAACGAGACCGAAGCAATACGCGGCTGGAACTTGTACGCTCGACGAGACCGAAGCAATACGCGGCTGAGGCTTGTACGCTCCATGAGACCGAAGCAATACGCGGCTGGGACTGGTACGCGTAACGAGACTAAAGCAATACGCGGCTGGGACTTGTACGCTCGACGAGACCGAAGCAACGCGCTGCTGAAACTTGCACGCATAACGAGACCGAAGCAACACGCGGCTGGTACTTGATCGCATAACGAAACCGAAGTAATACGCGGCTGGAACTTGTACGCTCGACGACACCGAAGCAATACGCGGCTGGAACTTGTACGCGTAACGAGACCGAAGCAATACGCGGCTGGAACTTGAACGCTCGAAGAGACCGAAGGACTACGCGGCTGGGACTTGTACGCTCCACGAGACCGAAGCAATACACGGTTGGGACTTGTACGCATAACGAGACCGAAGCAATACGCGGCTGGGTCTTGTACGCTCGACGAGACCGAAGCAACACGCGGCTGGGACTTGTACGCATAACGAGACCAAAGCAATACGCGGCTGGAACTTGTACGCTCGACGAGACCGAAGCAATACGCGGCTGGGCCTTGTACGCTCGACGAGACCGAAGCAATACGCGGCTGAGACTTGTACGCATAGCGAGACCGAAGCAACACGCGGCTGAAACTTGCACGCATAACGAGACCGAAGTAATACGCGGCTGGGGCTTGCACGCATAACGAGACCGAAGCAATACGCGGCTGGGACTTGCACTCACAACGAGACCGAAGCATTACGCGGCTGGAACTTGTACGCATAACGAGACCGAAGCAATACGCGGCTGGAACTTGTACTCTCGACGAGACCGAAGGAATACGCGGCTGGGACTTGTACGCATAACGAGACCAAAGCAATACGCGGCTGGAACTTGTACGCTCGACGAGACCGAAGGAATACGCGGCTGGAACTTGCACGCATAACGAGACCGAAGCAACGCGCTGCTGGAAATTGTTCGCTCGACGAGACCGAAGCAATACGCGGCTGGGACTTGTACGCCTACCGAGACCGAAGCAATACAAGGCTGGAACTTGTACGCTTGACGATACCGAAGCAATACGCGGCTGGGACTTGTACGCTCGACGAGACCGAAGCAATACACGGCTGGGACTTGTACGCATAACGAGACCGAAGCAATACGCGGCTGAGACTTGTACGCTCCACGAGACCGAAACAATACGCGGCTGTAACTTGTACGCTCCACGAGACCGAAGCAATACGCGGCTGGAACTTGAACGCTCCAAGAGACCGAAGCAATACCCGGCTATAACTTGTACGCTAGACGAGACCGAAGCAATACGCGGCTGGAACTGGCACGCATAACGAGACCGAAGCATTACGCGGCTGGAACTTGCACGCATAACGAGACCGAAGCAATACCCGGCTGGGACTTGTACGCGTAACGAGACCGAAGCAATACGCTGCTGGAACTTGTTCGCTCGACGACACCGAAGCAATACGCGGCTGGATCGTGCACGCATCACGAGACCGAAGCAATACGCGGCTGGAACTTGTACGCGTAACGAGGCCGAAGCAATACGCGGCTGGAACTTGCACGCATAACGAGACCGAAGCATTACTCGGCTGGAACTTCCACGCATAACGAGACCGACGCAATACGCGGCTGGGACTTGTACGCTCGACGACACCGAAGCAATACGCGGCTGGATCTGGCACGAATAACGAGACCGAAGCAAGACACGGCTGGGTCTTTTACGCATAACGAGACCAAGGCAACACGCGGCTGGGACTTATACTCTCCACTAGTCCGAAGCAATACACGGCTGGGACTTGTACGCGTAACGAGACCGAAGCAATACGCTGCTGGAACTTGTTCGCTCGACGACACCGAAGCAATACGCGGGTGGATCGTGCACGCATAACGAGACCGAAGCAATACGCGGCTGGAACTTGTACGCATAACGAGACCGAAGCAATACGCGGCTGAGACTTGTACGCTCCACGAGACCGAAACAATACGCGGATGTAACTTGTACGCTCCACGAGACCGAAGCAATACGCGGCTGGAACTTGAACGCTCCAAGAGACCGAAGCAATACCCGGCTATAACTTGTACGCTTGACGAGACCGAAGCAATACGCGGCTGGAACTGGCACGCATAACGAGACCGAAGCATTACTCGGCTGGACCTTGCACGCATAACGAGACCGACGCAATACGCGGCTGAGACTTGTACGCTCGACGAGACCGAAGCAATACGCGGCTGGGTCTTTTACGCATAACGAGACCGAGGCAACACGCGGCTGGGACTTATATTCTCCACTAGTCCGAAGCAATACACGGCTGGGACTTGTACGCGTAACGAGACCGAAGCAATACGCTGCTGGAACTTGTTCGCTCGACGACACCGAAGCAATACGCGGCTGGATCGTGCACGCATAACGAGACCGAAGCAATACGCGGCTGGAACTTGTACGCTCGACGAGACCGAAGCAATACGCGGCTGAGGCTGGTACGCTCCACGAGACCGAAGCAATACGCGGCTGGGACTGGTACGCGTAACGAGACTAAAGCAATACGCGGCTGGGACTTGTACGCTCGACGAGACCGAAGCAACGCGCTGCTGAAACTTGCACGCATAACGAGACCGAAGCAACACGCGGCTGGAACTTGATCGCATAACGAAACCGAAGTAATACGCGGCTGGAACTTGTACGCTCGACGAGACCGAAGCAATACGCGGCTGGAACTTGTACGCGTAACGAGACCGAAGCAATACGCGGCTGGAACTTGAACGCTCGAAGAGACCGAAGGACTACGCGGCTGGGACTTGTACGCTCCACGAGACCGAAGCAATACACGGTTGGGACTTGTACGCATAACGAGACCGAAACAATACGCGGCTGGGTCTTGTACGCTCGACGAGACCGAAGCAACACGCGGCTGGGACTTGTACGCGGCACGAGACCGAAGCAATACGCGGCTGGAACTTGAACGCTCGACGAGACCGAAGCAATACGCGGCTGGAACTTGTACGCTAGGCGAGACCGAAGGAATACGCGGCTGGGACTTGTACGCATAACGAGACCAAAGCAATACGCGGCTTGAACTTGTACGCTCGACGAGACCGAAGCAATACGCGGCTGGGCCTTGTACGCTCGACGAGACCGAAGCAATACGCGGCTGAGACTTGTACGCATAGCGAGACCGAAGCAACACGCGGCTGAAACTTGCACGCATAACGAGACCGAAGTAATACGCGGCTGGGGCTTGCACGCATAACGAGACCGAAGCAATACGCGGCTGGGACTTGCACTCACAACGAGACCGAAGCATTACGCGGCTGGAACTTGTACGCATAACGAGACCGAAGCAATACGCGGCTGGAACTTGTACTCTCGACGAGACCGAAGGAATACGCGGCTGGGACTTGTACGCATAACGAGACCAAAGCAATACGCGGCTGGAACTTGTACGCTCGACGAGACCGAAGGAATACGCGGCTGGAACTTGCACGCATAACGAGACCGAAGCAACGCGCTGCTGGAAATTGTTCGCTCGACGAGACCGAAGCAATACGCGGCTGGGACTTGTACGCCTACCGAGACCGAAGCAATACAAGGCTGGAACTTGTACGCTTGACGATACCGAAGCAATACGCGGCTGGGACTTGTACGCTCGACGAGACCGAAGCAATACACGGCTGGGACTTGTACGCATAACGAGACCGAAGCAATACGCGGCTGAGACTTGTACGCTCCACGAGACCGAAACAATACGCGGCTGTAACTTGTACGCTCCACGAGACCGAAGCAATACGCGGCTGGAACTTGAACGCTCCAAGAGACCGAAGCAATACCCGGCTATAACTTGTACGCTAGACGAGACCGAAGCAATACGCGGCTGGAACTGGCACGCATAACGAGACCGAAGCATTACGCGGCTGGAACTTGCACGCATAACGAGACCGAAGCAATACCCGGCTGGGACTTGTACGCGTAACGAGACCGAAGCAATGCGCTGCTGGAACTTGTTCGCTCGACGACACCGAAGCAATACGCGGCTGGATCGTGCACGCATCACGAGACCGAAGCAATACGCGGCTGGAACTTGTACGCGTAACGAGGCCGAAGCAATACGCGGCTGGAACTTGCACGCATAACGAGACCGAAGCATTACTCGGCTGGAACTTCCACGCATAACGAGACCGACGCAATACGCGGCTGGGACTTGTACGCTCGACGACACCGAAGCAATACGCGGCTGGATCTGGCACGAATAACGAGACCGAAGCAAGACACGGCTGGGTCTTTTACGCATAACGAGACCAAGGCAACACGCGGCTGGGACTTATACTCTCCACTAGTCCGAAGCAATACACGGCTGGGACTTGTACGCGTAACGAGACCGAAGCAATACGCTGCTGGAACTTGTTCGCTCGACGACACCGAAGCAATACGCGGGTGGATCGTGCACGCATAACGAGACCGAAGCAATACGCGGCTGGAACTTGTACGCATAACGAGACCGAAGCAATACGCGGCTGAGACTTGTACGCTCCACGAGACCGAAACAATACGCGGATGTAACTTGTACGCTCCACGAGACCGAAGCAATACGCGGCTGAGACTTGTACGCATAGCGAGACCGAAGCAACACCCGGCTGAAACTTGTACACGTAACGAGACCGAAGCAATACGCGGCTGGGACTTGAACGCTCGAAGAGACCGAAGGACTACGCGGCTGGGACTTGTACGCTCCACGAGACCGAAGCAATACACGGTTGGGACTTGTACGCATAACGAGACCGAAGCAATACGCGGCTGGGTCTTGTACGCTCGACGAGACCGAAGCAACACGCGGCTGGGACTTGTACGCGGCACGAGACCGAAGCAATACGCGGCTGGAACTTGAACGCTCGAAGAGACCGAAGGATTACGCAGCTGGGACTTGTATGCTCGACGAGACCGAAGCAATACGCGGCTGGAACTTGTACGCGTAACGAGACCGAAGCAATACGCGGCTGGAACTTGAACGCTCGAAGAGACCGGAGGACTACGCGGCTGGGACTTGTACGCTGGACGAGACCGAAGCAATACGCGGCTGGAACTTGTACGCTCGACGAGACCGAAGGAATACACGGCCGGGACTTGTACGCATAACGATACCGAAGCAATACCCGGCTGGAACTTGTATGCTTGGCGGTACCGAAGCAATACGCGGCTGGATCTGGCACGCATAACGCTACCGAAGCATTAACCGGTTGCAACTTGTACGCTTGACGAGTCCGAAGCAATACGCGGCTGGAACTTGCACGCATAACGAGACCGAAGCAATACGCGGCTGGAACTTGTACTCATAACGAGACCGAAGCATTACGCGGCTGGAACTTGTACGCTCGACGAGACCGAAGCAATACGCGGCTGGAACTTGAACGCTCGAAGAGACCGAAGGACTACGCGGCTGGGAATTGTATGCTCGACGAGACCGAAGCAATACGCGGCTGGAACTTGTACGCGTAACGAGACCGAAGCAATACGCGGCTGGAACTTGAACGCTCGAAGAGACCGAAGGATTACGCAGCTGGGACTTGTATGCTCGACGAGACCGAAGCAATACGCGGCTGGAACTTGTACGCATAACGAGACCGAAGCAATACGCGGCTGGAACTTGTACGCTCGACGAGACCGAAGCAATACGCGGCTGAGACTTGTACGCATAGCGAGACCGAAGCAACACGCGGCTGAAACTTGCACGCATAACGAGACCGAAGTAATACGCGGCTGGGGCTTGCACGCATAACGAGACCGAAGCAATACGCGGCTGGGACTTGCACTCACAACGAGACCGAAGCATTACGCGGCTGGAACTTGTACGCATAACGAGACCGAAGCAATACGCGGCTGGAACTTGTACTCTCGACGAGACCGAAGGAATACGCGGCTGGGACTTGTACGCATAACGAGACCAAAGCAATACGCGGCTGGAACTTGTACGCTCGACGAGACCGAAGGAATACGCGGCTGGAACTTGCACGCATAACGAGACCGAAGCAACGCGCTGCTGGAAATTGTTCGCTCGACGAGACCGAAGCAATACGCGGCTGGGACTTGTACGCCTACCGAGACCGAAGCAATACAAGGCTGGAACTTGTACGCTTGACGATACCGAAGCAATACGCGGCTGGGACTTGTACGCTCGACGAGACCGAAGCAATACACGGCTGGGACTTGTACGCATAACGAGACCGAAGCAATACGCGGCTGAGACTTGTACGCTCCACGAGACCGAAACAATACGCGGCTGTAACTTGTACGCTCCACGAGACCGAAGCAATACGCGGCTGGAACTTGAACGCTCCAAGAGACCGAAGCAATACCCGGCTATAACTTGTACGCTAGACGAGACCGAAGCAATACGCGGCTGGAACTGGCACGCATAACGAGACCGAAGCATTACGCGGCTGGAACTTGCACGCATAACGAGACCGAAGCAATACCCGGCTGGGACTTGTACGCGTAACGAGACCGAAGCAATGCGCTGCTGGAACTTGTTCGCTCGACGACACCGAAGCAATACGCGGCTGGATCGTGCACGCATCACGAGACCGAAGCAATACGCGGCTGGAACTTGTACGCGTAACGAGGCCGAAGCAATACGCGGCTGGAACTTGCACGCATAACGAGACCGAAGCATTACTCGGCTGGAACTTCCACGCATAACGAGACCGACGCAATACGCGGCTGGGACTTGTACGCTCGACGACACCGAAGCAATACGCGGCTGGATCTGGCACGAATAACGAGACCGAAGCAAGACACGGCTGGGTCTTTTACGCATAACGAGACCAAGGCAACACGCGGCTGGGACTTATACTCTCCACTAGTCCGAAGCAATACACGGCTGGGACTTGTACGCGTAACGAGACCGAAGCAATACGCTGCTGGAACTTGTTCGCTCGACGACACCGAAGCAATACGCGGGTGGATCGTGCACGCATAACGAGACCGAAGCAATACGCGGCTGGAACTTGTACGCATAACGAGACCGAAGCAATACGCGGCTGAGACTTGTACGCTCCACGAGACCGAAACAATACGCGGATGTAACTTGTACGCTCCACGAGACCGAAGCAATACGCGGCTGAGACTTGTACGCATAGCGAGACCGAAGCAACACCCGGCTGAAACTTGTACACGTAACGAGACCGAAGCAATACGCGGCTGGGACTTGAACGCTCGAAGAGACCGAAGGACTACGCGGCTGGGACTTGTACGCTCCACGAGACCGAAGCAATACACGGTTGGGACTTGTACGCATAACGAGACCGAAGCAATACGCGGCTGGGTCTTGTACGCTCGACGAGACCGAAGCAACACGCGGCTGGGACTTGTACGCGGCACGAGACCGAAGCAATACGCGGCTGGAACTTGAACGCTCGAAGAGACCGAAGGATTACGCAGCTGGGACTTGTATGCTCGACGAGACCGAAGCAATACGCGGCTGGAACTTGTACGCGTAACGAGACCGAAGCAATACGCGGCTGGAACTTGAACGCTCGAAGAGACCGGAGGACTACGCGGCTGGGACTTGTACGCTGGACGAGACCGAAGCAATACGCGGCTGGAACTTGTACGCTCGACGAGACCGAAGGAATACACGGCCGGGACTTGTACGCATAACGATACCGAAGCAATACCCGGCTGGAACTTGTATGCTTGGCGGTACCGAAGCAATACGCGGCTGGATCTGGCACGCATAACGCTACCGAAGCATTAACCGGTTGCAACTTGTACGCTTGACGAGTCCGAAGCAATACGCGGCTGGAACTTGCACGCATAACGAGACCGAAGCAATACGCGGCTGGAACTTGTACTCATAACGAGACCGAAGCATTACGCGGCTGGAACTTGTACGCTCGACGAGACCGAAGCAATACGCGGCTGGAACTTGAACGCTCGAAGAGACCGAAGGACTACGCGGCTGGGAATTGTATGCTCGACGAGACCGAAGCAATACGCGGCTGGAACTTGTACGCGTAACGAGACCGAAGCAATACGCGGCTGGAACTTGAACGCTCGAAGAGACCGAAGGATTACGCAGCTGGGACTTGTATGCTCGACGAGACCGAAGCAATACGCGGCTGGAACTTGTACGCATAACGAGACCGAAGCAATACGCGGCTGGAACTTGTACGCTCGACGAGACCGAAGCAATACGCGGCTGAGGCTTGTACGCTCCATGAGACCGAAGCAATACGCGGCTGGGACTGGTACGCGTAACGAGACTAAAGCAATACGCGGCTGGGACTTGTACGCTCGACGAGACCGAAGCAACGCGCTGCTGAAACTTGCACGCATAACGAGACCGAAGCAACACGCGGCTGGTACTTGATCGCATAACGAAACCGAAGTAATACGCGGCTGGAACTTGTACGCTCGACGAGACCGAAGCAATACGCGGCTGGAACTTGTACGCGTAACGAGACCGAAGCAATACGCGGCTGGAACTTGAACGCTCGAAGAGACCGAAGGACTACGCGGCTGGGACTTGTACGCTCCACGAGACCGAAGCAATACACGGTTGGGACTTGTACGCATAACGAGACCGAAGCAATACGCGGCTGGGTCTTGTACGCTCGACGAGACCGAAGCAACACGCGGCTGGGACTTGTACGCGGCACGAGACCGAAGCAATACGCGGCTGGAACTTGAACGCTCGACGAGACCGAAGCAATACGCGGCTGGAACTTGTACGCTAGACGAGACCGAAGGAATACGCGGCTGGGACTTGTACGCATAACGAGACCAAAGCAATACGCGGCTGGAACTAGTACGCTCGACGAGACCGAAGCAATACGCGGCTGGGCCTTGTACGCTCGACGAGACCGAAGCAATACGCGGCTGAGACTTGTACGCATAGCGAGACCGAAGCAACACGCGGCTGAAACTTGCACGTATAACGAGACCGAAGTAATACGCGGCTGGGGCTTGCACGCATAACGAGACCGAAGCAATACGCGGCTGGGACTTGCACTCACAACGAGACCGAAGCATTACGCGGCTGGAACTTGTACGCATAACGAGACCGAAGCAATACGCGGCTGGAACTTGTACTCTCGACGAGACCGAAGGAATACGCGGCTGGGACTTGTACGCATAACGAGACCAAAGCAATACGCGGCTGGAACTTGTACGCTCGACGAGACCGAAGGAATACGCGGCTGGAACTTGCATGCATAACGAGACCGAAGCAACGCGCTGCTGGAAATTGTTCGCTCGACGAGACCGAAGCAATACGCGGCTGGGACTTGTACGCCTACCGAGACCGAAGCAATACAAGGCTGGAACTTGTACGCTTGACGATACCGAAGCAATACGCGGCTGGGACTTGTACGCTCGACGAGACCGAAGCAATACACGGCTGGGACTTGTACGCATAACGAGACCGAAGCAATACGCGGCTGAGACTTGTACGCTCCACGAGACCGAAACAATACGCGGCTGTAACTTGTACGCTCCACGAGACCGAAGCAATACGCGGCTGGAACTTGAACGCTCCAAGAGACCGAAGCAATACCCGGCTATAACTTGTACGCTAGACGAGACCGAAGCAATACGCGGCTGGAACTGGCACGCATAACGAGACCGAAGCATTACGCGGCTGGAACTTGCACGCATAACGAGACCGAAGCAATACCCGGCTGGGACTTGTACGCGTAACGAGACCGAAGCAATACGCTGCTGGAACTTGTTCGCTCGACGACACCGAAGCAATACGCGGCTGGATCGTGCACGCATCACGAGACCGAAGCAATACGCGGCTGGAACTTGTACGCGTAACGAGGCCGAAGCAATACGCGGCTGGAACTTGCACGCATAACGAGACCGAAGCATTACTCGGCTGGAACTTCCACGCATAACGAGACCGACGCAATACGCGGCTGGGACTTGTACGCTCGACGACACCGAAGCAATACGCGGCTGGATCTGGCACGAATAACGAGACCGAAGCAAGACACGGCTGGGTCTTTTACGCATAACGAGACCAAGGCAACACGCGGCTGGGACTTATACTCTCCACTAGTCCGAAGCAATACACGGCTGGGACTTGTACGCGTAACGAGACCGAAGCAATACGCTGCTGGAACTTGTTCGCTCGACGACACCGAAGCAATACGCGGGTGGATCGTGCACGCATAACGAGACCGAAGCAATACGCGGCTGGAACTTGTACGCATAACGAGACCGAAGCAATACGCGGCTGAGACTTGTACGCTCCACGAGACCGAAACAATACGCGGATGTAACTTGTACGCTCCACGAGACCGAAGCAATACGCGGCTGGAATTTGAACGCTCCAAGAGACCGAAGCAATACCCGGCTATAACTTGTACGCTTGACGAGACCGAAGCAATACGCGGCTGGAACTGGCACGCATAACGAGACCGAAGCATTACTCGGCTGGACCTTGCACGCATAACGAGACCGACGCAATACGCGGCTGGGACTTGTACGCTCGACGAGACCGAAGCAATACGCGGCTGGGTCTTTTACGCATAACGAGACCGAGGCAACACGCGGCTGGGACTTATATTCTCCACTAGTCCGAAGCAATACACGGCTGGGACTTGTACGCGTAACGAGACCGAAGCAATACGCTGCTGGAACTTGTTCGCTCGACGACACCGAAGCAATACGCGGCTGGATCGTGCACGCATAACGAGACCGAAGCATTACGCGGCTGGAACTTGTACGCATAACGAGACCGAAGCAATACGCGGCTGGAACTTGTACTCTCGACGAGACCGAAGGAATACGCGGCTGGGACTTGTACGCATAACGAGACCAAAGCAATACGCGGCTGGAACTTGTACGCTCGACGAGACCGAAGGAATACGCGGCTGGAACTTGCACGCATAACGAGACCGAAGCAATACGCGGCTGGAACTTGAACGCTCCAAGAGACCGAAGCAATACCCGGCTATAACTTGTACGCTAGACGAGACCGAAGCAATACGCGGCTGGAACTGGCACGCATAACGAGACCGAAGCATTACGCGGCTGGAACTTGCACGCATAACGAGACCGAAGCAATACCCGGCTGGGACTTGTACGCGTAACGAGACCGAAGCAATACGCTGCTGGAACTTGTTCGCTCGACGACACCGAAGCAATACGCGGCTGGATCGTGCACGCATCACGAGACCGAAGCAATACGCGGCTGGAACTTGTACGCGTAACGAGGCCGAAGCAATACGCGGCTGGAACTTGCACGCATAACGAGACCGAAGCATTACTCGGCTGGAACTTCCACGCATAACGAGACCGACGCAATACGCGGCTGGGACTTGTACGCTCGACGACACCGAAGCAATACGCGGCTGGATCTGGCACGAATAACGAGACCGAAGCAAGACACGGCTGGGTCTTTTACGCATAACGAGACCAAGGCAACACGCGGCTGGGACTTATACTCTCCACTAGTCCGAAGCAATACACGGCTGGGACTTGTACGCGTAACGAGACCGAAGCAATACGCTGCTGGAACTTGTTCGCTCGACGACACCGAAGCAATACGCGGGTGGATCGTGCACGCATAACGAGACCGAAGCAATACGCGGCTGGAACTTGTACGCATAACGAGACCGAAGCAATACGCGGCTGAGACTTGTACGCTCCACGAGACCGAAACAATACGCGGCTGTAACTTGTACGCTCCACGAGACCGAAGCAATACGCGGCTGGAACTTGAACGCTCCAAGAGACCGAAGCAATACCCGGCTATAACTTGTACGCTTGACGAGACGGAAGCAATACGCGTCTGGAACTGGCACGCATAACGAGACCGAAGCATTACTCGGCTGGACCTTGCACGCATAACGAGACCGACGCAATACGCGGCTGGGACTTGTACGCTCGACGAGACCGAAGCAATACGCGGCTGGAACTGGCACGCATAACGAGACCGAAGCATTACGCGGCTGGAACTTGCACGCATAACGAGACCGAAGCAATACCCGGCTGGGGCTTGCACGCATAACGAGACCGAAGCAATACGCGGCTGGGACTTGCACTCACAACGAGACCGAAGCATTACGCGGCTGGAACTTGTACGCATAACGAGACCGAAGCAATACGCAGCTGGAACTTGTACTCTCGACGAGACCGAAGTAATACGCGGCTGGGACTTGTACGCATAACGAGACCAAAGCAATACGCGGCTGGAACTTGTACGCTCGACGAGACCGAAGGAATACGCGGCTGGAACTTGCACGCATAACGAGACCGAAGCAACGCGCTGCTGGAAATTGTTCGCTCGACGAGACCGAAGCAATACGCGGCTGGGACTTGTACGCCTACCGAGACCGAAGCAATACAAGGCTGGAACTTGTACGCTCGACGAGACCGAAGCAACGCGCTGTGAAAACTTGTACGCATAACGAGACCGAAGAATCACGCGGCTGAAACTTGTACGCACAGCGAGACCGAAGCAACACGCGGCTGGGACTTGTACGCTGCACGAGACCGAAGCAATACGCGGCTGGAACTTGAACGCTCCGAGTGACCGAAGGACTACGCGGCTGGGACTTGTACGCATAACGAGACCAAAGCAATACGCGGCTGGAACTTGAACGCTCGACGAGACCGAAGCAATACACGGCTGGGACTTGTACGCATAACGAGACCAAAGCAATACGCGGTTGGAACTTGTACGTTCGACGAGACCGAAGCAATACACGGCTGGGACTTGTATGCATAACGAGACCAAAGCAATACGCGGCTGGAACTTGTACGCTCCACGAGACCGAAGCAATACACGGTTGGGACTTGTACGCATAACGAGACCGAAGCAATACGCGGCTGGGTCTTGTACGCTTGACGAGACCGAAGCAATACGCGGCTGGAACTTGCACGCATAACGAGGCCGAAGCAACACGCGGCTGGAACTTGAACGCATAACGAGACCGAAGCAACACGCAGCTGGGGCTTGTACCCATATCGATACCGAAGCAATACGCGGCTGGGACTTGTACGCTCCACGAGACCGAAGCAATACGCGGCTGAAACTTGTACGCATAACGAGACCGAAGCAATACGCGGCTGGAACTTGAACGCTCCAAGAGACCGAAGGACTACGCGGCTGGGACTTGTACGCATAACGAGACCAAAGCAATACGCGGCTGGAACTTGCACGCGTAACGAGACCGAAGCAATACCGGGCTGGAACTTGTACGCTTGACGAGACCGAAGCAATACGCGGCTGGAACTGGCACGTATAACGAGACCGAAGCATTATGCGGCTTGGTCTTGTACGCTCGACGAGACCGAAGCAATACGCGGCTGGAACTTGCACGCATAACGAGTCCGAAGCAACACGCGGCTGGAACTTGATCGCATAACGAGACCGAAGCAACACGCAGCTGGGACTTGTACGCATAGCGATACCGAAGCAATACGCGGCTGGGACTTGTACGCTCCACGAGACCGAAGCAATACGCGGCTGGGACTTGTACGCGGCACGAGACCGAAGCAATACGCGGCTGGAACTTGAACGCTCGAAGAGACCGAAGGATTCCGCAGCTGGGACTTGTATGCTCGACGAGACCGAAGCAATACGAGGCTGGAACTTGTACGCGTAACGAGACCGAAGCAATACGCGGCTGGAACTTGAACGCAAAACGAGACCGAAGCAACACGCAGCTGGGGCTTGTACCCATAGCGATACCGAAGCAATACGCGGCTGGGACTTGTACGCTCCACGAGACCGAAGCAATACGCGGCTGAAACTTGTACGCATAACGAGACCGAAGCAATACGCGGCTGGAACTTGAACGCTCCAAGAGACCGAAGGACTACGCGGCTGGGACTTGTACGCATAACGAGACCAAAGCAATACGCGGCTGGAACTTGCACGCGTAACGAGACCGAAGCAATACCGGGCTGGAACTTGAACGCTCGAAGAGACCGGAGGACTACGCGGCTGGGACTTGTACGCTGGACGAGACCGAAGCAATACGCGGCTGGAACTTGTACGCTCGACGAGACCGAAGGAATACGCGGCCGGGACTTGTACGCATAACGATACCGAAGCAATACCCGGCTGGAACTTGTATGCTTGGCGGTACCGAAGCAATACGCGGCTGGATCTGGCACGCATAACGCTACCGAAGCATTAACCGGTTGCAACTTGTACGCTTGACGAGACCGAAGCAATACGCGGCTGGAACTTGCACGCATAACGAGACCGAAGCAATACGCGGCTGGAACTTGTACTCATAACGAGGCCGAAGCATTACGCGGCTGGAACTTGTACGCTCGACGAGACCGAAGCAACGCGCTGTTGAAACTTGTACGCATAACGAGACCGAAGAATCACGCGGCTGAAACTTGTACGCACAGCGAGACCGAAGCAACACGCGGCTGGGACTTGTACGCTGCACGAGACCGAAGCAATACTCGGCTGGAACTTGAACGTTCCGAGTGACCGAAGGACTACGCGGCTGGGACTTGTACGCATAACGAGACCAAAGCAATACTGGGCTGGAACTTGTACGCTCGACGAGACCGAAGCAATACACGGCTGGGACTTGTACGCATAACGAGACCAAAGCAATACGCGGCTGGAACTTGTACGCTCGAGGAGACCGAAGCAATACACGGCTGGGACTTGTACACATAACGAGACCAAAGCAATACGCGGCTGGAACTTGTACGCGTAACGAGACCGAAGCAATACGCGGCTGGAACTTGAACGCTCCAAAAGACCGAAGGACTACGCGGCTGGGACTTGTACGCTCGACCAGACCGAAGCAATACGCTGCTGGAACTTGTACGCTCGACGAGACCGAAGCAACGCGCTGTTAAAACTTGTACGCATAACGAGACCGAAGAATCACGCGGCTGAAACTTGTACGCACAGCGAGACCGAAGCAACACGCGGCTGGGACTTGTACGCTGCACGAGACCGAAGCAATACGCGGCTGGAACTTGAACGCTCCGAGTGACCGAAGGACTACGCGGCTGGGACTTGTACGCATAACGAGACCAAAGCAATACGCGGCTGGAACTTGAACGCTCGACGAGACCGAAGCAATACACGGCTGGGACTTGTACGCATAACGAGACCAAAGCAATACGCGGTTGGAACTTGTACGTTCGACGAGACCGAAGCAATACACGGCTGGGACTTGTATGCATAACGAGACCAAAGCAATACGCGGCTGGAACTTGTACGCTCCACGAGACCGAAGCAATACACGGTTGGGACTTGAACGTTCCGAGTGACCGAAGGACTACGCGGCTGGGACTTGTACGCATAACGAGACCAAAGCAATACTGGGCTGGAACTTGTACGCTCGACGAGACCGAAGCAATACACGGCTGGGACTTGTACGCATAACGAGACCAAAGCAATACGCGGCTGGAACTTGTACGCTCGACGAGACCGAAGCAATACACGGCTGGGACTTGTACACATAACGAGACCAAAGCAATACGCGGCTGGAACTTGTACGCGTAACGAGACCGAAGCAATACGCGGCTGGAACTTGAACGCTCCAAAAGACCGAAGAACTACGCGGCTGGGACTTGTACGCTCGACGAGACCGAAGCAATACGCTGCTGGAACTTGTACGCTCGACGAGACCGAAGCAACGCGCTGTTGAAACTTGTACGCATAACGAGACCGAAGATTCACGCGGCTGAAACTTGTACGCACAGCGAGACCGAAGCAACACGCGGCTGGGACTTGTACGCTGCACGAGACCGAAGCAATACGCGGCTGGAACTTGAACGCTCCGAGTGACCGAAGGACTACGCGGCTGGGACTTGTACGCATAACGAGACCAAAGCAATACGCGGCTGGAACTTGTACGCTCGACGAGACCGAAGCAATACACGGCTGGGACTTGTACGCATAACGAGACCAAAGCAATACGCGGTTGGAACTTGTACGTTCGACGAGACCGAAGCAATACACGGCTGGGACTTGTACGCATAACGAGACCAAAGCAATACGCGGTTGGAACTTGTACGTTCGACGAGACCGAAGCAACACGCGGCTGGGACTTGTACGCTGCACGAGACCGAAGCAATTCGCGGCTGAAACTTGAACGCATAACGAGACCGAAGCAACACGCAGCTGGGGCTTGTACCCATAGCGATACCGAAGCAATACGCGGCTGCGACTTGTACGCTCCACGAGACCGAAGCAATACGCGGCTGAAACTTGTACGCATAACGAGACCGAAGCAATACGCGGCTGGAACTTGAACGCTCCTAGAGACCGAAGGACTACGCGGCTGGGACTTGTACGCATAACGAGACCAAAGCAATACGCGGCTGGAACTTGCACGCGTAACGAGACCGAAGCAATACCGGGCTGGAACTTGTACGCTTGACGAGACCGAAGCAATACGCGGCTGGAACTGGCACGTATAACGAGACCGAAGCATTATGCGGCTTGGTCATGTACGCTCGACGAGACCGAAGCAATACGCGGCTGGAACTTGCACGCATAACGAGTCCGAAGCAACACGCGGCTGGAACTTGATCGCATAACGAGACCGAAGCAACACGCAGCTGGGACTTGTACGCATAGCGATACCGAAGCAATACGCGGCTGGGACTTGTACGCTCCACGAGGCGGAGCAATACGCGGCTGGGACTTGTACGCGGCACGAGACCGAAGCAATACGCGGCTGGAACTTGAACGCTCGAAGAGACCGAAGGATTCCGCAGCTGGGACTTGTATGCTCGACGAGACCGAAGCAATACGAGGCTGGAACTTGTACGCGTAACGAGACCGAAGCAATACGCGGCTGGAACTTGAACGCTCGAAGAGACCGGAGGACTACGCGGCTGGGAATTGTATGCTCGACGAGACCGAAGCAATACGCGGCTGGAACTTGTACGCGGCACGAGACCGAAGCAATACGCGGCTGGAACTTGAACGATCGAAGAGACCGCAGGACTACGCGGCTGGGACTTGTACACATAACGATACCGAAGCAGTACGCTGCTGGGACTTGTACGCGTAACGAGACCGAAGCAATACGCGGCTGGAACTTGAACGATCGAAGAGACCGCAGGACTACGAGGCTGGGACTTGTACACATAACGATACCGAAGCAGTACGCTGCTGGGACTTGTACGCATAACGAGACCAAAGCAATACGCGACTGGAAATTGTACGCGTAACGACACCGAGGCAATACGCGGCTGGAACTTGAACGCTCGAAGAGCCCGAAGGATGACGCGGCTGGAACTTGTACGCATAACGAGACCAAAGCAATACCCGGCTGGAACTTGTAAGCTCGACGAGACCGAAGCAATACGCGGCTGGAACTTGTACGCTAGACGAGACCGAAGGAATACGCGGCTGGAACTTGTACGCATAACGAGACCGAAGCAATACGCGGCTGAGACTTGTACGCTCCACGAGACCGAAACAATACGCGGCTGTAACTTGTACGCTCCACGAGACCGAAGCAATACGCGGCTGGAACTTGAACGCTCCAAGAGACCGAAGCAATACCCGGCTATAACTTGTACGCTTGACGAGACGGAAGCAATACGCGTCTGGAACTGGCACGCATAACGAGACCGAAGCATTACTCGGCTGGACCTTGCACGCATAACGAGACCGACGCAATACGCGGCTGGGACTTGTACGCTCGACGAGACCGAAGCAATACGCGGCTGGAACTGGCACGCATAACGAGACCGAAGCATTACGCGGCTGGAACTTGCACGCATAACGAGACCGAAGCAATACCCGGCTGGGGCTTGCACGCATAACGAGACCGAAGCAATACGCGGCTGGGACTTGCACTCACAACGAGACCGAAGCATTACGCGGCTGGAACTTGTACGCATACCGAGACCGAAGCAATACGCAGCTGGAACTTGTACTCTCGACGAGACCGAAGTAATACGCGGCTGGGACTTGTACGCATAACGAGACCAAAGCAATACGCGGCTGGAACTTGTACGCTCGTAGAGACCGAAGGAATACGCGGCTGGAACTTGCACGCATAACGAGACCGAAGCAACGCGCTGCTGGAAATTGTTCGCTCGACGAGACCGAAGCAATACGCGGCTGGGACTTGTACGCCTACCGAGACCGAAGCAATACAAGGCTGGGACTTGTACGCATAACGAGACCGAAGCATTACGCGGCTGGAACTTGTACGCATATCGAGACCGAAGCAATACGCGGCTGGGACTTGTACGCATAGCGAGACCGAACCAACACGCGGCTGAAACTTGTACGCGTAACAAGACCGAAGCAATACGGAGCTGGAACTTGAACGCTCGAAGAGACCGAAGGAATACGCGGCTGGGACTTGTACGCTCGACGAGACCGAAGCAATACGCTGCTGGAACTTGTACGCTCGACGAGACCGAAGCAACGCGCTGTTGAAACTTGTACGCATAACGAGACCGAAGAATCACGCGGCTGAAACTTGTACGGACAGCGAGACCGAAGCAACACGCGGCTGGGACTTGTACGCTGCACGAGACCGAAGCAATACTCGGCTGGAACTTGAACGTTCCGAGTGACCGAAGGACTACGCGGCTGGGACTTGTACGCATAACGAGACCAAAGCAATACTGGGCTGGAACTTGTACGCTCGACGAGACCGAAGCAATACACGGCTGGGACTTGTACGCATAACGAGACCAAAGCAATACGCGGCTGGAACTTGTACGCTTGACGAGACCGAAGCAATACGCCGCTGGAACTGGCACGCATAACGAGACCGAAGCATTACGCGGCTGGAACATGCACGCATAACGAGACCGAAGTAATACGCGGCTGGAACTTGTACGCTCGACGAGACCGAAGCAATACGAGGCTGAAACTTGTACGCGTAACGAGACCGAAGCAATACGCGGCCGGAACTTGAACGCTCGAAGAGACCGAAGGACTACGCGGCTGGGACTTGTACGCTCCACGAGACCGAAGCAATACACGGTTGGGACTTGTACGCATAACGAGACCGAAGCAATACGCGGCTGGGTCTTGTACGTTCGACGAGACCGAAGCCATACGCGGCTGGAACTTGCACGCATAACGAGACCGAAGTAATACGCGGCCGGGACTTGCACGCATAACGAGACCGAAGCAATACGCGGCTGGAACTTGTACTTATAACGAGACCGAAGCATTACGCGGCTGGAGCTTATACGCATAACGAGACCGAAGCAACACGCGGCTGGAACTTGTACGTATAGTGAGACTGAAGCAACACGCGGCCGGGACTTGTACGCGGCACGCGACCGAAGCAATACGCGGCTGGAACTTGAACGC
This sequence comes from Stelis phaeoptera, assembly GCA_943735885.1. Taxonomy (NCBI): domain Eukaryota; kingdom Metazoa; phylum Arthropoda; class Insecta; order Hymenoptera; family Megachilidae; genus Stelis; species Stelis phaeoptera. The sequence goes on along the minus strand of OX030934.1, from coordinate 7,935,461 downwards.
TCGAAGAGACCGAAGGACTACGCGGCTGGGACTTGTACGCTCCACGAGACCGAAGCAATACACGGTTGAGACTTGTACGCATAACGAGACCGAAGCAATACGCGGCTGGAACTGGCACCCATAACGAGACCGAAGCATTACGCGGCTGGAACTTGCACGCATAACGAGACCGAAGCATTACGCGGCTGGAACTTGCACGCATAACGAGACCGAAGCAATACGCGGCCGGAACTTGTACGCTGGACGAGACCGAAGCAATACGCGGCTGAAACTTGTATGCTCGACGAGACCGAAGCAATACGCTGCTGGTACTTGTACGCATAGGAGACCGAAGCAATACGCGGCAGGAGCTTCTACGTATGCGCGGTCAAAGCAATACGAAGCTGGAACTTGTACGCTCGACGAGACCGAAGCAACAAGCGGCTGGAACTTGTACGCATTACGACAGCGATGCAATACACGGTTGGGACTTGTTCGCTCGACGAGACCGAAGCAATACGCGGCTGGAACTTGCACGCATAACGAGACCGAAGTAATACGCGGCAGGGACTTGCACGCATAACGAGACCGAAGCAATACGCGGCTGGGACTTGTACGCGGCACGAGACCAAAGCAATACGCGGCTGGGACTTGTACGCTCCACGAGACCGAAGCAATACACGGCTGGGACTTGTACGCGTAACGAGACCGAAGCAATACGCGGCTGGAGCTTGTACGCTGGACGAGACCGAAGCAATACGCGGCTGAAACTTGTACGCTCGACGAGACCGAAGCAACAAGCGGCTGGAACTTGTACGCATTACGAGACCAAAGCAATACGCGGCTGGGACATGTACGCTCGACGAGACCGAAGCAATACGCGGCTGGAACTTGTACGCTCGACGAGACCGAAGGAATACGCGGCCGGGACTTGTACGCATAACGATACCGAAGAAACACCCTCCTGGAACTTGTATGCTTGGCGGTACCGAAGCAATACGCGGCTGGAACTGGCACGCATAACGCTACCGAAGCATGATCCGGTTGCAACTTGTACGCTTGAAGAGACCGAAGCAATACGCGGCTGAAACTTGTATGCTCGACGAGACCGAAGCAATACGCTGCTGGTACTTGTACGCATAGCAGACCGAAGCAATACGCGGCAGGAGCTTCTACGTATGCGCGGTCAAAGCAACACGAAGCTGGAACTTGTACGCTCGACGAGACCGAAGCAATACGCGGCTGGAACTTGTACGCTCGACGAGACCGAAGGAATACGCGGCCGGGACTTGTACGCATAACGATACCGAAGCAATACCCGGCTGGAACGTGTATGCTTGGCGGTACCGAAGCAATACGCGGCTGGAACTGGCACGCATAACGCTACCGAAGCATTAACCGGTTGCAACTTGTACGCTTGACGAGACCGAAGCAATACGCGGCTGGAACTTGCACGCATAACGAGACCGAAGCAATACGCGGCTGGAACTTGTACTCATAACGAGACCGAAGCATTACGCGGCTGGAACTTGTACGCATAACGAGACCGAAGCCACAGGCGGCTGGAACTTGTACGCATAACGAGACCGAAGCAAGACACGGCTGGGACTTGTACGCATAACGAGACCGAAGCAACACGCGGCTGGGACTTATACACTCCACGAGACCGAAGCAATACACGGCTGGGACTTGTACGCTCGACGAGACCGAAGCAATACGCGGCTGGAACTGGCACGCATAACGAGACCGAAGCATTGCGCGGCTGGAACTTGCACCCATAACGAGACCGAAGCCACACGCGGCTGGAACTTGTACGCATAACGAGACCGAAGCAAGACACGGCTGGGTCTTTTACGCATAACGAGACCAAGGCAACACGCGGCTGGGACTTATACTCTCCACTAGTCCGAAGCAATACACGGCTGGGACTTGTACGCGTAACGAGACCGAAGCAATACGCTGCTGGAACTTGTTCGCTCGACGACACCGAAGTAATACGCGGCTGGATCGTGCACGCATAACGAGACCGAAGCAATACGCGGCTGGAACTTGTACGCTCGACGAGACCGAAGCAATACGCGGCTGAGGCTTGTACGCTCCACGAGAGCGAAGCAATACGCGGCTGGGACTGGTACGCGTAACGAGACTAAAGCAATACGCGGCTGGGACTTGTACGCTCGACGAGACCGAAGCAACGCGCTGCTGAAACTTGTACGCATAACGAGACCGAAGCATCACGCGGCTGGAACTTGTACGCATAGCGAGACCGAAGTAACACGACGCTGGGACTTGTACGCTGCACGAGACCGAAGCAATACGCGGCTGGAACTTGAACGCTCCAAGAGACCGAAGCAATACCCGGCTATAACTTGTACGCTTGACGAGACCGAAGCAATACGCGGCTGGAACTGGCACGCATAACGAGACCGAAGCATTACTCGGCTGGAACTTGCACGCATAACGAGACCGACGCAATACGCGGCTGGGACTTGAACGCTCGACGAGACCGAAGCAATACGCGGCTGGAACTGGCACGCATAACGAGACCGAAGCATTACGCGGCTGGAACTTGCACGCATAACGAGACCGAAGCAATACCCGGCTGGGACTTGTACGCGTAACGAGACCGAAGCAATACGCTGCTGGAACTTGATCGCTCGACGACACCGAAGCAATACGCGGCTGGATCGTGCACGCATCACGAGACCGAAGCAATACGCGGCTGGAACTTGTACGCGTAACGAGGCCGAAGCAATACGCGGCTGGAACTTGAACGCTCGAAGAGATCGAAGGACTACGCGGCTGGGACTTGTACGCTCCACGGGACCGAAGCAATACACGGTTGGGACTTGTACGCATAACGAGACCGAAGCAATACGCGGCTGAGGCTTGTACGCTCCACGAGACCGAAACAATACGCGGCTGTAACTTGTACGCTCCACGAGACCGAAGCAATACGCGGCTGGAACTTGAACGCTCCAACAGACCGAAGCAATACCCGGCTATAACTTGTACGCTTGACGAGACCGAAGCAATACGCGGCTGGGACTTGTACGCGTAACGAGACCGAAGCAATACGCTGCTGGAACTTGTTCGCTCGACGACACCGAAGCAATACGCGGCTGGATCGTGCACGCATCACGAGACCGAAGCAATACGCGGCTGGAACTTGTACGCGTAACGAGGCCGAAGCAATACGCGGCTGGAACTTGAACGCTCGAAGAGATGGAAGGACTACGCGGCTGGGACTTGTACGCTCCACGAGACCGAAGCAATACACGGTTGGGACTTGTACGCATAACGAGACCGAAGCAATACGCGGCTGAGACTTGTACGCTCCACGAGACCGAAACAATACGCGGCTGTAACTTGTACGCTCCACGAGACCGAAGCAATACGCGGCTGGAACTTGCACGCATAACGAGACCGAAGCATTACTCGGCTGGAACTTGCACGCATAACGAGACCGACGCAATACGCGGCTGGGACTTGTACGCGTGACGAGACCGAAGCAATACGCGGCTGGAACTGGCACGCATAACGAGACCGATGCATTACGCGGCTGGAACTTGCACGCATAACGAGACCGAAGCCACACGCGGCTGGAACTTGTAACGCTGGCACTGAAGGTGCACCGGTTAGGTGGCGCCGGGCGCCGCAGTGCCACGTGCGAGTCTCGTCCCGCGGACAGTGGTTGCTCGGAGCGCTGATTGGTCCGAGGATAGTTCGAGAGAAAGAAGACGATTTCGTTTAATGTATTTTATTTAAATCCTATTTAACATAATAATTAATGGTCTTGCGGCTCGCTGTTCCGCCGGTCGACGTTAGCGTATCTGCAAGAACATTCACAAAGGGATAATATATTTTATACAATAACGAGGATTAGGTATAGCTTTAACGAATTATGCGCAAATATAACTTTAAGAGAACGATGCGTGAATATAATTTTAAGAGAACGATGCGTGAATATAATTTTAAGAGAACTATGCGCGAATATAACGACGTTTGTTCCGCTGGAGCGCGCGGGCTCCTTTCGCAATAATTATTTCGCCCTAGGAGTTGTGGGTCTCATCCCACAACCACGTGGAGATTCGTCTCGGTTCGCATTGCGTTATCGCAATCTTGAAGCCCGAGAGAACTCGTCGAAACTGCGTTTTTCGTCCTTATTTGTATGGCTCTGTGCCGACGTTCAGCCGCGCGAAAGCGCGGTCGCCGCTCGGCGGCGCGTAGCGGTGGTACCGCGAGTTATGTACGCGCGATTTTGACAGCGGGAAACGGCAGGCGTAAACCGCCGCATAGCGGTCCGTTAGTGACGTCCCGTCACAAACTTGTACGCATAACGAGACCGAAGCAAGACACGGCTGGGTCTTTTACGCATAACGAGACCGAGGCAACACGCGGCTGGAACTTGTACGCCTAGCGAGACCGAAGCAACACGCGGCTGGGACTTGTACGCGGCACGAGACCGAAGCAATACGCGGCTGGAACTTGAACGCTCGAAGAGACCGAAGGATTACGCGGCTGGGACTTGTATGCTCGACGAGACCGAAGCAGTACGCGGCTGGAACTTGAACGGTCGAAGAGACCGAAGGACTACGCGGCTGGGACTTGTACGCTCCACGAGACCGAAGCAATACACGGCTGGGACTTGTACGATCCACGAGACCGAAGCAATACACGGCTGGGACTTGTACGCGTAACGAGACCGAAGCAATACGCGGCTGGAGCTTGTACGCTGGACGAGACCGAAGCAATACGCGGCTGGAACTTGCACGCATAACGAGACCGAAGCAACACGCGGCTGGGACTTGTACGCATAGCGATACCGAAGCAATACGCGGCTGGGACTTGTACGCTCCACGAGACCGAAGCAATACCCGGCTATAACTTGTACGCTTGACGACACCGAAGCAATACGCGGCTGGAACTGGCACGCATAACGAGACCAAAGCATCACGCGGCTGGAACTTGCACGCATAACGAGACCGAAGCAATACGCGGCTGGGTCTTGTACGCTCGACGAGACCGAAGCAATACGCGGCTGGAACTTGTACGCATAACGAGACTGAAGCAACACGCGGCTGGGTCTTGTACGCTCGACGAGACCGAAGCAATACGCGGCTGGAACTTGTACGCATAGCGAGACCGAAGCAACACGCAGCTGGGACTTGTACGCATAGCGATACCGAAGCAATACGCGGCTGGAACTTGAACGCTCCAAGAGACCGAAGCAATACGCTGCTGGAACTTGTTCGCTCGACGAAACCGAAGCAATACGCGGCTGGATCGTGCACGCATCACGAGACCGAAGCAATACGCGGCTGGAACTTGTACGCGGAACGAGGCAGAAGCAATACGCGGCTGGAACTTGAACGCTCGAAGAGATCGAAGGACTACGCGGCTGGGACTTGTACGCTCCACGAGACCGAAGCAATACACGGTTGGGACTTGTACGCATAACGAGACCGAAGCAATACGCGGCTGAGACTTGTACGCTCCACGAGACCGAAACAGTACGCGGCTGTAACTTGTACGCGTAACGAGACCGAAGCATTACGTGGCTGGAACTTGCACGCATAACGAGACCGAAGCCACACGCGGCTGGAACTTGTACGCATAACGAGACCGAAGCAAGACACGGCTGGGTCTTTTACGCGTAACGAGACCGAGGCAACACGCGGCTGGGACTTACACTCTCCACTAGTCCGAAGCAATACACGGCTGGGACTTGTACGCGTAACGAGACCGAAGCAATACGCTGCTGGAACTTGTACGCTCAACGAGACCGAAGCAATACGCGGCTGAAACTTGTACGCATAACGAGACCGAAGCATCACGCGGCTGGAACCTGTACGCATAGCGAGACGAAGTAACACGAGGCTGGGACCTGTACGCTGCACGAGACCGAAGCAATACGCGGCTGGAACTGGCACGCATAACGAGACCGAAGCATTACGCGGCTGGAACTTGCACGCATAACGAGAACGAAGTAATACGCGGCTGGAACTTGAACGCTCGACGAGACCGAAGCAATACGCGGCTGTAACTTGTACGCGTAACGAGACCGAAGCAATACGCGTCTGGAACTTGAACGCTCGAAGAGACCGAAGGACTACGCGGCTGGGACTTGTACGCTCCACGAGACCGAAGCAATACACGGTTGGGACATGTACGCATAACGAGACCGAAGCAATACGCGGCTGGGTCTTGTACGCTCGACGAGACCGAAGCAATACGCGGCTGGAACTTGCACGCATAACGAGACCGAAGCAACACGCGGCTGGAACTTGATCGCATAACGAGACCGAAGTAATACGCGGCTGGAACTTGTACGCTCGACGAGACCGAAGCAATACGCGGCCGGAACTTGTACGCGTAACGAGACCGAAGCAATACGCGGCTGGAACTTGAACGCTCGAAGAGACCGAAGGACTACGCGGCTGGGACTTGTACGCTCCACGAGACCAAAGCAATACGCGGCTGGAACTTGCACGCATAACGAGACCGAAGCATTACTCGGCTGGAACTTGCACGCATAACGAGACCGACGCAATACGCGGCTGGGACTTGTACGCTCGACGGGACCGAAGCAATACGCGGCTGGAACTGGCACGCATAACGAGACCGAAGCATTACGTGGCTGGAACTTGCACGCATAACGAGACCGAAGCCACACGCGGCTGGAACTTGTACGCATAACGAGACCGAAGCAAGACACGGCTGGGTCTTTTACGCGTAACGAGACCGAGGCAACACGCGGCTGGGACTTACACTCTCCACTAGTCCGAAGCAATACACGGCTGGGACTTGTACGCGTAACGAGACCGAAGCAATACGCTGCTGGAACTTGTTCGCTCGACGACACCGAAGCAATACGCGGCTGGATCGTGCACGCATAACGAGACCGAAGCAATACGCGGCTGGAACTTGTACGCTCGACGAGACCGAAGCAATACGCGGCTGAGGCTTGTACGCTCGACGAGACCGAAGCAACGCGCTGCTGAAACTTGTACGCATAACGAGACCGAAGCATCACGCGGCTGGAACCTGTACGCATAGCGAGACCGAAGTAACACGAGGCTGGGACTTGTACGCTGCACGAGACCGAAGCAATACGCGGCTGGAACTGGCACGCATAACGAGACCGAAGCATTACGCGGCTGGAACTTGCACGCATAACGAGAACGAAGTAATACGCGGCTGGAACTTGTACGCTCGACGAGACCGAAGCAATACGCGGCTGGAACTTGTACGCGTAACGAGACCGAAGCAATACGCGTCTGGAACCTGAACGCTCGAAGAGACCGAAGGACTACGCGGCTGGGACTTGTACGCTCCACGAGACCGAAGCAATACACGGTTGGGACTTGTACGCATAACGAGACCGAAGCAATACGCGGCTGGGTCTTGTACGCTCGACGAGACCGAAGCAATACGCGGCTGGAACTGGCACGCATAACGAGACCGAAGCATTACGCGGCTGGAACTTGCACGCATAACGAGACCGAAGCCACACGCGGCTGGAACTTGTACGCATAACGAGACCGAAGCAAGACACGGCTGGGTCTTTTACGCGTAACGAGACCGAGGCAACACGCGGCTGGGACTTATACTCTCCACTAGTCCGAAGCAATACACGGCTAGGACTTGTACGCATAACGAGACCATAGCAATACGCGGCTGGAACTTGAACGCTCCAAGAGATCGAAGCAATACCCGGCTATAACTTGTACGCTAGACGAGACCGAAGCAATACGCGGCTGGAACTGGCACGCATAACGAGACCGAAGTAATACGCGGCTGGAACTTGTACGCTCGACGAGACCGAAGCAATAGGCGGCTGGAACTTTTTCGCGTAACGAGACCGAAGCAATACGCGGCTGGAACTTGAACGCTCGAAGAGACCGAAGGACTACGCGGCTGGGACTTGTACGCTCCACGAGACCGAAGCAATACACGGTTGGGACTTGTACGCATAACGAGACCGAAGCAATACGCGGCTGGGTCTTGTACGCTCGACGACACCGAAGCAATACGCGGCTGGATCGTGCACGCATCACGACACCGAAGCAATACGCGGCTGGAACTTGTACGCGTAATGAGGCCGAAGCAATACGCGGCTGGAACTTGAACGCTCGAAGAGATCGAAGGACTACGCGGCTGGGACTTGTACGCTCCACGAGACCGAAGCAATACACGGTTGGGACTTGTACGCATAACGAGACCGAAGCAATACGCGGCTGAGACTTGTACGCTCCACGAGACCGAAACAGTACGCGGCTGTAACTTGTACGCTCCACGAGACCGAAGCAATACGCGGCTGGAACTTGCACGCATAACGAGACCGAAGCATTACTCGGCTGGAACTTGCACGCATAACGAGACCGACGCAATACGCGGCTGGGACTTGTACGCTCGACGGGACCGAAGCAATACGCGGCTGGAACTGGCACGCATAACGAGACCGAAGCATTACGCGGCTGGAACTTGCACGCATAACGAGACCGAAGCCACACGCGGCTGGAACTTGTGCGCATAACGAGACCGAAGCAAGACACGGCTGGGTCTTTTACGCGTAACGAGACCGAGGCAACACGCGGCTGGGACTTATACTCTCCACTAGTCCGAAGCAATACACGGCTGGGACTTGTACGCGTAACGAGACCGAAGCAATACGCTGCTGGAACTTGTTCGCTCGACGACACCGAAGCAATACGCGGCTGGATCGTGCACGCATAACGAGACCATAGCAATACGCGGCTGGAACTTGAACGCTCCAAGAGACCGAAGCAATACCCGGCTATAACTTGTACGCTTGACGAGACCGAAGCAATACGCGGCTGGAACTGGCACGCATAACGAGACCGAAGCAATACGCGGCTGGAACTTGTACGCTCGACGAGACCGAAGCAATACGCGGCTGAGGCTTGTACGCTCGACGAGACCGAAGCAACGCGCTGCTGAAACTTGTACGCATAACGAGACCGAAGCATCACGCGGCTGGAACCTGTACGCATAGCGAGACCGAAGTAACACGAGGCTGGGACTTGTACGCTGCACGAGACCGAAGCAATACGCGGCTGGAACTGGCACGCATAACGAGACCGAAGCATTACGCGGCTGGAACTTGCACGCATAACGAGAACGAAGTAATACGCGGCTGGAACTTGTACGCTCGACGAGACCGAAGCAATACGCGGCTGGAACTTGTACGCGTAACGAGACCGAAGCAATACGCGTCTGGAACTTGAACGCTCGAAGAGACCGAAGGACTACGCGGCTGGGACTTGTACGCTCCACGAGACCGAAGCAATACACGGTTGGGACTTGTACGCATAACGAGACCGAAGCAATACGCGGCTGGGTCTTGTACGCTCGACGAGACCGAAGCAATACGCGGCTGGAACTTGCACGCATAACGAGACCGAAGCAACACGCGGCTGGAACTTGATCGCATAACGAGACCGAAGCAATACGCAGCTGGGACTTGTACGCATAGCGATACCGAAGCAATACGCGGCTGGGACTTGTGCGCTCCACGAGACCGAAGCAATACGCGGCTGGAACTGGCACGCATAACGAGACCGAAGCATTACGCGGCTGGAACTTGCACGCATAACGAGACCGAAGCCACACGCGGCTGGAACTTGTACGCATAACGAGACCGAAGCAAGACACGGCTGGGTCTTTTACGCGTAACGAGACCGAGGCAACACGCGGCTGGGACTTATACTCTCCACTAGTCCGAAGCAATACACGGCTAGGACTTGTACGCATAACGAGACCATAGCAATACGCGGCTGGAACTTGAACGCTCCAAGAGATCGAAGCAATACCCGGCTATAACTTGTACGCTAGACGAGACCGAAGCAATACGCGGCTGGAACTGGCACGCATAACGAGACCGAAGCATTACGCGGCTGGAACTTGCACGCATAACGAGACCGAAGTAATACGCGGCTGGAACTTGTACGCTCGACGAGACCGAAGCAATAGGCGGCTGGAACTTTTTCGCGTAACGAGACCGAAGCAATACGCGGCTGGAACTTGAACGCTCGAAGAGACCGAAGGACTACGCGGCTGGGACTTGTACGCTCCACGAGACCGAAGCAATACACGGTTGGGACTTGTACGCATAACGAGACCGAAGCAATACGCGGCTGGGTCGTGCACGCATCACGACACGGAAGCAATACGCGGCTGGAACTTGTACGCGTAATGAGGCCGAAGCAATACGCGGCTGGAACTTGAACGCTCGAAGAGATCGAAGGACTACGCGGCTGGGACTTGTACGCTCCACGAGACCGAAGCAATACACGGTTGGGACTTGTACGCATAACGAGACCGAAGCAATACGCGGCTGAGACTTGTACGCTCCACGAGACCGAAACAGTACGCGGCTGTAACTTGTACGCTCCACGAGACCGAAGCAATACGCGGCTGGAACTTGCACGCATAACGAGACCGAAGCATTACTCGGCTGGAACTTGCACGCATAACGAGACCGACGCAATACGCGGCTGGGACTTGTACGCTCGACGGGACCGAAGCAATACGCGGCTGGAACTGGCACGCATAACGAGACCGAAGCATTACGCGGCTGGAACTTGCACGCATAACGAGACCGAAGCAACACGCGCCTGGAACTTGATCGCATAACGAGACCGAAGCAACACGCAGCTGGGACTTGTACGCATAGCGATACCGAAGCAATACGCGGCTGGAACTTGAACGCTCGAAGAGACCGAAGGACTACGCGGCTGGGACTTGTACGCATAACGAGACCGAAGCAATACGCGGCTGGAACTCGTGTGCTAAACGGGACTAAAGCGATACGCGGCTGGAACTTGCATGCTCGACGAGACCGAAGCAATACGTGCCTGGAACTTGTACGCTCGACGAGACCGAAACAATACACGGCTGGGACTTGTACGCATAACGAGACCGAAGCAATACGCGGCTGGGTCTTGTACGCTCGACGAGACCGAAGCAATACGCGGCTGGAACTTGTACGCATAACGAGACCGAAGCAACACGCGGCTGGGTCTTGTACGCTCGACGAGACCGAAGCAATACGCGGCTGGAACTTGCACGCATAACGAGACCGAAGCAATACGAAGTTGGAACATGTACGCTCGACGAGACCGAAGCAACAAGCGGCTGGATCTTGTACGCATTACGACAACGATGCAATACACGGTTGGGACTTGTTCGCTCGACGAGACCGAAGCAATACGCGGCTGGATCTTGTACGCTCGACGAGACCGAAGCAATACGCGGCTGGGAATTATACGCGTAACGATACCGAAGCAATGCGCGGCTGGGACTTGAACGCATAACGAGACCTAAGCAATACGCGGCTGGGACTTGTACGCTAGACGAGACCGAAGCAATACGCGGCTGGGTCTTGTACGCTCGACGAGACCGAAGCAATACGCGGCTGGAACTTGCACGCATAACGAGACCGAAGCAACACGCGCCTGGAACTTGATCGCATAACGAGACCGAAGCAACACGCAGCTGGGACTTGTACGCATAGCGATACCGAAGCAAAACGCGGCTGGAACTTGAACGCTCCAAGAGACCGAAGCAATACGCGGCTGAAACTTGTACGCGTAACGAGACCGAAGCAATACGCGGCAGGAACTTGAACGCTCGAAGAGACCGAAGGACTACGCGGCTGGGACTTGTACGCTCCACGAGACCGAAGCAATACACGGCTGGGACTTGTACGCGTAACGAGACCGAAGCAACACGCGGCTGGGTCTTGTACGCTCGACGAGACCGAAGCAATACGCAGCTGGAACTTGTACGCTCCACGAGACCGAAGCAATACACCGCTGGGACTTGTACGCGTAACGCGACCGAAGCAATACGCTGCTGGAGCTTGTACGCTGGACGAGACCGAAGCAATACGCGGCTGAAACTTGTATGCTCGACGAGACCGAAGCAATACGCGGCTGGAACTTGTACGCTCGACGAGACCGAAGGAATACGCGGCTGGGACTTGTACGCATAACGAGACCAAAGCAATACGCGGCTGGGACTTGTACGCTCGACGAGACCGAAGAAATACGCGGCTGGAACTTGCACGGATAACGAGACCGAAGCAATACGCGGCTGGAACTTGCACGCATAACGAGACCGAAGCATTACGCGGCTGGGACTTGTACGCATAACGGGACCGAAGCAATACGCGGCTGGAACTTGCACGCATACCGAGACCGACGCAACACGCGGCTGGGACTTGTTCGCTCGACGAGACCGATTCAATACCCAAGTGGGACTTGTACGCTCGACGAGACCGAAGCAATACGCGGCTGGAGCTTGTACGCTCGACGAGACCGAAGCAACGCGCTGCTGGAACTTGTTCACATAACGAGACCGAAGCAATACGCAGCTGGAACTTGCACGCATAACGAGACCGAAGTAATACGCGGCTGGGACTTGTACGCTCCACGAGGCCGAAGCAATACGCGGCTGGGACTTGTACTTATAACGAGACCGAAGCATTACGCGACTGGAGCTTATACGCATAACGAGACCGAAGCAACACGCGGCTGGAACTTGTACGCATAGCGAGGTCGAAGCAACACGCGGCTGGGACTTGTACGCGGCACGAGACCGAAGCAATACGCGGCTGGAACTTGAACGCTCGAAGAGACCGAAGGATTACGCGGCTGGGACTGCTATGCTCGACGAGACCGAATCAATTCGCGGCTGGAACTTGTACGCTCCACGAGACCGAAGCAATACACGGCTGGGACTTGTACGCGTAACGAGACGGAAGCAATACGCGGCTGGAGCTTGTACGCTGGACGAGACCGAAGCAATACGCGGCTGAAACTTGTATGCTCGACGAGACCGAAGCAATACGCTGCTGGTACTTGTACGCATAGGAGACCGAAGCAATACGCGGCAGGAGCTTCTACGTATGCGCGGTCAAAGCAATACGAAGCTGGAACATGTACGCTCGACGAGAGCGAAGCAATACGCGGCTGGAACTTGTACGCTCGACGAGACCGAAGCAATACGCGGCTGGGACTTGTACGCATAACGAGACCGAAGCAATACGCGGCTGAGACTTGAACGCATAACGAGAGCGAAGCAATACGCGGCTGGGACTTGTACGCTCGAAGAGACCGAAGCAATACGCGGCTGGGACATGTACGCTCGACGACACCGAATAAATACGCGGCTGGAACTTGTACGCATTAGGAAACCAAAGAAATACGCGGCTGGAACTTGTCCGCTCGACGAGACCGAAGCAATACGCGGTTGGGACTTGTACGCATAACGAGGCCGAAGCAATACGCGGCAGGAACTTGCACGCATAACAAGTCCGAGGCATTATCCGGCTGCAACTTGTACGCTTGACGGGACCGAAGCAATACGCGGCTGGGACTTTTACGCTCGACGAGACCGATGGAATACTCGGCTGGGACTTGTACGCTCGAAGAGACCGAAGCAATACGCGGCTGGAACTTGTACGCATTAGGAGACCAAATCAATACGCGGCTGGGACTTGTACGCTCGACGAGAGCGAAGCAACACGCGGCTGGAACTTGTACGCTCGACGAGACCGAAGCAATACGCGGCCGGGACTTGTACGCATAACGAGACCGAAGCAATTCCCGGCTGGGACTTGTACGCTCGACGAGAGCGAAGCAATACGCGGCTGGAACTTTTACGAATAACGAGACCGAAGCATTACGCGGCTGGAACTTGCACGCATAACGAGACTGAAGCAACACGCGGCTGGGACTTGTACGCTTGACGAGAGCGAAGCAATACGCGGCTGGAACTTGTACGCTCGACGAGACCGAAGCAATACGCGGCCGGGACTTGTACGCATAACGAGACCGAAGCAATTCCCGGCTGGGACTTGTACGCTCGACGAGAGCGAAGCAATACGCGGCTGGAACTTGTACGCTCGACGAGACCGAAGCAACACCCGCCTGGAACTTGTACGCTTGACGTGACCGAGGTAATACGCGTCTGGGACTTGTACGCATAACGAGACCGAAGCAATACGCGGCTGGAGCTTGTACGCTCGACGAGACCGAAGGAATACTCGGCTGGGACTTGTACGCATAACGAGACCAAAGCAATACTCGGCTGGAACTTGTGCGCTGGACGAGACCGAAGCAATACGCGGCTGGGACTTGTACGCATAACGAGACCGAAGCAATACGCGGCTGGAACTTGTACGCTCGACGAGACCAAAGCAATACGCGGCTCGGACTTGTACGCTCGACGAGAGCGAAGCAATACGCGGCTGGAACTTGTACGCTCGACGAGACCGAAGCAATACGCGGCTGGGACTTGTACGCATAACGAGACCGAAGCAATACGCGGCTGAGACTTGAACGCATAACGAGAGCGAAGCAATACGCGGCTGGGACTTGTACGCACGAAGAGACCGAAGCAATACGCGGCTGGAACTTGTACGCATTAGGAGACCAAAGCAATACGCGGCTGGGACTTGTACGCTCGACGAGAGCGAAGCAATACGCGGCTGGAACTTGTACGCTCGACAAGACCGAAGCAATACGCGGCTGGGACTTGTACGCATAACGAGACCGAAGGAATACGCGGCTGGGACTTGTGCGCATAACGAGACAGCAGTTACCCGCGCCTGGGACCTGTACGCTCGACGAGACCGAAGCAATACGCGGCTGGAACTTGTACGCTCGACGAGACCGAAGGAATACTCGGCTGGGACTTGTACGCATAACGAGACCAAAGCAATACTCGGCTGGAACTTGTGCGCTGGACGAGGCCGAAGCAATACGCGGCTGGGACTTGTACGCATAACGAGACCGAAGCAATACGCGGCTGGAGCTTGTACGCTCGACGAGACCGAAGAAATACGCGGCTGTGACTTGTACGCATAACGAGACCGAAGCAATTCCCGGCTGGGACTTGTACGAATAACGAGACAGCAGCTACCCGCGCCTGGGACTTGTACGCTCGACGTGACCGAAGCAATACGCGGCTGGAACTTGTACGCTCGATGAGACCGAAGCAACTCGCGGCTGGAACTTGTGTGCTCGACGAGACCGCAGCAATACGTGGCTGGAACTTGTACGAATAACGAGACCGAAGCATTTCGCGGCTGGAACTTGCACGCATAACGAGACTGAAGCAACACGCGGCTGGAACTTGTACGCTCGACGAGACCGAAGCAATACGCGGCTGGAACTTGTGTGCTCGACGAGACCGCAGCAATTCGAGGCTGGAACTTGTACGCTCGACGAGACCGAATCAATACGCGGCTGGTACTTGAACGCATAACGAGACCGAATCAATACGCGGCTGGTACTTGTACGCATAACGAGACCGAAGCAATTCCCGGCTGGGACTTGTACGCATAAAGAGACAGCAGCTATCCGCGCCTGGGACTTGTACGCTCGACGAGACCCAAGCAATACGCGGCTGGAACTTGTACGCATAACGAGATCGAAGCAATACCCGGCTGGGACTTGTACGCATAAGGACAGCGAAGCAATCCGCGGCTGGGACTTGTACGCTAGACGAGAGCGAAGCAATACGCGGCTGGAACTTGTACGCTCGACGACACCGAAGAAATACGCGGGTGGAACTTGTACGCATTAGGAGACCAAAGCAACACCCGGCTGGGACTTGTACGCTCGACGCGACCAAAGCAATTCACGGCTGGAACTTGTGTGCTCGACGAGACCGCAGCAATACGTGGCTGGAACTTGTACGAATAACGAGACCGAAGCATTACGCGGCTGGAACTTGCACGCATAACGAGACTGAAGCAACACGCGGCTGGGACTTGTACGCTTGACGAGAGCGAAGCAATACGCGGCTGGAACTTGTACGCTCGACGAGACCGAAGCAATACGCGGCCGGGACTTGTACGCATAACGAGACCGAAGCAATTCCCGGCTGGGACTTGTACGCTAGACGAGAGCGAAGCAATACGCGGCTGGAACTTGCACGCTCGACGACACCGAAGAAATACGCGGGTGGAACTTGTACGCATTAGGAGACCAAAGCAATACCCGGCTGGGACTTGTACGCTCGACGCGACCAAAGCAATTCACGGCTGGAACTTGTGTGCTCGACGAGACCGCAGCAATACGTGGCTGGAACTTGTACGAATAACGAGACCGAAGCATTACGCGGCTGGAACTTGCACGCATAACGAGACTGAAGCAACACGCGGCTGGGACTTGTACGCTTGACGAGAGCGAAGCAATACGCGGCTGGAACTTGTACGCTCGACGAGACCGAAGCAATACGCGGCCGGGACTTGTACGCATAACGAGACCGAAGCAATTCCCGGCTGGGACTTGTACGCTCGACGAGAGCGAAGCAATACGCGGCTGGAACTTGTACGCTCGACGAGACCGCAGCAATACGTGGCTGGAACTTTTACGAATAACGAGACCGAAGCATTACGCGGCTGGAACTTGCACGCATAACGAGACAGCAGCTATCCGCGCCTGGGACTTGTACGCTCGACGAGACCGAAGCAATACGCGGCTGGAGCTTGTACGCTCGACGAGACCGAAGCAATACGCGGCTGGAACTTGTGTGCTCAACGAGACCGCAGCAATACGTGGCTGGAACTTGTACGAGTAACGAGACCGAAGCATTACGCGGCTGGAACTTGCACGCAAAACGAGACTGAAGCAACACGCGGCTGGAACTTGTACGCATAACGAGATCGAAGCAATACCCGGCTGGGACTTGTACGCTCGACGAGACCGAAGCAATACTCGGCTGGAACTTGTGCGCTGGACGAGACCGAAGCAATACGCGGCTGGGACTTGTACGCATAACGAGACCGAAGCAATACGCGGCTGGAACTTGTACGCTCGACGAGACCGAAGCAATTGGCGGCTGGGACTTGTACGCTCGACGACACCGAAGAAATACGCGGTTGGAACTTGTACGCATTAGGAGACCAAAGCAATACGCGGCTCGGACTTGTACGCTCGACGAGAGCGAAGCAATACGCGGCTGGAACTTGTACGCTCGACGAGACCGAAGCAATACGCGGCTGCGACTTGTACGCATAACGAGACCGAAGCAATACGCGGCTGAGACTTGAACGCATAACGAGAGCGAAGCAATACGCGGCAGGAACTTGCACGCATAACAAGTCCGAGGCATTATCCGGCTGCAACTTGTACGCTTGACGGGACCGAAGCAATACGCGGCTGGGACTTGTACGCATAACGAGGCCGAAGCAATACGCGGCTGGAACTTGCACGCATAACAAGTCCGAGGCATTATCCGGCTGCAACTTGTACGCTCGACGAGACTGAAGCAATACGCGGCTGGAACTTGGACGCTCGACGAGACCGAAGCAATACGCGGCTGGGACTTGTACGCTCGACGACACCGAAGAAATACGCGGTTGGAACTTGTACGCATTAGGAGACCAAAGCAATACGCGGCTGGGACTTGTACGCTCGACGAGAGCGAAGCAATACGCGGCTGGAACTTGTACGCTCGACGAGACCGAAGCAATACGCGGCTGGGACTTGTACGCTCGACGAGAGCGAAGCAACACGCGGCTGGAACTTGTACGCATAACGAAACCGAAGCAATACGTGGCTGGAACTTGTACGCATAACGAGACCGAATCAATACGCGGCTGGAACTTGTACGCTCGACGAGACCGAAGCTATCCGCTGCTGGAACTTGTACGCTCCACGAGACCGAAGCAATACGCGGCTGAAACTTGTACGCATAACGAGAGCGAAGCAATACGCGGCTGGGACTTGTACGCACGAAGAGACCGAAGCAATACGCGGCTGGAACTTGTACGCATTAGGAGACCAAAGCAATACGCGGCTGGGACTTGTACGCTCGACGAGAGCGAAGCAATACGCGGCTGGAACTTGTACGCTCGACAAGACCGAAGCAATACGCGGCTGGGACTTGTACGCATAACGAGACCGAAGGAATACGCGGCTGGGACTTGTGCGCATAACGAGACAGCAGTTACCCGCGCCTGGGACTTGTACGCTCGACGAGACCGAAGCAATACGCGGCTGGAACTTGTACGCTCGACGAGACCGAAGGAATACTCGGCTGGGATTTGTACGCATAACGAGACCAAAGCAATACTCGGCTGGAACTTGTGCGCTGGACGAGACCGAAGCAATACGCGGCTGGGACTTGTACGCATAACGAGACCGAAGCAATACGCGGCTGGAGCTTGTACGCTCGACGAGACCGAAGAAATACGCGGCTGTGACTTGTACGCATAACGAGACCGAAGCAATTCCCGGCTGGGACTTGTACGAATAACGAGACAGCAGCTACCCGCGCCTGGGACTTGTACGCTCGACGTGACCGAAGCAATACGCGGCTGGAACTTGTACGCTCGATGAGACCGAAGCAACTCGCGGCTGGAACTTGTGTGCTCGACGAGACCGCAGCAATACGTGGCTGGAACTTGTACGAATAACGAGACCGAAGCATTTCGCGACTGGAACTTGCACGCATAACGAGACTGAAGCAACACGCGGCTGGAACTTGTACGCATAACGAGATCGAAGCAATACACGGCTGGGACTTGTACGCATAACGAGAGCGAAGCAATACGCGGCTGGTACTTGTACGCTCGAAGAGACCGAAGCAATACGCGACTGGAAATTATACGCATTAGGAGACCAAAGCAATACACGGCTGGAAATTGTCCGCTCGACGAGACCGAAGCAATACGCGGCTGGGACTTGTACGCATAACGAGGCCAAAGCAATACGCGGCTGGAACTTGCACGCATAACAAGTCCGAGGCATTATCCGGCTGCAACTTGTACGCTTGACGGGACCGAAGCAATACGCGGCTGCGACTTGTACGCATAACGAGACCGCAGCTCTATGCGCCTGGGACATGTACGCTCGACGAGACTGAAGCAATACGCGGCTGGAACTTGGACGCTCGACGAGACCGAAGCAATACGCGGCTGGGACATGTATGCTCGACGACACCGAAGAAATACGCGGCTGGAACTTGTACGCATTAGGAAACCAAAGAAATACGCGGCTGGAACTTGTCCGCTCGACGAGACCGAAGCAATACGCGGCTGGGACTTGTACGCATAACGAGGCCGAAGCAATACGCGGCTGGAACTTGCACGCATAACAAGTCCGAGGCATTATCCGGCTGCAACTTGTACGCTCGACGAGACTGAAGCAATACGCGGCTGGGACTTGTACGCATAACGAGACCGAAGCAATACGCGGCTGGGACTTGTACGCTCGAAGAGACCGAAGCAATACGCGGCTGGAACTTGTACGCATTAGGAGACCAAATCAATACGCGGCTGGGACTTGTACGCTCGACGAGAGCGAAGCAACACGCGGCTGGAACTTGTACGCATAACGAGACCGAAGCAATACGCGGCTGGAACTTGTCCGCTCGACGAGACCGAAGCAATACGCGGCTGGGACTTGTACGCATAACGAGGCCGAAGCAATACGCGGCTGGAACTTGCACGCTCGACGAGACCGAAGCAATACGCGGCTGGGACTTGTACGCATAACGAGACCGAAGCAATACGCGGCTGAGACTTGAACGCATAACGAGAGCGAAGCAATACGCGGCTGGGACTTGTACGCTCGAAGAGACCGAAGCAATACGCGGCTGGGACATGTACGCTCGACGACACCGAATAAATACGCGGCTGGAACTTGTACGCATTAGGAAACCAAAGAAATATGCGGCTGGAACTTGTCCGCTCGACGAGACCGAAGCAATACGCGGCTGGGACTTGTACGCATAACGAGGCCGAAGCAATACGCGGCTGGAACTTGCACGCATAACAAGTCCGAGGCATTATCCGGCTGCAACTTGTACGCTCGACGAGACTGAAGCAATACGCGGCTGGAACTTGGACGCTCGACGAGACCGAAGCAATACGCGGCTGGGACTTGTTCGCTCGACGACACCGAAGAAATACGCGGTTGGAACTTGTACGCATTAGGAGACCAAAGCAATACGCGGCTGGGACTTGTACGCTCGACGAGAGCGAAGCAATACGCGGCTGGAACTTGTACGCTCGACGAGACCGAAGCAATACGCGGCTGGGACTTGTACGCATAACGAGATCGAAGCAATACGCGGCTGAGACTTGAACGCATAACGAGAGCGAAGCAATACGCGGCTGGGACTTGTACGCTCGAAGAGACCGAAGCAATACGCGACTGGAGCTTGTACGCTCGACGAGACCGAAGCAATACGCGGCTGGGACTTGTACGCATAACGAGACCGAAGCAATACGCGGCTGAGACTTGAACGCATAACGAGAGCGAAGCAATACGCGGCTGGGACTTGTACGCTCGAAGAGACCGAAGCAATACGCGGCTGGAACTTGTACGCATTGGGAGACCAAATCAATACGCGGCTGGGACTTGTACGCTCGACGAGAGCGAAGCAACACGCGGCTGGAACTTGTACGCATAACGAGACCGAAGCAATACGTGGCTGGAACTTGTACGCATAACGAGACCGAATCAATACGCGGCTGGAACTTGTACGCTCGACGAGACCGAAGCTATCCGCTGCTGGAACTTGTACGCTCCTCGAGACCGAAGCAATACGCGGCTGAAACTTGTACGCATAACGAGACCGAAGGAATACGCGGCTGGGACTTGTGCGCATAACGAGACAGCAGTTACCCGCGCCTGGGACTTGTACGCTCGACGAGACCGAAGCAATACGCGGCTGGAACTTGTACGCTCGACGAGACCGAAGCAATACGCGGCAGGAACTTTTACGCTCGACGAGACCGATGGAATACTCGGCTGGGACTTGTACGCATATCGAGACCAAAGCAATACCCGGCTGGGACTATACGCTCGACGAGACCGAAGCAATACGCGGCTGGAACTTGTACGCTCGACGAGACCGAAGCAATACGCGGCTGGGACTTGTACGCATAACGGGACCGAAGCAATACGCGGCTGGAACTTGCACGCATAACAAGACCGAGGCATTATCCGGCTGCAACTTGTACGCTTGACGGGACCGAAGCAATACGCGGCTGGGACTTGTACGCATAACGAAACCGAAGCAATACGCGGCTGGAACTTGTACGCTCGACGAGACCGAAGCTATCCGCTGCTGGAACTTGTACGCTCCACGAGACCGAAGCAATACGAGGCTGGAACTTGTACGCATAACGAGAGCGAAGCAATACGCGGCTGGGACTTGTACGCTCGAAGAGACCGAAGCAATACGCGGCTGGAACTTGTACGCATTAGGAGACCAAAGCAATACGCGGCTGGGACTTGGACGCTCGACGAGAGCGATGCAATACGCAGCTGGAACTTGCACGCTCGACGAGATCGAAGCAATACGCGGATGGGGCTTGTACACATAACGAGACCGAAGCAATACGCGGCTGGGACTTGTACGCATAACGAGACCGAAGCAATACGAGGCTGGGACTTGTACGCATAACGAGACAGCAGCTATCCGCGCCTGGGACTTGTACGCTCGTCGACACCGAAGCAATACGCGGCTGGAACATGTACGCTCCAGGAGACCGAAGCAATACGCGGCTGGATCTTGTACGCTCGACGAGACCGAAGCAATACGCGGCTGGGACTTGTACGCATAACGAGACCGAAGCAATACGCGCCTGGGACTTGTACGCATAACGAGACCAAAGGAATACGAGGCTGGAACTTGTACGCTCGACGAGACCGCAGCAATACGTGGCTGGAACTTGTACGCATAACGAGACCGAATCAATACGCGGCTGGATCTTGTACGCTCGACGAGACCGAAGCAATACGCGGCTGGAACTTGTACGCTCGACGAGACCGAAGCCATACGCGGCTGGGACTTGTACGCATAACGAGACCGCAGCTATATGCGCCTGGGACATGTACGCTCGACGAGACTGAAGCAATACGCGGCTGGAACTTGTACGCTCGACGAGACCGAAGCAATCCGCGGCTGGAACTTGTACGCTCCACGAGACCGAAGCAATACGCGGCTGGAACTTGTACGCTCGACGAGACCGAAGCAATACGCGGCTGGGACTTGTACGCTCGACGACACCGAAGAAATACGCGGCTGGAACTTGTACGCATAACGAGACCGAATCAATACGCGGCTGGATCTTGTACGCTCGACGAGACCGAAGCAATACGCGGCTGGAACTTGTACGCATAACGAGACCGAAGCAATACGCGGCTGGGACTTGTACGCATAACGAGACCGCAGCTATATGCGCCTGGGACATGTACGCTCGACGAGACTGAAGCAATACGCGGCTGGAACTTGTACGCTCGACGAGACCGAAGCAATACGCGGCTGGGACTTGTACGCTCAACGAGACCGAAGCAATACGCTGCCGGAACTTGAACGCTCGACGGGACCGAAGCAACACCCGGCTGGAACTAGTACGCATTACGAGACCGAAGCAATACGTGGCTGGGACTTGTACACATAACGAGACCGAATCAATACGCGGCTGGAACTTGTACGCTCGACGAGACCGAAGCTATCCGCTGCTGGAACTTGTACGCTCCACGAGACCGAAGCAATACGCGGCTGAAACTTGTACGCATAACGAGAGCGAAGCAATACGCGGCTGGGACTTGTACGCACGAAGAGACCGAAGCAATACGCGGCTGGAACTTGTACGCATTAGGAGACCAAAGCAATACGCGGCTGGAACTTGCACGCATAACAAGACCGAGGCATTATCCGGCTGCAACTTGTACGCTTGACGGGACCGAAGCAATACTCGGCTGGAACTTGTACGCTGGACGAGACCGAAGCAATACGCGGCTGGGACTTGCACGCTCAACGAGACCGAAGCAATACGCTGCCGGAACTTGAACGCTCGACGGGACCGAAGCAACACCCGGCTGGAACTAGTACGCATTACGAGACCGAAGCAATACGTGGCTGGGACTTGTACACATAACGAGACCGAATCAATACGCGGCTGGAACTTGTACGCTCGACGAGACCGAAGCTATCCGCTGCTGGAACTTGTACGCTCCACGAGACCGAAGCAATATGCGGCTGAAACTTGTACGCATAACGAGAGCGAAGCAATACGCGGCTGGGACTTGTACGCACGAAGAGACCGAAGCAATACGCGGCTGGAACTTGTACGCATTAGGAGACCAAAGCAATACGCGGCTGGGACTTGTACGCTCGACGAGAGCGAAGCAATACGCGGCTGGAACTTGTACGCTCGACGAGACCGAAGCAATACGCGGCTGGGACTTGTACGCTCAACGAGACCGAAGCAATACGCGGCTGGAACTTGAACGCTCAACGAGACCGAAGCAACACCCGGCTGGAACTAGTACGCATGACGTGACCGAAGTAATACGCGGCTGGAACTTGCACGCATAACGAGACCAAAGGAATACGAGGCTGGAACTTGTACGCTCGACGGGACCGCAGCAATACGAGGCTGGAACTTGTACGCATAACGAGACCGAAGCATTACGCGGATGGAACTTGTATGCATAACGAGACCGAATCAATACGCGGCTGGGACTTGTACGCATAACGAGACCGAAGCAATACGTGGCTGGGACTTGTACGCATAACGAGACCGAATCAATACGCGGCTGGAACTTGTACGCTCGACGAGACCGAAGCTATCCGCTGCTGGAACTTGTACGCTCCACGAGACCGAAGCAATACGCGGCTGAAACTTGTACGCATAACGAGAGCGAAGCAATACGCGGCTGGGACTTGTACGCACGAAGAGACCGAAGCAATACGCGGCTGGGACTTGTACGCATAACGAAACCGAAGCAATACGCGGCTGGGACTTGTACGCTCGACGAGAGCGAAGCAATACGCGGCTGGAACTTGTACGCTCGACGAGACCGAAGCAATACGCGGCTGGGACTTGTACGCTCGACGAGAGCGAAGCAATACGCGGCTGGGACTT
The DNA here is from genome assembly GCA_943735885.1 of Stelis phaeoptera. NCBI lineage: Eukaryota > Metazoa > Arthropoda > Insecta > Hymenoptera > Megachilidae > Stelis > Stelis phaeoptera. Next base: position 7,911,556 of record OX030934.1, on the reverse strand, counting down.
GTACGCTCGACGAGAGCGAAGCAGTACGCGGCTGGAACTTGTACGCTCGACGAGACCGAAGCAATACGCGGCTGGGACTTGTACGCATAACGAGACCGAAGCAATACGCGCCTGGGACTTGTACGCATAACGAGACCAAAGGAATACGAGGCTGGAACTTGTACGCTCGACGAGACCGCAGCAATACGTGGCTGGAACTTGTACGCATAACGAGACCGAATCAATACGCGGCTGGATCTTGTACGCTCGACGAGACCGAAGCAATACGCGGCTGGGACTTGTACGCCCAACGAGACCGAAGCAATACGCTGCCGGAACTTGAACGCTCGACGGGACCGAAGCAACACCCGGCTGGAACTAGTACGCATAACAAGTCAGAGGCATTATCCGGCTGCAACTTGTACGCTTGACGGGACCGAAGCAATACGCGGCTGGGACTTGTACGAATAACGAAACCGAAGCAATACGCGGCTGGAACTTGTACGCTCGACGAGACCGAAGCTATCCGCGGCTGGAACTTGTACGCTCCACGAGACCGAAGCAATACGAGGCTGGAACTTGTACGCATAACGAGAGCGAAGCAATACGCGGCTGGGACTTGTACGCTCGAAGAGACCGAAGCAAAGCGCGGCTGGAACTTGTACGCATTAGGAGACCAAAGCAATACGCGGCTGGGACTTGGACACTCGACGAGAGCGATGCAATACGCAGCTGGAACTTGCACCCTCGACGAGATCGAAGCAATACGCGGCTGGGGCTTGTACACATAACGAGACCGAAGCAATACGCGGCTGGGACTTGTACGCATAACGAGACCGAAGCAATACGAGGCTGGGACTTGTACGCATAACGAGACAGCAGCTATCCGCGCCTGGGACTTGTACGCTCGTCGACACCGAAGCAATACGCGGCTGGAACATGTACGCTCCAGGAGACCGAAGCAATACGCGGCTGGATCTTGTACGCTCGACGAGACCGAAGCAATACGCGGCTGGGACTTGTACGCATAACGAGACCGAAGCAATACGCGCCTGGGACTTGTACGCATAACGAGACCAAAGGAATACGAGGCTGGAACTTTACGCTCGACGAGACCGCAGCAATACGTGGCTGGAACTTGTACGCATAACGAGACGGAATCAATACGCGGCTGGATCTTGTACGCTCGACGAGACCGAAGCAATACGCGGCTGGAACTTGTACGCATAACGAGACCGAATCAAAACGCGGCTGGGACTTGTACACATAACGAGACCGCAGCTATATGCGCTGGGACATGTACGCTCGACGAGACTGAAGCAATACGCGGCTGGAACTTGTACGCTCGACGAGACCGAAGCAATCCGCGGCTGGAACTTGTACGCTCCACGAGACCGAAGCAACACGCGGCTGGAACTTGTACGCATTAGGAGACCAAAGCAATACGCGGCTGGAACTTGCACGCATAACAAGACCGAGGCATTATCCGGCTGCAACTTGAACGCTTGACGGGACCGAAGCAATACTCGGCTGGAACTTGTACGCTGGACGAGACCGAAGCAATGCGCGGCTGGGACTTGTACGCTCAACGAGACCGAAGCAATACGCGGCTGGAACTTGAACGCTCGACGAGACCGAAGCAACACCCGGCTGGAACTAGTACGCATGACGTGACCGAAGTAATACGAGGCTGGAACTTGCACGCATAACGAGACCAAAGGAATACGAGGCTGGAACTTGTACGCTCGACGGGACCGCAGCAATACGAGGCTGGAACTTGTACGCATAACGAGACCGAAGCATTACGCGGATGGAACTTGTATGCATAACGAGACCGAATCAATACGCGGCTGGGACTTGTACGCATAACGAGACCGAAGCAATACGTGGCTGGGACTTGTACGCATAACGAGACCGAATCAATACGCGGCTGGAACTTGTACGCTCGACGAGACCGAAGCTATCCGCTGCTGGAACTTGTACGCTCCACGAGACCGAAGCAATACGCGGCTGAAACTTGTACGCATAACGAGAGCGAAGCAATACGCGGCTGGGACTTGTACGCACGAAGAGACCGAAGCAATACGCGGCTGGGACTTGTACGCTCGACGAGAGCGAAGCAATACGCGGCTGGGACTTGTACGCTCGACGAGAGCGAAGCAGTACGCGGCTGGAAGATGTACGCTCGACGAGACCGAAGCAATACACGGCTGGGACTTGTACGCATAACGAGACCGAAGCAATACGCGCCTGGGACTTGTACGCATAACGAGACCAAAGGAATACGAGGCTGGAACTTGTACGCTCGACGAGACCGCAGCAATACGTGGCTGGAACTTGTACGCATAACGAGACCGAATCAATACGCGGCTGGAACTTGTACGCTCGACGAGACCGAAGCTATCCGCGGCTGGAACTTGTACGCTCCACGAGACCGAAGCAATACGAGGCTGGAACTTGTACGCATAACGAGAGCGAAGCAATACGCGGCTGGGACTTGTACGCTCGAAGAGACCGAAGCAAAGCGCGGCTGGAACTTGTACGCATTAGGAGACCAAAGCAATACGCGGCTGGGACTTGGACGCTCGACGAGAGCGATGCAATACGCAGCTGGAACTTGCACGCTCGACGAGATCGAAGCAATACGCGGCTGGGGCTTGTACACATAACGAGACCGAAGCAATACGCGGCTGGGACTTGTACGCATAACGAGACCGAAGCAATACGAGGCTGGGACTTGTACGCATAACGAGACCGAATCAATACGCGGCTGGAACTTGTACGCTCGACGAGACCGAAGCTATCCGCTGCTGGAACTTGTACGCTCCACGAGACCGAAGCAATTCGCGGCTGAAACTTGTACGCATAACGAGAGCGAAGCAATACGCGGCTGGGACTTGTACGCACGAAGAGACCGAAGCAATACGCGGCTGGAACTTGTACGCATTAGGAGACCAAAGCAATACGCGGCTGGAACTTGCACGCATAACAAGACCGAGGCATTATCCGGCTGCAACTTGTACGCTTGACGGGACCGAAGCAATACTCGGCTGGAACTTGTACGCTGGACGAGACCGAAGCAATACGCGGCTGGGACTTGTACGCTCAACGAGACCGAAGCAATACGCTGCCGGAACTTGAACGCTCGACGGGACCGAAGCAACACCCGGCTGGAACTAGTACGCATTACGAGACCGAAGCAATACGTGGCTTGGACTTGTACACATAACGAGACCGAATCAATACGCGGCTGGAACTTGTACGCTCGACGAGACCGAAGCTATCCGCTGCTGGAACTTGTACGCTCCACGAGACCGAAGCAATACGCGGCTGAAACTTGTACGCATAACGAGAGCGAAGCAATACGCGGCTGGGACTTGTACGCACGAAGAGACCGAAGCAAAACGCGGCTGGAACTTGTGCGCATTAGGAGACCAAAGCAATACGCGGCTGGGACTTGTACGCTCGACGAGAGCGAAGCAATACGCGGCTGGAACTTTTACGCTCGACGAGACCGAAGCAATACGCGGCTGGGACTTGTACGCTCGACGAGAGCGAAGCAATACGCGGCTGGGACTTGTACGCTCGACGAGAGCGAAGCAGTACGCGGCTGGAACTGGTACGCTCGACGAGACCGAAGCAATACGCGGCTGGGACTTGTACGCATAACGAGACCGAAGCAATACGCGCCTGGGACTTGTACGCATAACGAGACCAAAGGAATACGAGGCTGGAACTTGTACGCTCGACGAGACCGCAGCAATACGTGGCTGGAACTTGTACGCATAACGAGACCGAATCAATACGCGGCTGGATCTTGTACGCTCGACGAGACCGAAGCAATACGCGGCTGGGACTTGTACGCATAACGAGGCCGAAGCAATACGCGGCTGGAACTTGCACGCATAACAAGTCAGAGGCATTATCCGGCTGCAACTTGTACGCTTGACGGGACCGAAGCAATACGCGGCTGGGACTTGTACGCATAACGAAACCGAAGCAATACGCGGCTGGGACTTGTACGCTCGACGAGAGCGAAGCAATACGCGGCTGGAACTTGTACGCTCGACGAGACGGAATCAATACGCGGCTGGGACTTGTACGCTCGACGAGACCGAAGCAATACGCGGCTGGAACTTGTACGCATAACGAGACCGAATCAAAACGCGGCTGGGACTTGTACACATAACGAGACCGCAGCTATATGCGCTGGGACATGTACGCTCGACGAGACTGAAGCAATACGCGGCTGGAACTTGTACGCTCGACGAGACCGAAGCAATCCGCGGCTGGAACTTGTACGCTCCACGAGACCGAAGCAACACGCGGCTGGAACTTGTACGCATTAGGAGACCAAAGCAATACGCGGCTGGAACTTGCACGCATAACAAGACCGAGGCATTATCCGGCTGCAACTTGAACGCTTGACGGGACCGAAGCAATACTCGGCTGGAACTTGTACGCTGGACGAGACCGAAGCAATGCGCGGCTGGGACTTGTACGCTCAACGAGACCGAAGCAATACGCGGCTGGAACTTGAACGCTCGACGAGACCGAAGCAACACCCGGCTGGAACTAGTACGCATGACGTGACCGAAGTAATACGCGGCTGGAACTTGCACGCATAACGAGACCAAAGGAATACGAGGCTGGAACTTGTACGCTCGACGGGACCGCAGCAATACGAGGCTGGAACTTGTACGCATAACGAGACCGAAGCATTACGCGGATGGAACTTGTATGCATAACGAGACCGAATCAATACGCGGCTGGGACTTGTACGCATAACGAGACCGAAGCAATACGTGGCTGGGACTTGTACGCATAACGAGACCGAATCAATACGCGGCTGGAACTTGTACGCTCGACGAGACCGAAGCTATCCGCTGCTGGAACTTGTACGCTCCACGAGACCGAAGCAATACGCGGCTGAAACTTGTACGCATAACGAGAGCGAAGCAATACGCGGCTGGGACTTGTACGCACGAAGAGACCGAAGCAATACGCGGCTGGGACTTGTACGCTCGACGAGAGCGAAGCAATACGCGGCTGGGACTTGTACGCTCGACGAGAGCGAAGCAGTACGCGGCTGGAAGATGTACGCTCGACGAGACCGAAGCAATACACGGCTGGGACTTGTACGCATAACGAGACCGAAGCAATACGCGCCTGGGACTTGTACGCATAACGAGACCAAAGGAATACGAGGCTGGAACTTGTACGCTCGACGAGACCGCAGCAATACGTGGCTGGAACTTGTACGCATAACGAGACCGAATCAATACGCGGCTGGAACTTGTACGCTCCACGAGACCGAAGCAATACGAGGCTGGAACTTGTACGCATAACGAGAGCGAAGCAATACGCGGCTGGGACTTGTACGCTCGAAGAGACCGAAGCAAAGCGCGGCTGGAACTTGTACGCATTAGGAGACCAAAGCAATACGCGGCTGGGACTTGGACGCTCGACGAGAGCGATGCAATACGCAGCTGGAACTTGCACGCTCGACGAGATCGAAGCAATACGCGGCTGGGGCTTGTACACATAACGAGACCGAAGCAATACGCGGCTGGGACTTGTACGCATAACGAGACCGAAGCAATACGAGGCTGGGACTTGTACGCATAACGAGACCGAATCAATACGCGGCTGGAACTTGTACGCTCGACGAGACCGAAGCTATCCGCTGCTGGAACTTGTACGCTCCACGAGACCGAAGCAATTCGCGGCTGAAACTTGTACGCATAACGAGAGCGAAGCAATACGCGGCTGGGACTTGTACGCACGAAGAGACCGAAGCAATACGCGGCTGGAACTTGTACGCATTAGGAGACCAAAGCAATACGCGGCTGGAACTTGCACGCATAACAAGACCGAGGCATTATCCGGCTGCAACTTGTACGCTTGACGGGACCGAAGCAATACTCGGCTGGAACTTGTACGCTGGACGAGACCGAAGCAATACGCGGCTGGGACTTGTACGCTCAACGAGACCGAAGCAATACGCTGCCGGAACTTGAACGCTCGACGGGACCGAAGCAACACCCGGCTGGAACTAGTACGCATTACGAGACCGAAGCAATACGTGGCTTGGACTTGTACACATAACGAGACCGAATCAATACGCGGCTGGAACTTGTACGCTCGACGAGACCGAAGCTATCCGCTGCTGGAACTTGTACGCTCCACGAGACCGAAGCAATACGCGGCTGAAACTTGTACGCATAACGAGAGCGAAGCAATACGCGGCTGGGACTTGTACGCACGAAGAGACCGAAGCAAAACGCGGCTGGAACTTGTGCGCATTAGGAGACCAAAGCAATACGCGGCTGGGACTTGTACGCTCGACGAGAGCGAAGCAATACGCGGCTGGAACTTTTACGCTCGACGAGACCGAAGCAATACGCGGCTGGGACTTGTACGCATAACGAGGCCGAAGCAATACGCGGCTGGAACTTGCACGCATAACAAGTCAGAGGCATTATCCGGCTGCAACTTGTACGCTTGACGGGACCGAAGCAATACGCGGCTGGGACTTGTACGCATAACGAAACCGAAGCAATACGCGGCTGGAACTTGTACGCTCGACGAGACCGAAGCTATCCGCGGCTGGAACTTGTACGCTCCACGAGACCGAAGCAATACGAGGCTGGAACTTGTACGCATAACGAGAGCGAAGCAATACGCGGCTGGGACTTGTACGCTCGAAGAGACCGAAGCAAAGCGCGGCTGGAACTTGTACGCTCGATGAGACCGAAGCAACTCGCGGCTGGAACTTGTGTGCTCGACGAGACCGCAGCAATACGTGGCTGGAACTTGTACGAATAACGAGACCGAAGCATTTCGCGGCTGGAACTTGCACGCATAACGAGACTGAAGCAACACGCGGCTGGAACTTGTACGCTCGACGAGACCGAAGCAATACGCGGCTGGAACTTGTGTGCTCGACGAGACCGCAGCAATTCGTGGCTGGAACTTGTACGCTCGACGAGACCGAAGCAATACGCTGCCGGAACTTGAACGCTCGACGGGACCGAAGCAACACCCGGCTGGAACTAGTACGCATTACGAGACCGAAGCAATACGTGGCTTGGACTTGTACGCATAACGAGACCGAATCAATACGCGGCTGGATCTTGTACGCTCGACGAGACCGAAGCAATACGCGGCTGGAACTTGTACGCATAACGAGACCGAAGCAATACGCGGCTGGGACTTGTACGCATAACGAGACCGCAGCTATATGCGCTGGGACATGTACGCTCGACGAGACTGAAGCAATACGCGGCTGGAACTTGTACGCTCGACGAGACCGAAGCAATCCGCGGCTGGAACTTGTACGCTCCACGAGACCGAAGCAATACGCGGCTGGAACTTGTACGCTCGACGAGACCGAAGCAATACGCGGCTGGGACTTGTACGCTCGACGACACCGAAGAAATACGCGGCTGGAACTTGTACGCCTTAGGAGACCAAAGCAATACGCGGCTGGAACTTGCACGCATAACAAGACCGAGGCATTATCCGGCTGCAACTTGTACGCTTGACGGGACCGAAGCAATACTCGGCTGGAACTTGTACGCTGGACGAGACCGAAGCAATGCGCGGCTGGGACTTGTACGCTCAACGAGACCGAAGCAATACGCGGCTGGAACTTGAACGCTCGACGAGACCGAAGCAACACCCGGCTGGAACTAGTACGCATGACGTGACCGAAGTAATACGCGGCTGGAACTTGCACGCATAACGAGACCAAAGGAATACGAGGCTGGAACTTGTACGCTCGACGGGACCGCAGCAATACGAGGCTGGAACTTGTACGCATAACGAGACCGAAGCATTACGCGGATGGAACTTGTATGCATAACGAGACCGAATCAATACGCGGCTGGGACTTGTACGCATAACGAGACCGAAGCAATACGTGGCTGGGACTTGTACGCATAACGAGACCGAATCAATACGCGGCTGGAACTTGTACGCTCGACGAGACCGAAGCTATCCGCTGCTGGAACTTGTACGCTCCACGAGACCGAAGCAATACGCGGCTGAAACTTGTACGCATAACGAGAGCGAAGCAATACGCGGCTGGGACTTGTACGCACGAAGAGACCGAAGCAATACGCGGCTGGAACTTGTACGCATTAGGAGACCAAAGCAATACGCGGCTGGGACTTGTACGCTCGACGAGAGCGAAGCAATACGCGGCTGGAACTTGTACGCTCGACAAGACCGAAGCAATACGCGGCTGGGACTTGTACGCATAACGAGACCGAAGGAATACGCGGCTGGGACTTGTGCGCATAACGAGACAGCAGTTACCCGCGCCTGGGACCTGTACGCTCGACGAGACCGAAGCAATACGCGGCTGGAACTTGTACGCTCGACGAGACCGAAGGAATACTCGGCTGGGACTTGTACGCATAACGAGACCAAAGCAATACTCGGCTGGAACTTGTGCGCTGGACGAGGCCGAAGCAATACGCGGCTGGGACTTGTACGCATAACGAGACCGAAGCAATACGCGGCTGGAGCTTGTACGCTCGACGAGACCGAAGAAATACGCGGCTGTGACTTGTACGCATAACGAGACCGAAGCAATTCCCGGCTGGGACTTGTACGAATAACGAGACAGCAGCTACCCGCGCCTGGGACTTGTACGCTCGACGTGACCGAAGCAATACGCGGCTGGAACTTGTACGCTCGATGAGACCGAAGCAACTCGCGGCTGGAACTTGTGTGCTCGACGAGACCGCAGCAATACGTGGCTGGAACTTGTACGAATAACGAGACCGAAGCATTTCGCGGCTGGAACTTGCACGCATAACGAGACTGAAGCAACACGCGGCTGGAACTTGTACGCTCGACGAGACCGAAGCAATACGCGGCTGGAACTTGTGTGCTCGACGAGACCGCAGCAATTCGTGGCTGGAACTTGTACGCTCGACGAGACCGAATCAATACGCGGCTGGTACTTGAACGCATAACGAGACCGAATCAATACGCGGCTGGTACTTGTACGCATAACGAGACCGAAGCAATTCCCGGCTGGGACTTGTACGCATAAAGAGACAGCAGCTATCCGCGCCTGGGACTTGTACGCTCGACGAGACCCAAGCAATACGCGGCTGGAACTTGTACGCATAACGAGATCGAAGCAATACCCGGCTGGGACTTGTACGCATAAGGACAGCGAAGCAATCCGCGGCTGGGACTTGTACGCTAGACGAGAGCGAAGCAATACGCGGCTGGAACTTGTACGCTCGACGACACCGAAGAAATACGCGGGTGGAACTTGTACGCATTAGGAGACCAAAGCAATACCCGGCTGGGACTTGTACGCTCGACGCGACCAAAGCAATTCACGGCTGGAACTTGTGTGCTCGACGAGACCGCAGCAATACGTGGCTGGAACTTGTACGAATAACGAGACCGAAGCATTACGCGGCTGGAACTTGCACGCATAACGAGACTGAAGCAACACGCGGCTGGGACTTGTACGCTTGACGAGAGCGAAGCAATACGCGGCTGGAACTTGTACGCTCGACGAGACCGAAGCAATACGCGGCCGGGACTTGTACGCATAACGAGACCGAAGCAATTCCCGGCTGGGACTTGTACGCTAGACGAGAGCGAAGCAATACGCGGCTGGAACTTGCACGCTCGACGACACCGAAGAAATACGCGGGTGGAACTTGTACGCATTAGGAGACCAAAGCAATACCCGGCTGGGACTTGTACGCTCGACGCGACCGAAGCAATTCACGGCTGGAACTTGTGTGCTCGACGAGACCGCAGCAATACGTGGCTGGAACTTGTACGAATAACGAGACCGAAGCATTACGCGGCTGGAACTTGCACGCATAACGAGACTGAAGCAACACGCGGCTGGGACTTGTACGCTTGACGAGAGCGAAGCAATACGCGGCTGGAACTTGTACGCTCGACGAGACCGAAGCAATACGCGGCCGGGACTTGTACGCATAACGAGACCGAAGCAATTCCCGGCTGGGACTTGTACGCTCGACGAGAGCGAAGCAATACGCGGCTGGAACTTGTACGCTCGACGAGACCGCAGCAATACGTGGCTGGAACTTTTACGAATAACGAGACCGAAGCATTACGCGGCTGGAACTTGCACGCATAACGAGACAGCAGCTATCCGCGCCTGGGACTTGTACGCTCGACGAGACCGAAGCAATACGCGGCTGGAGCTTGTACGTTCGACGAGACCGAAGCAATACGCGGCTGGAACTTGTGTGCTCAACGAGACCGCAGCAATACGTGGCTGGAACTTGTACGAGTAACGAGACCGAAGCATTACGCGGCTGGAACTTGCACGCAAAACGAGACTGAAGCAACACGCGGCTGGAACTTGTACGCATAACGAGATCGAAGCAATACCCGGCTGGGACTTGTACGCTCGACGAGACCGAAGCAATACTCGGCTGGAACTTGTGCGCTGGACGAGACCGAAGCAATACGCGGCTGGGACTTGTACGCATAACGAGACCGAAGCAATACGCGGCTGGAACTTGTACGCTCGACGAGACCGAAGCAATTGGCGGCTGGGACTTGTACGCTCGACGACACCGAAGAAATACGCGGTTGGAACTTGTACGCATTAGGAGACCAAAGCAATACGCGGCTCGGACTTGTACGCTCGACGAGAGCGAAGCAATACGCGGCTGGAACTTGTACGCTCGACGAGACCGAAGCAATACGCGGCTGCGACTTGTACGCATAACGAGACCGAAGCAATACGCGGCTGAGACTTGAACGCATAACGAGAGCGAAGCAATACGCGGCAGGAACTTGCACGCATAACAAGTCCGAGGCATTATCCGGCTGCAACTTGTACGCTTGACGGGACCGAAGCAATACGCGGCTGGGACTTGTACGCATTAGGAGACCAAAGCAATACGCGGCTCGGACTTGTACGCTCGACGAGAGCGAAGCAATACGCGGCTGGAACTTGTACGCTCGACGAGACCGAAGCAATTGGCGGCTGGGACTTGTGTGCTCGACGAGACCGCAGCAATTCGTGGCTGGAACTTGTACGCTCGACGAGACCGAATCAATACGCGGCTGGTACTTGAACGCATAACGAGACCGAATCAATACGCGGCTGGTACTTGTACGCATAACGAGACCGAAGCAATTCCCGGCTGGGACTTGTACGCATAAAGAGACAGCAGCTATCCGCGCCTGGGACTTGTACGCTCGACGAGACCCAAGCAATACGCGGCTGGAACTTGTACGCATAACGAGATCGAAGCAATACCCGGCTGGGACTTGTACGCATAAGGACAGCGAAGCAATCCGCGGCTGGGACTTGTACGCTAGACGAGAGCGAAGCAATACGCGGCTGGAACTTGTACGCTCGACGACACCGAAGAAATACGCGGGTGGAACTTGTACGCATTAGGAGACCAAAGCAATACCCGGCTGGGACTTGTACGCTCGACGCGACCAAAGCAATTCACGGCTGGAACTTGTGTGCTCGACGAGACCGCAGCAATACGTGGCTGGAACTTGTACGAATAACGAGACCGAAGCATTACGCGGCTGGAACTTGCACGCATAACGAGACTGAAGCAACACGCGGCTGGGACTTGTACGCTTGACGAGAGCGAAGCAATACGCGGCTGGAACTTGTATGCTCGACGAGACCGAAGCAATACGCGGCCGGGACTTGTACGCATAACGAGACCGAAGCAATTCCCGGCTGGGACTTGTACGCTAGACGAGAGCGAAGCAATACGCGGCTGGAACTTGCACGCTCGACGACACCGAAGAAATACGCGGGTGGAACTTGTACGCATTAGGAGACCAAAGCAATACCCGGCTGGGACTTGTACGCTCGACGCGACCAAAGCAATTCACGGCTGGAACTTGTGTGCTCGACGAGACCGCAGCAATACGTGGCTGGAACTTGTACGAATAACGAGACCGAAGCATTACGCGGCTGGAACTTGCACGCATAACGAGACTGAAGCAACACGCGGCTGGGACTTGTACGCTTGACGAGAGCGAAGCAATACGCGGCTGGAACTTGTACGCTCGACGAGACCGAAGCAATACGCGGCCGGGACTTGTACGCATAACGAGACCGAAGCAATTCCCGGCTGGGACTTGTACGCTCGACGAGAGCGAAGCAATACGCGGCTGGAACTTGTACGCTCGACGAGACCGCAGCAATACGTGGCTGGAACTTTTACGAATAACGAGACCGAAGCATTACGCGGCTGGAACTTGCACGCATAACGAGACAGCAGCTATCCGCGCCTGGGACTTGTACGCTCGACGAGACCGAAGCAATACGCGGCTGGAGCTTGTACGCTCGACGAGACCGAAGCAATACGCGGCTGGAACTTGTGTGCTCAACGAGACCGCAGCAATACGTGGCTGGAACTTGTACGAGTAACGAGACCGAAGCATTACGCGGCTGGAACTTGCACGCAAAACGAGACTGAAGCAACACGCGGCTGGAACTTGTACGCATAACGAGATCGAAGCAATACCCGGCTGGGACTTGTACGCTCGACGAGACCGAAGCAATACTCGGCTGGAACTTGTGCGCTGGACGAGACCGAAGCAATACGCGGCTGGGACTTGTACGCATAACGAGACCGAAGCAATACGCGGCTGGAACTTGTACGCTCGACGAGACCGAAGCAATTGGCGGCTGGGACTTGTACGCTCGACGACACCGAAGAAATACGCGGTTGGAACTTGTACGCATTAGGAGACCAAAGCAATACGCGGCTCGGACTTGTACGCTCGACGAGAGCGAAGCAATACGCGGCTGGAACTTGTACGCTCGACGAGACCGAAGCAATACGCGGCTGCGACTTGTACGCATAACGAGACCGAAGCAATACGCGGCTGAGACTTGAACGCATAACGAGAGCGAAGCAATACGCGGCAGGAACTTGCACGCATAACAAGTCCGAGGCATTATCCGGCTGCAACTTGTACGCTTGACGGGACCGAAGCAATACGCGGCTGGGACTTGTACGCATAACGAGGCCGAAGCAATACGCGGCTGGAACTTGCACGCATAACAAGTCCGAGGCATTATCCGGCTGCAACTTGTACGCTCGACGAGACTGAAGCAATACGCGGCTGGAACTTGGACGCTCGACGAGACCGAAGCAATACGCGGCTGGGACTTGTACGCTCGACGACACCGAAGAAATACGCGGTTGGAACTTGTACGCATTAGGAGACCAAAGCAATACGCGGCTGGGACTTGTACGCTCGACGAGAGCGAAGCAATACGCGGCTGGAACTTGTACGCTCGACGAGACCGAAGCAATACGCGGCTGGGACTTGTACGCTCGACGAGAGCGAAGCAACACGCGGCTGGAACTTGTACGCATAACGAAACCGAAGCAATACGTGGCTGGAACTTGTACGCATAACGAGACCGAATCAATACGCGGCTGGAACTTGTACGCTCGACGAGACCGAAGCTATCCGCTGCTGGAACTTGTACGCTCCACGAGACCGAAGCAATACGCGGCTGAAACTTGTACGCATAACGAGAGCGAAGCAATACGCGGCTGGGACTTGTACGCACGAAGAGACCGAAGCAATACGCGGCTGGAACTTGTACGCATTAGGAGACCAAAGCAATACGCGGCTGGGACTTGTACGCTCGACGAGAGCGAAGCAATACGCGGCTGGAACTTGTACGCTCGACAAGACCGAAGCAATACGCGGCTGGGACTTGTACGCATAACGAGACCGAAGGAATACGCGGCTGGGACTTGTGCGCATAACGAGACAGCAGTTACCCGCGCCTGGGACTTGTACGCTCGACGAGACCGAAGCAATACGCGGCTGGAACTTGTACGCTCGACGAGACCGAAGGAATACTCGGCTGGGATTTGTACGCATAACGAGACCAAAGCAATACTCGGCTGGAACTTGTGCGCTGGACGAGACCGAAGCAATACGCGGCTGGGACTTGTACGCATAACGAGACCGAAGCAATACGCGGCTGGAGCTTGTACGCTCGACGAGACCGAAGAAATACGCGGCTGTGACTTGTACGCATAACGAGACCGAAGCAATTCCCGGCTGGGACTTGTACGAATAACGAGACAGCAGCTACCCGCGCCTGGGACTTGTACGCTCGACGTGACCGAAGCAATACGCGGCTGGAACTTGTACGCTCGATGAGACCGAAGCAACTCGCGGCTGGAACTTGTGTGCTCGACGAGACCGCAGCAATACGTGGCTGGAACTTGTACGAATAACGAGACCGAAGCATTTCGCGACTGGAACTTGCACGCATAACGAGACTGAAGCAACACGCGGCTGGAACTTGTACGCATAACGAGATCGAAGCAATACACGGCTGGGACTTGTACGCATAACGAGAGCGAAGCAATACGCGGCTGGTACTTGTACGCTCGAAGAGACCGAAGCAATACGCGACTGGAAATTATACGCATTAGGAGACCAAAGCAATACACGGCTGGAAATTGTCCGCTCGACGAGACCGAAGCAATACGCGGCTGGGACTTGTACGCATAACGAGGCCAAAGCAATACGCGGCTGGAACTTGCACGCATAACAAGTCCGAGGCATTATCCGGCTGCAACTTGTACGCTTGACGGGACCGAAGCAATACGCGGCTGCGACTTGTACGCATAACGAGACCGCAGCTATATGCGCCTGGGACATGTACGCTCGACGAGACTGAAGCAATACGCGGCTGGAACTTGGACGCTCGACGAGACCGAAGCAATACGCGGCTGGGACATGTATGCTCGACGACACCGAAGAAATACGCGGCTGGAACTTGTACGCATTAGGAAACCAAAGAAATACGAGGCTGGAACTTGTCCGCTCGACGAGACCGAAGCAATACGCGGCTGGGACTTGTACGCATAACGAGGCCGAAGCAATACGCGGCTGGAACTTGCACGCATAACAAGTCCGAGGCATTATCCGGCTGCAACTTGTACGCTCGACGAGACTGAAGCAATACGCGGCTGGGACTTGTACGCATAACGAGACCGAAGCAATACGCGGCTGGGACTTGTACGCTCGAAGAGACCGAAGCAATACGCGGCTGGAACTTGTACGCATTAGGAGACCAAATCAATACGCGGCTGGGACTTGTACGCTCGACGAGAGCGAAGCAACACGCGGCTGGAACTTGTACGCATAACGAGACCGAAGCAATACGCGGCTGGAACTTGTCCGCTCGACGAGACCGAAGCAATACGCGGCTGGGACTTGTACGCATAACGAGGCCGAAGCAATACGCGGCTGGAACTTGCACGCTCGACGAGACCGAAGCAATACGCGGCTGGGACTTGTACGCATAACGAGACCGAAGCAATACGCGGCTGAGACTTGAACGCATAACGAGAGCGAAGCAATACGCGGCTGGGACTTGTACGCTCGAAGAGACCGAAGCAATACGCGGCTGGGACATGTACGCTCGACGACACCGAATAAATACGCGGCTGGAACTTGTACGCATTAGGAAACCAAAGAAATACGCGGCTGGAACTTGTCCGCTCGACGAGACCGAAGCAATACGCGGCTGGGACTTGTACGCATAACGAGGCCGAAGCAATACGCGGCTGGAACTTGCACGCATAACAAGTCCGAGGCATTATCCGGCTGCAACTTGTACGCTCGACGAGACTGAAGCAATACGCGGCTGGAACTTGGACGCTCGACGAGACCGAAGCAATACGCGGCTGGGACTTGTTCGCTCGACGACACCGAAGAAATACGCGGTTGGAACTTGTACGCATTAGGAGACCAAAGCAATACGCGGCTGGGACTTGTACGCTCGACGAGAGCGAAGCAATACGCGGCTGGAACTTGTACGCTCGACGAGACCGAAGCAATACGCGGCTGGGACTTGTACGCATAACGAGATCGAAGCAATACGCGGCTGAGACTTGAACGCATAACGAGAGCGAAGCAATACGCGGCTGGGACTTGTACGCTCGAAGAGACCGAAGCAATACGCGACTGGAGCTTGTACGCTCGACGAGACCGAAGCAATACGCGGCTGGGACTTGTACGCATAACGAGACCGAAGCAATACGCGGCTGAGACTTGAACGCATAACGAGAGCGAAGCAATACGCGGCTGGGACTTGTACGCTCGAAGAGACCGAAGCAATACGCGGCTGGAACTTGTACGCATTGGGAGACCAAATCAATACGCGGCTGGGACTTGTACGCTCGACGAGAGCGAAGCAACACGCGGCTGGAACTTGTACGCATAACGAGACCGAAGCAATACGTGGCTGGAACTTGTACGCATAACGAGACCGAATCAATACGCGGCTGGAACTTGTACGCTCGACGAGACCGAAGCTATCCGCTGCTGGAACTTGTACGCTCCTCGAGACCGAAGCAATACGCGGCTGAAACTTGTACGCATAACGAGACCGAAGGAATACGCGGCTGGGACTTGTGCGCATAACGAGACAGCAGTTACCCGCGCCTGGGACTTGTACGCTCGACGAGACCGAAGCAATACGCGGCTGGAACTTGTACGCTCGACGAGACCGAAGCAATACGCGGCAGGAACTTTTACGCTCGACGAGACCGATGGAATACTCGGCTGGGACTTGTACGCATATCGAGACCAAAGCAATACCCGGCTGGGACTATACGCTCGACGAGACCGAAGCAATACGCGGCTGGAACTTGTACGCTCGACGAGACCGAAGCAATACGCGGCTGGGACTTGTACGCATAACGGGACCGAAGCAATACGCGGCTGGAACTTGCACGCATAACAAGACCGAGGCATTATCCGGCTGCAACTTGTACGCTTGACGGGACCGAAGCAATACGCGGCTGGGACTTGTACGCATAACGAAACCGAAGCAATACGCGGCTGGAACTTGTACGCTCGACGAGACCGAAGCTATCCGCTGCTGGAACTTGTACGCTCCACGAGACCGAAGCAATACGAGGCTGGAACTTGTACGCATAACGAGAGCGAAGCAATACGCGGCTGGGACTTGTACGCTCGAAGAGACCGAAGCAATACGCGGCTGGAACTTGTACGCATTAGGAGACCAAAGCAATACGCGGCTGGGACTTGGACGCTCGACGAGAGCGATGCAATACGCAGCTGGAACTTGCACGCTCGACGAGATCGAAGCAATACGCGGCTGGAACTAGTACGCATTACGAGACCGAAGCAATACGTGGCTGGGACTTGTACACATAACGAGACCGAATCAATACGCGGCTGGAACTTGTACGCTCGACGAGACCGAAGCTATCCGCTGCTGGAACTTGTACGCTCCACGAGACCGAAGCAATACGCGGCTGAAACTTGTACGCATAACGAGAGCGAAGCAATACGCGGCTGGGACTTGTACGCACGAAGAGACCGAAGCAATACGCGGCTGGAACTTGTACGCATTAGGAGACCAAAGCAATACGCGGCTGGAACTTGCACGCATAACAAGACCGAGGCATTATCCGGCTGCAACTTGTACGCTTGACGGGACCGAAGCAATACTCGGCTGGAACTTGTACGCTGGACGAGACCGAAGCAATACGCGGCTGGGACTTGCACGCTCAACGAGACCGAAGCAATACGCTGCCGGAACTTGAACGCTCGACGGGACCGAAGCAACACCCGGCTGGAACTAGTACGCATTACGAGACCGAAGCAATACGTGGCTGGGACTTGTACACATAACGAGACCGAATCAATACGCGGCTGGAACTTGTACGCTCGACGAGACCGAAGCTATCCGCTGCTGGAACTTGTACGCTCCACGAGACCGAAGCAATACGCGGCTGAAACTTGTACGCATAACGAGAGCGAAGCAATACGCGGCTGGGACTTGTACGCACGAAGAGACCGAAGCAATACGCGGCTGGAACTTGTACGCATTAGGAGACCAAAGCAATACGCGGCTGGGACTTGTACGCTCGACGAGAGCGAAGCAATACGCGGCTGGAACTTGTACGCTCGACGAGACCGAAGCAATACGCGGCTGGGACTTGTACGCTCAACGAGACCGAAGCAATACGCGGCTGGAACTTGAACGCTCGACGAGACCGAAGCAACACCCGGCTGGAACTAGTACGCATGACGTGACCGAAGTAATACGCGGCTGGAACTTGCACGCATAACGAGACCAAAGGAATACGAGGCTGGAACTTGTACGCTCGACGGGACCGCAGCAATACGAGGCTGGAACTTGTACGCATAACGAGACCGAAGCATTACGCGGATGGAACTTGTATGCATAACGAGACCGAATCAATACGCGGCTGGGACTTGTACGCATAACGAGACCGAAGCAATACGTGGCTGGGACTTGTACGCATAACGAGACCGAATCAATACGCGGCTGGAATTTGTACGCTCGACGAGACCGAAGCTATCCGCTGCTGGAACTTGTACGCTCCACGAGACCGAAGCAATACGCGGCTGAAACTTGTACGCATAACGAGAGCGAAGCAATACGCGGCTGGGACTTGTACGCACGAAGAGACCGAAGCAATACGCGGCTGGGACTTGTACGCTCGACGAGAGCGAAGCAATACGCGGCTGGGACTTGTACGCTCGACGAGAGCGAAGCAGTACGCGGCTGGAAGATGTACGCTCGACGAGACCGAAGCAATACACGGCTGGGACTTGTACGCATAACGAGACCGAAGCAATACGCGCCTGGGACTTGTACGCATAACGAGACCAAAGGAATACGAGGCTGGAACTTGTACGCTCGACGAGACCGCAGCAATACGTGGCTGGAACTTGTACGCATAACGAGACCGAATCAATACGCGGCTGGAACTTGTACGCTCGACGAGACCGAAGCTATCCGCGGCTGGAACTTGTACGCTCCACGAGACCGAAGCAATACGAGGCTGGAACTTGTACGCATAACGAGAGCGAAGCAATACGCGGCTGGGACTTGTACGCTCGAAGAGACCGAAGCAAAGCGCGGCTGGAACTTGTACGCATTAGGAGACCAAAGCAATACGCGGCTGGGACTTGGACGCTCGACGAGAGCGATGCAATACGCAGCTGGAACTTGCACGCTCGACGAGATCGAAGCAATACGCGGCTGGGGCTTGTACACATAACGAGACCGAAGCAATACGCGGCTGGGACTTGTACGCATAACGAGACCGAAGCAATACGAGGCTGGGACTTGTACGCATAACGAGACCGAATCAATACGCGGCTGGAACTTGTACGCTCGACGAGACCGAAGCTATCCGCTGCTGGAACTTGTACGCTCCACGAGACCGAAGCAATTCGCGGCTGAAACTTGTACGCATAACGAGAGCGAAGCAATACGCGGCTGGGACTTGTACGCACGAAGAGACCGAAGCAATACGCGGCTGGAACTTGTACGCATTAGGAGACCAAAGCAATACGCGGCTGGAACTTGCACGCATAACAAGACCGAGGCATTATCCGGCTGCAACTTGTACGCTTGACGGGACCGAAGCAATACTCGGCTGGAACTTGTACGCTGGACGAGACCGAAGCAATACGCGGCTGGGACTTGTACGCTCAACGAGACCGAAGCAATACGCTGCCGGAACTTGAACGCTCGACGGGACCGAAGCAACACCCGGCTGGAACTAGTACGCATTACGAGACCGAAGCAATACGTGGCTTGGACTTGTACACATAACGAGACCGAATCAATACGCGGCTGGAACTTGTACGCTCGACGAGACCGAAGCTATCCGCTGCTGGAACTTGTACGCTCCACGAGACCGAAGCAATACGCGGCTGAAACTTGTACGCATAACGAGAGCGAAGCAATACGCGGCTGGGACTTGTACGCACGAAGAGACCGAAGCAAAACGCGGCTGGAACTTGTGCGCATTAGGAGACCAAAGCAATACGCGGCTGGGACTTGTACGCTCGACGAGAGCGAAGCAATACGCGGCTGGAACTTTTACGCTCGACGAGACCGAAGCAATACGCGGCTGGGACTTGTACGCTCGACGAGAGCGAAGCAATACGCGGCTGGGACTTGTACGCTCGACGAGAGCGAAGCAGTACGCGGCTGGAACTGGTACGCTCGACGAGACCGAAGCAATACGCGGCTGGGACTTGTACGCATAACGAGACCGAAGCAATACGCGCCTGGGACTTGTACGCATAACGAGACCAAAGGAATACGAGGCTGGAACTTGTACGCTCGACGAGACCGCAGCAATACGTGGCTGGAACTTGTACGCATAACGAGACCGAATCAATACGCGGCTGGATCTTGTACGCTCGACGAGACCGAAGCAATACGCGGCTGGGACTTGTACGCATAACGAGGCCGAAGCAATACGCGGCTGGAACTTGCACGCATAACAAGTCAGAGGCATTATCCGGCTGCAACTTGTACG
This sequence comes from Stelis phaeoptera, assembly GCA_943735885.1. Taxonomy (NCBI): domain Eukaryota; kingdom Metazoa; phylum Arthropoda; class Insecta; order Hymenoptera; family Megachilidae; genus Stelis; species Stelis phaeoptera. Next base: position 7,891,196 of record OX030934.1, on the reverse strand, counting down.
CTTGACGGGACCGAAGCAATACGCGGCTGGGACTTGTACGCATAACGAAACCGAAGCAATACGCGGCTGGAACTTGTACGCTCGACGAGACCGAAGCTATCCGCGGCTGGAACTTGTACGCTCCACGAGACCGAAGCAATACGAGGCTGGAACTTGTACGCATAACGAGAGCGAAGCAATACGCGGCTGGGACTTGTACGCTCGAAGAGACCGAAGCAAAGCGCGGCTGGAACTTGTACGCATAACGAGACCGAATCAATACGCGGCTGGATCTTGTACGCTCGACGAGACCGAAGCAATACGCGGCTGGAACTTGTACGCATAACGAGACCGAAGCAATACGCGGCTGGGACTTGTACGCATAACGAGACCGCAGCTATATGCGCTGGGACATGTACGCTCGACGAGACTGAAGCAATACGCGGCTGGAACTTGTACGCTCGACGAGACCGAAGCAATCCGCGGCTGGAACTTGTACGCTCCACGAGACCGAAGCAATACGCGGCTGGAACTTGTACGCTCGACGAGACCGAAGCAATACGCGGCTGGGACTTGTACGCTCGACGACACCGAAGAAATACGCGGCTGGAACTTGTACGCCTTAGGAGACCAAAGCAATACGCGGCTGGAACTTGCACGCATAACAAGACCGAGGCATTATCCGGCTGCAACTTGTACGCTTGACGGGACCGAAGCAATACTCGGCTGGAACTTGTACGCTGGACGAGACCGAAGCAATGCGCGGCTGGGACTTGTACGCTCAACGAGACCGAAGCAATACGCGGCTGGAACTTGAACGCTCGACGAGACCGAAGCAACACCCGGCTGGAACTAGTACGCATGACGTGACCGAAGTAATACGCGGCTGGAACTTGCACGCATAACGAGACCAAAGGAATACGAGGCTGGAACTTGTACGCTCGACGGGACCGCAGCAATACGAGGCTGGAACTTGTACGCATAACGAGACCGAAGCATTACGCGGATGGAACTTGTATGCATAACGAGACCGAATCAATACGCGGCTGGGACTTGTACGCATAACGAGACCGAAGCAATACGTGGCTGGGACTTGTACGCATAACGAGACCGAATCAATACGCGGCTGGAACTTGTACGCTCGACGAGACCGAAGCTATCCGCTGCTGGAACTTGTACGCTCCACGAGACCGAAGCAATACGCGGCTGAAACTTGTACGCATAACGAGAGCGAAGCAATACGCGGCTGGGACTTGTACGCACGAAGAGACCGAAGCAATACGCGGCTGGGACTTGTACGCATAACGAAACCGAAGCAATACGCGGCTGGGACTTGTACGCTCGACGAGAGCGAAGCAATACGCGGCTGGGACTTGTACGCCCAACGAGACCGAAGCAATACGCTGCCGGAACTTGAACGCTCGACGGGACCGAAGCAACACCCGGCTGGAACTAGTACGCATAACAAGTCAGAGGCATTATCCGGCTGCAACTTGTACGCTTGACGGGACCGAAGCAATACGCGGCTGGGACTTGTACGAATAACGAAACCGAAGCAATACGCGGCTGGAACTTGTACGCTCGACGAGACCGAAGCTATCCGCGGCTGGAACTTGTACGCTCCACGAGACCGAAGCAATACGAGGCTGGAACTTGTACGCATAACGAGAGCGAAGCAATACGCGGCTGGGACTTGTACGCTCGAAGAGACCGAAGCAAAGCGCGGCTGGAACTTGTACGCATTAGGAGACCAAAGCAATACGCGGCTGGGACTTGGACGCTCGACGAGAGCGATGCAATACGCAGCTGGAACTTGCACGCTCGACGAGATCGAAGCAATACGCGGCTGGGGCTTGTACACATAACGAGACCGAAGCAATACGCGGCTGGGACTTGTACGCATAACGAGACCGAAGCAATACGAGGCTGGGACTTGTACGCATAACGAGACAGCAGCTATCCGCGCCTGGGACTTGTACGCTCGTCGACACCGAAGCAATACGCGGCTGGAACATGTACGCTCCAGGAGACCGAAGCAATACGCGGCTGGATCTTGTACGCTCGACGAGACCGAAGCAATACGCGGCTGGGACTTGTACGCATAACGAGACCGAAGCAATACGCGCCTGGGACTTGTACGCATAACGAGACCAAAGGAATACGAGGCTGGAACTTTACGCTCGACGAGACCGCAGCAATACGTGGCTGGAACTTGTACGCATAACGAGACGGAATCAATACGCGGCTGGATCTTGTACGCTCGACGAGACCGAAGCAATACGCGGCTGGAACTTGTACGCATAACGAGACCGAATCAAAACGCGGCTGGGACTTGTACACATAACGAGACCGCAGCTATATGCGCTGGGACATGTACGCTCGACGAGACTGAAGCAATACGCGGCTGGAACTTGTACGCTCGACGAGACCGAAGCAATCCGCGGCTGGAACTTGTACGCTCCACGAGACCGAAGCAACACGCGGCTGGAACTTGTACGCATTAGGAGACCAAAGCAATACGCGGCTGGAACTTGCACGCATAACAAGACCGAGGCATTATCCGGCTGCAACTTGTACGCTTGACGGGACCGAAGCAATACTCGGCTGGAACTTGTACGCTGGACGAGACCGAAGCAATACGCGGCTGGGACTTGTACGCTCAACGAGACCGAAGCAATACGCTGCCGGAACTTGAACGCTCGACGGGACCGAAGCAACACCCGGCTGGAACTAGTACGCATTACGAGACCGAAGCAATACGTGGCTTGGACTTGTACACATAACGAGACCGAATCAATACGCGGCTGGAACTTGTACGCTCGACGAGACCGAAGCTATCCGCTGCTGGAACTTGTACGCTCCACGAGACCGAAGCAATACGCGGCTGAAACTTGTACGCATAACGAGAGCGAAGCAATACGCGGCTGGGACTTGTACGCACGAAGAGACCGAAGCAAAACGCGGCTGGAACTTGTGCGCATTAGGAGACCAAAGCAATACGCGGCTGGGACTTGTACGCTCGACGAGAGCGAAGCAATACGCGGCTGGAACTTTTACGCTCGACGAGACCGAAGCAATACGCGGCTGGGACTTGTACGCTCGACGAGACCGAAGCAACGCGCTGCTGAAACTTGTACGCATAACGAGACCGAAGAATTACGCGGCTGGAACTTGCACGCATAACGAGACCGAAGTAATACGCGACTGGGACTTGTACGCATAACGAGACCAAAGCAATACGCGGCTGGGACTTGTACGCATATCGAGACCGAAGCATTACGCGGCTGGAACTTGCACGCATAACGAGACCGAAGTAATGCGCAGCTGTGACTTGTACGCATAACGAGACCAAAGCCATACGCGGCTGGGACTTGTACGCATATCGAGACCGAAGCATTACACGGCTGGAACTTGTACGCATAACGAGATCAAAGCAATACGCGGCTGGAATTTGTACGCTCGACGAGACCGAAGCAATACAGGCTGGATCTTGCACGCATAACGAGACCAAAGCAATACGCGGCTGGGACTTGTATGCATATCGAGACCGAAGCATTACACGGCTGGAACTTGTACGCATAACGAGACCGAAGCATCATGCGGCTGGAACTTGTACGCATATAGAGACCGAAGCATTACGCGGCTGGAACTTGCACGCATAACGAGACCGAAGCAATACACGGCTGGGACTTGCACGCATAGCGAGACCGAAGCATTACGCGGCTGGAACTTGGACGCATAACGAGACAAAAGCAATACGCGGCTGGAACTTGTACGCTCGACGAGACCGAAGCAATACACGGCTGGGACTTGTACGCTCGACGAGACCGAAGCAATACGCGGCTGGATCTTGCACGCATAACGAGGCCGAAGCAATACGCGGCTGGGACTTGTACGCTCGACGAGACCGAAGCAATACGCGGCTGGGACTTGTACGCATATCGAGACCGAAGCATTACGCGGCTGGAACTTGTACGCATTACGGGACCGAAGCATCATGCGGCTGGAACTTGTACGCATAACGAGACCGAAGCAATACGCGGCTGGAACTTGTACGCTCGACGAGACCGAAGCAATACGCGGCTGGGGCTTCTACGCATAACGAGACCGAAGGAATACACGGCTGGGACTTGTACGCGTAACGAGACCGAAGCATTACGCGGCTGGAACTTGCACGCATAACGAGACCGAAGTAATGCGCAGCTGTGACTTGTACGCATAACGAGACCAAAGCAATACGAGGCTGGGACTTGTACGCATATCGAGACCGAAGCATTACGCGGCTGGAACTTGTACGCATAACGAGACCGAAGCCACACGCGGCTGGATCTTGTACGCATAACGAGACCGAAGCAATACGCGGCTGGAACTGTACGCTCCACGAGACCGAAGCAATGCGCGGCTGGAACTTGTACGCTCGAGGAGACCGAAGCAATACGCGGCTGGATCTTGCACGCATAACGAGACCGAAGCAATACGCGGCTGGAACTTGCACGCATAACGAGACCGAAGCATTACGCGGCTGGAACTTGCACGCATAACGAGACCGAAGCCACACCCGGCTGGAAATTGTACGCATAACGAGATGAAGCAAGGCACGGCTGGAAGTTGTACGCTCGACGAGACCGAAGCAATACGCGGCTGGGACTTGTACGCATAACGAGACCGAAGCAATACGCGGCTGGGAATTGTACGCATAACGAGACCGAAGCAAGACACGGCTGGAACTTGTACGCTCTACGAGACCGAAGCAATACGCGGCTGAAACTTGCACACATAACGAGACCGAAGCATTACTCGGCTGGAACTTGAACGCTTGAAGAGACCGAAGGACTACGCGGCTGGGACTTGTACGAATAACGAGACAAAAGCAATACGCGGCTGGGACTTGTACGCTCCACGAGACCGAAGCAATACGCGGCTGGAACTTGTACGCTCCACGAGACCGAAGCAATACGCGGCTGGGACTTGTACGCTGGACGAGACCGAAGCAATACGCGGCTGGAACTTGTACGCATAACGAGACCGAAGCCACACGCGGCTGGAACTTGTACGCATAACGAGACCGAAGCAAGACACGGCTGGAACTTGTACGCTTGACGACACCGAAGCAATACGCGGCTGGAACTGGCACGCATAACGAGACCGAAGCCACACGCGGCTGGAACTTGTACGCATAACGAGACCGAAGCAAGACACGGCTGGAACTTGCACGCATAACGAGACCGAAGCAATACGCGGCTGGAACTTGTACGCTCGACGAGACCGAAGGAACACGCGGCTGGGACTTGTACGCATAACGAGACCGAAGCAATACCCGGCTGGAACTTGTACGCTTGACGACACCGAAGCAATACGCGGCTGGATCTCGCACGCATAACGAGACCGAAGCAATACGCGGCTGGAACTTGTACGCTCCACGAGATCGAAGCAATACGCGGCTGGGAATTGTACGCATAACGATACCGAAGCAATACGCGGCTGGGACTTGTACGCATAACGAGACCAAAGCAATACGCGGCTTGGACTTGTACGCTCGACGAGACCGAAGCAAAACGCGGCTGGAACTTGTACGCTCCACGAGATCGAAGCAATACGCGGCTGGGAATTGTACGCATAACGATACCGAAGCAATACGCGGCTGGGACTTGTACGCATAACGAGACCAAAGCAATACGCGGCTTGGACTTGTACGCTCGACGAGACCGAAGCATTACGCGGCTGGAACTTGCACGCATAACGAGACCGAAGCAATACGCGGCTGGAACTTGTACGGTCCACGAGACCGAAGCAACGCGCTGCTGGAACTTGTACGCATAACGAGACCGAAGCATTACGCGGCTGGAAATTGTACGCATAGCGAGACCGAATCAACACGCGGCTGGGACTTGTACGCTCCACGAGACCGAAGCAATACACGGCTAGGACTTGTACGCTCGACGAGACAGAAGCAATACGCGGCTGGAACTTGTACGCTCGACGAAACCGAAGCAATTCCCGGCTGGGACTTGTACGCATAACGAAACCAAAGCAATACGCAGCTGGGACTTGTGCGCTCGACGAGACCGAAGCAATACGCGGCTGGAACTTGTACGCTCGACGAGACCGAAGCAATACGCGGCTGGAACTTGTACGCTCGACGAGACCGAAGCAATACGCGGCTGGAACTTGTACGCTCGACGAGACCGAAGCAATACACGGCTGGGACTTGTACGCTCGACGAGACCGAAGCAATACGCGGCTGGAATTTGCACGCATAACGAGACCGAAGCAACACGTGGCTGGGACTTGTACGCATAACTATACCGAAGCAATACGCGGCTGGGACTTGTACGCATAACGAGACCAAAGCAATACGCAGCTGGGACTTGTGCGCTCGACGAGACCGAAGCAATACGCGGGTGGAACTTGTACGCTCGACGAGACCGAAGAAATACGCGGCTGGAACATGCACGCATAACCAGACCGAAGCAACACGCGGCTGGAACTTGTACGCATAACGACACCGAAGCAATATGCGGCTGGAACTGATACGCATAACGAGACTGAAGCGATTCGCGGCTGGAACTTGTACGCTCGACGAGACCGAAGCAATTCGTACCTGTGTAAGACGGTCGGATGGACCGTGTTCAGTCGCTAGCCGACTCAGTCGGTACGCCGGGGCTCGGGGTGAAATGAGCAAGCCTTGGTTTAGGCGGTAATAGCGATTTATTCTTTTTACTGACTATAACAGGCTCGCGGGCTATTTACACAAACGTCTTAATCCTACCTTAAAGCAAGTACGCGGTCGCGGTTCTGCGCGGTCGCGGGTCGGCGCAATCGCGGTCGCGGTGCGGGGCGGTCGGTTATGGTGATGGGAGCGGCGGCGCTCGGAAAGGGGTTGCCCTCGGGGGTTCGGAGGGTGGCGAACACAGCTCCCCTTGCCCCGGCGGGGGAACCGTGACCCGTCGGACGCCGGCGAACACAGCGGCCCTTTGGCGGTGGTGGGAGGCCACCGAGAGGAATATCCTCCGGTATGGGCAAGCGGATAAACGGTGCTCACGTCGCTGGACGCCGGCGAACACACCTGCCCAGCGCTCACCGTCCGAGGAGAGGATAGCACAAGATCCGGGATCAAAAAGACCGTGGTTACTTCGCATCAATGCGTACGCTGTCGGTGGGTAGCTCCCGCTGTCGTACCGTAGGCGAGACGCGCTACTTATACTCGTGGTCGCGAATTTCAGCCGCGAGAAACCGCGAGCCGGGAGACGCTGCGACGCGGCGACGTCGCGACTCACGTTCGTGGATGTGCGAGGTGGGGTGCGTGGCCCAGCGGTACCACGGATTGTTCATTGGTCGCGGTCGCGTCCTTACACTAGTTTCGGCACCTTTGCCAAAAGGATGCAAAAGCGGCGATTCTGTGCACAAAATGCACGTTTTGTGGCAAAAGAAGCAATTCGGTGTGTGAAACGCGCGTTTTGTGCCGAAACTGAGCAAAATCGGAGGTTCTGTGCACGAAGCACATGCTTTGTGCCAAAACTGAACAAAAGCAGCGATTCTGTGCACGTAACACATGTTTTGTGGCAAAAGGAGCAATTCGGTGCGTGAAACGCACGTTTCGTGCCAAAACAGAGCGAAAGCGGCGATTCTGTGCACGAAACGCCCGTTTGGTGCCAAAAGAAGCAATTCGGATCGTGAAACGCACGTTATGTGCCAAAACTGAGCAAAAGCGGCGATTTTGTGCACGAAACGCACGTTTTGTGCCAGAAGGAGCAATTCGGTACGTGAAACGAACGTTATGTGCCAAAACTGAGCAAAAGCGGCGATTCTGTGCACGAAACGCACGTTTTTTGCCAAAATGAGCAGTTCGGATCGTGAAACGCACGTTTTGCGCCAAAACTGAGTAAAAGCAGCGATTTGGTGCACGAAACGCACGTTTCGTTGCAAAAGCGGCGTTTTGGTGCACGAAACGCACGTTTAGGATCAAAACTGTGCAAAAGCAGCGTTTTGGTGCACGAAACGCACGTTTCTTGCCAAAACGGAGCAAAAGCGGCGATTCGGTGCGCGAAACGCACGTTTCGTTGCAAAAGCGGCGTTTTGGTGCACGAAACGCACGTTTAGGGTCAAAACTGTGCAAAAGCAGCGATTTGGTGCACGAAACGCACGTTTCTTGCCAAAACGGAGCAAAAACGGCGATTCGGTGCGATAAACGCACGTTTCGTTGCAAAAGCGGCGTTTTGGTGCACGAAACGCACGTTTAGGGTCAAAACTGTGCAAAAGCAGCGATTTGGTGCACGAAACGCACGTTTCTTGCCAAAACGGAGCAAAAACGGCGATTCGGTGCGATAAACGCACGTTTCGTTGCAAAAGCGGCGTTTTGGTGAACGAAACGCACGTTTAGCGTCAATACTGTACAAAAGCAGCGATTTGGTGCACGAAACACACGTTTAGCGTCAAAACTGTGCAAAAACTGCGATTTGGTGCTCGAAACGCACGTTTCGTTGCAAAAGCGGCGGTTTGGAGCACGAAACGCACGTTTCGTTGCAAAAGCGGCGTTTTGGTGCGCGAAACGCACGTTTAGCGTCAGCACTGTTCCAAAGCAGCGACTTGGTGCACGACACGCACGTTTCGTTGCAAAAGCGGCGTTTTGGTGCACAAAACGCACGTTTACGGTCAAAACTGTGCAAAAGCAGCGATTTGGTGCACGAAACGCACGTTTCTTGCCAAAACTTAGCAAAAGCGGCGATTCGGTAGGATAAATGCACGTTTCGTCGGAAAAACGGCGTTTTGGTGCACGAAACGCACGTTTGGCGTCAAAACTGTGCAAAACCAGCGATATGGTGCACGAAACGCACGTTTCGTTGCAAACGGGGCGTTTTGGTGCATGAAACGCACGTTTAGCGTCGAAACTGTGCCAAAGCAGCGATTTGGTGCACGAAACGCACGTTTACGGTCAAAACTGTGCAAAAGCAGCGATTTGGTGCACGAAACGCACGTTTCTTGCCAAAACTTAGCAAAAGCGGCGATTCGGTGGGATAAATGCACGTTTCGTCGGAAAAACGGCGTTTTGATGCACGAAACGCACGTTTGGCGTCAAAACTGTGCAAAACCAGCGATATGGTGCACGAAACGCACGTTTCGTTGCAAACGGGGCGTTTTGGTGCATGAAACGCACGTTTAGCGTCAAAACTGTGCCAAAGCAGCGATTTGGTGCACGAAACGCACGTTACCTGCCAAAACGGAGCAAAAGCGGCGATTCGGTGCGCGAAACGGACGTTTCGTTGCAAAAGCGGCGTTTTGGTGCACGAAACACACGTTTAGCGTCAAAACTGTGCAAAAGCTGCGATTTGGTGCACGAAACGCACGTTTCGTTGCAAAAGCGGCGGTTTGGAGCACGAAACGCACGTTTCGTTGCAAAAGCGGCGTTTTGGTGCGCGAAACGCACGTTTAGCGTCAGAACTGTTCAAAAGCAGCGATTTGGAGCACGAAACGCACGTTTCTTGCCAAAACGGAGCAAAAGCGTCGATTCCGTGCGCGAAACGCACGTTTCGTTGCAAAAGTGGCTTTTTGGTGCACGAAACGCATGTTTCATGCCAAATCGGAGCAAAAGCGGCGATTCGATGCGCGAAACGGTCGTTTCTTGCCAAAACGGAGCAAAAGCGGCGATTCGGTGGGATAAACGCACGTTTCGTTGCAAAAGCGGCGTTTTGGTGCACGAAACTCACGTTTCTTGCCTAAACGGAGCAAAAGAGGCGATTCGGTGCGCGAAACGCACGTTTCGTTGCAAAAGCGGCGTTTTGGTGCACGAAACGCACGTTTAGCGTCAGAACTGTTCAAAAGCAGCGTTTTGGTGCACGAAACGAACGTTTCTTGTCAAAACGGAGCACACGGCGATTCAGTGCGCGAAACACACGTTTCGTTGCAAAAGCGGCGTTTTGGTGCACGAAACTCACGTTTCTTGCCTAAACGGAGCAAAAGAGGCGATTCGGTGCGCGAAACGCACGTTTCGTTGCAAAAGCGGCGTTTTGGTGCACGAAACGCACGTTTAGGGTCAAATCTGTGCAAAAGCAGCGATTTGGTGCACGAAACGCACGTTTCTTGCCTAAACGGAGCAAAAGAGGCGATTCGGTGCGCGAAACGCACGTTTCGTTGCAAAAGCGGCGTTTTGGTGAAACGAAACGCACGTTTAGGGTCAAAACTGTGCAAAAGCAGCGATTTGGTGCACGAAACACACGTTTAGCGTCAAAACTGTGCAAAAGCAGCGATTTGGTGCTCGAAACGCACGTTTCGTTGCAAAAGCGGCGGTTTGGAGCATGAAACGCACGTTTCGTTGCAAAAGCGGCGTTTTGGTGCGCGAAACGCACGTTTAGCGTCAGAACTGTTCAAAAGCAGCGATTGGGTGCACGAAACGCACGTTTCTTGCCAAAACGGAGCAAAAGCGTCGATTCCGTGCGCGAAACGCACGTTTCGTTGCAAAAGTGGCTTTTTAACCGACTGCGAAAGGGAGGAGGTTACTCAATTCGACATGTATGTTAATTTTTTTTAACCGACTTCGAAAAGGAGGAGGTTACTCAATGCGACATGTATGTTAATTTTTTTTTTTTAATGTATGTTTGCCGATTACGCCGAGATGGATGGACCAATCGGAACCAAACCTTTTCCATCTTGTAGGGTATGACTCCCAGTTGGTCCCGTAAAAAAAAAAATTTTGCATTTCACCACCCCTTGCCCCCTTTTTATTGCAAAAAAGCGTCCGATTTCGTCCGCGTTGTGTATGGTCATCGATTACTCCAAGATGGATGGACCCGAAACCTTCTGCATCTTGTAGAGTATGACCAACAGTTGGTCCCGCAAAAAAAACCAGTTCGGATTTCTTCATTTTTTCCGCTGTTATCGCAAAAAACGTGCTATTTCGCGTGTAAACCTAGTATTACATTTTGCGGCCGAAGATGTTTCCACGATGATCCCAGTTGCAACATTCCCTTCACTTTCCTGCACTTCCCTTCGCATCCCTGCACTTCCCTTCACTTTCCTTATCTTTCCCTTCCAAACCCAACTCCCCCTGCCCCTTCCTTTCCTCCCCTCCCTCCCCTTCCCTTTCACTTCAATCCCTTTCTCTTCAATCCCTTTCCCTCCCTTCTCTACCCGCCGCTGCTGTTCCCGCCGTTGCTAATTACTATTGTTATTGCAATAATTATTGCAATTACGTTTTGCGTCCGGGGATGTTGCCACTATGATCCCGTTTGCAACATTCCCTTCACTTTCCTCCACCTTTCCTATATGTTACATCAGACACTGTAAATCCCAGTTGTTACGTGAGATTTGAAAGAATTATGTATAATTTTGTAAATTTTGTGTGGTTTTACGTATTTTATATAATTGATTACTATTTATTCCAATACAATATCATTATTAAGGATTTCAGTAGAGGAGTAAGGTATATTGCAGCGTTAGTATCCATGTTCATGTCTGAAACAAAAGTACATACATGTTTCTGTAGTATAATCGTAATGAAAAGAAAAAAAAACCACTCGCATGCACGCACGGAACGCCGCCCGCATGCCCGACAGCGGGTTGTGTGGTTTTACGTATTTTATATACGTTGTAACCGTCTATTTTCCCTACGGGAAATATCGGGACCATGTGAGGGTTTAGTAATTACGAGGCTTCAATTGTCTGGTAAGAACAAGAACTAGAATTTATTTAAATGATATTCAGATCAAACATAGTCACGAACTGGGATTAAACTCGACCTCGCAATGCGGTGAGGACTCGGAAGAAAGATAGAGAAATCGAATTTAACATACAATGCAACGCGACGCGGCGTATGGAAACGCTCACATGCTTAGAACAGCGGTAACGGCGGAAAACTCTGTCCTCGGTCGAAACGTCGGATCAACTAACGAAACACTTGAGTGCGCATCGCGAAATTGTGTTTTAAATGTACTAAATAAAATATAATCCCAACGCACGTGTGTCGCGAATTACGTAGCAACAAACGAAAGAAAAATAAGCTTCGGCCTCGTGGCCTTCGGCGAGCCTGCTCGCGTCGAGCGAAGTACCGTTACCCGAACGTATCGAATTACAAACATAGGAGTCGAATGCTCGCATTCGGGCGAAACAGAAATAACGCAAGAAAAACGAATACTAGTCCAAATAACGCTTCTTAACGCGTGGAATGAGAACGGAAAGTACTTTGGTTTATTAACCCTGCCTCATGAGGGCTCTCGGAAAATTCCTAGGAGCGAAAATAAACTATTAGGATTCTAAACTCTATCTATTCTATTGTAGTACAAAAATACTCCTATACTGTGCAAGAAAAGAAGACGTATGGCCGTCTTGCGGCCCGTCGCTGAGATACGCGGCCTATCGCCGTCCCTTTTCACTCCCAACTCCCGAATTCGCCGTTGGGCTCTCAGGTCAATCGCAGTTTTCTGGTCAATCACTGAGATTTCCCGCCAGGTCCTTCAAGTAGCCGGAAATCTCGAAAGAGCAGATGCCGTGCGACAAAGTCGTACCGGCTCTGACACTCGCGAATTGAGACGGATCCCTACGATGCGATCAGAACCCGTGTCCAGATCGTGTCTAATACTTATCCTCGCGGCTCTACGTCCTATCTGTATCTTCGCTCAGCGACGAGTAATCGATCGAGGATCGACCGGCACGTCGTTCCTCGCGGACTCGTGCGTTAGGGAGGGGATGCTCTTCGCGCACGCGCCTACGTTCTCGCCTCGCTAGCACGCTTAAGGTGCTTTCATACTGTGTCCGGTGGGTTTTATGTGGCCGTATACATTCTGTACGGTCACAACGTACCTCCACCCGCGTGCGGGCGTGCATGCGTGCGGGCTTTAGGGCGGGCGCGCGTGCGGGCGGGCGCGCGTGCGGGCGGGTGCGCGTGCGTGCGGGCGGGTGCGCGTGCGTGCGGGCGGGCGGGCGAGCGTGTGGGCGCGCTTGCGGGCGGGTGCGCGTGCGTGCGGGCGGGCGGGCGAGCGTGTGGGCGCGCTTGCGGGCGGGCGCGCGTGCGTGCGGGCGGGCGGGCGTGCGGGCGGGCGCGCGTGCGGGCGGGCGCGCGAGCGTGCGGGCGGGCGTGCGGGCGTGCGGGCCGGCGGGCGGTCGGTAGGTCGGGCGTGCGTGCGTGCGGGCGTGTGTGTGTTTTTTATCTTTTTACTACGATTATACTACAGAGGCATGTATGTACTTTTGTTTCGGACATGAACATGGATACTACCGCTGACAATCGTATGTATATCTTGATTCCATAACGATGAGATATAATATATGAAGAAAGGAACACCGTTATACAGTGTGTGGCTATTAGTTCGCAGGGAATGCAAAGATCACCACTAAAAAGTGTGAATTAAAATAATTTTTGGAAAAAAAATATAACCGACTTCGAAATGCACTAAAAAGAATGAAATAATATTTAATTCTTTCCGTGGGTTTCTCTCCAGCTATGTATAAGATTGATGACAATATTACGTTACATGTTAGATAAAATGCATATTTTTCGGAGGCGGGGCAGGGTCAAAAATTTTCTCAGAATCAAACAATTTTCGTAACTTTCAGTACAGGAAATATTTAATTGAAAACTGTCTAAACGAAACATGTTGCTGATTGCAATTTGTTTGGGGTATGGCGGGCTTGATAACAGATGAGCGTCAAGAAAAACTCATTGATACGTGACAACGTGGAAGAATGAAACTGTATAGTGGTCAGTTTCGGCGTACAAAATGTTTTTCAATCAAAACTTTCCATATGACAGATGTTGCTGATTATGATTTGATTGAAGGTGGACTTGGTACTGAACGGTCCGAAACAGAAAATGCATTTTTGATCCTGCCCCGCCTCCGAAAAATATGCATTTTATCTAACATGTAACGTAATATTGTCATCAATGTTATACATAGCTGGAGAGAAACCCACGAAAAGAATTAAATATTATTTCATTCTTTTTAGTGCGTTTCGAAGTCGGTTATATTTTTTTTCCTAAAATTATTTTTCTTTGCAATATAAATCGTCTAAAGTATTTTGCAACTTCTCCTTATCCGCGAAGGAAAGTCTTCTCGGTCTAAAACTAATCGGTTGGTTATGCTTGAGGACAATTTTCATTTCAAAGTCTAAATTGCACGTACTAATTTCCTTCGTTTTTACGTAGTCAAAATCATACATATTTCTAATCTCCTCAATTACATCGTTTTCGAGCGCTGGATTTATCTGTAATTTTTCCCTGACCGTATTGTCCTCGTTTACGCAATCGATATTCATTATTTGCCGTACTGCAAAATCTAAACTTGAATTTACCGCTTGCGTATCCCTGCTTGTAACCGTTAAATTCCCGTCCCACATAATTTTTACCGACGGGTGTGAAGCGAAGTTTCGTCCTAATATGGCCATGAATGCCATCGTTTCGTCTGGCACAATATAGAATTTCAATTCAACCGTGATTCCTTCGACTTTGACGGGGTGACAAAAGTTCCCTAGTATCTCTAATCGCGATCCGTTTATTCCACAGAATTCTTCCCCTGTATTTAATATCGGCAAACGCGCATTGGGTGGTACAAAACTATTCTTAATCATACTGATTGGTGACCCCGAGTCAAACATTGCTGACAACGCGTACTCACATTGATGACCATTCGAATCCGATAAGTTATAACGTAGTCGTACTATGTATGGCGCAGGAAGCGTCACGGGTTGCACCATGTTCGTTGAGGTCGTGGCACTGGGTTCCTGGGTCCTGCTGCTTCCTCCCGGTTGATTCGTGGCTCGTCGTGGACAGCTACTTATCACGTGAGAAGTCGAGCCGCATTCATAACAGGATCCTGGTTGTCTTCGTGGTTTCGGACATCTCGTCGATACGTGTCCCGTTCCGAAACAGTTATAGCATTTTACCGTTTTTTCCATAGGCCTCGAAAATGCTGTTGCTTCCTTCTGATGTGATCCGGTTCCCCTTATTTCTCTTTTTCCGCTGCTTTCGCGGTCGTACGATTTCCTTGTTGTCAATGAAATATTTTCAAAGGATTCCAATAAATCTGCCGGTGTTTTGATGCGCATAATGCGAGCTTGGTTTTGCAGATAGGGGTCGGTGATTCCGTCGATGACGTAATCGACTAATTCGTCGGCTGCAATAGGTACTCTATTCCCCAGAATAACTTTGTCATGAAAGTAATCCACAAATGGTTCTCCCGCTATCCATACTCGGTTTTCAAATTTCTTGCGCAACGCTAGTTTAGTGGGTCGATGATCGAACATCGTTCGCATCTCACTTAATAATCCGTCTATTGGCAGGGTAAGGTGTTGCGATCTTGAGTGAAACCATTCGGCCGCACGTCCTTTAAGTTTTGAGCTAATTAATATTCTAGCTGTATTATCGTCCAATTGATAATTGGTTCGAAGGAGATTAATTTGTTGTTCCCACTTCCAAAATGAATTATCGCGGCCGTCGAATTCGCAAACGAGTCCGCCGATTGCCTGGATGCTAAGCGTTGGAGAGGTCATCATGTTCCCGTTGTTATAGCTTGCGGTCCCTGGACTCGTTATGCTGGCAGGGCTCGCCGATGCATTTCTAAAAATGTCTAATTCTCGCTGCATAAGCATCCTTTCTCTTCTGAGCAGTTCTAATTCCCTCTGGGCTAAATCGTCGAATCGTTGACGTTCGTCGCGTATTTCCGTGGCCGGGTCTTCGGTCCGCTCCGGGGCTCTTAATCTTTCGGCAGCTTCCCTTTCTCGTATTTCTTCACTGCACGCGGTGCGCTCTGCGGCTCGCGCATTTTCGGCCGCAATAATGTTCCAAATGTTCACATCGAACTGTTCCAAACGAGCACCTAATTCGGCCTTGTTGCCGGTCGTGGACAAATTCCGCGCCTTCAAGAATTCTTTCAATTCCGCGACTGTGTAGTTGTTTGACATGTTGACAAATTTGGTCTTTCTCGAACGTAGGTGAGAGTCCAATTCAGAACCACTTCGCGTCACTTCCGCGCCGTTCTACTCTTCTGCACAACGTCGATCACGACAAAACACTTTCTAATCACGTCACTTGCACAACAACACAATGTTGCACAGCTCTATCAACTAAACTGTCTCGATATCACTTTCTATCGGCCCACTTCTGAATTTGTAAGGATGTTCCGAGTGGGTGGGTAGTGAAAGATACACAACGACAGTTTGGTAAAACAAAAAACAATTGACTACACAGTCTATATTTAAAGATGTTACACTTCCAAATCTTTGAGGCGTCTGCTTGTTTTTCCTCGTGCGTTAGGTTTTATTTCATTTTCGTGGATAGGCGTTTCTCGCCTTCACCAATTTGGTGTTTTTCCCGAAAACACGCCTTCCGGCGTCCCCTCCCAGTGCAACCCCCGGTGACGATGTTTGCACCCAGGAAGGTCGCCTACCTGCATTTCGCTCGGTGACCAGGTTTATGACGCGACCATTGCTATTGTAAGTGTTCGGTGATTGAATTTAAAATGCTGTTCTTTAAGCAGCTTAGTCTAACTGTTTTCCTAAATCCAAAAGGTTAAAGGTTGCGTCCGCCTCATAAACCTGGTTCCTGTCCCGGACGACTCGGCTGCTAAGCATAAGGGGCACTAAAATCCCCTTTATTATGCGTACAAGTTCCAGCAGCGCGTTGCTTCGGTCTCGTTAAGCCTCGTACTGACTTGAGCATTTTTCGACGCACGAACGGTTTGGGCGCACGAACATTCGTGCGGGTGAAATTCTTTTCATACCGTGCGTAAGTCACGTTCTGACTAGAGCATTTTTCGACGCACAAACGGTTTGGGCGCACGAATGCTCTAGTCAGTACGCACCGTTTATGGGATCGCGCAGGCCCCAAGCACGCACGAACGCTTTCCGACTGCTGTCGGTCCATCAAAGGACGTTCGTTGGAACGTCGCATTGGTGGACACAAAATCCCGAAAACGTGGCAATAATTCCGAAACTATTTCTAAATCATATATTATGACATTTTATAACTTGTTATGTAAAATAATGTGTATATATGGAAAAAATTAATTATTGGGGAAACGATAAACAATTTTGAAAAATGATTTTTTCTCGTATTTTTTTTTTAATGAACAAGATTATATTATTATGATTTCATCCGCCATTAGGTTCTTTAAAATACCGAAGAACATCATTTGGGTGTTGTTTCAATTTTCTTGGTTTTAAAACTTGTAAACATGATAAATATGGATCGGGAGAAATCAAGTCTGTGAAACACGTCTTGTGGTTCTGCAACGATTATGAACTGTTGTTCATAAGCGGCGGGAAAAGCGCGTCTATCGGCGTGGGTAACGCCGGTGAAAGTTTTTTTCTACCGGGAAAAACCCCGGTTTGCAAGTCTTCGCCATGTGCGCTGAACGGCCCTGCTCAGGGTCGCCCGAGTCTTTAAAAATAGCGACTTCCTAGCGCGGGCCAGGTAGCGACGAAGAGTACAATATGAGTACAACAGTTCATAAGATATAATTCGGATGACGGATGAATAATGACGGACAAAATCATAATAAAATGATTTAGTTCATTAAAAAAAAAAATACGAGAAAAAATCATTTTTCAAAAGTGTTTATCCCTTCCCCAATAATTAATTTTTTCCATATATTGTGACGTACGGGTTATGGGGCAGCCTAAGGGTTGCCCTGCGCGGAGGCGATCAGGGAAAATCGCTCTCTGCGCGCACCGTGCACAAATCCACGGACGATTCGATTCTATGGGCGCCAGTGCCGTAGCACTCGTCCGGAACCCTCGCCCTTCCGGCTGCTCAGTAGGGGAGCGGAAATCAGGGGAGGTTAATTGAAAGTGACCCACGAGTGTTTCGGTAAATTAACGGTAACTTTAATAAAGGCCAAAGTGGCCGTGCCAAACAACCAAAAAACGGGAATTCCGCGGTACACTTTTGCGCAAAGGAAAAGGTACGCGGCCGCCAAGTGCGGCAAGAGGAACCGCGGCGCAGAAATTCCCAATACAAAGAAAAATCTCTACTGTAGAAACTAAAACTAGGGGCCGGATACAAAGTGTCGGTGGTCCTAGAGTTTCAAATACAGGAGAAAACGAAAGATTAGTCGGGATCGCGGTCGCGGGTATGGGGGGACCCGTTCGCGATTCTGAGACGGAGGCGCCGGGGCCACGACGAAACCGACTATAACTTCCGGCACGCGAGATCGCGGAACGAAGATGCGCTTCGTTCAAACGCGCGGTACGAGCGTCAACGGCTACGGCACCGAGGTCAAGCCGCCGGGGCTCGACCGTCGGACGGTACCGGACAACGAATCGGTCGGGAGCGGAATAAAGGGGACGGGCCTCGAGAGTCCTCGTCTCCTTGGGTCGGTCCTGTCGCCTAGGTCGCGGAACTCGATACGGTACGGAATACCCCGGTATTCCCGCGTTCACACCGATCCTCTCACACTCACACACGCAATAAAAATCAAACCAAAAGGTGTGAGTCCTACCTTGACATGGAGTGCGGCGACGTATCCAAAAAATGACGGCGGTGCGGGTGGTTCGATCCGCGGAGACGCACTCCAACGCACGCACGCGACAAACAAACGGAAAATACAAAAAACACACGAAGTAACGCAAAATCAAAGTAAGACAAAATAGAAATAAAACACTAATTAAAGAAGGACTACTAAAAAGAAGATAAACTGGGACCGACACACGCTCAAAAGAAATAAACTAAATTCAAATTCAAACGACCGCTCTCGACACCTGCTCGCGCGCTTCTCCCTTGAAATTCGCCACCGGTACGCGGTTCTCCCCCCAGGGAGTTCGGCAACCAAGATGGGCCGCTCGATGTAAACTCGGTTGGCCGGGTCCTGGGAGCCCTCTGGCGGAGCTCCGGGCGAGGTGGCGGTGGTCGGCTGCTCCCAGGCCCGGCGTCCTCGGTGTCCGGCTGCCGGTCGCCCCCAAGGCGGCTGCTGGGTGGAGGCACGGCGACCGGCCAGCCGGTCGGCCAGCGAAGGTGGGGGACCCATCTGGCCCCTCTCTCTCCTGGGTGGGGGTCCCCACGACCGGCGGCGGCGATGCTCCGCCGTGGCGGAGCGCGAGACGGTCGGCCGCAACAAAAAAAAAGAACACACGCACACGCACTCACACACTCACACACAACAATATCCGCGTCCCGGAGGCGAGGACTGGCCGGAGCGGAGGGAGCGGGGTGCGCCAACGTCTCGTAACGAGGCCAAAATTTGCCTCGTTACAATATATACTTTATTTTTCATAACAAGTTATAAAATGTCTTAATATATGATTTAGAAATAGTTTTGGAATTATTTCCACGTTTTCGGGATTTTGTGTCCACCAATGCGACGTTCGCACGAACGTCCTTTGATGGACCGACAGCACTCGAAAAGCGTTCGTGCTTGCTCGGAGCCTGCGCGAACGCATAAACGGTGCGTACTGACTTGAGCATTCGTGCGCTCAGACCGTTCGTGCGTCGAAAAATGCTCCAGTCAGTACTAAGCTTTATGCGTGAAAGTTCAGCCGCGTATTTCTTCGGTTTAGTCGAGCGTGCAAGTTCCACCCGCGTATTGCTTCGGTCTCGTCGAGCGTACAAGTCCCAGCCGCGTATTGCTTTGTTCTCGTTACGCGTACAAGTCCCAGCCGCGTATTGCTTCGGTCTCGTTATGCGTGCAAGATCCAGCCGCGTATTGCTTCGGTCGCGTGGAGCGTACAAGTCCCAGCCGCGTATTGCTTCGGTCCCGTGGAGCGTACAAGTCCCAGCCGCGTGTTGCTTCGGTTTCGTCGAGCGTACAAGTCCCAGCCGCGTATTGCTTTGGTCTCGTTATGCGTACAAGTCCCAGCCGCGTATTGCTTTGGTCTCGTTATGCGTACAAGTCCCAGCCGCGTATTGCTTCGGTATCGCCGAGCGTACAAGTCCCAGCCGCGTATTGCTTCGGTCTCGTCGAGCGAACAAGTTCCAGCAGCGCGTTGCTGCGGTCTCGCTATGCGTGTAAGTTCCAGACGCATATTGCTTCGGTCTCGTTACGCGTACAAGTCCCAGCCGCGTATTGCTTGGGTCTCGTCTAGCGTGCAAGTTCCAGCCGCGTATTGCTTCGGTCTCGTGGAGCGTACAAGTTCCAGCCGCGAAATGCATCGGTCTCGTCGAGCGAACAAGTTCCAGCAGCGCGTTGCATCGATCTCGTTATGCGTGCAAGTTCCAGCCACGTATTGCTTCGGTGTCGTCGAGCGTACATGTCCCAGCCGCGCATTGCTTCGGTCTCGTCGAGCGAACAAGTTCCAGCAGCGCGTTGCTTCGGTCTCGTTATGCGAACAAGTCCCAGCCGCGTATTGCTTCGGTATCGTCGCGCTTACAAGTCCCAGCCGCGTATAGCTTTGGTCTCGTTATGCGTACAAGTTCCAGCCGCGTAATGCTTCGCTCTCGTTATGCGTGCAAGTTCCAGTCGCGAATTGCTTCGGTCTCGTCAAGCGTACAAGTTGCAGCCAGATAATGCTTCGGTCTCGTTATGCCTTCAAGTTCCAGCCGCGTATTGCTTCGGTATCGTCGAGCGTTCAAGTCCCAGCCGCGTATTGCTTCGCTCTCGTTATGCGTACAAGCTCCAGCCGCGTATTGCATCGGTCTCGGCGACCGTACATGTTCCAGCCGCGTATTGCTTCGGTCTCGTCGAGCGGTCAAGTCCCAGCCGTGTATTGCTTCGGTTTCGTTATGCGTACAAGTTCCAGCCCCGTGTTGCTTCGGCCTCGTTATGCGTACAAGTTTCATCGCGTAATGCTTCGCTCTCGTTATGCGTACAAGTCCCAGCCGCGTATTCCTTCGGGCTCCCTATGCGTACAAGTCCCAGCCGTGAATTGCTTCGGCCTCGTCGACCGTACAAGTACCAGCTGCGTATTGCTTCGGACTCGTGGAGCGCACAAGTTCCAGCCGGGTATTGCCTCGGTCTCGTCGAGCGAACAAGTTCCAGCAGCGCGTTGCTTCGGTCTCGTTATGCGTACAAGACTCAGCCGCGTATTGCTTTGTTCTCATTATGCGTACTAGTCCCAGCCGCGTATTGCGTTGGTCTCGTCTAGCGTACAAGTTCCAGCCACATGTTGCTTCGGTCTCGTTATGCGTCCAAATCCCAGCCGTGTATTGCTTCGGTCTCGCGGAGCGTGCAAGTCCCAGCCGCGTATTGCTTTGGTCTCGTTATGCGTACAAGTCCCAGCCGCGTATTGCTTCGGTATCGTTATGCGTACAAGTCCCAGCCGCGTAATGCTTCGGTCTCGTTATGCGTACAAGTTCCAGCAGCGCGTTTCTTCGGTCTCGTCGAGCGTAAAAGTTACAGCCGTGTCTTGCTTCGGTCTCGTTATGCGTACAAGTTCCAGCCGCGTGTTGCTTCGGTGTCGTTATGCGTTCAAGTTCCAGCCGCGTGTTGCTTCGGTCTCGTTATGCGTACAAGTTCCAGCCGCGTTATGCTTCGGTCTCGTTACGCGTACAAGTTCCAGCCGTGTATTGATTCGGTCTCGTGGAGCGAACAAGTCCCAGCCGCGTGTTGCATCGGTCTCGCTATGTGTACAAGTTCCAGCCGCGTAATGCTTCGGTCTCGCTATGTGTACAAGTTCCAGCCGCGTAATGCTTCGGTCTCGTTATGCGTACAAGATCCAGCAGCGCGTTGCTTCGGTCTCGTAGAGCGTACAAGTTCCAGCCGCGTATTGCTTCGGTCTCGTCGAGCGTGCAAGTTCCAGCCGCGTATTGCTTCGGTCTCGTTATGCGTACAAGTGCCAGCCGCGTATTGCTTCGGTCTCGTCGAGCGTACAAGTTCCAGCCGCGTATTGCTTCGGTCTCGTCGAGCGTGCAAGTCCCAGCCGCGTATTGCTTTGGTCTCGTTATGCGTACAAGTCCCAGCCGCGTATTGCTTCGGTATCGTTATGCGTACAAGTCCCAGCCGTGTCTTGCTTCGGTCTCGTTATGCGTACAAGTTCCAGCCGCGTGTTGCTTCGGTCTCGTTATGCGTTCAAGTTCCAGCCGCGTGTTGCTTCGGTACCGTTATGCGTACAAGCCCCAGCCGTGTCTTGCTTCGGTCTCGTTATGCGTGCAAGTTCCAGCCACGAATTGCTTCGGTCTCGTTATGCGTACAAGTTCCAGCCGCGTATTGCTTCGGTCTCGTCATGCGTGCAAGTTCCAGCCGCGAATTGCCTCGGTCTCGTCGAGCGTACAGGTTCCAGCCGCGTATTGCTTCGGTCTCAGAGAGCGTACAAGTTCCAGCCGCGTATTGCTTCGGTCTCGTTATACGTACAAGTCCCAGGCGTGTATTGCTTCGGTCTCGTGCAGCGTACAAGTCCCAGCCGCATGTTGCTTCGGTCTCGTTATGCGTACAAGTCCCAGCCGTGTCTTGCTTCGGTCTCATTATGCGTACAAGTTCCAGCCGCGTGTGGCTTCGGTCTCGTTATGCGTACAAGTTCCAGCCGCATAATGCTTCGGTCTCGTTATGAGTACAAGTTCCAGCCGCGTATTGCTTTGGTCTCGTTATGCGTACAAGTCCCAGCCGCGTATTGCTTCGGTATCGTTATGCGTACAAGTCCCAGCCGTGTCTTGCTTCGGTCTCGTTATGCGTACAAGTTCCAGCCGCGTGTTGCTTCGGTCTCGTTATGCGTTCAAGTTCCAGCCGCGTGTTGCTTCGGTACCGTTATGCGTACAAGCCCCAGCCGTGTCTTGCTTCGGTCTCGTTATGCGTGCAAGTTCCAGCCACGAATTGCTTCGGTCTCGTTATGCGTACAAGTTCCAGCCGCGTATTGCTTCGGTCTCGTCATGCGTGCAAGTTCCAGCCGCGAATTGCCTCGGTCTCGTCGAGCGTACAGGTTCCAGCCGCGTATTGCTTCGGTCTCAGAGAGCGTACAAGTTCCAGCCGCGTATTGCTTCGGTCTCGTTATACGTACAAGTCCCAGGCGTGTATTGCTTCGGTCTCGTGCAGCGTACAAGTCCCAGCCGCATGTTGCTTCGGTCTCGTTATGCGTACAAGTCCCAGCCGTGTCTTGCTTCGGTCTCATTATGCGTACAAGTTCCAGCCGCGTGTGGCTTCGGTCTCGTTATGCGTACAAGTTCCAGCCGCATAATGCTTCGGTCTCGTTATGAGTACAAGTTCCAGCCGCGTATTGCTTCGGTCTCGTTATGCGTACAAGCCCCAGCCGCGTATTGCTTCGGTCTCGTTATGCGTACAAGTTCCAGCCGCATGTTGCTTCGGTCTCGTTATGCGTACAAGTTCCAGCCGCGTATTGCTTCTGTCTCGTTACGCGTTCAAGTGCCAACCGCGTAATGCTTCGGGCTCGTTTTGCGTACAAGTTCCAGCCAAATGTTGCTTCGGTCTCGTTATGCGTACAAGTCCCAGCCGTGTATTGCTTCGGTCTCGTGGAGCGAACAAGCCCCAGCCGCGTATTGCTTCGGAATCGTTATGCGTACAAGTCCCAGCCGCGTATTGCTTCGGTATCGTTATGCGTACAAGTCCCAGCCGTGTCTTGCTTCGGTCTCGTTATGCGTACAAGTTTCAGCCGCGTGTTGCTTCGGTCTCGTAGAGCGTACAAGTTCCAGCCGCGTATTGCTTCGGTCTCGTCGAGCGTGCAAGTCCCAGCCGCGTATTGCTTTGGTCTCGTTATGCGTACAAGTCCCAGCCGCGTATTGCTTCGGAATCGTTATGGGTACAAGTCCCAGCCGCGTGTTGCTTCGGTCTCGTGGAGCGTACAAGTTCCAACAGCGCGTTGCTTTGGTCTCGTCGAGCGTACAAGTCTCAGCCGCGTGTTGCTTCGGTCTCGTTATGCGTGCAAGTCCCAGCCGCGTAATGCTTCGGTCTCGTTATGCGTACAAGTTCCAGCAGCGCGTTTCTTCGGTCTCGTCGAGCGTAAAAGTTACAGCCGCGTATTGTTTCGGTCTCGTCGAGCGTACAAGTCCCAGCCGTGAATTGCATCAGTCTCGTGGAGCGTACAAGTCCCAGCCGCGTATTGCTTCGGAATCGTTATGGGTACAAGTCCCAGCCGCGTGTTGCTTCGGTCTCGTGGAGCGTACAAGTTCCAACCGCGTATTGCTTCGGTATCGTTATGCGTACAAGTCCCAGCCGTGTCTTGCTTCGGTCTCGTTATGCGTACAAGTTCCAGCCGCGTGTTGCTTCGGTCTCGTAGAGCGTACAAGTTCCAGCCGCGTATTGCTTCGGTCTCGTTATGCGTGCCAGTTCCAGCCGCGTATTGCTTCGGTCTCGTCGAGCGTACAAGTTCCTGCCGCGTATTGCTTCGGTGTAGTCGAGCGAACAAGTTCCAGCAGCGTATTGCTTCGGTCTCGTTACGCGTACAAGTCCCAGCCGTGTATTGCTTCGGTCTCGTTATGCGTACAAGCCCCAGCCGCGTATTGCTTCGGTCTCGTTATGCGTACAAGTTCCAGCCGCATGTTGCTTCGGTCTCGTTATGCGTACAAGTTCCAGCCGCGTATTGCTTCTGTCTCGTTACGCGTACAAGTGCCAACCGCGTAATGCTTCGGGCTCGTTTTGCGTACAAGTTCCAGCCAAATGTTGCTTCGGTCTCGTTATGCGTACAAGTTCCAGCCGTGTATTGCTTCGGTCTCGTGGAGCGTACAAGCCCCAGCCGCGTCCTGCTTCGGTCTCGTCGAGCGTACAAGTTCCAGCCGCGTATTGCTTCGGTGTCGTCGAGCGAACAGGTCCCAGCCGCGTATTGCTTCGGTATCGCTATGCGTACAAGTCCCAGCCGCGTGTTGCTTCGGTCTCGTTATGCGTGCAAGTTCCAGCCGCGTAATGCTTCGGTCTCGTTATGCGTACAAGTTCCAGCCGCGTGTGGCTTCGGTCTCGTTATGCGTGCCAGTTCCAGCCGCGTATTGCTTCGGTATCGTCAAGCGTACAAGTTCCAGCCGGGTATTGCTTCTGTTTCGTCAAGCGTACAAGTTGCAGCCGGATAATGCTTCGGTCTCGTTATGAGTGCCAGTTCCAGCCGCGTATTGCTTCGGTCTCGTCGAGCGTACAAGTTCCAGCCTCGTATTGCTTCGGTGTAGTCGAGCGAACAAGTCCCAGCCGCGTATTGCTTCGGAATCGTTGTGGGTACAAGTCCCAGCCGCGTGTTGCTTCGGTCTCGTGGAGCGTACAAGTTCCAACCGCGTATTGCTTCGGTATCGTTATGCGTACAAGTCCCAGCCGTGTCTTGCTTCGCTCTCGATATGCGTACAAGTTCCAGCAGCGTATTGCTTCTGTCCAGTCGAGCGCACAAGTTCCAGCAGCGTATTGCTTTGGTCTCGTTATGCGTACAAGTCTCAGCCGCGTATTGCTTCGGTCTCGTTTACCGTTCAAGTTCCAGCCGCGTATTACTTCGGTGTCGTGGAGCGTACTAGTTCCAGCAGCGTATTGCTTCGGTCTCGTTATGCGTACAAGTCCCAGGCGTGTGTTGCTTCGGTCTCGTCGAGCGTACAAGTTCCAGCTGCGCATTGCTTCCGTCTCGTTTAGAGTACAAGTTCTTGCCGCGTATTGCCTTTACCGCGCATACGTACAAGCTCCTGCCGCGTATTTCTTGGGTGTCGTCTTGCGTACAAGTTCCAGCAGCGTATTGCTTTGGTCTCGTCGACCGCACAAGTTCCAGCCGCGTATTGCTTCGGTCTCGTTATGCGTACATGTTACAGCCGCGTATTGCTTCGGTCTCGGTTAGCGTACAAGTTCCAGCCGCGTATTGCTCCGATCTCGTCGAGCGCACAAGTTCCAGCCGGGTATTGCTTCGGGCTCGTTTAGCGTACAAGTTCCAGCCGCGTATTGCTTCGGTCTCGTCGAGCGTACAAGTTCCAGGCATGTATTGCTTCGGTCTCGTTTAGCGTACAAGTTCCAGCCGCGTATTGCTTCGGTCTTCTCGAGCGCACAAGTTCCAGCCGCGTATTGCTTCGGTCTCGTCGAGCGTACAAGTTCCAGCCGCGTATTGCTTCGGTCTCGTCGAGCGTGCAAGTCCCAGCCGCGTATTGCTTCGGTCTCGTGCAGCG
Organism: Stelis phaeoptera; assembly: GCA_943735885.1. Lineage (NCBI taxonomy): Eukaryota > Metazoa > Arthropoda > Insecta > Hymenoptera > Megachilidae > Stelis > Stelis phaeoptera. Next base: position 7,865,293 of record OX030934.1, on the reverse strand, counting down.
TACAAGTCCCAGCCGCATGTTGCTTCGGTCTCGTTATGCGTACAAGTCCCAGCCGTGTCTTGCTTCGGTCTCATTATGCGTACAAGTTCCAGCCGCGTGTGGCTTCGGTCTCGTTATGCGTACAAGTTCCAGCCTCATAATGCTTCGGTCTCGTTATGAGTACAAGTTCCAGCCGCGTATTGCTTCGGTCTCGTTATGCGTACAAGCCCCAGCCGCGTATTGCTTCGGTCTCGTTATGCGTACAAGTTCCAGCCGCATGTTGCTTCGGTCTCGTTATGCGTACAAGTTCCAGCCGCGTATTGCTTCTGTCTCGTTACGCGTACAAGTGCCAACCGCGTAATGCTTCGGTCTCGTTTTGCGTACAAGTTCCAGCCAAATGTTGCTTCGGTCTCGTTATGCGTACAAGTCCCAGCCGTGTATTGCTTCGGTCTCGTGGAGCGAACAAGCCCCAGCCGCGTATTGCTTCGGAATCGTTATGCGTACAAGTCCCAGCCGCGTATTGCTTCGGTATCGTTATGCGTACAAGTCCCAGCCGTGTCTTGCTTCGGTCTCGTTATGCGTACAAGTTCCAGCCGCGTGTTGCTTCGGTCTCGTAGAGCGTACAAGTTCCAGCCGCGTATTGCTTCGGTCTCGTCGAGCGTACAAGTCTCAGCCGCGTGTTGCTTCGGTCTCGTTATGCGTGCAAGTTCCAGCCGCGTAATGCTTCGGTCTCGTTAAGCGTACAAGTTCCAGCCACGTGTTGCTTCGGTCCCGTTATGCGTACAAGTCCCAGCCGCGTACTGCTTCGGTATCGTTATGCGTACAAGTTCCAGCCTCGTATTGCTTCGGTCTCGTTATGCGTACAAGTCCCAGCCGTGTCTTGCTTCGGTCTCGTTATGCGTGCAAGTTCCAGCCGCGTATTGCTTCGGTTTCGTCAAGCGTACAAGTTGCAGCCGGATAATGCTTCGGTCTCGTTGTGCGTGCCGGTTCCAGCCGCGTATTGCTTCGGTATCGTCAAGCGTACAAGTTCCAGCCGGGTATTGCTTCGGTCTCGTTATGCGTACAAGTCCCAGCTGCGTATTCCATCGGTCTCGTCGAGCGAACAAGTTCCAGCGGCGCGTTGCTTTGGTCTCGTCGAGTGAACAAGTCCCAGCCGCGTATTGCTTCGGAATCGTTATGGGTACAAGTCCCAGCCGCGTGTTGCTTCGGTCTCGTGGAGCGTACAAGTTCCAACCGCGTATTGCTTCGGTATCGTTGTGCGTACAAGTCCCAGCCGTGTCTTGCTTCGGTCTCGATATGCGTACAAGTTCCAGCCGCATAATGCTTCGGTCTCGTTATGAGTACAAGTTCCAACAGCGCGTTGCTTTGGTCTCGTCGAGCGTACAAGTCTCAGCCGCGTGTTGCTTCGGTCTCGTTATGCGTGCAAGTTCCAGCCGCGTAATGCTTCGGTCTCGTTAAGCGTACAAGTTCCAGCCACGTGTTGCTTCGGTCCCGTTATGCGTACAAGTCCCAGCCGCGTACTGCTTCGGTATCGTTATGCGTACAAGTCCCAGCCGTGTCTTGCTTCGGTCTCGTTATGCGTACAAGTTCCAGCCGCGTGTTGCTTCGGTCTCTTTATGCGTTCAAGTTCCAGCCGCGTGTTTCTTCGGTCTCGTTATGCGTACAAGTTCCAGCCTCGTATTGCTTCGGTCTCGTTATGCGTACAAGTCCCAGCCGCGATTGCTTTGCTCTCGTTATGGGTACAAGTTCCAGCCGCATATTGCTTCGGTCTCGTTATGCGTACATGTTTCAGTCGCGTATTGCTTCGGTCTCGTTATGCGTACAAGTTCCAGCCGCATATTGCTTCGGTCTCGTTATGCGCACTGTTATGCCGCGACGTACAGAATGAGGTTTTTGTTATAAACTTAGATTTTCACAGCAAAACGATCTTTATTTTGACGTGGAAACTACACGACGATTCGCGTTACAAGTTGATCGGAAAAAGAGCTCTTTGTGTCTTTTAATTTGGGCTTATATATTTAATGTATCGCTGATCGTAGCAGAACTGGTGGCCTGGAATTTGGTTGACCTGGATTTTAGTGGGTGTATGCTGACTGATGTCTGTTGCTTAACAGTGCGTTTCGCGCACCGAATCGCCGCTTTTGCTCCGTTCTGGCAAGAAACGTGCGTTTCGTGCACCAAAACGCCGCTTTTGCAGCGAAACGTGCATTTCGCGCACCGAATCGCCGCTTTTGCTCCGTTTTGGCAAGAAACGTGCGTTTCGTGCACCAAATCGCTGCTTTTGAACAGTTTTTACGCCAAACGTGCGTTTTCTTCACCGAAACGCCGCTTTTGCAGCGAAACGTGCGTTTCGCGCACCGCATCGCCCCTTTTGCTCCGTTTTGGCAACAAACGAGCGTTTCGTGCACCAAATCGCTGCTTTTGCACAGTTTTGACGCTATACGTGTGTTTCGTGCACTAAAACGCCGCTTTTGCAGCGAAACGTGCGTTTCGCGCACCGAATCGCCGCTTTTGCTCCGTTTTTTCAAGAAACGTGCGTTTCGTGCACCAAATCGCTGCTTTTGCACAGTTTTTACGCTAAACGTGCGTTTTCTTCACCAAAACGTCTCTTTTGCAGCGAAACGTGCGTTTCGCGCACCGCATCGCCCCTTTTGCTCCGTTTTGGCAAGAAACGAGCGTTTCGTGCACCAAATCGCTGCTTTTGCACAGTTTTGACGCTATACGTGCGTTTCGTGCACTAAAACGCCGCTTTTGCAGCGAAACGTGCGTTTCGCGCACCGAATCACCGCTTTTGCTCCGTTTTGGCAAGAAACGTGCGTTTCGCGCACCAAATCGCTGCTTTTGCACAGTTTTTACGCTAAACGTGCGTTTTCTTCACCAAAACGCCGCTTTTGCAGCGAAACGTGCGTTTCGCGCACCGAATCGCCCCTTTTGCTCCGTTTTGGCAAGAAACGAGCGTTTCGTGCACCAAATCGCTGCTTTTGCACAGTTTTGACGCTACACGTGCGTTTCGTGCACTAAAAGCCCGCTTTTGCAGCGAAACGTGCGTTTCGTGCACCGAATCGCCGCCTTTGCTCCGTTTTGGGAAGAAACGTGCGTTTCGTGCACCAAATCGCTGCTTTTGCACAGTTTTGACGCTAAGCGTGCGTTCCGTGCCCAAAAACGCCGCTTTACCAGCGAAACGTGCGTTTCGCGCACCGAATCGGCGCTTTTGCTCCGTTTTGGCAAGATACGTGCGTTTCGTGCACCAAATCGCTGCTTTTAAACAGTTTTTACGCTAAACGTGCGTTTTCTTCACCAAAACGCCGCTTTTGCAGCGAAACGTTCGTTTCGTGCACCAAATCGCTGCTTTTGCACAGTTTTGACGCTAAACGTGCGTTTCGTGCACCAAAATGCCGATTTTGCAGCGAAACTTGCATTTCGTTCACCGAATCGCCGCTTTTGCTCCGTTTTGGCAAGAAACGGGCGTTTCGTGCACCAAATCGCTGCTTTTGCACAGTTTTTACGCTAAACGTGCGTTTCGTGCACCAAAACGCCGCTTTTGCAGCGAAACGTGCGTTTCGCGCACCGCATCGCCCCTTTTGCTCCGTTTTGGCAAGAAACGAGCGTTTCGTGCACCAAATCGCTGCTTTTGCACAGTTTTGACGCTATACGTGCGTTTCGTGCACTGAAACGCCGCTTTTGCAAAGAAACGTGCGTTTCGCGCACCGAATCGCCGCTTTTGCTCCGTTTTGGGAAGAAGCGTGCGTTTCGTGCACCAAATCGCTGCTTTTGCACAGTTTTGACTCTAAACGTGCGCTTCGTGCACCAAAACGCCGCTTTTGCAGCGAAACGTGTATTTCGCGCACCGAATCGGCGCTTTTGCTCCGTTTTGGCAAGAAACGTACGTTTCGTGCACCAAATCGCTGCTTTTGCATAGTTTTGAAGCTAAACGTGCGTTTCGTGCCCAAAAACGCCGCTTTACCAGCGAAACGTGCGTTTCGCGCACCGCATCGCCGCTTTTGCTCCGTTTAGGCAAAAAACGTACGATTCGTGCACCAAATCGCTGCTTTTGCACAGTTTTTACGCTAAACGTGCGTTTTCTTCACCAAAACGCCGCTTTTGCAGCGAAACGTGCGTTTCGCGCACCGAATCGCCGCCTTTGCTCCGTTTTGGGAAGAAACGTGCGTTTCGTGCACCAAATCGCTGCTTTTGCACAGTTTTTACGCTAAACGTGCGTTTTCTTCACCAAAACGCCGCTTTTGCAGCGAAACGTGCGTTTCGCGCACCGCATCGCCCCTTTTGCTCCGTTTTGGCAAGAAACGAGCGTTTCGTGCACCAAATCGCTGCTTTTGCACAGTTTTGAGGCTATACGTGCGTTTCGTGCACCAAATCGCTGCTTTTGCATTGTTTTATCGCTAAACGTGCGTTTCGTGCACCAAAACGACGCTTTTGCAGCGAAACGTGCGTTTCGTGCACCAAATCGCTGCTTTTGCACAGTTTTGACGCTAAACGTGCGTTTCGTGCATCAAAACGCCGCTTTTGCACAGTTTTGACGCGAAATGTGCGTTTCGTGCACCAAAACGCCGCTTTTGCAGCGGAACTCGCGTTTCGCGCTCCGAATCGCCGCTTTTGCTCCGTTTTGGAAAGAAGCGTGCGTTTCGTGCACCAAATCGCTGCTTTTGCACAGTTTTTACGCTAAACGTGCGTTTCGTGCACCAAATCGCTGCCTTTGCACAGTTTTGACTCTAAACGTGCGTTTCGTGCATTAAAACGCCGCTTTTGCACAGTTTTGACGCTAAACGTGCGTTTCGTGCACCAAAACGCCGCTTTTGCAGCGAAACGTGTATTTCGCGCACCGAATCGGCGCTTTTTCTCCGTTTTGGCAAGAAACGTACGTTTCGTGCACCAAATCGCTGCTTTTGCATAGTTTTGAAGCTAAACGTGCGTTTCGTGCCCAAAAACGCCGCTTTACCAGCGAAACGTGCGTTTCGCGCACCGCATCGCCGCTTTTGCTCCGTTTCGGCAAAAAACGTACGATTCGTGCACCAAATCGCTGCTTTTGCACAGTTTTTACGCTAAACGTGCGTTTCGTGCACCAAAACGCCGCTTTTGCAGCGAAACGTGCGTTTCGCGCACCGCATCGCCCCTTTTGCTCCGTTTTGGCAAGAAACGAGCGTTTCGTGCACCAAATCGCTGCTTTTGCACAGTTTTGACGCTATACGTGCGTTTCGTGCACTAAAACGCAGCTTTCTCTCGTTTAGAGTACAAGTTCTAGCCGCGTATTGCCTTTACCGCGCATAGTACAAGCTCCTGCCGCGCATTGCTTCGGTCTCGTCATGCGTACAAGTTCCAACAGCGTATTGCTTCGGTCTCGTCGATCGTACAAGTTCCAGCCGCGTATTGCTTCGATCTCATCAAGCGTGCAGCTTCCAGCCGCGTATTGCTTCGGTCTCATCGAGCGTTCAAGTTCCAGCCGCGTATAGCTTCGGTCTCGTTGTGCGTACAAGTCCCAGCCGCGTGTTGCTTCGACCTCTTTATGCGTACAAGTCCCAAACGCGTATTGCTTTGGTCTCGTTATGCGTTCAAGTCCCAGCCGCGTATTGTTTCGGTCTTGTCGAGCGTTCAAGTTCCAGCCGCGTATTGCTTCGGTCTCGACGAGCGTACAAGTTCCAGATGCGAATTGCTGCGGTCTCGTCGAGCGTAAAAGTTCCAGGCATGTATTGCTTCGGTCTCGTTTAGCGTACAAGTTCCAGTAGCGTATTGCTTCGGTCTCGTCGAGCGCACAAGTTCTAGCCGCGTATTGTTTCGGTCTCGTTATGCGTACATGTTACAGCCGCGGATTGCTTCGGTCTCGATTAGCGTACAAGTTCCAGCCGCGTATTGCTTCGGTCTCGTCGAGCGTACAAGTACCAGGCGTGTATTGCTTCGGACTCGTTTAGCGTACAAGTTCTAGCCGCGTACGGCTTCGGTCTTGTCGAGCGCACAAGTTCCAGGCACGTATTGCTTCGGTCTCGTTTAGCGTACACGTTCCAGCCGCGTATTGCTTCGGTCTTGTCGAGCGTACAAGTTGCAGCCGCGTATTGCTTCGGCCTCGTCTTGCGTACAAGTTCCAGCCGCGTATTGCTTCGGTCTCGTTTAGAGTACAAGTTCTAGCCGCGTATTGCCTTTACCGCGCATAGTACAAGCTCCTGCCGCGCATTGCTTCGGTCTCGTCATGCGTACAAGTTCCGACAGCGTATTGCTTCGGTCTCGTCGACCGTACAAGTTCCAGCCGCGTATTGCTTCGATCTTGTTATGCGTACAAGTCCAAGCCACGTATTGCTTCGGTCTTGTCGAGAGCGCAAGTTCCAGCCGGGTATTGCTTCGGTCTCGTCGAGCGTACAAGTTCCAGCCGGATATTGCTTCAGTCTCGTCGAGCGTAAAAGTTCCAGGCATGTATTGCTTCGGTCTCGTTTAGCGTACAAGTTCCAGCAGCGTATTGCTTCGGTCTCGTCGAGCGCACAAGTTCTAGCCGCGTATTGCTTCGGTCTCGTTATGCGTACATGTTACAGCCGCGGATTGCTTCGGTCTCGATTAGCGTACAAGTTCCAGCCGCGTATTGCTTCGGTCTCGTCGAGCGTACAAGTACCAGGCGTGTATTGCTTCGGTCTCGTTTAGCGTACAAGTTCGAGCCGCGTATGGCTTCGGTCTTGTCGAGCGCACAAGTTCCAGCCGCGTATTGCTTCGATCTTGTTATGCGTACAAGTCGAAGAAACGTATTGCTTCGGTCTCGTTATGCGTACAAGTCCCCGCCGCGTATTGCTTCCGTCTCGTTATGCGTACATGTTCCTGCCTCGTATTGCATCGATCTTGTTTAGCGTACAAGTTCCAGCCGCGTATTGCTTGTGTCTTGGTATGCGTACAAGTTCCAGCTGCATATTGCTTCGGTCTCGTCGAGCGTACAAGATCCAGCCACGTATTGCTTCTGTCTCGTCGAGCGTACAAGTCCCAGCCGCGTATTGCTTCTGTCTCGTCGAGCGTTCCAGTTCCAGCCGCGCATTGCTTCGGTCTCGTAGAGCGTACAACTCCCAGCCGTGTATTGCTTCGGTCTCGTCGAGCATACTAGTTCCAGCCGCGTATTGCTTCGGTCTCGTCGAGCGTTCAAGATCCAGCGGCGCATTGCTTCGGTCTCGTCGAGCGTACAAGTCCCAACCGCGTAATGCTTTGGTCTCGTTATGCGTTCAAGTCCCAGCCGCGTATTGATCCGGTCTTGTCGAGCGTTCAAGTTCCAGCCGCATATTGCTTCGGTCTCGACGAGCGTACAAGTTCCAGATGCGAATTGCTGCGGTCTCGTTGTGCGTACAATTCCCAGCCCTGTATTGCTTCGGTCTCGTCGAGCTTACAAGTTTCAGCCGCGTATTGCTTGGGTCTCGTTATGCGTACATGTTCCAGCCGCGTATTGCTTCGGTCTCGTCGAGCGTTCAAGTTCCAGCCGCGCATTGCTTCGGTCTCGTCGAGCGTACAAGTTCCAGCCGCGTATTGCTTCGGTCTCGTTAAGCGTTCAAGTTCCAGCCGCGTATAGCTTCGGTCTCGTTGTGCGTACAAGTCCCAGCCGCGTGTTGCTTCGACCTCTTTATGCGTACAAGTTCCAGCCGCGTATTGCTTCGGTCTCGTCGAGCGTACAAGTACCAGGCGTGTATTGCTTCGGTCTCGTTTAGCGTACAAGTTCTAGCCGCGTATGGCTTCGGTCTTGTCGAGCGCACAAGTTCCAGGCACGTATTGCTTCGGTCTCGTTTAGCGTACACGTTCCAGCCGCGTATTGCTTCGGTCTTGTCGAGCGTACAAGTTCCAGCCGCGTATTGCTTCGGCCTCGTCTTGCGTACAAGTTCCAGCCGCGTATTGCTTCGGTCTCGTTTAGAGTACAAGTTCTAGCCGCGTATTGCCTTTACCGCGCATAGTACAAGCTCCTGCCGCGCATTGCTTCGGTCTCGTCGAGCGTACAAGTTCCAGCCGCGTGTTGCTTCGGTCTCGTTGAGCGTACAATTCCCAGCCGCGTATTGCTTCGGTCTCGACGAGCGTTCAAGTTCCAGCCGCGCATTGCTTCGGTCTCGTCGAGCGTACAAGTTCCAGCCGCGTATTGCTTCGGTCTCGTTAAGCGTTCAAGTTCCAGCCGCGTATAGCTTCGGTCTCGTTGTGCGTACAAGTCCCTGCCGCATATTGCTTCGGCCTCGTCGAGCGCTCAAGTTCCAGCCGCGTATTGCTTCGGTCTCGTCGAGCGTTCAAGTTCCAGCCGCGCATTGCTTCGGTCTCGTCGAGCGTAAAAGTTCCAGGCATGTATTGCTTCGGTCTCGTTTAGCGTACAAGTTCCAGTAGCGTATTGCTTCGGTCTCGTTTAGAGTACAAGTTCTAGCCGCGTATTGCTTCGGTCTCGTTATGCGTACATGTTACAGCCGCGGACTGCTTCGGTCTCGATTAGCGTACAAGTTCCAGCCTCGTATTGCTTCGGTCTCGTCGAGCGTACATGTACCAGGCGTGTATTGCTTCGGTCTCGTTTAGCGTACAAGTTCTAGCCGCGTATGGCTTCGGTCTTGTCGAGCGCACAAGTTCCAGGCACGTATTGCTTCGGTCTCGTTTAGCGTACAAGTCCCAGCCGCGTATTGCTTCGGTCTCATCGAGCGATCAAGTTCCAGCCGCGTATAGCTTCGGTCTCGTTGTGCGTACAAGTCCCAGCCGCGTGTTGCTTCGACCTCTTTATGCGTACAAGTCGCAACCGCGTATATCTTTGGTCTCGTTATGCGTACAAGTCCCAACCGCAAATTGCTTCGGTCTCGTCGAGCGTTCAAGTCCCTGCCGCGTATTGCTTTCGCCTCGTCGAGCGAACAAGCTCTAGCCCTGAATTGCTTTGGTGTCGTCGAGCGAACAAGTTCCAGCCGCGCATTGCTTCGGTCTCGTCGAGCGTACAAGTTCCAGCCGCGTATTGCTTTGGTCTCGTTATGCGTACAAGTCCCAGCCGCGTATTGCTTCGGCCTCGTCGAGCGTTCAAGTTCCAGCCGCGTATTGCTTCGGTCTCGTCGAGCGTACAAGTACCAGGCGTGTATTGCTTCGGTCTCGTTTAGCGTACAAGTTCTAGCCGCGTATGGCTTCGGTCTTGTCGAGCGCACAAGTTCCAGGCACGTATTGCTTCGGTCTCGTTTAGCGTACACGTTCCAGCCGCGTATTGCTTCGGTCTTGTCGAGCGTACAAGTTCCAGCCGCGTATTGCTTCGGCCTCGTCTTGCGTACAAGTTCCAGATGCGTATTGCTGCGGTCTCGTTGTGGGTACAAGTCCCAGCAGTGTATTGCTTCGGTCTCGTCGAGCGTACAGCTTCCAGCCGCGTATTGCTTAGGTATCGTTATGCGCACAAGTTCCAGCCGCGTATTGCTTCGGTCTCGTCGAGCATACAAGTTCCAGCCGCGTATTGCTTCGGTCTCGTTATGCGTACATGTTACAGCCGCGGATTGCTTCGGTCTCGATTAGCGTACAAGTTCCAGCCGCGTATTGCTTCGGTCTCGTCGAGCGTACAAGTACCAGGCGTGTATTGCTTCGGTATCGTTTAGCCTACAAGTTCTAGCCGCGTATGGCTTCGGTCTCGACGAGCGTACAAGTCCAAGCCACGTATTGCTTCGGTCTCGTTATGCGTACAAGTCCCCGCCGCGTATTGCTTCCGTCTCGTTATGCGTACATGTTCCAGCCGCGTATTGCTTCGGTCTTGTTTAGCGTACAAGTTCCAGCCGCGTATTGCTTGTGTCTCGGTATGCGTACAAGTTCCAGCCGCGTATTGCTTGTGTCTCGGTATGCGTATAAGTTCCAGCTGCGTATTGCTTCGGTCTCGTCGAGCGTACAAGATCCAGCCGCGAATTGCTTCGGTCTCGATTAGCGTACAAGTTCCAGCCGCGTATTGCTTCGGTCTCGTTAAGCGTACAAGATCCAGCAGCGTATTGCTTCGGTCTCGTTAAGCGTACCAGATCCAGCAGCGTATTGCGTCGGTCTGGTCGAGCGTACAAGTTCCAGCCGCGTATTGCTTCGGTATCGTTACGCGTACAAGTTCCAGCCGCGTATTGCTTCGGTCACTTCAAGCGTACAAGTTCCAGCCGCGTATTGCTTCGGTCTCGTCGAGCGCTCAAGTTCGAGCCGCGTATTGCGTCGGTCTCGTTAAGCGTACAAGTTCCAGCCGCGTATTGCTTCGGTATCGATACGCGTACAAGTTCCAGCCGCGTATTGCTTCGGTCACTTCAAGCGTACAAGTTCCAGCCGCGTATTGCTTCGGCCTCGTTACGCTTACAAGTTCCAGCCGCGTATTGCTTCGGTCCCGTTTAGCGTACAAGTTCCAGCAGCGTATTGCTTCGGTCTCGTCGAGCGCAAAAGTTTCAGCCTCGTATTGCTTCGGTCTCGTCGAGCGCACAAGTTCCATACCTGAATTGCTTTGGTGTCGTCGAGCGAACAAGTTCCTGCCGCGTATTGCTTCGGTCTCGACGAGCGTACAAGTACCAGATGCGAATTGCTGCGGTCTCGTTGTGCGTACAAGTCCCAGCCCTCTATTGCTTCGGTCTCGTCGAGCTTACAAGTTTCAGCCGCGTATTGCTTGAGTCTCGTTATGCGTACATGTCCCAGCCGCGTATTGCTTCAGTCTCGTCGAGCGTACAAGTCCCAGCCGCGTATTGCTTCGGCCTCGTCGAGCGAACAAGTTCCATACCTGAATTGCTTTGGTGTCGTCGAGCGAACAAGTTCCAGCCGCGTATTACTTCGGTATCGTAATGCGCACCAGTTCCAGCCTCGTATTGCTTCGATCTCGTCGGGCGTACAAGACCCAACCGCGTATTTCTTTGGTCTCGTTATGCGTACAAGTCCCAGCCGCAAATTGCTTCGGTCTCGTGATGCGTGCAAGTCCCAGCCACGTATTACTTCGGTCTTGTTATGCGTACAAGTGCCAGCCGCGTATTGCTTCGGTCTCGTTATGCGTACAAGTCCCAGCCGTGTATTGCTTCGGTCTCGCCGAGCGTACAAGTCCCAGGCGCGTATTGCTTCGGTCTCGTCGAGCATACAAGTCCCAGCCGCGTATTGCTTCAGTTTCGTAATGCGTACAAGTCCCAGCCTCGTATTGCTTCGGTATCTTTATGCGTACAAGTCCCAGCCGCGTATTGCTTCGGTCTCGTCGAACGTACAAGTCCCAGCCGCGTATTGCTTCAGTTTCGTAATGCGTACAAGTCCCAGCCTCGTATTGCTTCGGTATCTTTATGCGTACAAGTCCCAGCCGCGTATTGCTTCGGTCTCGTCGAACGTACAAGTCCCAGCCGCGTATTGCTTCAGTTTCGTAATGCGTACAAGTCCCAGCCTCGTATTGCTTCGGTATCTTTATGCGTTCAAGTCCCAGCCGCGTGTTGCTTCGGTCTCGTTATGCGTGCAAGTTCCAGCCCCATATTTTTCGATCTCGTTATGCGTGCAAGTTCCAGCCGCGTGTTGCTTCGGTCTCGTTATGCGTGCAAGTTCCAGCCGCATGTTGCTTCGGTCTCGTTATGGGTACAAGTTCCAGCAGCCCGTTGCTTCGGTCTCGTCGAACGTACTAGTCCCAGCCGCGTATTGCTTCGGTCTCGTTATGCGTACAAGTCCCAGCAGTGTATTGCTTCGGTCTCGTTACGCGTACAAGATCCAGCCGCGTATTGCTTCGGCCTCGTTACGCGTACAAGTCCCAGCCGTGTATTGCTTCGGTCTCGTGAAGCGTACAAGTCCCAGCCGCGTGTTGCTTCGGTCTCGCTATGCGTACATGTTCCAGCCGCGTAATGCTTCGGTCTTGCTGTCCGTGCAAGTTCCAGTAGCCCGTTATTTCGGTCTCGTCGAGCGTACAAGTCCCAGGCGCGTATTGCTTCGGTCTCGTCGAGCGTACAAGTCCCAGCCGCGTATTGCTTCAGTTTCGTAATGCGTACAAGTCCCAGCCTCGTATTGCTTCGGTATCTTTATGCGTACAAGTCCCAGCCGCGTATTGCTTCGGTCTCGTCGAACGATCAAGTCCCAGCCGCGTATTGCTTCAGTTTCGTAATGCGTACAAGTCCCAGCCTCGTATTGCTACGGTATCTTTATGCGTTCAAGTCCCAGCCGCGTGTTGCTTCGGTCTCGTTATGCGTGCAAGTTCCAGCCCCATATTTTTCGATCTCGTTATGCGTGCAAGTTCCAGCCGCGTGTTGCTTCGGTCTCGTTATGCGTGCAAGTTCCAGCCGCATGTTGCTTCGGTCTCGTTATGGGTACAAGTTCCAGCAGCCCGTTATTTCGGTCTCGTCGAGCGTACAAGTCCCAGGCGCGTATTACTTCGGTCTCGTCGAGCGTACAAGCCCCAGCCGCGTATTGCTTCAGTTTCGTAATGCGTACAAGTCCCAGCCTCGTATTGCTTCGGTATCTTTATGCGTACAAGTCCCAGCCGCGTATTGCTTCGGTCTCGTCGAACGTACAAGTCCCAGCCGCGTATTGCTTCGGTATCGTTACGCGTAGAAGTTCCAGCCGCGTATTGCTTCGGTCTCGTCGAGCGTAGAAGTTCCAGCCGCGAATTGCTTCGATCTCGTCGAGCGCAAAAGTTCGGGCCGCGTATTGCGTCGGTCTCGTTTAGCGAACAAGTTCCAGCCGCGTATTGCTTCGGTCTCGTTTAGCGTACAAGTTCCAGCACCGTATTGCTTCGGTCTCGTCGAGCGCACAAGTTCAAGCCGCGTATTGAGTCGGTCTCGTTTAGCGTACAAGTTCCAGCCGCGTATTGCTTCGGCCTTATTATGCGTACAAGTTCCAGCCGCGTATTGCTTCGGTCTCGTTTAGCGTACAAGATCCAGCAGCGTATTGCTTCGGTCTCGTCGAGCGTACAAGTTCCAGCCGCGTATTGTTTCGGTCACTTTAAGCGTACAACTTCCAGCCGCGTATTGCTTCGGCCTCGTCATGCGTACAAGTTCCAGCCGCGTATTGCTTCGGTCTCGTCGAGCGCAAAAGTTCCAGCCTCGTATTGCTTCGGTCTCGTCGAGCGCACAAGTTCGAGCCGCGTATTGCGTCGGTCTCGCTTAGCGTACAAGTTCCAGCCGCGTATTGCTTCGGTCTCGTTAAGCGTACAAGATCCCGCAGCGTATTGCGTCGGTCACTTTAAGCGTACAACTTCCAGCCGCGTATTGCTTCGGCCTCGTCATGCGTACAAGTTCGAGCCGCGTATTGCGTCGGTCTCGCTTAGCGTACAAGTTCCAGCCGCGTATTGCTTCGGTCTCGTCGAGCGCACAAGTTCGAGCCGCGTATTGCGTCGGTCTCGTTTAGCGTACAAGTTCCAGCCGCGTATTGCTTCGGTATCGTTACGCGTACAAGTTCCAGCCGCGTATTGCTTCGGTATCGTTGCGCGTACAAGATCCAGCCGCGTATTGCTTCGGTCTCGTGGAGCGTACAAGTTCAGGCCGCGTATTGCTTCGGTCTCGTGGAGCGTACAAGTCCCAGCCGCGTATTGCTTCGGTCTCGTCGATCGTACAAGTTCCAGCAGCGTGTTGCTTCGGTCTCGTTATGCGTGCAAGATCCAGCCGCGTATTACTTCGGTCTCGTCGAGCGTACAAGTTCCAGCCGCGTATCGCTTCGGTCTCGTGGAGCGTACAAGTACCAGCCGCGTATTGCTTCGGTGTCGTCGAGCGAACAAGTTCCAGCAGCGTATTGCTTCGGTCTCGTCGAGCGTCGAAGTTCCAGCAGCGTATTGCTTCGGTCTCGTTATGCGTACAAGTCCCCGCCGTGTCTTGCTTCGGTCTCGTTATGCGTGCAAGTTCCGGCCGCGTAATGCTTCAGTCTCGTTATGCGTACAAGTTCCAGCCGCGTATTGCTTCGGTCTCGTTATGCGTACAAGTCCCAACCGTGTATTGCTTCGATCTCGTGGAGCGTACAAGTCCCAGCCGTGTACTGCTTCGGTCTCGTGGAGCGTACAAGTTCCAGCCGCGTATTGCTTTGGTCTCGTTATGCGTACAAGTCCCAGCCGCGTAATCCTTCGGGCTCTTCGAGCGTTCAAGTTCCAGCCGCGTATTGCTTCGGTCTCGTGGAGCGTACAAGTCTCAGCCGCGTATTGCTTCAGTCTCGTCCACCGTACAAGTTCCAGCCGCGTATTGCTTCGGTCTCGTCGATCGTCGAAGTTCCAGAAGCGTATTGCTTCGGTCTCGTTATGCGTACAAGTCCCCGCCGTGTCTTGCTTCGGTCTCGTTATGCGTGCAAGTTCCGGCCGCGTAATGCTTCAGTCTGGTTATGCGTGCAAGTTCCAGCCGCGTATTGCTTCGGTCTCGTTATGCGTACAAGTCCCAACCGTGTATTGCTTCGATCTCGTGGAGCGTACAAGTCCCAGCAGTGTATTGCTTCGGTCTCGTCGAGCGTACAAGTTCCAGTCGCGTATTGCTTTGGTCTCGTTATGCGTACAAGTCCCAGCCGCGTAATCCTTCGGGCTCTTCGAGCGTTCAAATTCCAGCCGCGTATTGCTTCGGTCTCGTGGAGCGTACAAGTCTCAGCCGCGCATTGCTTCAGTCTCGTCGACCGTACAAGTTCCAGCCGCGTATTGCTTCGGTCTCATTATGCGTGCAAGATCCAGCCGCGTATTGCTTCGGTGTCGTCGAGCGAACAAGTTCCAGCAGCGTAGTGCTTCGGTCTCGTTACGCGTACAAGTCCCAGCCGTGTATTGCTTCGGTCTCGTGGAGTGTATAAGTCCCAGCCGCGTGTTGCTTCGGTCTCGTTATGCGTACAAGTCCCAGCCGTGTCTTGCTTCGTTCTCATTATGCGTACAAGTTACAGCCGCGTGTGGCTTCGGTTTCGTTATGCGTACAAGTTCCAGCCGCGTATTGCTTCGGTCTCGTCTAGCGTACAAGTTCCAGCCGCGTATTGCTTCGATCTCGTGGAGCGTACAAGTCCCAGCCGCGTATTGCTTCGGTCTCGTCGAGCGTACAAGTTCCAGCAGCGTGTTGCTTCGGTCTCGTTATGCGTGCAAGTTCCAGCCGCGTATTGCTTCGGTCTCGTCGAGCGTCGAAGTTCCAGCAGTGTATTGCTTCGGTCTCGTTATGCGTACAAGTCCCCGCCGTGTCTTGCTTCGGTCTCGTTATGCGTGCAAGTTCCAGCCGCGTAATGCTTCGGTCTCGTTATGCGTACAAGTCCCAGCCGCCTATTGCTTCGGTCTCGTGGAGCGTACAAGTCCCAGCCGCGTATTGCTTCGGTCTCGTGGAGTGTACAAGTCCCAGCCGTGTCTTGCTTCGGTCTCGTCGAGCGTACAAGTTCCAGCCGCGTATTGCTTCGGTATCGTTGCGCGTACAAGTTTCAGCCGCGTATTGCTTCGGTCACTTTAAGCGTACAAGTTCCAGCCGCGTATTGCTTCGGCCTTATTATTCGTACAAGTTCCAGCTGCGTATTGCTTCGGTCTCGTTTAGCGTACAAGTTCCAGCAGCGTATTGCTTCGGTCTCTTTTAGCGTACAAGTTCCAGCAGCGTATTGCTTCGGCCTCGTTATGCGTACAAGTTCCAGCCGCGTATTGCTTCGGTATCGTAACGCGTACAAGTTCCAGCCGCGTATTGCTTCGGTATCGTTACGCGTACAAGTTCCAGCCGCGTATTGCTTCGGTGTCGTCGAGCGTACAAGTACCAGCCGCGTATTGCTTCCGTCTCGTCGAGCGCACAAGTTCGAGCCGCGTATTGCGTTGGTCTCGTTTAGCGTACAAGTTCCAGCCGCGTATTGCTTCGGTCTCGTTAAGCGTACAAGATCCAGCAGCGTATTGCGTCGGTCTCGTTGAGCGAACAAGTTCCAGCCGCGTGTTGCTTCGGTATCGTTACGCGTACAAGTTCCAGCCGTGTATTGCTTCGGTCTCGTTTAGCGTACAAGTTCCAGCACCGTATTGCTTCGGTCGCGTCGAGCGCACAAGTTCAAGCCGCGTATTGAGTCGGTCTCGTTTAGCGTACAAGTTCCAGCCGCGTATTGCTTCGGTCTCGTTAAGCGTACAAGTTCCAGCAGCGTATTGCTTCGGTCTCGATATGCGTACAAGTCCCCGCCGTGTCTTGCTTCGGTCTCGTTATGCGTGCAAGTTCCGGCCGCGTAATGCTTCAGTCTCGTTATGCGTGCAAGTTCCAGCCGCGTATTGCTTCGGTCTCGTTATGCGTACAAGTCCCAACCGTGTATTGCTTCGATCTCGTGGAGCGTACAAGTCCCAGCAGTGTATTGCGTCGGTCTCGTCGAGCGTACAAGTTCCAGCCTCGTATTGCTTTGGTCTCGTTATGCGTACAAGTCCCAGCCGCGTAATCCTTCGGGCTCTTCGAGCGTTCAAGTTCCAGCCGCGTATTGCTTCGGTCTCGTGGAGCGTACAAGTCTCAGCCGCGCATTGCTTCAGTCTCGTCGACCGTACAAGTTCCAGCCGCGTATTGCTTCGGTCTCGTCTAGCGTACAAGTTCCAGCCGCGTATTGCTTCGGTCTCGTTATGCGTACAAGTCCCAGCCGCGTAATCCTTCGGGCTCTTCGAGCGTTCAAATTCCAGCCGCGTATTGCTTCGGTCTCGTGGAGCGTACAAGTCTCAGCCGCGCATTGCTTCAGTCTCGTCGACCGTACAAGTTCCAGCCGCGTATTGCTTCGGTCTCATTATGCGTGCAAGATCCAGCCGCGTATTGCTTCGGTGTCGTCGAGCGAACAAGTTCCAGCAGCGTATTGCTTCGGTCTCGTCGAGCGTACAAGTTCCAGCAGCGTGTTGCTTCGGTCTCGTTATGCGTGCAAGTTCCAGCCGCGTATTGCTTCGGTCTCGTCGAGCGTCGAAGTTCCAGCAGTGTATTGCTTCGGTCTCGTTATGCGTACAAGTCCCAGCCGCGTGTTGCTTCGGTCTCGTTATGCGTACAAGTCCCAGCCGTGTCTTGCTTCGTTCTCATTATGCGTACAAGTTACAGCCGCGTGTGGCTTCGGTTTCGTTATGCGTACAAGTTCCAGCCGCGTATTGCTTCGGTCTCGTCTAGCGTACAAGTTCCAGCCGCGTATTGCTTCGGTCTCGTTATGCGTACAAGTCCCAGCCGCGTAATCCTTCGGGCTCTTCGAGCGTTCAAATTCCAGCCGCGTATTACTTCGGTCTCGTCGAGCGTACAAGTTCCAGCCGCGTATTGCTTCGGTCTCGTCGAGCGCACAAGTTCAAGCAGCGTATTGCGTCGGTCTCGTTTAGCGTACAAGATCCAGCCGCGTATTGCTTCGGTCTCGTTAAGCGTACAAGATCCAGCAGCGTATTGCGTCGGTCTCGTCGAGCGTATAAGTTCCAGCCGCGTATTGCTTCGGTATCGTTACGCGTCCAAGTTCCAGCCGCGTATTGCTTCGGTCTCGTCGAGCGGGCAAGTTCCAGCCACGTTATTGCTTCGGTCGCGTCGAGCGCAAAAGTTCGAGCCGCGTATTGCGTCGGTCTCGTTTAGCGTACAAGTTCCAGCCGCGTATTGCTTCGGTCTCGTTAAGCGTACAAGATCCAGCAGCGTATTGCTTCGGTCTCGTCGAGCGTACAAGTTCCAGCCGCGTATTGCGTCGGTCTCGTCGAGCGTACAAGTTCCAGCCGCGTATTGCTTCGGTATCGTTACGCGTACAAGTTCCAGCCGCGTATTGCTTCGGTCACTTCAAGCGTACAAGTTCCAGCCGCGTATTGCTTCGGTCTCGTTAAGCGTACAAGATCCAGCAGCGTATTGCGTCGGTCTCGTCGAGCGTATAAGTTCCAGCCGCGTATTGCTTCGGTATCGTTACGCGTCCAAGTTCCAGCCGCGTATTGCTTCGGTCTCGTCGAGCGGGCAAGTTCCAGCCACGTTATTGCTTCGGTCGCGTCGAGCGCAAAAGTTCGAGCCGCGTATTGCGTCGGTCTCGTTTAGCGTACAAGTTCCAGCCGCGTATTGCTTCGGTCTCGTTAAGCGTACAAGATCCAGCAGCGTATTGCTTCGGTCTCGTCGAGCGTACAAGTTCCAGCCGCGTATTGCGTCGGTCTCGTCGAGCGTACAAGTTCCAGCCGCGTATTGCTTCGGTATCGTTACGCGTACAAGTTCCAGCCGCGTATTGCTTCGGTCACTTCAAGCGTACAAGTTCCAGCCGCGTATTGCTTCGGTCTCGTTAAGCGTACAAGATCCAGCAGCGTATTGCGTCGGTCTCGTCGAGCGTATAAGTTCCAGCCGCGTATTGCTTCGGTATCGTTACGCGTCCAAGTTCCAGCCGCGTATTGCTTCGGTCTCGTCGAGCGGGCAAGTTCCAGCCACGTTATTGCTTCGGTCGCGTCGAGCGCAAAAGTTCGAGCCGCGTATTGCGTCGGTCTCGTTTAGCGTACAAGTTCCAGCCGCGTATTGCTTCGGTCTCGTTAAGCGTACAAGATCCAGCAGCGTATTGCTTCGGTCTCGTCGAGCGTACAAGTTCCAGCCGCGTATTGCGTCGGTCTCGTCGAGCGTACAAGTTCCAGCCGCGTATTGCTTCGGTATCGTTACGCGTACAAGTTCCAGCCGCGTATTGCTTCGGTCACTTCAAGCGTACAAGTTCCAGCCGCGTATTGCTTCGGTCTCGTCGAGCGCACAAGTTCGAGCCGCGTATTGCGTCGGTCTCGTTTAGCGTACAAGTTCCAGCCGCGTATTGCTTCGGTATCGTTAAGCGTACAAGTTCCAGCCGCGTATTGCTTCGGTATCGTTGCGCGTACAAGTTTCAGCCGCGTATTGCTTCGGTCACTTTAAGCGTACAAGTTCCAGCCGCGCATTGCTTCGGCCTTATTATGCGTACAAGTTCCAGCCGCTTATTGCTTCGGTCTCGTTTAGCGTACAAGTTCCAGCAGCGTATTGCTTCGGTCTCGTTTAGCGTACTTGTTCCAGCAGCGTATTGCTTCGGCCTCGTTATGCGTACAAGTTCCAGCGGCGTATTGCTACGGTATCGTTACGCGTACAAGTTCCAGCCGCGTATTGCTTCGGTATCGTTACACGTACAAGTTCCAGCCGCGTATTGCTTCGGTGTCGTCGAGCGTACAAGTACCAGCCGCGTATTGCTTCCGTCTCGTCGAGCGCACAAGTTCGAGCCGCGTATTGTGTCGGTCTCGTTTAGCGTACAAGTTCCAGCCGCGTATTGCTTCGGTCTCGTTAAGCGTACAAGATCCAGCAGCGTATTGCGTCGGTCTCGTTGAGCGAACAAGTTCCAGCCGCGTGTTGCTTCGGTATCGTTACGCGTACAAGTTCCAGCCGCGTATTGCTTCGGTCTCGTCGAGCGTACAAGTTCCAGCCGCGTATTGTTTCGGTCACTTTAAGCGTACAAGTTCCAGCCGCGTATTGCTTCGGCCTCGTCATGCGTACAAGTTCGAGCCGCGTATTGCGTCGGTCTCGTTTAGCGTACAAGTTCCAGCCGCGTATTGCTTCGGTCTCGTTAAGCGTACAAGATCCAGCAGCGTATTGCTTCGGTCTCGTCGAGCGTACAAGTTCCAGCCGCGTATTGTTTCGGTCACTTTAAGCGTACAAGTTACAGCCGCGTGTGGCTTCGGTCTCGTTGTGCGTACAAGTGCCAGCCGCGTAATGCTTCGGTCTCGTTATGCGTAGAAGTTCCAGCCACGAATTGCTTCGGTCACGTTATACGTGCAAGATCCAGCCGAGTAATGCTTCGGTCTCGTTATGCGTGCACGTTCCAGCCGCGTATTGCTTCGGTCTCGTCGAGCGTACAAGTTCCAGCAGCGTATTGCTTCGGTCTCGTTATGCGTACAAGTCCCAACCGTGTAGTGCATCGATCTCGTTATGCGTACAAGTTCCAGCCGCGTGTTGCTTCGGTCTCGTTATGCGTACAAGTTCCAGCAGCGTATTTCTTCGGTCTCGACGAGCGTACAAGTCCCAGCCGCACATTGCTATGGTCTCGTTATGCGTACAAGTTCCAGCCGCGTATTGCTTCGGTCTCGTTATTCGTGCAATTTCCAGCCGCGTGTTGCTTCGGTCCCGTCAAACGTACAAGTTGCAGCCGGGTATTACTTCAGTCTCGCCGAGCGTACAAGGTCCAGCCGCGTATTGCTTCGGTCCCATTATGCGTGCAATTTCCAGCCGCGTATTTCTTCGGTCCCGTCAAGCGTACAAGTTCCAGCCACGTAATGCTTCGGTATCGTTATGAGTACAAGTTCCAGCCGCGTAATGCTTCGGTCTCGTTATGAGTACAAGTTCCAGCAGCGAATTGCTTCGGTCTCGTCGATCGTGCAAGTTCCAGCCGCGTATTGCTTCGGTCTCGTTATGCGTACAAGTCCCAGCCGCGTATTGCTTCGGTCTCGTCGATCGTACAAGTTCCAGCCGCGTATTGCTTCGGTCTCGCTATGCGTGCAAGTTCCAGCCGCGTATTGCTTTGGTCTCGTCGAGCGTACAAGTTCCAGCCGCGTATTCCTTCGGCCTCGTTATGCGTACAAGTCCCAGCCGCGTATTGTTTCGGTCTCGTTATACGAACAAGTTCCAGCCGCGTATTGCTTCGGTCTGGTTATGCGTACAAGTCCCAGCAGCGTATTGCTTTGGTCTCGTTATGCGTACAAGTCCCGGCCGCGTATTGTTTCGGTTTCGTCGAGGGTTCAAGTTCCAGCTGCGTATTGCTTCGGTCTCGTTATGCGTGCAAGTTCCAGCCGCGTATTGCTTCGGTCTCGTCGAGCGTACAAGTTCCAACCGCGTATTGCTTCGGTCTCGTCGAGCGTACAAGTTCCAGCCGCGTATTGCTTCGGTCTCGTCGAGCGTTCACGTTCCAGCCGCGTATTGCTTCGGTCTCGTTATGCGTGCAAGTTCCAGCCGCGTATTGCTTCGGTCTCGTCGTGCGTACAAGTCACAGGCGCGTATCGCTGCTGTCTCGTTATGCATACAAATCCCAGGCGCGTATTCCTTCGGTCTCGTCGAGCGTACAAGTTCCAGCCGCGTATTGCTTCGGTCTCGTCGAGCGTACAAGTTTCAGCCGCGTATTGCTTCGGTCTCGTTATGCGTACAAGTCCCAGCCGCGTATTGCTTCGGTCTCGTCGAGCGTACAAGTCCTAGCCGCGTATTGCTTCGGTCTCGTCGAGCGTACAAGTTCCAGCCGCGTATTACTTCGGTCTCGTCGAGCGTAAAAGTTTGAGCAGCGTATTGCTTCGGTCTCGTCAAGCGTACCAGTTCCAGCGGTTTATTGCTTTGGTCTCGCTATGCGTACAAGTTCCAGCCGCGTGTTGCTTCGGTCTCGTTATGCGTACAAGTTCCAGCCGCGTATTTCTTCGTTCTCGTCGAGCGTACAAGTCCCAGCCGCGTATTGCTTCGGTCTCGTCGACCGTACAAGCCCCAGCCCCGTATTGCTTCGGTCTCGTCGAGCGTACAAGTTCCAGCCGCGTATTGCTTCGGTCTCGTCGAGCGTACAAGTCACAGGCGCGTATCGCTGCTGTCTCGTTATGCATACAAGTCCCAGCCGCGTATTCCTTCCTTCTCGTCGAGCGTACAAGTTCCAGCCGCGTATTGCTTCGGTCTCGTCGATCGTACAAGTTCCAGCCGCGTATTGCTTCGGTCTCGTTATGCGTACAAGTCCCAGCCGCGTATTGCTTCGGTCTCGTCGAGCGTACAAGTTCCAGCCGCGTATTGCTCCGGTCTCGTCGAGCGTACAAGTTCCAGCCGCGGATTGCTTCGGTCTCGTTATGCGTGCAAGTTCCAGCCGCGTATTGCTTTGGTCTCGCTATGCGAACAAGTTCCAGCCGCGTGATGCTTCGGTCTCGTTATGCGTACAAGTTCCAGCCGCGTACTGCTTCGGTCTCGTCGAGCGTACAAGTTCCAGCCACGTATTGCTTCTGTCACGTCGAGCGTACAAGTCCCAGCCGGGTATTGCTTTGGTCTTGTTATGCGTACAAGTTCCAGTCGCGTATTGCTTCGGTCTCATTATGCGTGCAAGTTCCAGCCGCGTATTGCTTCGGTCTCGTCAAGCGTACAAGTTGCTGCCGGGTATTGCTTCAGTCTCGTCGAGCGTACAAGTTCCAGCCGCGTATTACTTCGGTCCCGTTATGCGTGCAAGTTCCAGCCGCGTATTGCTTCGGTCTCGTTATGCGTGCAAGTTCCAGCCGCGTATTGCTTCGGTATCGTTATGCGTACAAGTCCCAGCCGTGTATTGCTTCGGTCTCGTCGAGCGTACAAGTTCCAGCAGCGTATTGCTTCGGTCTCGTTATGCGTACAAGTCCCAACCGTGTAGTGCATCGATCTCGTTATGCGTACAAGTTCCAGCCGCGTGTTGCTTCGGTCTCGTTATGCGTACAAGTTCCAGCCGGGTATTGCTTCGGGCTCGTCGCGCGTACAAGCTCCAGCCGCGTGTTGCTTCGGTCTCGTTATGCGAACAAGTTCCAGCCGCGTATTGCTTCGGTCTCGTTATGCGTACAAGTCCCAGCCGCGTATTGCTTCGGTCTCGTCATGCGCACAAGTTTCAGCCGCGTATTTCTTCGGTCTCGTCGGGCGTACAAGTTCCAGCCGTGTATTGCTTCGGTCTCGTCGAGCGTACAAGTTCCAGCAGCGTATTGCTTCGGTCTCGTTATGCGTACAAGTCCCAGCCGCGTATTGCTTCGGTCTCGTTATGCACACAAGTTTCAGCCGCGTATTTCTTCGGTCTCGTCGGGCGTACAAGTTCCAGCCGGGTATTGCTTCGGGATCGTCGAGCGTTCAAGTTCCAGCCGCGTGTTGCTTCGGTCTTGTAATGCGTACAAGTTCCAGCCGCGTATTGCTTCGGTCTCGTAATGCGTGCAAGTTCCAGCCGCGTATTGCTTCGGTCTCGTTATGCGTACAAGTACCAGCCGCGTATTGCTTCGGTCTCGTTATGCGCACAAGTTTCAGCCGCGTATTTCTTCGGTCTCGTCGGGCGTACAAGTTCCAGCCGGGTATTGCTTCGGGATCGTCGAGCGTTCAAGATCCAGCCGCGTGTTGCTTCGGTCTTGTAATGCGTACAAGTTCCAGCCGCGTATTGCTTCGGTCTCGTTATGCGTGCATGTTCCAGCCGCGTATTGCTTCGGTCTCGTCAAGCGTACAAGTTGCTGCCGGGTATTGTTTCAGTCTCGTCGAGCGTACTAGTTCCAGCCGCGTATTATTTCGATCCCGTTATGCGTGCAAGTTCCAGCCGCGTATTGCTTCGGTCTCGTCGAGCATACAAGTCCCAGCCGCGTATTGCTTCTGTCTCGTTATGCGTGCAAGTTCCAGCCGCGTATTGCTTCGGTCTCGTTATGCGTACAAGTCCCAGCCGTGTATTGCTTCGGGATCGTCGAGCGTTCAAGATCCAGCCGCGTGTTGCTTCGGTCTTGTAATGCGTACAAGTTCCAGCCGCGTATTGCTTCGGTCTCGTTATGCGTGCAAGTTCCAGCCGCGTATTACTTCGGTCTCGTCGAGCGTAAAAGTTTGAGCAGCGTATTGCTTCGGTCTCGTCAAGCGTACCAGTTCCAGCGGTTTATTGCTTTGGTCTCGCTATGCGTACAAGTTCCAGCCGCGTGTTGCTTCGGTCTCGTTATGCGTACAAGTTCCAGCCGCGTATTTCGTCGTTCTCGTCGAGCGTACAAGTCCCAGCCGCGTATTGCTTCGGTCTCGTCGACCGTACAAGCCCCAGCCGCGTATTGCTTCGGTCTCGTCGAGCGTACAAGTCACAGGCGCGTATCGCTGCTGTCTCGTTATGCATACAAGTCCCAGCCGCGTATTCCTTCCTTCTCGTCGAGCGTACAAGTTCCAGCCGCGTATTGCTTCGGTCTCGTCGATCGTACAAGTTCCAGCCGCGTATTGCTTCGGTCTCGTTATGCGTACAAGTCCCAGCCGCGTATTGCTTCGGTCTCGTCGAGCGTACAAGTTCCAGCCGCGTATTGCTCCGGTCTCGTCGAGCGTACAAGTTCCAGCCGCGTATTGCTTCGGTCCCATTATGCGTGCAATTTCCAGCCGCGTATTTCTTCGGTCCCGTCAAGCGTACAAGTTCCAGCCACGTAATGCTTCGGTATCGTTATGAGTACAAGTTCCAGCCGCGTAATGCTTCGGTCTCGTTATGAGTACAAGTTCCAGCAGCGAATTGCTTCGGTCTCGTCGATCGTGCAAGTTCCAGCCGCGTATTGCTTCGGTCTCGTTATGCGTACAAGTCCCAGCCGCGTATTGCTTCGGTCTCGTCGATCGTACAAGTTCCAGCCGCGTATTGCTTCGGTCTCGTTATGCGTGCAAGTTCCAGCCGCGTATTGCTTCGGTCTCGTCGTGCGTACTAGCTCCAGCCGGGTATCGCTCCGGACTCGTTATGCGTGCAAGTTCCAGCCACGTATTGCTTTGGTCTCGTCGAGCGTACAAGTTCCAGCCGCGTATTCCTTCGGCCTCGTTATGCGTACAAGTCCCAGCCGCGTATTGTTTCGGTCTCGTTATACGAACAAGTTCCAGCCGCGTATTGCTTCGGTCTGGTTATGCGTACAAGTCCCAGCCGCGTATTGATTCGGTCTCGTTATGCGTACAAGTTTCAGCCGCGTATTTCTTCGGTCTCGTCGGGCGAACAAGTTCCAGCCGGGTATTGCTTCGGGATCGTCGAGCGTTCAATTTCCAGCCGCGTGTTGCGTCGGTCTTGTTATGCGTACAAGTTCCAGCCGCGTGTTGCTTCGGTCTCGTTATGCGTACAAGTTCCAGCCGCGTATTTCTTCGGTCTCGTCGAGCGTACAAGTCACAGGCGCGTATTGCTTCGGTCTCGTCGAGCGTACAAGTCACAGGCGAGTATCGCTGCTGTCTCGTTATGCATACAAGTCCCAGCCGCGTATTCCTTCGGTCTCGTCGAGCGTACAAGTCACAGGCGCGTATCGCTGCTGTCTCGTTATGCATACAAGTCCCAGCCGCGTATTCCTTCGGTCTCGTCGAGCGTACAAGTCACAGGCGCGTATCGCTGCTGTCTCGTTATGCATACAAGTCCCAGCCGCGTATTCCTTCGGTCTCGTCGAGCGTACAAGTCCCAGCCCCGTATTTCTTCGGTCTCGTCGAGCGTATAAGTCACAGGCGCGTATTGCTTTGGTCTCTTTATGCGTACAAGTCCCAGCCGCGTATTGTTTCGGTCTCGTTATGCGTACAAGTCCCAGCCGCGTATTGTTTCGGTCTCGTTATGCGTACAAGTTCCAGCCGCGTATTTCTTCGGTCTCGTCGAGCGTACAAGTCACAGGCGCGTATTGCTTTGGTCTCTTTATGCGTACAAGTCCAAGCCGCGTATTGTTTCGGTCTCGTTATGCGTACAAGTTCCAGCCGCGTATTTCTTCGGTCTTGTCGAGCGTACAAGTCACAGGCGCGTATCGCTGCTGTCTCGTTATGCATACAAGTCCCAGCCGCGTATTCCTTCGGTCTCGTCGAGCGTACAAGTCCCAGCCCCGTATTGCTTCGGACTCGTCGAGCGTACAAGTTCCAGCCGCGTATTGCTTCGGTCACGTCGAGCGTACAAGTCCCAGCCGGTTATTGCTTTGGTCTCGTTATGCGTACAAGTCACAGCCGCGTATTGCTTCGGTCTCGTCGAGCGTACAATTTCCAGCCGGGTATGGCTTCGGTCTCGTCGAGCGTACAAGTCACAGGCGAGTATCGCTGCTGTCTCGTTATGCATGCAAGTCCCAGCCGCGTACTCCTTCGGTCTCGTTATGCGTACATGTTCCTGCCGCGTATTGCTTCGGTCTCGTCTAACGTACAAGTTCCAGCCGCGTATTGCATCTGTCTCGTCGAGCGTACAATTTCCAGCTGCGTATCGCTTTGACCGCGCATACGTAGAAGCTCCTGCCGCGTATTGCTTCGGTCTCGTCGAGCGTACAAGTTTCAGCCGCGTATTGCTTCGGTCTCGTCGAGCGTACAAGTTCCAGCAGCGTATTGCTTTGGTCTCGTTATGCGTACAAGTCCCGGCCGCGTATTGTTTCGGTTTCGTCGAGGGTTCAAGTTCCAGCTGCGTATTGCTTCGGTCTCGTTAT
Organism: Stelis phaeoptera; assembly: GCA_943735885.1. Lineage (NCBI taxonomy): Eukaryota > Metazoa > Arthropoda > Insecta > Hymenoptera > Megachilidae > Stelis > Stelis phaeoptera. The sequence goes on along the minus strand of OX030934.1, from coordinate 7,839,438 downwards.
GCGTGCAAGTTCCAGCCGCGTATTGCTTCGGTCTCGTCGAGCGTACAAGTTCCAGCCGCGTATTGCTTCGGTCTCGTCGAGCGTACAAGTTCCAGCCGCGTATTGCTTCGGTCTCGTCGAGCGTTCACGTTCCAGCCGCGTATTGCTTCGGTCTCGTTATGCGTGCAAGTTCCAGCCGCGTATTGCTTCGGTCTCGTCGTGCGTACAAGTCACAGGCGCGTATCGCTGCTGTCTCGTTATGCATACAAGTCCCAGCCGCGTATTCCTTCGGTCTCGTTATGCGTACAAGTCCCGGCCGCGTATTGTTTCGGTTTCGTCGAGGGTTCAAGTTCCAGTTGCGTATTGCTTCGGTCTCGTTATGCGTGCAAGTTCCAGCCGCATATTGCTTCGGTCTCGTCGAGCGTACAAGTTCCAGCCGCGTATTGCTTCGGTCTCGTCGAGCGTACAAGTCACAGGCGCGTATCGCTGCTGTCTCGTTATGCATACAAGTCCCAGCCGCGTATTCCTTCGGTCTCGCCGAGCGTACAAGTCACAGGCGCGTATCGCTGCTGTCTCGTTATGCATACAAGTCCCAGCCGCGTATTCCTTTGGTCTCGTCGAGCGTACAAGTCCCAGCCCCGTATTTCTTCGGTCTCGTCGAGCGTACAAGTCACAGGCGCGTATTGCTTTGGTCTCTTTATGCGTACAAGTCCCAGCCGCGTATTGTTTCGGTCTCGTTATGCGTACAAGTCCCAGCCGCGTATTGTTTCGGTCTCGTTATGCGTACAAGTTCCAGCCGCGTATTTCTTCGGTCTCGTCGAGCGTACAAGTCACAGGCGCGTATTGCTTTGGTCTCTTTATGCGTACAAGTCCAAGCCGCGTATTGTTTCGGTCTCGTTATGTGTACAAGTTCCAGCCGCGTATTTCTTCGGTCTCGTCGAGCGTACAAGTCACAGGCGCGTATCGCTGCTGACTCGTTATGCATACAAGTCCCAGCCGCGTATTCCTTCGGTCTCGTCGAGCGTACAAGTTCTAGCCGCGTATTGCTTCGGTCTCGTCGAGCGTTCACGTTCCAGCTGCGTATTGCTTCGGTCTCGTTATGCGTGCAAGTTCCAGCCGCGTATTGCTTCGGTCTCGTCGTGCGTACAAGTCACAGGCGCGTATCGCTGCTGTCTCGTTATGCATACAAGTCCCAGCCGCGTATTCCTTCGGTCTCGTCGAGCGTACAAGTTCCAGCCGCGTATTGCTTCGGTCTCGTCGAGCGTACAAGTTTCAGCCGCGTATTGCTTCGGTCTCGTCGAGCGTACAAGTTCCAGCCGCGTATTGCTTCAGTCTCGTCGAGCGTACAAGTTCCAGCCGCGTATTGCTTCGGTCTCGTCGAGCGTACAAGTTCCAGCCGCGTACTGCTTCGGTCTCGTCGAGCGTTCACGTTCCAGCCGCGTATTGCTTCGGTCTCGTTATGCGTGCAAGTTCCAGCCGCGTATTGCTTCGGTCTCGTCGTGCGTACAAGTCACAGGCGCGTATCGCTGCTGTCTCGTTATGCATACAAGTCCCAGCCGCGTATTCCTTCGGTCTCGTCGAGCGTACAAGTTCCAGCCGCGTATTGCTTCGGTCTCGTCGAGCGTACAAGTTTCAGCCACGTATTGCTTCGGTCTCGTCGAGCGTACAAGTTCCAGCCGCGTATTGCTTCAGTCTCGTCGAGCGTACAAGTTCCAGCCGCGTATTGCTTCGGTCTCGTCGAGCGTTCACGTTCCAGCCGCGTATTGCTTCAGTCTCCTATGCGTGCAAGTTCCAGACGCGTATTGCTTTGGTCTCGTTATGCTTACAAGTTCCAGCCGCGTATTGCTTCGGTCTCGTCGAGCATGCAAGTTCCAGCCGTGTATCGCTTTGGTCCCGTTGAGCACACAAGTTCCAGGCGCGTATTGCTTTGGTCTCGTTATGCTTACAAGTCCCAACCGTGTAGTGCATCGATCTCGTTATGCGTACAAGTTCCAGCCGCGTGTTGCTTCGGTCTCGTTATGCGTACAAGTTCCAGCCGCGTATTTCTTCGGTCTCGACGAGCGTACAAGTCCCAGCCGCACATTGCTATGGTCTCGTTATGCGTACAAGTTCCAGCCGCGTATTGCTTCGGTCTCGTTATTCGTGCAATTTCCAGCCGCGTATTGCTTCGGTCCCGTCAAACGTACAAGTTGCAGCCGGGTATTACTTCAGTCTCGCCGAGCGTACAATGTCCAGCCGCGTATTGCTTCGGTCCCATTATGCGTGCAATTTCCAGCCGCGTATTTCTTCGGTCCCGTCAAGCGTACAAGTTCCAGCCACGTAATGCTTCGGTATCGTTATGAGTACAAGTTCCAGCCGCGTAATGCTTCGGTCTCGTTATGAGTACAAGTCCCAGCCGCGTATTGCTTCGGTCTCGTCGATCGTACAAGTTCCAGCCGCGTATTGCTTCGGTCTCGTTATGCGTGCAAGTTCCAGCCTCGTATTGCTTCGGTCTCGTCGTGCGTACAAGCTCCAGCCGGGTATCGATTCGGTCTCGTTATGCGTGCAAGTTCCAGCCGCGTATTGCTTCTGTCACGTCGAGCGTACAAGTCCCAGCCGGGTATTGCTTTGGTCTCGTTACGCGTACAAGTCAAAGCCGCGTATTGCTTCGGTCTCGTCGAGCGGACAAGTTCCAGCCGCGTATTGCTTCAGTCTCGTCGAGCGTACAAGTTCCAGCCGCGTATTTCTTCGGTCTCGTCGAGCGTTCACGTTCCAGCCGCGTATTGCTTCGGTCTCGTTATGCGTGCAAGTTCCAGCCGCGTATTGCTTCGGTCTCGTCGTGCGTACAAGTCACAGGCGCGTATCGCTGCTGTCTCGTTATGCATACAAGTCCCAGCCGCGTATTCCTTCGGTCTCGTCGAGCGTACAAGTTCCAGCCGCGTATTGCTTCGGTCTCGTCGAGCGTACAAGTTCCAGCCGCGTATTGCTTCGGTCACCTCGAGCGTACAAGTCCAAGCCGGTTATTGCTTTGGTCTCGTTATACGTACAAGTCACAGCCGCGTATTGCTTCGGTCTCGTCGAGCGTACAAGTTCCAGCCGGGTATTGCTTCAGTCTCGTCGAGCGTACAAGTCACAGGCGCGTATCGCTGCTGTCTCGTTATGCATACAAGACCCAGCCGCGCGTTCCTTCGGTCTCGTCGAGCGTACAAGTCTCAGCCCCGTATTGCTTCGGTCTCGTCGAGCGTACAAGTCCCAACCGTGTATTGCATCGTTCTCGTAATGCGTACAAGTTCCAGCCGAGTTTTTCTTCGGTCTCGTTATGCGTACAAGTACCAACCGTGTATTGCATCGGTCTCGTAATGCGTACAAGTTTCAGCCGCGTATTGCTTCGGTCTCGTCGAGCGTACAAGTTCCAGCCGCGTATTGCTTCAGTCTCGTCGAGCGTACAAGTTCCAGCCGCGTATTGCTTCGGTCTCGTCGAGCGTTCACGTTCCAGCCGCGTATTGCTTCAGTCTCCTATGCGTGCAAGTTCCAGCCGCGTATTGCTTCGGTCTCGTCGAGCATGCAAGTTCCAGCCGTGTATCGCTTTGGTCCCGTTGAGCACACAAGTCCCAGCCGCGTATTCCTTCGGTCTCGTCGAGCGTACAAGTCCCAGCCGTGAATTGCTTCGGTCTCGTCGAGCGTACAAGTTTGAGCAGCGTATTGCTTCGGTCTCGTTATGCGTACAAGCTCCAGCCGCGTATTTCTTCCGTCTCGTCGAGCGTACAGGTCACAGGCGCGTATTGCTTTGGTCTCTTTATGCGTACAAGTCCCAGCCGCGTATTGTTTCGGTCTCGTCGAGCGTACAAGTTCCAGCCGCGTATTGCTTCGGTCTCGTCGAGCGTACAAGTTCCAGCCGCGTATTGCTTCGGTCACCTCGAGCGTACAAGTCCAAGCCGGTTATTGCTTTGGTCTCGTTATACGTACAAGTCACAGCCGCGTATTGCTTCGGTCTCGTCGAGCGTACAAGTTCCAGCCGGGTATTGCTTCAGTCTCGTCGAGCGTACAAGTCACAGGCGCGTATCGCTGCTGTCTCGTTATGCATACAAGACCCAGCCGCGCGTTCCTTCGGTCTCGTCGAGCGTACAAGTCTCAGCCCCGTATTGCTTCGGTCTCGTCGAGCGTACAAGTCCCAACCGTGTATTGCATCGTTCTCGTCAAGCGTACAAGTTCCAGCCGGGTATTGCTTCGGGCCCGTCTAGCGTACAAGTTCTAGCCGCGTATTGCTTCGGTCTCGTTATGCATGCAAGTTCCAGCCGCGTATTGCTTCGGTCTCGTCGAGCGTACATGTCCCAACCGTGTATTGCATCGGTTTCCTTATTCGTACAAGTTCCAGCGGCGTGTTGCTTCGGTCTCGTTATGCGTACAAGTCCCGGCCGCGTATTGCTTAGGTCTCGTTATCCGTACAAGTTCCAGCCGCGTATTTCTTCGGTCTCGTCAAGCGTACAAGTTCCAGCCGCGTGTTGCTTCGGTATCGTTATGCGTACAACTCCCAGCCGTGTATGCTTCGGTCTCGTTATGCGTACAAGTCCCAGCCGCGTATTTCTTTTTTCTGGATATGCGTACCAGTCCCAGCCGCGTAATGCTTCGGTCTCGTCGACCGTACAAGTCCCAGCCATGTATTGCTTCGGTCTCGTCGAGCGTACAAGTTCCAGCCGCGTATTGCATCGGTCACGTCGAGCGTACAAGTCCAAGCCGGTTATTGCTTTGGTCTCGTTATGCGTACAAGTCACAGCCTCGTATTGCTTCGGTCTCGTCGAGCGTACAAGTTCCAGCCGCGTAATGCTTCGGTCTCGTCGACCGTACAAGTCCCTGCCCCGTATTGCTTCGGTCACGTCGAGCGTACAAGTTCCAGCCGCGTATTGCTTCTGTCACGTCGAGCGTACAAGTCCCAGCCGGGTATTGCTTTGGTCTCGTTATGCGTACAAGTCAAAGCCGCGTATTGCTTCGGTCTCGTCGAGCGTACAAGTTCCAGCCGCGTATTGCTTCGGTCTCGTCGAGCGTACAAGTTCCAGCCGCGTATTGCTTCAGTCTCGTCGAGCGTACAAGTTCCAGCCGCGTATTGCTTCGGTCTCGTCGAGCGTTCACGTTCCAGCCGCGTATTGCTTCTGTCTCCTATGCGTGCAAGTTCCAGACGCGTATTGCTTTGGTCTCGTTATGCTTACAAGTTCCAGTCGCGTATTGCTTCGGTCTCGTCGAGCATGCAAGTTCCAGCCGTGTATCGCTTTGGTCCCGTTGAGCACACAAGTTCCAGGCGCGTATTGCTTCCGTCTCGTTATGCGTACCAGTTCCAGCCGCGAATTGCCACGGTCTCGTAATGCGTACAAGTTCCAGCCACGTATTGCTTCGGTCTCGTCGAGCGTACAAGTTCCAGCCGCGTATTGCTTCAGTCTCGTCGACCGTACAAGTCCCAGCCCCGTATTGCTTCGATCTCGTCGAGCGTACTAGTTCCAGCCGCGTATTGCTTCGGTCTCGTCGAGCGTACAAGTTCCAGCCGCGTATTGCTTTGTTCTCTTTATGCGTACAAGTCCCAGCCGTGTATTGTTTCGGTCTCGTTGTGCGTGCAAGTTCCAGCCGCGTATTGCTTCGGTCTCGTTATGCGTACAAGTTCCAGCCGCGTATTGCTTCGGTCTCGTTATGCGTACCAGTTCCAGCCGCGAATTGCCACGGTCTCGTAATGCGTACAAGTTCCAGCCACGTATTGCTTCGGTCTCGTCGAGCGTACAAGTTCCAGCCGCGTATTGCTTCAGTCTCGTCGACCGTACAAGTCCCAGCCCCGTATTGCTTCGATCTCGTCGAGCGTACTAGTTCCAGCCGCGTATTGCTTCGGTCTCGTCGAGCGTACAAGTTCCAGCCGCGTATTGCTTTGTTCTCTTTATGCGTACAAGTCCCAGCCGTGTATTGTTTCGGTCTCGTTGTGCGTGCAAGTTCCAGCCGCGTATTGCTTCGGTCTCGTTATGCGTACAAGTTCCAGCCGCGTATTGCTTCGGCCTCGTTATGCGTACAAGTCCCAGTCGCGTATTGTTTCGGTCTCGTTATGCGTACAAGTTCCAGCCGCGTATTCCTTCGGTCTCGTTATGCGTACAAGTCCCAACCGTGTAGTGCATCGATCTCGTTATGCGTACAAGTTCCAGCCGCGTGTTGCTTCGGACCCATTATGCGTGCAATTTCCAGCCGCGTATTTCTTCGGTCCCGTCCAGCATACAAGTCCCAGCCGTGTATTGCTTCGGTCTCGTCGATCGTACAAGTCCCAGCCGCGTATTGCTTTGGTCTCGTTACGCGTACAAGTCCTAGCCGCGTATTGCTTCGGTCTCGTTACGCGTACAAGTCCCAGCCGTGTATTGCTTCGGTCTCGTCGAGCGTACAAGTCCCAGCAGCGTGTTGCTTCGGTCTTGTTATGCGTGCAAGTTCCAGCCGCGTATTGCTTCGGTCTCATTATGCGTGCAAGTTTCAGCCGCGTATTGCTTCGGTCTCGTCGAGCGTACAAGTCCCTGCCGCGTGTTGCTTCGGTCTCGTTATGCGTGCAAGTTCCAGCCGCGTATTGCTTCGGTCTCGTTATGCGTACAAGTTTCAGCCTCGTATTTCTTCGGTCTCGTCGGGCGTACAAGTTCCAGCCGGGTATTGCTTCGGGATCGTCGAGCGTTCAAGTTCCAGCCGCGTGTTGCTTCGGTCTTGTTATGCGTACAAGTTCCAGCCGCGTATTGCTTCGGTCTCGTTATGCGTGCAAGTTCCAGCCGCGTATTGCTTCGGTCTCGTCAAGCGTACTAGTCCCAACCGTGTATTGCATCGGTCTCCTTTTGCGTACAAGTTCCAGCCGCGTATTTCTTCGGTCTCGTCGAGCGTACATATCCCAGCCGCATATTGCTATGGTCTCGTTATGCGTACAAGTCCCAGCCGCGTATTGTTTTGGTCTCGTTACGCGTACAAGTCCTAGCCGCGTATTGCTTCGGTCTCGTTACGCGTACAAGTCCTAGTCGCGTATTGCTTCGGTCTCATTATGCGTGCAAGTTCCAGCCGCATATTGCTTCGGTCTCGTCAAGCGTACAAGTTCCAGCCGGGTATTGCTTCGGGCTCGTCTAGCGTACAAGTTCTAGCCGCGTGTTGCTTCGGTCTCGTTATGCATGCAAGTTCCAGCCGCGTATTGCTTCAGTCTCGTCGAGCGTACAAGTCCCAGCCGCGTATTGCTTCGGTCTCGTTATGCATGCAAGTTCCAGCCGCGTATTGCTTCGGTCTCGTCGAGCGTACAAGTCCCAGCCGCGTATTGCTTCGGTCCCGTTATCCGTGCCAGTTCCAGCCTCGTATTTCTTCGGTCTCGTCGAGCGTACTAGTCCCAACCGTGTATTGCATCGGTCTCCGTATGCGTACAACGTCCAACCGCGTGTTGCTTCGGTCTCGTTATGCGTACAAGTTCCAGCCGCGTATTTCTTCGGTCTCGTCGGGCGTACAAGTCCCGGCCGCGTATTGCTTAGCTCTCGTTATCCGTACAAGTTCCAGCCGCGTATTGCTTCGGTCTCGTTTGGCGAACAAGTTACAGCCGCGTATTGCTTCGGTCTCGTTGTGCGTACAAGTCTCAGCGGCGTATTGCTTCGGTCTCGACGAGAGCGCAATTTCCAGCCGCGTTTTGCTTCGGTATCGTTTTGCGTACAAGTTCCAGCCGCGTAATGCTTCGGTCTCGTTATGAGTACAAGTTCCAGCCGCGTATTGCTTCAGTCTCGTCGAGCGTACAAGTCCCAGCCGCGTATTGCTTCGGTCTCGTTATGCATGCAAGTTCCAGCCGCGTATTGCTTCGGTCTCGTCGAGCGTACAAGTCCCAGCCGCGTATTGCTTCGGTCCCGTTATCCGTGCCAGTTCCAGCCTCGTATTTCTTCGGTCTCGTCGAGCGTACTAGTCCCAACCGTGTATTGCATCGGTCTCCGTATGCGTACAACGTCCAACCGCGTGTTGCTTCGGTCTCGTTATGCGTACAAGTTCCAGCCGCGTATTTCTTCGGTCTCGTCGGGCGTACAAGTCCCGGCCGCGTATTGCTTAGCTCTCGTTATCCGTACAAGTTCCAGCCGCGTATTGCTTCGGTCTCGTTTGGCGAACAAGTTACAGCCGCGTATTGCTTCGGTCTCGTTGTGCGTACAAGTCTCAGCGGCGTATTGCTTCGGTCTCGACGAGAGCGCAATTTCCAGCCGCGTTTTGCTTCGGTATCGTTTTGCGTACAAGTTCCAGCCGCGTAATGCTTCGGTCTCGTTATGAGTACAAGTTCCAGCAACGAATTGCTTCGGTCTCGTCGATCGTACAAGTTCCAGCCGCGTAATGCTTCGGTCTCGTTATGCGTACAAGTTCCATCCGCGTATTGCTTCGGTCTCGTCAAGCGTACAAGTTCCAGCCGCGTATTGCTTCGGTCTCGTCGAGCGTGCAAGTTCCAGCCGCGTATTGCTTTGGTCTCGTTATGCGTACAAGTCCCAGCCGCGTATTGCTTCGGTATCGTTATGTGTACAAGTCCCAGCCGTGTCTTGCTTCGGTATCGTTACGAGTACAAGTTCCAGCCGCGTATTGCTGCGGTCTCGTGGAGCATACAAGTCCCAGGCGCGTATAGCAGCGGTCTCGCTATGTGTACAAGTTCCAGCCGCGTATTGCTTCGGTCTCGTCGTGCGTACAAGTCCCATCCGCGTATTGCTTCGGTCTCGTTATGCGTACAAGTCCCAGCCGCGTATTGCTTCGGTATCGTTATGCGTACAACTCCCAGCCGTGTATGCTTCGGTCTCGTTATGCATGCAAGTTCCAGCCGCGTATTGCTTCGGTCTCGTCGAGCGTACAAGTCCCAGCCGCGTATTGCTTCGGTCTCGTTATGCGCGCCAGTTCCAGCCTCGTATTTCTTCGGTCTCGTCGAGCGTACTAGTCCCAACCGTGTATTGCATCGGTCTCCTTTTGCGTACAAGTTCCAGCCGCGTATTTCTTCGGTCTCGTCGAGCGTACATTTCCCAGCCGCGTATTGCTTCGGTCTCGTCGATCGAACAAGTCCCAGCCGCGTATTGCTTCGGTCTCGTTATGTGTACAAGTTCCGTGCAAGTATTGCCTCGGTCTCGTCAAGCGTACAAGTTCCAGCCGCGTATTGCTTCGGTCTCGTTATGCGTACAAGTTCCAGCCGCGTATTGCTTCGGTCTCATTATTCGTGCAATTTCCAGCCGCGTATTGCTTCGATCCCGTCAAACGTTCAAGTTGCAGCCGGGTATTACTTCAGTCTCGCCGAGCGTACAAGGTCCAGCCGCGTATTGCTTCGGTCCCATTATGCGTGCAATTTCCTGCCGCGTATTTCTTCGGTCCCGTCAAGCGTACAAGTTCCAGCCACGTAATGCTTCGGTATCGTTATGAGTACAAGTTCCAGCCGCGTAATGCTTCGGTCTCGTTATGAGTACAAGTTCCAGCAACGAATTGCTTCGGTCTCGTCGATCGTACAAGTTCCAGCCGCGTATTGCTTCGGTCTCGTTATGCGTACAAGTCCCAGCCGCGTATTGCTTCGGTCTCGTCGATCGTACAAGTTCCAGCCGCGTATTGCTTCGGTCTCGTTATGCGTGCAAGTTCCAGCCGCGTATTGCTTCGGTCTCGTCGTGCGTACAAGCTCCAGCCGGGTATCGATTCGGTCTCGTTATGCGTGCAAGTTCCAGCCACGTATTGCTTCGGTCTCGTCGAGCGTACAAGTCCCAGCCGCGTATTGCTTCGGTCTCGTCGACCGTACAAGTCCCAGCTCCGTATTGCTTCGGTCACGTCGAGCGTACAAGTTGCAGCCGCGTATTGCTTCTGTCACGTCGAGCGTACAAGTCCCACCCGGGTATTGCTTTGGTCTCGTTACGCGTACAAGTCAAAGCCGCGTATTGCTTCGGTCTCGTCGAGCGGACAAGTTCCAGCCGCGTATTGCTTCAGTCTCGTCGAGCGTACAAGTTCCAGCCGCGTATTTCTTCGGTCTCGTCGAGCGTTCACGTTCCAGCCGCGTATTGCTTCGGTCTCGTTATGCGTGCAAGTTCCTGCCGCGTATTGCTTCGGTCTCGTCGTGCGTACAAGTCACAGGCGCGTATCGCTGCTGTCTCGTTATGCATACAAGTCCCAGCCGCGTATTCCTTCGGTCTCGTCGAGCGTACAAGTTCCAGCCGCGTATTGCTTCGGTCTCGTCGAGCGTACAAGTTCCAGCCGCGTATTGCTTCGGTCACCTCGAGCGTACAAGTCCAAGCCGGTTATTGCTTTGGTCTCGTTATACGTACAAGTCACAGCCGCGTATTGCTTCGGTCTCGTCGAGCGTACAAGTTCCAGCCGGGTATTGCTTCAGTCTCGTCGAGCGTACAAGTCACAGGCGCGTATCGCTGCTGTCTCGTTATGCATACAAGACCCAGCCGCGCGTTCCTTCGGTCTCGTCGAGCGTACAAGTCTCAGCCCCGTATTGCTTCGGTCTCGTCGAGCGTACAAGTCCCAACCGTGTATTGCATCGTTCTCGTCAAGCGTACAAGTTCCAGCCGGGTATTGCTTCGGGCCCGTCTAGCGTACAAGTTCTAGCCGCGTATTGCTTCGGTCTCGTTATGCATGCAAGTTCCAGCCGCGTATTGCTTCGGTCTCGTCGAGCGTACATGTCCCAACCGTGTATTGCATCGGTTTCCTTATTCGTACAAGTTCCAGCGGCGTGTTGCTTCGGTCTCGTTATGCGTACAAGTCCCGGCCGCGTATTGCTTAGGTCTCGTTATCCGTACAAGTTCCAGCCGCGTATTTCTTCGGTCTCGTCAAGCGTACAAGTTCCAGCCGCGTGTTGCTTCGGTATCGTTATGCGTACAACTCCCAGCCGTGTATGCTTCGGTCTCGTTATGCGTACAAGTCCCAGCCGCGTATTTCTTTTTTCTGGATATGCGTACCAGTCCCAGCCGCGTAATGCTTCGGTCTCGTCGACCGTACAAGTCCCAGCCATGTATTGCTTCGGTCTCGTCGAGCGTACAAGTTCCAGCCGCGTATTGCATCGGTCACGTCGAGCGTACAAGTCCAAGCCGGTTATTGCTTTGGTCTCGTTATGCGTACAAGTCACAGCCTCGTATTGCTTCGGTCTCGTCGAGCGTACAAGTTCCAGCCGCGTAATGCTTCGGTCTCGTCGACCGTACAAGTCCCTGCCCCGTATTGCTTCGGTCACGTCGAGCGTACAAGTTCCAGCCGCGTATTGCTTCTGTCACGTCGAGCGTACAAGTCCCAGCCGGGTATTGCTTTGGTCTCGTTATGCGTACAAGTCAAAGCCGCGTATTGCTTCGGTCTCGTCGAGCGTACAAGTTCCAGCCGCGTATTGCTTCGGTCTCGTCGAGCGTACAAGTTCCAGCCGCGTATTGCTTCAGTCTCGTCGAGCGTACAAGTTCCAGCCGCGTATTGCTTCGGTCTCGTCGAGCGTTCACGTTCCAGCCGCGTATTGCTTCTGTCTCCTATGCGTGCAAGTTCCAGACGCGTATTGCTTTGGTCTCGTTATGCTTACAAGTTCCAGTCGCGTATTGCTTCGGTCTCGTCGAGCATGCAAGTTCCAGCCGTGTATCGCTTTGGTCCCGTTGAGCACACAAGTTCCAGGCGCGTATTGCTTCCGTCTCGTTATGCGTACCAGTTCCAGCCGCGAATTGCCACGGTCTCGTAATGCGTACAAGTTCCAGCCACGTATTGCTTCGGTCTCGTCGAGCGTACAAGTTCCAGCCGCGTATTGCTTCAGTCTCGTCGACCGTACAAGTCCCAGCCCCGTATTGCTTCGATCTCGTCGAGCGTACTAGTTCCAGCCGCGTATTGCTTCGGTCTCGTCGAGCGTACAAGTTCCAGCCGCGTATTGCTTTGTTCTCTTTATGCGTACAAGTCCCAGCCGTGTATTGTTTCGGTCTCGTTGTGCGTGCAAGTTCCAGCCGCGTATTGCTTCGGTCTCGTTATGCGTACAAGTTCCAGCCGCGTATTGCTTCGGCCTCGTTATGCGTACAAGTCCCAGTCGCGTATTGTTTCGGTCTCGTTATGCGTACAAGTTCCAGCCGCGTATTCCTTCGGTCTCGTTATGCGTACAAGTCCCAACCGTGTAGTGCATCGATCTCGTTATGCGTACAAGTTCCAGCCGCGTGTTGCTTCGGACCCATTATGCGTGCAATTTCCAGCCGCGTATTTCTTCGGTCCCGTCCAGCATACAAGTCCCAGCCGTGTATTGCTTCGGTCTCGTCGATCGTACAAGTCCCAGCCGCGTATTGCTTTGGTCTCGTTACGCGTACAAGTCCTAGCCGCGTATTGCTTCGGTCTCGTTACGCGTACAAGTCCCAGCCGTGTATTGCTTCGGTCTCGTCGAGCGTACAAGTCCCAGCAGCGTGTTGCTTCGGTCTTGTTATGCGTGCAAGTTCCAGCCGCGTATTGCTTCGGTCTCATTATGCGTGCAAGTTTCAGCCGCGTATTGCTTCGGTCTCGTCGAGCGTACAAGTCCCTGCCGCGTGTTGCTTCGGTCTCGTTATGCGTGCAAGTTCCAGCCGCGTATTGCTTCGGTCTCGTTATGCGTACAAGTTTCAGCCGCGTATTTCTTCGGTCTCGTCGGGCGTACAAGTTCCAGCCGGGTATTGCTTCGGGATCGTCGAGCGTTCAAGTTCCAGCCGCGTGTTGCTTCGGTCTTGTTATGCGTACAAGTTCCAGCCGCGTATTGCTTCGGTCTCGTTATGCGTGCAAGTTCCAGCCGCGTATTGCTTCGGTCTCGTCAAGCGTACTAGTCCCAACCGTGTATTGCATCGGTCTCCTTTTGCGTACAAGTTCCAGCCGCGTATTTCTTCGGTCTCGTCGAGCGTACAAGTCCCAGCCGCGTATTGCTTCGGTCTCGTCGATCGTACAAGTCCCAGCCGCGTATTGCTTCGGTCTCGTTATGTGTACAAGTTCCGTGCAAGTATTGCTTCGGTCTCGTCGAGCGTACAAGTCCCAGCCGCATATTGCTATGGTCTCGTTATGCGTACAAGTACCAGCCGCGTATTGCTTTGGTCCCGTTACGCGTACAAGTCCTCGCCGCGTATTGCTTCGGTCTCGTTACGCGTACAAGTCCCAGCCACGTATTGCTTCGGTCTCGTTATGCGTGCCAGTTCCAGCCGTGTATTGCTTCGGTCTCGTCAAATGTACAAGTTGCAGCCAGGTATTGGTTCAGTCTCGTCGAGCGTACAAGTTCCAACCGCGTATTGCTTCGGTCTCGTCGAGCGTACATATCCCAGCCGCATATTGCTATGGTCTCGTTATGCGTACAAGTCCCAGCCGCGTATTGTTTTGGTCTCGTTACGCGTACAAGTCCTAGCCGCGTATTGCTTCGGTCTCGTTACGCGTACAAGTCCTAGTCGCGTATTGCTTCGGTCTCATTATGCGTGCAAGTTCCAGCCGCATATTGCTTCGGTCTCGTCAAGCGTACAAGTTCCAGCCGGGTATTGCTTCGGGCTCGTCTAGCGTACAAGTTCTAGCCGCGTGTTGCTTCGGTCTCGTTATGCATGCAAGTTCCAGCCGCGTATTGCTTCAGTCTCGTCGAGCGTACAAGTCCCAGCCGCGTATTGCTTCGGTCTCGTTATGCATGCAAGTTCCAGCCGCGTATTGCTTCGGTCTCGTCGAGCGTACAAGTCCCAGCCGCGTATTGCTTCGGTCCCGTTATCCGTGCCAGTTCCAGCCTCGTATTTCTTCGGTCTCGTCGAGCGTACTAGTCCCAACCGTGTATTGCATCGGTCTCCGTATGCGTACAACGTCCAACCGCGTGTTGCTTCGGTCTCGTTATGCGTACAAGTTCCAGCCGCGTATTTCTTCGGTCTCGTCGGGCGTACAAGTCCCGGCCGCGTATTGCTTAGCTCTCGTTATCCGTACAAGTTCCAGCCGCGTATTGCTTCGGTCTCGTTTGGCGAACAAGTTACAGCCGCGTATTGCTTCGGTCTCGTTGTGCGTACAAGTCTCAGCGGCGTATTGCTTCGGTCTCGTCGAGAGCGCAATTTCCAGCCGCGTTTTGCTTCGGTATCGTTTTGCGTACAAGTTCCAGCCGCGTATTGCTTCGGTCTCGTCGAGCGTGCAAGTTCCAGCCGCGTATTGCTTCGGTCTCGTCGAGCGTACAAGTTCCAGCCGCGTATCACTTCTGTCTCGTCGAGCGTACAAGTTCCAGCTGCGTATTACTTTGGTCCCGTTATGCGTACAAGTCCCAGCCGCGTATTGCTTCGGTATCGTTATGTGTACAAGTCCCAGCCGTGTCTTGCTTCGGTACCGTTATGAGCACAAGTTCCAGCCGCGTATTGCTGCGGTCTCGTGGAGCATACAAGTTCCAGCTGCGTATTGCCTCGGTCTCCTATGCAAACAAGTTCCAGCAGCGTATTGCTTCGGTCTCGTCGAGCGTACAAGTTCCAGCCGCGTATTGCTTCGGTATCTTCAAGCGTACTAGAGCCAGCAGCGCGTTACTTCATTCTCGTCGAGCGTACAAGTCCCTGCCGCGTATTGCTTCGGTATCGTTGCGAGTACAAGTTCCAGCCGGGTATTGCTTCGGTCTCGTCGAGCGGGCAAGTTCCATCCGCGTATAGCTTCGGTATCGTCAAGCGCACAAGTTCCAGCCGCGTATGGCTTCGGTGTCGTCGAGCGTACAATTTCCAGCCGGGTATTGCTTCGGTCTCGTTTGGCGAACAAGTTACAGCCGCGTATTGCTTCGGACTCGTTGTGCGTACAAGTCTCAGCCGCGTATTGCTTCGGTCTCGTCGAGAGTGCAATTTCCAGCCGCGTTTTGCTTCGGTATCGTTTTGCGTACAAGTTCCAGCAGCGTATTGCTTCGGTCTCGTCGAGCGTGCAAGTTCCAGCCGCGTATTGCTTCGGTCTCGTCGAGCGTACAAGTTACAGCAGCGTGTTGCTTCGATCTCGTCGAGCGTACAAGTCCCTGCCGCGTATTGCTTCGGTATCGTTACGAGTACAAGTTCCAGCCGGGTATTGCTTCGGTCTCGTCGAGCGTGTAAGTTCCATCCGCGTATTGCTTCGGTCTCGTCAAGTGTACAAGTCCCAGCCGCATATTGCTTCGGTCTCGTCGAGAGTGCAAGTTCCAGCCGCGTTTTGCTTCGGTATCGTTTTGCTTACAAGTTCCAGCCGCGTATTGCTTCGGTCTCGTCGAGCGTGCAAGTTCCAGCCGCGTACTGCTTTGGTCTCGTTATGCGTACAAGTCCCAGCCGCGTATTGCTTCGGTATCGTTATGTGTACAAGTTCCAGCCGCGTATTGCTTCGGTCTCGTCGAGCGTACAAGTCCCATCCGCGTATTGCTTCGGTCACGTCGTGCGTACAAGTTCCAGCCGGGTAATGCTTCGGTCTCGTCGAGGGTACAAGTTCCATCTTCGTATTGCTTTGACCGCGCATACGTAGAAGCTCCTGCCGCGTATTGCTTCGGTCTCGTCCAGCGTACAGGTTCCAGCCGCGTATTGCTTCGGTATCGTCGACCGCACAAGTTCCAGCCGTGTATTGCATCGGTCTCGTTTAGCGTATAGGTTCCACGCACGTATTGCTTCGGTCTCGTTTTGCGTACAAGTTCCAGCCGCGTATTGCTTCGGTCACGTCGTGCGTACAAGTTCCAGTTGCGTAATGCTTTGACCGCGCATACGTAGAAGCTCCTGCCGCGCATTGCTTCGGTCTCCTATGCAAACAAGTTCCAGCAGCCTTTTGCTTCGGTCTCGTCGAGCATACAAGTTTCAGCTGCGTATTGCTTCGGTCTTGTCGAGCGTACAAGCTCCAGCCGGGTATTGCTTCGGTCTCGTTTAGCGTACAGGTTCCAGCCGCGTATTGCTTCGGTCTCGTCTAGCGTACAAGTTGCAGCCGCGTATTGCTTCGGTCTCGTCGAGCGTGCAAGTTCCAGCCGCGTATTGCTTCGGTCTCGTCGAGCGTACAAGTTCCAGCAGCGTATTGCATCGATCTCGTCGAGCGCACAAGTCCCAGCCGCTAGTGCTTCGGTCTCATTATGCGTACATGTTCCAGCCGCGTATTGCTTCGGTATCGTTATGAGTACAAGCTCCAGCCGCGTATTGCTTCGGTTTCGTCGAGCGTACAAGTTCCAGCCGCGTATTACTGCGTTCGCGTTTGGCGTACAAGTTCCAGCCGCGTATCGCTTCGATCTCGTGGAGCGTACAAGTCCCAGCCGCTAGTGCTTCGGTCTCGTTTATCGTTCAGGTTCCAGCCGCGTATTGCTTCGGTCTCGTCTAGCGTACAAGTTCCAGCCGCGTATTGCTTTGACCGCGCATACGTAGAAGCTCCTGCCGCGTATTGCTTCGGTCTCCTTTTCAAACAAGTTCCAGCCGCGTATTGCTTCGGTCTCGTCGAGCGTACAAGAGCCAGCAGCGCATTGCTTCATTCTCGTCGAGCGTACAAGTCCCTGCCGCGTATTGCTTCGGTCTCGTCGAGCGTACAAGTTCCAGCAGCGTATTGCATCGATCTCTTCGAGCGCACAAGTCCCAGCCGCTAGTGCTTCGGTCTCATTATGCGTACATGTTCCAGCCGCGTATTGCTTCGGTATCGTTACGAGTACAAGCTCCAGCCGCGTATTGCTTCGGTTTCGTCGAGCGTACAAGTTCCAGCCGCGTATTACTGCGTTCGCGTTAGGCGTACAAGTTCCAGCCGCGTATCGCTTCGATCTCGTGGAGCGTACAAGTCCCAGCCGCTAGTGCTTCGGTCTCGTTTATCGTTCAGGTTCCAGCCGCGTATTGCTTCGGTCTCGTCTAGCGTACAAGTTCCAGCCGCGTATTGCTTTGACCGCGCATACGTAGAAGCTCCTGCCGCGTATTGCTTCGGTCTCCTATGCAAACAAGTTCCAGCCGCGTATTGCTTCGGTCTCGTCGAGCGTACAAGAGCCAGCAGCGCGTTGCTTCATTCTCGTCGAGCGTACAAGTCCCTGCCGCGTATTGCTTCGGTCTCGTCGAGCGTACAAGTTCCAGCAGCGTATTGCTTCGATCTCGTCGAGCGCACAAGTTCCAGCCGCTAGTGCTTCGGTCTCGTTATGCGTACATGTTCCAGCCGCGTATTGCTTCGGTATCGTTATGAGTACAAGTTCCAGCCGCGTATTGCTTCGGTCTCGTCAAGCGTACAATTTCCAGCCGCGTATTACTGCGTTCGCGTTTGGCGTACAAGTTCCAGCTGCGTATTGCTTCGGTCTCGTCGAGCGTACAAGTTCCAGCCGGGTATTGCTTCGGTCTCGTCGAGGGTACATGTTCCATCTTCGTATTGCTTTGACCGCGCATACGTAGAAGCTCCTGCCGCGTATTGCATCGGTCTCGTTTAGCGTACAGGTTCCACGCACGTATTGCTTCGTACTCGTTTAGCGTACAAGTTCCAGCCGCGTATTGCCTCGGTCTCGTCGAGCGTACAAGTTCCAGCTGCGTATTGCTTTGACCGCGCATACGTAGAAGCTCCTGCCGCGTATTGCTTCGGTCTCCTATGCAAACAAGTTCCAGCCGCGTATTGCTTCGGTCTCGTCGAGCGTACAAGAGCCAGCAGCGCGTTGCTTCATTCTCGTCGAGCGTACAAGTCCCAGCCGCGTATTGCTTCGGTCTCGTCGAGAGTGCAATTTCCAGCCGCGTTTACTTCGGTATTGTGTTGCGTGCAAGTTCCAGCCGCGTATTGCTTCGGTCTCCTCGAGCGTGCAAGTTCCAGCCGCGTATGGCTTCGGTCTCGTCCAGCGTACAAGTTCCAGCAGCGTATTGCTTCGATCTCGTCGAGCGTACAAGTCCCTGCCGCGTATTGCTTCGGTCTCGTCGAGAGTGCAATTTCCAGCCGCGTTTACTTCGGTATTGTGTTGCGTATAAGTTCCAGCCGCGTATTGCTTCGGTCTCGTCGAGCGTGCAAGTTCCAGCCGCGTGTGGCTTCGGTCTCGTCCAGCGTACAAGTTCCAGCAGCGTATTGCTTCGATCTCGTCGAGCGTACAAGTCCCTGCCGCGTATTGCTTCGGTCTCGTCGAGCGTACAAGTTCCAGCAGCGTATTGCTTCGATCTCGCCGAGCGCACATGTTCCAGCCGCTAGTGCTTCGGTCTCGTTATGCGTACATGTTCCAGCCGCGTATTGCTTCGGTATCGTTATGAGTACAAGTTCCAGCCGCGTATTGCTTCGGTCTCGTCAAGCGTACAAGTTCGAGCCGCGTATTACTGCGTTCGCGTTTGGCGTACAAGTTCCAGCTGCGTATTGCTTCGGTCTCGTCGAGCCAACA
The DNA here is from genome assembly GCA_943735885.1 of Stelis phaeoptera. Taxonomy (NCBI): domain Eukaryota; kingdom Metazoa; phylum Arthropoda; class Insecta; order Hymenoptera; family Megachilidae; genus Stelis; species Stelis phaeoptera. Next base: position 7,821,257 of record OX030934.1, on the reverse strand, counting down.
AGTTCCAGCCGCTTATTCCTTCGGTCTCGTTATGCGTACAAGTTCCAGCATCGTATTGCTTCGATCTCGTCGAGCGTACAAGTCCCAGCCGCTAGTGCTTCGGTCTCGTTTATCGTTCAGGTTCCAGCCGCGTATTGCTTCGGTCTCGTCATGCGTACAAGTTCCAGCCGCGTATTGCTTCGGTCCCATCGAGCGTACAAGTTCCAGCCGCGAACTGCTTCGGTCTCGTCGAGCATACAAGTTTCAGCCGCGTATTGCTTCGGTCTTGTCGAGCGTATAAGCTCCAGCCGTGTATTGCTTCGGTCTCGTTTAGCGTACAGGTTCCAGCCGCGTATTGCTTCGGTCTCGTTATGCGTACATGCTCCAGCCGCGTATTGCTTCGGTCTCGTCGAGCGTACAAGTTCCAGCTGCGTATTGCTTTGACCGCGCATACGTAGAAGCTCCTGCCGCGTATTGCTTCGGTCTCGTCGAGCGTACAAGTTCCAGCCGCGTATTGCTGCGGTCTCGTGGAGCATACAAGTCCCAGGTGCGTATAGCAGCGGTCTCGTTATGTGTACAAGTTCCAGCCGCGTATTTCTACGGCCTCGTCGCGCGTACAAGTCCCATCCGCGTATCGCTTCCGTCTCGTCGAGCGCACAAGTTCCAGCTGCGTATTGCTTTGGTCTCGTTATGCGTACAAGTCCCAGCCGCGTATTGCTTCGGTATCGTTATGTGTACAAGTCCCAGCCGTTTCTTGCTTCGGTATCGTTATGAGTACAAGTTCCAGCCGCGTATTGCTGCGGTCTCGTGGAGCATGCAAGTCCCAGGCGCGTATAGCAGCGGTCTCGTTATGCGTACAAGTTCCAGCCGCGTATTGCTTCGGTCTCGTCGAGCGTACAAGTCCCATCCGCGTATTGCTTCGGTCTCGTTATGCGTTCAAGTCCCAGCCGCGTATTGCTTCGGTATCGTTATGCGTACAACTCCCAGCCGTGTATGCTTCGGTCTCATTATGCGTACAAGTTCCAGCCGCGTATTGCTTCGGTTTCGTCGAGCGTACAAGTTCCAGCCGGGCATTGCTTCGGTCTCGTCGAGGGTACATGTTCCATCTTCGTATTGCTTTGACCGCGCATACGTAGAAGCTCCTGCCGCGTATTGCATCGGTCTCGTTTAGCGTACAGGTTCCACGCACGTATTGCTTCGTACTCGTTTAGCGTACAAGTTCCAGCCGCGTATTGCCTCGGTCTCGTCGAGCGTACAAGTTCCAGCTGCGTATTGCTTTGACCGCGCATACGTAGAAGCTCCTGCCGCGTATTGCTTCGGTCTTCTATGCAAACAAGTTCCAGCCGCGTATTGCTTCGGTCTCGTCGAGCGTACAAGTTCCAGCAGCGTATTGCTTCGGTCTCGTCAAGCGTACAAGTTCCAGCCGCGTATTACTGCGTTCGCGTTTGGCGTACAAGTTCCAGCTGCGTATTGCTTCGGTCTCGTCGAGCGTACAAGTTCCAGCTGCGTATTGCTTTGACCGCGCATACGTAGAAGCTCCTGCCGCGTATTGCTTCGGTCTCGTCGAGCGTACAAGTTCCAGCCGCGTATTGCTGCGGTCTCGTGGAGCATACAAGTCCCAGGCGCGTATAGCAGCGGTCTCGTTATGTGTACAAGTTCCAGCCGCGTATTGCTTCGGTCTCGTCGAGCGTACAAGTCCCATCCGCGTATTGCTTCGGTCTCGTTATGCGTACAAGTCCCAGCCGCGTATTGCTTCGGTCTTGTTATGCGTACAAGTTCCAGCCGCGTATTGCTTCGGTCTCGTCGAGCGTACAAGTTCCAGCCGCGGATTGCTTCGGTCTCGTTATGCGCACATGTTCCAGCCGCGTATTGCTTCGGTCTCGTCGAGCGTACAATATTCAGCCGCGATTGCTTCTGTCTTGTTATGCGTACAAGTTCCAGCCGCGTATTGCTTCGGTCACGTCGTGCGTACAAGTTCCAGTTGCGTATTGCTTTGACCGCGCATACGTAGAAGCTCCTGCCGCGTATTGCTTCGGTCTCTTCGAGCGTGCAAGTTCCAGCCGCGTATTGCTTCGGTCTCGTCGAGCGTACAAGAGCCAGCCGCGGATTGCTTCGGTCTCGTTATGCGTACATGTTCCAGCCGCGTATTGCTTCGGTCTCGTCGAGCGTACAATTCCCAGCCGCGATTGCTTCGGTCTTGTTATGCGTACAAGTTCCAGCCGCGTATTTCTTCGGTCTCGTTATGCGTACATGTTCCAGCCGCGTATTGCTTCGGTCTCGTTTAGCGTACAGGTTCCAGCCGCGAATTGCTTCGGTCTCGTTATGCGTACATGTTCCAGCCGCGTATTGCTTCGGTCTCGTCGAGCGTACAAGTTCCAGCCGCGTATTCCTTCGGTCTCGTTATGCGTACAATTCCCAGCCGCGATTGCTTCGGTCTTGTTATGCGTACAAGTTCCAGCCGCGTATTGCTTCGGTCTCGTTATGCGTACATTTTCCAGCTGCGTATTGCTGCGGTCTCGTCGAGCGTACAAGTTCCAGCCGCTTATTCCTTCGGTCTCGTTATGCGTACAAGTTCCAGCATCGTATTGCTTCGATCTCGTCGAGCGTACAAGTCCCAGCCGCTAGTGCTTCGGTCTCGTTTATCGTTCAGGTTCCAGCCGCGTATTGCTTCGGTCTCGTCTAGCGTACAAGTTCCAGCCGCGTATTGCTTCGGTCTCATCGAGCGTACAAGTTCCAGCTGCGTATTGCTTTGACCGCGTATACGTAGAAGCTCCTGCCGCGTATCGCTTCGGTCTCCTATGCGTACAAGTACCAGCAGCATATTGCTTCGGTCTCGTCGAGCATACAAGTTTCAGCCGCGTATTGCTTCGGCCCGTCCAGCGTACAGGTTCCAGCCGCGTATTGCTTCGGTATCGTCGAGAGCACAAGTTCCAGCCGCGTATTGCTTCGGTCTCGTCGAGCGTACAAGTTCCAGCCGCGTATTGCTTCGGTCTCGTCGAGGGGACAAGTTCCAGCTTCGTATTGCTTTGACCACGCATACGTTGAAGCTCCTGCCGCGTATAGCTTCGGTCTCGTGGAGCGTACAAGTTTCAGCCGCGTATTGCTTCGGTATCGTCGAGCGCACCCGTTCCAGCCTCGTATTGCTTCGGTCTCGTTATGCGTACAAGTCCCAGCCGCGTATTGCTTCGGTCTCGTCGAGCGTACAAGTTTCAGCCGCGTATAGCTTCGGTCTCGTCGAGCGTACAAGTTCCAGCAGCGTATTGCTTCGGTCTCGTCGAGCATACAAGTTTCAGCCGCGTATTGCGTCGGCCTCGTCGAGGGGACAAGTTCCAGCTTCGAATTGCTTCGGTCTCGTCAAGCGTACAAGTTCCAGCCGCGTATTGCTTCGGTCTCATCGAGCGTACAAGTTCCAGCTGCGTATTGCTTTGACCGCGTATACGTAGAAGCTCCTGCCGCGTATCGCTTCGGTCTCCTATGCGTACAAGTTCCAGCCGCGTATTGCTTCGGTCTCGTCGAGCGTACAAGTCACATCCGCGTACTGCTTCGGTCTCGTTATGCGTACAAGTCCCAGCCGCGTATTGCTTCGGTATCGTTATGCGTACAACTCCCAGCCGTGTATGCTTCGGTCTCGTTATGCGTACAAGTTCCAGCCGCGTATTGCTTCGGCCTCGTCGAGCGTACAAGTTCCAGCCGGGTATTGCTTCGGTCTCGTCGAGGGTACAAGTTCCATCTTCGTATTGCTTTGACCGCGCATACGTAGAAGCTCCTGCCGCGTATTGCTTCGGTCTCGTCCAGCGTACAGGTTCCAGCCGCGTATTGCTTCGGTCTCGTTATGCGTACATGTTCCAGCCGCGTATTGCTTCGGTCTCGTCGAGCGTACAAGTTCCAGCCGCGGATTGCTTCGGTCTCGTTATGCGAACATGTTCCAGCCGCGTATTGCTTCGGTCTCGTCGAGCGTACAAGTTCCAGCCGGGTATTGCTTCGGTCTCGTCGAGGGTACAAGTTCCATCTTCGTATTGCTTTGACCGCGCATACGTAGAAGCTCCTGCCGCGTATTGCTTCGGTCTCGTCCAGCGTACAGGTTCCAGCCGCGTATTGCTTCGGTATCGTCGAGCGTACAATTTCCAGCCGCGTATTCCTTCGGTCTCGTTATGCGTACAAGTTCCAGCCGCGTATTGCTTCGGTCTCGTTGTTCGTACAAGTCCCAGCCGCGTATAGCTTCGGGCACGTTATGCGTACATGTTCAAGCCGCTTATTGCTTCGGTCTCGTCGAGGGTACAAGTTCCATCTTCCTATTGCTTTGACCGCGCATACGTAGAAGCTCCTGCCGCGTATCGCTTCGGTCTCCTATGCGTACAAGTACCAGCAGCGTATTGCCTCGGTCTCGTCGAGCATACAAGTTCCAGCCGCGTATTGCTTGGGTCTCGTCGAGGGGACAAGTTCCAGCTTCGTAATGCTGTGACCGCGCATGCGTTGAAGCTCCAGCCGCGTATTGCTTCGGTCTCGTGGAGCGTACAAGTTTCAGCCGCGTATTGCTTCGGTATCGTCGAGCGCACCCGTTCCAGCCGCGTATTGCTTCGGTCTCGTTATGCGTACAAGTCCCAGCTGCGTATTGCTTCGGTATCGTCGAGCGTACAAGTTCCAGCTGCGTATTGCTTCGGTCTCGTCGAACGTACAAGTCCCAGCCGCGTACTGCTTCGGTCTCGTCATGCGTACAGGTTCCAGTCGCGTGTTGCTTCGGTCTCGTCGAGCGTGCAAGTTCCATCCGCGTATTGCTTCGGTCTCGTCAAGCGTACAAGTCCCAGCCGCGTATTGCTTCGGTCTCGTCGAGCGTACAAGTTCCAGCCGCGTATGGCTTCGGTGTCGTCGAGCGTACAAGCTCCAGCCGCGTATGGCTTCGGTGTCGTCGAGCGTACAAGTTCCAGCCGCTTATTCCTTCGGTCTCGTTATGCGTACAAGTCCCAGCATCGTATTGCTTCGATCTCGTCGAGCGTACAAGTCCCAGCCGCTAGTGCTTCGGTCTCGTTTATCGTTCAGGTTCCAGCCGCGTCTTGCTTCGGCCTCGTCTAGCGTACAAGTTCCTGCCGCGTATTGCTTCGGTCTCGTCGAGCGTACAAGTTCCAGCTGCGTATTGCTTTGACCGCGTATACGTAGAAGCTCCTGCCGCGTATTGCTTCGGTCTCGTCGAGCGTACAAGTTTCAGCCGCGTATAGCTTCGGTCTCGTCGATCGTACACGCTCCAGCTGCGTATTGCTTCGGTCTCGTCTAGCGTACAAGTTCCAGCCGCGTATTGCCTCGGTCTCGTCGAGCGTACAAGTTCCAGCTGCGTATTGCTTTGACCGCGCATACGTAGAAGATCTTGCCGCGTATTGCTTCGGTCTCGTCGAGAGTGCAATTTCCAGCCGCGTTTTGCTTCGGTATCGTTTTGCGTACAAGTTCCAGCCGCGTATTGCTTCGGTTTCGTCGAGCGTGCAAGTTCCATCCGCGTATTGCTTCGGTCTCGTCAAGCGTACAAGTTCCAGCCGCGTATGGCTTCGGTCTCGTTATGCGTACAAGTTCCAGCCGCGTATTGCTTCGGTCTCGTCCAGCGTACAGGTTCCAGCCGCGTATTGCTTCGGTATCGTCGAGCGCACAAGTTCCAGCCGTGTATTGCATCGGTCTCGTTTAGCGTATAGGTTCCACGCACGTATTGCTTCGGTCTCGTTTAGCGTACAAGTTCCAGCCGCGTATTGCTTCGGTCACGTCGTGCGTACAAGTTCCAGTTGCGTATTGCTTTGACCGCGCATACGTAGAAGCTCCTGCCGCGTATTGCTTCGGTCTCCTATGCAAACAAGTTCCAGCCGCGTATTGCTTCGGTCTCGTCTAGCGTACAAGTTCCAGCCGCGTATTGCTTCGGTCTCGTCGAGCGTGCAAGTTCCAGCCGCGTATTGCTTCGGTCTCGTCGAGCGTACAAGAGCCAGCCGCGGATTGCTTCGGTCTCGTTATGCGTACATGTTCCAGCCGCGTATTGCTTCGGTCTCGTCGAGCGTACAATTCCAAGCCGCGATTGCTTCGGTCTTGTTATGCGTACAAGTTCCAGCCGCGTATTTCTTCGGTCTCGTTATGCGTACATGTTCCAGCCGCGTATTGCTTCGGTCTCGTTTAGCGTACAGGTTCCAGCCGCGTATTGCTTCGGTCTCGTTATGCGTACATGTTCCAGCCGCGTATTGCTTCGGTCTCGTCGAGCGTACAAGTTCCAGCCGCGTATTCCTTCGGTCTCGTTATGCGTACAATTCCCAGCCGCGATTGCTTCGGTCTTGTTATGCGTACAAGTTCCAGCCGCGTATTGCTTCGGTCTCGTTATGCGTACATGTTCCAGCTGCGTATTGCTGCGGTCTCGTCGAGCGTACAAGTTCCAGCCGCTTATTCCTTCGGTCTCGTTATGCGTACAAGTTCCAGCATCGTATTGCTTCGATCTCGTCGAGCGTACAAGTCCCAGCCGCTAGTGCTTCGGTCTCGTTTATCGTTCAGGTTCCAGCCGCGTATTGCTTCCATCTCGTCTAGCGTACAAGTTCCAGCCGCGTATTGCTTCGGTCTCATCGAGCGTACAAGTTCCAGCTGCGTATTGCTTTGACCGCGCATACGTAGAAGTTCCTGCCGCGTATTGCTTCGGTCTCGTCGAGCGTACAAGTTCCAGCAGCGTATTGCTTCGGTCTCGTCGAGCATACAAGTTTCAGCCGCGTATTGCTTCGGTCTTGTCCATCGTACAAGCTCCAGCTGCATATTTCTTCGGTCTCGTTATTAGTACATGTTCCAGCCGCGTATTGCTTCGGTCTCGTCGAGCGTACAAGTTCCAGCCGCGGATTGCTTCGGTCTCGTTATGCGTACATGTTCCAGCCGCGTATTGCTTCGGTCTCGTCGAGCGTACAATTCCCAGCCGCGATTGCTTCGGTCTTGTTATGCGTACAAGTTCCAGCCGCGTATTGCTTCGGTCTCGTTATGCGTACATGTTCCAGCTGCGTATTGCTTCGGTCTCGTCCAGCGTACAAGCTCCAGCTGCGTATTGCTTCGGTCCCGTTATGCGTACATGTTCCAGCCGCGTATTGCTGCGGTCTCGTCGAGCGTACAAGTTCCAGCAGCGTATTGCTTCGATCTCGTGGGGCGTACAAGTCCCAGCCGCTAGTGCTTCGGTCTCGTTTATCGTTCAGGTTCCAGCCGCGTATTGCTTCGGCCTCGTCTAGCGTACAAGTTCCTGCCGCGTATTGCTTCGGTCTCGTCGAGCGTACAAGTTCCAGCTGCGTATTGCTTTGACCGCGTATACGTAGAAGCTCCTGCCGCGTATTGCTTCGGTCTCGTCGAGCGTACAAGTCCCATCCGCGTATTGCTTCGGTCTCGTTATGCGTACAAGTTCCAGCCGCGTATTGCTTCGGTCTTGTTATGCGTACAAGTTCCAGCCGCGTATTGCTTCGGTCTCGTTATGCGTACATGTTCCAGCTGCGTATTGCTTCAGTCTCGTCGAGCGTACAAGTTCCAGCCGCTTATTCCTTCGGTCTCGTTATGCGAACAAGTTCCAGCATCGTATTGCTTCGATCTCGTCGAGCGTACAAGTCCCAGCCGCTAGTGCTTCGGTCTCGTTTATCGTTCAGGTTCCAGCCGCGTATTGCTTCGGTCTCGTCTAGCGTACAAGTTCCAGCCGCGTATTGCTTCGGTCTCATCGAGCGTACAATTTCCAGCTGCGTTTTGCTTTGACCGCGCATACGTAGAAGTTCCTGCCGCGTATTGCTTCGGTCTCGTCGAGCGTACAAGTTCCAGCCGCGGATTGCTTCGGTCTCGTTATGCGAACATGTTCCAGCCGCGTATTGCTACGGTCTCGTCGAGCGTACAATTTCCAGCCGCGTGTTCCTTCGGTCTCGTTATGCGTGCAAGTTCCAGCCGCGTATTGCTTCGGTCTCGTTATGCGTACAAGTCCCAGCCGCGTATAGCTTCGGTCACGTTATGCGTACACGTTCAAGCCGCTTATTGCTTCGGTCTCGTCGAGGGTACAAGTTCCATCTTCCTATTGCTTTGACCGCGCATACGTAGAAGCTCCTGCCGCGTATCGCTTCGGTCTCCTATGCGTACAAGTACCAGCAGCATATTGCTTCGGTCTCGTCGAGCATACAAGTTTCAGCCGCGTATTGCTTCGGCCCGTCCAGCGTACAGGTTCCAGCCGCGTATTGCTTCGGTATCGTCGAGAGCACAAGTTCCAGCCGCGTATTGCTTCGGTCTCGTCGAGCGTACAAGTTCCAGCCGCGTATTGCTTCGGTCTCGTCGAGGGGACAAGTTCCAGCTTCGTATTGCTTTGACCGCGCATACGTTGAAGCTCCTGCCGCGTATTGCTTCGGTCTCGTGGAGCGTACAAGTTTCAGCCGCGTATTGCTTCGGTATCGTCGAGCGCACCCGTTCCAGCCGCGTATTGCTTCGGTCTCGTTATGCGTACAAGTTCCAGCCGCGTATTGCTTCGGTCTCGTTATGCGTACACGTTCCAGCTGCGTATTGCTCCGGTCTCGTCGAGCGTACACGTTCCAGCCGCTTATTCCTTCGGTCTCGTTATGCGTACAAGTTCCAGCATCGTATTGCTTCGATCTCGTCGAGCGTACAAGTCCCAGCCGCTAGTGCTTCGGTCTCGTTTATCGTTCAGGTTCCAGCCGCGTATTGCTTCGGTCTCGTTTAGCGAACAAGTTCAAGCCGTGTATTGCTTCGGTCCCATCGAGCGTACAAGTTCCAGCCGCGTACTGCTTCGGTCTCGTTATGCGTACAAGTTCCAGCCGTGTATTGCTTCGGTCTTGTCGAGCGTACAATTCCCAGCCGGGTATTACTTCGGTCTCGTCGAGCGTACAAGTTCCAGCCGCGTACTGCTGCGTTCGCGTTTGGCGTACAAGTTCCAGCCGCGTATCGCTTCGGTCTCGTCGAGCGTACAAATTCCAGCTGCGTATTGCTTTGGTCTCGTTATGCGTGCAAGTTCCAGCCGCGTATTGCTTCGGTCTTGTCGAGCGTACAAGCTCCAGCCGGGTATTGCTTTGGTCTCGTTATGCGTGCAGGTTCCAGCCGCGTATTGCTTAGGTATCGTTATGTGTACAAGTCCCAGCCGTGTCTTGCTTCGGTATCGTTATGCGTACAAGTCCCAGCCGCGTATTGCTTCGGTATCGTTATGCGTACAACTGCCAGCCGTGTATCCTTCGGTCTCGTTATGCGGACAAGTTCCAGCCGCGTATTGCTTCGGTCTCGTCGAGCGTACAAGTTCCAGCCGGGTATTGCTTCGGTCTCGTCGAGCGTACAAGAGCCAGCAGCGCGTTGCTTCGTTCTCGTCGATCGTACAAGTCCCTGCCGCGTATTGCTTCGGTATCGTTACGAGTACAAGTTCCAGCCGGGTATTGCTTCGGTCTCGTCGAGCGGGCAAGTTCCATCCGCGTATTGCTTCGGTCTCGTCAAGCGTACAAGTTCCAGCCGCGTATGGCTTCGGTGTCGTCGAGCGTACAATTTCCAGCCGGGTGTTGCTTCGGTCTCGTTTGGCGAACAAGTTACAGCCGCGTATTGCTTCGGTCTCGTCGAGCGTGCAAATTCCAGCCGCGTATTGCTTCGGTCTCGTCGAGCGTACAAGTTCCAGCCGCGTATTACTGCGTTCGCGTTTGGCGTACGAGTTCCAGCTGCGTATTGCTTCGGTCTCGTCGAGCGAACAAGTTCCAGCCGCTTATTCCTTCGGTCTCGTTATGCGTACAAGTTCCAGCCGCGTATTGCTTCGGTCTCGTTGTTCGTACAAGTCCCAGCCGCGTATAGCTTCGGTCACGTTATGCGTACATGTTCAAGCCGCTTATTGCTTCGGTCTCGTCGAGGGTACAAGTTCCATCTTCCTATTGCTTTGACCGCGCATACGTAGAAGCTCCTGCCGCGTATCGCTTCGGTCTCCTATGCGTACAAGTCCCAGCCGCGTATTGCTTCGGTCTCGTCGAGCGTACAAGTTTCAGCCGCGTATAGCTTCGGTCTCGTCGAGCGTACAAGTTCCAGCAGCGTATTGCTTCGGTCTCGTCGAGCATACAAGTTTCAGCCGCGTATTGCGTCGGCCTCGTCGAGGGGACAAGTTCCAGCTTCGAATTGCTTCGGTCTCGTCAAGCGTACAAGTTCCAGCCGCGTATGGCTTCGGTGTCATCGAGCGTACAAGTTCCAGCCGCGTATTGCTTCGGTCTCGTCGAGCGTACAAGTCACATCCGCGTATTGCTTCGGTCTCGATATGCGTACAAGTCCCAGCCGCGTATTGCTTCGGTATCGTTATGCGTACAACTCCCAGCCGTGTATGCTTCGGTCTCGTTATGCGTACAAGTTCCAGCCGCGTATTGCTTCGGCCTCGTCGAGCGTACAAGTTCCAGCCGGGTATTGCTTCGGTCTCGTCGAGGGTACAAGTTCCATCTTCGTATTGCTTTGACCGCGCATACGTAGAAGCTCCTGCCGCGTATTGCTTCGGTCTCGTCCAGCGTACAGGTTCCAGCCGCGTATTGCTTCGGTCTCGTTATGCGTACATGTTCCAGCCGCGTGTTGCTTCGGTCTCGTCGAGCGTACAAGTTCCAGCCGCGGATTGCTTCGGTCTCGTTATGCGAACATGTTCCAGCCGCGTATTGCTTCGGTCTCGTCGAGCGTACAATTTCCAGCCGCGTATTCCTTCGGTCTCGTTATGCGTACAAGTTCCAGCCGCGTATTGCTTCGGTCTCGTTGTTCGTACAAGTCCCAGCCGCGTATAGCTTCGGTCATGTTATGCGTACATGTTCAAGCCGCTTATTGCTTCGGTCTCGTCGAGGGTACAAGTTCCATCTTCCTATTGCTTTGACCGCGCATACGTAGAAGCTCCTGCCGCGTATCGCTTCGGTCTCCTATGCGTACACGAACCAGCAGCGTATTGCTTCGGTCTCGTCGAGCGTACAAGTTCCAGCCGCGTATTGCTTCGGTCTCGTCGAGGGGACAAGTTCCAGCTTCGTGTTGCTTTGACCGCGCATGCGTTGAAGCTCCAGCCGCGTATTGCTTCGGTCTCGTGGAGCGTACAAGTTTCAGCCGCGTATTGCTTCGGTATCGTCGAGCGCACCCGTTCCAGCCGCGTATTGCTTCGGTCTCGTTATGCGTACAAGTTCCAGCCGCGTATTGCTTCGGTCTCGTTATGCGTACACGTTCCAGCTGCGTATTGCTCCGGTCTCGTCGAGCGTACACGTTCCAGCCGCTTATTCCTTCGGTCTCGTTATGCGTACAAGTTCCAGCATCGTATTGCTTCGATCTCGTCGAGCGTACAAGTCCCAGCCGCTAGTGCTTCGGTCTCGTTTATCGTTCAGGTTCCAGCCGCGTATTGCTTCGGTCTCGTTTAGCGAACAAGTTCAAGCCGTGTATTGCTTCGGTCCCGTCGAGCGTACAAGTTCCAGCCGCGTACTGCTTCGGTCTCGTTATGCGTACAAGTCCCAGCCGTGTATTGCTTCGGTCTTGTCGAGCGTACAATTCCCAGCCGGGTATTACTTCGGTCTCGTCGAGCGTACAAGTTCCAGCCGCGTACTGCTGCGTTCGCGTTTGGCGTACAAGTTCCAGCCGCGTATCGCTTCGGTCTCGTCGAGCGTACAAATTCCAGCTGCGTATTGCTTTGGTCTCGTTATGCGTGCAAGTTCCAGCCGCGTATTGCTTCGGTCTTGTCGAGCGTACAAGCTCCAGCCGGGTATTGCTTTGGTCTCGTTATGCGTGCAAGTTCCAGCCGCGTATTGCTTAGGTATCGTTATGTGTACAAGTCCCAGCCGTGTCTTGCTTCGGTATCGTTATGCGTACAAGTCCCAGCCGCGTATTGCTTCGGTATCGTTATGCGTACAACTGCCAGCCGTGTATCCTTCGGTCTCGTTATGCGGACAAGTTCCAGCCGCGTATTGCTTCGGTCTCGTCGAGCGTACAAGTTCCAGCCGGGTATTGCTTCGGTCTCGTCGAGCGTACAAGAGCCAGCAGCGCGTTGCTTCGTTCTCGTCGATCGTACAAGTCCCTGCCGCGTATTGCTTCGGTATCGTTACGAGTACAAGTTCCAGCCGGGTATTGCTTCGGTCTCGTCGAGCGGGCAAGTTCCATCCGCGTATTGCTTCGGTCTCGTCAAGCGTACAAGTTCCAGCCGCGTATGGCTTCGGTGTCGTCGAGCGTACAATTTCCAGCCGGGTGTTGCTTCGGTCTCGTTTGGCGAACAAGTTACAGCCGCGTATTGCTTCGGTCTCGTCGAGCGTGCAAATTCCAGCCGCGTATTGCTTCGGTCTCGTCGAGCGTACAAGTTCCAGCCGCGTATTACTGCGTTCGCGTTTGGCGTACGAGTTCCAGCTGCGTATTGCTTCGGTCTCGTCGAGCGAACAAGTTCCAGCCGCTTATTCCTTCGGTCTCGTTATGCGTACAAGTTCCAGCCGCGTATTGCTTCGGTCTCGTTGTTCGTACAAGTCCCAGCCGCGTATAGCTTCGGTCACGTTATGCGTACATGTTCAAGCCGCTTATTGCTTCGGTCTCGTCGAGGGTACAAGTTCCATCTTCCTATTGCTTTGACCGCGCATACGTAGAAGCTCCTGCCGCGTATCGCTTCGGTCTCCTATGCGTACAAGTACCAGCAGCGTATTGCTTCGGTCTCGTCGAGCATATAAGTTTCAGCCGCGTATTGCTTCGGTCTCGACCAGCGTACAGGTTCCAGCCGCGTATTGCTTCGGTATCGTCGAGAGCACAAGTTCCAGCCGCGTATTGCTTCGGTCTCGTTTAGCGTATAGGTTCCACGCACGTATTGCTTCGGTCTCGTTTAGCGTGCAAGTTCCAGCTGCGTATTGCATCGGTCTCGTTATGTGTACAAGTCCCAGCAGCGATTGCTTCGGTCTTGTTATGCGTACAAGTCCCAGCCGCGAGTGCTTCGGTCTCGTTAGGCGTACAAGTTCCAGCCGCGATTGCTTCGGTCTTGTTATGCGTACAAGTTCCACCCGCGTATTGCTTCGGTCTCGTTATGCGTACACGTTCCAGCTGCGTATTGCTTCGGTCTCGTCGAGCGTACAAGTTCCAGCCGCTTATTCCTTCGGTCTCGTTATGCGTACAAGTTCCAGCATCTTATTGCTTCGATCTCGTCGAGCGTACAAGTCCCAGCCGCTAGTGCTTCGGTCTCGTTTATTGTTCAGGTTCCAGCCGCGTATTGCTTCGGTCTCGTCTAGCGTACAAGTTCCATCAGCGTATTGCTTCATGCTCATCGAGCATACAAGTCCCAGCCGCTAGTGCTTCGGTCTCGTTATGCGTACATGTTCCAGCCGGGTATTGCTTCGGTCTCGTTATGCGTACATGTTCCAGCCGCGTATTGCTTCGGTCTCGTCGAGCGTACAAGTTCCAGCCGCGTATTCCTTCGGTCTCGTTATGCGTACAATTCCCAGCCGCGATTGCTTCGGTCTTGTTATGCGTACAAGTTCCAGCCGCGTATTGCTTCGGTCTCGTTGTTCGTACAAGTCCCAGCCGCTAGTGCTTCGGTCTCGTTATGCGTACATGTTCCAGCCGCGTATTGCTTCGGTATCGTTATGAGTACAAGTTCCAGCCGCGTATAGTTTCGGTCTCGTCGAGCGTACAAGTTCCAGCCGCGTATTACTGCGTTCGCGTTTGGCGTACAAGTTCCAGCTGCGTTTTGCTTCGGTCTCGTCGAGCGTACAAGCTCCAGCTGCGTATTGCTTTGGTCTCGTTATGCGTACAAGTCCCAGCCGCGAGTGCTTCGGTCTCGTTAGGCGTACAAGTTCCAGCCGCGATTGCTTCGGTCTTGTTATGCGTACAAGTTCCACCCGCGTATTGCTTCGGTCTCGTTATGCGTACACGTTCCAGCTGCGTATTGCTTCGGTCTCGTCGAGCGTACAAGTTCCAGCCGCTTATTCCTTCGGTCTCGTTATGCGTACAAGTTCCAGCATCTTATTGCTTCGATCTCGTCGAGCGTACAAGTCCCAGCCGCTAGTGCTTCGGTCTCGTTTATTGTTCAGGTTCCAGCCGCGTATTGCTTCGGTCTCGTCTAGCGTACAAGTTCCATCAGCGTATTGCTTCATGCTCATCGAGCATACAAGTCCCAGCCGCTAGTGCTTCGGTCTCGTTATGCGTACAGGTTCCAGTCGCGTGTTGCTTCGGTCTCGTCGAGCGTGCAAGTTCCATCCGCGTATTGCTTCGGTCTCGTCAAGCGTACAAGTCCCAGCCGCGTATTGCTTCGGTCTCGTCGAGCGTACAAGTTCCAGCCGCGTATGGCTTCGGTGTCGTCGAGCGTACAAGTTCCAGCCGCGTATGGCTTCGGTGTCGTCGAGCGTACAAGTTCCAGCCGCTTATTCCTTCGGTCTCGTTATGCGTACAATTCCCAGCCGCGATTGCTTCGGTCTTGTTATGCGTACAAGTTCCAGCCGCGTATTGCTTCGGTCTCGTTATGCGTACATGTTCCAGCTGCGTATTGCTGCAGTCTCGTCGAGCGTACAAGTTCCAGCCGCTTATTCCTTCGGTCTCGTTATGCGTACAAGTTCCAGCATCGTATTGCTTCGATCTCGTCGAGCGTACAAGTCCCAGCCGCTAGTGCTTCGGTCTCGTTTATCGTTCAGGTTCCAGCCGCGTATTGCTTCCATCTCGTCTAGCGTACAAGTTCCAGCCGCGTATTGCTTCGGTCTCATCGAGCGTACAAGTTCCAGCTGCGTATTGCTTTGACCGCGCATACGTAGAAGTTCCTGCCGCGTATTGCTTCGGTCTCGTCGAGCGTACAAGTTCCAGCAGCGTATTGCTTCGGTCTCGTCGAGCATACAAGTTTCAGCCGCGTATTGCTTCGGTCTTGTCCATCGTACAAGCTCCAGCTGCATATTTCTTCGGTCTCGTTATTAGTACATGTTCCAGCCGCGTATTGCTTCGGTCTCGTCGAGCGTACAAGTTCCAGCCGCGGATTGCTTCGGTCTCGTTATGCGTACATGTTCCAGCCGCGTAATGCTTCGGTCTCGTCGAGCGTACAATTCCCAGCCGCGATTGCTTCGGTCTCGTTATGCGTACATGTTCCAGCCGCGTATTGCTGCGGTCTCGTCGAGCGTACAAGTTCCAGCAGCGTATTGCTTCGATCTCGTCGGGCGTACAAGTCCCAGCCGCTAGTGCTTCGGTCTCGTTTATCGTTCAGGTTCCAGCCGCGTATTGCTTCGGCCTCGTCTAGCGTACAAGTTCCTGCCGCGTATTGCTTCGGTCTCGTCGAGCGTACAAGTTCCAGCTGCGTATTGCTTTGACCGCGTATACGTAGAAGCTCCTGCCACGTATTGCTTCCGTCTCGTCGAGCGTACAAGTTTCAGCCGCGTATAGCTTCGGTCTCGTCGATCGTACAAGCTCCAGCTGCGTATTGCTTCGGTCTCGTTATGCGTACAAGTCCCAGCCGCGTATTGCTTCGGTATCGTTATGTGTACAAGTCCCAGCCGTGTCTTGCTTCGGTATCGTTATGAGTACAAGTTCCAGCCGCGTATTGCTGCGGTCTCGTCGAGCGTACAAGTTCCAGCCGCGTATTACTGCGTTCGCGTTTGGCGTACAAGTTCCAGCCGCGTATCGCTTCTGTCTCGTCGAGCGTACAAGTTCCAGCTGCGTATTACTTTGGTCTCGTTATGCGTACAAGTCCCAGCCGCGTATTGCTTCGGTATCGTTATGTGTACAAGTCCCAGCCGTGTCTTGCTTCGGTATCGTTATGAGTACAAGTTCCAGCCGCGTATTGCTTCGGTCTCGTCGAGCGTACAAGTCCCATCCGCGTATTGCTTCGGTCTCGTTATGCGTACAAGTCCCAGCCGCGTATTGCTTCGGTCTTGTTATGCGTACAAGTTCCAGCCGCGTATTGCTTCGGACTCGTTATGCGTACATGTTCCAGCTTCGTATTGCTTCGGTCTCGTCGAGCGTACAAGTTCCAGCCGCTTATTCCTTCGGTCTCGTTATGCGTACAAGTTCCAGCATCGTATTGCTTCGATCTCGTCGAGCGTACAAGTCCCAGCCGCTAGTGCTTCGGTCTCGTTTATCGTTCAGGTTCCAGCCGCGTATTGCTTCGGTCTCGTCTAGCGTACAAGTTCCAGCCGCGTATTGCTTCGGTCTCATCGAGCGTACAAGTTCCAGCTGCGTATTGCTTTGACCGCGCATACGTAGAAGTTCCTGCCGCGTATTGCTTCGGTCTCGTCGAGCGTACAAGTTCCAGCAGCGTAGCGCTTCGGTCTCGTCGAGCATACAAGTTTCAGCCGCGTATTGCTTCGGTCTCGTCCATCGTACAAGCTCCAGCTGCGTATTGCTTCGGTCTCGTTATGCGTACATGTTCCAGCTGCGTATTGCTTCGGTCTCGTCGAGCGTACAAGTTCCAGCCGCGGATTGCTTCGGTCTCGTTATGCGAACATGTTCCAGCCGCGTATTGCTTCGGTCTCGTCGAGCGTACAATTTCCAGCCGCGTGTTCCTTCGGTCTCGTTATGCGTACAAGTTCCAGCCGCGTATTGCTTCGGTCTCGTTATGCGTACAAGTCCCAGCCGCGTATAGCTTCGGTCACGTTATGCGTACATGTTCAAGCCGCTTATTGCTTCGGTCTCGTCGAGGGTACAAGTTCCATCTTCCTATTGCTTTGACCGCGCATACGTAGAAGCTCCTGCCGCGTATCGCTTCGGTCTCCTATGCGTACAAGTACCAGCAGCATATTGCTTCGGTCTCGTCGAGCATACAAGTTTCAGCCGCGTATTGCTTCGGCCCGTCCAGCGTACAGGTTCCAGCCGCGTATTGCTTCGGTATCGTCGAGAGCACAAGTTCCAGCCGCGTATTGCTTCGGTCTCGTCGAGCGTACAAGTTCCAGCCGCGTTTTGCTTCGGTCTCGTCGAGGGGACAAGTTCCAGCTTCGTATTGCTTTGACCGCGCATGCGTTGAAGCTCCTGCCGCGTATAGCTTCGGTCTCGTGGAGCGTACAAGTTTCAGCCGCGTATTGCTTCGGTATCGTCGAGCGCACCCGTTCCAGCCACGTATTGCTTCGGTCTCGTTATGCGTACAAGTCCCAGCCGCGTATTGCTTCGGTCTCGTCGAGCGTACAAGTTTCAGCCGCGTATAGCTTCGGTCTCGTCGAGCGTACAAGTTCCAGCAGCGTATTGCTTCGGTCTCGTCGAGCATACAAGTTTCAGCCGCGTATTGCGTCGGCCTCGTCGAGGGGACAAGTTCCAGCTTCGTATTGCTTCGGTCTCGTCAAGCGTACAAGTTCCAGCCGCGTATGGCTTCGGTGTCATCGAGCGTACAAGTTCCAGACGCTTACTGCTTCGGTCTCGTTATGCGTACAGGTCCCAGCCGTGTATTGCTTCGGTCTCGTCGAGAGTGCAAGTTCCAGCCGCGTTTTGCTTCGTTATCGTTTTGCGTACAAGTTCCAGCCGCGTATTGCTTCGGTCTCGTCGAGCGTGCAAATTTCTGCCGTGTATTGCTTCGGTCTCGTCGAGCGTACAAGTTCCGGCAGCGTATTGCTTCGATCTCGTCGAGCGCACAAGTCCCAGCCGCTAGTGCTTCGGTCTCGTTATGCGTACATGTTCCAGCCGCGTATTGCTTCGGTATCGTTATGAGTACAAGTTCCAGCCGCGTATTGCTTCGGTCTCGTCGAGCGTACAAGTTTCAGCCGCGTATAGCTTCGGTCTTGTCGAGCGTACAAGTTCCAGCAGCGTATTGCTTCGGTCTCGTCGAGCATACAAGTTTCAGCCGCGTATTGCGTCGGCCTCGTCGAGGGGACAAGTTCCAGCTTCGTATTGCTTCGGTCTCGTCAAGCGTACAAGTTCCAGCCGCGAATGGCTTCGGTGTCATCGAGCGTACAAGTTCCAGACGCGTACTGCTTCGGTCTCGTTATGCGTACAGGTCCCAGCCGCTAGTGCTTCGGTCTCGTTATGCGTACATGTTCCAGCCGCGTATTGCTTCGGTATCGTTATGAGTACAAGTTCCAGCCGCGTATTGCTTCGGTCTCGTCGAGCGTACAAGTTCACGCCGCGTATTACTGCGTTCGCGTTTGGCGTACAAGTTCCAGCTGCGTATTGCTTCGGTCTCGTCGATCGTACAAGTTCCAGCCGCTTATTCCTTCGGTCTCGTTATGCGTACATGTTCCAGTATCGTATTGCTTCGATCTCGTCGAGCGTACAAGTCCCAGCCGCTAGTGCTTCGGTCTCGTTTATCGTTCAGGTTCCAGCCGGGTATTGCTTCGGTCTCGTCGAGCGTACAAGCTCCAGCTGCGTATTGCTTTGGTCTCGTTATGCGTACAAGTCCCAGCCGCGTATTGCTTCGGTATCGTTATGTGTACAAGTCCCAGCCGTGTCTTGCTTCGGTATCGTTATGAGTACAAGTTCCAGCCGCGTATTGCTGCGGTCTCGTGGAGCATACAAGTCCCAGGCGCGTATAGCAGCGGTCTCGTTATGCGTACAAGTTCCAGCCGCGTATTGCTTCGGTCTCGTCGAGGGTACAAGTTCCATCTTCGTATTGCTTTGACCGCGCATACGTAGAAGCTCCTGCCGCGTATTGCTTCGGTCTCGTCCATCGTACAAGCTCCAGCTGCGTATTGCTTCGGTCTCGTTATGCGTACATGTTCCTGCCGCGTATTGCTTCGGTCTCGTCGAGCGTACAAGTTCCAGCCGCGTATTCCTTCGGTCTCGTTATGCGTACAATTCCCAGCCGCGATTGCTTCGGTCTTGTTATGCGTACAAGTTCCAGCCGCGTATTGCTTCGGTCTCGTCCAGCGTACAGGTTCCAGCCGCGTGTTGCTTCGGTCTCGTCCAGTGTACAAGCTCCAGCTGCGTGTTGCTTCGGTCTCGTTATGCGTACATGTTCCAACCGCGTATTGCTGCGGTCTCGTCGAGCGTACAAGTTCCAGCCGCGGATTGCTTCGGTCTCGTTATGCGAACATGTTCCAGCCGCGTATTGCTTCGGTCTCATCGAGCGTACAATTTCCAGCCGCGTATTCCTTCGGTCTCGTTATGCGTACAAGTTCCAGCCGCGTATTGCTTCGGTCTCGTTGTTCGTACAAGTCCCAGCCGCTAGTGCTTCGGTCTCGTTATGCGTACATGTTCCAGCCGCGTATTGCTTCGGTATCGTTATGAGTACAAGTTCCAGCCGCGTATAGTTTCGGTCTCGTCGAGCGTACAAGTTCCAGCCGCGTATTACTGCGTTCGCGTTTGGCGTACAAGTTCCAGCTGCGTTTTGCTTCGGTCTCGTCGAGCGTACAAGCTCCAGCTGCGTATTGCTTTGGTCTCGTTATGCGTTCAAGTCCCAGCCGCGTATTGCTTCGGTATCGTTATGTGTACAAGTCCCAGCCATGTCTTGCTTCGGTATCGTTATGAGTACAAGTTCCAGCCGCGTATTGCTGCGGTCTCGTGGAGCATACAAGTCCCAGGCGCGTATAGCAGCGGTCTCGTTATGCGTACAAGTTCCAGCCGCGTATTGCTTCGGTCTCGTCGAGGGTACAAGTTCCATCTTCGTATTGCTTTGACCGCGCATACGTAGAAGCTCCTGCCGCGTACTGCTTCGGTCTCGTCCATCGCACAAGCTCCAGCTGCGTATTGCTTCGGTCTCGTTATGCGTACATGTTCCTGCCGCGTATTGCTTCGGTCTCGTCGAGCGTACAAGTTCCAGCCGCGTATTCCTTCGGTCTCGTTATGCGTACAATTCCCAGCCGCGATTGCTTCGGTCTCGTTAGGCGTACAAGTTCCAGCCGCGATTGCTTCGGTCTTGTTATGCGTACAAGTTCCAGCCGCGTATTGTTTCGGTCTCGTTATGCGTACACGTTCCAGCTGCGTATTGCTTCGGTCTCGTCGAGCGTACAAGTTCCAGCCGCTTATTCCTTCGGTCTCGTTATGCGTACAAGTTCCAGCATCGTATTGCTTCGATCTCGTCGAGCGTACAATTCCCAGCCGCTAGTGCTTCGGTCTCGATTATTGTTCAGGTTCCAGCCGCGTATTGCTTCGGTCTCGTCGAGCATACAAGTTTCAGCCATGTATTGCTTCGGTCTCGTCCAGCGTACAGGTTCCAGCCGCGTATTGCTTCGGTATCGTCGAGAGCACAAGTTCCAGCCGCGTATTGCTTCGGTCTCGTTTAGCGTATAGGTTCCACGCACGTATTGCTTCGGTCTCGTTCAGCGTACAAGTTCCAGCTGCGTATTGCTTCGGTCTCGTTATGTGTACAAGTCCAAGCAGCGATTGCTTCGGTCTTGTTATGCGTACAAGTCCCAGCCGCGTATTGCTTCGGTCTCGTCATGCGTACAGGTTCCAGTCGCGTATTGCTTCGGTCTCGTCGAACGTACAAGTCCCAGCCGCGTACTGCTTCGGTCTCGTCATGCGTACAGGTTCCAATCGCGTATTGCTTCGGTCTCGTCGAGCGTGCAAGTTCCATCCGCGTATTGCTTCGGTCTCGTCAAGCGTACAAGTCCCAGCCGCGTATTGCTTCGGTCTCGTCGAGCGTACAAGTTCCAGCCGCGGATTGCTTCGGTCACGTTATGCGTACATGTTCAAGCCGCGTATTGCTTCGGTTTCGTCGAGCGTGCAAGTTCCATCCGCGTATTGCTTCGGTCTCGTCAAGCGTACAAGTTCCAGCCGCGTATGGCTTCGGTGTCGTCGAGCGTACAATTTCCAGCCGGGTATTGCTTCGGTCTCGTTTGGCGAACTAGTTACAGCCGCGTATTGCTTCGGTCTCGTTGTGCGTGCAAGTCCCAGCCGCGTATTGCTTCGGTCTCGTCGAGAGTGCAATTTCCAGCCGCGTTTTGCTTCGGTATCGTTTTGCGTACAAGTTCCAGCCGCGTATTGCTTCGGTTTCGTCGAGCGTGCAAGTTCCATCCGCGTATTGCTTCGGTCTCGTCAAGCGTACAAGTTCCAGGCGCGTATGGCTTCGGTCTCGTTATGCGTACAAGTTCCAGCCGCGTATTGCTTCAGTCTCGTCCAGCGTACAGGTTCCAGCCGCGTATTGCTTCGGTATCGTCGAGCGCACAAGTTCCAGCCGTGTATTGCATCGGTCTCGTTTAGCGTATAGGTTCCACGCACGTATTGCTTCGGTCTCGTTTAGCGTACAAGTTCCAGCCGCGTATTGCATCGGTCACGTCGTGCGTACAAGTTCCAGTTGCGTATTGCTTTGACCGCGCATACGTAGAAGCTCCTGCCGCGTATTGCTACGGTCTCCTATGCAAACAAGTTCCAGCCGCGTATTGCTTCGGTCTCGTCTAGCGTACAAGTTCCAGCCGCGTATTGCTTCGGTCTCGTCGAGCGTGCAAGTTCCAGCCGCGTATTGCTTCGGTCTCGTCGAGCGTACAAGAGCCAGCCGCGTATTGCTTCGGTCTCGTCCAGCGTACAGGTTCCAGCCGCGTATTGCTTCGGTATCGTCGAGCGCACAAGTTCCAGCCGTGTATTGCATCGGTCTCGTTTAGCGTACAATTCCCAGCCGCGATTGCTTCGGTCTTGTTATGCGTACAAGTTCCAGCCGCGTATTTCTTCGGTCTCGTTATGCGTACATGTTCCAGCCGCGTATTGCTTCGGTCTCGTTTAGCGTACAGGTTCCAGCCGCGTATGGCTTCGGTCTCGTTATGCGTACAAGTTCCAGCCGCGTATTGCTTCGGTCTCGTCCAGCGTACAGGTTCCAGCCGCGTATTGCTTCGGTATCGTCGAGCGCACAAGTTCCAGCCGTGTATTGCATCGGTCACGTCGTGCGTACAAGTTCCAGTTGCGTATTGCTTTGACCGCGCATACGTAGAAGCTCCTGCCGCGTATTGCTACGGTCTCCTATGCAAACAAGTTCCAGCCGCGTATTGCTTCGGTCTCGTCTAGCGTACAAGTTCCAGCCGCGTATTGCTTCGGTCTCGTCGAGCGTGCAAGTTCCAGCCGCGTATTGCTTCGGTCTCGTCGAGCGTACAAGAGCCAGCCGCGTATTGCTTCGGTCTCGTCCAGCGTACAGGTTCCAGCCGCGTATTGCTTCGGTATCGTCGAGCGCACAAGTTCCAGCCGTCTATTGCATCGGTCTCGTTTAGCGTACAATTCCCAGCCGCGATTGCTTCGGTCTTGTTATGCGTACAAGTTCCAACCGCGTATTGCTTCGGTCTCGTTATGCGTACATGTTCCAGCTGCGTATTGCTGCGGTCTCGTCGAGCGTACAAGTTCCAGCCGCTTATTCCTTCGGTCACGTTATGCGTACAAGTTCCAGCATCGTATTGCTTCGATCTCGTCGAGCGTACAAGTCCCAGCCGCTAGTGCTTCGGTCTCGTTTATCGTTCAGTTTCCAGCCGCGTATTGCTTCGGTCTCGTTATGCGTACAAGTTCCAGCCGCGTATTGCTTCGGTCTCGTCCAGCGTACATGTTCCAGCCGCGTATTGCTTCGGTCTCGTCGAGCGTACAAGTTCCAGCCGCGTATTCCTTCGGTCTCGTTATGCGTACAATTCCCAGCCGCGATTGCTTCGGTCTTGTTATGCGTACAAGTTCCAGCCGCGTATTGCTTCGGTCTCGTTATGCGTACATGTTCCAGCCGCGTATTGCTGCGGTCTCGTCGAGCGTACAAGTTCCAGCCGCTTATTCCTTCGGTCTCGTTATGCGTACAAGTTCCAGCATCGTATTGCTTCGATCTCGTCGAGCGTACAAGTCCCAGCCGCTAGTGCTTCGGTCTCGTTTATCGTTCAGGTTCCAGCCGCGTATTGCTTCGGTCTCGTAGAGCGTACAAGTTCCAGCAGCGTATTGCTTCGGTCTCGTCGAGCATACAAGTTTCAGCCGCGTATTGCTTCGGTCTCGTCCATCGTACAAGCTCCAGCTGCATATTTCTTCGGTCTCGTTATGCGTACATGTTCCAGCCGCGTATTGCTTCGGTCTTGTCGAGCGTACAAGTTCCAGCCGCGGATTGCTTCGGTCTCGATATGCGTACATGTTCCAGCCGCGTATTGCTTCGGTCTCGTCGAGCGTACAATTCCCAGCCGCGATTGCTTCGGTCTTGTTATGCGTACAAGTTCCAGCCGCGTATTGCTTCGGTCTCGTTATGCGTACATGTTCCAGCTGCGTATTGCTTCGGTCTCGTCCAGCGTACAAGCTCCAGCTGCGTATTGCTTCGGTCTCGTTATGCGTACATGTTCCAGCCGCGTATTGCTGCGGTCTCGTCGAGCGTACAAGTTCCAGCAGCGTATTGCTTCGATCTCGTCGGGCGTACAAGTCCCAGCCGCTAGTGCTTCGGTCTCGTTTATCGTTCAGGTTCCAGCCGCGTATTGCTTCGGCCTCGTCTAGCGTACAAGTTCCTGCCGCGTATTGCTTCGGTCTCGTCGAGCGTACAAGTTCCAGCTGCGTATTGCTTTGACCGCGTATACGTAGAAGCTCCTGCCGCGTATTGCTTCGGTCTCGTCGAGCGTACAAGTTTCAGCCGCGTATAGCTTCGGTCTCGTCGATCGTACAAGCTCCAGCTGCGTATTGCTTCGGTCTCGTCGAGCGTACAAGTTCCAGCAGCGTATTGCTTCGATCTCGTCGAGCGCACAAGTCCCAGCCGCTAGTGCTTCGGTCTCGTTATGCGTACATGTTCCAGCCGCGTATTGCTTCGGTCTCGTCTAGCGTACAAGTTCCAGCCGCGTATTGCTTCGGTCTCGTCGAGCGTACAAGTTCCAGCTGCGTATTGCTTTGACCGCGCATACGTAGAAGCTCTTGCCGCGTATTGCATCGGTCTCCTATGCAAACAAGTTACAGCCGCGTATTGCTTCGGTCTCGTTGTGCGTGCAAGTCCCAGCCGCGTATTGCTTCGGTCTCGTCGAGAGTGCAGTTTCCAGCCGCGTTTTGCTTCGGTATCGTTTTGCGTACAAGTTCCAGCCGCGTATTGCTTCGGTTTCGTCGAGCGTGCAAGTTCCATCCGCGTATTGCTTCGGTCTCGTCAAGCGTACAAGTTCCAGCCGCGTATTGCTTCGGTCTCGTCGAGCGTACAAGTTTCAGCCGCGTATAGCTTCGGTCTCGTCGATCGTACAAGCTCCAGCTGCGTATTGCTTCGGTCTCGTCGAGCGTACAAGTTCCAGCAGCGTATTGCTTCGATCTCGTCGAGCGCACAAGTCCCAGCCGCTAGTGCTTCGGTCTCGTTATGCGTACATGTTCCAGCCGCGTATTGCTTCGGTCTCGTCTAGCGTACAAGTTCCAGCCGCGTATTGCTTCGGTCTCGTCGAGCGTACAAGTTCCAGCTGCGTATTGCTTTGACCGCGCATACGTAGAAGCTCTTGCCGCGTATTGCTTCGGTCTCCTATGCAAACAAGTTCCAGCGGCGTATTGCTTCGGTCTCGTCGAGCGTACAACTTCCAGCCGCGTATTGCTTCGGTATCGTTACGAGTACAAGTTCCAGCCGGGTATTGCTTCGGTCTCGTCGAGCGTGCAAGTTCCATCCGCGTATTGCTTCGGTCTCGTCAAGCGTACAAGTTCCAGCCGCGTATGGCTTCGGTGTCGTCGAGCGTACAATTTCCAGCCGGGTATTGCTTCGGTCTCGTTTGGCGAACAAGTTACAGCCGCGTATTGCTTCGGTCTCGTTGTGCGTGCAAGTCCCAGCCGCGTATTGCTTCGGTCTCGTCGAGAGTGCAGTTTCCAGCCGCGTATTGCTTCGGTTTCGTCGAGCGTGCAAGTTCCATCCGCGTATTGCTTCGGTCTCGTCAAACGTACAAGTTCCAGCCGCGTATTGCTTCGGTCTCGTCGAGAGTGCAAGTTCCAGCCGCGTATTGCTTCGGTCTCGTCGAGCGTACAAGTTCCAGCCGCGTATTGCTGCGTTCGCGTTTGGCGTACAAGTTCTAGCAGCGTATCGCTTCGGTCTCGTTGAGCGTACAAGTTTCAGCTGCGTATTGCTTTGGTCTCGTTATGCGTACAAGTCCCAGCCGCGTATTGCTTCGGTATCGTTATGTGTACAAGTCCCAGCCGTGTCTTGCTTCGGTATCGTTATGAGTACAAGTTCCAGCCGCGTATTGCTGCGGTCTCGTGGAGCATACAAGTCCCAGGAGCGTGTAGCAGCGGTCTCGTTATGCGTACAAGTTCCAGCCGCGTATTGCTTCGGTCTCGTCGAGCGTACAAGTCACATCCGCGTATTGCTTCGGTCTCGTTATGCGTACAAGTCCCAGCCGCGTATTGCTTCGGTATCGTTATGCGTACAACTCCCAGCCGTGTATGCTTCGGTCTCGTTATGCGTACAAGTTCCATGCGCGTATTGCTTCGGTCTCGTTATGCGTACATGTTCCAGCTGCGTATTGCTTCGGTCTCGTCCATCGTACAAGCTCCAGCTGCGTATTGCTTCGGTCTCGTTATGCGTACATGTTCCAGCCGCGTATTGCTTCGGTTTCGTCGAGCGTGCAAGTTCCAGCCGCGTATTTCTTCGGTCTCGTTATGCGTACATGTTCCAGCCGCGTATTGCTTCGGTCTCGTTTAGCGTACAGGTTCCAGCCGCGTATGGCTTCGGTCTCGTTATGCGTACAAGTTCCAGCCGCGTATTGCTTCGGTCTCGCCCAGCGTACAGGTTCCGGCCGCGTATTGCTTCGGTATCGTCGAGCGCACAAGTTCCAGCCGTGTATTGCATCGGTCTCGTTTAGCGTACAATTCCCAGCCGCGATTGCTTCGGTCTTGTTATGCGTACAAGTTCCAGCCGCGTATTGCTTCGGTCTCGTTATGCGTACATGTTCCAGCTGCGTATTGCTGCGGTCTCGTCGAGCGTACAAGTTCCAGCCGCTTATTCCTTCGGTCTCGTTATGCGTACAAGTTCCAGCATCGTATTCCTTCGATCTCGTCGAGCGTACAAGTTCCAGCTGCGTGTTGCTTTGGTCTCGTTATGCGTACAAGTCCCAGCCGCGTATTGCTTCGGTATCGTTATTTGTACAAGTCCCAGCCGTGTCTTGCTTCGGTATCGTTATGAGTACAAGTTCCAGCCGCGTATTGCTGCGGTCCCCTGGAGCATACAAGTCCCAGGCGCGTATAGCAGCGGTCTCGTTATGCGTATAAGTTCCAGCCGCGTATTGCTTCGGCCTTGTCGAGCGTACAAGTCACATCCGCGTATTGCTTCGGTCTCGTTATGCGTACAAGTCCCAGCCGTGTATTGCTTCGGTATCGTTATGCGTACAACTCCCAGCCGTGTATGCTTCGGTCTCGTTATGCGTACAAGTTCCATGCGCGTATTGCTTCGGTCTCGTTATGCGTACATGTTCCAGCTGCGTATTGCTTCGGTCTCGTCCATCGTACAAGCTCCAGCTGCGTATTGCTTCGGTCTCGTTATGCGTACATGTTCCAGCCGCGTATTGCTTCGGTTTCGTCGAGCGTGCAAGTTCCAGCCGCGTATTTCTTCGGTCTCGTTATGCGTACATGTTCCAGCCGCGTATTGCTTCGGTCTCGTTTAGCGTACAGGTTCCAGCCGCGTATGGCTTCGGTCTCGTTATGCGTACAAGTTCCAGCCGCGTATTGCTTCGGTCTCGCCCAGCGTACAGGTTCCGGCCGCGTATTGCTTCGGTATCGTCGAGCGCACAAGTTCCAGCCGTGTATTGCATCGGTCTCGTTTAGCGTACAATTCCCAGCCGCGATTGCTTCGGTCTTGTTATGCGTACAAGTTCCAGCCGCGTATTGCTTCGGTCTCGTTATGCGTACATGTTCCAGCTGCGTATTGCTGCGGTCTCGTCGAGCGTACAAGTTCCAGCCGCTTATTCCTTCGGTCTCGTTATGCGTACAAGTTCCAGCATCGTATTGCTTCGATCTCGTCGAGCGTACAAGTCCCAGCCGCTAGTGCTTCGGTCTCGTTTATCGTTCAGGTTCCAGCCGCGTATTGCTTCGGTCTCGTTATGCGTACAAGTTCCAGCCGCGTATTCCTTCGGTCTCGTTATGCGTACAATTCCCAGCCGCGATTGCTTCGGTCTTGTTATGCGTACAAGTCCCAGCCGCGTATTGCTTCGGTCTCGTCGAGAGTGCAAGTTCCAGCCGCGTTTTGCTTCGGTATCGTTTTGCGTACAAGTTCCAGCCGCGTATTGCTTCGGTCTCGTCGAGCGTACAAGTTCCAGCCGCGTATTACTGCGTTCGCGTTTGGCGTACAAGTTCCAGCCGCGCATCGCTTCTGTCTCGTCGAGCGTACAAGTTCCAGCCGCGTATTCCTTCGGTCTCGTTATGTGTACAATTCCCAGCCGCGATTGCTTCGGTCTTGTTATGCGTACAAGTCCCAGCCGCGTATTGCTTCGGTCTCGTCGAGAGTGCAAGTTCCAGCCGCGTTTTGCTTCGGTATCGTTATGAGTACAAGTTCCAGCCGCGTATTGCTGCGGTCTCCTGGAGCATACAAGTCCCAGGCGCGTATAGCAGCGGTCTCGTTATGCGTATAAGTTCCAGCCGCGTATTGCTTCGGTCTTGTCGAGCGTACAAGTCACATCCGCGTATTGCTTCGGTCTCGTTATGCGTACAAGTCCCAGCCGTGTATTGCTTCGGTATCGTTATGCGTACAACTCCCAGCCGTGTATGCTTCGGTCTCGTTATGCGTACAAGTTCCAGCCGCGTATTGCTTCGGTCTCGTTATGCGTACATGTTCCAGCTGCGTATTGCTTCGGTCTCGTCCATCGTACAAGCTCCAGCTGCGTATTGCTTCGGTCTCGTTATGCGTACATGTTCCAGCCGCGTATTGCTTCGGTTTCGTCGAGCGTGCAAGTTCCATCCGCGTGTTGCTTCGGTCTCGTCAAGCGTACAAGTTCCAGCCGCGTATGGCTTCGGTGTCGTCGGGCGTACAATTTCCAGCCGGGTATTGCTTTGGTCTCGTCTAGCGTACAAGTTCCAGCCGCGTATTGCTTCGGTCTCATCGAGCGTACAAGTTCCAGCTGCGTATTGCTTTGACCGCGCATACGTATAAGTTCCTGCCGCGTATTGCTTCGGTCTCGTCGAGCGTACAAGTTCCAGCAGCGTATTGCTTCGGTCTCGTCGAGCATACAAGTTTCAGCCATGTATTGCTTCGGTCTCGTCCAGCGTACAGGTTCCAGCCGCGTATTGCTTCGGTATCGTCGAGAGCACAAGTTCCAGCCGCGTATTGCTTCGGTCTCGTTTAGCGTATAGGTTCCACGCACGTATTGCTTCGGTCTCGTTCAGCGTACAAGTTCCAGCTGCGTATTGCTTCGGTCTCGTCGAGCGTACAAGTTCCAGCTGCGTATTCCTTCGGTCTCGTCGAGCGTACAAGAGCCAGCAGCGCGTTGCTTCATTCTCGTCGAGCGTACAAGTCCCTGCCGCGTATTGCTTCGGTATCGTTACGAGTACAAGTTCCAGCCGGGTATTGCTTCGGTCTCGTCGAGCGTGCAAGTTCCATCCCCGTGTTGCTTCGGTCTCGTCAAGCGTACAAGTTCCAGCCGCGTATGGCTTCGGTGTCTTCGGGCGAACAATTTCCAGCCGGGTATTGCTTCGGTCTCGTTTGGCGAACAAGTTCCAGCCGCGTATTGCTTCGGTCTCGTCGAGCGTACAAGTTCCAGCCGCGTATTACTGCGTTCGCGTTTGGCGTACAAGTTCCAGCCGCGCATCGCTTCTGTCTCGTCGAGCGTACAAGCTCCAGCTGCGTATTGCTTTGGTCTCGTTATGCGTACAAGTTCCAGCCGCGTATTGCTTCGGTATCGTTATGTGTACAAGTCCCAGCCGCGGATTGCTTCGGTCTCGTTATGCGAACATGTTCCAGCCGCGTATTGCTTCGGTCTCGTCGAGGGGACAAGTTCCAGCTGCGTATTGCTTTGACCGCGCATACGTTGAAGCTCCTGCCGCGTATTGCTTCGGTCTCGTGGAGCGTACAAGTTTGAGCCGCGTATTGCTTCGGTATCGTCGAGCGCACCCGTTCCAGCCGCGTATTGCTTCGGTCTCGTCACGCGTACAAGTTCCAGCCGCGTATTCCTTCGGTCTCGTT
The DNA here is from genome assembly GCA_943735885.1 of Stelis phaeoptera. Lineage (NCBI taxonomy): Eukaryota > Metazoa > Arthropoda > Insecta > Hymenoptera > Megachilidae > Stelis > Stelis phaeoptera. The sequence goes on along the minus strand of OX030934.1, from coordinate 7,792,423 downwards.
ATGCGTACAAGTCCCAGCCGCGTATTGCTTCGGTCTCGTTATGCGTACAAGTCCCAGCCGCTAGTGCTTCGGTCTCGTTATGCGTACATGTTCCAGCTGCGTATTTCTTCGGTCTCGTCGAGCGTGCAAGTTCCAGCCGCTTATTCCTTCGGTCTCGTTATGCGTACAAGTTCCAGCCGCGTATATCTTATGTCTCGTTTGGCGAACAAGTTACAGCCGCGTATTGCTTCGGTCTCGTTGTGCGCAAAGGTTCCACGCACGTATTGCTTCGGTCTCGTTTAGCGTACAAGTTCCTGCCGCGTATTGCTTCGGTCTCGTTATGCGTACAAGTTCCAGCCGCGTATTGCTTCGGTCTCGTTGTTCGTACAAGTCCCAGCCGCGTATAGCTTCGGTCACGTTATGCGTACATGTTCAAGCCGCTTATTGCTTCGGTCTCGTCGAGGGTACAAGTTCCATCTTCCTATTGCTTTGACCGCGCATACGTAGAAGCTCCTGCCGCGTATCGCTTCGGTCTCCTATGCGTACAAGTACCAGCAGCGTATTGCTTCGGTCTCGTCGAGCATACAAGTTTCAGCCATGTATTGCTTCGGTCTCGTCCAGCGTACAGGTTCCAGCCGCGTATTGCTTCGGTATCGTCGAGAGCACAAGTTCCAGCCGCGTATTGCTTCGGTCTCGTTTAGCGTATAGGTTCCACGCACGTATTGCTTCGGTCTCGTTCAGCGTACAAGTTCCAGCTGCGTATTGCTTCGGTCTCGTTATGTGTACAAGTCCAAGCAGCGATTGCTTCGGTCTTGTTATGCGTAAAAGTCCCAGCCGCGTATTGCTTCGGTATCGTGATGCGTACAAGTCCCAGCCGCGTGTTGCTTCGGTCTCATTATGCGTACAAGTTTCAGGCGCGTGTTGCTTCGGTTTAGTTAGGCGTACAAGTTCCAGCCGCGTAATGCTTCGGTCTCGTTATGCGTACAAGTCCCAGCCGCGTATTGTTTCAGTATCGTTATGCGTACAAGTACCAGCCGCGTGTTGCTTCGGTCTCGTGGAGCATACAAGTTCCAGACGCGTATTGCTTCGGTCTCGTTACGCGTGCAAGTCCCAGCTGCGTGTTGCTTCGGTCTCGTTATGCGTACAAGTCCCAGCCGCGTATTGCTTCGGTCTCGTCAAGCGTACAAGTTCCAGCCACGTAATGCTTCGGTCTCGTTATGCGTACCAGTTCTAGCCGCGTATTGCTTCGGTCTCGTCAAGCGAACAAGTTCCAGCCGCGTAATGCTTCGGTCTCGTTATGCATACAAGTCCTAGCCGCGTATTGCTTCTGTCTCGTTATGCGTACAAGTTCTAGCCGCGTGTTTCTTCGGTGTCGTTATGCGTACAAGTTCCAGCCGCGTGTTTCTTCGGTGTCGTTATGCGTACAAGTCTCAGCCGTGTGTTGCTTCGGTCTCGTTATGCGTACAAGTCCCAGCCGCGTATTGCTTCGGTATCGTTATGCGTACACGTTCCAGCTGCGTATTGCTTCGGTCTCGTCGAGCGTACAAGTTCCAGCCGCTTATTCCTTCGGTCTCGTTATGCGTACAAGTTCCATCCACGTGTCGCTTCGGTCTCGTGGAGCGTACAAGTTCCAGCCGCGTATTGCTTCGGTCTCGTCGAGCGAACAAGTCCCAGCCGCATAGTCCTTCGGTCGCTTCCAGCGTACAAGTCCCAGGCGCGTATTGCTTCGGTCTCGTTATGCGTACATGTTCCAGCCGCGTATTGCTTCGGTCTCGTTATGCGTACATGTTCCAGCCGCGTATTGCTTCGGTCTCGTCGAGGGTACAAGTTCCAGCCGCGTATTCCTTCGGTCTCGTTATGCGTACAATTCCCAGCCGCGATTGCTTCGGTCTTGTTATGCGTACAAGTTCCAGCCGCGTATTGCTTCGGTCTCGTTATGCGTACACGTTCCAGCTGCGTATTGCTTCGGTCTCGTCGAGCGTACAAGTTCCAGCTGCTTATTCCTTCGGTCTCGTTATGCGTACAAGTTCCAGCATCGTATTGCTTCGATCTCGTCGAGCGTACAAGTCCCAGCCGCTAGTGCTTCGGTCTCGTTTATTGTTCAGGTTCCAGCCGCGTATTGCTTCGGTCTCGTCTAGCGTACAAGTTCCAGCAGCGTATTGCTTCGGTCTCATCGAGCATACAAGTCCCAGCCGCTAGTGCTTCGGTCTCGTTATGCGTACATGTTCCAGCCGCGTATTGCTTCGGTCTCGTTATGCGTACATGTTCCAGCCGCGTATTGCTTCGGTCTCGTCGAGCGTACAAGTTCCAGCCGCGTATTCCTTCGGTCTCGTTATGCGTACAATTCCCAGCCGCGATTGCTACGGTCTTGTTGTGCGTACAAGTTCCAGCCGCGTATTGCTTCGGTCTCGTTATGCGTACATGTTCCAGCTGCGTATTGCTTCGGTCTCGTCCAGTGTACAAGCTCCAGCTGCGTGTTGCTTCGGTCTCGTTATGCGTACATGTTCCAACCGCGTACTGCTGCGGTCTCGTCGAGCGTACAAGTTCCAGCCGCGGATTGCTTCGGTCTCGTTATGCGAACATGTTCCAGCCGCGTATTGCTTCGGTCTCATCGAGCGTACAATTTCCAGCCGCGTATTCCTTCGGTCTCGTTATGCGTACAAGTTCCAGCCGCGTATTGCTTCGGTCTCGTTGTTCGTACAAGTCCCAGCCGCTAGTGCTTCGGTCTCGTTATGCGTACATGTTCCAGCCGCGTATTGCTTCGGTATCGTTATGAGTACAAGTTCCAGCCGCGTATAGTTTCGGTCTCGTCGAGCGTACAAGTTCCAGCCGCGTATTACTGCGTTCGCGTTTGGCGTACAAGTTCCAGCTGCGTTTTGCTTCGGTCTCGTCGAGCGCACAAGTCCCAGCCGCTAGTGCTTCGGTCTCGTTATGCGTACATGTTCCAGCCGCGTATTGCTTCGGCCTCGTCGAGCGTACAAGTTCCAGCCAGGTATTGCTTCGGTCTCGTCGAGGGTTCAAGTACCATCTTCGTATTGCTTTGACCGCGCATACGTAGAAGCTCCTGCCGCGTATTGCTTCGGTCTCGTCCATCGTACAAGCTCCAGCTGCGTATTGCTTCGGTCTCGTCGAGCGTACAATTCCCAGCCGCGATTGCTTCGGTCTCGTTATGCGTACAAGTTCCAGCCGCGTATTGCTTCGGTCTCGTCCAGCGTACACGTTCCAGCCGCGTATTGCTTCGGTCTTGTTATGCGTACAAGTTCCAGCATCGTATTGCTTCGATCTCGTCGAGCGTACAAGTCCCAGCCGCTAGTGCTTCGGTCTCGTTTATCGTTCAGGTTCCAGCCGCGTATTGCTTCGGTCTCGTCTAGCGTACAAGTTCCAGCCGCGTATTGCTTCGGTCTCATCGAGCGTACAAGTTCCAGCTGCGTATTGCTTTGACCGCGCATACGTAGAAGTTCCTGCCGCGTATTGCTTCGGTCTCGTCGAGCGTACAAGTTCCAGCAGCGTATTGCTTCGGTCTCGTCGAGCATACAAGTTTCAGCCGCGTATTGCTTCGGTCTCGTTATGCGTACATGTTCCAGCCGCGTATTGCTGCGGTCTCGTCGAGCGTACAAGTTCCAGCAGCGTATTGCTTCGATCTCGTCGGGCGGACAAGTCCCAGCCGCTAGTGCTTCGGTCTCGTTTATCGTTCAGGTTCCAGCCGCGTATTGCTTCGGCCTCGTCTAGCGTACAAGTTCCTGCCGCGTATTGCTTCGGTCTCGTCGAGCGTACAAGTTCCAGCTGCGTATTGCTTTGACCGCGTATACGTAGAACCTCCTGCCGCGTATTGCTTCGGTCTCGTCGAGCGTACAAGTTTCAGCCGCGTATAGCTTCGGTCTCGTCGATCGTACAAGCTCCAGCTGCGTATTGCTTCGGTCTCGTCGAGCGTACAAGTTCCAGCAGCGTATTGCTTCGATCTCGTCGAGCGCACAAGTCCCAGCCGCTAGTGCTTCGGTCTCGTTATGCGTACATGTTCCAGCCGCGTATTGCTTCGGTCTCGTCTAGCGTACAAGTTCCAGCCGCGTATTGCTTCGGTCTCGTCGAGCGTACAAGTTCCAGCTGCGTATTGCTTTGACCGCGCATACGTAGAAGCTCTTGCCGCGTATTGCTTCGGTCTCCTATGCAAACAAGTTCCAGCGGCGTATTGCTTCGGTCTCGTCGAGCGTACAACTTCCAGCCGCGTATTGCTTCGGTATCGTTACGAGTACAAGTTCCAGCCGGGTATTGCTTCGGTCTCGTCGAGCGTGCAAGTTCCATCCGCGTATTGCTTCGGTCTCGTTAAGCGTACAAGTTCCAGCCGCGTATGGCTTCGGTGTCGTCGAGCGTACAATTTCCAGCCGGGTATTGCTTCGGTCTCGTTTGGCGAACAAGTTACAGCCGCGTATTGCTTCGGTCTCGTTGTGCGTGCAAGTCCCAGCCGCGTATTGCTTCGGTCTCGTCGAGAGTGCAGTTTCCAGCCGCGTTTTGCTTCGGTATCGTTTTGCGTACAAGTTCCATCCGCGTGTTGCTTCGGTCTCGTCAAGCGTACAATTTCCAGCCGGGTATTGCTTCGGTCTCGTTATGCGTACAAGTCCCAGCCGCGTATTCCTTCGGTCTCGTCGAGCGTACAATATCCAGCAGCGTATTGCTTCGGTCTCGTTATGCGTACAAGTCCCAGCCGCGTATTGCTTCGGTATCGTTATGCGTACAAGTCCCAGCCGGGTGTTGCTTCGGTCTCGTCGAGCGTACAAGTCCCAGCCGCGTATTGCTTCGGTCCCGTCGAGCGTACAAGTCCCAGCCGCGTATTGCTTCGGTCCCGTCGAGCGTACAAGTCCCAGCCGGGTAATGTTTCGGTCTCGTTATGCGTGCAAGTTCCAGCCGCGTGTTGCTTCGGTCTCGTTAAGCGTGCAAGTTCCAGCCGCGTATTGCTTCGGTCCCGTCGAACGTACAAGCTCCAGCCGGGTATTGCTTCGGTCTCGTTTTGCGTACAGGTTCCAGCCGCGTATTCCTTCGGTCTCGTTATGCGTACAATTCCCAGTCGCGATTGCTTCGGTCTTGTTATGCATACAAGTTCCAGCCGCGTATTGCTTCGGTCTCCTATGCGTACAAGTTCCAGCAGCGTATTGCTTGGTCTCGTTTTGCGTACAAGTTTCAGCCGCGTATTGCTTCGGTCTCGTCGAGCGTACAAGTTCCAGCCGCGTATTGCTTCGGTCTCGTCGAGCGTACAAGTTCCAGCAGCGTATTGCTTCGGTCTCGTTATGCGTAAAAGTCTCAGCCGCGTATTGCTTTGGTTTCGTTATGCGTACAAGTTCCAGCCGCGTATTGCTTCGGTCTCGTCGAGCGCACAAGTTTCAGCCGCGTATTGCTTCGGTCTCGTCGAGCGTACAAGTTCCAGCAGCGTATTGCTTCGGTCTCGTCGAGCGTACAAGTTCCAGCCGCGTATTGCTTCGGTCTCGTCGAGCGTACAAGTTCCAGCTGCGTATTGCTTTGACCGCGCATACGTAGAAGCTCCCGCCGCGTATTGCTTCGGTCTCATACGCAAACAAGTTCGAGCAGCGTATTGCTTCGGTCTCGTCGAGCATACATGTTTCAGCCGCGTATTGCTTCGGTCTTGTCGAGCGTACAAGTCCCAGCCGGGTAATGTTTCGGTCTCGTCTAGCGTACAAGTTCTAGCCGCGTATTGCTTCGGTCTCGACTAGCGTACAAGTTACAGCCGCGTATTGCTTCGGTCTCGTCGAGCGTACAATTTCCAGCTGCGTATTGCTTTGACCGCACACACGTAGAAGTTAATGCCGCGTATTGCTGCGGTCTTGTCGAGCGAACAAGTTTCAGCCGCGTATTGCTTCGGTCTCGTCGAGCGTACAAGTTTCAGCACCGTATTGCTTCGGACTCGTCGAGCATACAAGTTTCAGCCGCGGATTGAATCGGTCTCGTTATGCGTACATGTTCCAGCCGCGTATTGCTTCGGTCTCGTCTAGCGTACAAGTTACAGCCGCGTATTGCTTCGGTCTCGTCGAGCGTACAATTTCCAGCTGCGTATTGCTTTGACCGCGCACACGTAGAAGTTCCTGCCGCGTATTGCTTCGGTCTCGTCGAGCGTACAAGTTTCAGCCGCGTATTGCCTCGGTCTCGTAGAGCGTACAAGTTCCAGCCGCGTAATGCTTCGGTCTCGTTATGCGTACAAGTCCCAGCCGCGTATTCCTTCGGTCTCGTCGAGCGTACAATCTCCAGCAGCGTATTGCTTCGGTCTCATTATGCGTACAAGTCTCAGCCGCGTATTGCTTCGGTCTCGTCGAGCATACAAGTTTCAGCCGCGTATTGTTTCGGTCTCGTTTAGCGTACAGGTTCCAGCCGCGTATTGCTTCGGTCTCGTCGGGCGTACACGTTCCAGCCGCGTATTGCTTTGGTCTCGTAATGCGTACAAGTCCCAGCAGCGATTGCTTCGGTCTTGTTATGCGTACAAGTTCCAGCCGGGTATTGCTTCGGTCTCGTCGAGGATACAAGTTCCATCTTCTTATTGCTTTGACGGCGCATACGTAGAAGCTCCAGCCGCGTATGGCTTCGGTCTCGTTATGAGTACATGTTCCAGCGGCGTATTGCTTCGGTCTCGTCGAGCGTACAACTTCCAGCCGCGTATTGCTTCGGTATCGTTACGAGTACAAGTTCCAGCCGGGTATTGCTTCGGTCTCGTCGAGCGTGCAAGTTCCATCCGCGTGTTGCTTCGGTCTCGTCAAGCGTACAATTTCCAGCCGGGTATTGCTTCGGTCTCGTTTGGCGAACAAGTTACAGCCGCGTATTGCTTCGGTCTCGTTGTGCGTGCAAGTCCCAGCCGCGTATTGCTTCGGTCTCGTCGAGAGTGCAGTTTCCAGCCGCGTTTTGCTTCGGTATCGTTTTGCGTACAAGTTCCAGCCGCGTATTGCTTCGGTTTCGTCGAGCGTGCAAGTTCCATCCGCGTATTGCTTCGGTCTCGTCAAGCGTACAAGTTCCAGCCGCGTATGGCTTCGGTGTCGTCGAGCGTACAAGTTCCAGCCGCGTACTGCTTCGGTCTCGTTATGCGTACAAGTCGCAGCCGTGTATTGCTTCGGCCTCGTCGAGCGTACAATTTCCAGCCGGGTATTGCTTTGGTCTCGTTTGGCGAACAAGTTACAGCCGCGTATTGCTTCGGTCTCGTCGAGAGTGCAAGTTCCAGCCGCGTATTGCTTCGGTCTCGTTATGCGTACAAGTCCCAGCCGTGTATTGCTTCGGTCTCGTCGAGCGTACAAGTTCCAGCTGCGTATTGCTTTGACCGCGTATACGTAGAAGCTCCTGCCGCGTATTGCTTCGGTCTCGTCGAGCGTACAAGTTTCAGCCGCGTATAGCTTCGGTCTCGTCGATCGTACAAGCTCCAGCTGCGTATTGCTTCGGTCTCGTCGAGCGTACAAGTTCCAGCCGCGTATTGCTTCGGTCTCGTCGAGCGTACAAGTTCCAGCAGCGTATTGCTTCGGTCTCGTTATGCGTAAAAGTCTCAGCCGCGTATTGCTTTGGTTTCGTTATGCGTACAAGTTCCAGCCGCGTATTGCTTCGGTCTCGTCGAGCGCACAAGTTTCAGCCGCGTATTGCTTCGGTCTCGTCGAGCGTACAAGTTCCAGCAGCGTATTGCTTCGGTCTCGTCGAGCGTACAAGTTCCAGCTGCGTATTGCTTCGGTCTCGTCGAGCGTACAAGTTCCAGCCGCGTATTGCTTCGGTATCGTTATGCGTACAAGTCCCAGCCGGGTGTTGCTTCGGTCTCGTCGAGCGTACAAGTCCCAGCCGCGTATTGCTTCGGTCTCGTCGAGCGTACAAGTCCCAGCCGGGTAATGTTTCGGTCTCGTTATGCGTGCAAGTTCCAGCCGCGTGTTGCTTCGGTCTCGTTAAGCGTGCAAGTTCCAGCTGCGTATTGCTTCGGTCTCGTCGAACGTACAAGTCCCAGCCGCGAGGGCTTCGGTCTCGTCTAGCGTACAAGTTCCAGCCGCGTATTGCTTCGGTCTCGTCGAGCGTACAAGTTCCAGCTGCGTATTGCTTTGACCGCGCATACGTAGAAGCTCCCGCCGCGTATTGCTTCGGTCTCATACGCAAACAAGTTCGAGCAGCGTATTGCTTCGGTCTCGTCGAGCATACATGTTTCAGCCGCGTATTGCTTCGGTCTTGTCGAGCGTACAAGTCCCAGCCGGGTAATGTTTCGGTCTCGTCTAGCGTACAAGTTCTAGCCGCGTATTGCTTCGGTCTCGACTAGCGTACAAGTTACAGCCGCGTATTGCTTCGGTCTCGTCGAGCGTACAATTTCCAGCTGCGTATTGCTTTGACCGCACACACGTAGAAGTTAATGCCGCGTATTGCTGCGGTCTTGTCGAGCGAACAAGTTTCAGCCGCGTATTGCTTCGGTCTCGTCGAGCGTACAAGTTTCAGCACCGTATTGCTTCGGACTCGTCGAGCATACAAGTTTCAGCCGCGGATTGAATCGGTCTCGTTATGCGTACATGTTCCAGCCACGTATTGCTTCGGTCTCGTCTAGCGTACAAGTTACAGCCGCGTATTGCTTCGGTCTCGTCGAGCGTACAATTTCCAGCTGCGTATTGCTTTGACCGCGCACACGTAGAAGTTCCTGCCGCGTATTGCTTCGGTCTCGTCGAGCGTACAAGTTTCAGCCGCGTATTGCCTCGGTCTCGTAGAGCGTACAAGTTCCAGCCGCGTAATGCTTCGGTCTCGTTATGCGTACAAGTCCCAGCCGCGTATTCCTTCGGTCTCGTCGAGCGTACAATCTCCAGCAGCGTATTGCTTCGGTCTCATTATGCGTACAAGTCTCAGCCGCGTATTGCTTCGGTCTCGTCGAGCATACAAGTTTCAGCCGCGTATTGCTTCGGTCTCGTTTAGCGTACAGGTTCCAGCCGCGTATTGCTTCGGTCTCGTCGGGCGTACACGTTCCAGCCGCGTATTGCTTTGGTCTCGTAATGCGTACAAGTCCCAGCAGCGATTGCTTCGGTCTTGTTATGCGTACAAGTTCCAGCCGGGTATTGCTTCGGTCTCGTCGAGGATACAAGTTCCATCTTCTTATTGCTTTGACGGCGCATACGTAGAAGCTCCAGCCGCGTATGGCTTCGGTCTCGTTATGAGTACATGTTCCAGCGGCGTATTGCTTCGGTCTCGTCGAGCGTACAACTTCCAGCCGCGTATTGCTTCGGTATCGTTACGAGTACAAGTTCCAGCCGGGTATTGCTTCGGTCTCGTCGAGCGTGCAAGTTCCATCCGCGTGTTGCTTCGGTCTCGTCAAGCGTACAATTTCCAGCCGGGTATTGCTTCGGTCTCGTTTGGCGAACAAGTTACAGCCGCGTATTGCTTCGGTCTCGTTGTGCGTGCAAGTCCCAGCCGCGTATTGCTTCGGTCTCGTCGAGAGTGCAGTTTCCAGCCGCGTTTTGCTTCGGTATCGTTTTGCGTACAAGTTCCAGCCGCGTATTGCTTCGGTTTCGTCGAGCGTGCAAGTTCCATCCGCGTATTGCTTCGGTCTCGTCAAGCGTACAAGTTCCAGCCGCGTATGGCTTCGGTGTCGTCGAGCGTACAAGTTCCAGCCGCGTACTGCTTCGGTCTCGTTATGCGTACAAGTCGCAGCCGTGTATTGCTTCGGCCTCGTCGAGCGTACAATTTCCAGCCGGGTATTGCTTTGGTCTCGTTTGGCGAACAAGTTACAGCCGCGTATTGCTTCGGTCTCGTCGAGAGTGCAAGTTCCAGCCGCGTATTGCTTCGGTCTCGTTATGCGTACAAGTCCCAGCCGTGTATTGCTTCGGTCTCGTCGAGCGTACAAGTTCCAGCTGCGTATTGCTTTGACCGCGTATACGTAGAAGCTCCTGCCGCGTATTGCTTCGGTCTCGTCGAGCGTACAAGTTTCAGCCGCGTATAGCTTCGGTCTCGTCGATCGTACAAGCTCCAGCTGCGTATTGCTTCGGTCTCGTCGAGCGTACAAGTTCCAGCAGCGTATTGCTTCGATCTCGTCGAGCGCACAAGTCCCAGCCGCTAGTGCTTCGGTCTCGTTATGCGTACATGTTCCAGCCGCGTATTGCTTCGGTCTCGTCTAGCGTACAAGTTCCAGCCGTGTATTGCTTCGGTCTCGTCGAGCGTACAAGTTCCAGCTGCGTATTGCTTTGACCGCGCATACGTAGAAGCTCTTGCCGCGTATTGCTTCGGTCTCCTATGCAAACAAGTTCCAGCGGCGTATTGCTTCGGTCTCGTCGAGCGTACAACTTCCAGCCGCGTATTGCTTCGGTCTCGTTGTGCGTGCAAGTCCCAGCCGCGTATTGCTTCGGTCTCGTCGAGAGTGCAGTTTCCAGCCGCGTTTTGCTTCGGTATCGTTTTGCGTACAAGTTCCAGCCGCGTATTGCTTCGGTTTCGTCGAGCGTGCAAGTTCCATCCGCGTATTGCTTCGGTCTCGTCAAGCGTACAAGTTCCAGCCGCGTATGGCTTCGGTGTCGTCGAGCGTACAAGTTCCAGCCGCGTACTGCTTCGGTCTCGTTATGCGTACAAGTCGCAGCCGTGTATTGCTTCGGTCTCGTCGAGCATACAATTTCCTGCCGGATATTGCTTTGGTCTCGTTTGGCGAACAAGTTACAGCCGCGTATTGCTTCGGTCTCGTCGAGAGTGCAAGTTCCAGCCGCGTATTGCTTCGGTCTCGTTATGCGTACAAGTCCCAGCCGTGTATTGCTTCGGTCTCGTCGAGCGTACAATTTCCAGCCGGGTATTGCTTTGGTCTCGTTTGGCGAGCAAGTTACAGCCGCGTATTGCTTCGGTCTCGTCGAGAGTGCAAGTTTCAGCCGCGTATTGCTTCGGTCTCGTCGAGCGTACAAGTTCCAGCCGCTTATTCCTTCGGTCTCGTTATGCGTACAAGTTCCAGCATCGTATTGCTTCGATCTCGTCGAGCGTACAAGTCCCAGCCGGTAGTGCTTCGGTCTCGTTTATCGTTCAGGTTCCAGCCGCGTATTGCTTCGGTCTCGTCGAGCGTACAAGTTCCAGCCGCGGATTGCTTCGGTCTCGTTATGCGAACATGTTCGAGCCGCGTATTGCTTCGGTCTCGTCGAGCGTACAATTTCCAGCCGCGTATTCCTTCGGTCTCGTTATGCGTACAAGTTCCAGCCGCGTATTGCTTCGGTCTCGTTGTTCGTACAAGTCCCAGCCGCGTATATCTTCGGTCACGTCATGCGTACATGTTCAAGCCGCTTATTGCTTCGGTCTCGTCGAGGGTACAAGTTCCATCTTCCTATTGCTTTGACCGCGCATACGTAGAAGCTCCTGCCGCGTATCGCTTCGGTCTCCTATGCGTACAAGTACCAGCAGCGTATTGCTTCGGTCTCGTCGAGCATACAAGTTTCAGCCGCGTATTGCTTCGGTCTCGTCAAGCGTACAAGTTCCAGCCGCGTATGGCTTCGGTCTCGTTATGCGTACAAGTTCCAGCCGCGTATTGCTTCGGTCTCGTCCAGCGTACAGGTTCCAGCCGCGTATTGCTTCGGTATCGTCGAGCGCACAAGTTCCAGCCGTGTATTGCATCGGTCTCGTTTAGCGTATAGGTTCCACGCACGTATTGCTTCGGTCTCGTTTAGCGTACAAGTTCCAGCCGCGTATTGCTTCGGTCACGTCGTGCGTACAAGTTCCAGTTGCGTATTGCTTTGACCGCGCATACGTAGAAGCTCCTGCCGCGTATTGCTTCGGTCTCCTATGCAACAAGTTCCAGCCGCGTATTGCTTCGGTCTCGTCTAGCGTACAAGTTCCAGCCGCGTATTGCTTCGGTCTCGTCGAGCGTGCAAGTTCCAGCCGCGTATTGCTTCGGTCTCGTCGAGCGTACAAGAGCCAGCCGCGGATTGCTTCGGTCTCGTTATGCGTACATGTTCCAGCCGCGTATTGCTTCGGTCTCGTGGAGCGTACAATTCCCAGCCGCGATTGCTTCGGTCTTGTTATGCGTACAAGTTCCAGCCGCGTATTTCTTCGGTCTCGTTATGCGTACATGTTCCAGCCGCGTATTGCTTCGGTCTCGTTTAGCGTACAGGTTCCAGCCGCGTATGGCTTCGGTCTCGTTATGCGTTCAAGTTCCAGCCGCGTATTGCTTCGGTCTCGTCCAGCGTACAGGTTCCAGCCGCGTATTGCTTCGGTATCGTCGAGCGCACAAGTTCCAGCCGTGTATTGCATCGGTCTCGTTTAGCGTACAATTCCCAGCCGCGATTGCTTCGGTCTTGTTATGCGTACAAGTTCCAGCCGCGTGTTGCTTCGGTCTCGTTCCGCGTACATGTTCCAGCTGCGTATTGCTGCGGTCTCGTCGAGCGTACAAGTTCCAGCCGCTTATTCCTTCGGTCTCGTTATGCGTACAAGTTCCAGCATCGGATTGCTTCGATCTCGTCGAGCGTACAAGTCCCAGCCGCTAGTGCTTCGGTCTCGTTTATCGTTCAGGTTCCAGCCGCGTATTGCTTCGGTCTCGTAATGCGTACAAGTTCCAGCCGCGTATTGCTTCGGTCTCGTCCAGCGTACAGGTTCCAGCCGCGTATTGCTTCGGTCTCGTCGAGCGTACAAGTTCCAGCCGCGTATTCCTTCGGTCTCGTTATGCGTACAATTCCCAGCCGCGATTGCTTCGGTCTTGTTATGCGTACAAGTCCCAGCCGCGTACTGCTTCGGTCTCGTCGAGAGTGCAAGTTCCAGCCGCGTTTTGCTTCGGTATCGTTTTGCGTACAAATTCCAGCCGCGTATTGCTTCGGTCTCGTCGAGCGTACAAGTTCCAGCCGCGTATTACTGCGTTCGCGTTTGGCGTACAAGTTCCAGCCGCGCATCGCTTCTGTCTCGTCGAGCGTACAAGTTCCAGCTGCGTGTTGCTTTGGTCTCGTTATGCGTACAAGTCCCAGACGCGTATTGCTTCGGTATCGTTATTTGTACAAGTCCCAGCCGTGTCTTGCTTCGGTATCGTTATGAGTACAAGTTCCAGCCGCGTATTGCTGCGGTCTCCTGGAGCATACAAGTCCCAGGCGCGTATAGCAGCGGTCTCGTTATGCGTATAAGTTCCAGCCGCGTATTGCTTCGGTCTTGTCGAGCGTACAAGTCACATCCGCGTATTGCTTCGGTCTCGTTATGCGTACAAGTCCCAGCCGCGTATTGCTTCGGTATCGTTATGCGTACAACTCCCAGCCGTGTATGCTTCGGTCTCGTTATGCGTACAAGTTCCAGCCGCGTATTGCTTCGGTCTCGTTATGCGTACATGTTCCAGCTGCGTATTGCTTCGGTCTCGTCCATCGTACAAGTTCCAGCCGCGGATTGCTTCGGTCTCGTTACGCGAACATGTTCCAGCCGCGTATTGCCTCGGTCTCGTCGAGCGTACAATTTCCAGCCGCGTATACCTTCGGTCTCGTTATGCGTACAAGTTCCAGCCGCGTATTTCTTCGGTCTCGTCTAGCGTACAAGTTCCAGCCGCGTATTGCTTCGGTCTCGTCGAACGTACAAGTCCCAGCCGCGTACTGCTTCGGTCTCGTTATGCGTACAGGTTCCAGTCGCGTATTGCTTCGGTCTCGTCGAGCGTACATGTTCCAGCCGGGTATTGCTTCGGTCTCGTCGAGGATACAAATTCCATCTTCTTATTGCTTTGACCGCGCATACATAGAAGCTCCAGCCGCGTATTGCTTCGGTCTCGTCCAGCGTACAGGTTCCAGCCGCGTATTGCTTCGGTCTCGTCGAGCGTACAGGTTCCAGCCGCGTATTGCTTCGGTCTCGTCGAGCGTACAAGTTCCAGCTGCGTATTGCTTTGACCGCGCATACGTAGAAGCTCCTGCCACGTATTGCTTCGGTCTCCTATGCAAACAAGTTCCTGCAGCGTATTGCTTCGGTCTCGTTGTGCGTATAGGTTCCACGCACGTATTGCTTCGGCCTCGTCTAGCGTACAAGTTCCAGCCGCGTATTGCTTCGGTCTCGTCGAGCATACAAGTTCCAGCCGCGGATTGCTTCGGTCTCGTTATGCGCACAAGTCCCAGCCGCGTATTGCTTCGGTATCGTGGAGCGTGCAAGTTCCATCAGCGTATTGCTTCGGTCTCGTCGAGCATACAAGTTCCAGCCGCGGATTGCTCCGGTATCGTTACGCGTACAAGTCCCAGCCGGGTGTTGCTTCGGTCTCGTCGAGCGTACAAGTTCCAGCTGCGTATTGCTTCGGTCTCGTCGAACGTACAAGTCCCAGCCGCGTACTGCTTCGGTCTCGTTATGCGTACAGGTTCCAGTCGCGTATTGCTTCGGTCTCGTCGAGCGTGCAAGTTCCATCCGCGTATTGCTTCGGTCTCGTCAAGCGTACAAGTCCCAGCCGCGTATTGCTTCGGTCTCGTCGAGCGTACAGGTTCCTGCCGCGTATTGCTTCGGTCTCGTCGAGCGTACAAGTTCCAGCCGCGTATTCCTTCGGTCTCGTTATGCGTACAATTCCCAGCCGCGATTGCTTCGGTCTTGTTATGCGTTCAAGTTCCAGGCGCGTATTGCTTCGGTCTCGTTATGCGTACATGTTCCAGCTGCGTATTGCTTCGGTCTCGTCCAGTGTACAAGCTCCAGCTGCGTATTGCTTCGGTCTCGTTATTCGTACATGTTCAAGCCGCTTATTGCTTCGGTCTCGTCGAGGGTACAAGTTCCATATTCCTATTGCTTTGACCGCGCATACGTAGAAGCTCCTGCCGCGTATCGCTTCGGTCTCCTATGCGTACAAGTACCAGCCGCGTATTGCTTCGGTCTCGTCCAGCCTACAGGTGCCAGCCGCGTATTGCTTCGGTATCGTCGAGAGCACAAGTTCCAGCCGTGTATTGCTTCGGTCTCGTTTAGCGTTTAGGTTCCACGCACGTACTGCTTCGGTCTCGTTTAGCATACAAGTTCCAGCTGCGTATTGCTTCGGTCTCGTAATGCGTACAAGTCCCAGCAGCGATTGCTTCGGTCTTGTTATGCGTACAAGTTCCAGCCGGGTATTGCTTCGGTCTCGTCGAGGATACAAGTTCCATCTTCTTATTGCTTTGACGGCGCATACGTAGAAGCTTCAGCCGCGTATTGCTTCGGTCTCGTTATGAGTACATGTTCCAGCCGCGTATTGCTTCGGTCTCGTCGAGCGTACAAGTTTCAGCCGCGGATTGCTTCGGTCACGTTATGCGTACATGTCCCAGCCGCGTATTGCTTCGATCTCGTCGAGCGTACAAGTTCCAGCCGGGTACTGCTTCGGTCTCGTCGAGGATACAAGTTCCATCTTCTTATTGCTTTGGCCGCGCATACGTAGAAGCTCCAGCCGCGTATTGCTTCGGTCTCGTCCAGCGCACAGGTTCCAGCCGCGTATTGCTTCGGTCTCGTCGAGCGTACAAGCTCCAGCCGGGTATTGCTTCGGTCTCGTTTTGCGTACAGGTTCCAGCCGCGTATTGCTTCGGTCTCGTCGAGCGTACAAGTTCCCGCCGCGTATTGCTTCGATCTCGTCGAGGGTACAAGTTACAGCTGCGTATTGCTTTGACCGCGCTCACGTAGAAGCTTCTGCTGCGTATTGCTACGGTCTCCTATGCGTGCAAGTTCCAGCAGCGCATTGCTTCGGTCTCGTCGAGCGTACAAGTTCCAACTGCGTACTGCTTCGGTCTCGTTATGCGTACAAGTTCCACCCGCGTATTGCTTTGGTCTCGTTATGCGTACATGTTCCAGCCGCGTATGGCTTCGGTCTCGTTATGCTTACAAGTTGCAGCCGCGTATTGCTTCGGTCTCGTTATGCGTACATGTTCCAGCCGCGTATTGCTTCGGTCTCGTCGATCGTACAAGTTTCAGCCGCGTATTGCTTCGGTCTCGTTATGCGTACATATTCCAGCGGTGGATTACTTCGGTCTCGTTATGCGTACAAGTTCCAGCCGCGTATTGCTTCGGTCTCGTTATGCGTACAAGTCCCAGCCGCGTATTGTTTCGGTCGCGCTATGAGTACATGTTCCAGCCGCGTATTGCTTCGGTCTCGTCGAGCGTACAAGTTCCCGCCGCGTGTTGCGTCGATCTCGTCGAGGGTACAAGTTCCAGCTGCGTATTGCTTTGACCGCGCACACGTAGAAGCTCCTGCCGCGTATTGCTTCGGTCTCCTATGCGTGCAAGTTCCAGCAGCGTATTGCTTCGGCCTCATGCGTACAAGTCCCAGCCGCGTATTGTTTCGGTCGCGTTATGAGTACATGTTCCAGCCGCGTATTGCTTCGGTCTCGTCGAGCGTACAAGTTTCAGCCGCGGATTGTTTCGGTCACGTTATGCGTACATGTCCCAGCCGCGTATTGCTTCGGTCTCGTCGAGCGTACATGTTCCAGCCGGGTATTGCTTCGGTCTCGTCGAGGATACAAATTCCATCTTCTTATTGCTTTGACCGCGCATACATAGAAGCTCCAGCCGCGTATTGCTTCGGTCTCGTCCAGCGTACAGGTTCCAGCCGCGTATTGCTTCGGTCTCGTCGAGCGTACAGGTTCCAGCCGCGTATTGCTTCGGTCTCGTCGAGCGTACAAGTTCCAGCTGCGTATTGCTTTGACCGCGCATACGTAGAAGCTCCTGCCGCGTATTGCTTCGGTCTCCTATGCAAACAAGTTCCTGCAGCGTATTGCTTCGGTCTCGTCGAGCATACATGTTTCAGCCGCGTATTGCTTCGGTCTTGTCGAGCGTACAAGCTCCAGCCGGGTATTGCTTCGGTCTCGTTTAGCGTACAGGTTCCAGCCGTGTATTGCTTCGGTCTCGTCGAGCGTACAAGTTCCAGCTGCGTATTGCTTTGACCGCGCGTACGTAGAAGCTCCTGCCGCGTATTGCTTCGGTCTCGTCGAGCGTACAAGTTTCAGCCGCGTATTGCTTCGGTATCATCGAGCGTACAAGTTCCAGCTGCGTATTGCTCTGACCGCGCAGACGTAGAAGTTCCAGCACCGTATTGCTTCGGACTCGACGAGCATACAAGTTTCAGCCGCGTATTGAATCCGTCTCGTTATGCGTACATGTTCTAGCCGCGTTATGCTTCGGTCTCGTCGAGCGTACAAGTTCCAGCCGCGTATTGCTTCGGTCTCGTCGAGCGTACAAGTTCCAGCTGCGTATTGCTTTGACCGCGCGTACGTAGAAGCTCCTGCCGCGTATTGCTTCGGTGTCGTCGAGCGTACAAGTTTCAGCCGCGTATTGCTTCGGTCTCATCGAGCGTACAAGTTCCAGCTGCGTATTGCTCTGACCGCGCAGATGTAGAAGTTCCAGCACCGTATTGCTTCGGACTCGACGAGCATACAAGTTTCAGTCGCGTATTGAATCGGTCTCGTTATGCGTACATGTTCTAGCCGCGTTATGCTTCGGTCTTGTCGAGCGTACAAGCTCCAGCCGGGTATTGCTTCGGTCTCGTTTAGCGTACAGGTTCCAGCCGCGTATTGCTTCGGTCTCGTCTAGCGTACAAGTTCCAGCCGCGTATTGCTTCGGTCTCGTCGAGCGTACAAGTTCCAGCTGCGTATTGCTTTGACCGCGCGTACGTAGAAGCTCCTGCCGCGTATTGCTTCGGTCTCGTTATGCGTACATGTTCTAGCCGCGTATTGATTCGGTCTCGTCGAGCGTACAAGTTCCAGCCGCGGATTGCTTCGGTCTCGTCCAGCGTACAGGTTCCAGCCGCGTATTGCTTCGGTATCGTCGAGCGCACAAGTTCCAGCCGTGTATTGCATCGGTCTCGTTTAGCGTACAATTCCCAGCCGCGATTGCTTCGGTCTTGTTATGCGTACAAGTTCCAGCCGCGTGTTGCTTCGGTCTCGTTCCGCGTACATGTTCCAGCTGCGTATTGCTGCGGTCTCGTCGAGCGTACAAGTTCCAGCCGCTTATTCCTTCGGTCTCGTTATGCGTACAAGTTCCAGCATCGGATTGCTTCGATCTCGTCGAGCGTACAAGTCCCAGCCGCTAGTGCTTCGGTCTCGTTTATCGTTCAGGTTCCAGCCGCGTATTGCTTCGGTCTCGTAATGCGTACAAGTTCCAGCCGCGTATTGCTTCGGTCTCGTCCAGCGTACAGGTTCCAGCCGCGTATTGCTTCGGTCTCGTCGAGCGTACAAGTTCCAGCCGCGTATTCCTTCGGTCTCGTTATGCGTACAATTCCCAGCCGCGATTGCTTCGGTCTTGTTATGCGTACAAGTCCCAGCCGCGTACTGCTTCGGTCTCGTCGAGAGTGCAAGTTCCAGCCGCGTTTTGCTTCGGTATCGTTTTGCGTACAAATTCCAGCCGCGTATTGCTTCGGTCTCGTCGAGCGTACAAGTTCCAGCCGCGTATTACTGCGTTCGCGTTTGGCGTACAAGTTCCAGCCGCGCATCGCTTCTGTCTCGTCGAGCGTACAAGTTCCAGCTGCGTGTTGCTTTGGTCTCGTTATGCGTACAAGTCCCAGACGCGTATTGCTTCGGTATCGTTATTTGTACAAGTCCCAGCCGTGTCTTGCTTCGGTATCGTTATGAGTACAAGTTCCAGCCGCGTATTGCTGCGGTCTCCTGGAGCATACAAGTCCCAGGCGCGTATAGCAGCGGTCTCGTTATGCGTATAAGTTCCAGCCGCGTATTGCTTCGGTCTTGTCGAGCGTACAAGTCACATCCGCGTATTGCTTCGGTCTCGTTATGCGTACAAGTCCCAGCCGCGTATTGCTTCGGTATCGTTATGCGTACAACTCCCAGCCGTGTATGCTTCGGTCTCGTTATGCGTACAAGTTCCAGCCGCGTATTGCTTCGGTCTCGTTATGCGTACATGTTCCAGCTGCGTATTGCTTCGGTCTCGTCCATCGTACAAGTTCCAGCCGCGGATTGCTTCGGTCTCGTTACGCGAACATGTTCCAGCCGCGTATTGCCTCGGTCTCGTCGAGCGTACAATTTCCAGCCGCGTATACCTTCGGTCTCGTTATGCGTACAAGTTCCAGCCGCGTATTTCTTCGGTCTCGTCTAGCGTACAAGTTCCAGCCGCGTATTGCTTCGGTCTCGTCGAACGTACAAGTCCCAGCCGCGTACTGCTTCGGTCTCGTTATGCGTACAGGTTCCAGTCGCGTATTGCTTCGGTCTCGTCGAGCGTACATGTTCCAGCCGGGTATTGCTTCGGTCTCGTCGAGGATACAAATTCCATCTTCTTATTGCTTTGACCGCGCATACATAGAAGCTCCAGCCGCGTATTGCTTCGGTCTCGTCCAGCGTACAGGTTCCAGCCGCGTATTGCTTCGGTCTCGTCGAGCGTACAGGTTCCAGCCGCGTATTGCTTCGGTCTCGTCGAGCGTACAAGTTCCAGCTGCGTATTGCTTTGACCGCGCATACGTAGAAGCTCCTGCCACGTATTGCTTCGGTCTCCTATGCAAACAAGTTCCTGCAGCGTATTGCTTCGGTCTCGTTGTGCGTATAGGTTCCACGCACGTATTGCTTCGGCCTCGTCTAGCGTACAAGTTCCAGCCGCGTATTGCTTCGGTCTCGTCGAGCATACAAGTTCCAGCCGCGGATTGCTTCGGTCTCGTTATGCGCACAAGTCCCAGCCGCGTATTGCTTCGGTATCGTGGAGCGTGCAAGTTCCATCAGCGTATTGCTTCGGTCTCGTCGAGCATACAAGTTCCAGCCGCGGATTGCTCCGGTATCGTTACGCGTACAAGTCCCAGCCGGGTGTTGCTTCGGTCTCGTCGAGCGTACAAGTTCCAGCTGCGTATTGCTTCGGTCTCGTCGAACGTACAAGTCCCAGCCGCGTACTGCTTCGGTCTCGTTATGCGTACAGGTTCCAGTCGCGTATTGCTTCGGTCTCGTCGAGCGTGCAAGTTCCATCCGCGTATTGCTTCGGTCTCGTCAAGCGTACAAGTCCCAGCCGCGTATTGCTTCGGTCTCGTCGAGCGTACAGGTTCCTGCCGCGTATTGCTTCGGTCTCGTCGAGCGTACAAGTTCCAGCTGCGTATTGCTTCGGTCTCGTCGAACGTACAAGTCCCAGCCGCGTACTGCTTCGGTCTCGTTATGCGTACAGGTTCCAGTCGCGTATTGCTTCGGTCTCGTCGAGCGTACATGTTCCAGCCGGGTATTGCTTCGGTCTCGTCGAGGATACAAATTCCATCTTCTTATTGCTTTGACCGCGCATACATAGAAGCTCCAGCCGCGTATTGCTTCGGTCTCGTCCAGCGTACAGGTTCCAGCCGCGTATTGCTTCGGTCTCGTCAAGCGTACAAGTCCCAGCCGCGTATTGCTTCGGTCTCGTCGAGCGTACAGGTTCCTGCCGCGTATTGCTTCGGTCTCGTCGAGCGTACAAGTTCCAGCCGCGTATTCCTTCGGTCTCGTTATGCGTACAATTCCCAGCCGCGATTGCTTCGGTCTTGTTATGCGTTCAAGTTCCAGGCGCGTATTGCTTCGGTCTCGTTATGCGTACATGTTCCAGCTGCGTATTGCTTCGGTCTCGTCCAGTGTACAAGCTCCAGCTGCGTATTGCTTCGGTCTCGTTATTCGTACATGTTCAAGCCGCTTATTGCTTCGGTCTCGTCGAGGGTACAAGTTCCATAT
The DNA here is from genome assembly GCA_943735885.1 of Stelis phaeoptera. NCBI lineage: Eukaryota > Metazoa > Arthropoda > Insecta > Hymenoptera > Megachilidae > Stelis > Stelis phaeoptera. The sequence goes on along the minus strand of OX030934.1, from coordinate 7,771,928 downwards.
TCCTATTGCTTTGACCGCGCATACGTAGAAGCTCCTGCCGCGTATCGCTTCGGTCTCCTATGCGTACAAGTACCAGCCGCGTATTGCTTCGGTCTCGTCCAGCCTACAGGTGCCAGCCGCGTATTGCTTCGGTAACGTCGAGAGCACAAGTTCCAGCCGTGTATTGCTTCGGTCTCGTTTAGCGTTTAGGTTCCACGCACGTACTGCTTCGGTCTCGTTTAGCATACAAGTTCCAGCTGCGTATTGCTTCGGTCTCGTAATGCGTACAAGTCCCAGCAGCGATTGCTTCGGTCTTGTTATGCGTACAAGTTCCAGCCGGGTATTGCTTCGGTCTCGTCGAGGATACAAGTTCCATCTTCTTATTGCTTTGACGGCGCATACGTAGAAGCTTCAGCCGCGTATTGCTTCGGTCTCGTTATGAGTACATGTTCCAGCCGCGTATTGCTTCGGTCTCGTCGAGCGTACAAGTTTCAGCCGCGGATTGCTTCGGTCACGTTATGCGTACATGTCCCAGCCGCGTATTGCTTCGATCTCGTCGAGCGTACAAGTTCCAGCCGGGTACTGCTTCGGTCTCGTCGAGGATACAAGTTCCATCTTCTTATTGCTTTGGCCGCGCATACGTAGAAGCTCCAGCCGCGTATTGCTTCGGTCTCGTCCAGCGCACAGGTTCCAGCCGCGTATTGCTTCGGTCTCGTCGAGCGTACAAGCTCCAGCCGGGTATTGCTTCGGTCTCGTTTTGCGTACAGGTTCCAGCCGCGTATTGCTTCGGTCTCGTCGAGCGTACAAGTTCCCGCCGCGTATTGCTTCGATCTCGTCGAGGGTACAAGTTACAGCTGCGTATTGCTTTGACCGCGCTCACGTAGAAGCTTCTGCTGCGTATTGCTACGGTCTCCTATGCGTGCAAGTTCCAGCAGCGCATTGCTTCGGTCTCGTCGAGCGTACAAGTTCCAACTGCGTACTGCTTCGGTCTCGTTATGCGTACAAGTTCCACCCGCGTATTGCTTTGGTCTCGTTATGCGTACATGTTCCAGCCGCGTATGGCTTCGGTCTCGTTATGCTTACAAGTTGCAGCCGCGTATTGCTTCGGTCTCGTTATGCGTACATGTTCCAGCCGCGTATTGCTTCGGTCTCGTCGAGCGTACAAGTTTCAGCCGCGTATTGCTTCGGTCTCGTTATGCGTACATATTCCAGCGGTGGATTACTTCGGTCTCGTTATGCGTACAAGTTCCAGCCGCGTATTGCTTCGGTCTCGTTATGCGTACAAGTCCCAGCCGCGTATTGTTTCGGTCGCGCTATGAGTACATGTTCCAGCCGCGTATTGCTTCGGTCTCGTCGAGCGTACAAGTTCCCGCCGCGTGTTGCGTCGATCTCGTCGAGGGTACAAGTTCCAGCTGCGTATTGCTTTGACCGCGCACACGTAGAAGCTCCTGCCGCGTATTGCTTCGGTCTCCTATGCGTGCAAGTTCCAGCAGCGTATTGCTTCGGCCTCATGCGTACAAGTCCCAGCCGCGTATTGTTTCGGTCGCGTTATGAGTACATGTTCCAGCCGCGTATTGCTTCGGTCTCGTCGAGCGTACAAGTTTCAGCCGCGGATTGTTTCGGTCACGTTATGCGTACATGTCCCAGCCGCGTATTGCTTCGGTCTCGTCGAGCGTACATGTTCCAGCCGGGTATTGCTTCGGTCTCGTCGAGGATACAAATTCCATCTTCTTATTGCTTTGACCGCGCATACATAGAAGCTCCAGCCGCGTATTGCTTCGGTCTCGTCCAGCGTACAGGTTCCAGCCGCGTATTGCTTCGGTCTCGTCGAGCGTACAGGTTCCAGCCGCGTATTGCTTCGGTCTCGTCGAGCGTACAAGTTCCAGCTGCGTATTGCTTTGACCGCGCATACGTAGAAGCTCCTGCCGCGTATTGCTTCGGTCTCCTATGCAAACAAGTTCCTGCAGCGTATTGCTTCGGTCTCGTCGAGCATACATGTTTCAGCCGCGTATTGCTTCGGTCTTGTCGAGCGTACAAGCTCCAGCCGGGTATTGCTTCGGTCTCGTTTAGCGTACAGGTTCCAGCCGTGTATTGCTTCGGTCTCGTCGAGCGTACAAGTTCCAGCTGCGTATTGCTTTGACCGCGCGTACGTAGAAGCTCCTGCCGCGTATTGCTTCGGTCTCGTCGAGCGTACAAGTTTCAGCCGCGTATTGCTTCGGTATCATCGAGCGTACAAGTTCCAGCTGCGTATTGCTCTGACCGCGCAGACGTAGAAGTTCCAGCACCGTATTGCTTCGGACTCGACGAGCATACAAGTTTCAGCCGCGTATTGAATCCGTCTCGTTATGCGTACATGTTCTAGCCGCGTTATGCTTCGGTCTCGTCGAGCGTACAAGTTCCAGCCGCGTATTGCTTCGGTCTCGTCGAGCGTACAAGTTCCAGCTGCGTATTGCTTTGACCGCGCGTACGTAGAAGCTCCTGCCGCGTATTGCTTCGGTGTCGTCGAGCGTACAAGTTTCAGCCGCGTATTGCTTCGGTCTCATCGAGCGTACAAGTTCCAGCTGCGTATTGCTCTGACCGCGCAGATGTAGAAGTTCCAGCACCGTATTGCTTCGGACTCGACGAGCATACAAGTTTCAGTCGCGTATTGAATCGGTCTCGTTATGCGTACATGTTCTAGCCGCGTTATGCTTCGGTCTTGTCGAGCGTACAAGCTCCAGCCGGGTATTGCTTCGGTCTCGTTTAGCGTACAGGTTCCAGCCGCGTATTGCTTCGGTCTCGTCTAGCGTACAAGTTCCAGCCGCGTATTGCTTCGGTCTCGTCGAGCGTACAAGTTCCAGCTGCGTATTGCTTTGACCGCGCGTACGTAGAAGCTCCTGCCGCGTATTGCTTCGGTCTCGTTATGCGTACATGTTCTAGCCGCGTATTGATTCGGTCTCGTCGAGCGTACAAGTTCCAGCCGCGGATTGCTTCGGTCTCGTCCAGCGTACAAGTTCCAGCAGCGTATTGCTTCGGTCTCGTCGAGCGTACAAGTTCCAGCCGCCGATTGCTTCGGTCTCGTTATGCGTACATGTTCCAGCCGCGTATTGCTTCGGTCTCGTCGAGCGTACAAGTTCCAGCCGCGTATTCCTTCGGTCTCGTTATGCGTACATTTCCCAGCCGCGATTGCTTCGGTCTTGTTATGCGTACAAGTTCCAGCCGCGTATTGCTTCGGTCTCGTTATGCGTACATGTTCCAGCTGCGTATTGCTTCGGTCTCGTCCGGCGTACAAGCTCCAGCTGCGTATTGCTTCGGTCTCGTTATTCGTACATGTTCAAGCCGCTTATTGCTTCGGTCTCGTCGAGGGTACAAGTTCCATATTCCTATTGCTTTGATCGCGCATACGTAGAAGCTCCTGCCGCGTATCGCTTCGGTCTCCTATGCGTACAAGTACCAGCCGCGTATTGCTTCGGTCTCGTCCAGCCTACAGGTGCCAGCCGCGTATTGCTTCGGTATCGTCGAGCGTACAAGTTTCAGCCGCGGATTGCTTCGGTCACGTTATGCGTACATGTCCCAGCCGCGTATTGCTTCGGTCTCGTCGAGCGTACAAGTTCCAGCCGGGTATTGCTTCGGTCTCGTCGAGGATACAAGTTCCATCTTCTTATTGCTTTGGCCGCGCATACGCAGAAGCTCCAGCCGCGTATTGCTTCGGTCTCGTCCAGCGCACAGGTTCCAGCCGCGTATTGCTTCGGTCTCGTCGAGCGTACAAGTTCCAGCCGCGTATTGCTTCGGTCTCGGTCGAGCGTACAAGTTCCAGCTGCGTATTGCTTTGACCGCGCGTACGTAGAAGCTCCTGCCGCGTATTGCTTCGGTCTCCTATGCAAACAAGTTCCGGCAGCGTATTGCTTCGGCCTCGTCGAGCATACATGTTTCAGCCGCGTATTGCTTCGGTCTCGTCGAGCGTACAAGTTCCAGCAGCGTATTGCTTCGGTCTCGTCGAGCGTACAAGTTCCAGCTGCGTATTGCTTCGGTCTCGTTATGCGTACAAGTCCCAGCGGCGAGTGCTTCGGTCTCGTTATGCGTACAAGTTCCAGCCGCGTATTGCTTCGGTCTCGTTATGCGTACAAGTTCCAGCAGTGGATTGCTTCGGTCTCGTTATGCCTTCTAGTTCCAGCCGCGTATTGCATCGGTCTCGTTATGCGTACAAGTCCCAGCCGCGTATTGTGTCGGTCGCGTTATGAGTAGATGTTCCAGCCGCGTATTGCTTCGGTCTCGTCGAGCGTACTAGTTTCAGCCGCGTATTGCTTTGGTCTCGTCGAGCGTACAAGTTCCAGCAGCGTATTGCTTCGGTCTCGTCGAGCGTACAAGTTCCAGCTGCGTATTGATTCGGTCTCGTTATGCGTACTAGTTCCAGCCGCGTATTGCTTCGGTCTCGTTATACGTACATGTTCCAGCCGCGTATTGCTTCGGTCTCGTCGAGCGTACAAGTTTCAGCCGCGGATTGCTTCGGTCTCGTTATCTGTACAAGTTCCAGCCGCGTATTGCTTCGGTCTCGTTATGCGTACAAGTCCCAGCCGCGTATTCCTTCGGTCTCGTCGAGCGTACAATCTCCAGCAGCGTATTGCTTCGGTCTCGTTATGCGTACAAGTCCCAGCCGCGTATTGCTTCGGTATCGTTATGCGTACAAGTCACAGCCGGGTGTTGCTTCGGTCTCGTCGAGCGTACAAGTCCCAGCCGCGTATTGCTTCGGTCCCGTCGAGCGTACAAGTCCCAGCCGCGTATTGCTTCGGTCCCGTCGAGCGTACAAGTCCCAGCCGGGTAATGTTTCGGTCTCGTTATGCGTACAATTCCCAGTCGCGATTGCTTCGGTCTTGTTATGCATACAAGTTCCAGCCGCGTATTGCTTCGGTCTCCTATGCGTGCAAGTTCCAGCAGCGTATTGCTTCGGCCTCGTTATGCGTACAAGTTCCAGCAGCGTATTGCTTCGGTCTCGTCGAGCGTACAAGTTCCTGGCACGTATTGCTTCGGTCTCGTCGAGCGTACATGTTCCAGCTGCGTATTGCTTCGGTCTCGTCGAGCGTACAAGTTCCAGCCGCGTGTTGCTTCGGTCTCGTTAAGCGTGCAAGTTCCAGCTGCGTATTGCTTCGGTCTCGTCGAACGTACAAGCTCCAGCACCGTATTGCTTCGGACTCGTCGAGCATACAAGTTTCAGCCGCGTATAGAATCGGTCTCGTTATGCGTACATGTTCTAGCCGCGTATTGCTTCGGTCTCGTCGAGCGTACAAGTTCCAGCCGCTGATTGCTTCGGTCTCGTTGTGCGTACATGTTCTAGCCGCGTATTGCTTCGGTCTCATCGAGCGTCCAAGTTCCAGCTGCGTATTGCTCTGACCGCGCATACGTAGAAGTTCCTGCCGTGTATTGCTTCGGTCTCGTCGAGCGTACAAGATCCAGCAGCGTATTGCTTCGGTCTCGTCGAGCGTACAATTTCCAGCCGCGTATTCCTTCGGTCTCGTTATGCGTACAATTCCCAGCCGCGATTGCTTCGGTGTCGTCGAGCGTACAAGTTCCAGCCGCGTACTGCTTCGGTCTCGTTATGCGTACAAGTCCCAGCCGTGTATTGCTTCGGTCTCGTCGAGCGTACAATATCCAGCCGGGTATTGCTTCGGTCTCGTTATGCGTACAAGTCCCAGCCGCGTATTGCTTCGGTCTCGTCGATCGTACAAGTTTCAGCAGCGCTTTGCTTCGGTCTAGTCGAGCGCACAAGTTCCAGCCGGGTATTGCTTCGGTCTCATTTAGCGTACAAGTTGCAGGCACGTATTGCTTAGGTCTCCTTATGCGTACATGTTCCAGCCACGTATTGCTTCGGTCTCATTTAGCGTACAAGTTCCTGGCACGTGTTGCTTCGGTCTCGTCGAGCGTACAAGTCCCAGCCGCGTATTGCTTCGGTCTCGTCGAGCGTACAAGTTCCAGTAGCGTATTGCTTCGGTCTCGTCGAGCATACAAGTTTCAGCCGCGTATTGCTTCGGTCTCGTCAGGCGTACAAGTTCCAGCCGCGGATTGCTTCGGTCTCGTTATGCGTACATGTTCCAGCCGCGTATTGCTTCGGTCTCGTCGAGCGTACAAGTTCCAGCCGCGTATTCCTTCGGTCTCGTTATGCGTACAATTCCCAGTCGCGATTGCTTCGGTCTTGTTATGCATACAAGTTCCAGCCGCGTATTGCTTCGGTCTCCTATGCGTGCAAGTTCCAGCAGCGTATTGCTTCGGCCTCGTTATGCGTACAAGTTCCAGCAGCGTATTGCTTCGGTCTCGTCGAGCGTACAAGTTCCTGGCACGTATTGCTTCGGTCTCGTCGAGCGTACATGTTCCAGCTGCGTATTGCTTCGGTCTCGTCGAGCGTACAAGTTCCAGCCGCGGATTGCTTCGGTCTCGTTATGCGTTCGAGTTCCAGCCGCGTATTGCTTCGGTCTCGTTATGCGTACAAGTCCCATCCGCTAGTGCTTCGGTCTCGTCGAGCGTACAAGTCCCAGCCGCGTATTGCTTCGGTCTCGTCGAGCGTACAAGTTCCAGCTGCGTATTGCTTTGACCGCGCATACGTAGAAGCTCCTGCCGCGTATTGCTTCGGTCTCCTATGCGTACAAGTTCCAGCAGCGTATTGCTTGGTCTCGTCGAGCGTACAAGTTTCAGCCGCGTATTGCTTCGGTCTCGTCGAGCGTACAAGTTCCAGCAGCGTATTGCTTCGGTCTCGTCGTGCGTACAAGTTCCAGATGCGTATTGCTTCGGTCTCGTCGAGCGTACAAGTTCCAGCTGCGTATTCCTTCGGTCTCGTTATGCGTACAATTCCCAGCCGCGTATTGCTTTGGTCTCGTCGAGCGTACAACTTCCAGCCGCGGATTGCTTCGGTCTCGTCGAGCGTACAATCTCCAGCAGCGTATTGCTTCGGTCTCGTTATGCGTAAAAGTCTCAGCCGCGTATTGCTTCGGTCTCGTTATGCGTACATGTTCCAGCTGCGTATTGCTTCGGTATCGTCCAGCGTACAAGTTCCAGCCGCGTATTGCTTCGGTCTCATCGAGCCTACAAGTTCCAGCTGCGTATTGCTCTGACCGCGCATACGTAGAAGTTCCTGCCGCGTATTGCTTCGGTCTCGTCGAGCATACAAGTTTCAGCCGCGTATAGCTTCGGTCTCGTCCATCGTACAAGCTCCAGCTGCGTGTTGCTTCGGTCTCATTCTGCGTACATGTTACAGCCGCTTATTGCTTCGGTCTCGTCGAGCGTACAACTTCCAGCCGCGGATTGTTTCGGTCTCGTTATGCGTACATGTTCCAGCCGCGTATTGCTTCGGTCTCGTCGAGCGTACAAGTTCCCGCCGCGTATTGCTTCGATCTCGTCGAGAGTACAAGTTCCAGCTGCGTATTGCTTTGACCGCGCACACGTAGAAGCTCCTGCCGCGTATTGCTTCGGTCTCCTATGCGTGCAAGTTCCAGCAGCGTATTGCTTCGGCCTCGTTATGCGTACAAGTCGCAGCCGCGTATTGTTTCGGTCGCATTACGAGTACATGTTCCAGCCGCGTATTGCTTCGGTCTCGTCGAGCGTACAAGTTTCAGCCGCGGATTGCTTCGGTCACGTTATGCGTACATGTCCCAGCCGCGGATTGCTTCGGTCTCGTTATGCGTACATGTTCCAGCCGCGTATTGCTTCGGTCTCGTCGAGCGTACAAGTTCCAGCTGCGTATTGCTTTGACCGCGCATAGGTAGAAGCACCTGCCGCGTCTTGCTTCGGTCTCGTCGAGCGTACAAGTTCCAGCCGCGGATTGCTTCGGTCTCGTTATGCGTACAAGTTCCAGCCGCGTATTGCTTCGGTCTCGTTATGCGTACAAGTCCCATCCGCTAGTGCTTCGGTCTCGTTATGCGTACATGTTCCAGCCGCGTATTGCTTCGGTCTCGTCCAGCGTACAAGTTCCAGCCGCGTATTGCTTCGGTCTCATCGAGCGTACAAGTTCCAGCTGCGTATTGCTCTGACCGCGCATACGTAGAAGTTCCTGCCGCGTATTGCTTCGGTCTCGTCGAGCGTCCAAGTTCCAGCAGCGTATTGCTTCGGTCTCGTCGAGCATACAAGTTTCAGCCGCGTATTGCTTCGGTCTCGTCCATCGTACAAGCTCCAGCTGCGTGTTGCTTCGGTCTCGTTATGTGTACATGTTACAGCCGCGTATTGCTTCGGTCTCGTCGAGCGTACAAGTTCCAGCCGCGGATTGCTTCGGTCTCGTTATGCGTACATGTTCCAGCTGCGTACTGCTTCGGTCTCGTTACGCGTACAAGTCCTAGCCGCGTATTGCTTCGGTCTCATTGTGCGTGCAAGTTCCAGCCGCATATTGCTTAGGTCTCGTCGAGCGTACAAGTTCCAGCCGCGTATATCTTCGGTCTCCAATGCGTACAAGTTCCGGCAGCGTATTGCTTCGGTCTCGTCGAGCGTACAAGTTCCAGCTGCGTATTGCTTCGTTCTCGTGGATCGTTCAAGTTCCAGCCGAGTATCGCTTCGGTCTCGTCGAGCGTACAAGTTCCAGCCGGGTATTGCTTCAGTCTCGTCGAGCGTACAAGTTCCAGCCTCGTATTGCTTCGGTCTCGTTACGCGTACAAGTCCTAGCCGCGTATTGCTTCGGTCTCATTATGCGTGCAAGTTCCAGCCGAGTATCGCTTCGGTCTCGTCGAGCGTACAAGTTCCCGCCGCGTATTGCTTTGGTCTCGTCGAGGGTACAAGTTCCAGCCGCGCATTGCTTCGGTCTCGTTATGCGTACAAGTTCCAGCCGGGTATTGCTTCGGTCTCGTTATGCGTACATGTTCCAGCCGCGTATTGCTTAGGTCTCGTCGAGCGTACAAGTTCCAGCCGCGTATTTCTTCGGTCTCCTATGCGTACAAGTTCCGGCAGCGTATTGCTTCGGTCTCGTCGAGCGTACAAGTTCCAGCTGCGTATTGCTTCGTTCTCGTGGATCGTTCAAGTTCCAGCCGCGTATTGCTTCGGTCTCGTCGAGCGTACAAGTCCCAGCCGCGTATTGCTTTGGTCTCGTTATGCGTACAAGTCCCAGCCGCGTATTGCTTCGGTCTCGTCAAGCGTACAAGTTCCAGCCACGTAATGCTTCGGTCTCGTTATGCGTGCAAGTTCCAGCCGCGTATTGCTTCTGTCTCGTTATGCGTACAAGGCCCAGCCATGTATTTCATCGGTCTCGTTATGCGTACAAGTCCCAGCCACGTATTGCTTCGGTCTCGTTATGCGTACAAGTTCCAGCCGCGTATTTCTTCGGTCTCGTCAAGCGTACAAGTTCCAGCCGGGTATTGCTTCAGTCTCGTCGAGCGTACAAGTTCCAGCCTCGTATTGCTTCGGTCTCGTTATGCGTGCAAGTTCCAGCCGCGTATGTCTTCGGTCTCGACGAGCGCACAAGTCCCAGCCGCATATTGCTATTGTCTCGTTATGCGTACAACTTGCAGCCGCGTATTGCTTCGGTCTCGTTATTCGTACAAGTCCCACCCGCGTATTGTTTCGGTATCGTCGAGCGTACAAGTTCCAGCTGCGTATTGCTTTGACCGCTCATACGTAGAAGCTCCTTCTGCGTATTGCTTCGGTCTCCTATGCGTACAAGTTCCGGCAGCGTATTGCTTCGGTCTCGTCGAGCGTACAAGTTCCAGCTGCGTATTGCTTCGGTCTCGTTACGCGTACAAGTCCTAGCCGCGTATTGCTTCGGTCTCATTATGCGTGCAAGTTCCAGCCGCGTATTGCTTCGGTCTGGTTACGCGTACAAGTCCCAGCCGTGTATTGCTTCGGTCTCGTCGAGCGTACAAGTTCCAGCAGCGTATTGCTTCGGTCTCGTTATGCGCACAAGTCCCAGCCGCGTATTGCTTCGGTCTCGTTATGCGCACAAGTTTCAGCCGCGTATTTCTTCGGTCTCGTCGGGCGTACAAGTTCCAGCCGGGTATTGCTTCGGGATCATCGAGCGTTCAAGTTCCAGCCGCGTGTTGCTTCGGTCTTGTAATGCGTACAAGTTCCAGCCGCGTATTGCTTCGGTCTCGTTATTCGTGCAATTTCCAGCCGCGTATTGCTTCGGTCCCGTCAAACGTACAAGTTGCAGCCGGGTATTACTTCAGTCTCGCCGAGCGTACATGGTCCAGTCGCGTATTGCTTCGGTCCCATTATGCGTGCAATTTCCAGACGCGTATTTCTTCGGTCCCGTCAAGCGTACAAGTTCCAGCCACGTAAAGCTTCGGTGTCGTTATGAGTACAAGTTCCAACCGCGTAATGCTTCGGTCTCGTTATGAGTACAAGTTCCAACCGCGAATTGCTTCGGTCTCGTGGATCGTTCAAGTTCCAGCCGCGTATCGCTTCGGTCTCGTCGAGCGTACAAGCTCCAGCCGGGTATTGCTTCGGTCTCGTTTAGCGTACAGGTTCCACACACGTATTGCTTCGGTTTCATTTGGCGTACAAGTTCCAGCCGCGTATTTCTCGGTCTCGTCAAGCGTACAAGTTCCAGCCGGGTATTGCTTCAGTCTCGTCGAGTGTACAAGTTCCAGCATCGTATTGCTTCGGTCTCGTTATGCGTGCAAGTTCCAGCCGCGTATTTCTTCGGTCTCGACGAGCGCACAAGTCCCAGCCGCATATTGCTATTGTCTCGTTATGCGTACAAGTTCCAGCCGTGTATTGCTCCGGTCTCATCAAGCGTACAAGTTCCAGCCGCGAATTGCTTTGGTCTCGTCGAGCGTACAAGTTCCAGCCGCGTATTGCTTCGGCCTCGTTATGCGAACAAGTCCCAGCCGCGTATTGTTTCGGTCGCGTTATGAGTACATGTTCCAGCTGTGTATTGCTCCGGTCTCATCTAGCGTACAAGTTCCAGCCGCGTATTGCTTTGGTCTCGTCGAGCGTACAAGTTCCAGCCGCGTATTGCTTCGGCCTCGTTATGCGTACAAGTCCCAGCCGCGTATTGTTTCGGTCTCGTTATACGAACAAGTTCCAGCCGCGTATTGCTTCGGTCTCGTTATGCGTGCAAGTTCCAGCCGCGTATTGCTTCGGTCTCGTCGAGCGTACAAGTTCCAGCTGCGAATTGCTTCGTTCTCGTGGATCGTTCAAGTTCCAGCCGCGTATTGCTTCGGTCTCGTCGAGCGTACAAGTCCCAGCCGCGTATTGCTTTGGTCTCGTTATGCGTACAAGTCCCAGCCGCGTATTGCTTCGGTCTCGTCAAGCGTACAAGTCCTAGCCGCGTATTGCTTCGGTCTCATTATGCGTGCAAGTTCCTGCCGCATATTGCTTCGGTCTCGTCAAGCGTACAAGTTCCAGCCTGGTATTGCTTCGGTCTCGTCGAGGGTACAAGTTCCATCTTCGTATTGCTTTGACCGCGAATACGTAGAAGCTCCTGCCGCGTATTGCATCGGTCTCGTTTAGCGTATAGGTTCCACGCACGTATTGCTTCGGTCTCGTTTAGCGTACAAGTTCCAGCCGCGTATTGCCTCGGTCTCGTCGAGCGTACAAGTTCCAGCTGCGTATTGCTTCGGTCTCCTCTGCAAACAAGTTCCAGCACCGTATTGCTTCGGCCTCGTCGAGCATACAAGTTTCAGCCGCGTATTGCTTCGGTCTCGTCGAGCGTACAAGTTCCAGCAGCGTATTGCTTCGATCTCGTCGAGCGCACAAGTCCCAGCCGCCAGTGCTTCGGTCTCGTTATGCGTACATGTTCCAGCCGCGTATTGCTTCGGTCTCGTCTTGCGTACAAGTTCCAGCAGCGTATTGCTTCAGTCTCGTCGAGCGTACAAGTTCCAGCCGCTAGTGCTTCGGTCTCGTTATGCGTACATGTTCCAGCCGCGTATTGCTTCGGTCTCGTCGAGCGTACAAGTTCCAGCCGCGTATTGCTTCGGTCTCGTCGAGCGTACAAGTTCCAGCTGCGTATTGCTTTGACCGCGCATACGTAGAAGCTCCTGCCGCGTATTGCTTCGGCCTCCTATGCAAACAAGTTCCAGCAGCGTATTGCTTCGGTCTCGTCGAGCGTACAAGTTCCAGCCGCGTATTGCTTCGGTCTCGTCTAGCGTACAAGTTCCAGCAGCGTATTGCTTCAGTCTCGTCGAGCGTACAAGTTCCAGCCGCTAGTGCTTCGGTCTCGTTATGCGTACATGTTGCAGCCGCGTATTGCTTCGGTCTCGTCTAGCGTACAAGTTCCAGCCGCGTATTGCTTCGGTCTCGTCGAGCGTACAAGTTCCAGCTGCGTATTGCTTTGACCGCGCATACGTAGAAGCTCCTGCCGCGAATTGCTTCGGCCTCCTATGCAAACAAGTCCCTGCCGCGTATTGCTTCGGTATCGTTACGAGTACAAGTTCCAGCCGGGTATTGCTTCGGTCTCGTCGAGCGGGCCAGTTCCATCCGCGTATTGCTTCGGTCTCGTCAAGCGTAAAAGTTCCAGCCGCGTATGGCTTCGGTGTCGTCCAGCGTACAATTTCCAGCCGGGTATTGCTTCGGTCTCGTTATGCGTACATGTTCCAGCCGCGTATTGCTTCGGTCTCGTCGAGCGTACAAGTTCCAGCCGCGTATTGCTTCGGTCTCGTCGAGCGTACAAGTTCCAGCTGCGTATTGCTTTGACCGCGCATACGTAGAAGCTCCTGCCGCGTATTGCTTCGGCCTCCTATGCAAACAAGTTCCAGCAGCGTATTGCTTCGGTCTCGTCGAGCGTACAAGTTCCAGCCGCGTATTGCTTCGGTCTCGTCTAGCGTACAAGTTCCAGCAGCGTATTGCTTCAGTCTCGTCGAGCGTACAAGTTCCAGCCGCTAGTGCTTCGGTCTCGTTATGCGTACATGTTGCAGCCGCGTATTGCTTCGGTCTCGTCTAGCGTACAAGTTCCAGCCGCGTATTGCTTCGGTCTCGTCGAGCGTACAAGTTCCAGCTGCGTATTGCTTTGACCGCGCATACGTAGAAGCTCCTGCCGCGAATTGCTTCGGCCTCCTATGCAAACAAGTCCCTGCCGCGTATTGCTTCGGTATCGTTACGAGTACAAGTTCCAGCCGGGTATTGCTTCGGTCTCGTCGAGCGGGCCAGTTCCATCCGCGTATTGCTTCGGTCTCGTCAAGCGTAAAAGTTCCAGCCGCGTATGGCTTCGGTGTCGTCCAGCGTACAATTTCCAGCCGGGTATTGCTTCGGTCTCGTTCGGCGAACAAGTTACAGCCGCGTATTGCTTCGGTCTCGTTGTGCGTACAAGTCTCAGCCTCGTATTGCTTCGGTCTCGTCGAGAGTGCAATTTCCAGCCGCGTTTTGCTTCGGTATCGTTTTGCGTACAAGTTCCAGCCGCGTATCGCTTCGGTCTCGTCGAGCGTGCAAGTTCCAGCCGCGTATTGCTTCGGTCTCGTCGAGCGTACAAGTTACAGCAGCGTGTTGCTTCGATCTCGTCGAGCGTACAAGTCCCTGCCGCGTATTGCTTCGGTATCGATACGAGTACAAGTTCCAGCCGGGTATTGCTGCGGTCTCGTCGAGCGTGCAAGTTCCATCCGCGTATTGCTTCGGTCTCGTCAAGCGTACAAGTCCCAGCCGCGTATTGCTTCGGTCTCGTCGAGAGTGCAAGTTCCAGCCGCGTTTTGCTTCGGTATCGTTTTGCGTACAAGTTCCAGCCGCGTATTGCTTCGGTCCCGTCGAGCGTGCAAGTTCCAGCCGCGTATTGCTTTGGTCTCGTTATGCGTACAAGTCCCAGCCGCGTATTGCTTCGGTATCGTTATGTGTACAAGTCCCAGCCGTGTCTTGCTTCGGTATCGTTATGAGTACAAGTTCCAGCCGCGTATTGCTGCGGTCTCGTGGAGCATACAAGTCCCAGGCGCGTATAGCAGCGGTCTCGTTATGTGTACAAGTTCCAGCCGAGTATTGCTTCGGTCTCGTCGAGCGTACAAGTCCCATCCGCGTATTGCTTCGGTCTCGTTATGCGTACAAGTCCCAGCCGCGTATTGCTTCGGTATCGTTATGCGTACAAATCCCAGCCGTGTATGCTTCGGTCTCGTTATGCGTACAAGTTCCAGCCGCGTATTGCTTCGGTCTCGTCGAGCGTACAAGTTCCAGCCGGGTATTGCTTCGGTCTCGTCGAGGGTACAAGTTCCATCTTCGTATTGCTTTGACCGCGCATACGTAGAAGCTCCTGCCGCGTATTGCTTCGGTCTCGTCCAGCGTACAGGTTCCAGCCGCGTACTGCTTCGGTCTCGTCTAGCGTACAAGTTCCAGCCGCGTATTGCTTCGGTCTCGTCGAGCGTACAAGTCCTAGCCGCGTATTGCTTCGGTCTCATTATGCGTGCAAGTTCCTGCCGCATATTGCTTCGGTCTCGTCAAGCGTACAAGTTCCAGCCGGGTATTGCTTCGGTCCCGTCCAGCGTACAGGTCCCAGCCGCTAGTGCTTCGGTCTCGTTTATCGTTCAGGTTCCAGCCGCGTATTGCTTCGGTCTCGTCTAGCGTACAAGTCCCAGCCGCGTATTGCTTCGGTCTCGTTATGCGTACAAGTCCCAGCCGCGTATTGCTTCGGTCTCGTTATGCGTACAAGTCCCAGCCGCTAGTGCTTCGGTCTCGTTATGCGTACATGTTCCAGCCGCGTATTGCTTCGGTCTCGTCGAGCGTACAAGTTCCAGCCGCGTATTCCTTCGGTCTCGTTATGCGTACAATTCCCAGCCGCGATTGCTTCAGTCTTGTTATGGGTACAAGTTCCAGCCGCGTATTGCTTCGGTCTCGTTATGCGTACATGTTCCAGCTGCGTATTGCTTCGGTATCGTCCAGCGTACAAGCTCCAGCTGCTTATTGCTTCGGTCTCGTTATGCGTACACGTTGCAGCCGCGTATTGCTGCGGTCTCGTCGAGCGTACAAGGTCCAGCCGCGTTTTGCTTCGGTCTCGTTATGCGTACAAGTCCCAGCCGCGTATTCCTTCGGTCACGTTATGCGTACATGTTCAAGCCGCTTATTGCTTCGATCTCGTCGACGGTACAAGTTCCATCTTCCTATTGCTTTGACCGCGCATACGTAGAAGCTCCTGCCGCGAATCGCTTCGGTCTCCTATGCGTACAAGTACCAGCAGCGTATTGCTTCGGTCTCGTCGAGCATACAAGTTTCAGCCGCGTATTGCTTCGGTCCCGTCCAGCGTACAAGTCCCAGCCGCTAGTGCTTCGGTCTCGTTTATCGTTCAGGTTCCATGCGCGTATTGCTTCGGTCTCGTCTAGCGTACAAGTTCCAGCCGCGTATTGCTTCGGTCTCATCGAGCGTACAAGTTCCAGCTGCGTATTGCTTTGACCGCGCATACGTAGAAGTTCCTGCCGCGTATTGCTTCGGTCTCGTCGAGCGTACAAGTTCCAGCAGCGTATTGATTCGGTCTCGTCGAGCATACAAGTTTCAGCCGCGTATTGCTTCGGTATTGTTACGAGTACAAGTTCCAGCCGGGTATTGCTTCGGTCTCGTGGAGCGTGCAAGTTCCATCCGCGTATAGCTTCGGTCTCGTCAAGCGTACAAGTTCCAGCCGCGTATGGCTTCGGTGTCGTCGAGCGTACAAGTTCCAGCCGCGTACTGCTTCGGTCTCGTTATGCGTACATGTTCCAGCTGCGTATTGCTTCGGTCTCGTCCATCGTACAAGCTCCAGCTGCGTATTGCTTCGGTCTCGTTATGCGTACATGTTCCAGCAGCGTATTGCTTCGGTCTCGTCGAGCATACAAGTTTCAGCCGCGTATTGCTTCGGTATCGTTACGAGTACAAGTTCCTGCCGCGTATTGCTTCGGTCTCGTCGAGCGTACAAGTTCCAGCAGCGTATTGCATCGATCTCGTCGGGCGTACAAGTTCCAGCCGCGGATTGCTTCGGTCTCGTTATGCGTACATGTTCCAGCCGCGTACTGCTTCGGTCTCGCCGAGCGTACAAGTTCCAGCCGCGTATTCCTTCGGTCTCGTAATGCGTACAAGTCCCAGCCGCGTATTGCTTCGGTCTCGTTATGCGTACAAGTCCCAGCCGCTAGTGCTTCGGTCTCGTTATGCGTACATGTTCCAGCCGCGTATTGCTTCGGTCTCGTCTAGCGTACAAGTTCCTGCCGCGTATTGCTTCGGTCTCGTCGAGCGTACAAGTTCCAGCAGCGTATTGCATCGATCTCGTCCAGCGTACAAGCTCCAGCTGCGTATTGCTTCGGTCTCGTTATGCGTACATGTTCAAGCCGCTTATTGCTTCGGTCTCGTCGAGGGTACAAGTTCCATATTCCTATTGCTTTGACCGCGCATACGTAGAAGCTCCTGCCGCGTATCGCTTCGGTCTCCTATGCGTACAAGTACAAGCAGCGTATTGCTTCGGTCTCGTCGAGCATACAAGTTTCAGCCGCGTATTGCTTCGATCTCGTCAAGCGTACAAGTCCCAGCCGCTAGTGCTTCGGTCTCGTTATGCGTACATGTTCTAGCCGCGTATTGATTCGGTCTCGTCAAGCGTACAAGTCCCAGCCGCGTATTGCTTCGGTCTCGTCGAGAGTGCAAGTTCCAGCCGCGTTTTGCTTCGGTATCGTTTTGCGTACAAGTTCCAGCCGCGTATTGCTTCGGTCCCGTCGAGCGTGCAAGTTCCAGCCGCGTATTGCTTTGGTCTCGTTATGCGTACAAGTCCCAGCCGCGTATTGCTTCGGTATCGTTATGTGTACAAGTCCCAGCCGTGTCTTGCTTCGGTATCGTTATGAGTACAAGTTCCAGCCGCGTATTGCTGCGGTCTCGTGGAGCATACAAGTCCCAGGCGCGTATAGCAGCGGTCTCGTTATGTGTACAAGTTCCAGCCGAGTATTGCTTCGGTCTCGTCGAGCGTACAAGTCCCATCCGCGTATTGCTTCGGTCTCGTTATGCGTACAAGTCCCAGCCGCGTATTGCTTCGGTATCGTTATGCGTACAAATCCCAGCCGTGTATGCTTCGGTCTCGTTATGCGTACAAGTTCCAGCCGCGTATTGCTTCGGTCTCGTCGAGCGTACAAGTTCCAGCCGGGTATTGCTTCGGTCTCGTCGAGGGTACAAGTTCCATCTTCGTATTGCTTTGACCGCGCATACGTAGAAGCTCCTGCCGCGTATTGCTTCGGTCTCGTCCAGCGTACAGGTTCCAGCCGCGTACTGCTTCGGTCTCGTCTAGCGTACAAGTTCCAGCCGCGTATTGCTTCGGTCTCGTCGAGCGTACAAGTCCTAGCCGCGTATTGCTTCGGTCTCATTATGCGTGCAAGTTCCTGCCGCATATTGCTTCGGTCTCGTCAAGCGTACAAGTTCCAGCCGGGTATTGCTTCGGTCCCGTCCAGCGTACAAGTCCCAGCCGCTAGTGCTTCGGTCTCGTTTATCGTTCAGGTTCCAGCCGCGTATTGCTTCGGTCTCGTCTAGCGTACAAGTCCCAGCCGCGTATTGCTTCGGTCTCGTTATGCGTACAAGTCCCAGCCGCGTATTGCTTCGGTCTCGTTATGCGTACAAGTCCCAGCCGCTAGTGCTTCGGTCTCGTTATGCGTACATGTTCCAGCCGCGTATTGCTTCGGTCTCGTCGAGCGTACAAGTTCCAGCCGCGTATTCCTTCGGTCTCGTTATGCGTACAATTCCCAGCCGCGATTGCTTCAGTCTTGTTATGGGTACAAGTTCCAGCCGCGTATTGCTTCGGTCTCGTTATGCGTACATGTTCCAGCTGCGTATTGCTTCGGTATCGTCCAGCGTACAAGCTCCAGCTGCTTATTGCTTCGGTCTCGTTATGCGTACACGTTGCAGCCGCGTATTGCTGCGGTCTCGTCGAGCGTACAAGGTCCAGCCGCGTTTTGCTTCGGTCTCGTTATGCGTACAAGTCCCAGCCGCGTATTCCTTCGGTCACGTTATGCGTACATGTTCAAGCCGCTTATTGCTTCGATCTCGTCGACGGTACAAGTTCCATCTTCCTATTGCTTTGACCGCGCATACGTAGAAGCTCCTGCCGCGAATCGCTTCGGTCTCCTATGCGTACAAGTACCAGCAGCGTATTGCTTCGGTCTCGTCGAGCATACAAGTTTCAGCCGCGTATTGCTTCGGTCCCGTCCAGCGTACAAGTCCCAGCCGCTAGTGCTTCGGTCTCGTTTATCGTTCAGGTTCCATGCGCGTATTGCTTCGGTCTCGTCTAGCGTACAAGTTCCAGCCGCGTATTGCTTCGGTCTCATCGAGCGTACAAGTTCCAGCTGCGTATTGCTTTGACCGCGCATACGTAGAAGTTCCTGCCGCGTATTGCTTCGGTCTCGTCGAGCGTACAAGTTCCAGCAGCGTATTGATTCGGTCTCGTCGAGCATACAAGTTTCAGCCGCGTATTGCTTCGGTATTGTTACGAGTACAAGTTCCAGCCGGGTATTGCTTCGGTCTCGTGGAGCGTGCAAGTTCCATCCGCGTATAGCTTCGGTCTCGTCAAGCGTACAAGTTCCAGCCGCGTATGGCTTCGGTGTCGTCGAGCGTACAAGTTCCAGCCGCGTACTGCTTCGGTCTCGTTATGCGTACATGTTCCAGCTGCGTATTGCTTCGGTCTCGTCCATCGTACAAGCTCCAGCTGCGTATTGCTTCGGTCTCGTTATGCGTACATGTTCCAGCAGCGTATTGCTTCGGTCTCGTCGAGCATACAAGTTTCAGCCGCGTATTGCTTCGGTATCGTTACGAGTACAAGTTCCTGCCGCGTATTGCTTCGGTCTCGTCGAGCGTACAAGTTCCAGCAGCGTATTGCATCGATCTCGTCGGGCGTACAAGTTCCAGCCGCGGATTGCTTCGGTCTCGTTATGCGTACATGTTCCAGCCGCGTACTGCTTCGGTCTCGCCGAGCGTACAAGTTCCAGCCGCGTATTCCTTCGGTCTCGTAATGCGTACAAGTCCCAGCCGCGTATTGCTTCGGTCTCGTTATGCGTACAAGTCCCAGCCGCTAGTGCTTCGGTCTCGTTATGCGTACATGTTCCAGCCGCGTATTGCTTCGGTCTCGTCTAGCGTACAAGTTCCAGCCGCCTATTGCTTCGGTCTCGTCGAGCGTTCAATTTCCAGCTGCGTATTGCTTTGACCGCCTACACGTAGAAGTTCCTGCCGCGTATTGCTGCGGTCTCGTCGAGCGTACAAGCCCCAGCAGCGTATTGCTTCGGTATCGTTATGCGTACAAGTCCCAGCCGGGTGTTGCTTCGGTCTCGTCGAGCGTACAAGTTCCAGCTGCGTATTGCTTCGGTCTCGTCGAACGTACAATTCCCAGCCGCGTACTGCTTCGGTCTCGTTATGCGTACAGGTTCCAGCCGCGAATTGCTTCGGTCTCGTCGAGCGTGCAAGTTCCATCCGGGTATTGCTTCGGTCTCGTCAAGCGTACAAGTCCCAGCCGCGTATTGCTTCGGTCTCGTCGAGCGTACAAGTTCCAGCTGCGTATTGCTTCGATCTCGGTATGCGTACAAGTTCCACCCGCGTATTGCTTTGGTCTCGTTATGCGTACATGCTCCAGCCGCGTATGGCTTCGGTCTCGTCGAACGTACAATTCCCAGCCGCGTACTGCTTCGGTCTCGTTATGCGTACAGGTTCCAGCCGCGTATTGCTTCGGTCTCGTCGAGCGTGCAAGTTCCATGCGCGTATTGCTTCGGTCTCGTCAAGCGTACATGTTCTAGCCGCGTATGGCTTCGGTCTCGTCGAGCGTACAAGTTCCAGCCGCGGATTGCTTCGGTCTCATTTAGCGTACAAGTTGCAAGCACGTATTGATTAGGTCTCCTTATGCGTACATGTTCCAGCCGCGTATTGCTTCTGTCTCGTTATGCGTACAAGTTCCAGCAGCGTATTGCTTCGGTCTCGTCGAGCGTACAAGTTCCAGCTGCGTATTGCTTCGGTATCGTTATGCGTAAAAGCCTCAGCCGCGTATTGCTTTGGTTTCGTTATGTGTACAAGTTCCAGCCGCGTATTGATTCGGTCTCGTCGAGCGTACAAGTTTCAGCCGCGGATTGCTTCGGTCTCGTTATCTGTACAAGTTCCAGCCGCTAGTGCTTCGGTCTCGTTATGCGTACAAGTCCCAGCCGCGTATTCCTTCGGTCTCGTCGAGCGTACAATCTCCAGCAGCGTATTGCTTCGGTCTCGTTATGCGTAAAAGTCTCAGCCGCGTATTGCTTTGGTTTCATTATGCGTACATGTTCCAGCCGCCTATTCCTTCGGTCTCGTTATGCGTACAATTCCCAGCCGCGATTGCTTCGGTCTTGTTATGCGTACATGTTCCAGCTGCGTATTGCTTCGGTCTCGTCCAGCGTACAAGCTCCAGCTGCGTATTGCTTCGGTCTCCTATGCGTACAAGTACCAGCAGCGTATTGCTTCGGTCTCGTCGAGCATACAAGTTTCAGCCGCGTATTGCTTCGATCTCGTCCAGCGTACAGGTTCCAGCCGCGTATTCCTTCGGTCTCGTTATGCGTACAAGTTCCATCCGCGTATTGCTTCGGTCTCGTCAAGCGTACTAGTTGCAGCAGCGTATTGCTTCGGTCTCGTTATGCGTACATGTTCCAGCCGCCTATTCCTTCGGTCTCGTTATGCGTACAATTCCCAGCCGCGATTGCTTCGGTCTTGATATGCGTACAAGTTCCAGCCGCGTATTGCTTCGGTCTCGTTATGCGTACATGTTCCAGCTGCGTATTGCTTCGGTCTCGTCCAGCGTACAAGCTCCAGCTGCGTATTGCTTCGGTCTCGTTATGCGTACATGTTCAAGCCGCTTATTGCTTCGGTCTCGTCGAGGGTACAAGTTCCATATTCCTATTGCTTTGACCGCGCATACGTAGAAGCTCCTGCCGCGTATCGCTTCGGTCTCCTATGCGTACAAGTACAAGCAGCGTATTGCTTCGGTCTCGTCGAGCATACAAGTTTCAGCCGCGTATTGCTTCGATCTCGTCAAGCGTACAAGTCCCAGCCGCTAGTGCTTCGGTCTCGTTATGCGTACATGTTCTAGCCGCGTATTGATTCGGTCTCGTCGAGCGTACAAGTTCCAGCAGCGTATTGCTTCGGTCTCGTTACGCGTGCAAGTCCCAGCTGCGTGTTGCTTCGGTCTCGTTATGCGTACAAGTCCCAGCCGCGTATTGTTTCAGTATCGTTATGCGTACAAGTACCAGCCGCGTGTTGCTTCGGTCTCGTTATGCGTACAAGTTCCAGCCGCGTGTTTCTTCGGTGTCGTTATGCGTACAAGTCTCAGCCGTGTGTTGCTTCGGTCTCGTTATGCGTACAAGTCCCAGCCGCGTATTGCTTCGGTATCGTTATGCGTACACGTTCCAGCTGCGTATTGCTTCGGTCTCGTCGAGCGTACAAGTTCCAGCCACGTAATGCTTCGGTCTCGTTATGCGTACCAGTTCTAGCCGCGTATTGCTTCGGTCTCGTCAAGCGAACAAGTTCCAGCCGCGTAATGCTTCGGTCTCGTTATGCATACAAGTCCTAGCCGCGTATTGCTTCTGTCTCGTTATGCGTACAAGTTCCAGCCGCGTGTTTCTTCGGTGTCGTTATGCGTACAAGTTCCAGCCGCGTAATGCTTCGGTCTCGTTATGCATACAAGTCCTAGCCGCGTATTGCTTCTGTCTCGTTATGCGTACAAGTTCCAGCCGCGTGTTTCTTCGGTGTCGTTATGCGTACAAGTTCCAGCCGCGTGTTTCTTCGGTGTCGTTATGCGTACAAGTCTCAGCCGTGTGTTGCTTCGGTCTCGTTATGCGTACAAGTCCCAGCCGCGTATTGCTTCGGTATCGTTATGCGTACACGTTCCAGCTGCGTATTGCTTCGGTCTCGTCGAGCGTACAAGTTCCAGCCGCTTATTCCTTCGGTCTCGTTATGCGTACAAGTTCCATCCACGTGTCGCTTCGGTCTCGTGGAGCGTACAAGTTCCAGCCGCGTATTGCTTCGGTCTCGTCGAGCGAACAAGTCCCAGCCGCGTAGTCCTTCGGTCGCTTCCAGCGTACAAGTCCCAGGCGCGTATTGCTTCGGTCTCGTTATGCGTACATGTTCCAGCCGCGTATTGCTTCGGTCTCGTTATGCGTACATGTTCCAGCCGCGTATTGCTTCGGTCTCGTCGAGGGTACAAGTTCCAGCCGCGTATTCCTTCGGTCTCGTTATGCGTACAATTCCCAGCCGCGATTGCTTCGGTCTTGTTATGCGTACAAGTTCCAGCCGCGTATTGCTTCGGTCTCGTTATGCGTACACGTTCCAGCTGCGTATTGCTTCGGTCTCGTCGAGCGTACAAGTTACAGCCGCTTATTCCTTCGGTCTCGTTATGCGTACAAGTTCCAGCATCGTATTGCTTCGATCTCGTCGAGCGTACAAGTCCCAGCCGCGTATTGCTTCGGTCTCGTCCAGCGTACAGGTTCCAGCCGCGTATTGCTTCGGTATCGTCGAGAGCACAAGTTCCAGCCGCGTATTGCTTCGGTCTCGTTTAGCGTATAGGTTCCACGCACGTATTGCTTCGGTCTCGTTTAGCGTGCAAGTTCCAGCTGCGTATTGCTTCGGTCTCGTTATGTGTACAAGTCCCAGCAGCGATTGCTTCGGTCTCGTCGAGCGTACAAGTTCCAGCCGCTTATTCCTTCGGTCTCGTTATGCGTACAAGTTCCAGCCGCGTATATCTTATGTCTCGTTTGGCGAACAAGTTACAGCCGCGTATTGCTTCGGTCTCGTTGTGCGTAAAGGTTCCACGCACGTATTGCTTCGGTCTCGTTTAGCGTACAAGTTCCTGCCGCGTATTGCTTCGGTCTCGTGGAGCGTACAAATTTGAGCCGCGTATTGCTTCGGTATCGTCGAGCGCACCCGTTCCAGCCGCGTATTGCTTCGGTCTCGTCATGCGTACAAGTTCCAGCCGCGTATTCCTTCGGTCTCGTTATGCGTCCAAGTCCCAGCCGCGTATTGCTTCGGTCTCGTTATGCGTACAAGTCCCAGCCGCTAGTGCTTCGGTCTCGTTATGCGTACATGTTCCAGCTGCGTATTTCTTCGGTCTCGTCGAGCGTACAAGTTCCAGCCGCTTATTCCTTCGGTCTCGTTATGCGTACAAGTTCCAGCCGCGTATATCTTATGTCTCGTTTGGCGAACAAGTTACAGCCGCGTATTGCTTCGGTCTCGTTGTGCGTAAAGGTTCCACGCACGTATTGCTTCGGTCTCGTTTAGCGTACAAGTTCCTGCCGCGTATTGCTTCGGTCTCGTTATGCGTACAAGTTCCAGCCGCGTATTGCTTCGGTCTCGTTGTTCGTACAAGTCCCAGCCGCGTATAGCTTCGGTCACGTTATGCGTACATGTTCAAGCCGCTTATTGCTTCGGTCTCGTCGAGGGTACAAGTTCCATCTTCCTATTGCTTTGACCGCGCATACGTAGAAGCTCCTGCCGCGTATCGCTTCGGTCTCCTATGCGTACAAGTACCAGCAGCGTATTGCTTCGGTCTCGTCGAGCATACAAGTTTCAGCCATGTATTGCTTCGGTCTCGTCCAGCGTACAGGTTCCAGCCGCGTATTGCTTCGGTATCGTCGAGAGCACAAGTTCCAGCCGCGTATTGCTTCGGTCTCGTTTAGCGTATAGGTTCCACGCACGTATAGCTTCGGTCTCGTTCAGCGTACAAGTTCCAGCTGCGTATTGCTTCGGTCTCGTTATGTGTACAAGTCCAAGCAGCGATTGCTTCGGTCTTGTTATGCGTAAAAGTCCCAGCCGCGTATTGCTTCGGTATCGTGATGCGTACAAGTCGCAGCCGCGTGTTGCTTCGGTCTCATTATGCGTACAAGTTTCAGGCGCGTGTTGCTTCGGTTTAGTTAGGCGTACAAGTTCCAGCCGCGTAATGCTTCGGTCTCGTTATGCGTACAAGTCCCAGCCGCGTATTGTTTCAGTATCGTTATGCGTACAAGTACCAGCCGCGTGTTGCTTCGGTCTCGTGGAGCATACAAGTTCCAGACGCGTATTGCTTCGGTCTCGTTACGCGTGCAAGTCCCAGCTGCGTGTTGCTTCGGTCTCGTTATGCGTACAAGTCCCAGCCGCGTATTGCTTCGGTCTCGTCAAGCGTACAAGTTCCAGCCACGTAATGCTTCGGTCTCGTTATGCGTACCAGTTCTAGCCGCGTATTGCTTCGGTCTCGTCAAGCGAACAAGTTCCAGCCGCGTAATGCTTCGGTCTCGTTATGCATACAAGTCCTAGCCGCGTATTGCTTCTGTCTCGTTATGCGTACAAGTTCCAGCCGCGTGTTTCTTCGGTGTCGTTATGCGTACAAGTTCCAGCCGCGTGTTTCTTCGGTGTCGTTAAGCGTACAAGTCTCAGCCGTGTGTTGCTTCGGTCTCGTTATGCGTACAAGTCCCAGCCGCGTATTGCTTCGGTATCGTTATGCGTACACGTTCCAGCTGCGTATTGCTTCGGTCTCGTCGAGCGTACAAGTTCCAGCCGCTTATTCCTTCGGTCTCGTTATGCGTACAAGTTCCATCCACGTGTCGCTTCGGTCTCGTGGAGCGTACAAGTTCCAGCCGCGTATTGCTTCGGTCTCGTCGAGCGAACAAGTCCCAGCCGCGTAGTCCTTCGGTCGCTTCCAGCGTACAAGTCCCAGGCGCGTATTGCTTCGGTCTCGTTATGCGTACATGTTCCAGCCGCGTATTGCTTCGGTCTCGTTATGCGTACATGTTCCAGCCGCGTATTGCTTCGGTCTCGTCGAGGGTACAAGTTCCAGCCGCGTATTCCTTCGGTCTCGTTATGCGTACAATTCCCAGCCGCGATTGCTTCGGTCTTGTTATGCGTACAAGTTCCAGCCGCGTATTGCTTCGGTCTCGTTATGCGTACACGTTCCAGCTGCGTATTGCTTCGGTCTCGTCGAGCGTACAAGTTCCAGCCGCTTATTCCTTCGGTCTCGTTATGCGTACAAGTTCCAGCCGCTTATTCCTTCGGTCTCGTTATGCGTACAAGTTCCAGCATCGTATTGCTTCGATCTCGTCGAGCGTACAGGTTCCAGCCGCGTATTGCTTCGGTATCGTCGAGAGCACAAGTTCCAGCCGCGTATTGCTTCGGTCTTGTTTAGCGTATAGGTTCCACGCACGTATTGCTTCGGTCTCGTTTAGCGTGCAAGTTCCAGCTGCGTATTGCTTCGGTCTCGTTATGTGTACAAGTCCCAGCAGCGATTGCTTCGGTCTTGTTATGCGTACAAGTCCCAGCCGCGAGTGCTTCGGTCTCGTTAGGCGTACAAGTTCCAGCCGCGATTGCTTCGGTCTTGTTATGCGTACAAGTTCCACCCGCGTATTGCTTCGGTCTCGTTATGCGTACACGTTCCAGCTGCGTATTGCTTCGGTCTCGTCGAGCGTACAAGTTCCAGCCGCTTATTCCTTCGGTCTCGTTATGCGTACAAGTTCCAGCATCTTATTGCTTCGATCTCGTCGAGCGTACAAGTCCCAGCCGCTAGTGCTTCGGTCTCGTTTATTGTTCAGGTTCCAGCCGCGTATTGCTTCGGTCTCGTCTAGCGTACAAGTTCCAGCAGCGTATTGCTTCGGTCTCATCGAGCATACAAGTCCCAGCCGCTAGTGCTTCGGTCTCGTTATGCGTACATGTTCCAGCCGCGTATTGCTTCGGTCTCGTTATGCGTACATGTTCCAGCCGCGTATTGCTTCGGTCTCGTCGAGCGTACAAGTTCCAGCCGCGTATTCCTTCGGTCTCGTTATGCGTACAATTCCCAGCCGCGATTGCTACGGTCTTGTTGTGCGTACAAGTTCCAGCCGCGTATTGCTTCGGTCTCGTTATGCGTACATGTTCCAGCTGCGTATTGCTTCGGTCTCGTCCAGTGTACAAGCTCCAGCTGCGTGTTGCTTCGGTCTCGTTATGCGTACATGTTCCAACCGCGTACTGCTGCGGTCTCGTCGAGCGTACAAGTTCCAGCCGCGGATTGCTTCGGTCTCGTTATGCGAACATGTTCCAGCCGCGTATTGCTTCGGTCTCATCGAGCGTACAATTTCCAGCCGCGTATTCCTTCGGTCTCGTTATGCGTACAAGTTCCAGCCGCGTATTGCTTCGGTCTCGTTGTTCGTACAAGTCCCAGCCGCTAGTGCCTCGGTCTCGTTATGCGTACATGTTCCAGCCGCGTATTGCTTCGGTATCGTTATGAGTACAAGTTCCAGCCGCGTATAGTTTCGGTCTCGTCGAGCGTACAAGTTCCAGCCGCGTATTACTGCGTTCGCGTTTGGCGTACAAGTTCCAGCTGCGTTTTGCTTCGGTCTCGTCGAGCGTACAAGCTCCAGCTGCGTATTGCTTTGGTCTCGTTATGCGTACAAGTCCCAGCCGCGTATTGCTTCGGTATCGTTATGTGTACAAGTCCCAGCCGTGTCTTGCTTCGGTATCGTTATGAGTACAAGTTCCAGCCGCGTATTGCTGCGGTCTCGTGGAGCATACAAGTCCCAGGCGCGTATAGCAGCGGTCTCGTTATGCGTACAAGTTCCAGCCGCGTATTGCTTCGGTCTCGTCGAGGGTACAAGTTCCATCTTCGTATTGCTTTGACCGCGCATACGTAGAAGCTCCTGCCGCGTATTGCTTCGGTCTCGTCCATCGTACAAGCTCCAGCTGCGTATTGCTTCGGTCTCGTTATGCGTACATGTTCCTGCCGCGTATTGCTTCGGTCTCGTCGAGCGTACAAGTTCCAGCCGCGTATTCCTTCGGTCTCGTTATGCGTACAATTCCCAGCCGCGATTGCTTCGGTCTTGTTATGCGTACAAGTTCCAGCCGCGTATTGCTTCGGTCTCGTCCAGCGTACAGGTTCCAGCCGCGTGTTGCTTCGGTATCGTCGAGAGCACAAGTTCCAGCCGCGTATTGCTTTGGTCTCGTTTAGCGTACAGGTTCCACGCACGTATTGCTTCGGTCTCGTTTAGCGTACAAGTTCCAGCTGCGTATTGCTTCGGTCTCGTTATGTGTACAAGTCCCAGCAGCGATTGCTTCGGTCTTGTTATGCGTACAAGTCCCAGCCGCGAGTGCTTCGGTCTCGTTAGGCGTACAAGTTCCAGCCGCGATTGATTCGGTCTTGTTATGCGTACAAGTTCCAGCCGCGTATTGTTTCGGTCTCGTTATGCGTACACGTTCCAGCTGCGTATTGCTTCGGTCTCGTCGAGCGTACAAGTTCCAGCCGCTTATTCCTTCGGTCTCGTTATGCGTACAAGTTCCAGCATCGTATTGCTTCGATCTCGTCGAGCGTACAAGTCCCAGCCGCTAGTGCTTCGGTCTCGTTTATTGTTCAGGTTCCAGCCGCGTATTGCTTCGGTCTCGTCTAGCGTACAAGTTCCAGCAGCGTATTGCTTCGGTCTCATCGAGCATACAAGTCCCAGCCGCTAGTGCTTCGGTCTCGTTATGCGTACATGTTCCAGCCGCGTATTGCTTCGGTCTCGTTATGCGTACATGTTCCAGCCGCGTATTGCTTCGGTATCATCGAGCGTACAAGTTCCAGCCGCGTATTCCTTCGGTCTCGTTATGCGTACAATTCCCAGCCGCGAATGCTACGGTCTTGTTATGCGTACAAGTTCCAGCCGCGTATTGCTTCGGTCTCGTTATGCGTACAAGTCCCAGCCGCTAGTGCTTCGGTCTCGTTATGCGTACATGTTCCAGCTGCGTATTTCTTCGGTCTCTTCGAGCGTACAAGTTCCAGCCGCTTATTCCTTCGGTCTCGTTATGCGTACAAGTTCCAGCATCGTATTGCTTCGATCTCGTCGAGCGTACAAGTCCCAGCCGCTAGTGCTTCGGTATCGTTACGAGTACAAGTTCCAGCCGGGTATTGCTTCGGTCTCGTCGAGCGTGCATGTTCCATCCGCGTATTGCTTCGGTCTCGTCAAGCGTACAAGTTCCAGCCGCGTATGGCTTCGGTGTCGTCGAGCGTACAAGATCCAGCCGCGTACTGCTTCGGTCTCGTTACGCGTACATGTTCCAGCTGCGTATTGCTTCGGTCTCGTCCATCGTACAAGCTCCAGCTGCGTATTGCTTCGGTCTCGTTATGCGTACATGTTCCAGCCGCGTATTGCTTCGGTCTCGCCGAGCGTACAAGTTCTAGCCGCGGATTGCTTCGGTCTCGTTATGCGTACATGTTCCAGCCGCGTATTGCTTCGGTCTCGTCGAGCGTACAAGTTCCAGCCGCGTATTCCGTCGGTCTCGTTATGCGTACAATTCCCAGCCGCGATTGCTTCGGTCTTGTTATGCGTACAATTCCCAGCCGCGATTGCTTCGGTCTTGTTATGCGTACAAGTTCCAGCCGCGGATTGCTTCGGTCTCGTTATGCGTACATGATCCAGCCGCGTATTGCTTCGGTCTCGCCGAGCGTACAAGTTCCAGCCGCGTATTCCTTCGGTCTCGTTATGCGTACAATTCCCAGCCGCGATTGCTTCGGTCTTGTTATGCGTACAAGTTCCAGCCGCGTATTGCTTCGGTCTCGTTATGCGAACATGTTCCAGCCGCGTATTGCTTCGGTCTCGTCGAGCGTACAATTTCCAGCCGCGCATTCCTTCGGTCTCGTTATGCGTGTAAGTTCCAGCCGCGTATTGCTTCGGTCTCGTTATGCGTACAAGTCCCAGCCGCGGATTGCTTCGGTCTCGTTATGCGAACATGTTCCAGCCGCGTATTGCTTCGGTCTCGTCGAGCGTACAATTTGCAGCCGCGTAATGCTTCGGTCTCGTTGTGAGTGCAAGTCCCAGCCGCGTATTGCTTCGGTCTCGTTATGCGTGCAAGTCCCAGCCGCGTATTACTTCGGTCTCGTTATGCGTGCAAGTTCCAGCCGCGAATTGCTTCGGTCTCGTCGAGAGTACAAGACCCAGCCGCGTATTGCTTCGGTCTCGTTATGCGTACAAGTCCCAACCGTGTGATGCTTCGGTCTCGTGGAGCGTACAAGTCCCAGCCGCGAAGTCCTTCGGTCTCTTCGAGCGTTCAAGTTCCAGCCCCGTATTGCTTCGGTCTCGTTACGCGTACAAGTTTCAGCCGCGTGTTGCTTCGGTCTCGCTATGCGTACAAGTTCCAGCCGCGTATTGCTTCGGTCTCGATATGCGTACAAGTTCCAGCCGCGTAATGCTTCGGTCTCGTTATGCGTACAAGTCCCAGCCGCGTAGTCCTTCGGTCTTTTGGAGCGTTCAAGTTCCAGCCGCGTATTGCTTCGCTCTCGTGCAGCGTACAAGTCCCAGCCACCTGTTGCTTCGGTCTCGCTATGCGTACAAGTTCCAGCCGCGTGTGGCTTCGGTCTCGTTATGCGTATAAGCTCCAGCCGCGTAATGCTTCAGTCTCGTTATAAGTACAAGTTCCAGCCGCGTATTGCTTCGGTCTCGTTATGCGTACACGTCCCAACCGTGTATTGCTTCGGTCTCGTGGAGCGTACAAGTCCCAGCCGCGTAGTCCTTCGGTCTCTTCGAGCGATCAAGTTCCAGCCGCGTATTGCTTCGGCCTCGTTACGCGTACAAGTTCCAGCCGCGTAATGCTTCGGTCTCGTTATGAGTACAAGTCCCAGCCGCGGATTGCTTCGGTCTCGTTATGCGAACATGTTCCAGCCGCGTATTGCTTCGGTCTCGTCGAGCGTACAATTTGCAGCCGCGTAATGCTTCGGTCTCGTTGTGAGTGCAAGTCCCAGCCGCGTATTGCTTCGGTCTCGTTATGCGTGCAAGTCCCAGCCGCGTATTACTTCGGTCTCGTTATGCGTGCAAGTTCCAGCCGCGAATTGCTTCGGTCTCGTCGAGAGTACAAGACCCAGCCGCGTATTACTTCGGTCTCGTTATGCGTACAAGTCCCAACCGTGTGATGCTTCGGTCTCGTGGAGCGTACAAGTCCCAGCCGCGAAGTCCTTCGGTCTCTTCGAGCGTTCAAGTTCCAGCCCCGTATTGCTTCGGTCTCGTTACGCGTACAAGTTTCAGCCGCGTGTTGCTTCGGTCTCGCTATGCGTACAAGTTCCAGCCGCGTATTGCTTCGGTCTCGATATGCGTACAAGTTCCAGCCGCGTAATGCTTCGGTCTCGTTATGCGTACAAGTCCCAGCCGCGTAGTCCTTCGGTCTTTTGGAGCGTTCAAGTTCCAGCCGCGTATTGCTTCGCTCTCGTGCAGCGTACAAGTCCCAGCCACCTGTTGCTTCGGTCTCGCTATGCGTACAAGTTCCAGCCGCGTGTGGCTTCGGTCTCGTTATGCGTATAAGCTCCAGCCGCGTAATGCTTCGGTCTCGTTATAAGTACAAGTTCCAGCCGCGTATTGCTTCGGTCTCGTTATGCGTACACGTCCCAACCGTGTATTGCTTCGGTCTCGTGGAGCGTACAAGTCCCAGCCGCGTAGTCCTTCGGTCTCTTCGAGCGATCAAGTTCCAGCCGCGTATTGCTTCGGCCTCGTTACGCGTACAAGTTCCAGCCGCGTAATGCTTCGGTCTCGTTATGAGTACAAGTTCCAGCCGCGTATTGCTTCGGTCTCGTCTAGCGTACAAGTTCCAGCAGCGTATTGCTTCGGTCTCATCGAGCATACAAGTCCCAGCCGCTAGTGCTTCGGTCTCGTTATGCGTACATGTTCCAGCCGCGTATTGCTTCGGTCTCGTTATGCGTACATGTTCCAGCCGCGTATTGCTTCGGTATCATCGAGCGTACAAGTTCCAGCCGCGTATTCCTTCGGTCTCGTTATGCGTACAATTCCCAGCCGCGAATGCTACGGTCTTGTTATGCGTACAAGTTCCAGCCGCGTATTGCTTCGGTCTCGTTATGCGTACATGTTCCAGCTGCGTATTGCTTCGGTCTCGTCCAGTGTACAAGTTCCAGCCGCGTATTGCTTCGGTCTCGTTATGCGTACATGTTCCAGCTGCGTATTGCTGCGGTCTCGTCGAGCGTACAAGTTCCAGCCGCTTATTCCTTCGGTCTCGTTATGCGTACAAGTTCCAGCATCGTATTGCTTCGATCTCGTCGAGCGTACAAGTCCCAGCCGCTAGTGCTTCGGTCTCGTTTATCGTTCAGGTTCCAGCCGCGTATTGCTTCGGCCTCGTCTAGCGTACAAGTTCCTGCCGCGTATTGCTTCGGTCTCGTCGAGCGTACAAGTTCCAGCTGCGTATTGCTTTGACCGCGTATACGTAGAAGCTCCTGCCGCGTATTGCTTCGGTCTCGTGGAGCGTACAAGTTTGAGCCGCGTATTGCTTCGGTATCGTCGAGCGCACCCGTTCCAGCCGCGTATTGCTTCGGTCTCGTCATGCGTACAAGTTCCAGCCGCGTATTCCTTCGGTCTCGTTATGCGTACAAGTCCCAGCCGCGTATTGCTTCGGTCTCGTTATGCGTACAAGTCCCAGCCGCTAGTGCTTCGGTCTCGTTATGCGTACATGTTCCAGCTGCGTATTTCTTCGGTCTCTTCGAGCGTACAAGTTCCAGCCGCTTATTCCTTCGGTCTCGTTATGCGTACAAGTTCCAGCATCGTATTGCTTCGATCTCGTCGAGCGTACAAGTCCCAGCCGCTAGTGCTTCGGTATCGTTACGAGTACAAGTTCCAGCCGGGTATTGCTTCGGTCTCGTCGAGCGTGCATGTTCCATCCGCGTATTGCTTCGGTCTCGTCAAGCGTACAAGTTCCAGCCGCGTATGGCTTCGGTGTCGTCGAGCGTACAAGATCCAGCCGCGTACTGCTTCGGTCTCGTTACGCGTACATGTTCCAGCTGCGTATTGCTTCGGTCTCGTCCATCGTACAAGCTCCAGCTGCGTATTGCTTCGGTCTCGTTATGCGTACATGTTCCAGCCGCGTATTGCTTCGGTCTCGCCGAGCGTACAAGTTCTAGCCGCGGATTGCTTCGGTCTCGTTATGCGTACATGTTCCAGCCGCGTATTGCTTCGGTCTCGTCGAGCGTACAAGTTCCAGCCGCGTATTCCGTCGGTCTCGTTATGCGTACAATTCCCAGCCGCGATTGCTTCGGTCTTGTTATGCGTACAATTCCCAGCCGCGATTGCTTCGGTCTTGTTATGCGTACAAGTTCCAGCCGCGGATTGCTTCGGTCTCGTTATGCGTATATGATCCAGCCGCGTATTGCTTCGGTCTCGCCGAGCGTACAAGTTCCAGCCGCGTATTCCTTCGGTCTCGTTATGCGTACAATTCCCAGCCGCGATTGCTTCGGTCTTGTTATGCGTACAAGTTCCAGCCGCGTATTGCTTCGGTCTCGTTATGCGAACATGTTCCAGCCGCGTATTGCTTCGGTCTCGTCGAGCGTACAATTTCCAGCCGCGCATTCCTTCGGTCTCGTTATGCGTATAAGTTCCAGCCGCGTATTGCTTCGGTCTCGTTATGCGTACAAGTCCCAGCCGCGGATTGCTTCGGTCTCGTTATGCGAACATGTTCCAGCCGCGTATTGCTTCGGTCTCGTCGAGCGTACAATTTGCAGCCGCGTAATGCTTCGGTCTCGTTGTGAGTGCAAGTCCCAGCCGCGTATTGCTTCGGTCTCGTTATGCGTGCAAGTCCCAGCCGCGTATTACTTCGGTCTCGTTATGCGTGCAAGTTCCAGCCGCGAATTGCTTCGGTCTCGATATGCGTACAAGTTCCAGCCGCGTAATGCTTCGGTCTCGTTATGCGTACAAGTCCCAGCCGCGTAGTCCTTCGGTCTTTTGGAGCGTTCAAGTTCCAGCCGCGTATTGCTTCGCTCTCGTGCAGCGTACAAGTCCCAGCCACCTGTTGCTTCGGTCTCGCTATGCGTACAAGTTCCAGCCGCGTGTGGCTTCGGTCTCGTTATGCGTATAAGCTCCAGCCGCGTAATGCTTCGGTCTCGTTATAAGTACAAGTTCCAGCCGCGTATTGCTTCGGTCTCGTTATGCGTACACGTCCCAACCGTGTATTGCTTCGGTCTCGTGGAGCGTACAAGTCCCAGCCGCGTAGTCCTTCGGTCTCTTCGAGCGATCAAGTTCCAGCCGCGTATTGCTTCGGCCTCGTTACGCGTACAAGTTCCAGCCGCGTAATGCTTCGGTCTCGTTATGAGTACAAGTCCCAGCCGCGGATTGCTTCGGTCTCGTTATGCGAACATGTTCCAGCCGCGTATTGCTTCGGTCTCGTCGAGCGTACAATTTGCAGCCGCGTAATGCTTCGGTCTCGTTGTGAGTGCAAGTCCCAGCCGCGTATTGCTTCGGTCTCGTTATGCGTGCAAGTCCCAGCCGCGTATTACTTCGGTCTCGTTATGCGTGCAAGTTCCAGCCGCGAATTGCTTCGGTCTCGTCGAGAGTACAAGACCCAGCCGCGTATTGCTTCGGTCTCGTTATGCGTACAAGTCCCAACCGTGTGATGCTTCGGTCTCGTGGAGCGTACAAGTCCCAGCCGCGAAGTCCTTCGGTCTCTTCGAGCGTTCAAGTTCCAGCCCCGTATTGCTTCGGTCTCGTTACGCGTACAAGTTTCAGCCGCGTGTTGCTTCGGTCTCGCTATGCGTACAAGTTCCAGCCGCGTATTGCTTCGGTCTCGATATGCGTACAAGTTCCAGCCGCGTAATGCTTCGGTCTCGTTATGCGTACAAGTCCCAGCCGCGTAGTCCTTCGGTCTTTTGGAGCGTTCAAGTTCCAGCCGCGTATTGCTTCGCTCTCGTGCAGCGTACAAGTCCCAGCCACCTGTTGCTTCGGTCTCGCTATGCGTACAAGTTCCAGCCGCGTGTGGCTTCGGTCTCGTTATGCGTATAAGCTCCAGCCGCGTAATGCTTCGGTCTCGTTATAAGTACAAGTTCCAGCCGCGTATTGCTTCGGTCTCGTTATGCGTACACGTCCCAACCGTGTATTGCTTCGGTCTCGTGGAGCGTACAAGTCCCAGCCGCGTAGTCCTTCGGTCTCTTCGAGCGATCAAGTTCCAGCCGCGTATTGCTTCGGCCTCGTTACGCGTACAAGTTCCAGCCGCGTAGTGCTTCGGTCTCGTTATGAGTACAAGTTCCAGCCGCGTATTGCTTCGGTCTCGTCTAGCGTACAAGTTCCAGCAGCGTATTGCTTCGGTCTCATCGAGCATACAAGTCCCAGCCGCTAGTGCTTCGGTCTCGTTATGCGTACATGTTCCAGCCGCGTATTGCTTCGGTCTCGTTATGCGTACATGTTCCAGCCGCGTATTGCTTCGGTATCATCGAGCGTACAAGTTCCAGCCGCGTATTCCTTCGGTCTCGTTATGCGTACAATTCCCAGCCGCGAATGCTACGGTCTTGTTATGCGTACAAGTTCCAGCCGCGTATTGCTTCGGTCTCGTTATGCGTACATGTTCCAGCTGCGTATTGCTTCGGTCTCGTCCAGTGTACAAGTTCCAGCCGCGTATTGCTTCGGTCTCGTTATGCGTACATGTTCCAGCTGCGTATTGCTGCGGTCTCGTCGAGCGTACAAGTTCCAGCCGCTTATTCCTTCGGTCTCGTTATGCGTACAAGTTCCAGCATCGTATTGCTTCGATCTCGTCGAGCGTACAAGTCCCAGCCGCTAGTGCTTCGGTCTCGTTTATCGTTCAGGTTCCAGCCGCGTATTGCTTCGGCCTCGTCTAGCGTACAAGTTCCTGCCGCGTATTGCTTCGGTCTCGTCGAGCGTACAAGTTCCAGCTGCGTATTGCTTTGACCGCGTATACGTAGAAGCTCCTGCCGCGTATTGCTTCGGTCTCGTGGAGCGTACAAGTTTGAGCCGCGTATTGCTTCGGTATCGTCGAGCGCACCCGTTCCAGCCGCGTATTGCTTCGGTCTCGTCATGCGTACAAGTTCCAGCCGCGTATTCCTTCGGTCTCGTTATGCGTACAAGTCCCAGCCGCGTATTGCTTCGGTCTCGTTATGCGTACAAGTCCCAGCCGCTAGTGCTTCGGTCTCGTTATGCGTACATGTTCCAGCTGCGTATTTCTTCGGTCTCTTCGAGCGTACAAGTTCCAGCCGCTTATTCCTTCGGTCTCGTTATGCGTACAAGTTCCAGCATCGTATTG
The DNA here is from genome assembly GCA_943735885.1 of Stelis phaeoptera. Taxonomy (NCBI): domain Eukaryota; kingdom Metazoa; phylum Arthropoda; class Insecta; order Hymenoptera; family Megachilidae; genus Stelis; species Stelis phaeoptera. Next base: position 7,737,173 of record OX030934.1, on the reverse strand, counting down.
CTTCGATCTCGTCGAGCGTACAAGTCCCAGCCGCTAGTGCTTCGGTATCGTTACGAGTACAAGTTCCAGCCGGGTATTGCTTCGGTCTCGTCGAGCGTGCATGTTCCATCCGCGTATTGCTTCGGTCTCGTCAAGCGTACAAGTTCCAGCCGCGTATGGCTTCGGTGTCGTCGAGCGTACAAGATCCAGCCGCGTACTGCTTCGGTCTCGTTACGCGTACATGTTCCAGCTGCGTATTGCTTCGGTCTCGTCCATCGTACAAGCTCCAGCTGCGTATTGCTTCGGTCTCGTTATGCGTACATGTTCCAGCCGCGTATTGCTTCGGTCTCGCCGAGCGTACAAGTTCTAGCCGCGGATTGCTTCGGTCTCGTTATGCGTACATGTTCCAGCCGCGTATTGCTTCGGTCTCGTCGAGCGTACAAGTTCCAGCCGCGTATTCCGTCGGTCTCGTTATGCGTACAATTCCCAGCCGCGATTGCTTCGGTCTTGTTATGCGTACAATTCCCAGCCGCGATTGCTTCGGTCTTGTTATGCGTACAAGTTCCAGCCGCGGATTGCTTCGGTCTCGTTATGCGTATATGATCCAGCCGCGTATTGCTTCGGTCTCGCCGAGCGTACAAGTTCCAGCCGCGTATTCCTTCGGTCTCGTTATGCGTACAATTCCCAGCCGCGATTGCTTCGGTCTTGTTATGCGTACAAGTTCCAGCCGCGTATTGCTTCGGTCTCGTTATGCGAACATGTTCCAGCCGCGTATTGCTTCGGTCTCGTCGAGCGTACAATTTCCAGCCGCGCATTCCTTCGGTCTCGTTATGCGTATAAGTTCCAGCCGCGTATTGCTTCGGTCTCGTTATGCGTACAAGTCCCAGCCGCGGATTGCTTCGGTCTCGTTATGCGAACATGTTCCAGCCGCGTATTGCTTCGGTCTCGTCGAGCGTACAATTTGCAGCCGCGTAATGCTTCGGTCTCGTTGTGAGTGCAAGTCCCAGCCGCGTATTGCTTCGGTCTCGTTATGCGTGCAAGTCCCAGCCGCGTATTACTTCGGTCTCGTTATGCGTGCAAGTTCCAGCCGCGAATTGCTTCGGTCTCGATATGCGTACAAGTTCCAGCCGCGTAATGCTTCGGTCTCGTTATGCGTACAAGTCCCAGCCGCGTAGTCCTTCGGTCTTTTGGAGCGTTCAAGTTCCAGCCGCGTATTGCTTCGCTCTCGTGCAGCGTACAAGTCCCAGCCACCTGTTGCTTCGGTCTCGCTATGCGTACAAGTTCCAGCCGCGTGTGGCTTCGGTCTCGTTATGCGTATAAGCTCCAGCCGCGTAATGCTTCGGTCTCGTTATAAGTACAAGTTCCAGCCGCGTATTGCTTCGGTCTCGTTATGCGTACACGTCCCAACCGTGTATTGCTTCGGTCTCGTGGAGCGTACAAGTCCCAGCCGCGTAGTCCTTCGGTCTCTTCGAGCGATCAAGTTCCAGCCGCGTATTGCTTCGGCCTCGTTACGCGTACAAGTTCCAGCCGCGTAATGCTTCGGTCTCGTTATGAGTACAAGTCCCAGCCGCGGATTGCTTCGGTCTCGTTATGCGAACATGTTCCAGCCGCGTATTGCTTCGGTCTCGTCGAGCGTACAATTTGCAGCCGCGTAATGCTTCGGTCTCGTTGTGAGTGCAAGTCCCAGCCGCGTATTGCTTCGGTCTCGTTATGCGTGCAAGTCCCAGCCGCGTATTACTTCGGTCTCGTTATGCGTGCAAGTTCCAGCCGCGAATTGCTTCGGTCTCGTCGAGAGTACAAGACCCAGCCGCGTATTGCTTCGGTCTCGTTATGCGTACAAGTCCCAACCGTGTGATGCTTCGGTCTCGTGGAGCGTACAAGTCCCAGCCGCGAAGTCCTTCGGTCTCTTCGAGCGTTCAAGTTCCAGCCCCGTATTGCTTCGGTCTCGTTACGCGTACAAGTTTCAGCCGCGTGTTGCTTCGGTCTCGCTATGCGTACAAGTTCCAGCCGCGTATTGCTTCGGTCTCGATATGCGTACAAGTTCCAGCCGCGTAATGCTTCGGTCTCGTTATGCGTACAAGTCCCAGCCGCGTAGTCCTTCGGTCTTTTGGAGCGTTCAAGTTCCAGCCGCGTATTGCTTCGCTCTCGTGCAGCGTACAAGTCCCAGCCACCTGTTGCTTCGGTCTCGCTATGCGTACAAGTTCCAGCCGCGTGTGGCTTCGGTCTCGTTATGCGTATAAGCTCCAGCCGCGTAATGCTTCGGTCTCGTTATAAGTACAAGTTCCAGCCGCGTATTGCTTCGGTCTCGTTATGCGTACACGTCCCAACCGTGTATTGCTTCGGTCTCGTGGAGCGTACAAGTCCCAGCCGCGTAGTCCTTCGGTCTCTTCGAGCGATAAAGTTCCAGCCGCGTATTGCTTCGGCCTCGTTACGCGTACAAGTTCCAGCCGCGTAATGCTTCGGTCTCGTTATGAGTACAAGTTCCAGCCGCGTATTGCTTCGGTCTCGTCTAGCGTACAAGTTCCAGCAGCGTATTGCTTCGGTCTCATCGAGCATACAAGTCCCAGCCGCTAGTGCTTCGGTCTCGTTATGCGTACATGTTCCAGCCGCGTATTGCTTCGGTCTCGTTATGCGTACATGTTCCAGCCGCGTATTGCTTCGGTATCATCGAGCGTACAAGTTCCAGCCGCGTATTCCTTCGGTCTCGTTATGCGTACAATTCCCAGCCGCGAATGCTACGGTCTTGTTATGCGTACAAGTTCCAGCCGCGTATTGCTTCGGTCTCGTTATGCGTACATGTTCCAGCTGCGTATTGCTTCGGTCTCGTCCAGTGTACAAGTTCCAGCCGCGTATTGCTTCGGTCTCGTTATGCGTACATGTTCCAGCTGCGTATTGCTGCGGTCTCGTCGAGCGTACAAGTTCCAGCCGCTTATTCCTTCGGTCTCGTTATGCGTACAAGTTCCAGCATCGTATTGCTTCGATCTCGTCGAGCGTACAAGTCCCAGCCGCTAGTGCTTCGGTCTCGTTTATCGTTCAGGTTCCAGCCGCGTATTGCTTCGGCCTCGTCTAGCGTACAAGTTCCTGCCGCGTATTGCTTCGGTCTCGTCGAGCGTACAAGTTCCAGCTGCGTATTGCTTTGACCGCGTATACGTAGAAGCTCCTGCCGCGTATTGCTTCGGTCTCGTGGAGCGTACAAGTTTGAGCCGCGTATTGCTTCGGTATCGTCGAGCGCACCCGTTCCAGCCGCGTATTGCTTCGGTCTCGTCATGCGTACAAGTTCCAGCCGCGTATTCCTTCGGTCTCGTTATGCGTACAAGTCCCAGCCGCGTATTGCTTCGGTCTCGTTATGCGTACAAGTCCCAGCCGCTAGTGCTTCGGTCTCGTTATGCGTACATGTTCCAGCTGCGTATTTCTTCGGTCTCTTCGAGCGTACAAGTTCCAGCCGCTTATTCCTTCGGTCTCGTTATGCGTACAAGTTCCAGCATCGTATTGCTTCGATCTCGTCGAGCGTACAAGTCCCAGCCGCTAGTGCTTCGGTATCGTTACGAGTACAAGTTCCAGCCGGGTATTGCTTCGGTCTCGTCGAGCGTGCATGTTCCATCCGCGTATTGCTTCGGTCTCGTCAAGCGTACAAGTTCCAGCCGCGTATGGCTTCGGTGTCGTCGAGCGTACAAGATCCAGCCGCGTACTGCTTCGGTCTCGTTACGCGTACATGTTCCAGCTGCGTATTGCTTCGGTCTCGTCCATCGTACAAGCTCCAGCTGCGTATTGCTTCGGTCTCGTTATGCGTACATGTTCCAGCCGCGTATTGCTTCGGTCTCGCCGAGCGTACAAGTTCTAGCCGCGGATTGCTCCGGTCTCGTTATGCGTACATGTTCCAGCCGCGTATTGCTTCGGTCTCGTCGAGCGTACAAGTTCCAGCCGCGTATTCCGTCGGTCTCGTTATGCGTACAATTCCCAGCCGCGATTGCTTCGGTCTTGTTATGCGTACAATTCCCAGCCGCGATTGCTTCGGTCTTGTTATGCGTACAAGTTCCAGCCGCGGATTGCTTCGGTCTCGTTATGCGTATATGATCCAGCCGCGTATTGCTTCGGTCTCGCCGAGCGTACAAGTTCCAGCCGCGTATTCCTTCGGTCTCGTTATGCGTACAATTCCCAGCCGCGATTGCTTCGGTCTTGTTATGCGTACAAGTTCCAGCCGCGTATTGCTTCGGTCTCGTTATGCGAACATGTTCCAGCCGCGTATTGCTTCGGTCTCGTCGAGCGTACAATTTCCAGCCGCGCATTCCTTCGGTCTCGTTATGCGTATAAGTTCCAGCCGCGTATTGCTTCGGTCTCGTTATGCGTACAAGTCCCAGCCGCGGATTGCTTCGGTCTCGTTATGCGAACATGTTCCAGCCGCGTATTGCTTCGGTCTCGTCGAGCGTACAATTTGCAGCCGCGTAATGCTTCGGTCTCGTTGTGAGTGCAAGTCCCAGCCGCGTATTGCTTCGGTCTCGTTATGCGTGCAAGTCCCAGCCGCGTATTACTTCGGTCTCGTTATGCGTGCAAGTTCCAGCCGCGAATTGCTTCGGTCTCGTCGAGAGTACAAGACCGAGCCGCGTATTGCTTCGGTCTCGTTATGCGTACAAGTCCCAACCGTGTGATGCTTCGGTCTCGTGGAGCGTACAAGTCCCAGCCGCGAAGTCCTTCGGTCTCTTCGAGCGTTCAAGTTCCAGCCCCGTATTGCTTCGGTCTCGTTACGCGTACAAGTTTCAGCCGCGTGTTGCTTCGGTCTCGCTATGCGTACAAGTTCCAGCCGCGTATTGCTTCGGTCACGTCGAGCGTACAAGTCCCAGCCGCGTATTGCGTCGGTCTCGTTATGCGTGCAAGGTCCAGCCGAGTAATGCTTCGGTCTCGTTATGCGTGCCAGTTCCAGCCGCGTATTGCTTCGGTCTCGTCAAGCGTACAAGTTATAGCCGGGTATTGCTTCGGTCTCTTGGAGCGTTCAAGTTCCAGCCGCGTATTGCTTCGGTCTCGTGGAGCGTACAAGTTACAGCCGCGTATTGTTGCGGTCTCGTGGAGCGTACAAGTCTCAGCCGCGTATTGCTTCGGTCTCGTTATGCGTACAAGTCCCAACCGTGTATTGCTACGGTCTCGTGGAGCGTACAAGTCCCAGCCGCGTAGTCCTTCGATCTCTTCGAGCGTTCAAGTTCCAGTCGCCTATTGCTTCGGCCTCGTTACGCGTTCAAGTTCCAGCCGCGTATTGCTTCGGTCTCGTGATGCGTGCACGATCCAGCCGCGTATTGCTTCGGTGTCGTCGAGCGAACAAGTTCCAGCAGCGTATTGCTTCGGTCTCGTTACGCGTACAAGTCCCAGCCGGGTATTGCTTCGGTCTCGTTATGCGTGCAAGTTCAAGCCGCGTAATGCTTCGGTCTCGTTATGCGTACCAGTCCCAGCCGCGTATTGCTTCGGTCTCGTGGAGCGTACAAGCCTCAGCCGCGTATTGCTTCGGTCTCGTCGAGCGTACAAGTTCCAGCCGCGTATTGCTTCGGTCTCGTTATGCGTGCACGATCCAGCCGCGTATTGCTTCGGTGTCGTCGAGCGAACAAGTTCCAGCAGCGTATTACTTCGGTCTCGTTACGCGTACAAGTCCCAGCCGTGTATTGCTTCGGACTAGTGGAGAGTATAAGTCCCAGCCGCGTGTTGCCTTGGTCTCGTTATGCGTAAAAGACCCAGCCGTGTCTTGCTTCGGTCTCGTTATGCGTGCCAGTTCCAGCCGCGTATTGCTTCGGTCTCGTCGAGCGTACAAGTCCCAGCCGCGTATTGCGTCGGTCTCGTTATGCGTACAAGTTCCAGCCGCGTCGTCCTTCGGGCTCTTCGAGCGTTCAAGTTCCAGCCGCGTATTGCCTCGGTGTCGTTACGCGTACAATTTCCAGTCGCGTATTGCTTTGGTCTCGTTATGCGTACAAGTCCCAGCAGCGTACTGCTTCGGTATCGTTATGTGTACAAGTCCCAGCCGCGTAGTCCTTCGGTCTCTTCGAGCGTTCAAGTTCCAGCCGCGTATTGCTTCGGTCTCGTGCCGCGTACAAGTCCCAGCCGCGTGTTGCTTCGGTCTCGTCGAGCGTACAAGACCCAGCCGCGTATTGCTTCGGTCTCGTTATGCGTACAAGTCCCAACCGTGTATTGCTTCGGTCTCGTTATGCGTACAAATTCCAGCCGCGTAATGCTTCGGTCTCGATGTGAGTGCAAGTCCCAGCCGCGTATTGCTTCGGTCTCGTTATGCGTGCAAGCCCCAGCCGCGTATTGCTTCGGTCTCGTGATGCGTGCACGATTCAGCCGCCTATTGCTTCGGTGTCGTCGAGCGAACAAGTTCAAGCAGCGTATTGCTTCGGTCTCGTTACGCGTACAAGTCCCAGCCGGGTATTGCTTCGGTCTCGTCGAGCGTACAAATTCCAGCCGCGTATTGCCTCGGTCTCGTCGAGCGTACAAGTGCCAGCCGCGTATTGCTTCGGTCTCGTGGAGGGAACAAGTCCCAGCCGCGTATTGCTTCGGTATCGCTATGCGTACAAGTCCCAGCTGCGTGTTGCTTCGGTCTCGTTATGCGATCAAGTTCCAGCCGCGTGTTGCTTCGGCCTCGTTATGCGTGCAAGTTCCAGCCGCGTATTGCTTCGGTCTCGTCGAGCGTACAAGACCCAGCCGCGTATTGCTTCGGTCTCGTTATGCATACAAGTCCCAACCGTGTATTGCTTCGGTCTCGTGGAGCGTACAAGTCCCAGCCGCGTAGTCCTTCGGTCTCTTCGAGCGTTCAAGTTCCAGCCGCGTATTGCTTCGGTCTCGTTACGCGTGCAAGTTCCAGCGGCGTAATGCTTCGGTCTCGTTATGCGTACAAGTCCCAGCCGCGTATTGCTTCGGTCTCGTCGAGCGAACAAGTTCCAGCCGCGTATTGCCTCGGTCTCGTCGAGCGTACAAGTCCCAGCCGCGTATTGCTTCGGTCTCGTGGAGCGAACAAGTCCCAGCCGCGTATTGCTTCGGTATCGCTATGCGTACCAGTCCCAGCTGCGTGTTGCTTCGGTCTCGTTATGCGATCAAGTTCCAGCCGCGTGTTGCTTCGGTCTCGTTATGCGTGCAAGTTCCAGCCGCGTATTGCTTCGGTCTCGTCGAGCGTACAAGACCCAGCCGCGTATTGCTTCGGTCTCGTTATGCGTACAAGTCCCAACCGTGTATTGCTTCGGTCTCGTGGAGCGTACAAGTCCCAGCCGCGTAGTCCTTCGGTCTCTTCGAGCGTTCAAGTTCCAGCCGCGTATTGCTTCGGTCTCGTTACGCGTGCAAGTTCCAGCCGCGTAATGCTTCGGTCTCGTTATGCGTACAAGTCCCAGCCGCGTATTGCTTCGGTCTCGTCGAGCGTACAAGTTCCAGCCGCGTATTGCCTCGGTCTCGTCGAGCGTACAAGTCCCAACCGCGTATTGCTTCGGTCTCGTGGAGCGAACAAGTCCCAGCCGCGTATTGCTTCGGTATCGCTATGCGTACAAGTCCCAGCCGCGTATTGCTTCGGTCTCGTCGAGCGTACAAGACCCAGCCGCATAATGCTTCGGTCTCGTTATGCGTGCCAGTTCCAGCCGCGTATTGCTTCGGTCTCGTCAAGCGTCCAAGTTCCAGCCGGGTATTGCTTCGGTCTCGGTAGGCGTACAAGTCCCAGTCGCGTATTGCTTCGGTCTCGTCCAGCGAACAATTTCCAGCAGCGCGTTGCTTCGGTCTCGTTATGCGTGCAAGTTCCAGCCGCGTATTCCTTCGGTCTCTTCGAGCGTTCAATTTCCAGCCGCGTATTGCTTCGGTCTCGTTACGCGTGCAAGTTCCAGCCGCGTATGGCTTTGGTCTCGTTATGCGTACAAGTCCCAGCCGCGTAGTCCTTCGGTCTCTTGGAGCGTTCAAGTTCCAGCCGCGTATTGCTTCGGTCTCGTTATGCGTACAAGTCCCAACGGTGTATTGCTTCGGTCTCGTGGAGAGTACATGTTTCAGCCGCGTATTGCTTCGGTCTCATCGAGCGTACAAGTACCAGCCGCGTATTACTTCGGTCTCGTTATGCGTGCAAGTTCCAGCCGCATAATGCTTCGGTCTCGTTATGCGTGCCAGTTCCAGCCGCATATTGCTTCGGTCTCGTCAAGCGTACAAGTTCCAGCCGGGTATTGCTTCGGTCTCGGTAGGCGTACAAGTCCCAGCCGCGTATTGCTTCGGTCTCGTGGAGCGAACAATTTCCAGCAGCGCGTTGCTTCGGTCTCGTTATGCGTGCAAGTTCCAGCAGCGTATTGCTTCGGTCTCGTCGAGCGTACAAGTCCCAGCGACGTATTCCTTCGGTCTCGTCGAGCGTACAAGTCCCAGCCGCGTATTGCTTCGGTCTCGTTATGCGTACAAGTCCCAACGGTGTATTGCTTCGGTCTCGTGGAGAGTACAAGTTTCAGCCGCGTATTGCTTCAGTCTCATCGAGCGTACAAGTACCAGCCGCGTATTACTTCGGTCTCGTTATGCGTGCAAGTTCCAGCCGCATATTGCTTCGGTCTCGTCAAGCGTGCAAGTTCCAGCCGCGTATTCCTTCGGTCTCGTTACGCGTGCAAGTTCCAGCCGCGTATTGCTTTGGTCTCGTTATGCGTACAAGTTCCAGCCGCGTCATCCTTCGGGCTCGTCGAGCGTACAAGTTCCAGCCGCGTATTGCTTCGGTCTCGTTATGCGTACAAGTTCCAGCCGCGTAATGCTTCGGTCTCGTTGTGAGTGCAAGTCCCAGCCGCGTATTGCTTCGGTCTCGTTATGCGTGCAAGTTCCAGCCGCGTATTGCTTCGCTCTCGTCGAGAGTACAAGACCCAGCCGCGTATTGCTTCGGTCTCGTTATGCGTACAAGTCCCAACCGTGTATTGCTTCGGTATCGTGGAGCGTACAAGTCCCAGCCGCGTAGTCCTTCGGTCTCTTCGAGCGTTCAAGTCCCAGCCGCGTATTGCTTCGGTCTCGTTACGCGTACAAGTATCAGCCGTGTGTTGCTTCGGTCTCGCTATGCGTACAAGTCTCAGCCGCGTATTGCTTCGGTCTCGTCGAGCGTACAAGTCCCAGCCGCGTATTGCTTCGGTCTCGTCGAGAGTACAAGACCCAGCCGCGTATTGCTTCGGTCTCGTTATGCGTACAAGTCCCAACCGTGTATTGCTTCGGTCTCGTGGAGCGTACAAGTCCCAGCCGCGTAGTCCTTCGGTCTCTTCGAGCGTTCAAGTCCCAGCCGCGTATTGCTTCGGTCTCGTTACGCGTACAAGTTTCAGCCGTGTGTTGCTTCGGTCTCGCTATGCGTACAAGTCTCAGCCGCGTATTGCTTCGGTCTCGTCGAGCGTACAAGTCCCAGCCGGGTATTGCTTCGGTCTCGTCGAGCGTACAAATTCCAGCCGCGTATTGCTTCGGTCTCGTTATGCGTGCACGATCCAGCCGCGTATTGCTTCGGTGTCGTCGAGCGAACAAGTTCCAGCAGCGTATTGCTTCGGTCTCGTTACGCGTACAAGTCCCAGCCGGGTATTGCTTCGGTCTCGTTATGCGTGCAAGTTCCAGCCGCGTAATGCTTCGGTCTCGTTATGCGTGCCAGTTCCAGCCGCGTATTGCTTCGGTCTCGTCGAGCGTACAAGTCCCAGCCGCGTATTGCGTCGGTCTCGTTATGCGTGCAAGTTCCAGCCGAGTAATGCTTCGGTCTCGTTATGCGTGCCAGTTCCAGCCGCGTATTGCTTCGGTCTCGTCAAGCGTACAAGTTATAGCCGGGTATTGCTTTGGTCTCGTTATGCGTACAAGTTCCAGCCGCGTCATCCTTCGGGCTCGTCGAGCGTACAAGTTCCAGCCGCGTATTGCTTCGGTCTCGTTATGCGTACAAGTTCCAGCCGCGTATTGCTTCGGTCTCGTTGTGAGTGCAAGTCCCAGCCGCGTATTGCTTCGGTCTCGTTATGCGTGCAAGTCCCAGCCGCGTATTACTTCGGTCTCGTTATGCGTGCAAGTTCCAGCCGCGTATTGCTTCGCTCTCGTCGAGAGTACAAGACCCAGCCGCGTATTGCTTCGGTCTCGTTATGCGTACAAGTCCCAACCGTGTATTGCTTCGGTCTCGTTATGCGTACAAGTCCCAGCCGTGTATTGCTTCGGTCTCGTCGAGCGTACAAGTTCCAGCCGCGTATTGGTTTGGTCTCGTTATGCGTACAAGTCCCAGTCGCGTATTGCTTTGGTCTCGTTATGCGTACAAGTCCCAGCCGCGCACTGCTTCGGTATCGTTACGCGTGCATGTTCCAGCCGTGTATTGCTTCGGACTCGTGGAGTGTATAAGTCCCAGCCGCGTGTTGCTTCGGTCTCGTTATGCGTAAAAGTTCCAGCCGCGTATTGCTTCGGTCTCGTCAGGCGTACAAGTTGCAACCGGATAATGCTTCGGAAGCGTTATGCGTGCAAGTTCCAGCCGCGTATTGCTTCGGTCTCGTCAAGCGTACAAGTCTCAGCCGGATAATGCTTTGGTCTCGTTATGCGTGCCAGTTCCGGCCGCGTATTGCTTCGGTACCGTCAAGCGTACAAGTTCCAGCCGGGTATTGCTTCGGTCTCGTTATGCGTACAATTCCCAGCCGTGTATTGCTTGGGTCTCGTGGAGCGTACAAGTCCCAGCCGCGTATTGCTTCGGTATAGTTATGCGTACAAGTCCCAGCCGCGTATTGCTTCGGTCTCGCCGAGCGAACAATTTCCAGCAGCGCGTTGCTTCGGTCTCGTTATGCGTGCAAGTTCCAGCCGCGTATTCCTTCGGTCTTGTCGAGCGTACAAGTTCCAGCCGCGTATTGCTTTGGTCTCGTTATTCGTGCAAGTTCCAACCGCGTATTACTTCGGTCTCGTTATGCGTACAAGTCCCAGCTGCCTGTTGCTTCGGTCTCGCCGAGCGAACCATTTCCAGCAGCGCGTTGCTTCGGTCTCGTTATGCGTGCAAGTTCCAGCCGCGTATTCCTTCGGTCTTGTCGAGCGTACAAGTTCCAGCCGCGTATTGCTTTGTTCTCGTTATGCGTACAAGTCCCAGCTGCGTGTTGCTTCGGTCTCGTTATGTGTTCAAGTTCCAGCCGCGTATTGCTTCGGTCTCGTGGAGCGTACAAGTCCCAACCGTGTATTGCTTCGGTCTCGTGGAGCGTACAAGTCCCAGCCGCGTAGTCCTTCGGTCTCTTCGAGCGTTCAAGTTCCAGCCGCGTAATGCTTCGGTCTCGATATGCGTACAAGTCCCAGCCGCGTATTGCTTTGATCTCGTTATGCGTACAAGTCTCAGCCGCGTATTACTTCGGTCTCGTTATGCGTGCAAGTTCCAGCCGCGTATTGCTTCGGTCTCGTCAAGCGTACAAGTCTCAGCCGGATAATGCTTTGGTCTCGTTATGCGTGCCAGTTCCGGCCGCGTATTGCTTCGGTACCGTCAAGCGTACAAGTTCCAGCCGGGTATTGCTTCGGTCTCGTTATGCGTACAATTCCCAGCCGTGTATTGCTTGGGTCTCGTCGAGCGTACAAGTTCCAGTCGCGTATTGCTTCGGTCTCGTTATGCGTACAAATCACAGGCGTGTATTGCTTCGGTCTCGTTATGCGTATAACTTCCAGCCGCATGCTGCTTCGGTCTCATTATGCGTACAAGTTCCAGCCGCGTAATGCTTCGGTCTCGATATGCGTACAAGTTCCAGCCGCGTATTGATTTGGTCTCGTTATGCGTACAAGTCCAAGCCGCGTATTGCTTCGGTATCGCTATGCGTACAATTCCCAGCCGTGTATTGCTTGGGTCTCGTCGAGCGTACAAGTTCCAGCCGCGTATTGGTTTGGTCTCGTTATGCGTACAAGTCCCAGCCGCGTAGTCCTTCGGTCTCTTCGAGCGTTCAAGTTCCTGCCGCGTATTGCTTCGGTCTCGTTACGCGTACAAGTTCCAGTCGCGTATTGCTTTGGTCTCGTTATGCGTACAAGTCCTAGCCGCGTACTGCTTCGGTATCGTTATGCGTGCATAGTCCAGCCGCGTATTGCTTCGGTCTCGTGGAGCGTACAAGTCCCAGCCGCGTAGTCCTTCGGTCTCTTCGAGCGTTCAAGTTCCAGCCGCGTATTGCTTCGGTCTCGTTACGCGTACAAGTTCCAGCCGCGTATTGCTTCGGTCTCGATATGCGTACAAGTCCCAGCCGCGTATTGCTTTGGTCTCGTTATGCGTGCAAGTTCCAACCGCGTATTACTTCGGTCTCGTTATGCGTACAAGTCCCAGCTGCGTGTTGCTTCGGTCTCGTTATGCGTTCAAGTCCCAGCCGCGTATTGTTTCGGTCTCGTCGAGCGTACAATTTCCAGCAGCGCGTTGCTTCGGTCTCGTTATGCGTGCCAGTTCCAGCCGCGTAATGCTTCGGTCTCGTTATGCGTAGAAGTTCCAGCCACGAATTGCTTCGGTCACGTTATGCGTTCAAGTTCCAGCCGTGTATTGCTTCGTTCTCGTCGAGCGTACAAGTTCCAGCCGCGTATTGCTTTGGTCTCGTTATGCGTACAAGTCCCAGCTGCGTGTTGCTTCGGTCTCGTTATGTGTTCAAGTTCCAGCCGCGTATTGCTTCGGTCTCGTGGAGCGTACAAGTCCCAACCGTGTATTGCTTCGGTCTCGTGGAGCGTACAAGTCCCAGCCGCGTAGTCCTTCGGTCTCTTCGAGCGTTCAAGTTCCAGCCGCGTATTAATTCGGTCTCGTTACGCGTGCAAGTTCCAGCCGCGTAATGCTTCGGTCTCGTTATGCGTTCAAGTTCCAGCCGCGTATTGCTTCGGTCTCGTGGAGCGTACAAGTCCCAGCCGCGTATTGTTTCGGTCTCGTGGAGCGTACAAGTCTCAGCCGCGTATTGCTTCGGTCTCGTCGAGCGTACAAGTTCCAGCCGCGTATTGCTTCGGTCTCGTTATGCGTGCAAGTTCCAGCCGCGTATTGCTTCGGTCTCGTTATGCGTGCAAGTTCCAGCCGCGTATTCCTTCGGTCTTGTCGAGCGTACAATTTCCAGCAGCGCGTTGCTTCGGTCTCGTTATGCGTGCAAGTTCCAGCCGCGTATTTCTTCGGTCTTCTCGAGCGTACAAGTCCCAGCCGCGTATTGCTTCGGTCTCGCCGAGCGAACAATTTCCAGCAGCGCGTTGCTTCGGTCTCGTTATGCGTTCAAGTTCCAGCCGCGTATTCCTTCGGTCTTGTCGAGCGTACAAGTTCCAGCCGTGTATTGCTTTGGTCTCGTTATTCGTGCAAGTTCCAACCGCGTATTACTTCGGTCTCGTTATGCGTACAAGTCCCAGCTGCGTGTTGCTTCGGTCTCGTTATGTGTTCAAGTTCCAGCCGCGTATTGCTTCGGTCTCTTCGAGCGTTCAAGTTCCAGCCGCGTATTGCTTCGGTCTCGTTACGCGTGCAAGTTCCAGCCGCGTAATGCTTCGGTCTCGTTATGCGTTCAAGTTCCAGCCGCGTATTGCTTCGGTCTCGTGGAGCGTACAAGTCCCAGCCGCGTATTGGTTCGGTCTCGTGGAGCGTACAAGTCTCAGCCGCGTATTGCTTCGGTCTCGTCGAGCGTACAAGTTCCAGCCGCGTATTGCTTCGGTCTCGTTATGCGTGCAAGTTCCAGCCGCGTATTGCTTCGGTCTCGTTATGCGTGCAAGTTCCAGCCGCGTATTCCTTCGGTCTTGTCGAGCGTACAATTTCCAGCAGCGCGTTGCTTCGGTCTCGTTATGCGTGCAAGTTCCAGCCGCGTATTCCTTCGGTCTTGTCGAGCGTACAAGTCCCAGCCGCGTATTGCTTCGGTCTCGCCGAGCGAACAATTTCCAGCAGCGCGTTGCTTCGGTCTCGTTATGCGTTCAAGTTCCAGCCGCGTATTCCTTCGGTCTTGTCGAGCGTACAAGTTCCAGCCGCGTATTGCTTTGGTCTCGTTATTCGTGCAAGTTCCACCCGCGTATTACTTCGGTCTCGTTATGCGTACAAGTCCCAGCTGCGTGTTGCTTCGGTCTCGTTATGTGTTCAAGTTCCAGCCGCGTATTGCTTCGGTCTCTTCGAGCGTTCAAGTTCCAGCCGCGTATTGCTTCGGTCTCGTTACGCGTGCAAGTTCCAGCCGCGTAATGCTTCGGTCTCGTTATGCGTTCAAGTTCCAGCCGCGTATTGCTTCGGTCTCGTGGAGCGTACAAGTCCCAGCCGCGTATTGTTTCGGTCTCGTGGAGCGTACAAGTCTCAGCCGCGTATTGCTTCGGTCTCGTCGAGCGTACAAGTTCCAGCCGCGTATTGCTTCGGTCTCGTTATGCGTGCAAGTTCCAGCCGCGTATTGCTTCGGTCTCGTGGAGCGTACAGGTTCCAGCCGCGTATTGTGTCGGTCTCGTGGAGCGTACAAGTCTCAGCCGCGTATTGCTTCGGTCTCGTGGAGCGTACAAGTCCCAGCCGCGTATTGCTTCGGTCTCGTTATGCTTACAAGTCCCAGCCGCGTCATCCTTCGGTCTCTTCGAGCGTTCAAGTTCCAGCCGCGTATTGCTTCGGTCTGGTGCAGCGTACAAGCCCCAGCCACGTGTTGCTTCGGTCTCGCTATGCGTACAAGTTCCAGCTGCGTGTGGCTTCGGTCTCGTTATGCGTATAAGCTCCAGCCGCGTAATGCTTCGGTCTCGTTATGAGTACAAGTTCCAGCCGCGTATTGCTTCGGTCTCGTTATGCGTACAAGTCCCAACCGCGTATTGCTTCGGTCTCGTGGAGCGTACAAGTCCCAGCCGCGTAGTCCTTCGGTCTCTTCGAGCGTTCAAGTTCCAGCCGCGTATTGCTTCGGCCTCGTTACGCGTACAAGTTCCAGCCGCGTATTGCTTCGGTCTCGTTATGCGTGCACGATCCAGCCGCGTATTGCTTCGGTGTCGTCGAGCGAACAAGTTCCAGCAGCGTATTGCTTCGGTCTCGTTACGCGTACAAGTCCCAGCCGGGTATTGCATCGGTCTCGTCGAGCGTACAAATTCCAGCCGCGTATTGCTTCGGTCTCGTTATGCGTGCACGATCCAGCCGCGCATTGCTTCGGTGACGTCGAGCGAACAAGTTCCAGCAGCGTATTGCTTCGGTCTCGTTACGCGTACAAGTCCCAGCCGCGTAGTCCTTCGGTCTCTTCGAGTGTTCAAGTTCCAGCCGCGTATTGCTTCGGTCTCGTCGAGCGTACAAGTTCCAGCCGCGTATTACTTCGGTCTCGTTATGCGTGCAAGTTCCAGCCGCGTAATGCTTCGGTCTCGTTATGTGTTCAAGTTCCAGCCGCGTATTGCTTCGGTCTCGTGGAGCGCACAAGTCCCAACCGTGTATTGTTTCGGTCTCGTGGAGCGTACAAGTCTCAGCCGCGTATTGCTTCGGTCTCGTCGAGCGTACAAGTTCCAGCCGCGTATTGCTTCGGTCTCGTTACGCGTACAAGTCCCAGCCGTGTATTGCTTCGGTCTCGTGGAGTGTATAAGTCCCAGCCGCGTGTTGCTTCGGTCTCGTTATGCGTACAAGTCGAAGCCGTGTCTTGCTTCGGTCTCGTTATGCGTACAAGTTCCAGCCGCGTATGTCTTCGATCGCGTTATGCGTGCCAGTTCCAGCCGCGTAATGCTTCGGTCTCGTTATGCGTAGAAGTTCCAGCCACGAATTGCTTCGGTCACGTTATGCGTTCAAGTTCCAGCCGCGTATTGCTTCGGTCTCGTCGAGCGTACAAGTTCCAGCCGCGTATTACTTCGGTCTCGTTATGCGTGCAAGTTCCAGCCGCGTAATCCTTCGGTCTCTTCGAGCGTTCAACTTCCAGCCGCGTATTGCTTCGGTCTCGTTACGCGTACAAGTTCCAGCGGCGTATTGCTTCGGTCTCGTCGAGCGTACAAGTCCCAGCCGCGTATTGCTTCGGTCTCGTCGAGCGAACAATTTCCAGCAGCGCGTTGCTTCGGTCTCGTTATGCGTGCAAGTTCCAGCAGCGTATTGCTTCGGTCTCGTCGAGCGTACAAGTCCCAGCGACGTATTCCTTCGGTCTCGTCGAGCGTACAAGTCCCAGCCGCGTATTGCTTCGGTCTCGTTATGCGTACAAGTCCCAACGGTGTATTGCTTCGGTCTCGTGGAGAGTACAAGTTTCAGCCGCGTATTGCTTCGGTCTCATCGAGCGTACAAGTACCAGCCGCGTATTACTTCGGTCTCGTTATGCGTGCAAGTTCCAGCCGCATAATGCTTCGGTCTCGTTATGCGTGCCAGTTCCAGCCGCATATTGCTTCGGGCTCGTCAAGCGTGCAAGTTCCAGCCGCGTATTCCTTCGGTCTCGTTACGCGTGCAAGTTCCAGCCGCGTATTGCTTTGGTCTCGTTATGCGTACAAGTTCCAGCCGCGTCATCCTTCGGGCTCGTCGAGCGTACAAGTTCCAGCCGCGTATTGCTTCGGTCTCGTTATGCGTACAAGTTCCAGCCGCGTAATGCTTCGGTCTCGTTGTGAGTGCAAGTCCCAGCCGCGTATTGCTTCGGTCTCGTTATGCGTGCAAGTCCCAGCCGCGTATTACTTCGGTCTCGTTATGCGTGCAAGTTCCAGCCGCGTATTGCTTCGCTCTCGTCGAGAGTACAAGACCCAGCCGCGTATTGCTTCGGTCTCGTTATGCGTACAAGTCCCAACCGTGTATTGCTTCGGTATCGTGGAGCGTACAAGTCCCAGCCGCGTAGTCCTTCGGTCTCTTCGAGCGTTCAAGTCCCAGCCGCGTATTGCTTCGGTCTCGTTACGCGTACAAGTATCAGCCGTGTGTTGCTTCGGTCTCGCTATGCGTACAAGTCTCAGCCGCGTATTGCTTCGGTCTCGTCGAGCGTACAAGTCCCAGCCGCGTATTGCTTCGGTCTCGTCGAGAGTACAAGACCCAGCCGCGTATTGCTTCGGTCTCGTTATGCGTACAAGTCCCAACCGTGTATTGCTTCGGTCTCGTGGAGCGTACAAGTCCCAGCCGCGTAGTCCTTCGGTCTCTTCGAGCGTTCAAGTCCCAGCCGCGTATTGCTTCGGTCTCGTTACGCGTACAAGTTTCAGCCGTGTGTTGCTTCGGTCTCGCTATGCGTACAAGTCTCAGCCGCGTATTGCTTCGGTCTCGTCGAGCGTACAAGTCCCAGCCGCGTATTGCTTCGGTCTCGTCGAGCGTACAAGTTCCAGCCTCGTATTGCTTTGGTCTCGTTATGCGTACAAGTCCCAGCCGCGTATTCCTTCGGTCTCGTCTAGCGCACAAGTTCCAGCCGCGTATTGCTTTGGTCTCGCTATGCGTACAAGTTCCAGCCGCGTGATGCTTCGGTCTCGTTATGCGTACAAGTTTCAGCAGCGCGTTGCTTCGGTCTCGCCGAGCGTACAAGTTCCAGGCACGTATTGCTTCGGTCTCGTCGAGCATGCAAGTTCCAGCCGCGTATCGCTTTGGTCCCGTTTAGCACACGAGTACCAGCCGCGTATTGCATCGCTGTCGTAATGCGAACAAGTTCCAGCCGCGTGTTGCTTCGGTCTCGTCGAGCGTACAAGTTCCAGCTTCGTATTGCTTTGACCGCGCATACGTAGAAGCTCCTGCCGCGTATTGCTTCGGTCTCCTATGCGTACAAGTACCAGCAGCGTATTGCTTCGGTCTCGTCGAGCATACAAGTCCCAGCCGTGTATTGCTTCGGTCTCGTGGAGCGTACAAGTCCCAGCCGCGTATTGCTTCGGTCTCGTTATGCTTACAAGTCCCAGCCGCGTAATCCTTCGGTCTCTTCGAGAGTTCAAGTTCCAGCCGCATATTGCTTCGGTCACGTGCCGCGTACAAGTCCCAGCCGCGTGTTGCTTCGGTCTCGCTATGCGTACAAGTTCCAGCCGCGTGTTGCTTCGGTCTCGTTATGCGTATAAGCTCCAGCCGCGTAATGCTTCGGTCTCGTTATAAGTACAAGTTTCAGCCGCGTATTGCTTCGGTCTCGTCGAGCGTACAAGACCCAGCCGCGTATTGCTTCGGTCTCGTTATGCGTACAAGTCCCAACCGTGTATTGCTTCGGTCTCGTGGAGCGTACAAGTCCCAGCCGCGTATTGCTTCGGTCTCGTTATGCGTACAATTCCCAGCCCCGTATTTCTTCGGTCTCGTTATGCGTACAAGTTCCAGCCGCGTATTGCTTCGGTCTCGTCGAGCGTGCAAGTTCCAGCCGCGTATGGCTTCGGTCTCGTCCAGCGTACAAGTTCCAGCCGCGTGATATTTCGGTCTCGTTATGCGTACAAGTTTCAGCAGCGCGTTGCTTCGGTCTCGCCGAGCGTACAAGTTCCAGGCACGTATTGCTTCGGTCTCGTCGAGCATGCAAGTTCCAGCCGCGTATCGCTTTGGTCCCGTTTAGCACACGAGTTCCAGCCGCGTATTGCATCGCTGTCGTAATGCGTACAAGTTCCAGCCGCGTGTTGCTTCGGTCTCGTCGAGCGTACAAGTTCCAGCTTCGTATTGCTTTGACCGCGCATACGTAGAAGCTCCTGCCGCGTATTGCTTCGGTCTCCTATGCGTACAAGTACCAGCAGCGTATTGCTTCGGTCTCGTCGAGCATACAAGTCCCAGCCGTGTATTGCTTCGGTCTCGTGGAGCGTACAAGTCCCAGCCGCGTATTGCTTCGGTCTCGTTATGCTTACAAGTCCCAGCCGCGTAATCCTTCGGTCTCTTCGAGCGTTCAAGTTCCAGCCGCGTATTGGTTCGGTCTCGTGCCGCGTACAAGTCCCAGCCGCGTGTTGCTTCGGTCTCGCTATGCGTACAAGTTCCAGCCGCGTGTTGCTTCGGTCTCGTTATGCGTATAAGCTCCAGCCGCGTAATGCTTCGGTCTCGTTATAAGTACAAGTTCCAGCCGCGTATTACTTCGGTCTCGTTATGCGTGCAAGTTCCAGCCGCGTAATGCTTCGGTCTCGATATGCGTACAAGTCCAAGCCGCGTATTGCTTCGGTATCGTCGAGCGTACAAGTCCCAGCCGCGTATTGCGTCGGTCTCGTTATGCGTGCAAGTTCCAGCCGAGTAATGCTTCGGTCTCGTTATGCGTGCAAGTTCCAGCCGCGTATTGCTTCGGCCTCGTTACGCGTACAAGTTCCAGCCGCGTATTGCTTCGGTCTCGTGATGCGTGCACGATCCAGCCGCGTATTGCTTCGGCGTCGTCGAGCGAACAAGTTCCAGCAGCGTATGGCTTCGGTCTCGTTATGCGTACAAGTTCCAGCCGCGTAATGCTTCGGTCTCGTTGTGAGTGCAAGTCCCAGCCGCGTATTGCTTCGGTCTCGTTATGCGTGCAAGCCCCAGCCGCGTATTACTTCGGTCTCGTTATGCGTGCAAGTTCCAGCCGCGTATTGCTTCGGTCTCGTCGAGAGTACAAGACCCTGCCGCGTATTGCTTCGGTCTCGTTATGCGTACAAGTCCCAACCGTGTATTGCTTCGGTCTCGTTATGCGTACAAGTCCCAGCCGTGTATTGCTTCGGTCTCGTCGAGCGTACAAGTTCCAGCCGCGTATTGGTTTGGTCTCGTTATGCGTACAAGTCCCAGTCGCGTATTGCTTTGGTCTCGTTATGCGTACAAGTCCCAGCCGCGCACTGCTTCGGTATCGTTACGCGTGCATGTTCCAGCCGTGTATTGCTTCGGACTCGTGGAGTGTATAAGTCCCAGCCGCGTGTTGCTTCGGTCTCGTTATGCGTAAAAGTTCCAGCCGCGTATTGCTTCGGTCTCGTCAGGCGTACAAGTTGCAACCGGATAATGCTTCGGAAGCGTTATGCGTGCCAGTTCCAGCCGCGTATTGCTTCGGTACCGTCAAGCGTACAAGTTCCAGCCGGGTATTGCTTCTATCTCGTTATGCGTACAAGTCCCAGCCGCGTATTGCTTCGGTCTCGTTATGCGTACAAATCACAGCCGTGTATTGCTTCGGTCTCGTTATGCGTACAACTTCCAGCCGCATGCTGCTTCGGTCTCATTATGCGTACAAGTTCCAGCCGCGTAATGCTTCGGTCTCGATATGCGTAGAAGTCCCAGTCGCGTATTGCTTTGGTCTCGTTATGCGTACAAGTCCCAGCCGCGCACTGCTTCGGTATCGTTACGCGTGCATGTTCCAGCCGTGTATTGCTTCGGACTCGTGGAGTGTATAAGTCCCAGCCG
This sequence comes from Stelis phaeoptera, assembly GCA_943735885.1. Lineage (NCBI taxonomy): Eukaryota > Metazoa > Arthropoda > Insecta > Hymenoptera > Megachilidae > Stelis > Stelis phaeoptera. The sequence continues at coordinate 7,717,117 of OX030934.1, read as the reverse complement.
CGTGTTGCTTCGGTCTCGTTATGCGTAAAAGTTCCAGCCGCGTATTGCTTCGGTCTCGTCAGGCGTACAAGTTGCAACCGGATAATGCTTCGGAAGCGTTATGCGTGCCAGTTCCAGCCGCGTATTGCTTTGGTCTCGTTATGCGTACAAGTCCCAGCCGCGTATTACTTCGGTCTCGTTATGCGTGCAAGTTCCAGCCGCATATTGCTTCGGTCTCGTCAAGCGTACAAGTTTCAGCCGGATAATGCTTTGGTCTCGTTATGCGTGCCAGTTTCGGCCGCGTATTGCTTCGGTACCGTCAAGCGTACAAGTTCCAGCCGGGTATTGCTTCGGTCTCGTTATGCGTACAAGTCCCAGCCGCGTATTGCTTCGGTCTCGTCGAGAGTACAAGTCCCAGCCGCGTATTGCTTCGGTCTCGTTATGCGTACAATTCCCAGCCACGTATTGCTTCGGTCTCGGTATGCGAGCAAGTTCCAGCCGCGTATTCCTTCGGTCTTGTAGAGCGTACAATTTCCAGCAGCGCGTTGCTTCGGTCTCGTTATGCGTGCAAGTTCCAGCCGCGTATTGCTTCGGTCTCGTTATGCGTGCAAGTTCCAGCCGCGTATTCCTTCGGTCTTGTCGAGCGTACAATTTCCAGCAGCGCGTTGCTTCGGTCTCGTTATGCGTGCAAGATCCAGCCGCGTATTCCTTCGGTCTTGTCGAGCGTACAAGTTCCAGCCGCGTATTGCTTTGGTCTCGTTATTCGTGCAAGTTCCAACCGCGTATTACTTCGGTCTCGTTATGCGTACAAGTCCCAGCTGCGTGTTGCTTCGGTCTCGTTATGTGTTCAAGTTCCAGCCGCGTATTGCTTCGGTCTCTTCGAGCGTTCAAGTTCCAGCCGGGTATTGCTTCGGTCTCGTTACGCGTGCAAGTTCCAGCCGCGTAATGCTCCGGTCTCGTTATGCGTTCAAGTTCCAGCCGCGTATTGCTTCGGTCTCGTGGAGCGTACAAGTCCCAGCCGCGTATTGTTTCGGTCTCGTGGAGCGTACAAGTCTCAGCCGCGTATTGCTTCGGTCTCGTCGAGCGTACAAGTTCCAGCCGCGTATTGCTTCGGTCTCGTTATGCGTGCAAGTTCCAGCCGCGTATTGCTTCGGTCTCGTGGAGCGTACAAGTTCCAGCCGCGTATTGTGTCGGTCTCGTGGAGCGTACAAGTCTCAGCCGCGTATTGCTTCGGTCCCGCTATGCGTACAAGTTCCAGCTGCGTGTGGCTTCGGTCTCGTTATGCGTATAAGCTCCAGCCGCGTAATGCTTCGGTCTCGTTATGTGTTCAAGTTCCAGCCGCGTATTGTTTCGGTCTCGTGGAGCGTACAAGTCCCAACCGTGTATTGTTTCGGTCTCGTGGAGCGTACAAGTCTCAGCCGCGTATTGCTTCGGTCTCGTCGAGCGTACAAGTTCCAGCCCCGTATTGCTTCGGTCTCGTTACGCGTGCAAGTTCCAGCCGCGTAATGCTTCGGTCTCGTTATGCGTTCAAGTTCCAGCCGCGTATTGCTTCGGTCTCGTGGAGCGTACAAGTCCCAGCCGCGTATTGTTTCGGTCTCGTGGAGCGTACAAGTCTCAGCCGCGTATTGCTTCGGTCTCGTCGAGCGTACAAGTTCCAGCCGCGTATTGCTTCGGTCTCGTTACGCGTACAAGTTCCAGCCGCGTATTGCTTCGGTCTCGTTATGCATACAAGTTCCACCCGCGTATTGCTTCGGTCTCGTTATGCGTTCAAGTTCCAGCCGCGTATTGCTTCGGTCTCGTGGAGCGTACAAGTCCCAGCCGCGTATTGTTTCGGTCTCGTGGAGCGTACAAGTCTCAGCCGCGTATTGCTTCGGTCTCGTCGAGCGTACAAGTTCCAGCCGCGTATTGCTTCGGTCTCGTTACGCGTACAAGTCCCAGCCGTGTATTGCTTCGGTCTGGTGGAGTGTATAAGTCCCAGCCGCGTGTTGCTTCGGTCTCGTTATGCGTACAAGTCGAAGCCGCGTATTGCTTCGGTGTCGTCGAGCGAACAAGTTGCAGCAGCGTATTGCTTCGGTCTCGTTACGCGTACAAGTCCCAGCCGGGTATTGCTTCGGTCTCGTCGAGCGTACAAATTCCAGCCGCGTATTGCTTCGGTCTCGTTATGCGTGCACGATCCAGCAGCGTATTGCTTCCGTGTCGTCGAGCGAACAAGTTCCAGCAGCGTATTGCTTCGGTCTCGTTACGCGTACAAGTCCCAGCCGTGTATTGCTTCGGTCTCGTGGAGTGTATAAGTCCCAGCCTCGTGTTGCTTCGGTCTCGTTATACGTACAAGTCCCAGCCGTGTCTTGCTTCGGTCTCGTTATGCGTACAAGTTCCAGCCGCCTGTGGCTTCGGTCTCGATATTCGTACAAGTTCCAGCCCCGTAATGCTTCGGTCTCGTTATGAGTACAAGTTCCAGCCGCGTATTGCTTCGGTCTCGTGAAGCGTACAAGTTGCAACCGGGTAATGCTTCGGTAGCGTTATGCGTGCCAGTTCCAGCCGCGTATTGCTTCGGTACCGTCAAGCATACAAGTTCCAGCCGGGTATTGCTTCGGTATCGTTATGCGTACAAGTCCCGGCCGCGTATTCCTTCGGTCTCGTCGAGCGTACAAGTGCAGGCCGCGTATTGCTTCGGTCTCGTCGAGCGTACAAGTCCCAGCCGCGTATTGCTTTGGTCTCGTTATGCGTCCAAGTTAAAGCCGCGTATTCCTTCGGTCTCGTTCAGCGTACAAGTTCCAGCCGCGTATTGCTTCGGTCTCGTCGAGCGTACAAGTTCCAGCCGCGTATAGCTTCAATCTTGTCGAGCGTACAAGTTCCAGCCGCGTATTGCTTCGGTCTCGTCGAGCGTACAAGTCCCAGCCGCGTATTGCTTTGGTCTCGTTATGCGTACAAGTCTCAGCCGCGTGTTGCTTCGGTCTCGTGGAGCGTACAAGTCCCAGCCGCGTATTGCTTCGGTCTCGCTATGCGTACAATTCCCAGCCACGTATTGCTTCGGTCTCGTTATGCGTGCAAGTTCCACCCGCGTATTCCTTCGGTCTTGTCGGGCGTACAATTTCCAGCAGCGCGTTGCTTCGGTCTCGTTATGCGTGCAAGTTCCAGCCGCGTATTCCTTCGGTCTTGTCGAGCGTACAAGTCCCAGCCGCGTATTGCTTCGGTCTCGCCGAGCGAACAATTTCCAGCAGAGCGTTGCTTCGGTCTCGTTATGCGTTCAAGTTCCAGCCGCGTATTCCTTCGGTCTTGTCGAGCGTACAAGTTCCAGCCGCGTATTGCTTTGGTCTTGTTATTCGTGCAAGTTCCAACCGCGTATTACTTCGGTCTCGTTATGCGTACAAGTCCCAGATGCGTGTTGCTTCGGTCTCGTTATGCGTTCAAGTCCCAGCCGCGTATTGTTTCGGTCTCGTCGAGCGAACAATTTCCAGCAGCGCGTTGCTTCGGTCTCGTTATGCGTGCAAGTTCCAGCCGCGTATTCCTTCGGTCTTGTCGAGCGGACAAGTTCCAGCCGCGTATTGCTTTGGTCTCGTTATGCGTACAAGTCCCAGCCGTGTCTTGCTTCGGTCTCGTTATGCGTACAAGTTCCAGCCGCCTGTGGCTTCGGTCTCGATATTCGTACAAGTTCCAGCCCCGTAATGCTTCGGTCTCGTTATGAGTACAAGTTCCAGCCGCGTATTGCTTCGGTCTCGTTATGCGTGCAAGTTCCAGCCGCGTATTGCTTCGGTCTCGTGAAGCGTACAAGTTGCAACCGGGTAATGCTTCGGTAGCGTTATGCGTGCCAGTTCCAGCCGCGTATTGCTTCGGTACCGTCAAGCATACAAGTTCCAGCCGGGTATTGCTTCGGTATCGTTATGCGCACAAGTCCCGGCCGCGTATTCCTTCGGTCTCGTCGAGCGTACAAGTGCAGGCCGCGTATTGCTTCGGTCTCGTCGAGCGTACAAGTTCCAGCCGCGTAGTGCTTCGGTCTCGTTGTGAGTGCAAGTTCCAGCCGCGTATTGCTTCGCTCTCGTTATGCGTGCAAGTTCCAGCCGCGTATTGCTTCGGTCTCGTCAAGCGTACAAGTTGCAGCCGGATAATGCTTCGGTAGCGTTATGCGTGCCAGTTCCAGCCGCGTATTGCTTCGGTACCGTCAAGCATACAAGTTCCAGCCGGGTATTGCTTCGGTATCGTTATGCGTACAAGTCCCGGCCGCGTATTCCTTCGGTCTCGTCGAGCGTACAAGTGCAGGCCGCGTATTACTTCGGTCTCGTTATGCGTGCAAGTTCCAGCCGCGTAATCCTTCGGTCTCTTCGAGCGTTCAACTTCCAGCCGCGTATTGCTTCGGTCTCGTTACGCGTACAAGTTCCAGCGGCGTATTGCTTCGGTCTCGTCGAGCGTACAAGTCCCAGCCGCGTATTGCTTCGGTCTCGTCGAGAGTACAAGTCCCAGCCGCGTATTGCTTCGGTCTCGTTATGCGTACAATTCCCAGCCACGTATTGCTTCGGTCTCGGTATGCGAGCAAGTTCCAGCCGCGTATTCCTTCGGTCTTGTAGAGCGTACAATTTCCAGCAGCGCGTTGCTTCGGTCTCGTTATGCGTGCAAGTTCCAGCCGCGTATTGCTTCGGTCTCGTTATGCGTGCAAGTTCCAGCCGCGTATTCCTTCGGTCTTGTCGAGCGTACAATTTCCAGCAGCGCGTTGCTTCGGTCTCGTTATGCGTGCAAGATCCAGCCGCGTATTCCTTCGGTCTTGTCGAGCGTACAAGTTCCAGCCGCGTATTGCTTTGGTCTCGTTATTCGTGCAAGTTCCAACCGCGTATTACTTCGGTCTCGTTATGCGTACAAGTCCCAGCTGCGTGTTGCTTCGGTCTCGTTATGTGTTCAAGTTCCAGCCGCGTATTGCTTCGGTCTCTTCGAGCGTTCAAGTTCCAGCCGCGTATTGCTTCGGTCTCGTTACGCGTGCAAGTTCCAGCCGCGTAATGCTCCGGTCTCGTTATGCGTTCAAGTTCCAGCCGCGTATTGCTTCGGTCTCGTGGAGCGTACAAGTCCCAGCCGCGTATTGTTTCGGTCTCGTGGAGCGTACAAGTCTCAGCCGCGTATTGCTTCGGTCTCGTCGAGCGTACAAGTTCCAGCCGCGTATTGCTTCGGTCTCGTTATGCGTGCAAGTTCCAGCCGCGTATTGCTTCGGTCTCGTGGAGCGTACAAGTTCCAGCCGCGTATTGTGTCGGTCTCGTGGAGCGTACAAGTCTCAGCCGCGTATTGCTTCGGTCCCGCTATGCGTACAAGTTCCAGCTGCGTGTGGCTTCGGTCTCGTTATGCGTATAAGCTCCAGCCGCGTAATGCTTCGGTCTCGTTATGTGTTCAAGTTCCAGCCGCGTATTGTTTCGGTCTCGTGGAGCGTACAAGTCCCAACCGTGTATTGTTTCGGTCTCGTGGAGCGTACAAGTCTCAGCCGCGTATTGCTTCGGTCTCGTCGAGCGTACAAGTTCCAGCCCCGTATTGCTTCGGTCTCGTTACGCGTGCAAGTTCCAGCCGCGTAATGCTTCGGTCTCGTTATGCGTTCAAGTTCCAGCCGCGTATTGCTTCGGTCTCGTGGAGCGTACAAGTCCCAGCCGCGTATTGTTTCGGTCTCGTGGAGCGTACAAGTCTCAGCCGCGTATTGCTTCGGTCTCGTCGAGCGTACAAGTTCCAGCCGCGTATTGCTTCGGTCTCGTTACGCGTACAAGTTCCAGCCGCGTATTGCTTCGGTCTCGTTATGCATACAAGTTCCACCCGCGTATTGCTTCGGTCTCGTTATGCGTTCAAGTTCCAGCCGCGTATTGCTTCGGTCTCGTGGAGCGTACAAGTCCCAGCCGCGTATTGTTTCGGTCTCGTGGAGCGTACAAGTCTCAGCCGCGTATTGCTTCGGTCTCGTCGAGCGTACAAGTTCCAGCCGCGTATTGCTTCGGTCTCGTTACGCGTACAAGTCCCAGCCGTGTATTGCTTCGGTCTGGTGGAGTGTATAAGTCCCAGCCGCGTGTTGCTTCGGTCTCGTTATGCGTACAAGTCGAAGCCGCGTATTGCTTCGGTGTCGTCGAGCGAACAAGTTGCAGCAGCGTATTGCTTCGGTCTCGTTACGCGTACAAGTCCCAGCCGGGTATTGCTTCGGTCTCGTCGAGCGTACAAATTCCAGCCGCGTATTGCTTCGGTCTCGTTATGCGTGCACGATCCAGCAGCGTATTGCTTCCGTGTCGTCGAGCGAACAAGTTCCAGCAGCGTATTGCTTCGGTCTCGTTACGCGTACAAGTCCCAGCCGTGTATTGCTTCGGTCTCGTGGAGTGTATAAGTCCCAGCCTCGTGTTGCTTCGGTCTCGTTATACGTACAAGTCCCAGCCGTGTCTTGCTTCGGTCTCGTTATGCGTACAAGTTCCAGCCGCCTGTGGCTTCGGTCTCGATATTCGTACAAGTTCCAGCCCCGTAATGCTTCGGTCTCGTTATGAGTACAAGTTCCAGCCGCGTATTGCTTCGGTCTCGTGAAGCGTACAAGTTGCAACCGGGTAATGCTTCGGTAGCGTTATGCGTGCCAGTTCCAGCCGCGTATTGCTTCGGTACCGTCAAGCATACAAGTTCCAGCCGGGTATTGCTTCGGTATCGTTATGCGTACAAGTCCCGGCCGCGTATTCCTTCGGTCTCGTCGAGCGTACAAGTGCAGGCCGCGTATTGCTTCGGTCTCGTCGAGCGTACAAGTCCCAGCCGCGTATTGCTTTGGTCTCGTTATGCGTCCAAGTTAAAGCCGCGTATTCCTTCGGTCTCGTTCAGCGTACAAGTTCCAGCCGCGTATTGCTTCGGTCTCGTCGAGCGTACAAGTTCCAGCCGCGTATAGCTTCAATCTTGTCGAGCGTACAAGTTCCAGCCGCGTATTGCTTCGGTCTCGTCGAGCGTACAAGTCCCAGCCGCGTATTGCTTTGGTCTCGTTATGCGTACAAGTCTCAGCCGCGTGTTGCTTCGGTCTCGTGGAGCGTACAAGTCCCAGCCGCGTAGTCCTTCGGTCTCTTCGAGCGTTCAAGTTCCAGCCGCGTATTGCTTCGGCCTCGTGCAGCTAACAAGTCCCAGCCGCGTGATGCTTCGGTCTCGTTATGCGTACAAGTTTCAGCAGCGCTTTGCATCTGTCTCGTCGAGCGTACAAGTCCCAGCCGCGTATTCCTTCGGTCTCGTCGAGCGTACAGGTCCCAGCCGCGTATTGCTTTGGTCTCGTTATGCGTACAAGTCCCAGCCGCGTATTGCTTCGGTATCGTTATGCGTACTAGTCCCAGCCGCGTATTGCTTCGGTCTCGTCGAGCGTACAAGTTCCAGCCGCGTGATGCTTCGGTCTCGTTATGCGTACAAGTACCAGCCGCGTATTGCTTCGGTCTCGTTATGCGTAGAAGTTCCAGCCACGAATTGCTTCGGTCACGTTATACGTGCAAGTTCCAGCCGAATGATGCTTCGGTCTCGTTATGCGTGCAAGTTACAGCCGCGTATTGCTTTGGTATCGTCGAGCGAACAAGTTCCAGCAGCGTATTGCTTCGGTCTCGTCGAGCGTACAAGTCACAGCCGCGTGTTGCTTCGGTCTCGCTATGCGTACAAGTTCCAGCTTCGTAATGCTTCGGTCTCGTTATGCGTACAAGTTCCAGCAGCGCGTTGCTTCTGTCTCGTGGAGCGTACAAGTTCCAGCCGTGTATTGCTTCGGTCTCGCTATGCGTACAAGTTCCAGCCGCGTAATGCTTCGGTCTGGTTATGCGTACAAGTTACAGCAATGCGTTTCTTCTGTCTCGTGGAGCGTACAAGTTCCAGCCGCGTATTGCTTAGGTGTCGTCGAGCGAACAAGTTCCAGCCGCGTATTGCTTCGGTCTCGCTATGCGTACAAGTTCCAGCCGCGTATTGCTTCGGTCTCGTCGAGCGTACCAGTCCCAGCCGCGTATTGCTTCGGTCTCGTGGAGCGTACAAGTCTCAGCCGCGTATTGCTTCGGTCTCGTCGAGCGTACAAGTTCCAGCCGCGTATTGCTTCGGTCTCGTTATGCGTGCAAGTTCCAGCCGCGTATTGCTTCGGTCTCGTGGAGCGTACAAGTTCCAGCCGCGTATTGTGTCGGTCTCGTGGAGCGTACAAGTCTCAGCCGCGTATTGCTTCGGTCTCGTGGAGCGTACAAGTCCCAGCCGCGTATTGCTTCGGTCTCGTTATGCTTACAAGTCCCAGCCGCGTAATCCTTCGGTCTCTTCGAGCGTTCAAGTTCCAGCCGCGTATTGCTTCGGTCTGGTGCAGCGTACAAGCCCCAGCCACGTGTTGCTTCGGTCTCGCTATGCGTACAAGTTCCAGCTGCGTGTGGCTTCGGTCTCGTTATGCGTATAAGCTCCAGCCGCGTAATGCTTCGGTCTCGTTATGTGTTCAAGTTCCAGCCGCGTATTATTTCGGTCTCGTGGAGCGTACAAGTCCCAACCGTGTATTGTTTCGGTCTCGTGGAGCGTACAAGTCTCAGCCGCGTATTGCTTCGGTCTCGTCGAGCGTACAAGTTCCAGCCCCGTATTGCTTCGGTCTCGTTACGCGTGCAAGTTCCAGCCGCGTAATGCTTCGGTCTCGTTATGCGTTCAAGTTCCAGCCGCGTATTGCTTCGGTCTCGTGGAGCGTACAAGTCCCAGCCGCGTATTGCTTCGGTCTCGTTATGCGTACAAGTTCCACCCGCGTATTGCTTCGGTCTCGTTATGCGTTCAAGTTCCAGCCGCGTATTGCTTCGGTCTCGTCGAGCGTACAAGTTCCAGCCGCGTATTGCTTCGGTCTCGTTACGCGTACAAGTTCCAGCCGCGTATTGCTTCGGTCTCGTTATGCGTACAAGTTCCACCCGCGTATTGCTTCGGTCTCGTTATGCGTTCAAGTTCCAGCCGCGTATTGCTTCGGTCTCGTCGAGTGTACAAGTCCCAGCCGCGTATTGCTTCGGTCTCGTCGAGAGTACAAGTCCCAGCCGCGTATTGCTTCGGTCTCGCTATGCGTACAATTCCCAGCCACGTATTGCTTCGGTCTCGTTATGCGTGCAAGTTCCACCCGCGTATTCCTTCGGTCTTGTCGGGCGTACAATTTCCAGCAGCGCGTTGCTTCGGTCTCGTTATGCGTGCAAGTTCCAGCCGCGTATTCCTTCGGTCTTGTCGAGCGTACAAGTCCCAGCCGCGTATTGCTTCGGTCTCGCCGAGCGAACAATTTCCAGCAGCGCGTTGCTTCGGTCTCGTTATGCGTTCAAGTTCCAGCCGCGTATTCCTTCGGTCTTGTCGAGCGTACAAGTTCCAGCCGCGTATTGCTTTGGTCTTGTTATTCGTGCAAGTTCCAACCGCGTATTACTTCGGTCTCGTTATGCGTACAAGTCCCAGATGCGTGTTGCTTCGGTCTCGTTATGCGTTCAAGTCCCAGCCGCGTATTGTTTCGGTCTCGTCGAGCGAACAATTTCCAGCAGCGCGTTGCTTCGGTCTCGTTATGCGTGCAAGTTCCAGCCGCGTATTCCTTCGGTCTTGTCGAGCGGACAAGTTCCAGCCGCGTATTGCTTTGGTCTCGTTATGCGTACAAGTCCCAGCCGTGTCTTGCTTCGGTCTCGTTATGCGTACAAGTTCCAGCCGCCTGTGGCTTCGGTCTCGATATTCGTACAAGTTCCAGCCCCGTAATGCTTCGGTCTCGTTATGAGTACAAGTTCCAGCCGCGTATTGCTTCGGTCTCGTTACGCGTGCAAGTTCCAGCCGCGTATTGCTTCGGTCTCGTGAAGCGTACAAGTTGCAACCGGGTAATGCTTCGGTAGCGTTATGCGTGCCAGTTCCAGCCGCGTATTGCTTCGGTACCGTCAAGCATACAAGTTCCAGCCGGGTATTGCTTCGGTATCGTTATGCGCACAAGTCCCGGCCGCGTGTTCCTTCGGTCTCGTCGAGCGTACAAGTGCAGGCCGCGTATTGCTTCGGTCTCGTCGAGCGTACAAGTTCCAGCCGCGTAGTGCTTCGGTCTCGTTGTGAGTGCAAGTTCCAGCCGCGTATTGCTTCGCTCTCGTTATGCGTGCAAGTTCCAGCCGCGTATTGCTTCGGTCTCGTCAAGCGTACAAGTTGCAGCCGGATAATGCTTCGGTAGCGTTATGCGTGCCAGTTCCAGCCGCGTATTGCTTCGGTACCGTCAAGCATACAAGTTCCAGCCGGGTATTGCTTCGGTATCGTTATGCGTACAAGTCCCGGCCGCGTATTCCTTCGGTCTCGTCGAGCGTACAAGTGCAGGCCGCGTATTACTTCGGTCTCGTTATGCGTGCAAGTTCCAGCCGCGTAATCGTTCGGTCTCTTCGAGCGTTCAACTTCCAGCCGCGTATTGCTTCGGTCTCGTTACGCGTACAAGTTCCAGCGGCGTATTGCTTCGGTCTCGTCGAGCGTACAAGTCCCAGCCGCGTATTGCTTCGGTCTCGTCGAGAGTACAAGTCCCAGCCGCGTATTGCTTCGGTCTCGTTATGCGTACAATTCCCAGCCACGTATTGCTTCGGTCTCGGTATGCGTGCAAGTTCCAGCCGCGTATTCCTTCAGTCTTGTAGAGCGTACAATTTCCAGCAGCGCGTTGCTTCGGTCTCGTTATGCGTGCAAGTTCCAGCCGCGTATTGCTTCGGTCTCGTTATGCGTGCAAGTTCCAGCCGCGTATTCCTTCGGTCTTGTCGAGCGTACAATTTCCAGCAGCGCGTTGCTTCGGTCTCGTTATGCGTGCAAGTTCCAGCCGCGTATTCCTTCGGTCTTGTCGAGCGTACAAGTCCCAGCCGCGTATTGCTTCGGTCTCGCCGAGCGAACAATTTCCAGCAGCGCGTTGCTTCGGTCTCGTTATGCGTTCAAGTTCCAGCCGCGTATTCCTTCGGTCTTGTCGAGCGTACAAGTTCCAGCCGCGTATTGCTTTGGTCTCGTTATTCGTGCAAGTTCCAACCGCGTATTACTTCGGTCTCGTTATGCGTACAAGTCCCAGCTGCGTGTTGCTTCGGTCTCGTTATGTGTTCAAGTTCCAGCCGCGTATTGCTTCGGTCTCTTCGAGCGTTCAAGTTCCAGCCGCGTATTGCTTCGGTCTCGTTACGCGTGCAAGTTCCAGCCGCGTAATGCTTCGGTCTCGTTATGCGTTCAAGTTCCAGCCGCGTATTGCTTCGGTCTCGTGGAGCGTACAAGTCCCAGCCGCGTATTGTTTCGGTCTCGTGGAGCGGACAAGTCTCAGCCGCGTATTGCTTCGGTCTCGTCGAGCGTACAAGTTCCAGCCGCGTATTGCTTCGGTCTCGTTATGCGTGCAAGTTCCAGCCGCGTATTGCTTCGGTCTCGTGGAGCGTACAAGTTCCAGCCGCGTATTGTGTCGGTCTCGTGGAGCGTACTAGTTCCAGCCGCGTGATGCTTCGGTCTCGTTATGCGTACAAGTACCAGCCGCGTATTGCTTCGGTCTCGTTATGCGTAGAAGTTCCAGCCACGAATTGCTTCGGTCACGTTATACGTGCAAGTTCCAGCCGAATGATGCTTCGGTCTCGTTATGCGTGCAAGTTGCAGCCGCGTATTGCTTTGGTATCGTCGAGCGAACAAGTTCCAGCAGCGTATTGCTTCGGTCTCGTCGAGCGTACAAGTCACAGCCGCGTGTTGCTTCGGTCTCGCTATGCGTACAAGTTCCAGCCGCGTATTGCTTCGGTCTCGTGGAGCGTACTAGTTCCAGCCGCGTGATGCTTCGGTCTCGTTATGCGTACAAGTACCAGCCGCGTAATGCTTCGGTCTCGTTATGCGTACAAGTTCCAGCAGCGCGTTGCTTCTGTCTCGTGGAGCGTACAAGTTCCAGCCGTGTATTGCTTCGGTCTCGCTATGCGTACAAGTTCCAGCCGCGTAATGCTTCGGTCTGGTTATGCGTACAAGTTACAGCAATGCGTTTCTTCTGTCTCGTGGAGCGTACAAGTTCCAGCCGCGTATTGCTTAGGTGTCGTCGAGCGAACAAGTTCCAGCCGCGTATTGCTTCGGTCTCGCTATGCGTACAAGTTCCAGCCGCGTATTGCTTCGGTCTCGTCGAGCGTACCAGTCCCAGCCGCGTATTGCTTCGGTCTCGTGGAGCGTACAAGTCTCAGCCGCGTATTGCTTCGGTCTCGTCGAGCGAACAAGTTCCAGCCGCGTATTGCTTCGGTCTCGTTATGCGTGCAAGTTCCAGCCGCGTATTTCTTCGGTCTCGTGGAGCGTACAAGTTCCAGCCGCGTATTGTGTCGGTCTCGTGGAGCGTACAAGTCTCAGCCGCGTATTGCTTCGGTCTCGTGGAGCGTACAAGTCCCAGCCGCGTATTGCTTCGGTCTCGTTATGCTTACAAGTCCCAGCCGCGTAATCCTTCGGTCTCTTCGAGCGTTCAAGTTCCAGCCGCGTATTGCTTCGGTCTGGTGCAGCGTACAAGCCCCAGCCACGTGTTGCTTCGGTCTCGCTATGCGTACAAGTTCCAGCCGCGTATTGCTTCGGTCTCGTCGAGCGTACAAGTTCCAGCCGCGTGATGCTTCGGTCTCGTTATGCGTACAAGTACCAGCCGCGTATTGCTTCGGTCTCGTTATGCGTAGAAGTTCCAGCCACGAATTGCTTCGGTCACGTTATACGTGCAAGTTCCAGCCGAATGATGCTTCGGTCTCGTTATGCGTGCAAGTTACAGCCGCGTATTGCTTTGGTATCGTCGAGCGAACAAGTTCCAGCAGCGTATTGCTTCGGTCTCGTCGAGCGTACAAGTCACAGCCGCGTGTTGCTTCGGTCTCGCTATGCGTACAAGTTCCAGCTTCGTAATGCTTCGGTCTCGTTATGCGTACAAGTTCCAGCAGCGCGTTGCTTCTGTCTCGTGGAGCGTACAAGTTCCAGCCGTGTATTGCTTCGGTCTCGCTATGCGTACAAGTTCCAGCCGCGTAATGCTTCGGTCTGGTTATGCGTACAAGTTACAGCAATGCGTTTCTTCTGTCTCGTGGAGCGTACAAGTTCCAGCCGCGTATTGCTTAGGTGTCGTCGAGCGAACAAGTTCCAGCCGCGTATTGCTTCGGTCTCGCTATGCGTACAAGTTCCAGCCGCGTATTGCTTCGGTCTCGTCGAGCGTACCAGTCCCAGCCGCGTATTGCTTCGGTCTCGTGGAGCGTACAAGTCTCAGCCGCGTATTGCTTCGGTCTCGTCGAGCGTACAAGTTCCAGCCGCGTATTGCTTCGGTCTCGTTATGCGTGCAAGTTCCAGCCGCGTATTGCTTCGGTCTCGTGGAGCGTACAAGTTCCAGCCGCGTATTGTGTCGGTCTCGTGGAGCGTACAAGTCTCAGCCGCGTATTGCTTCGGTCTCGTGGAGCGTACAAGTCCCAGCCGCGTATTGCTTCGGTCTCGTTATGCTTACAAGTCCCAGCCGCGTAATCCTTCGGTCTCTTCGAGCGTTCAAGTTCCAGCCGCGTATTGCTTCGGTCTGGTGCAGCGTACAAGCCCCAGCCACGTGTTGCTTCGGTCTCGCTATGCGTACAAGTTCCAGCTGCGTGTGGCTTCGGTCTCGTTATGCGTATAAGCTCCAGCCGCGTAATGCTTCGGTCTCGTTATGCGTTCAGGTTCCAGCCGCGTATTGCTTCGGTCTCGTTACGCGTGCAAGTTCCAGCCGCGTAATGCTTCGGTCTCGTTATGCGTTCAAGTTCCAGCCGCGTATTGCTTCGGTCTCGTGGAGCGTACAAGTCCCAGCCGCGTATTGCTTCGGTCTCGTTATGCGTACAAGTTCCACCCGCGTATTGCTTCGGTCTCGTTATGCGTTCAAGTTCCAGCCGCGTATTGCTTCGGTCTCGTCGAGTGTACAAGTCCCAGCCGCGTATTGCTTCGGTCTCGTCGAGAGTACAAGTCCCAGCCGCGTATTGCTTCGGTCTCGCTATGCGTACAATTCCCAGCCACGTATTGCTTCGGTCTCGTTATGCGTGCAAGTTCCACCCGCGTATTCCTTCGGTCTTGTCGGGCGTACAATTTCCAGCAGCGCGTTGCTTCGGTCTCGTTATGCGTGCAAGTTCCAGCCGCGTATTCCTTCGGTCTTGTCGAGCGTACAAGTCCCAGCCGCGTATTGCTTCGGTCTCGCCGAGCGAACAATTTCCAGCAGCGCGTTGCTTCGGTCTCGTTATGCGTTCAAGTTCCAGCCGCGTATTCCTTCGGTCTTGTCGAGCGTACAAGTTCCAGCCGCGTATTGCTTTGGTCTCGTTATTCGTGCAAGTTCCAACCGCGTATTACTTCGGTCTCGTTATGCGTACAAGTCCCAGCTGCGTGTTGCTTCGGTCTCGTTATGTGTTCAAGTTCCAGCCGCGTATTGCTTCGGTCTCTTCGAGCGTTCAAGTTCCAGCCGCGTATTGCTTCGGTCTCGTTACGCGTGCAAGTTCCAGCCGCGTAATGCTTCGGTCTCGTTATGCGTTCAAGTTCCAGCCGCGTATTGCTTCGGTCTCGTGGAGCGTACAAGTCCCAGCCGCGTATTGTTTCGGTCTCGTGGAGCGTACAAGTCTCAGCCGCGTATTGCTTCGGTCTCGTCGAGCGTACAAGTTCCAGCCGCGTATTGCTTCGGTCTCGTTATGCGTGCAAGTTCCAGCCGCGTATTGCTTCGGTCTCGTGGAGCGTACAAGTTCCAGCCGCGTATTGTGTCGGTCTCGTGGAGCGTACAAGTCTCAGCCGCGTATTGCTTCGGTCTCGTGGAGCGTACAAGTCCCAGCCGCGTATTGCTTCGGTCTCGTTATGCTTACAAGTCCCAGCCGCGTAATCCTTCGGTCTCTTCGAGCGTTCAAGTTCCAGCCGCGTATTGCTTCGGTCTGGTGCAGCGTACAAGCCCCAGCCACGTGTTGCTTCGGTCCCGCTATGCGTACAAGTTCCAGCTGCGTGTGGCTTCGGTCTCGTTATGCGTATAAGCTCCAGCCGCGTAATGCTTCGGTCTCGTTATGTGTTCAAGTTCCAGCCGCGTATTGTTTCGGTCTCGTGGAGCGTACAAGTCCCAACCGTGTATTGTTTCGGTCTCGTGGAGCGTACAAGTCTCAGCCGCGTATTGCTTCGGTCTCGTCGAGCGTACAAGTCCCAGCCGCGTATTGCTTTGGTCTCGTTATGCGTACAAGTCCAAGCCGCGTATTGCTTCGGTCTCGTTATGCGTGCAAGTTCCAGCCGCGTATTTCTTCGCTCTCGCGCAGCGTACAAGTCCCAGCCGCGTGTTGCTTCGGTCTCGCTATGCGTACAAGTCGCAGCCGCGTGTTGCTTCGGTCTCGTTATGCGTACAAGTCCCAGCCGTGCCTTGCTTCGGTCTCGTTATGCGTACAAGTTCCAGCCGCTTGTTGCTTCGGTCTCGTTATGCGTTCAAGTTCAAGCCGCGTGTTGCTTCGGTCTCGTTATACGTACAAATTCCAGCCGCGTATTGCTTCGGTCTCGTTATGCGTTCAAGTGCCAGCCGCGTAATGCTTCGGTCTCGTTATGCGTAGAAGTTCCAGCCACGAATTGCTTCGGTCACGTTATGCGTTCAAGTTACAGCCGAGTAATGCTTCGGTCTCGTTATGCGTGCAAGTTCCAGCCGCGTATTGCTTCGGTCTCGTGGAGCGTACAAGTTCCAGCCGCGTATTGTTTCGGTTTCGTGGAGCGTACAAGTCTCAGCCGCGTATTGCTTCGGTCTCGTCGAGCGTACAAGTTCCAGCCGCGTATTGCTTCGGTCTCGTTATGCGTACAAGTTCCAGCCGCGTATTGCTTCGGTCTCGTCGAGCGTACAAGTTCCAGCCGCGTGTGGCTTCGGTCTCGTTATGCGTACAAGTTCCAGCAGCGTAATGCTTCGGTCTCGTTATGAGTACAAGTTCCAGCCGCGTGTTGATTCGGTCTCGCAATGCGTACAAGTTCCAGCCGCGTAATGCTTCGGTCTGGTTATGCGTACAAGTTCCAGCAATGCGTTGCTTCTGTCTCGTTATGCGTACAAGTCCCAGCAGCGTAATGCTTCGGTCTCGTCGAGCGTTCAAGTTCCAGCCGCGTATTGCTTCGGTCTCGTTATGCGTACAAGTCCCAAACGTGTATTGCTTCGTTCTCGTCGAGCGTACAGGTTCCAGCCGCGTATTGCTTCGGTCTCGTTATGCGCGCAAGTTCCAGCCGCGTAATGCTTCGGTCTCGTTTGTCGTGCAAGTTCCAGCCGCGTATTGCTTCGGTCTCGTCAAGCGTACAAGTTGCAGCCGGATAATGCTTCGGTCTCGTTATGCGTGCCAGTTCCAGCCGCGTATTGCTTCGGTCTCGTCAAGCGTACAAGTTCCAGCCGCGTATTGCTTCGGTCTCTTTATGCGTACAAGTCCCAGCCGCGTACTGCTTCGGTCTCGTCGGGCCTACAAGTCCCAGCCGCGTATTGCTTCGGTCTCGTTATGCTTACAAGTCCCAGCCGTGAAATCCTTCGGGCTCTTCGAGCGTTCAAGTTCCAGCCGCGTATTGCTTCGGTCTCGTTATGCTTACAAGTCCCAGCCGCGTATTGCTTCGGCCTCGTTATGCGTGCAAGTTCCAGCCGCGTATTTCTTCGGTCTCGTGCAGCGTACAAGTCCCAGCCGCGTATTGCTTTGGTCTCGTTATGCGTACAAGTCTCAGCCGCGTGTTGCTTCGGTCTCGTGGAGCGTACAAGTCCCAGCCGCGTGGTCCTTCGGTCTCTTCGAGCGTTCAAGTTCCAGCCGCGTATTGCTTCGGCCTCGTTACGCGTACAAGTTCCAGCCACGTATTGCTTCGGTCTCGTTATGCGTAGAAGTTCCAGCCACGAATTGCTTCGGTCTCGTTTTGCGTACAAGTTCCAGCCGCGTGTTGCTTCGGTCTCGTTATGCGTTCAAGTTCAAGCCGCGTGTTGCTTCCGTCTCGTTATGCGTACAAGTTCCAGCCGCGTATTGCTTCGGTCTCGTTATGCGTTCAAGTGCCAGCCGCGTAATGCTTCGGTCTCGTTATGCGTGCAAGTTCCAGCCGCGTATTGCTTCGGTCTCGTGGAGCGTACAAGTCTCAGCCGCGTATTGTTTCCGCCTCGTGGAGCGTACAAGTGTCAGCCGCGTTTTGCTTCGGTCTCGTCGAGCGTACAAGTTCCAGCCGCGTATTGCTTGGTCTCGTCGAGCGTACAATTCCCAGCCGCGTATTGCTTTGGTCTCGTTATGCGTACAAGTTCCAGCCGCGTATTGCTTCGGTCTCGTTATGCGTGCAAGTTCCAGCCGCGTATTGCTTCGGTCACGTCAAGCGTACAAGTTGCAGCCGGATAATGCTTCGGTCTCGTTATGCGTGCCAGTTCCAGCCGCGTATTGCTTCGGTCTCGTTATGCGTTCAAGTGCCAGCCGCGTAATGCTTCGGTCTCGTTATGCGTGCAAGTTCCAGCCGCGTATTGCTTCGGTCTCGTGGAGCGTACAAGTTCCAGCCGCGTATTGTTTCGGTCTCGTGGAGCGTACAAGTCTCAGTCGCGTATTGCTTAGATCTCGTCGAGCGTACAAGTCCCAGCCGTGTATTGCTTCGGTCTCGTTATGCTTGCAAGTTCCAGCCGCGTATTTCTTCGGCCTCGTCGAGCAACAAGTTAAAGCCGCGTATTGCTTCGGTCTCGTAATGCGTACAAGTTCCAGCCGCGTGTGTCTTCGGTTTCGTTATGCGTGCCAGTTCCAGCCACGTAATGCTTCGGTCTCGTTATGCGTAGAAGTTCCAGCCACGAATTGCTTCGGTCACGTTACGCGTTCAAGTTCCAGCCGAGTAATGCTTCGGTCTCGTTATGCGTGCAAGTCCCAGCCGCGTATTGCTTCGGTCTCGTGGAGCGTACAAGTTCCAGCCGCGTATTGTTTCGGTCTCGTGGTGCGTATAAGTCTCAGCCGCGTATTGCTTCGGTCTCGTTATGTGTACAAGTTCCAGCCGCGTGTGTCTTCGGTCTCGTTATGCGTGCCAGTTCCAGCCGCGTAATGCTTCGGTCTCGTTATGCGTAGAAGTTCCAGCCACGAATTGCTTCGGTCACGTTACGCGTTCAAGTTCCAGCCGAGTAATGCTGCGGTCTCGTTATGCGTGCAAGTTCCAACCGTGTATTGCTTCGGTCTCGTGGAGCGTACAAGTCCCAGCCGCGTAGTCCTTCGGTCTCTTCGAGCGTTCAAGTTCCAGCCGCGTATTGCTTCGGCCTCGTTACGCGTACTAGTTCCAGCCGCGTATTGCTTCGGTCTCGTTATGCGTGCACGATCCAGCCGCGTATTGCTTCCGTGTCCTCGAGCGAATAAGTTCCAGCAGCGTATTGCTTCGGTCTCGTTACGCGTACAAGTCCCAGCCGGGTATTGCTTCGGTCTCGTCGAGCGTACAAATTCCAGCCGCGTATTGCTTCGGTCTCGTTATGCGTGCACGATCCAGCCGCGTATTGCTTCGGTCTCGTTACGCGTACAAGTCCCAGCCGTGTATTGCTTCGGTCTGGTGGAGTGTATTAGTCCCAGCCGCGTGTTGCTTCGGTCTCGTTATGCGTACATGTCCCAGCCGTGTCTTGCTTCGGTCTCGTTATGCGTACAAGTTCCAGCCGCCTGTGGCTTCGGTCTCGTTATTCGTACAAGTTCCAGCCGCGTATTGCTTCGGTCTCGTCGAGCGTACAAGTCCCAGCCGCGTATTGCTTCGGTTTCGTCAAGCGTACAAGTTGCAACCGGATAATGCTTCGGTAGCGTTATGCGTGCCAGTTCCAGCCGCGTATTGCTTCGGTACCGTCAAGCATACAAGTTCCAGCCGGGTATTACTTCGGTATCTTTATGCGTACAAGTCCCGGCCGCGTATTGCTTTGGTCTCGTTATGCGTACAAGTCCCAGCTTCGTATTGCTTCGGTATCGTTATGCGTACAATTCCCAGCCGCGTATTCCTTCGGTCTCGTCGAGCGTACAAGTTCCAGCCGCGTATTGCTTCGGTCTCGTCGAACGTACAAGTCCCAGCCGCGTACTCCTTCGGTTTCGTTATTCGTACAAGTCTCACCCGCGTATTGTTTCGGTCTCGTCGAGCGTACAAGTTCCAGGCACCTATTGCTTCGGTCTCGTCGAGCATGCAAGTTCCAGCCGCGTATCGCTTTGGTCCCGTTTAGCACACGAGTTCCAGCCGCGTATTGCTTCGGTCTCGTTATGCGTCCAAGTTAAAGCCGCGTATTCCTTCGGTCTCGTCGATCGTACAAGTCCCAACCGTGTATTGCATCGTTCTCGCAATGCGTACAAGTTACAGCCGCGTGTTGCTTCGGTCTCGTCGAGCGTACAAGTCCCAGCCGCGAATTGCTTTGGTCTCGTTATGCGTACAAGTCCCAGCCGCGTTTTGCGTCGGTCTCGTGGAGCGTACAAGTTCCCGCCCCGTATTGCTTCGGTCTCGTTACGCGTACAAGTCCCAGCCGTGTAATGCTTCGGTCTCGTGGAGCGTACAAGTTCCAGCCGCATATAGCTTCGATCTTGTCGAGCGTACAAGCTCCAGCCGCGTATTGCTTCGGTCTCGTCGAGCGTACAAGTTCCAGCCGCGTATTGCTTCGGTCTCGTTATGCGTGCAAGTTCCAGCCGCGTAATGCTTCGGTCTCGTTATGCGTAGAAGTTCCAGCCACGAATTGCTTCGGTCACGTTATGCGTTCAAGTTCCAGCCGCGTATTGCTCCGGTCTCGTGGAGCGTACAAGTCTCAGCCGCGTATTGTTTCGGTCTCGTGGAGCGTGCAAGTGTCAGCCGCGTATTGCTTCGGTCTCGTCGAGCGTACAAGTTCCAGCCGCGTATTGCTTCGGTCTCGTTCTGCGTGCAAGTTCCAGCCGCGTATTGCATCGGTCTCGTGGAGCGTACAAGTTCCAGCCGCGTATTGTTTCGGTCTCGTGGAGCGTACAAGTCTCAGCCGCGTATTGCTTCGTTCTCGTGGAGGATACAAGTCCCAGCCGCGTATTGCTTCGGTCTCGTTATGCTTACAAGTCCCAGCCGCGTAATCCTTCGGTCTCTTCGAGCGTTCAAGTTCCAGCCGCGTATTGCTTCGGTCTCGTGCAGCGTACAAGTCCCAGCCACGTGTTGCTTCGGTCTCGCTATGCGTACAAGTTCCAGCTGCGTGTGGCTTCGGTCTCGTTATGCGTATAAGCTCCAGCCGCGTAATGCTTCGGTCTCGTTATAAGTACAAGTTCCAGCCGCGTATTGCTTCGGTCTCGTTACGCGTACAATTCCCAGCCGGGTATTGCTTCGGTCTCGTCGAGCGTACAAGTCCCAGCCGCGTATTGCTTCGGTTTCGTCAAGCGTACAAGTTCCAGCCGCGTATTGCTTCGGCCTCGTTATGCGTAGAAGTTCCAGCCACGAATTGCTTCGGTCACGTTATGCGTTCAAGTTCCAGCCGAGTAATGCTTCGGTCTCGTTATGCGTGCAAGTTCCAACCGTGTATTGGTTCGGCCTCGTTACGCGTACAAGTTCCAGCCGCGTATTGCTTCGGTCTCGTTATGCGTACAATTTCCAGCCGCGAAATGCTTCGGTCTCGTTATGCGTGCAAGTTCCACCCGCGTATAGCTTCGGTCTCGTCGAGTGGACAAGTCCCAGCCGCGTATTGCTTCGGTCTCGTTATGCGTACAAGTTCCAGCAGCGTGTTTCTTCGGTCTCGTTATGCGTACAAGTTCCAGCCGGGTATTGCTTCGGGCTCGTCGAGCGTACAAGTCCCTGCCGCGTATTACTTCGGTCTCGTTATGCGTGCAAGTCCCAGCCGCGTATTGCTTTGGTCTCGTTACGCGTACAAGTCCTAGACGCGTATTGCTTCGGTCTCGTCGTGCGAAAAAGTTCCAGCAGCGCGTTGCTTCGGTGTCGTTATGCGTGTAATTTCCAGCCGCGTATTGCTTTGGTCTCGTTATGCGTTCAAGTTCCAGCCGGGTATTTCTTCGGTCTCGACGAGCGCACAAGTCCCAGCTTATTATTGCTTTGGTCTCGTTACGCGAACAAGTCCTAGTCGCGTATAGCTTCGGTCTCATTATGAGTGCAAGTTCCAGCCGCATGTTGCTTCGGTCTCGTCATGCGTGCAAGTTCCAGCCGCGTATTGCTTCGGTCTCGTCGAGCGTACAAGTTCCAGCCGCGAGTTGCTTCAGTCTCGTTATCCGTGCAAGTTCGAGCAGCGTATTGCTTTGGTCTCGTTATGCGTGCAAGTTCCAGCCACGTAATGCTTCGGTCTCGTCGAGCGTACAAGTTCTAGCCACGTGTTGCTTCGGTCTCGTTATGCGTACTAGTCCTAGCCGCGTATTGCTTCGGTCTCGTTATGCGTGCAAGTTCCAGCTGCGTATTGCTTCGGTCTCGTCGAGCGTACAAGTTCCAGCCGAGTACTGCGTCGCTCTCGTCGAGCAAACAAGTTCCACCAGCGCGTTGATTCGGTCTCGTTATGTGTACAAGTCCCAGCCGCGTATTGCTTCGGTTTCGTCCAGCGTACAAGTCCCAGCCGCGTATTGCTTTTGTCTCGTTATGCGTACAAGTTCCAGCCACATATTTCTTCGGTCTCGTCAAGCGTACAAGTTCCAGCCGGGTATTGCGTCGGTCTCGTTATGCGTACAAGTTCCAGCCGCGTATTGCTTCGGGCTCGTTATGCGTGCAAGTTCCAGCCGCGTATTGCTTCGGTCTCGTCGAGCGTACAAGTCCCAGCCGCGTATTGCTTCGGTTTCGTCAAGCGTACAAGTTGCAACCGGATAATGCTTCGGTAGCGTTATGCGTGCCAGTTCCAGCCGCGTATTGCTTCGGTACCGTCAAGCATACAAGTTCCAGCCGGGTATTGCTTCGGTATCGTGGAGCGTACAAGTCTCAGCCGCGTATTGCTTCGGTCTCGTTATGCGTACAAGTTCCAGCCGCGTGTGTCTTCGGTCTCGTTCTGCGTGCCAGTTCCAGCCGCGTAATGCTTCGGTCTCGTTATGCGTAGAAGTTCCAGCCACGAATTGCTTCGGTTACGTTATGCGTTCAAGTTCCAGCCGCGTAGTCCTTCGGTCTCTTCGAGCGTACAAGTTCCAACCGCGTATTACTTCGGCCTCGTTACGCGTACAAGTTCCAGCCGCGTATTGCTTCGGTCTCGTCGAGCGTACAAGTTCCAGCCCCGTATTGCTTCGGTCTCGATACGCGTACAAGTCCCAGCCGTGTAATGCTTCGGTCTCGTGGAGCGTACAAGTTCCAGCCGCGTATTGCTTCGGTCTCGTCGAGCGTACAAGTTCCAGCCGAGTACTGCGTCGCTCTCGTCGAGCAAACAAGTTCCAGCAGCGCGTTGATTCGGTCTCGTTATGTGTACAAGTCCCAGCCGCGTATTGCTTCGGTTTCGTCCAGCGTACAAGTCCCAGCCGCGTATTGCTTTTGTCTCGTTATGCGTACAAGTTCCAGCCACATATTTCTTCGGTCTCGTCAAGCGTACAAGTTCCAGCCGGGTATTGCGTCGGTCTCTTCGAGCGTTCAAGTTCCAGCCGCGTATTGCTTCGGCCTCGTTACGCGTACAAGTTCCAGCCACGTATTGCTTCGGTCTCGTCGAGCGAACAAGATCCAGCAGCGTATTGCTTCGGTCTCGTTACGCGTACAAGTCCCAGCCGGGTATTGCTTCGGTCTCGTCGAGCGTACAAATTCCAGCCGCGTATTGCTTCGGTCTCGTTATGCGTGCACGATCCAGCCGCGTATTGCTTCGGTGTCGTCGAGCGAACAAGTTCCAGCAGCGTTTTGCTTCGGTCTCGTTACGCGTACAAGTCCCAGCCGTGTATTGCTTCGGTCTCGTGGTGCGTACAAGTCCCAGCCGCGTGTTGCTTCGGCCTCGCTATGCGTACATGTTCCAGCCGCGTAATGCTTCGGTCTCGTTATGCGTACAAGTTCCAGCAGCGCGTTGCTTCGGTCTCGTCGACGGTACAAGTTCCAGCCGCGTATTGCTTCGGTCTCGTCGAGCGTACAAGTCCCAGCCGCGTATTGCTTTGGTCTCGTTATGCGTACAAGTCCCAGCCGCGTAGTCCTTCGGTCTCTTCGAACGTTCAAGTTCCAGCCGCGTATTGCTTCGGCCTCATTACGCGTACAAGTTCCAGCCACGTATTGCTTCGGTCTCGTCGAGCGTACAAGTTCCAACCGCGTATTACTTCGGCCTCGATACGCGTACAAGTTCCAGCCGCGTATTGCTTCGGTCTCGTCGAGCGTACAAGTTCCAGCCCCGTATTGCTTCGGTCTCGTTAAGCGTACAAGTCCCAGCCGTGTAATGCTTCGGTCTCGTGGACCGTACAAGTTCCAGCCGCGTATAGCTTCGATCTTGTCGAGCGTACAAGCTCCAGCCGCGTATTGCTTCGGTATCGTTATGCGTACAAGTCCCAGCCGCGTGTTGCGTCGGTCTCGGTATGCGTGCAAGTTCCAGCCGCGTATTGCTTCGGCCTCTGCGAGCGTACGAGTCCCAGCCGCGTATTGCTTCGGTCTCGTTATGCGTACAAGTCCCAGCCGTGTATTGCTTCGGTCTCGTTATGCTTGCAAGTTCCAGCCGCGTATTTCTTCGGCCTCGTCGAGCTACAAGTTCCAGCCGCGTATTGCTTCGGCCTCGTTATGCGTAGAAGTTCCAGCCACGAATTGCTTCGGTCACGTTATGCGTTCAAGTTCCAGCCGAGTAATGCTTCGGTCTCGTTATGCGTGCAAGTTCCAACCGTGTATTGGTTCGGCCTCGTTACGCGTACAAGTTCCAGCCGCGTATTGCTTCGGTCTCGTTATGCGTACAATTTCCAGCCGCGAAATGCTTCGGTCTCGTTATGCGTGCAAGTTCCACCCGCGTATAGCTTCGGTCTCGTCGAGTGGACAAGTTCCAGCCGCGTATTGCTTCGGCCTCGCCGAGCGTACAAGTTCCAGCCGGGTATTGCTTCGGTCTCGTTACGCGTACAAGTTCCAGCCGCGTATTGCTTCGGGCTCGTTATGCGTGCAAGTTCCAGCCGCGTATTGCTTCGGTCTCGTCGAGCGTACAAGTCCCAGCCGCGTATTGCTTCGGTTTCGTCAAGCGTACAAGTTGCAACCGGATAATGCTTCGGTAGCGTTATGCGTGCCAGTTCCAGCCGCGTATTGCTTCGGTACCGTCAAGCATACAAGTTCCAGCCGGGTATTGCTTCGGTATCGTGGAGCGTACAAGTCTCAGCCGCGTATTGCTTCGGTCTCGTTATGCGTACAAGTTCCAGCCGCGTGTGTCTTCGGTCTCGTTCTGCGTGCCAGTTCCAGCCGCGTAATGCTTCGGTCTCGTTACGCGTGCAAGTTCCACCCGCGTATAGCTTCGGTCTCGTCGAGTGGACAAGTTCCAGCCGCGTATTGCTTCGGCCTCGCCGAGCGTACAAGTTCCAGCCGGGTATTGCTTCGGTCTCGTTACGCGTACAAGTTCCAGCCGCGTATTGCTTCGGGCTCGTTATGCGTGCAAGTTCCAGCCGCGTATTGCTTCGGTCTCGTCGAGCGTACAAGTCCCAGCCGCGTATTGCTTCGGTCTCGTTATGCGTACAAGTTCCAGCAGCGTGTTTCTTCGGTCTCGTTATGCGTACATGTCCTAGCCGCGTATTGCTTCGGTCTCGTTATGCGTGCAAGTTCCTGCCGCGTATGGCTTCGGTCTCGTCGAGCGTACAAGTTCCGGCGGCGCGTTACTTCGGTCTCGTCGAGCGATCCAGTTCCAGCCACGTATTGCTTCGGTCTTGTCAAGCGTACATGTTGCAGCTGGATAATGCTTCGGTCTCGTTATGCGTGCAAGTTCCAGCCGCGGATAGCTTCGGTCTCGTCGAGCGAACAAGTTCCGGCAGCGTATTTCTTCGGTCTCGTGGTGCGTACAATTCCCAGCCGCGTATTGCTTCGGTCTCGTCCAGCGTACAAGTTCCAGCCGAGTATTGATTCGGTCCCGTTAAGCGTACAAGTTGCAGCCGGATTATGCCTCGGTCTTGTTATGCGTGCAAGTTCCAGCCGCGTATTGCTTCGGCCTCGTTATGCGTACAAGTCCCAGCCGCGTTTTGCTTCGGTCTCGTCGAGCGTACAAGTTCCAGCCGCGTATTGCTTTGGTCTCCTAATGCGTACAAGTTCCAGCCGCGTATTTCTTCGGTGTCGTCGAGCGTACAAGTCCCAGGCGCGGATAGCTGCTGTCTCGTTATGCGTGCAAGTCCCAGCCGGGAATTACTTCGGTCTCGTTATGCGTACAAGTCCCAGGCGCATATAGCTGCGGTCTCGTTATGCGTACAAGTCCCTGCCGCGTGTTGCTTCGGTCTC
This sequence comes from Stelis phaeoptera, assembly GCA_943735885.1. Classification (NCBI taxonomy): domain Eukaryota; kingdom Metazoa; phylum Arthropoda; class Insecta; order Hymenoptera; family Megachilidae; genus Stelis; species Stelis phaeoptera. Next base: position 7,691,983 of record OX030934.1, on the reverse strand, counting down.
GTCGAGCGTACAAGTCCCAGCCGGGTATTGCTTTGGTCTCCTAATGCGTACAAGTTCCAGCCGCGTATTTCTTCGGTTTCGTCGAGCGTACAAGTCCCATCCGCGTATTGCTTCGGTTCCGTTATGCGTACAAGTCCCAGCCGCGTATTGCTTCGGTCTCGTTATGCGTTCAAGTGCCAGCCGCGTAATGCTTCGGTCTCGTTATGCGTGCAAGTTCCAGCCGCGTATTGCTTCGGTCTCGTGGAGCGTACAAGTCTCAGCCGCGTATTGTTTCCGCCTCGTGGAGCGTACAAGTGTCAGCCGCGTTTTGCTTCGGTCTCGTCGAGCGTACAAGTTCCAGCCGCGTATTGCTTGGTCTCGTCGAGCGTACAATTCCCAGCCGCGTATTGCTTTGGTCTCGTTATGCGTACAAGTTCCAGCCGCGTATTGCTTCGGTCTCGTTATGCGTACAAGTCCCAAACGTGTATTGCTTCGTTCTCGTCGAGCGTACAGGTTCCAGCCGCGTATTGCTTCGGTCTCGTTATGCGCGCAAGTTCCAGCCGCGTAATGCTTCGGTCTCGTTATGCGTGCAAGTTCCAGCCGCGTATTGCTTCGGTCACGTCAAGCGTACAAGTTGCAGCCGGATAATGCTTCGGTCTCGTTATGCGTGCCAGTTCCAGCCGCGTATTGCTTCGGTCCCGTCAAGCGTACAAGTTCCAGCCGCGTATTGCTTCGGTCTCTTTATGCGTACAAGTCCCAGCCGCGTACTGCTTCGGTCTCGTCGGGCCTTCAAGTCCCAGCCGCGTATTGCTTCGGTCTCGTTATGCTTACAAGTCCCAGCCGTGAAATCCTTCGGTCTCTTCGAACGTTCAAGTTCCAGCCGCGTATTGCTTCGGTCTCGTGCAGCGTACAAGTTCCAGCCGCGTATTGCTTCGGTCTCGTCAAGCGTACAAGTTGCAGCCGGATAATGCTTCGGTCTCGTTATGCGTGCCAGTTCCAGCCGCGTATTGCTTCGGTCTCGTCAAGCGTACAAGTTCCAGCCGCGTATTGCTTCGGTCTCTTTATGCGTACAAGTCCCAGCCGCGTACTGCTTCGGTCTCGTCGGGCCTACAAGTCCCAGCCGCGTATTGCTTCGGTCTCGTTATGCTTACAAGTCCCAGCCGTGAAATCCTTCGGTCTCTTCGAGCGTTCAAGTTCCAGCCGCGTATTGCTTCGGTCTCGTGCAGCGTACAAGTTCCAGCCGCGTATTGCTTCGGGCTCGTTATGCGTGCACGATCCAGCCGCGTATTGCTTCGGTGTCGTAGAGCGAACAAGTTCCAGCAGCGTATTGCTTCGGTCTCGTTACGCGTACAAGTCCCAGCCGGGTATTGCTTCGGTCTCGTCGAGCGTTCAAATTCCAGCCGCGTATTGCTTCGGTCTCGTTATGCGTGCACGATCCAGCCGCGTATTGCTTAGGTCTCGTCGAGCGTACAAGTCCCATCCGCGTATTGCCTTGGTCTCCTTATGCGTACAAGTTCCAGCCGCGTATTGCTTCGGTATCGATATGCGTTCAAGTGCCAGCCGCGTAATGCTTCGGTCTCGTTATGCGTGCAAGTTCCAGCCGCGTATTGCTTCGGTCTCGTGGAGCGTACAAGTTCCAGCCGCGTATTGTTTCGGTCTCGTGGAGCGTACAAGTCTCAGCCGCGTATTGTTTCGGTCTCGTGGAGCGTGCAAGTGTCAGCCGCGTATTGCTTCGGTCTCGTCGAGCGTACAAGTTCCAGCCGCGTATTGCTTCGGTCTCGTTCTGCGTGCAAGTTCCAGCCGCGTATTGCATCGGTCTCGTGGAGCGTACAAGTTCCAGCCGCGTATTGTTTCGGTCTCGTGGAGCGTACAAGTCTCAGCCGCGTATTGCTTCGTTCTCGTGGAGGATACAAGTCCCAGCCGCGTATTGCTTCGGTCTCGTTATGCTTACAAGTCCCAGCCGCGTAATCCTTCGGTCTCTTCGAGCGTTCAAGTTCCAGCCGCGTATTGCTTCGGTCTCGTGCAGCGTACAAGTCCCAGCCACGTGTTGCTTCGGTCTCGCTATGCGTACAAGTTCCAGCTGCGTGTGGCTTCGGTCTCGTTATGCGTATAAGCTCCAGCCGCGTAATGCTTCGGTCTCGTTATAAGTACAAGTTCCAGCCGCGTATTGCTTCGGTCTCGTTACGCGTACAATTCCCAGCCGGGTATTGCTTCGGTCTCGTCGAGCGTACAAGTCCCAGCCGCGTATTGCTTCGGTTTCGTCAAGCGTACAAGTTCCAGCCGCGTATTGCTTCGGCCTCGTTATGCGTAGAAGTTCCAGCCACGAATTGCTTCGGTCACGTTATGCGTTCAAGTTCCAGCCGAGTAATGCTTCGGTCTCGTTATGCGTGCAAGTTCCAACCGTGTATTGGTTCGGCCTCGTTACGCGTACAAGTTCCAGCCGCGTATTGCTTCGGTCTCGTTATGCGTACAATTTCCAGCCGCGAAATGCTTCGGTCTCGTTATGCGTGCAAGTTCCACCCGCGTATAGCTTCGGTCTCGTCGAGTGGACAAGTCCCAGCCGCGTATTGCTTCGGTCTCGTTATGCGTACAAGTTCCAGCAGCGTGTTTCTTCGGTCTCGTTATGCGTACAAGTTCCAGCCGGGTATTGCTTCGGGCTCGTCGAGCGTACAAGTCCCTGCCGCGTATTACTTCGGTCTCGTTATGCGTGCAAGTCCCAGCCGCGTATTGCTTTGGTCTCGTTACGCGTACAAGTCCTAGACGCGTATTGCTTCGGTCTCGTCGTGCGAAAAAGTTCCAGCAGCGCGTTGCTTCGGTGTCGTTATGCGTGTAATTTCCAGCCGCGTATTGCTTTGGTCTCGTTATGCGTTCAAGTTCCAGCCGGGTATTTCTTCGGTCTCGACGAGCGCACAAGTCCCAGCTTATTATTGCTTCGGTCTCGTTACGCGAACAAGTCCTAGTCGCGTATAGCTTCGGTCTCATTATGAGTGCAAGTTCCAGCCGCATGTTGCTTCGGTCTCGTCATGCGTGCAAGTTCCAGCCGCGTATTGCTTCGGTCTCGTCGAGCGTACAAGTTCCAGCCGCGAGTTGCTTCAGTCTCGTTATCCGTGCAAGTTCGAGCAGCGTATTGCTTTGGTCTCGTTATGCGTGCAAGTTCCAGCCACGTAATGCTTCGGTCTCGTCGAGCGTACAAGTTCTAGCCACGTGTTGCTTCGGTCTCGTTATGCGTACTAGTCCTAGCCGCGTATTGCTTCGGTCTCGTTATGCGTGCAAGTTCCAGCTGCGTATTGCTTCGGTCTCGTCGAGCGTACAAGTTCCAGCCGAGTACTGCGTCGCTCTCGTCGAGCAAACAAGTTCCAGCAGCGCGTTGATTCGGTCTCGTTATGTGTACAAGTCCCAGCCGCGTATTGCTTCGGTTTCGTCCAGCGTACAAGTCCCAGCCGCGTATTGCTTTTGTCTCGTTATGCGTACAAGTTCCAGCCACATATTTCTTCGGTCTCGTCAAGCGTACAAGTTCCAGCCGGGTATTGCGTCGGTCTCGTTATGCGTACAAGTTCCAGCCGCGTATTGCTTCGGGCTCGTTATGCGTGCAAGTTCCAGCCGCGTATTGCTTCGGTCTCGTCGAGCGTACAAGTCCCAGCCGCGTATTGCTTCGGTTTCGTCAAGCGTACAAGTTGCAACCGGATAATGCTTCGGTAGCGTTATGCGTGCCAGTTCCAGCCGCGTATTGCTTCGGTACCGTCAAGCATACAAGTTCCAGCCGGGTATTGCTTCGGTATCGTGGAGCGTACAAGTCTCAGCCGCGTATTGCTTCGGTCTCGTTATGCGTACAAGTTCCAGCCGCGTGTGTCTTCGGTCTCGTTCTGCGTGCCAGTTCCAGCCGCGTAATGCTTCGGTCTCGTTATGCGTAGAAGTTCCAGCCACGAATTGCTTCGGTTACGTTATGCGTTCAAGTTCCAGCCGCGTAGTCCTTCGGTCTCTTCGAGCGTACAAGTTCCAACCGCGTATTACTTCGGCCTCGTTACGCGTACAAGTTCCAGCCGCGTATTGCTTCGGTCTCGTCGAGCGTACAAGTTCCAGCCCCGTATTGCTTCGGTCTCGATACGCGTACAAGTCCCAGCCGTGTAATGCTTCGGTCTCGTGGAGCGTACAAGTTCCAGCCGCGTATTGCTTCGGTCTCGTCGAGCGTACAAGTTCCAGCCGAGTACTGCGTCGCTCTCGTCGAGCAAACAAGTTCCAGCAGCGCGTTGATTCGGTCTCGTTATGTGTACAAGTCCCAGCCGCGTATTGCTTCGGTTTCGTCCAGCGTACAAGTCCCAGCCGCGTATTGCTTTTGTCTCGTTATGCGTACAAGTTCCAGCCACATATTTCTTCGGTCTCGTCAAGCGTACAAGTTCCAGCCGGGTATTGCGTCGGTCTCTTCGAGCGTTCAAGTTCCAGCCGCGTATTGCTTCGGCCTCGTTACGCGTACAAGTTCCAGCCACGTATTGCTTCGGTCTCGTCGAGCGAACAAGATCCAGCAGCGTATTGCTTCGGTCTCGTTACGCGTACAAGTCCCAGCCGGGTATTGCTTCGGTCTCGTCGAGCGTACAAATTCCAGCCGCGTATTGCTTCGGTCTCGTTATGCGTGCACGATCCAGCCGCGTATTGCTTCGGTGTCGTCGAGCGAACAAGTTCCAGCAGCGTTTTGCTTCGGTCTCGTTACGCGTACAAGTCCCAGCCGTGTATTGCTTCGGTCTCGTGGTGCGTACAAGTCCCAGCCGCGTGTTGCTTCGGCCTCGCTATGCGTACATGTTCCAGCCGCGTAATGCTTCGGTCTCGTTATGCGTACAAGTTCCAGCAGCGCGTTGCTTCGGTCTCGTCGACGGTACAAGTTCCAGCCGCGTATTGCTTCGGTCTCGTCGAGCGTACAAGTCCCAGCCGCGTATTGCTTTGGTCTCGTTATGCGTACAAGTCCCAGCCGCGTAGTCCTTCGGTCTCTTCGAACGTTCAAGTTCCAGCCGCGTATTGCTTCGGCCTCATTACGCGTACAAGTTCCAGCCACGTATTGCTTCGGTCTCGTCGAGCGTACAAGTTCCAACCGCGTATTACTTCGGCCTCGATACGCGTACAAGTTCCAGCCGCGTATTGCTTCGGTCTCGTCGAGCGTACAAGTTCCAGCCCCGTATTGCTTCGGTCTCGTTAAGCGTACAAGTCCCAGCCGTGTAATGCTTCGGTCTCGTGGACCGTACAAGTTCCAGACGCGTATAGCTTCGATCTTGTCGAGCGTACAAGCTCCAGCCGCGTATTGCTTCGGTATCGTTATGCGTACAAGTCCCAGCCGCGTGTTGCGTCGGTCTCGGTATGCGTGCAAGTTCCAGCCGCGTATTGCTTCGGCCTCTGCGAGCGTACGAGTCCCAGCCGCGTATTGCTTCGGTCTCGTTATGCGTACAAGTCCCAGCCGTGTATTGCTTCGGTCTCGTTATGCTTGCAAGTTCCAGCCGCGTATTTCTTCGGCCTCGTCGAGCTACAAGTTCCAGCCGCGTATTGCTTCGGTCTCGTTATTTGTTCAAGTACCAGCCGCGTTTTGCTTCGGTCTCGTTATGCGTAGAAGTTCCAGCCACGAATTGCTTCGGTCACGTTATACGTGCAAGTTCCAGCCGAATAATGCTTCGGTCTCGTTATGCGTGCAAGTTCCAGCCGCGTATTGCTTCGGTCTCGTGGAGCGTACAAGTTCCGGCCGCGTAATGCTTCGGTCTCGTTATGCGTAGAAGTTCCAGCCACGAATTGCTTCGGTCACGTTATGCGTTCAAGTTCCAGCCGAGTAATGCTTCGGTCTCGTTATGCGTGCAAGTTCCAACCGTGTATTGCGTCGGCCTCGTTACGCGTACAAGTTCCAGCCGCGTATTGCTTCGGCCTCGTTATGCGTAGAAGTTCCAGCCACGAATTGCTTCGGTCACGTTATGCGTTCAAGTTCCAGCCGAGTAATGCTTCGGTCTCGTTATGCGTGCAAGTTCCAACCGTGTATTGGTTCGGCCTCGTTACGCGTACAAGTTCCAGCCGCGTATTGCTTCGGTCTCGTTATGCGTACAATTTCCAGCCGCGAAATGCTTCGGTCTCGTTATGCGTGCAAGTTCCACCCGCGTATAGCTTCGGTCTCGTCGAGTGGACAAGTTCCAGCCGCGTATTGCTTCGGCCTCGCCGAGCGTACAAGTTCCAGCCGGGTATTGCTTCGGTCTCGTTACGCGTACAAGTTCCAGCCGCGTATTGCTTCGGGCTCGTTATGCGTGCAAGTTCCAGCCGCGTATTGCTTCGGTCTCGTCGAGCGTACAAGTCCCAGCCGCGTATTGCTTCGGTTTCGTCAAGCGTACAAGTTGCAACCGGATAATGCTTCGGTAGCGTTATGCGTGCCAGTTCCAGCCGCGTATTGCTTCGGTACCGTCAAGCATACAAGTTCCAGCCGGGTATTGCTTCGGTATCGTGGAGCGTACAAGTCTCAGCCGCGTATTGCTTCGGTCTCGTTATGCGTACAAGTTCCAGCCGCGTGTGTCTTCGGTCTCGTTCTGCGTGCCAGTTCCAGCCGCGTAATGCTTCGGTCTCGTTACGCGTGCAAGTTCCACCCGCGTATAGCTTCGGTCTCGTCGAGTGGACAAGTTCCAGCCGCGTATTGCTTCGGCCTCGCCGAGCGTACAAGTTCCAGCCGGGTATTGCTTCGGTCTCGTTACGCGTACAAGTTCCAGCCGCGTATTGCTTCGGGCTCGTTATGCGTGCAAGTTCCAGCCGCGTATTGCTTCGGTCTCGTCGAGCGTACAAGTCCCAGCCGCGTATTGCTTCGGTCTCGTTATGCGTACAAGTTCCAGCAGCGTGTTTCTTCGGTCTCGTTATGCGTACTAGTCCTAGCCGCGTATTGCTTCGGTCTCGTTATGCGTGCAAGTTCCAGCTGCGTATTGCTTCGGTCTCGTCAAGCGAACAAGTTCCAGCTGCGTATTACTTCGGTCCCGTTATGCGTGCAAGTTCCAGCCGCGTATTGCTTCGGTCTCGTCGAGCGTACATGTCCCAGCCGCGTATTGCTTCGGTCTCGTTATGCGTGCAATTTCCAGACGCGTGTTGCTTCGGTCTCGTTATGCGTACAAGTTCCAGCCGCGTGTTGCTTCGGTCTCGTTATGCGTACAAGTCCCAGCCGCGTATTGCTTTGGTCTCGTTATGCGTACAAGTCCTAGCCGCGTGTTGCTTCGGTCTCGTTATGCGTACATGTCCTAGCCGCGTATTGCTTCGGTCTCGTTATGCGTGCAAGTTCCTGCCGCGTATGGCTTCGGTCTCGTCGAGCGTACAAGTTCCGGCGGCGCGTTACTTCGGTCTCGTCGAGCGATCCAGTTCCAGCCACGTATTGCTTCGGTCTTGTCAAGCGTACATGTTGCAGCTGGATAATGCTTCGGTCTCGTTATGCGTGCAAGTTGCAGCCGCGTATTGCTTCGGACTTGTCAGGCGTACAAGTTCCAGCCGGGTAATGCTTTGTTCTCGTTATGCGTACAAGTTTCAGCCGCGTATTGCTTCGGTCTCGTCGAGCGTACAAGTTCTAGCCGCGTATTGCTTCGGTCTCGTCGAGCGTACAAGTACCGGCAGCGCGTTGCTTCGGTCTCGTCGAGCGATCAAGTTCCAGCCGCGTATTGCATCGGTCTGGTCGAGCGTACAAGTCCCAGCCGCGTATTGCTTTCTTCTCGTTATGCGTACAAGTTTCAGCCGCGTATTGCTTCGGACTCGTCGAGCGAACAAGTTCCAGAAGCGTGTTGCTTCGGTCTCGTTATGCGTGCAAGTTCCAGCCGCGTATTGCTTCGGTCTCGTCGAGCGTACAAGTTCCAGCCGCGAGTTGCTTCAGTCTCGTTATGCGTGCAAGTTCGAGCAGCGTATTGCTTTGGTCTAGTTATGCGTGAAAGTTCCAGCCGCGTGCTGCTTCAGTCTCGTTATGCGTACAAGTCCCAACCGTGTACTGCATCGGTCTCGTGGTGCGTACAATTCCCAGCCGCGTATTGCTTCGGTCTCGTCCAGCGTACAAGTTCCAGCCGAGTATTGATTCGGTCCCGTCAAGCGTACAAGTTCTAGCCACGTCTTGCTTCGGTCTCGTTATGCGTACTAGTCCTAGCCGCGTATTTCATCGGTCTCGTCGAGCCTACAAGTCACAGTCGCGTATTGCTTTGGTCTCGTCATGCGTACATGTTCCAGCCGCGTATTTCTCCGGTCTCGTCAAGCGTACAAGTTCCAGCCGGGAATTGCTTCAGTCTCGTCGAGCGTACAAGTTCCAGCCGCGTGTTGCTTCGGCCTCGATATGCGTTCAAGTTCCAGCCGCGTGCTGCTTCGGCCTCGTTATGCGTACAAGATCCAGCCGCGTTATGCTTCGGTCTCGTTATGCGTGCAATTTCCAGACGCGAGTTGCTTCGGTCTCGTTATGCGTACAAGTTCCAGCCGCGTGTTGCTTCGGTCTCGTGGAGCGTACAAGTTCCAGCCACGTATTGCTGCGGTCTCGTCGAGCGTTCAAGTTCCAGCCTCGTATTCCTTTGGTCTCGTTATGCGTGCAAGTTCCAGCCGCGTATTACTTCGGTCACGTCAAGCGTACAAGCCCCAGCCGCGTATTGCTTCCGTCTCGTTATGCGTACAATTCCCAGCCAGGTATTGCATCGGTCTCGTGGAGCGTACAACTTCCAGCCGCGTATTGCTTCGGCCTCGTATTTCGTACAAGTCCCAGCCGCGTATTACTTCGGTCACGTCAAGCGTACAAGTTCCGGCCGGGTGTTGCTTCGGTCTCGTTATTCGTACAAGTTGCAGCCGCGTATTGCTTCGGTCTCGTGGAGCGTACAAGTTCCAGCCGCGGATAGCTTCGGTCTCGTCGAGCGAACAAGTTCCGGCAGCGTATTGCTTCGGTCTCGTGGTGCGTACAATTCCCAGCCGCGTATTGCTTCGGTCTCGTCCAGCGTACAAGTTCCAGCCGAGCATTGATTCGGTCCCGTCAAGCGTACAAGTTGCAGCCGGATTATGCCTCGGTCTTGTTATGCGTGCAAGTTCCAGCCGCGTATTGCTTCGGCCTCGTTGTGCGTACAAGTCCCAGCCGCGTATTGCTTCGGTCTCGTCGAGCGTACAAGTTCCAGCCGCGTATTGCTTTGGTCTCCTAATGCGTACAAGTTCCAGCCGCGTATTTCTTCGGTGTCGTCGAGCGTACAAGTCCCAGGCGCGGATAGCTGCTGTCTCGTTATGCGTGCAAGTCCCAGCCGGGAATTACTTCGGTCTCGTTATGCGTACAAGTCCCAGGCGCATATAGCTGCGGTCTCGTTATGCGTACAAGTCCCTGCCGCGTGTTGCTTCGGTCTCGTCGAGCGTACAAGTCCCAGCCGGGTATTGCTTTGGTCTCCTAATGCGTACAAGTTCCAGCCGCGTATTTCTTCGGTTTCGTCGAGCGTACAAGTCCCATCCGCGTATTGCTTCGGTCCCGTTATGCGTACAAGTCCCAGCCGCGTATTGCTTCGGTCTCGTTATGCGTACAAGTCCCAGCCGCGTAATTCTTCGGTCTCGACGAGTGCACAAGTCCTAGCCGCGTATTGCTTTGGTCTCGTTACGCGTTCAAGTCCTAGCCGCGTATTGCTTCGGTCTCATTATGCGTGCAAGTCACAACCGTGTACTGCATCGTTCTCGTTATGCGTACAAGTCCTAGCCGCGTATTGCTTCGGTCTCGTTATGCGTGCAAGTTCCAGCCGCGTACTGCTTCAGTCTCGTTATGCGTACAAGTCCCAACCGTGTACTGCATCGGTCTCGTTATGCGTACAAGTTCCAGCAGCGTGTTTCTTCGGTCTCGTTATGCGTACAAGTTCCAGCCGCGAGTTGCTTCAGTCTCGTTATGCGTGCAAGTTCGAGCAGCGTATTGCTTTGGTCTCGTCATGCGTACACGTTCCAGCCGCGTATTTCTCCGGTCTCGTCAAGCGTACAAGTTCCAGCCGGGAATTGCTTCAGTCTCGTCGAGCGTACAAGTTCCAGCCGCGTGTTGCTTCGGCCTCGATATGCGTTCAAGTTCCAGCCGCGTGCTGCTTCGGCCTCGTTATGCGTACAAGATCCAGCCGCGTTATGCTTCGGTCTCGATATGCGTGCAATTTCCAGGCGCGAGTTGCTTCGGTCTCGTTATGCGTATAAGTTCCAGCCGCGTGTTGCTTCGGTCTCGTGGAGCGTACAGGTTCCAGCCACGTATTGCTGCGGTCTCGTCGAGCGTTCAAGTTCCAGCCTCGTATTCCTTTGGTCTCGTTATGCGTGCAAGTTCCAGCCGCGTATTACTTCGGTCACGTCAAGCGTACAAGCCCCAGCCGCGTATTGCTTCGGTCTCGTTATGCGTACAATTCCCAGCCGCGTATTGCATCGGTCTCGTGGAGCGTACAAGTTCCAGCCGCGTATTGCTTCGGCCTCGTTATTCGTACAAGTCCCAGCCGCGAATTACTTCGGTCACGTCAAGCGTACAAGTTCCAGCCGGGTGTTGCTTCGGTCTCGTTATTCGTACAAGTTGCAGCCGCGTATTGCTTCGGTCTCGTGGAGCGTACAAGTTCCAGCCGCGGATAGCTTCGGTCTCGTCGAGCGAACAAGTTCCGGCAGCGTATTGCTTCGGTCTCGTGGTGCGTACAATTCCCAGCCGCGTATTGCTTCGGTCTCGTCCAGCGTACAAGTTCCAGCCGAGTATTGATTCGGTCCCGTCAAGCGTACAAGTTCTAGCCACGTCTTGCTTCGGTCTCGTTATGCGTACTAGTCCTAGCCGCGTATTTCATCGGTCTCGTCGAGCCTACAAGTCACAGTCGCGTATTGCTTTGGTCTCGTCATGCGTACATGTTCCAGCCGCGTATTTCTCCGGTCTCGTCAAGCGTACAAGTTCCAGCCGGGAATTGCTTCAGTCTCGTCGAGCGTACAAGTTCCAGCCGCGTGTTGCTTCGGCCTCGATATGCGTTCAAGTTCCAGCCGCGTGCTGCTTCGGCCTCGTTATGCGTACAAGATCCAGCCGCGTTATGCTTCGGTCTCGTTATGCGTGCAATTTCCAGACGCGAGTTGCTTCGGTCTCGTTATGCGTACAAGTTCCAGCCGCGTGTTGCTTCGGTCTCGTGGAGCGTACAAGTTCCAGCCACGTATTGCTGCGGTCTCGTCGAGCGTTCAAGTTCCAGCCTCGTATTCCTTTGGTCTCGTTATGCGTGCAAGTTCCAGCCGCGTATTACTTCGGTCACGTCAAGCGTACAAGCCCCAGCCGCGTATTGCTTCGGTCTCGTTATGCGTACAATTCCCAGCCGCGTATTGCATCGGTCTCGTGGAGCGTACAAGTTCGAGCCGCGTATTGCTTCGGCCTCGTTATTCGTACAAGTCCCAGCCGCGTATTACTTCGGTCACGTCAAGCGTACAAGTTCCAGCCGGGTGTTGCTTCGGTCTCGTTATTCGCACAAGTTGCAGCCGCGTATTGCTTCGGTCTCGTGGAGCGTACAAGTTCCAGCCGCGGATAGCTTCGGTCTCGTCGAGCGAACAAGTTCCGGCAGCGTATTTCTTCGGTCTCGTGGTGCGTACAATTCCCAGCCGCGTATTGCTTCGGTCTCGTCCAGCGTACAAGTTCCAGCCGAGTATTGATTCGGTCCCGTTAAGCGTACAAGTTGCAGCCGGATTATGCCTCGGTCTTGTTATGCGTGCAAGTTCCAGCCGCGTATTGCTTCGGCCTCGTTATGCGTACAAGTCCCAGCCGCGTTTTGCTTCGGTCTCGTCGAGCGTACAAGTTCCAGCCGCGTATTGCTTTGGTCTCCTAATGCGTACAAGTTCCAGCCGCGTATTTCTTCGGTGTCGTCGAGCGTACAAGTCCCAGGCGCGGATAGCTGCTGTCTCGTTATGCGTGCAAGTCCCAGCCGGGAATTACTTCGGTCTCGTTATGCGTACAAGTCCCAGGCGCATATAGCTGCGGTCTCGTTATGCGTACAAGTCCCTGCCGCGTGTTGCTTCGGTCTCGTCGAGCGTACAAGTCCCAGCCGGGTATTGCTTTGGTCTCCTAATGCGTACAAGTTCCAGCCGCGTATTTCTTCGGTTTCGTCGAGCGTACAAGTCCCATCCGCGTATTGCTTCGGTTCCGTTATGCGTACAAGTCCCAGCCGCGTATTGCTTCGGTCTCGTTATGCGTACAAGTCCCAGCCGCGTAATTCTTCGGTCTCGACGAGTGCACAAGTCCTAGCCGCGTATTGCTTCGGTCTCGTTATGCGTGCAAGTTCCAGCCGCGTACTGCTTCAGTCTCGTTATGCGTACAAGTCCCAACCGTGTACTGCATCGGTCTCGTTATGCGTACAAGTTCCAGCAGCGTGTTTCTTCGGTCTCGTTATGCGTACAAGTTCCAGCCGCGAGTTGCTTCAGTCTCGTTATGCGTGCAAGTTCGAGCAGCGTATTGCTTTGGTCTCGTTATGCGTGCAAGTTCCAGCCGCGTATTTCTTCGGTCTCGACGAGTGCACAAGTCCTAGCCGCGTATTGCTTTGGTCTCGTTACGCGTTCAAGTCCTATCCGCGTATTGCTTCGGTCTCATTATGCGTGCAAGTCACAGCCGTGTATTGCTCCGGTATCGTCGAGCATACAAGTTCCAGCCGCGTATTGCTTCGGTCTCGTTATGCGTACAATTTCCAGCAGCGAAATGCTTCGGTCTCGTTATGCGTGTAAGTTCCACCCGCGTATAGCTTCGGTCTCGTCGAGTGGACAAGTTCCAGCCGCGTATTGCTTCGGTCTCGCCGAGCGTACAAATTCCAGCCGGGTATTGCTTCGGTCTCGTTATGCGTACAAGTTCCAGCCGGGTATTGCTTCGGTCTCGTTATGCGTACAAGTTCCAGCCGCGAAATGCTTCGGTCTCGTTATGCGTGCAAGTTCCACCCGCGTATAGCTTCGGTCTCGTCGAGTGGACAAGTTCCAGCCGAGTACTGCTCCGGTATCGTCGAGCATACAAGTTCCAGCCGTGTATTGTTTGGGTCTCGTTATGCGTACAAGTCCCAGCCGCGTATTGCTTCGGTCTCGTCGAGCGAACAAGTTCCAGCAGCGCGTTGCTTCGGTCTCGTTATGCGTGCAAGTGCCTGCCGCGTATTGCTGTGGCCTCGTTATGCGTTCTAGTTCCAGCCGCGTATTGCTTCGGTCTTGTCAAGCGTACAAGTTGCAGCCGCGTAATGCTTCGGTCTCATGGAGCGTGCAAGCTCCTGCCGCGTATTGCTTCGATCTCGTTATGCGTGCAAGTTCCAACCGCGTATAGCTTCGGTCTCGTCGAGTGGACAAGTTCCAGCAGCGTATTGCTTCGGTCTCGCCGAGCGTACAAGTTCCAGCCCGGTATTGCTTCGGTCTCGTTATGCGTACAAGTCCCAGCCGCGTAATGCTTCGGTCTCGTTATACGTGCAAGTTTCAGCCGCGTCATGCTTCTGCCTCGTTATGCGTGCAAGTTCCAGCCGCGTATTGCTTCGGTCTCGTCGACCGTACAAGTCCCAGCCGCGTATTGCTTCGATCTCGTTATGCGTACAAGTCCCAGCCGTGTATTGCTCCGGTATCGTCGAGCATACAAGTTCCAGGCGCGTATTGCTTCGGTCTCGTTATGCGTACAATTTCCAGCCGCGAAATGCTTCGGTCTCGTTATGCGTGCAAGTTCCACCCGCGTATAGCTTCGGTCTCGTCGAGTGGACAAGTTCCAGCCGCGTATTGCTTCGGTATCGTTATGCGTACAAGTCCCAGCCGTGTATTACTCCGGTATCGTCGAGCATACAAGTTCCAGCCGTGTACTGTTTGGGTCTCGTTATGCGTTCAAGTTCCAGCCGCGTAATGCTTCGGTCTCGTTATGCGTGCAAGTTCCAGCCGCGTATTGCTTCGGTCTCGTCGGGCGTACAAGTTCCAGCCGAGTATAGCTTCGGTCTCGTCGAGTGTTCAAGTTCCAGCCGCGTATTGCTTTGGTATCGTTATGCGTACAAGTCCCAGCCGTGTATTACTCCGGTATCGTCGAGCATACAAGTTCCGGCCGTGTATTGTTTGGGTCTCGTTATGCGTTCAAGTTCCAGCCGCGTAATGCTTCGAACTCATTTTGCGTGCAAGTTCCAGCCGGGTAATGCTTTGGTCTCGTTATGCGTACAAGCATCAGCCGCGTATTGCTTCGGTCTCGTCGAGCGTACAAGTTCCGGCAGCGCGTTGCTTCGGTCTCGTCGAGCGATCAAGTTCCAGCCGCGTATAGCTTCGGTCTCGTTAAACGTGCAGGTCCCAGCCGCGTATTGCTTCGGTATCGTTATGCGTACAAGTCCCAGCCGTGTATTGCTGCGGTATCGTCGAGCATACAAGTTCCAGCCGCGTATTGCTTTGGTCTCGTTATGCGTACAATTTCCAGCCGCGTATTGCTTCGGTCTCGTTATGCGTACAAGTTCCTGCCGCGTATTGCTTCGATCTCGTTATGCGTACAATATCCAGTCGCGTATTACTTCGATCTCGTTTTGCGCACAAGTTCCAGCCGCGTATTGCTTCGGTCTCGTCGAGCGTACAAGTTCCGGCCGAGTACTGCTTCGCTCTCGTCGAGCGAACAAGTTCCAGCAGCGCGTTGATTCGGTCTCGTTATGCGTGCAAGTTCCAGCCGCGTATTGCTTCGGTCTCGTCGGGCGTACAAGTTCCAGCCGAGTATAGCTTCGGTCTCGTCAAGTGTTCAAGTTCCAGCCGCGTATTGCTTTGGTATCGTTATGCGTACAAGTCCCAGCCGTGTATTACTCCGGTATCGTCGAGCATACAAGTTCCGGCCGTGTATTGTTTGGGTCTCGTTATGCGTTCAAGTTCCAGCCGCGTAATGCTTCGAACTCATTTTGCGTGCAAGTTCCAGCCGGGTAATGCTTTGGTCTCGTTATGCGTACAAGCTTCAGCCGCGTATTGCTTCGGTCTCGTCGAGCGTACAAGTTCCGGCAGCGCGTTGCTTCGGTCTCGTCGAGCGATCAAGTTCCAGCCGCGTATTGCTTCGGTCTGGTCGAGCGTACAAGTCCCAGCCGCGTATTGCTTTCTTCTCGTTATGCGTACAAGTTCCAGCCGCGTATTTCTTCAGTCTCGTCAAGCGTACAAGTTCCAGTCGGGTATTGCTTCGGTCTCGTTATGCGTACAAGTTCCAGCCGCGTATTGCTTCGGTCTCGTTATGCGTACAAGTGCCAGCCGCGTAATGCTTCGGTCTCGTTATGCGTGCAAGTTCCAGCCGCGTATAGCTTCGGTCTCGTTAAACGTGCAGGTCCCAGCCGCGTATTGCTTCGGTATCGTTATGCGTACAAGTCCCAGCCGTGTATTGCTGCGGTATCGTCGAGCATACAAGTTCCAGCCGCGTATTGCTTTGGTCTCGTTATGCGTACAATTTCCAGCCGCGTATTGCTTCGGTCTCGTTATGCGTACAAGTTCCTGCCGCGTATTGCTTCGATCTCGTTATGCGTACAATATCCAGTCGCGTATTACTTCGATCTCGTTTTGCGCACAAGTTCCAGCCGCGTATTGCTTCGGTCTCGTTATGCGTACAAGTTCCAGCCGCGTATTGCTTCGGTCTCGTCGAGCGTACAAGTTCCGGCCGAGTACTGCTTCGCTCTCGTCGAGCGAACAAGTTCCAGCAGCGCGTTGATTCGGTCTCGTTATGCGTACAAGTCCCATCCGTGTATTGCTCCGGTATCGTCGAGCATACAAGTTCCAGCCGCGTATTGCTTCGGTCTCGTTATGCGTACAATTTCCAGCCGCGTATTACTTCGATCTCGTTATGCGCACAAGTCCCAGCCGCGTATTGCTTCGGTCTCGTTATGCGTACAATTTCCACCCGCGTATAGCTTCGGTCTCGTCGAGTGGACAAGTTCCAGCCGAGTACTGCTCCGGTATCGTCGAGCATACAAGTTCCAGCCGTGTATTGTTTGGGTCTCGTTATGCGTACAAGTCCCAGCCGCGTATTGCTTCGGTCTCGTCGAGCGAACAAGTTCCAGCAGCGCGTTGCTTCGGTCTCGTTATGCGTGCAAGTGCCTGCCGCGTATTGCTGTGGCCTCGTTATGCGTTCTAGTTCCAGCCGCGTATTGCTTCGGTCTTGTCAAGCGTACAAGTTGCAGCCGCGTAATGCTTCGGTCTCATGGAGCGTGCAAGCTCCTGCCGCGTATTGCTTCGATCTCGTTATGCGTGCAAGTTCCAACCGCGTATAGCTTCGGTCTCGTCGAGTGGACAAGTTCCAGCAGCGTATTGCTTCGGTCTCGCCGAGCGTACAAGTTCCAGCCCGGTATTGCTTCGGTCTCGTTATGCGTACAAGTCCCAGCCGCGTAATGCTTCGGTCTCGTTATACGTGCAAGTTTCAGCCGCGTCATGCTTCTGCCTCGTTATGCGTGCAAGTTCCAGCCGCGTATTGCTTCGGTCTCGTCGACCGTACAAGTCCCAGCCGCGTATTGCTTCGATCTCGTTATGCGTACAAGTCCCAGCCGTGTATTGCTCCGGTATCGTCGAGCATACAAGTTCCAGGCGCGTATTGCTTCGGTCTCGTTATGCGTACAATTTCCAGCCGCGAAATGCTTCGGTCTCGTTATGCGTGCAAGTTCCACCCGCGTATAGCTTCGGTCTCGTCGAGTGGACAAGTTCCAGCCGCGTATTGCTTCGGTATCGTTATGCGTACAAGTCCCAGCCGTGTATTACTCCGGTATCGTCGAGCATACAAGTTCCAGCCGTGTACTGTTTGGGTCTCGTTATGCGTTCAAGTTCCAGCCGCGTAATGCTTCGGTCTCGTTATGCGTGCAAGTTCCAGCCGCGTATTGCTTCGGTCTCGTCGGGCGTACAAGTTCCAGCCGAGTATAGCTTCGGTCTCGTCGAGTGTTCAAGTTCCAGCCGCGTATTGCTTTGGTATCGTTATGCGTACAAGTCCCAGCCGTGTATTACTCCGGTATCGTCGAGCATACAAGTTCCGGCCGTGTATTGTTTGGGTCTCGTTATGCGTTCAAGTTCCAGCCGCGTAATGCTTCGAACTCATTTTGCGTGCAAGTTCCAGCCGGGTAATGCTTTGGTCTCGTTATGCGTACAAGCATCAGCCGCGTATTGCTTCGGTCTCGTCGAGCGTACAAGTTCCGGCAGCGCGTTGCTTCGGTCTCGTCGAGCGATCAAGTTCCAGCCGCGTATAGCTTCGGTCTCGTTAAACGTGCAGGTCCCAGCCGCGTATTGCTTCGGTATCGTTATGCGTACAAGTCCCAGCCGTGTATTGCTGCGGTATCGTCGAGCATACAAGTTCCAGCCGCGTATTGCTTTGGTCTCGTTATGCGTACAATTTCCAGCCGCGTATTGCTTCGGTCTCGTTATGCGTACAAGTTCCTGCCGCGTATTGCTTCGATCTCGTTATGCGTACAATATCCAGTCGCGTATTACTTCGATCTCGTTTTGCGCACAAGTTCCAGCCGCGTATTGCTTCGGTCTCGTCGAGCGTACAAGTTCCGGCCGAGTACTGCTTCGCTCTCGTCGAGCGAACAAGTTCCAGCAGCGCGTTGATTCGGTCTCGTTATGCGTGCAAGTTCCAGCCGCGTATTGCTTCGGTCTCGTCGGGCGTACAAGTTCCAGCCGAGTATAGCTTCGGTCTCGTCAAGTGTTCAAGTTCCAGCCGCGTATTGCTTTGGTATCGTTATGCGTACAAGTCCCAGCCGTGTATTACTCCGGTATCGTCGAGCATACAAGTTCCGGCCGTGTATTGTTTGGGTCTCGTTATGCGTTCAAGTTCCAGCCGCGTAATGCTTCGAACTCATTTTGCGTGCAAGTTCCAGCCGGGTAATGCTTTGGTCTCGTTATGCGTACAAGCTTCAGCCGCGTATTGCTTCGGTCTCGTCGAGCGTACAAGTTCCGGCAGCGCGTTGCTTCGGTCTCGTCGAGCGATCAAGTTCCAGCCGCGTATTGCTTCGGTCTGGTCGAGCGTACAAGTCCCAGCCGCGTATTGCTTTCTTCTCGTTATGCGTACAAGTTCCAGCCGCGTATTTCTTCAGTCTCGTCAAGCGTACAAGTTCCAGTCGGGTATTGCTTCGGTCTCGTTATGCGTACAAGTTCCAGCCGCGTATTGCTTCGGTCTCGTTATGCGTACAAGTGCCAGCCGCGTAATGCTTCGGTCTCGTTATGCGTGCAAGTTCCAGCCGCGTATAGCTTCGGTCTCGTTAAACGTGCAGGTCCCAGCCGCGTATTGCTTCGGTATCGTTATGCGTACAAGTCCCAGCCGTGTATTGCTGCGGTATCGTCGAGCATACAAGTTCCAGCCGCGTATTGCTTTGGTCTCGTTATGCGTACAATTTCCAGCCGCGTATTGCTTCGGTCTCGTTATGCGTACAAGTTCCTGCCGCGTATTGCTTCGATCTCGTTATGCGTACAATATCCAGTCGCGTATTACTTCGATCTCGTTTTGCGCACAAGTTCCAGCCGCGTATTGCTTCGGTCTCGTCGAGCGTACAAGTTCCGGCCGAGTACTGCTTCGCTCTCGTCGAGCGAACAAGTTCCAGCAGCGCGTTGATTCGGTCTCGTTATGCGTGCAAGTTCCAGCCGCGTATTGCTTCGGTCTCGTCGGGCGTACAAGTTCCAGCCGAGTATAGCTTCGGTCTCGTCAAGTGTTCAAGTTCCAGCCGCGTATTGCTTTGGTATCGTTATGCGTACAAGTCCCAGCCGTGTATTACTCCGGTATCGTCGAGCATACAAGTTCCGGCCGTGTATTGTTTGGGTCTCGTTATGCGTTCAAGTTCCAGCCGCGTAATGCTTCGAACTCATTTTGCGTGCAAGTTCCAGCCGGGTAATGCTTTGGTCTCGTTATGCGTACAAGCTTCAGCCGCGTATTGCTTCGGTCTCGTCGAGCGTACAAGTTCCGGCAGCGCGTTGCTTCGGTCTCGTCGAGCGATCAAGTTCCAGCCGCGTATTGCTTCGGTCTGGTCGAGCGTACAAGTCCCAGCCGCGTATTGCTTTCTTCTCGTTATGCGTACAAGTTCCAGCCGCGTATTTCTTCAGTCTCGTCAAGCGTACAAGTTCCAGTCGGGTATTGCTTCGGTCTCGTTATGCGTACAAGTTCCAGCCGCGTATTGCTTCGGTCTCGTTATGCGTACAAGTGCCAGCCGCGTAATGCTTCGGTCTCGTTATGCGTGCAAGTTCCAGCCGCGTATAGCTTCGGTCTCGTTAAACGTGCAGGTCCCAGCCGCGTATTGCTTCGGTATCGTTATGCGTACAAGTCCCAGCCGTGTATTGCTGCGGTATCGTCGAGCATACAAGTTCCAGCCGCGTATTGCTTTGGTCTCGTTATGCGTACAATTTCCAGCCGCGTATTGCTTCGGTCTCGTTATGCGTACAAGTTCCTGCCGCGTATTGCTTCGATCTCGTTATGCGTACAATATCCAGTCGCGTATTACTTCGATCTCGTTTTGCGCACAAGTTCCAGCCGCGTATTGCTTCGGTCTCGTTATGCGTACAAGTTCCAGCCGCGTATTGCTTCGGTCTCGTCGAGCGTACAAGTTCCGGCCGAGTACTGCTTCGCTCTCGTCGAGCGAACAAGTTCCAGCAGCGCGTTGATTCGGTCTCGTTATGCGTACAAGTCCCATCCGTGTATTGCTCCGGTATCGTCGAGCATACAAGTTCCAGCCGCGTATTGCTTCGGTCTCGTTATGCGTACAATTTCCAGCCGCGTATTACTTCGATCTCGTTATGCGCACAAGTCCCAGCCGCGTATTGCTTCGGTCTCGTTATGCGTACAATTTCCACCCGCGTATAGCTTCGGTCTCGTCGAGTGGACAAGTTCCAGCCGAGTACTGCTCCGGTATCGTCGAGCATACAAGTTCCAGCCGTGTATTGTTTGGGTCTCGTTATGCGTACAAGTCCCAGCCGCGTATTGCTTCGGTCTCGTCGAGCGAACAAGTTCCAGCAGCGCGTTGCTTCGGTCTCGTTATGCGTGCAAGTGCCTGCCGCGTATTGCTGTGGCCTCGTTATGCGTTCTAGTTCCAGCCGCGTATTGCTTCGGTCTTGTCAAGCGTACAAGTTGCAGCCGCGTAATGCTTCGGTCTCATGGAGCGTGCAAGCTCCTGCCGCGTATTGCTTCGATCTCGTTATGCGTGCAAGTTCCAACCGCGTATAGCTTCGGTCTCGTCGAGTGGACAAGTTCCAGCAGCGTATTGCTTCGGTCTCGCCGAGCGTACAAGTTCCAGCCCGGTATTGCTTCGGTCTCGTTATGCGTACAAGTCCCAGCCGCGTAATGCTTCGGTCTCGTTATACGTGCAAGTTTCAGCCGCGTCATGCTTCTGCCTCGTTATGCGTGCAAGTTCCAGCCGCGTATTGCTTCGGTCTCGTCGACCGTACAAGTCCCAGCCGCGTATTGCTTCGATCTCGTTATGCGTACAAGTCCCAGCCGTGTATTGCTCCGGTATCGTCGAGCATACAAGTTCCAGGCGCGTATTGCTTCGGTCTCGTTATGCGTACAATTTCCAGCCGCGAAATGCTTCGGTCTCGTTATGCGTGCAAGTTCCACCCGCGTATAGCTTCGGTCTCGTCGAGTGGACAAGTTCCAGCCGCGTATTGCTTCGGTATCGTTATGCGTACAAGTCCCAGCCGTGTATTACTCCGGTATCGTCGAGCATACAAGTTCCAGCCGTGTACTGTTTGGGTCTCGTTATGCGTTCAAGTTCCAGCCGCGTAATGCTTCGGTCTCGTTATGCGTGCAAGTTCCAGCCGCGTATTGCTTCGGTCTCGTCGGGCGTACAAGTTCCAGCCGAGTATAGCTTCGGTCTCGTCGAGTGTTCAAGTTCCAGCCGCGTATTGCTTTGGTATCGTTATGCGTACAAGTCCCAGCCGTGTATTACTCCGGTATCGTCGAGCATACAAGTTCCGGCCGTGTATTGTTTGGGTCTCGTTATGCGTTCAAGTTCCAGCCGCGTAATGCTTCGAACTCATTTTGCGTGCAAGTTCCAGCCGGGTAATGCTTTGGTCTCGTTATGCGTACAAGCATCAGCCGCGTATTGCTTCGGTCTCGTCGAGCGTACAAGTTCCGGCAGCGCGTTGCTTCGGTCTCGTCGAGCGATCAAGTTCCAGCCGCGTATAGCTTCGGTCTCGTTAAACGTGCAGGTCCCAGCCGCGTATTGCTTCGGTATCGTTATGCGTACAAGTCCCAGCCGTGTATTGCTGCGGTATCGTCGAGCATACAAGTTCCAGCCGCGTATTGCTTTGGTCTCGTTATGCGTACAATTTCCAGCCGCGTATTGCTTCGGTCTCGTTATGCGTACAAGTTCCTGCCGCGTATTGCTTCGATCTCGTTATGCGTACAATATCCAGTCGCGTATTACTTCGATCTCGTTTTGCGCACAAGTTCCAGCCGCGTATTGCTTCGGTCTCGTCGAGCGTACAAGTTCCGGCCGAGTACTGCTTCGCTCTCGTCGAGCGAACAAGTTCCAGCAGCGCGTTGATTCGGTCTCGTTATGCGTGCAAGTTCCAGCCGCGTATTGCTTCGGTCTCGTCGGGCGTACAAGTTCCAGCCGAGTATAGCTTCGGTCTCGTCAAGTGTTCAAGTTCCAGCCGCGTATTG
Organism: Stelis phaeoptera; assembly: GCA_943735885.1. Lineage (NCBI taxonomy): Eukaryota > Metazoa > Arthropoda > Insecta > Hymenoptera > Megachilidae > Stelis > Stelis phaeoptera. The sequence goes on along the minus strand of OX030934.1, from coordinate 7,670,475 downwards.
CTTTGGTATCGTTATGCGTACAAGTCCCAGCCGTGTATTACTCCGGTATCGTCGAGCATACAAGTTCCGGCCGTGTATTGTTTGGGTCTCGTTATGCGTTCAAGTTCCAGCCGCGTAATGCTTCGAACTCATTTTGCGTGCAAGTTCCAGCCGGGTAATGCTTTGGTCTCGTTATGCGTACAAGCTTCAGCCGCGTATTGCTTCGGTCTCGTCGAGCGTACAAGTTCCGGCAGCGCGTTGCTTCGGTCTCGTCGAGCGATCAAGTTCCAGCCGCGTATTGCTTCGGTCTGGTCGAGCGTACAAGTCCCAGCCGCGTATTGCTTTCTTCTCGTTATGCGTACAAGTTCCAGCCGCGTATTTCTTCAGTCTCGTCAAGCGTACAAGTTCCAGTCGGGTATTGCTTCGGTCTCGTTATGCGTACAAGTTCCAGCCGCGTATTGCTTCGGTCTCGTTATGCGTACAAGTGCCAGCCGCGTAATGCTTCGGTCTCGTTATGCGTGCAAGTTCCAGCCGCGTATAGCTTCGGTCTCGTTAAACGTGCAGGTCCCAGCCGCGTATTGCTTCGGTATCGTTATGCGTACAAGTCCCAGCCGTGTATTGCTGCGGTATCGTCGAGCATACAAGTTCCAGCCGCGTATTGCTTTGGTCTCGTTATGCGTACAATTTCCAGCCGCGTATTGCTTCGGTCTCGTTATGCGTACAAGTTCCTGCCGCGTATTGCTTCGATCTCGTTATGCGTACAATATCCAGTCGCGTATTACTTCGATCTCGTTTTGCGCACAAGTTCCAGCCGCGTATTGCTTCGGTCTCGTTATGCGTACAAGTTCCAGCCGCGTATTGCTTCGGTCTCGTCGAGCGTACAAGTTCCGGCCGAGTACTGCTTCGCTCTCGTCGAGCGAACAAGTTCCAGCAGCGCGTTGATTCGGTCTCGTTATGCGTACAAGTCCCATCCGTGTATTGCTCCGGTATCGTCGAGCATACAAGTTCCAGCCGCGTATTGCTTCGGTCTCGTTATGCGTACAATTTCCAGCCGCGTATTACTTCGATCTCGTTATGCGCACAAGTCCCAGCCGCGTATTGCTTCGGTCTCGTTATGCGTACAATTTCCACCCGCGTATAGCTTCGGTCTCGTCGAGTGGACAAGTTCCAGCCGAGTACTGCTCCGGTATCGTCGAGCATACAAGTTCCAGCCGTGTATTGTTTGGGTCTCGTTATGCGTACAAGTCCCAGCCGCGTATTGCTTCGGTCTCGTCGAGCGAACAAGTTCCAGCAGCGCGTTGCTTCGGTCTCGTTATGCGTGCAAGTGCCTGCCGCGTATTGCTGTGGCCTCGTTATGCGTTCTAGTTCCAGCCGCGTATTGCTTCGGTCTTGTCAAGCGTACAAGTTGCAGCCGCGTAATGCTTCGGTCTCATGGAGCGTGCAAGCTCCTGCCGCGTATTGCTTCGATCTCGTTATGCGTGCAAGTTCCAACCGCGTATAGCTTCGGTCTCGTCGAGTGGACAAGTTCCAGCAGCGTATTGCTTCGGTCTCGCCGAGCGTACAAGTTCCAGCCCGGTATTGCTTCGGTCTCGTTATGCGTACAAGTCCCAGCCGCGTAATGCTTCGGTCTCGTTATACGTGCAAGTTTCAGCCGCGTCATGCTTCTGCCTCGTTATGCGTGCAAGTTCCAGCCGCGTATTGCTTCGGTCTCGTCGACCGTACAAGTCCCAGCCGCGTATTGCTTCGATCTCGTTATGCGTACAAGTCCCAGCCGTGTATTGCTCCGGTATCGTCGAGCATACAAGTTCCAGGCGCGTATTGCTTCGGTCTCGTTATGCGTACAATTTCCAGCCGCGAAATGCTTCGGTCTCGTTATGCGTGCAAGTTCCACCCGCGTATAGCTTCGGTCTCGTCGAGTGGACAAGTTCCAGCCGCGTATTGCTTCGGTATCGTTATGCGTACAAGTCCCAGCCGTGTATTACTCCGGTATCGTCGAGCATACAAGTTCCAGCCGTGTACTGTTTGGGTCTCGTTATGCGTTCAAGTTCCAGCCGCGTAATGCTTCGGTCTCGTTATGCGTGCAAGTTCCAGCCGCGTATTGCTTCGGTCTCGTCGGGCGTACAAGTTCCAGCCGAGTATAGCTTCGGTCTCGTCGAGTGTTCAAGTTCCAGCCGCGTATTGCTTTGGTATCGTTATGCGTACAAGTCCCAGCCGTGTATTACTCCGGTATCGTCGAGCATACAAGTTCCGGCCGTGTATTGTTTGGGTCTCGTTATGCGTTCAAGTTCCAGCCGCGTAATGCTTCGAACTCATTTTGCGTGCAAGTTCCAGCCGGGTAATGCTTTGGTCTCGTTATGCGTACAAGCATCAGCCGCGTATTGCTTCGGTCTCGTCGAGCGTACAAGTTCCGGCAGCGCGTTGCTTCGGTCTCGTCGAGCGATCAAGTTCCAGCCGCGTATAGCTTCGGTCTCGTTAAACGTGCAGGTCCCAGCCGCGTATTGCTTCGGTATCGTTATGCGTACAAGTCCCAGCCGTGTATTGCTGCGGTATCGTCGAGCATACAAGTTCCAGCCGCGTATTGCTTTGGTCTCGTTATGCGTACAATTTCCAGCCGCGTATTGCTTCGGTCTCGTTATGCGTACAAGTTCCTGCCGCGTATTGCTTCGATCTCGTTATGCGTACAATATCCAGTCGCGTATTACTTCGATCTCGTTTTGCGCACAAGTTCCAGCCGCGTATTGCTTCGGTCTCGTCGAGCGTACAAGTTCCGGCCGAGTACTGCTTCGCTCTCGTCGAGCGAACAAGTTCCAGCAGCGCGTTGATTCGGTCTCGTTATGCGTGCAAGTTCCAGCCGCGTATTGCTTCGGTCTCGTCGGGCGTACAAGTTCCAGCCGAGTATAGCTTCGGTCTCGTCAAGTGTTCAAGTTCCAGCCGCGTATTGCTTTGGTATCGTTATGCGTACAAGTCCCAGCCGTGTATTACTCCGGTATCGTCGAGCATACAAGTTCCGGCCGTGTATTGTCTGGGTCTCGTTATGCGTTCAAGTTCCAGCCGCGTAATGCTTCGAACTCATTTTGCGTGCAAGTTCCAGCCGGGTAATGCTTTGGTCTCGTTATGCGTACAAGCTTCAGCCGCGTATTGCTTCGGTCTCGTCGAGCGTACAAGTTCCGGCAGCGCGTTGCTTCGGTCTCGTCGAGCGATCAAGTTCCAGCCGCGTATTGCTTCGGTCTGGTCGAGCGTACAAGTCCCAGCCGCGTATTGCTTTCTTCTCGTTATGCGTACAAGTTCCAGCCGCGTATTTCTTCAGTCTCGTCAAGCGTACAAGTTCCAGTCGGGTATTGCTTCGGTCTCGTTATGCGTACAAGTTCCAGCCGCGTATTGCTTCGGTCTCGTTATGCGTACAAGTGCCAGCCGCGTAATGCTTCGGTCTCGTTATGCGTGCAAGTTCCAGCCGCGTATAGCTTCGGTCTCGTTAAACGTGCAGGTCCCAGCCGCGTATTGCTTCGGTATCGTTATGCGTACAAGTCCCAGCCGTGTATTGCTGCGGTATCGTCGAGCATACAAGTTCCAGCCGCGTATTGCTTTGGTCTCGTTATGCGTACAATTTCCAGCCGCGTATTGCTTCGGTCTCGTTATGCGTACAAGTTCCTGCCGCGTATTGCTTCGATCTCGTTATGCGTACAATATCCAGTCGCGTATTACTTCGATCTCGTTTTGCGCACAAGTTCCAGCCGCGTATTGCTTCGGTCTCGTTATGCGTACAAGTTCCAGCCGCGTATTGCTTCGGTCTCGTCGAGCGTACAAGTTCCGGCCGAGTACTGCTTCGCTCTCGTCGAGCGAACAAGTTCCAGCAGCGCGTTGATTCGGTCTCGTTATGCGTACAAGTCCCATCCGTGTATTGCTCCGGTATCGTCGAGCATACAAGTTCCAGCCGCGTATTGCTTCGGTCTCGTTATGCGTACAATTTCCAGCCGCGTATTACTTCGATCTCGTTATGCGCACAAGTCCCAGCCGCGTATTGCTTCGGTCTCGTTATGCGTACAATTTCCACCCGCGTATAGCTTCGGTCTCGTCGAGTGGACAAGTTCCAGCCGAGTACTGCTCCGGTATCGTCGAGCATACAAGTTCCAGCCGTGTATTGTTTGGGTCTCGTTATGCGTACAAGTCCCAGCCGCGTATTGCTTCGGTCTCGTCGAGCGAACAAGTTCCAGCAGCGCGTTGCTTCGGTCTCGTTATGCGTGCAAGTGCCTGCCGCGTATTGCTGTGGCCTCGTTATGCGTTCTAGTTCCAGCCGCGTATTGCTTCGGTCTTGTCAAGCGTACAAGTTGCAGCCGCGTAATGCTTCGGTCTCATGGAGCGTGCAAGCTCCTGCCGCGTATTGCTTCGATCTCGTTATGCGTGCAAGTTCCAACCGCGTATAGCTTCGGTCTCGTCGAGTGGACAAGTTCCAGCAGCGTATTGCTTCGGTCTCGCCGAGCGTACAAGTTCCAGCCCGGTATTGCTTCGGTCTCGTTATGCGTACAAGTCCCAGCCGCGTAATGCTTCGGTCTCGTTATACGTGCAAGTTTCAGCCGCGTCATGCTTCTGCCTCGTTATGCGTGCAAGTTCCAGCCGCGTATTGCTTCGGTCTCGTCGACCGTACAAGTCCCAGCCGCGTATTGCTTCGATCTCGTTATGCGTACAAGTCCCAGCCGTGTATTGCTCCGGTATCGTCGAGCATACAAGTTCCAGGCGCGTATTGCTTCGGTCTCGTTATGCGTACAATTTCCAGCCGCGAAATGCTTCGGTCTCGTTATGCGTGCAAGTTCCACCCGCGTATAGCTTCGGTCTCGTCGAGTGGACAAGTTCCAGCCGCGTATTGCTTCGGTATCGTTATGCGTACAAGTCCCAGCCGTGTATTACTCCGGTATCGTCGAGCATACAAGTTCCAGCCGTGTACTGTTTGGGTCTCGTTATGCGTTCAAGTTCCAGCCGCGTAATGCTTCGGTCTCGTTATGCGTGCAAGTTCCAGCCGCGTATTGCTTCGGTCTCGTCGGGCGTACAAGTTCCAGCCGAGTATAGCTTCGGTCTCGTCGAGTGTTCAAGTTCCAGCCGCGTATTGCTTTGGTATCGTTATGCGTACAAGTCCCAGCCGTGTATTACTCCGGTATCGTCGAGCATACAAGTTCCGGCCGTGTATTGTTTGGGTCTCGTTATGCGTTCAAGTTCCAGCCGCGTAATGCTTCGAACTCATTTTGCGTGCAAGTTCCAGCCGGGTAATGCTTTGGTCTCGTTATGCGTACAAGCATCAGCCGCGTATTGCTTCGGTCTCGTCGAGCGTACAAGTTCCGGCAGCGCGTTGCTTCGGTCTCGTCGAGCGATCAAGTTCCAGCCGCGTATAGCTTCGGTCTCGTTAAACGTGCAGGTCCCAGCCGCGTATTGCTTCGGTATCGTTATGCGTACAAGTCCCAGCCGTGTATTGCTGCGGTATCGTCGAGCATACAAGTTCCAGCCGCGTATTGCTTTGGTCTCGTTATGCGTACAATTTCCAGCCGCGTATTGCTTCGGTCTCGTTATGCGTACAAGTTCCTGCCGCGTATTGCTTCGATCTCGTTATGCGTACAATATCCAGTCGCGTATTACTTCGATCTCGTTTTGCGCACAAGTTCCAGCCGCGTATTGCTTCGGTCTCGTCGAGCGTACAAGTTCCGGCCGAGTACTGCTTCGCTCTCGTCGAGCGAACAAGTTCCAGCAGCGCGTTGATTCGGTCTCGTTATGCGTGCAAGTTCCAGCCGCGTATTGCTTCGGTCTCGTCGGGCGTACAAGTTCCAGCCGAGTATAGCTTCGGTCTCGTCAAGTGTTCAAGTTCCAGCCGCGTATTGCTTTGGTATCGTTATGCGTACAAGTCCCAGCCGTGTATTACTCCGGTATCGTCGAGCATACAAGTTCCGGCCGTGTATTGTTTGGGTCTCGTTATGCGTTCAAGTTCCAGCCGCGTAATGCTTCGAACTCATTTTGCGTGCAAGTTCCAGCCGGGTAATGCTTTGGTCTCGTTATGCGTACAAGCTTCAGCCGCGTATTGCTTCGGTCTCGTCGAGCGTACAAGTTCCGGCAGCGCGTTGCTTCGGTCTCGTCGAGCGATCAAGTTCCAGCCGCGTATTGCTTCGGTCTGGTCGAGCGTACAAGTCCCAGCCGCGTATTGCTTTCTTCTCGTTATGCGTACAAGTTCCAGCCGCGTATTTCTTCAGTCTCGTCAAGCGTACAAGTTCCAGTCGGGTATTGCTTCGGTCTCGTTATGCGTACAAGTTCCAGCCGCGTATTGCTTCGGTCTCGTTATGCGTACAAGTGCCAGCCGCGTAATGCTTCGGTCTCGTTATGCGTGCAAGTTCCAGCCGCGTATAGCTTCGGTCTCGTTAAACGTGCAGGTCCCAGCCGCGTATTGCTTCGGTATCGTTATGCGTACAAGTCCCAGCCGTGTATTGCTGCGGTATCGTCGAGCATACAAGTTCCAGCCGCGTATTGCTTTGGTCTCGTTATGCGTACAATTTCCAGCCGCGTATTGCTTCGGTCTCGTTATGCGTACAAGTTCCTGCCGCGTATTGCTTCGATCTCGTTATGCGTACAATATCCAGTCGCGTATTACTTCGATCTCGTTTTGCGCACAAGTTCCAGCCGCGTATTGCTTCGGTCTCGTTATGCGTACAAGTTCCAGCCGCGTATTGCTTCGGTCTCGTCGAGCGTACAAGTTCCGGCCGAGTACTGCTTCGCTCTCGTCGAGCGAACAAGTTCCAGCAGCGCGTTGATTCGGTCTCGTTATGCGTACAAGTCCCATCCGTGTATTGCTCCGGTATCGTCGAGCATACAAGTTCCAGCCGCGTATTGCTTCGGTCTCGTTATGCGTACAATTTCCAGCCGCGTATTACTTCGATCTCGTTATGCGCACAAGTCCCAGCCGCGTATTGCTTCGGTCTCGTTATGCGTACAATTTCCAGCCGCGTAATGCTTCGGTCTCGTTATGCGTACAAGTTCCAGCCGCGTATTGCTTCGGTCTCGTTATGCGTACAAGTTCCTGCCGCGTATTGCTTCGATCTCGTTATGCGTTCAAGTTCCAGCCGCGTATTGCGTCCGTCTTGTCAAGCGTACAAGTTGCAGCCGCGTAATGCTTCGGTCTCGTGGAGCGTGCAAGTTCCTGCGGCGTAATGCTTCGGTCTCGTTTTGCGTACAAGTCCCAGCCATGTATTGCTCCGGTATCGTTATGCGTGCAAGTTCCAGCCGTGTATAGCTTCGGTCTCGTTATACGTGCAAGTTCCAGCTGCGTATTGCTTCGGTCTCGTTATGCGTGCAAGTTCCAGCCGCGTATTGCTATGGTCTCGTTATGCGTTCAAGTTCCAGCCGCGTATTGTTTCGGTCTTGTCAAGCGAACAAGCTCCAGCAGCGCGTTGCTTCAGTCTAGTTATGCGCACAAGTCCCAGCCGCATGTTGCTTCGGTCTCGTTAAACGTTCAAGTTCCAGCCGCGTCATGCTTCGGTCTCGTTATGCGTGCAAGTTCCAGCTCGATTGCTTCGGTCTCGTCGAGCGTACTAGTTCCAGCCGAGTACTGCTTCGCTCTCGTCGTGCAAACAAGTTCCAGCAGCGCGTTGCTTCGGTCTCGTTGTGTCTACAAGTCCCAGCCGCGTATTGCTTCGGTATCGTTATGCGCACAAGTCCCAGCCGTGTATTGCTCCGGTATCGTCGAGCATACAAGTTCCAACCGGGTAATGCTTTGGTCTCGTTATGCGTACAAGTTTCAGCCGCGTCATGCTTCGGTCTCGTTATGCGCACAAGTTCCAGCCGCGTATTGCTTCGGTCTCGTTATGCGTACAAGTTCCAGCCGCGTATTGCTTCGGTCTCGTCGAGCGTACAAGTTCCGGCCGAGTACTGCTTCGCTCTCGTCGAGCGAACAAGTTCCAGCAGCGCGTTGATACGGTCTCGTTATGCGTACAAGTCCCAGCCGTGTATTGCTTCGGTTTCGTCCAGCGTACAAGTCCCAGCCGCGTATTGCTTTTGTCTCGTTATGCGTACAAGTTCCAGCCACATATTTCTTCGGTCTCGTCAAGCGTACAAGTTCCAGCCGGGTATTGCGTCGGTCTCGTTATGCGTACAAGTTACAGCCGCGTATTGCTTCGGTCTCGTTATGCGTACAATTTCCAGCCGCGTATTGCTTCGATCTCGTTATGCGCACAAGTTCCAGCCGCGTATTGCTTCGGTCTCGTTATGCGTACAAGTCCCAGCCGCGTATCGCTTCGGTCACGTTATGCGTACATGTTCAAGCCGCTTATTGCTTCGGTCTCGTCGAGCGTACAAGTTCCAGCCGCGTATTCCTTCGGTCTCGTAATGCGTACAATTCCCAGCCGCGATTGCTTCGGTCTTGTTATGCGTACAAGTTCCAGCCGCGTATTGCTTCGGTCTCGTTACGCGTACATGTTCCAGCTGCGTATTGCTTCGGTCTCGTTATGCGTACATGTTCCAGCCGCGTATTGCTTCGGTGTCGTCGAGAGCACAAGCTCCAGCCGTGTATTGCTTCGGTCTCGTTTAGCGTATAGGTTCCACGCACGTATTGCTTTGGTCTCGTTTAGCGTACAAGTTCCAGCTGCGTATTGCTTCGGTCTCGTCATGCGTACATGTTCCAGGCGCGCAAGGCTTCGGTCTCGTCGAGCGTGCAAGTTCCATCCGCGTATAGCTTCGGTCTCGTCAAGCGTACAAGTTCCAACCGCGCATTGCTTCGGTGTCGTCGAGCGTACAAGTCCCAGGCGCGGATAGCTGCTGTCTCGTTATGCGTACAAGTCCCAGCCGGGTATCGCTTCGGTCTCGTTATGCGTGCAAGTTCCAGCCACGTAGTGCTTCGGTCTCGTCGAGCGAACAAGTTGCAGCCGCGTATTGCTTCGGTCTCGTCGAGCGTACAAGTCCCATCCGCGTATTGCTTCGGTATCGTTATGCGTACAACTCCCAGCCGTGTATTGCTTCGGTCTCGTCGAGCGTACAAGTCCCAGGCGCGGATAGCTGCTGTGTCGTTATGCGTACAAGTCCCAGCCGGGTATCGCTTTGGTCTCGTCGAGCGTACAAATCTGAGCAGCGTATTGCTTCGGTCTCGTTATGCGTACAGGTCCCAGCCGCGTAATTGCTTCGGTCTCGTTTAGCGTACATGTTCCAGCCGCGTATTGCTTCGGTCTCGTCGAGCGTACAAGTTCCAGGCGCGGATAGCTGCTGTCTCGTTATGCGTACAAGTCCCAGCCGCGTATTGCTTCGGTCTCGTTATGCGTACAAGTCCCAGGCGCGGATAGCTGCTGTCTCGTTATGCGTACAAGTCCCAGCCGGGTATCGCTTTGGTCTCGTCGAGCGTACAAATCTGAGCAGCGTATTGCTTCGGTCTCGTTATGCGTACAGGTCCCAGCCGCGTAATTGCTTCGGTCTCGTCGAGCGTACAAGTCCCAGGCGCGGATAGCTGCTGTCTCGTTACGCGTACAAGTCCCAGCCGCGTATTGTTTCGGTCTCGTTATTCGTACAAGTCCCAGGCGCGGATAGCTGCTGTCTCGTTATGCGTACAAGTCCCAGCCGGGTATCGCTTCGGTCTCGTTATGCGTGCAAGTTCCAGCCACGTAGTGCTTCGGTCTCGTCGAGCGAACAAGTTGCAGCCGCGTATTGCATCGGTCTCGTCGAGCGTACAAGTTCCCGCCGCGTATTGCTTCGGTCTTGTTATGTGTACATGTTCCAGGTGCGTATTGCTTCGGTCTAGTCGAGCGTACAAGTTCCAGCAGCGAATTGCTTCGGCCTCGTCGAGCGTACAAGTTCCCGCCGCGTATTGCTTCGGTCTCGTTATGCGTGCATGTTCCAGCCGCGTATTGCTTCGGTCTAGTCGAGCGTACAAGTTCCAGCAGCGAATTGCTTCGGTCTCGTCGAGCGTACAAGTTCCAGCTGCGTATTGCTTCGGTCTCGTTATGCGTACATGTTCCACCCGCGTATTGCTTTGGTCTCGTTATGCGTACATGTTCCAGCCGCCTATTGCTTCGGTCTCGTCGAGCGTACAAGTTCCAGCTGCGTATTGCTTCGGTCTCGTCATGCGTACATGTTCCAGCCGCGTAATTGCTTCGGTCTCGTCGAGCGTACAAGTCCCAGGCGCGGATAGCTGCTGTCTCGTTACGCGTACAAGTCCCAGCCGGGTATCGCTTCGGTCTCGTTATGCGTGCAAGTTCCAGCCACGTAGTGCTTCGGTCTCGTCATGCGTACAAGTCCCAGGCGCGGATAGCTGCTGTGTCGTTATGCGTACAAGTCCCAGCCGGGTATCGCTTTGGTCTCGACGAGCGTACAAATCTGAGCTGCGTATTGCTTCGGTCTCGTTATGCGTACATGTTCCAGCCGCGTAATGCTTCGGTCTCGTCGAGCGTGCAAGTTCCATCCGCGTATAGCTTCGGTCTCGTCAAGCGTACAAGTTCCAGCCGTGTATTGCTTCGGTGTCGTCGAGAAGACAAGCTCCAGCCGTGTATTGCTTCGGTCTCGTTTAGCGTATAGGTCCCATCTACGTATTGCTTTGGTCTCGTTTAGCGTACATGTTCCAGCCGCGTATTGCTTCGGTCTCGTCGAGCGTACAAGTTCCAGGCGCGGATAGCTGCTGTCTCGTTATGCGTACAAGTCCCAGCCGCGTATTGCTTCGGTCTCGTTATGCGTACAAGTCCCAGGCGCGGATAGCTGCTGTCTCGTTATGCGTACAAGTCCCAGCCGGGTATCGCTTTGGTCTCGTCGAGCGTACAAATCTGAGCAGCGTATTGCTTCGGTCTCGTTATGCGTACAGGTCCCAGCCGCGTAATTGCTTCGGTCTCGTCGAGCGTACAAGTCCCAGGCGCGGATAGCTGCTGTCTCGTTACGCGTACAAGTCCCAGCCGCGTATTGTTTCGGTCTCGTTATTCGTACAAGTCCCAGGCGCGGATAGCTGCTGTCTCGTTATGCGTACAAGTCCCAGCCGGGTATCGCTTCGGTCTCGTTATGCGTGCAAGTTCCAGCCACGTAGTGCTTCGGTCTCGTCGAGCGAACAAGTTGCAGCCGCGTATTGCTTCGGTCTCGTCGAGCGTACAAGTTCCAGCCGCGTATTCCTTCGGTCTCGTAATGCGTAGAATTCCCAGCCGCGATTGCTTCGGTCTTGTTATGCGTACAAGTTCCAGCCGCGTATTGCTTCGGTCTCGTTACGCGTACATGTTCCAGCTGCGTATTGCTTCGGTCTCGTTATGCGTACATGTTCCAGCCGCGTATTGCTTCGGTGTCGTCGAGAGCACAAGCTCCAGCCGTGTATTGCTTCGGTCTCGTTTAGCGTATAGGTTCCACGCACGTATTGCTTTGGTCTCGTTTAGCGTACAAGTTCCAGCTGCGTATTGCTTCGGTCTCGTCATGCGTACATGTTCCAGGCGCGCAAGGCTTCGGTCTCGTCGAGCGTGCAAGTTCCATCCGCGTATAGCTTCGGTCTCGTCAAGCGTACAAGTTTCAACCGCGCATTGCTTCGGTGTCGTCGAGCGTACAAGTCCCAGGCGCGGATAGCTGCTGTCTCGTTATGCGTACAAGTCCCAGCCGGGTATCGCTTCGGTCTCGTTATGCGTGCAAGTTCCAGCCACGTAGTGCTTCGGTCTCGTCGAGCGAACAAGTTGCAGCCGCGTATTGCTTCGGTCTCGTCGAGCGTACAAGTCCCATCCGCGTATTGCTTCGGTCTCGTTATGCGTACAAGTCCCAGCCGTGTATTGCTTCGGTATCGTTATGCGTACAGGTCCCAGCCGCGTAATTGCTTCGGTCTCGTCGAGCGTACAAGTCCCAGGCGCGGATAGCTGCTGTCTCGTTACGCGTACAGGTCCCAGCCGCGTATTGTTTCGGTCTCGTTATTCGTACAAGTCCCAGGCGCGGATAGCTGCTGTCTCGTTATGCGTACAAGTCCCAGCCGGGTATCGCTTTGGTCTCGTCGAGCGTACAAATCTGAGCAGCGTATTGCTTCGGTCTCGTTATGCGTACAGGTCCCAGCCGCGTAATTGCTTCGGTCTCGTCGAGCGTACAAGTCCCAGGCGCGGATAGCTGCTGTCTCGTTACGCGTACAAGTCCCAGCCGGGTATCGCTTCGGTCTCGTTATTCGTGCAAGTTCCAGCCACGTAGTGCTTCGGTCTCGTCATGCGTACAAGTCCCAGGCGCGGATAGCTGCTGTGTCGTTATGCGTACAAGTCCCAGCCGGGTATCGCTTTGGTCTCGACGAGCGTACAAATCTGAGCTGCGTATTGCTTCGGTCTCGTTATGCGTCCATGTTCCAGCCGCGTAATGCTTCGGTCTCGTCGAGCGTGCAAGTTCCATCCGCGTATAGCTTCGGTCTCGTCAAGCGTACAAGTTCCAGCCGCGTATTGCTTCGGTGTCGTCGAGAAGACAAGCTCCAGCCGTGTATTGCTTCGGTCTCGTTTAGCGTATAGGTTCCATCTACGTATTGCTTTGGTCTCGTTTAGCGTACATGTTCCAGCCGCGTATTGCTTCGGTCTCGTCGAGCGTACCAGTTCCAGGCGCGGATAGCTGCTGTCTCGTTATGCGTACAAGTCCCAGCCGGGTATCGCTTTGGTCTCGTCGAGCGTACAAGTCTGAGCAGCGTATTGCTTCGGTCTCGTTATGCGTACAGGTCCCAGCCGCGTAATTGCTTCGGTCTCGTCGAGCGTACAAGTCCCAGGCGCGGATAGCTGCTGTCTCGTTACGCGTACAAGTCCCAGCCGCGTATTGTTTCGGTCTCGTTATTCGTACAAGTCCCAGGCGCGGATAGCTGCTGTCTCGTTATGCGTACAAGTCCCAGCCGGGTATCGCTTCGGTCTCGTTATGCGTGCAAGTTCCAGCCACGTAGTGCTTCGGTCTCGTCGAGCGAACAAGTTGCAGCCGCGTATTGCTTCGGTCTCGTCGAGCGTACAAGTTCCAGCCGCGTATTCCTTCGGTCTCGTAATGCGTACAATTCCCAGCCGCGATTGCTTCGGTCTTGTTATGCGTACAAGTTCCAGCCGCGTATTGCTTCGGTCTCGTTACGCGTACATGTTCCAGCTGCGTGTTGCTTCGGTCTCCATATGCGTACAAGTTCCAGCCGCGTGTTGCTTCGGTCTCGTTATGCGTACAAGTGCCAGCCGAGTTTTTCATCGGTCTCGTTATTCGTACAGGTCTCAACCGTGTATTGCATCGGTCTCCCAATGCGTACAAGTTCCAGCCGCGTGTGGCTTCGGTCTCGTTATGCGTACAAGTTTCAGCCGCGTATTTCTTCCTTCTCGTTATGCGTACAAGTTCCAGCCGCGTATTTCTTCGGTCTCGTCGAGCGTACAAGTTCCAGCTGCGTATTGCTTCGGTCTCGTTATGCGTACATGTTCCACCCGCGTATTGCTTTGGTCTCGTTATGCGTACATGTTCCAGCCGCCTATTGCTTCGGTCTCGTCGAGCGTACAAGTTCCAGCTGCGTATTGCTTCGGTCTCGTCATGCGTACATGTTCCAGCCGCGTAATTGCTTCGGTCTCGTCGAGCGTACAAGTCCCAGGCGCGGATAGCTGCTGTCTCGTTACGCGTACAAGTCCCAGCCGGGTATCGCTTCGGTCTCGTTATGCGTGCAAGTTCCAGCCACGTAGTGCTTCGGTCTCGTCATGCGTACAAGTCCCAGGCGCGGATAGCTGCTGTGTCGTTATGCGTACAAGTCCCAGCCGGGTATCGCTTTGGTCTCGACGAGCGTACAAATCTGAGCTGCGTATTGCTTCGGTCTCGTTATGCGTACATGTTCCAGCCGCGTAATGCTTCGGTCTCGTCGAGCGTGCAAGTTCCATCCGCGTATAGCTTCGGTCTCGTCAAGCGTACAAGTTCCAGCCGCGTATTGCTTCGGTGTCGTCGAGAAGACAAGCTCCAGCCGTGTATTGCTTCGGTCTCGTTTAGCGTATAGGTCCCATCTACGTATTGCTTTGGTCTCGTTTAGCGTACATGTTCCAGCCGCGTATTGCTTCGGTCTCGTCGAGCGTACAAGTCCCAGGCGCGGATAGCTGCTGTCTCGTTACGCGTACAAGTCCCAGCCGCGTATTGTTTCGGTCTCGTTATTCGTACAAGTCCCAGGCGCGGATAGCTGCTGTCTCGTTATGCGTACAAGTCCCAGCCGGGTATCGCTTCGGTCTCGTTATGCGTGCAAGTTCCAGCCACGTAGTGCTTCGGTCTCGTCGAGCGAACAAGTTGCAGCCGCGTATTGCTTCGGTCTCGTCGAGCGTACAAGTTCCAGCCGCGTATTCCTTCGGTCTCGTAATGCGTACAATTCCCAGCCGCGATTGCTTCGGTCTTGTTATGCGTACAAGTTCCAGCCGCGTATTGCTTCGGTCTCGTTACGCGTACATGTTCCAGCTGCGTATTGCTTCGGTCTCGTTATGCGTACATGTTCCAGCCGCGTATTGCTTCGGTGTCGTCGAGAGCACAAGCTCCAGCCGTGTATTGCTTCGGTCTCGTTTAGCGTATAGGTTCCACGCACGTATTGCTTTGGTCTCGTTTAGCGTACAAGTTCCAGCTGCGTATTGCTTCGGTCTCGTCATGCGTACATGTTCCAGGCGCGCAAGACTTCGGTCTCGTCGAGCGTGCAAGTTCCATCCGCGTATAGCTTCGGTCTCGTCAAGCGTACAAGTTTCAACCGCGCATTGCTTCGGTGTCGTCGAGCGTACAAGTCCCAGGCGCGGATAGCTGCTGTCTCGTTATGCGTACAAGTCCCAGCCGGGTATCGCTTCGGTCTCGTTATGCGTGCAAGTTCCAGCCACGTAGTGCTTCGGTCTCGTCGAGCGAACAAGTTGCAGCCGCGTATTGCTTCGGTCTCGTCGAGCGTACAAGTCCCATCCGCGTATTGCTTCGGTCTCGTAATGCGTACAAGTCCCAGCCGTGTATTGCTTCGGTATCGTTATGCGTACAGGTCCCAGCCGCGTAATTGCTTCGGTCTCGTCGAGCGTACAAGTCCCAGGCGCGGATAGCTGCTGTCTCGTTACGCGTACAGGTCCCAGCCGCGTATTGTTTCGGTCTCGTTATTCGTACAAGTCCCAGGCGCGGATAGCTGCTGTCTCGTTATGCGTACAAGTCCCAGCCGGGTATCGCTTTGGTCTCGTCGAGCGTACAAATCTGAGCAGCGTATTGCTTCGGTCTCGTTATGCGTACAGGTCCCAGCCGCGTAATTGCTTCGGTCTCGTCGAGCGTACAAGTCCCAGGCGCGGATAGCTGCTGTCTCGTTACGCGTACAAGTCCCAGCCGGGTATCGCTTCGGTCTCGTTATTCGTGCAAGTTCCAGCCACGTAGTGCTTCGGTCTCGTCATGCGTACAAGTCCCAGGCGCGGATAGCTGCTGTGTCGTTATGCGTACAAGTCCCAGCCGGGTATCGCTTTGGTCTCGACGAGCGTACAAATCTGAGCTGCGTATTGCTTCGGTCTCGTTATGCGTCCATGTTCCAGCCGCGTAATGCTTCGGTCTCGTCGAGCGTGCAAGTTCCATCCGCGTATAGCTTCGGTCTCGTCAAGCGTACAAGTTCCAGCCGCGTATTGCTTCGGTGTCGTCGAGAAGACAAGCTCCAGCCGTGTATTGCTTCGGTCTCGTTTAGCGTATAGGTTCCATCTACGTATTGCTTTGGTCTCGTTTAGCGTACATGTTCCAGCCGCGTATTGCTTCGGTCTCGTCGAGCGTACCAGTTCCAGGCGCGGATAGCTGCTGTCTCGTTATGCGTACAAGTCCCAGCCGGGTATCGCTTTGGTCTCGTCGAGCGTACAAGTCTGAGCAGCGTATTGCTTCGGTCTCGTTATGCGTACAGGTCCCAGCCGCGTAATTGCTTCGGTCTCGTCGAGCGTACAAGTCCCAGGCGCGGATAGCTGCTGTCTCGTTACGCGTACAAGTCCCAGCCGCGTATTGTTTCGGTCTCGTTATTCGTACAAGTCCCAGGCGCGGATAGCTGCTGTCTCGTTATGCGTACAAGTCCCAGCCGGGTATCGCTTCGGTCTCGTTATGCGTGCAAGTTCCAGCCACGTAGTGCTTCGGTCTCGTCGAGCGAACAAGTTGCAGCCGCGTATTGCTTCGGTCTCGTCGAGCGTACAAGTTCCAGCCGCGTATTCCTTCGGTCTCGTAATGCGTACAATTCCCAGCCGCGATTGCTTCGGTCTTGTTATGCGTACAAGTTCCAGCCGCGTATTGCTTCGGTCTCGTTACGCGTACATGTTCCAGCTGCGTGTTGCTTCGGTCTCCATATGCGTACAAGTTCCAGCCGCGTGTTGCTTCGGTCTCGTTATGCGTACAAGTGCCAGCCGAGTTTTTCATCGGTCTCGTTATTCGTACAGGTCTCAACCGTGTATTGCATCGGTCTCGCAATGCGTACAAGTTCCAGCCGCGTGTGGCTTCGGTCTCGTTATGCGTACAAGTTTCAGCCGCGTATTTCTTCCTTCTCGTTTTGCGTACAAGTTCCAGCCGCGTATTTCTTCGGTCTCGTCGAGCGTACAAGTCCCAGCCGCGTGTTGCTTCGGTCTCGTTATGCGTGCAAGTTTCAGCCGCGTATTGCTTCGGTCTCGTTATGCGTGCAAGTTCCAGCCGCGTATTGCTTCGGTCTCGTCGAGCGTACAAGTTCCAGCCGCGTGTTGCTTCGGTCTCGTTATGCGTACAAGTTCCAGCCGCGTATTTCTTCGGTCTCGTCGAGTGTACAAGTCCCGGCCGCGTATTGCTTTGGTCTCGTTACGCGTACAAGCCCTAGCCGCGTATTGCTTCGGTCTCGTTATGCGTACAAGTTCCAGCCGAGTTTTTCTTCGGTCTCGTTATGCGTACAAGTCCCAACCGTGCATTTCATCGGTCTCGTAATGCGTACAAGTTCCAGCCGCGTGTTGCTTCGGTCTCCGTATGCGTACAAGTTCCAGCTTCGTATTTCTTCGGTCTCGTTATGCGTACAAGTTCCAGCCGCGTATTTCTTTGGTCTCGTCGAGCGTACAAGTCCCAGCCGCGTGTTGCTTCGGTCTCGTTATGCGTGCAAGTTCCAGCCGCGTATTGTTTCGGTCTCGTCAAGCGTACAAGTTCCAGCCGCGTGTTGCTTCGGTCTCGTTATTCGTGCAATTTCCAGCCGCGTATTGCTTCGGTCCCGTCAAGCGTTCAAGTTCCAGCCATGTAATGCTTCGGTCTCGTCAAGCGTACAAGTTGCAGCCGGGTATTGCTTCAGTCTCGTCGAGTCTACAAGTTCCAGCCGCGTATTGCTTCGGTCTTGTCGAGCGTACAAGTCCCAGCCGCGTATTGCTTCGGTCCCGTCAAGCGTACAAGTTGCAGCCGGGTATTGCATCGGTCTCCATATGCGTACAAGTTCGAGCCGGGTGTTGCTTCGGTCTCGTTATGCGTACAAGTTCCAACCGCGTGTTGCTTCGGTCTCGTAATGCGTGCAAGTTCCAGCCGCGAATTGCTTCGGTCTCGTTATTCGTGCAATTTCCAGCCGCGTATTGCTTCGGTCCCGCCAAGCGTTCAAGTTCCAGCCATGTAATGCTTCGGTCTCGTCAAGCGTACAAGTTGCAGCCGGGTATTGCTTCAGTCTCGTCGAGTCTACAAGTTCCAGCCGCGTATTGCTTCGGTCTTGTCGAGCGTACAAGTCCCAGCCGCGTATTGCTTCGGTCTCGTTATGCGTGCAAGTTCCAGCCGTGTATTGCTCCGGTATCGTCGAGCATACAAGTTCCAGCCGCGTAATGCTTCGGTCTCGTGGAGCGTGCAAGTTCCTGCCGCGTATTACGTCGATCTCGTTATGCGTACAAGTTCCAGCCGCGTAATGCTTCGGTCTCGTTATGCGTACAAGTTCCAGCCGAGTACTGCTTCGCTCTCGTCTAGCCAACAAGCTCCAGTAGCGCGTTGCTTCAGTCTCGTTATGCGCACAAGTCCCAGCCGCGTGTTGCTTCGGTCTCGTTAAACGTTCAAGTCCCAGCCGCGTATTGCTATGGTCTCGTTATGTGTTCAAGTTCCAGCCGCGTATTTCTTCGGTCTTGTCAAGCGTACAATTTGCAGCCGCGTAATGCTTCGGTCTCGTGGAGCGTGCAAGTTCCTGCCGCGTATTACTTCGATCTCGTTATGCGTACAAGTTCCAGCCGCGTAATGCTTCGGTCTCGTTATGCGTACAAGTTCCAGCCGAGTACTGCTTCGCTCTCGTCGAGCGAACAAGCTCCAGCAGCGCGTTGCTTCAGTCTCGTTATGCGCACAAGTCCCAGCCGCGTGTTGCTTCGGTCTCGTTAAACGTTCAAGTTCCAGCCGCGTCATGCTTCGGTCTTGTCAAGCGTACAAGTTGCAGCCGCGTAATGCTTCGGTCTCGTGGAGCGTGCAAGTTCCTGCCGCGTATTACTACGATCTCGTTATGCGTACAAGTTCCAGCCGCGTAATGCTTCGGTCTCGTTATGCGTACAATATCCAGTCGCGTATTACTTCGATCTCGTTATGCGTACAAGTTCCAGCCGCGTATTGCTTCGGTCTCGTCGAGCGAACAAGTTCCAGCAGCGCGTTGCTTCGGTCTCGTCGAGCGAACAAGTTCCAGCAGCGCGTTGCTTCGGTCTCGTTATGCGTGCAAGTTCCAGCCGCGTAATGCTTCGGTCTCATCGGGCGTACAAGTTCGAGCCGAGTATAGCTTCGGTCTCGTCGAGTGTTCAAGTTCCAGCCGCGTATTGCTTCGGTATCGTTATGCGTACAAGTCCCAGCCGTGTATTACTAAGGTATCGTCGAGCATACAAGTTCCAGCCGTGTATTGTTTGGGTCTCGTTATGCGTTCAAGTTCCAGCCGCGTAATGCTTCGAACTCATTATGCGTGCAAGTTCCAGCCGCGTATTGCTTCGGTCTTGTCAAGCGTACATGTTGCAGCCGGATAATACTTCGGTCTCGATATGCGTGCAAGTTCCAGCCGCGTATTGCTTCGGACTCGTCTAGCGTACAAGTTCCAGCCGGGTAATGCTTTGGTCTCGTTATGCGTACAAGCTTCAGCCGCGTATTGCTTCGGTCTGGTCGAGCGTACAAGTCCCAGCCGCGTATTGATTTCTTCTCGTTATGCGTACAAGTTCCAGCCGCGTATTTCTTCGGTCTCGTCAAGCGTACAAGTTCCAGTCGGGTATTGCTTCGGTCTCGTTATGCGTACAAGTTCCAGCCGCGTGTTGCTTCGGTCTCGTTATGCGTACAAGTGCCAGCCGCGTAATGCTTCGGTCTCGTTATGCGTGCAAGTTCCAGCCGCGTATTGCTTCGGTCTCGTCGAGCGTACAAGTTCTAGCCGCGTATTGCTTCGGTCTCGTCGAGCGTACAAGTTCCGGCAGCGCGTTGCTTCGGTCTCGTCGAGCGTTCAAGTTCCAGCCGCGTATTGCGTCCGTCTTGTCAAGCGTACAAGTTGCAGCCGCGTAATGCTTCGGTCTCGTGGAGCGTGCAAGTTCCTGCGGCGTAATGCTTCGGTCTCGTTTTGCGTACAAGTCCCAGCCATGTATTGCTCCGGTATCGTTATGCGTGCAAGTTCCAGCCGTGTATAGCTTCGGTCTCGTTATACGTGCAAGTTCCAGCTGCGTATTGCTTCGGTCTCGTTATGCGTGCAAGTTCCAGCCGCGTATTGCTATGGTCTCGTTATGCGTTCAAGTTCCAGCCGCGTATTGTTTCGGTCTTGTCAAGCGAACAAGCTCCAGCAGCGCGTTGCTTCAGTCTAGTTATGCGCACAAGTCCCAGCCGCATGTTGCTTCGGTCTCGTTAAACGTTCAAGTTCCAGCCGCGTCATGCTTCGGTCTCGTTATGCGTGCAAGTTCCAGCTCGATTGCTTCGGTCTCGTCGAGCGTACTAGTTCCAGCCGAGTACTGCTTCGCTCTCGTCGTGCAAACAAGTTCCAGCAGCGCGTTGCTTCGGTCTCGTTGTGTCTACAAGTCCCAGCCGCGTATTGCTTCGGTATCGTTATGCGCACAAGTCCCAGCCGTGTATTGCTCCGGTATCGTCGAGCATACAAGTTCCAACCGGGTAATGCTTTGGTCTCGTTATGCGTACAAGTTTCAGCCGCGTCATGCTTCGGTCTCGTTATGCGCACAAGTTCCAGCCGCGTATTGCTTCGGTCTCGTTATGCGTACAAGTTCCAGCCGCGTATTGCTTCGGTCTCGTCGAGCGTACAAGTTCCGGCCGAGTACTGCTTCGCTCTCGTCGAGCGAACAAGTTCCAGCAGCGCGTTGATACGGTCTCGTTATGCGTACAAGTCCCAGCCGTGTATTGCTTCGGTTTCGTCCAGCGTACAAGTCCCAGCCGCGTATTGCTTTTGTCTCGTTATGCGTACAAGTTCCAGCCACATATTTCTTCGGTCTCGTCAAGCGTACAAGTTCCAGCCGGGTATTGCGTCGGTCTCGTTATGCGTACAAGTTACAGCCGCGTATTGCTTCGGTCTCGTTATGCGTACAATTTCCAGCCGCGTATTGCTTCGATCTCGTTATGCGCACAAGTTCCAGCCGCGTATTGCTTCGGTCTCGTTATGCGTACAAGTCCCAGCCGCGTATCGCTTCGGTCACGTTATGCGTACATGTTCAAGCCGCTTATTGCTTCGGTCTCGTCGAGCGTACAAGTTCCAGCCGCGTATTCCTTCGGTCTCGTAATGCGTACAATTCCCAGCCGCGATTGCTTCGGTCTTGTTATGCGTACAAGTTCCAGCCGCGTATTGCTTCGGTCTCGTTACGCGTACATGTTCCAGCTGCGTATTGCTTCGGTCTCGTTATGCGTACATGTTCCAGCCGCGTATTGCTTCGGTGTCGTCGAGAGCACAAGCTCCAGCCGTGTATTGCTTCGGTCTCGTTTAGCGTATAGGTTCCACGCACGTATTGCTTTGGTCTCGTTTAGCGTACAAGTTCCAGCTGCGTATTGCTTCGGTCTCGTCATGCGTACATGTTCCAGGCGCGCAAGGCTTCGGTCTCGTCGAGCGTGCAAGTTCCATCCGCGTATAGCTTCGGTCTCGTCAAGCGTACAAGTTCCAACCGCGCATTGCTTCGGTGTCGTCGAGCGTACAAGTCCCAGGCGCGGATAGCTGCTGTCTCGTTATGCGTACAAGTCCCAGCCGGGTATCGCTTCGGTCTCGTTATGCGTGCAAGTTCCAGCCACGTAGTGCTTCGGTCTCGTCGAGCGAACAAGTTGCAGCCGCGTATTGCTTCGGTCTCGTCGAGCGTACAAGTCCCATCCGCGTATTGCTTCGGTATCGTTATGCGTACAACTCCCAGCCGTGTATTGCTTCGGTCTCGTCGAGCGTACAAGTCCCAGGCGCGGATAGCTGCTGTGTCGTTATGCGTACAAGTCCCAGCCGGGTATCGCTTTGGTCTCGTCGAGCGTACAAATCTGAGCAGCGTATTGCTTCGGTCTCGTTATGCGTACAGGTCCCAGCCGCGTAATTGCTTCGGTCTCGTTTAGCGTACATGTTCCAGCCGCGTATTGCTTCGGTCTCGTCGAGCGTACAAGTTCCAGGCGCGGATAGCTGCTGTCTCGTTATGCGTACAAGTCCCAGCCGCGTATTGCTTCGGTCTCGTTATGCGTACAAGTCCCAGGCGCGGATAGCTGCTGTCTCGTTATGCGTACAAGTCCCAGCCGGGTATCGCTTTGGTCTCGTCGAGCGTACAAATCTGAGCAGCGTATTGCTTCGGTCTCGTTATGCGTACAGGTCCCAGCCGCGTAATTGCTTCGGTCTCGTCGAGCGTACAAGTCCCAGGCGCGGATAGCTGCTGTCTCGTTACGCGTACAAGTCCCAGCCGCGTATTGTTTCGGTCTCGTTATTCGTACAAGTCCCAGGCGCGGATAGCTGCTGTCTCGTTATGCGTACAAGTCCCAGCCGGGTATCGCTTCGGTCTCGTTATGCGTGCAAGTTCCAGCCACGTAGTGCTTCGGTCTCGTCGAGCGAACAAGTTGCAGCCGCGTATTGCATCGGTCTCGTCGAGCGTACAAGTTCCCGCCGCGTATTGCTTCGGTCTTGTTATGTGTACATGTTCCAGGTGCGTATTGCTTCGGTCTAGTCGAGCGTACAAGTTCCAGCAGCGAATTGCTTCGGCCTCGTCGAGCGTACAAGTTCCCGCCGCGTATTGCTTCGGTCTCGTTATGCGTGCATGTTCCAGCCGCGTATTGCTTCGGTCTAGTCGAGCGTACAAGTTCCAGCAGCGAATTGCTTCGGTCTCGTCGAGCGTACAAGTTCCAGCTGCGTATTGCTTCGGTCTCGTTATGCGTACATGTTCCACCCGCGTATTGCTTTGGTCTCGTTATGCGTACATGTTCCAGCCGCCTATTGCTTCGGTCTCGTCGAGCGTACAAGTTCCAGCTGCGTATTGCTTCGGTCTCGTCATGCGTACATGTTCCAGCCGCGTAATTGCTTCGGTCTCGTCGAGCGTACAAGTCCCAGGCGCGGATAGCTGCTGTCTCGTTACGCGTACAAGTCCCAGCCGGGTATCGCTTCGGTCTCGTTATGCGTGCAAGTTCCAGCCACGTAGTGCTTCGGTCTCGTCATGCGTACAAGTCCCAGGCGCGGATAGCTGCTGTGTCGTTATGCGTACAAGTCCCAGCCGGGTATCGCTTTGGTCTCGACGAGCGTACAAATCTGAGCTGCGTATTGCTTCGGTCTCGTTATGCGTACATGTTCCAGCCGCGTAATGCTTCGGTCTCGTCGAGCGTGCAAGTTCCATCCGCGTATAGCTTCGGTCTCGTCAAGCGTACAAGTTCCAGCCGTGTATTGCTTCGGTGTCGTCGAGAAGACAAGCTCCAGCCGTGTATTGCTTCGGTCTCGTTTAGCGTATAGGTCCCATCTACGTATTGCTTTGGTCTCGTTTAGCGTACATGTTCCAGCCGCGTATTGCTTCGGTCTCGTCGAGCGTACAAGTTCCAGGCGCGGATAGCTGCTGTCTCGTTATGCGTACAAGTCCCAGCCGCGTATTGCTTCGGTCTCGTTATGCGTACAAGTCCCAGGCGCGGATAGCTGCTGTCTCGTTATGCGTACAAGTCCCAGCCGGGTATCGCTTTGGTCTCGTCGAGCGTACAAATCTGAGCAGCGTATTGCTTCGGTCTCGTTATGCGTACAGGTCCCAGCCGCGTAATTGCTTCGGTCTCGTCGAGCGTACAAGTCCCAGGCGCGGATAGCTGCTGTCTCGTTACGCGTACAAGTCCCAGCCGCGTATTGTTTCGGTCTCGTTATTCGTACAAGTCCCAGGCGCGGATAGCTGCTGTCTCGTTATGCGTACAAGTCCCAGCCGGGTATCGCTTCGGTCTCGTTATGCGTGCAAGTTCCAGCCACGTAGTGCTTCGGTCTCGTCGAGCGAACAAGTTGCAGCCGCGTATTGCTTCGGTCTCGTCGAGCGTACAAGTTCCAGCCGCGTATTCCTTCGGTCTCGTAATGCGTACAATTCCCAGCCGCGATTGCTTCGGTCTTGTTATGCGTACAAGTTCCAGCCGCGTATTGCTTCGGTCTCGTTACGCGTACATGTTCCAGCTGCGTATTGCTTCGGTCTCGTTATGCGTACATGTTCCAGCCGCGTATTGCTTCGGTGTCGTCGAGAGCACAAGCTCCAGCCGTGTATTGCTTCGGTCTCGTTTAGCGTATAGGTTCCACGCACGTATTGCTTTGGTCTCGTTTAGCGTACAAGTTCCAGCTGCGTATTGCTTCGGTCTCGTCATGCGTACATGTTCCAGGCGCGCAAGGCTTCGGTCTCGTCGAGCGTGCAAGTTCCATCCGCGTATAGCTTCGGTCTCGTCAAGCGTACAAGTTTCAACCGCGCATTGCTTCGGTGTCGTCGAGCGTACAAGTCCCAGGCGCGGATAGCTGCTGTCTCGTTATGCGTACAAGTCCCAGCCGGGTATCGCTTCGGTCTCGTTATGCGTGCAAGTTCCAGCCACGTAGTGCTTCGGTCTCGTCGAGCGAACAAGTTGCAGCCGCGTATTGCTTCGGTCTCGTCGAGCGTACAAGTCCCATCCGCGTATTGCTTCGGTCTCGTTATGCGTACAAGTCCCAGCCGTGTATTGCTTCGGTATCGTTATGCGTACAGGTCCCAGCCGCGTAATTGCTTCGGTCTCGTCGAGCGTACAAGTCCCAGGCGCGGATAGCTGCTGTCTCGTTACGCGTACAGGTCCCAGCCGCGTATTGTTTCGGTCTCGTTATTCGTACAAGTCCCAGGCGCGGATAGCTGCTGTCTCGTTATGCGTACAAGTCCCAGCCGGGTATCGCTTTGGTCTCGTCGAGCGTACAAATCTGAGCAGCGTATTGCTTCGGTCTCGTTATGCGTACAGGTCCCAGCCGCGTAATTGCTTCGGTCTCGTCGAGCGTACAAGTCCCAGGCGCGGATAGCTGCTGTCTCGTTACGCGTACAAGTCCCAGCCGGGTATCGCTTCGGTCTCGTTATTCGTGCAAGTTCCAGCCACGTAGTGCTTCGGTCTCGTCATGCGTACAAGTCCCAGGCGCGGATAGCTGCTGTGTCGTTATGCGTACAAGTCCCAGCCGGGTATCGCTTTGGTCTCGACGAGCGTACAAATCTGAGCTGCGTATTGCTTCGGTCTCGTTATGCGTCCATGTTCCAGCCGCGTAATGCTTCGGTCTCGTCGAGCGTGCAAGTTCCATCCGCGTATAGCTTCGGTCTCGTCAAGCGTACAAGTTCCAGCCGCGTATTGCTTCGGTGTCGTCGAGAAGACAAGCTCCAGCCGTGTATTGCTTCGGTCTCGTTTAGCGTATAGGTTCCATCTACGTATTGCTTTGGTCTCGTTTAGCGTACATGTTCCAGCCGCGTATTGCTTCGGTCTCGTCGAGCGTACCAGTTCCAGGCGCGGATAGCTGCTGTCTCGTTATGCGTACAAGTCCCAGCCGGGTATCGCTTTGGTCTCGTCGAGCGTACAAGTCTGAGCAGCGTATTGCTTCGGTCTCGTTATGCGTACAGGTCCCAGCCGCGTAATTGCTTCGGTCTCGTCGAGCGTACAAGTCCCAGGCGCGGATAGCTGCTGTCTCGTTACGCGTACAAGTCCCAGCCGCGTATTGTTTCGGTCTCGTTATTCGTACAAGTCCCAGGCGCGGATAGCTGCTGTCTCGTTATGCGTACAAGTCCCAGCCGGGTATCGCTTCGGTCTCGTTATGCGTGCAAGTTCCAGCCACGTAGTGCTTCGGTCTCGTCGAGCGAACAAGTTGCAGCCGCGTATTGCTTCGGTCTCGTCGAGCGTACAAGTTCCAGCCGCGTATTCCTTCGGTCTCGTAATGCGTACAATTCCCAGCCGCGATTGCTTCGGTCTTGTTATGCGTACAAGTTCCAGCCGCGTATTGCTTCGGTCTCGTTACGCGTACATGTTCCAGCTGCGTGTTGCTTCGGTCTCCATATGCGTACAAGTTCCAGCCGCGTGTTGCTTCGGTCTCGTTATGCGTACAAGTGCCAGCCGAGTTTTTCATCGGTCTCGTTATTCGTACAGGTCTCAACCGTGTATTGCATCGGTCTCCCAATGCGTACAAGTTCCAGCCGCGTGTGGCTTCGGTCTCGTTATGCGTACAAGTTTCAGCCGCGTATTTCTTCCTTCTCGTTATGCGTACAAGTTCCAGCCGCGTATTTCTTCGGTCTCGTCGAGCGTACAAGTTCCAGCTGCGTATTGCTTCGGTCTCGTTATGCGTACATGTTCCACCCGCGTATTGCTTTGGTCTCGTTATGCGTACATGTTCCAGCCGCCTATTGCTTCGGTCTCGTCGAGCGTACAAGTTCCAGCTGCGTATTGCTTCGGTCTCGTCATGCGTACATGTTCCAGCCGCGTAATTGCTTCGGTCTCGTCGAGCGTACAAGTCCCAGGCGCGGATAGCTGCTGTCTCGTTACGCGTACAAGTCCCAGCCGGGTATCGCTTCGGTCTCGTTATGCGTGCAAGTTCCAGCCACGTAGTGCTTCGGTCTCGTCATGCGTACAAGTCCCAGGCGCGGATAGCTGCTGTGTCGTTATGCGTACAAGTCCCAGCCGGGTATCGCTTTGGTCTCGACGAGCGTACAAATCTGAGCTGCGTATTGCTTCGGTCTCGTTATGCGTACATGTTCCAGCCGCGTAATGCTTCGGTCTCGTCGAGCGTGCAAGTTCCATCCGCGTATAGCTTCGGTCTCGTCAAGCGTACAAGTTCCAGCCGCGTATTGCTTCGGTGTCGTCGAGAAGACAAGCTCCAGCCGTGTATTGCTTCGGTCTCGTTTAGCGTATAGGTCCCATCTACGTATTGCTTTGGTCTCGTTTAGCGTACATGTTCCAGCCGCGTATTGCTTCGGTCTCGTCGAGCGTACAAGTCCCAGGCGCGGATAGCTGCTGTCTCGTTACGCGTACAAGTCCCAGCCGCGTATTGTTTCGGTCTCGTTATTCGTACAAGTCCCAGGCGCGGATAGCTGCTGTCTCGTTATGCGTACAAGTCCCAGCCGGGTATCGCTTCGGTCTCGTTATGCGTGCAAGTTCCAGCCACGTAGTGCTTCGGTCTCGTCGAGCGAACAAGTTGCAGCCGCGTATTGCTTCGGTCTCGTCGAGCGTACAAGTTCCAGCCGCGTATTCCTTCGGTCTCGTAATGCGTACAATTCCCAGCCGCGATTGCTTCGGTCTTGTTATGCGTACAAGTTCCAGCCGCGTATTGCTTCGGTCTCGTTACGCGTACATGTTCCAGCTGCGTATTGCTTCGGTCTCGTTATGCGTACATGTTCCAGCCGCGTATTGCTTCGGTGTCGTCGAGAGCACAAGCTCCAGCCGTGTATTGCTTCGGTCTCGTTTAGCGTATAGGTTCCACGCACGTATTGCTTTGGTCTCGTTTAGCGTACAAGTTCCAGCTGCGTATTGCTTCGGTCTCGTCATGCGTACATGTTCCAGGCGCGCAAGACTTCGGTCTCGTCGAGCGTGCAAGTTCCATCCGCGTATAGCTTCGGTCTCGTCAAGCGTACAAGTTTCAACCGCGCATTGCTTCGGTGTCGTCGAGCGTACAAGTCCCAGGCGCGGATAGCTGCTGTCTCGTTATGCGTACAAGTCCCAGCCGGGTATCGCTTCGGTCTCGTTATGCGTGCAAGTTCCAGCCACGTAGTGCTTCGGTCTCGTCGAGCGAACAAGTTGCAGCCGCGTATTGCTTCGGTCTCGTCGAGCGTACAAGTCCCATCCGCGTATTGCTTCGGTCTCGTTATGCGTACAAGTCCCAGCCGTGTATTGCTTCGGTATCGTTATGCGTACAGGTCCCAGCCGCGTAATTGCTTCGGTCTCGTCGAGCGTACAAGTCCCAGGCGCGGATAGCTGCTGTCTCGTTACGCGTACAGGTCCCAGCCGCGTATTGTTTCGGTCTCGTTATTCGTACAAGTCCCAGGCGCGGATAGCTGCTGTCTCGTTATGCGTACAAGTCCCAGCCGGGTATCGCTTTGGTCTCGTCGAGCGTACAAATCTGAGCAGCGTATTGCTTCGGTCTCGTTATGCGTACAGGTCCCAGCCGCGTAATTGCTTCGGTCTCGTCGAGCGTACAAGTCCCAGGCGCGGATAGCTGCTGTCTCGTTACGCGTACAAGTCCCAGCCGGGTATCGCTTCGGTCTCGTTATTCGTGCAAGTTCCAGCCACGTAGTGCTTCGGTCTCGTCATGCGTACAAGTCCCAGGCGCGGATAGCTGCTGTGTCGTTATGCGTACAAGTCCCAGCCGGGTATCGCTTTGGTCTCGACGAGCGTACAAATCTGAGCTGCGTATTGCTTCGGTCTCGTTATGCGTCCATGTTCCAGCCGCGTAATGCTTCGGTCTCGTCGAGCGTGCAAGTTCCATCCGCGTATAGCTTCGGTCTCGTCAAGCGTACAAGTTCCAGCCGCGTATTGCTTCGGTGTCGTCGAGAAGACAAGCTCCAGCCGTGTATTGCTTCGGTCTCGTTTAGCGTATAGGTTCCATCTACGTATTGCTTTGGTCTCGTTTAGCGTACATGTTCCAGCCGCGTATTGCTTCGGTCTCGTCGAGCGTACCAGTTCCAGGCGCGGATAGCTGCTGTCTCGTTATGCGTACAAGTCCCAGCCGGGTATCGCTTTGGTCTCGTCGAGCGTACAAGTCTGAGCAGCGTATTGCTTCGGTCTCGTTATGCGTACAGGTCCCAGCCGCGTAATTGCTTCGGTCTCGTCGAGCGTACAAGTCCCAGGCGCGGATAGCTGCTGTCTCGTTACGCGTACAAGTCCCAGCCGCGTATTGTTTCGGTCTCGTTATTCGTACAAGTCCCAGGCGCGGATAGCTGCTGTCTCGTTATGCGTACAAGTCCCAGCCGGGTATCGCTTCGGTCTCGTTATGCGTGCAAGTTCCAGCCACGTAGTGCTTCGGTCTCGTCGAGCGAACAAGTTGCAGCCGCGTATTGCTTCGGTCTCGTCGAGCGTACAAGTTCCAGCCGCGTATTCCTTCGGTCTCGTAATGCGTACAATTCCCAGCCGCGATTGCTTCGGTCTTGTTATGCGTACAAGTTCCAGCCGCGTATTGCTTCGGTCTCGTTACGCGTACATGTTCCAGCTGCGTGTTGCTTCGGTCTCCATATGCGTACAAGTTCCAGCCGCGTGTTGCTTCGGTCTCGTTATGCGTACAAGTGCCAGCCGAGTTTTTCATCGGTCTCGTTATTCGTACAGGTCTCAACCGTGTATTGCATCGGTCTCGCAATGCGTACAAGTTCCAGCCGCGTGTGGCTTCGGTCTCGTTATGCGTACAAGTTTCAGCCGCGTATTTCTTCCTTCTCGTTATGCGTACAAGTTCCAGCCGCGTATTTCTTCGGTCTCGTCGAGCGTACAAGTCCCAGCCGCGTGTTGCTTCGGTCTCGTTATGCGTGCAAGTTTCAGCCGCGTATTGCTTCGGTCTCGTTATGCGTGCAAGTTCCAGCCGCGTATTGCTTCGGTCTCGTCGAGCGTACAAGTTCCAGCCGCGTGTTGCTTCGGTCTCGTTATGCGTACAAGTTCCAGCCGCGTATTTCTTCGGTCTCGTCGAGTGTACAAGTCCCGGCCGCGTATTGCTTTGGTCTCGTTACGCGTACAAGCCCTAGCCGCGTATTGCTTCGGTCTCGTTATGCGTACAAGTTCCAGCCGAGTTTTTCTTCGGTCTCGTTATGCGTACAAGTCCCAACCGTGCATTTCATCGGTCTCGTAATGCGTACAAGTTCCAGCCGCGTGTTGCTTCGGTCTCCGTATGCGTACAAGTTCCAGCTTCGTATTTCTTCGGTCTCGTTATGCGTACAAGTTCCAGCCGCGTATTTCTTTGGTCTCGTCGAGCGTACAAGTCCCAGCCGCGTGTTGCTTCGGTCTCGTTATGCGTGCAAGTTCCAGCCGCGTATTGTTTCGGTCTCGTCAAGCGTACAAGTTCCAGCCGCGTGTTGCTTCGGTCTCGTTATTCGTGCAATTTCCAGCCGCGTATTGCTTCGGTCCCGTCAAGCGTTCAAGTTCCAGCCATGTAATGCTTCGGTCTCGTCAAGCGTACAAGTTGCAGCCGGGTATTGCTTCAGTCTCGTCGAGTCTACAAGTTCCAGCCGCGTATTGCTTCGGTCTTGTCGAGCGTACAAGTCCCAGCCGCGTATTGCTTCGGTCCCGTCAAGCGTACAAGTTGCAGCCGGGTATTGCATCGGTCTCCATATGCGTACAAGTTCGAGCCGGGTGTTGCTTCGGTCTCGTTATGCGTACAAGTTCCAACCGCGTGTTGCTTCGGTCTCGTAATGCGTGCAAGTTCCAGCCGCGAATTGCTTCGGTCTCGTTATTCGTGCAATTTCCAGCCGCGTATTGCTTCGGTCCCGCCAAGCGTTCAAGTTCCAGCCATGTAATGCTTCGGTCTCGTCAAGCGTACAAGTTGCAGCCGGGTATTGCTTCAGTCTCGTCGAGTCTACAAGTTCCAGCCGCGTATTGCTTCGGTCTTGTCGAGCGTACAAGTCCCAGCCGCGTATTGCTTCGGTCTCGTTATGCGTGCAAGTTCCAGCCGTGTATTGCTCCGGTATCGTCGAGCATACAAGTTCCAGCCGCGTAATGCTTCGGTCTCGTGGAGCGTGCAAGTTCCTGCCGCGTATTACGTCGATCTCGTTATGCGTACAAGTTCCAGCCGCGTAATGCTTCGGTCTCGTTATGCGTACAAGTTCCAGCCGAGTACTGCTTCGCTCTCGTCTAGCCAACAAGCTCCAGTAGCGCGTTGCTTCAGTCTCGTTATGCGCACAAGTCCCAGCCGCGTGTTGCTTCGGTCTCGTTAAACGTTCAAGTCCCAGCCGCGTATTGCTATGGTCTCGTTATGTGTTCAAGTTCCAGCCGCGTATTTCTTCGGTCTTGTCAAGCGTACAATTTGCAGCCGCGTAATGCTTCGGTCTCGTGGAGCGTGCAAGTTCCTGCCGCGTATTACTTCGATCTCGTTATGCGTACAAGTTCCAGCCGCGTAATGCTTCGGTCTCGTTATGCGTACAAGTTCCAGCCGAGTACTGCTTCGCTCTCGTCGAGCGAACAAGCTCCAGCAGCGCGTTGCTTCAGTCTCGTTATGCGCACAAGTCCCAGCCGCGTGTTGCTTCGGTCTCGTTAAACGTTCAAGTTCCAGCCGCGTCATGCTTCGGTCTTGTCAAGCGTACAAGTTGCAGCCGCGTAATGCTTCGGTCTCGTGGAGCGTGCAAGTTCCTGCCGCGTATTACTACGATCTCGTTATGCGTACAAGTTCCAGCCGCGTAATGCTTCGGTCTCGTTATGCGTACAATATCCAGTCGCGTATTACTTCGATCTCGTTATGCGTACAAGTTCCAGCCGCGTATTGCTTCGGTCTCGTCGAGCGAACAAGTTCCAGCAGCGCGTTGCTTCGGTCTCGTCGAGCGAACAAGTTCCAGCAGCGCGTTGCTTCGGTCTCGTTATGCGTGCAAGTTCCAGCCGCGTAATGCTTCGGTCTCATCGGGCGTACAAGTTCGAGCCGAGTATAGCTTCGGTCTCGTCGAGTGTTCAAGTTCCAGCCGCGTATTGCTTCGGTATCGTTATGCGTACAAGTCCCAGCCGTGTATTACTAAGGTATCGTCGAGCATACAAGTTCCAGCCGTGTATTGTTTGGGTCTCGTTATGCGTTCAAGTTCCAGCCGCGTAATGCTTCGAACTCATTATGCGTGCAAGTTCCAGCCGCGTATTGCTTCGGTCTTGTCAAGCGTACATGTTGCAGCCGGATAATACTTCGGTCTCGATATGCGTGCAAGTTCCAGCCGCGTATTGCTTCGGACTCGTCTAGCGTACAAGTTCCAGCCGGGTAATGCTTTGGTCTCGTTATGCGTACAAGCTTCAGCCGCGTATTGCTTCGGTCTGGTCGAGCGTACAAGTCCCAGCCGCGTATTGATTTCTTCTCGTTATGCGTACAAGTTCCAGCCGCGTATTTCTTCGGTCTCGTCAAGCGTACAAGTTCCAGTCGGGTATTGCTTCGGTCTCGTTATGCGTACAAGTTCCAGCCGCGTGTTGCTTCGGTCTCGTTATGCGTACAAGTGCCAGCCGCGTAATGCTTCGGTCTCGTTATGCGTGCAAGTTCCAGCCGCGTATTGCTTCGGTCTCGTCGAGCGTACAAGTTCTAGCCGCGTATTGCTTCGGTCTCGTCGAGCGTACAAGTTCCGGCAGCGCGTTGCTTCGGTCTCGTCGAGCGATCAAGTTCCAGCCGCGTATTGCTTCGGTCTGGTCGAGCGTACAAGTCCCAGCCGCGTATTGCTTTCTTCTCGTTATGCGTACAAGTTCCAGCCGCGTATTTCTTCGGTCTCGTCAAGCGTAGAAGTTCCAGTCGGGTATTGCTTCGGTCTCGTTATGCGTACAAGTTCCAGCCGCGTATTGCTTCGGTCTCGTTATGCGTACAAGTGCCAGCCGCGTAATGCTTCGGTCTCGTTATGCGTGCAAGTTCCAGCCCCGTATAGCTTCGGTCTCGTTATACGTGCAGGTTCCAGCCGCGTAATCCTTCGGTCTCTTCGAGCGAACAAGTTCCAGCAGCGCGTTGCTTCGGTCTCGTAATGTGCACAAGTCCCAGCCACGTAATGCTTCGGTATCGTTAGGCGCACAAGTCCCAGCCATGTATTGCTCCGGTATCGTCGAGCATACATGTTCCAGCCGTGTATTGTTTGGGTCTCGTTATGCGTACAAGTCCCAGCCGCGTATTGCTTCGGTCTCGTTATGCGTGCAAGTTCCAGCCGCGTAATCCTTCGGTCTCGTTATGCGTACAATATCCAGTCGCGTATTACTTCGATCTCGTTATGCGCACAAGTTCCAGCCGCGTATTGCTTCGGTCTCGTTATGCGAACAATTTCCAGCCGCGAATTGCTTCGAGTTCGTAATGCGCACAAGTTCCAGCAGCGTATTGCTTCGGTCTCGTTATGCGTGCAAGTTCCAGCCGAGTACTGCTTCGCTCTCGTCGAGCGAACAAGTTCCAGCAGCGCGTTGATTCGGTCTCGTTATGTGTACAAGTCCCAGCCGCGTATTGCTTCGGTCTCGTTATGCGTACAATTTCCAGCCGCGTATTGCTTCGATCTCGTTATGCGCACAAGTTCCAGTCGCGTATTGTTTCGGTCTCGTTATGCGTGCAAGTTCCAGCCGCGTATTGCTTCGGTCTCGCCGAGCGTACAAGTCCCAGCCGAGTACTGCTTCGCTCTCGTCGAGCGAACAAGTTCCAGCAGCGCGTTGATTCGGTCTCGTTATGTGTACAAGTCCCAGCCGCGTATTGCTTCGGTATCGTTATGCGTACAAGTCCCAGCCGTGTATTGCTCCGGTATCGTCGAGCATGCAAGTTCCAGCCGCGTATTGCTTCGGTCTCGTTATGCGTACAATTTCCAGCCGCGTAATGCTTCGGTCTCGTTATGCGTACAAGTTCCACCCGGGTATTGCTTCGGTCTCGTTATGCGTACAAGTTCCAGCCGCGTAATGCTTCGGTCTCGTTATACGTGCAAGTTCCAGCCGCGTATTGCTTCGGTCTTGTCGAGCGTACAAATCCCAGCCGCGTATTTCTTCGGTCTCGTTATGCGTGCAAGTTCCAGCCGTGTTTTGCTCCGCTATCGTCGAGCATACAAGTTCCAGCCGCGTAATGCTTCGGTCTCGTTATGCGTACAAGTCCCAGCAGCGTATTGCTTCGGTCTCGTCGAGCGAACAAGTTCCAGCAGCGCGTTGCTTCGGTCTCGTTATGCGTGCAAGTTCCAGCCGCGTATTGCTATGGTCTCGTGGAGCGTCCAAGTTCCTGCCGCGTATTACTTCGATCTCGTTATGCGTACAAGTTCCAGAAGCGTAATGCTTCGGTCTCGTTGTACGTACAAGTTCCAGCCGAGTACTGCTTCGCTCTCGTCGATCGAACAAGTTCCAGCAGCGCGTTGCTTCGGTCTCGTTATGCGCACAAGTCCCAGCCGCGTAATGCTTCGAACTCATTATGCGTGCAAGTTCCAGCGGCGTATTGCTTCGGTCTTGTCAAGCGTACATGTTGCAGCCGGATAATACTTCGGTCTCGTTATGCGTGCAAGTTCCAGCCGCGTATTGCTTCGGACTCGTCTAGCGTACAAGTTCCAGCCGGGTAATGCTTTGGTCTCGTTATGCGTACAAGCTTCAGCCGCGTATTGCTTCGGTCTCGTCGAGCGTACAAGTTCTAGCCGCGTATTGCTTCGGTCTCATCGAGCGTACAAGTTCCGGCAGCGCGTTGCTTCGGTCTCGTCGAGCGATCAAGTTCCAGCCGCGTATTGCTTCGGTCTGGTCGAGCGTACAAATCCCAGCCGCGTATTTCTTCGGTCTCGTTATGCGTGCAAGTTCCAGCCGTGTTTTGCTCCGCTATCGTCGAGCATACAAGTTCCAGCCGCGTAATGCTTCGGTCTCGTTATGCGTACAAGTCCCAGCAGCGTATTGCTTCGGTCTCGTCGAGCGAACAAGTTCCAGCAGCGCGTTGCTTCGGTCTCGTTATGCGTGCAAGTTCCAGCCGCGTATTGCTATGGTCTCGTGGAGCGTCCAAGTTCCTGCCGCGTATTACTTCGATCTCGTTATGCGTACAAGTTCCAGAAGCGTAATGCTTCGGTCTCGTTGTACGTACAAGTTCCAGCCGAGTACTGCTTCGCTCTCGTCGATCGAACAAGTTCCAGCAGCGCGTTGCTTCGGTCTCGTTATGCGCACAAGTCCCAGCCGCGTAATGCTTCGAACTCATTATGCGTGCAAGTTCCAGCCGCGTATTGCTTCGGTCTTGTCAAGCGTACATGTTGCAGCCGGATAATACTTCGGTCTCGTTATGCGTGCAAGTTCCAGCCGCGTATTGCTTCGGACTCGTCTAGCGTACAAGTTCCAGCCGGGTAATGCTTTGGTCTCGTTATGCGTACAAGCTTCAGCCGCGTATTGCTTCGGTCTCGTCGAGCGTACAAGTTCTAGCCGCGTATTGCTTCGGTCTCATCGAGCGTACAAGTTCCGGCAGCGCGTTGCTTCGGTCTCGTCGAGCGATCAAGTTCCAGCCGCGTATTGCTTCGGTCTGGTCGAGCGTACAAGTCCCAGCCGCGTATTACTTTCTTCTCGTTATGCGTACAAGTCCCAGCCGCGTATTGCTTCGGTCTCGTTTTGCGTGCAAGTTCCAGCCGCGTGTTGCTTCGGTCTCGTTATGCGTTCAAGTTCCAGCCGAGTATTTCTTCGGTCTCATCGAGCGTACAAGTCCCAACCGTGTATTGCATCGGTCTCGTAATGCGTACAAGTCCCAGCCGTGTATTGCTCCGGTATCGTCGAGCATACAAGTTCCAGCCGCGTATTGCTTCGGTCTCGTTATGCGTACAATTTCCAGCCGCGAAATGCTTCGGTCTCGTTATGCGTGCAAGTTCCACCCGCGTATAGCTTCGGTCTGGTCGAGTGGACAAGTTCCAGCAGCGTATTGCTTCGGTCTCGCCGAGCGTACAAATTCCAGCCGGGTATTGCTTCGGTCTCGTTATGCGTGCAAGTTCCAGCCGTGTATTGCTCCGGTATCGTCGAGCATACAAGTTCCAGCCGCGTAATGCTTCGATCCCGTTATACGTGCAAGTTACAGCCGCGTATTGCTTCGGTCTTGTCGAGCGTACAAGTCCCAGCCGCGTATTGCTTTTGTCTCGTTATGCGTACAAGTTCCAGCCGAGGACTGCGTCGCTCTCGTCGAGCAAACAAGTTCCAGCAGCGCGTTGATTCGGTCTCGTTATGTGTACAAGTCCCAGCCGCGTATTGCTTCGGTCTCGTTATGCGTACAAGTTCCAGCCCGGTATTGCTTCGGTCTCGTTATGCGTACAAGCTCCAGCCGCGTAATGCTTCGGTCTCGTTATACGTGCAAGTTCCAGCCGCGTATTGCTTCGGTCTTGTCAAGCGTACAAGTCCCAGCCGCGTATTGCTTCGGTCTCGTTATGCGTGCAAGTTCCAGCCGTGTATTGCTCCGGTATCGTCGAGCATACAAGTTCCAGCCGCGTAATGCTTCGATCCCGTTATACGTGCAAGTCCCAGCCGCGTAATTCTTCGGTCTCTTCGAGCGTACAACTCCCAGCCGCGTATTGCTTCGGTTTCGTCCAGCGTACAAGTCCCAGCCGCGTATTGCTTTTGTCTCGTTATGCGTACAAGTTCCAGCCACATATTTCTTCGGTCTCGTCAAGCGTACAAGTTCCAGCCGGGTATTGCGTCGGTCTCGTTATGCGGACAAGTTCCAGCCGCGTATTGCTTCGGTCTCGTTATGCGTACAATTTCCAGCCGCGTATTGCTTCGATCTCGTTATGCGCACAAGTTCCAGCCGCGTATTGCTTCGGTCTCGTCGAGCGTACAAGTTCCAGCCGAGTACTGCGTCGCTCTCGTCGAGCAAACAAGTTCCAGCAGCGCGTTGTTTCGGTCTCGTTATGTGTACAAGTCCCAGCCGCGTATTGCTTCGGTATCGTTATGCGTACAAGCCCCAGCCGTGTATTGCTCCGGTATCGTCGAGCATACAAGTTCCAGCCGCGTATTGCTTCGGTCTCGTTATGCGTACAATTTCCAGCCGCGTAATGCTTCGGTCTCGTTATGCGTACAAGTTCCAGCCGCGTATTGCTTCGGTCTCGTTATGCGTGCAAGTCCCAGCCGCGTATTGCTTTGGTCTCGTTACGCGTACAAGTTCCAGCCGCGTAATGCTTCGGTCTCGTTATGCGTACAAGTTCCTGCCGCGTATTGCTTCGATCTCGTTATGCGTGCAAGTTCCAACCGCGTATAGCTTCGGTCTCGTCGAGTGGACAAGTTCCAGCAGCGTATTGCTTCGGTCTCGCCGAGCGTACAAGTTCCACCCGGGTATTGCTTCGGTCTCGTTATGCGTACAAGTTCCAGCCGCGTAATGCTTCGGTCTCGTTATACGTGCATGTTCCAGCCGCGTATTGCTTCGGTCTTGTCGAGCGTACAACTCCCAGCCGCGTATTGCTTCGGTCTCGTTATGCGTGCAAGTTCCAGCCGTGTATTGCTCCGGAATCGTCGAGCATACAAGTTCCAGCCGCGTAATGCTTCGGTCTCGTTATACGTGCAAGTCCCAGCCGCGTAATTCTTCGGTCTCTTCGAGCGTACAAGTCCCAGCCGCGTATTGCTTCGGTCTCGTTATGCGTGCAAGTTCCAGCCGCGTATTGCTTCGGTCTCGTCGAGCGTACAAGTTCCAGCCGAGTACTGCGTCGCTCTCGTCGAGCAAACAAGTTCCAGCAGCGCGTTGTTTCGGTCTCGTTATGTGTACAAGTCCCAGCCGCGTATTGCTTCGGTATCGTTATGCGTACAAGTCCCAGCCGTGTATTGCTCCGGTATCGTCGAGCATACAAGTTCCAGCCGCGTATTGCTTCGGTCTCGTTATGCGTACAATTTCCAGCCGCGTAATGCTTCGGTCTCGTTATGCGTACAAGTTCCAGCCGCGTATTGCTTCGGTCTCGTTATGCGTGCAAGTCCTAGCCGCGTATTGCTTCGGTCTCGTCGAACGTACAAGTTCCAGCCGAGTACTGGTTCGCTCTCGTCGAGCGAACAAGTTCCAGCAGCGCATTGTTTCGGTCTCGTTATGTGTACAAGTCCCAGCCGCGTATTGCTTCGGTATCGTTATGCGTACAAGTCCCAGCCGTGTATTGCTCCGGTATCGTCGAGCATGCAAGTTCCAGCCGCGTATTGCTTCGGTCTCGTTATGCGTACAATTTCCAGCCGCGTAATGCTTCGGTCTCGTTATGCGTACAAGTTCCACCCGGGTATTGCTTCGGTCTCGTTATGCGTACAAGTTCCAGCCGCGTAATGCTTCGGTCTCGTTATACGTGCAAGTTCCAGCCGCGTATTGCTTCGGTCTTGTCGAGCGTACAAATCCCAGCCGCGTATTGCTTCGGTCTCGTTATGCGTGCAAGTTCCAGCCGTGTATTGCTCCGGAATCGTCGAGCATACAAGTTCCAGCCGCGTAATGCTTCGGTCTCGTTATACGTGCAAGTCCCAGCCGCGTAATTCTTCGGTCTCTTCGAGCGTACAAGTCCCAGCCGCGTATTGCTTCGGTCTCGTTATGCGTGCAAGTTCCAGCCGCGTATTGCTTCGGTCTCGTCGAGCGTACAAGTTCCAGCCGAGTACTGCGTCGCTCTCGTCGAGCAAACAAGTTCCAGCAGCGCGTTGTTTCGGTCTCGTTATGTGTACAAGTCCCAGCCGCGTATTGCTTCGGTATCGTTATGCGTACAAGTCCCAGCCGTGTATTGCTCCGGTATCGTCGAGCATACAAGTTCCAGCAGCGTATTGCTTCGGTCTCGTTATGCGTACAATTTCCAGCCGCGTAATGCTTCGGTCTCGTTATGCGTACAAGTTCCAGCCGCGTATTGCTTCGGTCTCGTTATGCGTGCAAGTCCTAGCCGCGTATTGCTTCGGTCTCGTCGAACGTACAAGTTCCAGCCGAGTACTGGTTCGCTCTCGTCGAGCGAACAAGTTCCAGCAGCGCATTGTTTCGGTCTCGTTATGTGTACAAGTCCCAGCCGCGTATTGCTTCGGTATCGTTATGCGTACAAGTCCCAGCCGTGTATTGCTCCGGTATCGTCGAGCATGCAAGTTCCAGCCGCGTATTGCTTCGGTCTCGTTATGCGTACAATTTCCAGCCGCGTAATGCTTCGGTCTCGTTATGCGTACAAGTTCCACCCGGGTATTGCTTCGGTCTCGTTATGCGTACAAGTTCCAGCCGCGTAATGCTTCGGTCTCGTTATACGTGCAAGTTCCAGCCGCGTATTGCTTCGGTCTTGTCGAGCGTACAAATCCCAGCCGCGTATTGCTTCGGTCTCGTTATGCGTGCAAGTTCCAGCCGTGTATTGCTCCGGAATCGTCGAGCATACAAGTTCCAGCCGCGTAATGCTTCGGTCTCGTTATACGTGCAAGTCCCAGCCGCGTAATTCTTCGGTCTCTTCGAGCGTACAAGTCCCAGCCGCGAATTTCTTCGGTCTCGTTATGCGTGCAAGTTCCAGCCGTGTTTTGCTCCGGTATCGTCGAGCATACAAGTTCCAGCCGCGTAATGCTTCGGTCTCGTTATGCGTACAAGTCCCAGCAGCGTATTGCTTCGATCTCGTCGAGCGAACAAGTTCCAGCAGCGCGTTGCTTCGGTCTCGTTATGCGTGCAAGTTCCAGCCGCGTATTGCTATGGTCTCGTGGAGCGTCCAAGTTCCTGCCGCGCATTACTTCGATCTCGTTATGCGTACAAGTTCCAGAAGCGTAATGCTTCGGTCTCGTTGTGCGTACAAGTTCCAGCCGAGTACTGCTTCGCTCTCGTCGATCGAACAAGTTCCAGCAGCGCGTTGCTTCGGTCTCGTTATGCGCACAAGTCCCAGCCGCGTAATGCTTCGAACTCATTATGCGTGCAAGTTCCAGCCGCGTATTGCTTCGGTCTTGTCAAGCGTACATGTTGCAGCCGGATAATACTTCGGTCTCGTTATGCGTGCAAGTTCCAGCCGCGTATTGCTTCGGACTCGTCTAGCGTACAAGTTCCAGCCGGGTAATGCTTTGGTCTCGTTATGCGTACAAGCTTCAGCCGCGTATTGCTTCGGTCTCGTCGAGCGTACAAGTTCTAGCCGCGTATTGCTTCGGTGTCATCGAGCGTACAAGTTCCGGCAGCGCGTTGCTTCGGTCTCGTCGAGCGATCAAGTTCCAGCCGCGTATTGCTTCGGTCTGGTCGAGCGTACAAGTCCCAGCCGCGTATCACTTTCTTCTCGTTATGCGTACAAGTCCCAGCCGCGTATTGCTTCGGTCTCGTTTTGCGTGCAAGTTCCAGCCGCGTGTTGCTCCGGTCTCGTTATGCGTTCAAGTTCCAGCCGAGTATTTCTTCGGTCTCATCGAGCGTACAAGTCCCAACCGTGTATCGCATCGGTCTCGTAATGCGTACAAGTCCCAGCCGTGTATTGCTCCGGTATCGTCGAGCATACAAGTTCCAGCCGCGTATTGCTTCGGTCTCGTTATGCGTACAATTTCCAGCCGCGAAATGCTTCGGTCTCGTTATGCGTGCAAGTTCCACCCGCGTATAGCTTCGGTCTGGTCGAGTGGACAAGTTCCAGCAGCGTATTGCTTCGGTCTCGCCGAGCGTACAAATTCCAGCCGGGTATTGCTTCGGTCTCGTTATGCGTACAAGTTCCAGCCGCGTAATGCTTCGGTCTCGTTATACGTGCAAGTTACAGCCGCGTATTGCTTCGGTCTTGTCGAGCGTACAAGTCCCAGCCGCGTATTGCTTTTGTCTCGTTATGTGTACAAGTTCCAGCCGAGGACTGCGTCGCTCTCGTCGAGCAAACAAGTTCCAGCAGCGCGTTGATTCGGTCTCGTTATGTGTACAAGTCCCAGCCGCGTATTGCTTCGGTCTCGTTATGCGTACAAGTTCCAGCCGTGTATTGCTCCGGTATCGTCGAGCATACAAGTTCCAGCCGCGTATTGCTTCGGTCTCGTTATGCGTACAATTTCCAGCCGCGAAATGCTTCGGTCTCGTTATGCGTGCAAGTTCCACCCGCGTAATGCTTCGGTCTCGTCGAGCGTACAAGTACCGGCAGCGCGTTGCTTCGGTCTCGTCGAGCGATCAAGTTCTAGCCGCGTGTTGCTTCGGTCTGGTCGAGCGAACAAGTTCCGGTAGCGCGTTGCTTCGGTCTCGTTATACGTGCAAGTTCCAGCCGCGTAATCCTTCGGTCTCTTCGAGCGTACAAGTCCCAGCCGCGTATTGCTTTCTTCTCGTTATGCGTACAAGTTCCAGCCGCGTATTTCTTCGGTCTCGTCAAGCGTACAAGTTCCAGCCGGGTATAGCTTCGGTCTCGTTATGCGTACAAGTGCCAGCCGCGTAATGCTTCGGTCTCGATATGCGTGCAAGTTTCAGCCGCGTATAGCTTCGGTCTCGTTATACATGCAAGTTCCAGCCGCGTAATGCTTCGGTCTCGATATGCGTGCAAGTTTCAGCCGCGTATAGCTTCGGTCTCGTTATACATGCAAGTTCCAGCCGCGTAATCCTTCGGTCTCTTCGAGCGTACAAGTTCCAGCCGTGTATTGCTCCGGTATCGTCGAGCATACAAGTTCCAACCGGGTAATGCTTTGGTCTCGTTATGCGTACAAGTTTCAGCCGCGTCATGCTTCGGTCTCGTTATGCGTGCAAGTTCCAGCCGCGTATTGCTTCGGTCTCGTCGAGCGTACAAGTCCCAGCCGCGTATTGCTTCGATCTCGTTATGCGTACAAGTCCCAGCCGTGTATTGCTCCGGTATCGTCGAGCATACAAGTTCCAGCCGCGTATTGCTTCGGTCTCGTTATGCGTACAATTTCCAGCCGCGAAATGCTTCGGTCTCGTTATGCGTGCAAGTTCCACCCGCGTATAGCTTCGGTCTCGTCGAGTGGACAAGTTCCAGCCGCGTATTGCTTCGGTCTCGCCGAGCGTACAAGTTCCAGCCGGGTATTGCTTCGGTCTCGTTATGCGTACAAGTTCCAGCCGCGTAATGCTTCGGTCACGTTATACGTGCAAGTTCCAGCCGCGTATTGCTTCGGTCTTGTCGAGCGTACAACTACCAGCCGCGTATTGCTTCGGTCTCGTTATGCGTGCAAGTTCCAGCCGTGTATTGCTCCGGAATCGTCGAGCATACAAGTTCCAGCCGCGTAATGCTTCGGTCTCGTTATACGTGCAAGTCCCAGCCGCGTAATTCTTCGGTCTCTTCGAGCGTACAAGTCCCAGCCGCGTATTGCTTCGGTCTCGTTATGCGTGCAAGTTCCAGCCGTGTTTTGCTCCGGTATCGTCGAGCATACAAGTTCCAGCCGCGTAATGCTTCGGTCTCGTTATGCGTGCAAGTTCCAGCCGCGTATTGCTTCGGTCTCGTTATGCGTACAAGTCCCAGCCGCGTATTGCTTCGGTGTCGTTATGCGTTCAAGTTCTAGCCGCGTATTGCTTCGGTCTCGTTATGCGTTCAAGTTCTAGCCGCGTATTGCTTCGGTCTCGTCGAGCGTACAAGTTCCGGCGGCGCGTTACTTCGGTCTCGTCGAGCGATCCAGTTCCAGCCACGTATTGCTTCGGTCTTGTCAAGCGTACATGTTGTAGCTGGATAATGCTTCGGTCTCGTTATGCGTCTAAGTTCCAGCCGCGTATTGCTTCGGACTTGTCATGCGTACAAGTTCCAGCCGGGTAATGCTTTGTTCTCGTTATGCGTACAAGTTTCAGCCGCGTATTGCTTCGGTCTCGTTGAGCGTACAAGTTCCAGCCGCGTATTTCTTCGGTCTCGTCAAGCGTACAAGTTCCAGCCGGGTATAGCTTCGGTCTCGTTATGCGTACAAGTGCCAGCCTCGTAATGCTTCGGTCTCGATATGCGTGCAAGTTTCAGCCGCGTATAGCTTCGGTCTCGTTATACATGCAAGTTCCAGCCGCGTAATGCTTCGGTCTCGATATGCGTGCAAGTTTCAGCCGCGTATAGCTTCGGTCTCGTTATACATGCAAGTTCCAGCCGCGTAATCGTTCGGTCTCTTCGAGCGTACAAGTTCCAGCCGTGTATTGCTCCGGTATCGTCGAGCATACAAGTTCCAACCGGGTAATGCTTTGGTCTCGTTATGCGTACAAGTTTCAGCCGCGTCATGCTTCGGTCTCGTTATGCGTGCAAGTTCCAGCCGCGTATTGCTTCGGTCTCGTCGACCGTACAAGTCCCAGCCGCGTATTGCTTCGATCTCGTTATGCGTACAAGTCCCAGCCGTGTATTGCTCCGGTATCGTCGAGCATACAAGTTCCAGCCGCGTATTGCTTCGGTCTCGTTATGCGTACAATTTCCAGCCGCGAAATGCTTCGGTCTCGTTATGCGTGCAAGTTCCACCCGCGTATAGCTTCGGTCTCGTCGAGTGGACAAGTTCCAGCCGCGTATTGCTTCGGTCTCGCCGAGCGTACAAGTTCCAGCCGGGTATTGCTTCGGTCTCGTTATGCGTACAAGTTCCAGCCGCGTAATGCTTCGGTCACGTTATACGTGGAAGTTCCAGCCGCGTATTGCTTCGGTCTTGTCGAGCGTACAACTCCCAGCCGCGTATTGCTTCGGTCTCGTTATGCGTGCAAGTTCCAGCCGTGTATTGCTCCGGAATCGTCGAGCATACAAGTTCCAG
The DNA here is from genome assembly GCA_943735885.1 of Stelis phaeoptera. NCBI lineage: Eukaryota > Metazoa > Arthropoda > Insecta > Hymenoptera > Megachilidae > Stelis > Stelis phaeoptera. Next base: position 7,628,037 of record OX030934.1, on the reverse strand, counting down.
CCGCGTAATGCTTCGGTCTCGTTATACGTGCAAGTCCCAGCCGCGTAATTCTTCGGTCTCTTCGAGCGTACAAGTCCCAGCCGCGTATTGCTTCGGTCTCGTTATGCGTGCAAGTTCCAGCCGTGTTTTGCTCCGGTATCGTCGAGCATACAAGTTCCAGCCGCGTAATGCTTCGGCCTCGTTATGCGTGCAAGTTCCAGCCGCGTATTGCTTCGGTCTCGTTATGCGTACAAGTCCCAGCCGCGTATTGCTTCGGTGTCGTTATGCGTACAAGTCCCAGCCGTGTATTGCTCCGGTATCGTCGAGCATACAAGTTCCAGCCGCGTATTGCTTCGGTCTCGTTATGCGTACAATTTCCAGCCGCGAAATGCTTCGGTCTCGTTATGCGTGCAAGTTCCACCCGCGTATAGCTTCGGTCTCGTCGAGTGGACAAGTTCCAGCCGCGTATTGCTTCGGTCTCGCCGAGCGTACAAGTTCCAGCCGGGTATTGCTTCGGTCTCGTTATGCGTACAAGTTCCAGCCGCGTAATGCTTCGGTCACGTTATACGTGGAAGTTCCAGCCGCGTATTGCTTCGGTCTTGTCGAGCGTACAACTCCCAGCCGCGTAATGCTTCGGTCTCGTTATACGTGCAAGTCCCAGCCGCGTAATTCTTCGGTCTCTTCGAGCGTACAAGTCCCAGCCGTGTATTGCTTCGGTCTCGTTATGCGTGCAAGTTCCAGCCGTGTTTTGCTCCGGTATCGTCGAGCATACAAGTTCCAGCCGCGTAATGCTTCGGTCTCGTTATGCGTGCAAGTTCCAGCCGCGTATTGCTTCGGTCTCGTTATGCGTACAAGTCCCAGCCGCGTATTGCTTCGGTGTCGTTATGCGTTCAAGTTCTAGCCGCGTATTGCTTCGGTCTCGTTATGCGTTCAAGTTCTAGCCGCGTATTGCTTCGGTCTCGTCGAGCGTACAAGTTCCGGCGGCGCGTTACTTCGGTCTCGTCGAGCGATCCAGTTCCAGCCACGTATTGCTTCGGTCTTGTCAAGCGTACATGTTGTAGCTGGATAATGCTTCGGTCTCGTTATGCGTGCAAGTTCCAGCCGCGTATTGCTTCGGACTTGTCATGCGTACAAGTTCCAGCCGGGTAATGCTTTGTTCTCGTTATGCGTACAAGTTTCAGCCGCGTATTGCTTCGGTCTCGTTGAGCGTACAAGTTCTAGCCGCGTATTGCTTCGGTCTCGTCGAGCGTACAAGTACCGGCAGCGCGTTGCTTCGGTCTCGTCGAGCGATCAAGTTCTAGCCGCGTGTTGCTTCGGTCTGGTCGAGCGAACAAGTTCCAGTAGCGCGTTGCTTCGGTCTCGTTATACGTGCAAGTTCCAGCCGCGTAATCCTTCGGTCTCTTCGAGCGTACAAGTCCCAGCCGCGTATTGCTTCCTTCTCGTTATGCGTACAAGTTCCAGCCGCGTATTTCTTCGGTCTCGTCAAGCGTACAAGTTCCAGCCGGGTATAGCTTCGGTCTCGTTATGCGTACAAGTGCCAGCCGCGTAATGCTTCGGTCTCGATATGCGTGCAAGTTTCAGCCGCGTATAGCTTCGGTCTCGTTATACATGCAAGTTCCAGCCGCGTAATGCTTCGGTCTCGATATGCGTGCAAGTTTCCGCCGCGTATAGCTTCGGTCTCGTTATACATGCAAGTTCCAGCCGCGTAATCTTTCGGTCTCTTCGAGCGTACAAGTTCCAGCCGTGTATTGCTCCGGTATCGTCGAGCATACAAGTTCCAACCGGGTAATGCTTTGGTCTCGTTATGCGTACAAGTTTCAGCCGCGTCATACTTCGGTCTCGTTATGCGTGCAAGTTCCAGCCGCGTATTGCTTCGGTCTCGTCGAGCGTACAACTCCCAGCCGCGTATTGCTTCGGTGTCGTTATGCGTTCAAGTTCTAGCCGCGTATTGCTTCGGTCTCGTTATGCGTACAATTTCCAGCCGCGTAATGCTTCGGTCTCGTTATGCGTACAAGTTCCAGCCGCGTAATGCTTCTGTCTCGATATGCGTAGAAGTTCCTGCCGCGTATTGCTCCGATCTCGTTATGCGTGGAAGTTCCAACCGCGTATAGCTTCGGTCTCGTCGAGTGGACAAGTTCCAGCCGCGTATTGCTTCGGTCTCGCCGAGCGTACAAGTTCCACTCGGGTATTGCTTCGGTCTCGTTATGCGTACAAGTTCCAGCCGCGTAATGCTTCGGTCTCGTTATACGTGCTAGTTCCAGCCGCGTATTGCTTCGGTCTTGTCGAGCGTACAACTCCCAGCCGCGTATTGCTTCGGTGTCGTTATGCGTTCAAGTTCTAGCCGCGTATTGCTTCGGTCTCGTTATGCGTTCAAGTTCTAGCCGCGTATTGCTTCGGTCTCGTCGAGCGTACAAGTTCCGGCGGCGCGTTACTTCGGTCTCGTCGAGCGATACAGTTCCAGCCACGTATTGCTTCGGTCTTGTCAAGCGTACATGTTGTAGCTGGATAATGCTTCGGTCTCGTTATGCGTGCAAGTTCCAGCCGCGTATTGCTTCGGACTTGTCATGCGTACAAGTTCCAGCCGGGTAATGCTTTGTTCTCATTATGCGTACAAGTTTCAGCCGCGTATTGCTTCGGTCTCGTTGAGCGTACAAGTTCTAGCCGCGTATTGCTTCGGTCTCGTCGAGCGTACAAGTACCGGCAGCGCGTTGCTTCGGTCTCGTCGAGCGATCAAGTTCTAGCCGCGTGTTGCTTCGGTCTGGTCGAGCGAACAAGTTCCAGTAGCGCGTTGCTTCGGTCTCGTTATACGTGCAAGTTCCAGCCGCGTAATCCTTCGGTCTCTTCGAGCGTACAAGTTCCAGCCGGGTATAGCTTCGGTCTCGTTATGCGTACAAGTGCCAGCCGCGTAATGCTTCGGTCTCGTTATACGTGCAAGTTCCAGCCGCGTATTGCTTCGGTCTTGTCGAGCGTACAACTCCCAGCCGCGTATTGCTTCGGTCTCGTTATGCGTGCAAGTTCCAGCCGTGTATTGCTCCGGAATCGTCCAGCATACAAGTTCCAGCCGCGTAATGCTTCGGTCTCGTTATACGTGCAAGTCCCAGCCGCGTAATTCTTCGGTCTCTTCGAGCGTACAAGTCCCAGCCGCGTATTGCTTCGGTCTCGTTATGCGTGCAAGTTCCAGCCGTGCTTTGCTCCGGTATCGTCGAGCATACAAGTTCCAGCCGCGTAATGCTTCGGTCTCGCTATGCGTGCAAGTTCCAGCCGCGTATTGCTTCGGTCTCGTCGAGCGAAAAGTTCCAGCAGCGCGTTGCTTCGGTCTCGTTATGCGTGCAAGTTCCAGCCGCGTATTGCTATGGTCTCGTTATGCGTTCAAGTTCCAGCCGCGTATTGCTTCGGTCTTGTCAAGCGAACAAGCTCCAGCAGCGCGTTGCTTCAGTCTCGTTATGCGCACAAGTCCCTGCCGCATGTTGCTTCGGTCTCGTTAAACGTTCAAGTTCCAGCCGCGTCATGCTTCGGTCTCGTTATGCGTGCAAGTTCCAGCTCGATTGCTTCGGTCTCGTCGAGCGTATAAGTTCCAGCCGAGTACTGCTTCGCTCTCGTCGTGCGAACAAGTTCCAGCAGCGCGTTGCTTCGGTCTCGTTATGTGTACAAGTCCCAGCCGCGTATTGCTTCGGTATCGTTATGCGTACAAGTCCCAGCCGTGTATTGCTCCGGTATCGTCGAGCATACAAGTTCCAGCCGGGTATTGCTTCGGTCTCGTTATGCGTACAAGTTCCAGCCGCGTATTGCTCCGGTCTCGTTATGCGTGCAAGTTCCAGCCGCGTATTGCTTCGGTCTCGTCGAGCGAAAAGTTCCAGCAGCGCGTTGCTTCGGTCTCGTTATGCGTGCAAGTTCCAGCCGCGTATTGCTATGGTCTCGTGGAGCGTCCAAGTTCCTGCCGCGTATTACTTCGATCTCGTTATGCGTACAAGTTCCAGCCGCGTAATGCTTCGGTCTCGTTATGCGTACAAGTCCCAGCCGAGTACTGCTTCGCTCTCGTCGATCGAACAAGTTCCAGCAGCGCGTTGCTTCGGTCTCGTTATGCGCACACGTGCCAGCCGCGTATTGCTTCGGTATCGTCATGCGTACAAGTCCCAGCCGTGTATTACTCCGGTATCGTCGAGCATACAAGTTCCAGCCGTGTATTGTTTGGGTCTCGTTATGCGTACAAGTCCCAGCTGCGTATTGCTTCGGTCTCGTTATGCGTGCAAGTTCCAGCCGCGTATTGCTTCCGTCTCGTCGGGCGTACGAGTTCAAGCCGAGTATAGCTTCGGTCTCGTCGAGTGTTCAAGTTCCAGCCGCGTATTGCATCGGTATCGTTATGCGTACAAGTCCCAGCCGTGTATTACTCCGGTATCGTCGAGCATACAAGTTCCAGCCGTGTATTGTTTGGGTCTCGTTATGCGTTCAAGTTCCAGCCGCGTAATGCTTCGAACTCATTATGCGTGCAAGTTCCAGCCGCGTATTGCTTCGGTCTTGTCAAGCGTACATGTTGCAGCCGGATAATACTTCGGTCTCGTTATGCGTGCAAGTTCCAGCCGCGTATTGCTTCGGACTCGTCTAGCGTACAAGTTCCAGCCGGGTAATGCTTTGGTCTCGTTATGCGTACAAGATTCAGCCGCGTATTGCTTCGGTCTCGTCGAGCGTACAAGTTCCAGCCGCGTATTTCTTCGGTCTCGTCAAGCGTACAAGTTCCAGTCGGGTATTGCTTCGGTCTCGTTATGCGTACAAGTTCCAGCCGCGTATTGCTTCGGTCTCGTTATGCGTACAAGTGCCAGGCGCGTAATGCTTCGGTCTCGTTATGCGTGCAAGTTCCAGCCGCGTATAGCTTCGGTCTCGTTATACGTGTAGGTTCCAGCCGCGTAATCCTTCGGTCTCTTCGAGCGTACAATTTCCAGCCGCGTATTACTTCGATCTCGTTATGCGCACAAGTCCCAGCCGCGTATTGCTTCGGTCTCGTTATGTGTACAAGTCCCAGCCGCGTATTGCTTCGGTCTCGTTATGCGTTCAAGTTCTAGCCGCGTATTGCTTCGGTCTCGTCGAGCGTACAAGTACCGGCAGCGCGTTGCTTCGGTCTCGTCGAGCGATCAAGTTCCAGCCGCGTATTGCATCGGTCTGGTCGAGCGTGCAAGTCCCAGCCGCGTATTGCTTCGGTCTCGTCAAGCGTACAAGTTCCAGCCGCGTATTACTTCAGTCCCGTTATACGTGCAAGTTCCAGCCGCGTATTGCTTCGGTCTCGTCGAGCGTACAAGTCCCAGCCGCGTATTGCTTCGGTCTCGTCCAGCGTACAAGTCCCAGCCGCGTATTGCTTCGGTCTCCTTATGCGTGCAAGTTCCAGCCGCGTATTGCTTCGGTCTCGTTATGCGTACAAGTCCCAGCCGCGTATTGCATCGGTCTCCTTATGCGTGCAAGTTCCAGCCGCGTATTGCTTCGGTCTCGTTATGCGTACAAGTCCCAGCCGCGTATTGCTTCGGTGTCGTCGAGCGTACAAGTCCCTGGCGCGTATTGCTTCGGCCTCGTTATTCGTACAAGTCCCAGCCGCGTATTACTTCTGTCTCGTTATGCGTGCAAGTTCCAGCCGCGTATTGCATCGGTCTCCTTATGCGTGCAAGTTCCAGCCGCGTATTGCTTCGGTCTCGTTATGCGTACAAGTCCCAGCCGCGTATTGCTTCGGTCTCGTCCAGCGTACAAGTTCTAGCCGAGTATTGCTTCGGTCCCGTTATGCGTACAAGTCCCAGCCGCGTATTGCTTCGGTCTCGTGGAGCGTAAAAGTTCCAGCCGCGTATTTCTTCGGTGTCGTCGAGCGTACAAGTCCCTGGCGCGTATAGCTTCGGTCCCGTTATGCGTACAAGTCCCAGCCGCGTATTGCTTCGGTCTCGTTATGCGTACAAGTTCCAGCCGCGTATTGCATGGCTCTCGTCGAGCGTCCAAGTCCCAGCCGCGTATTGCTTTGGTCTCCGAATGCGTACAAGTTCCAGCCGCGTATTGCTTCGGTCTCTTCGAGCGTACAAGTCCCAGCCGCGTATTGCTTCGCTCTCGTTATGCGTACAAGTTCCAGCCGCGTATTGCTTCGGTCTCGTTATGCGTACAAGTCCCAGCCGCGTATTGCTTCGGTCCCGTCAAGCGTACAAGTTGCAGCCGGATAATGCCTCGGACTTGTTATGCGTGCAAGTTCCAGCCGCGTATTGCTTCGGCCTCGTTATGCGTACAAGTCCCAGCCGCGTGTTGCTTCGGTCTCGTCGAGCGGACAAGTTCCAGCCGCGTATTGCTTTGGTCTCTTCGAGCGTACAAGTCCCAGGCGCGGATAGCTGCTGTCTCGTTATGCGTACACGTCCAAGCCGCGAATTGCTTCGGTCTCGTTATGCGTACAAGTCCCAGCCGCGTATTGCTTCGGTCTCGTGGAGCGTACAAGTTGCAGTCGGATAATGCCTCGGTCTTGTTATGCGTGCAAGTTCCAGCCGCGTATTGCTTCGGTCTCGTTATGCGTACAAGTCCCAGCCGCGTATTGCTTCGCTCTCGTCGAGCGTACAAGTTCCAGCCGCGCATTGCTTCGCTCTCGTCGAGCGTACAAGTCCCAGGCGCATATAGCTGCGGTCTCGTTATGCGTACAAGTCCCAGGCGCATATAGCTGCGGTCTCGTTATGCGTACAAGTCCCAGCCTCGTATTGCTTCGGTCTCGTTATGCGTACAAGTCCCAGCCGCGTATTGCTTCGGTCTCGTTATGTGTACAAGCCCCAGCCGCGTATTGCTTCGGTCTCGTCGAGCGTACAAGTTCCAGCCGCGTATTGCATGGCTCTCGTCGAGCGTCCAAGTCCCAGCCGCGTATTGCTTTGGTCTCCGAATGCGTACAAGTTCCAGCCGCGTATTGCTTCGGTCTCTTCGGGCGTACAAGTCCCAGGCGCGGATAGCTGCTGTCTCGTTATGCGTACACGTCCAAGCCGCGAATTGCTTCGGTCTCGTTATGCGTACAAGTCCCAGCCGCGTATTGCTTCGGTCTCGTCGAGCGTACAAGTTCCAGCCGCGTATTGCTTTGGTCTCCTAATGCGTACAAGTTCCACCCGCGTATTTCTTCGGAGTCGTCGAGCGTACAAGTTCCAGCCGCGTATTGCTTCAGTCTCGTCGAGCGTACAAGTCCCAGGCGCATATAGCTGCGGTCTCGTTATGCGTGCAAGTCCCAGCCTCGTATTGCTTCGGTCTCGTTATGTGTACAAGCCCCAGCCGCTTATTGCTTCGGTCTCGTTATGTGTACAAGTCCCAGCCGCGTATTGCTTCGGTCTCGTCGAGCGTTCAAGTTCCAGCCGCGTATTGCTCCGCTCTCGTCGAGCGTACAAGTCCCAGCCGGGTGTTGCTTTGGTCTCGTTATGCGTACAAGTCCCAGCCGCGTATTGCTTCGGTCTCGTCGAGCGTACAAGTCCCAGCCGCGTTTTGCTTCGGTCTCGTCGAGCGTACAAGATCCAGCCGCGTATTGCTTCGGTCTCGTGGAGCGTACAAGTTCCAGCCGCGGATAGCTTCGGTCTCGTCGAGCGTACAAGTTCCAGCCGCGAATTGATTCGGTCTCGTTATGCTTACAAGTTCCAGCCGCGTATTGATTCGGTCTCCTGGAGCGTACAAGTCCCAGCCGCGTATTGCTTCGGTCTCGTCCAGCGTACAAGCTCCAGCCGAGTATTGCTTCGGTCCCGTCAAGCGTACAAGTTGCAGCCGGATAATGCCTCGGTCTTGTTATGCGTGCAAGTTCCAGCCGCGTATTGCTTCGGTCTCGTTATGCGTACAAGTCCCAGCCGCGTATTGCTTCGGTCTCGTCCAGCGTACAAGTTCCAGCCGAGTATTGCTTTGGTCTCGTTATTCGTACAAGTCCCAGCCGAGTATTCCATCGGTCTCGTCGAGCGAACTAGCTCCAGCAGCGTATTGCTTCGGTCTCGTCGAGCGTACAAGTTCCAGCCTCGTATTGCTTCGGTCTCGTGGAGCGTACAAGTTCCAGCCGCGGATAGCTTCGGTCTCGTCGAGCGTACAAGTTCCAGCCGCGGATAGCTTCGGTCTCGTCGAGCGTACAAGTCCCAGCCGCGTATTGCTTCGGTCTCGTTATGCGTACAAGTCCCAGCCGCGTATTCCTTCTGTCTCGTCGAGCCTACATGTTCCAGCCGCGTAGTGCTTCGGTCTCGTCGTGCGTACAAGTCCCAGCCGCGTATTGCTTTGGTCTCGTTGTTCGTACAAGTTCCAGCCGCGTATTGCTTCGGTCTCGTCGAGCGTACAAGTCCCAGCCGATTATTGCTTTGGTCTCTTAATGCGTACAAGTTCCAGCCGCGTATTTCTTCCGTGTCGTCGAGCGTACAAGTCCCAGCCGCGTATTGCTTCGGTCTCGTCGTGCGTACAAGTCCCAGCCGCGTATTGCTTTGGTCTCGTTGTTCGTACAAGTTCCAGCCGCGTATTGATTCGGTCTCGTTATGCGTACAAGTTCCACCCACGTATTGCTTCGGTCTCGTGGTGCGTACAAGTCCACGCCGCGTATTGCTTCGGTCTCGTCCAGCGTACATGTTCCAGCCGAGTATTGCTTCGGTCCCGTCAAGCGTACAAGTTGCAGCCGGATAATGCCTCGGTCTTGTTATGCGTGCGAGTTCCAGCCGCGTATTGCTTCGGTCCCGTCAAGCGTACAAGTTGCAGCCGGATAATGCCTCGGACTTGTTATGCGTGCAAGTTCCAGCCGCGTATTGCTTCGGCCTCGTTATGCGTACAAGTCCCTGCCGCATATTGCTTCGGTCTCGTTATGCGTACAAGTCCCAGCCGCGTATTGCTTCGGTCTCGTCGAGCGTACAAGATCCAGCCGCGTATTGCTTCGGTCTCCTGGAGCGTACATGTTCCAGCCGCGTATTGCTTCGGTGTCGACGAGCGTACAAGTTCCAGCCGCGAATTGATTCGGTCTCGTTATGCTTACAAGTCCCAGCCGCGTATTGCTTCGGTCTCGTTATGTGTGCAAGCCCCTGCCGCGTATTGCTTCGGTCTCGTCGAGCGTACAAGTTCCAGCCGCGTATTGCTTCGCTGTCGTTATGCGTACAAGTCCCAGCCGCGTATCGCTTCGGTCTCGTCGAGCGGACAAGTTCCAGCCGCGTATTGCTTTGGTCTCTTCGAGCGTACAAGTTCCACCCGCGTATTTCTTCGGTGTCGTCGAGCGTACAAGTTCCAGCCGCGTATTGCTTCAGTCTCGTCGAGCGTACAAGTCCCAGGCGCATATAGCTGCGGTCTCGTTATGCGTGCAAGTCCCAGCCTCGTATTGCTTCGGTCTCGTTATGTGTACAAGCCCCAGCCGCTTATTGCTTCGGTCTCGTTATGTGTACAAGTCCCAGCCGCGTATTGCTTCGGTCTCGTCGAGCGTTCAAGTTCCAGCCGCGTATTGCTCCGCTCTCGTCGAGCGTACAAGTCCCAGCCGGGTGTTGCTTTGGTCTCGTTATGCGTACAAGTCCCAGCCGCGTATTGCTTCGGTCTCGTCGAGCGTACAGGTCCCAGCCGCGTTTTGCTTCGGTCTCGTCGAGCGTACAAGATCCAGCCGCGTATTGCTTCGGTCTCGTGGAGCGTACAAGTTCCAGCCGCGGATAGCTTCGGTCTCGTCGAGCGTACAAGTTCCAGCCGCGAATTGATTCGGTCTCGTTATGCTTACAAGTTCCAGCCGCGTATTGATTCGGTCTCCTGGAGCGTACAAGTCCCAGCCGCGTATTGCTTCGGTCTCGTCCAGCGTACAAGCTCCAGCCGAGTATTGCTTCGGTCCCGTCAAGCGTACAAGTTGCAGCCGGATAATGCCTCGGTCTTGTTATGCGTGCAAGTTCCAGCCGCGTATTGCTTTGGTCTCCTAATGCGTACAAGTTCCAGCCGCGTATTACTTCGGTCACGTCATGCGTACTAGTTCCAGCCGGGTGTTGCTTCGGTCTCGTCGAGCGTTCAAGTTCCGGCAGCGTATTGCTTCGGTCTCGTTGAGCGTACAAGTCCCAGCCGCGTATTGCTTCGGTCTCGTCGAGCGTACAAGTTCCAGCCGCGTATTGCTTCGGTCTCGTCGAGCGTACAAGATCCAGCCGCGTATTGATTCGGTCTCGTTATGCGTACAAGTTCCAGCCACGTATTGCTGCGGTCTCGTCGAGCGTACAAGTTCCAGCCTCGTATTCCTTTGCTCTCGTTATGCGTTCAAGTCCCAGCCGCGTATTGCTTCGCTCTCGTTATGCGTACAGGTCCCAGCCGGGTATTGCTTCGATCTCGTTATGCGTACAAGTTCCAGCCGCGTATTGCTTGGGTCTCGTCGAGCGTACAAGTCCCAGGCGCGGATAGCTGCTGTCTCATAATGCGTACAAGTCCCAGCCGGGAATTGCTTCGGTCTCGTTATGCGTACAAGTACCAGCCGCGTATTGATTCGGTCTCGTCGAGCGTACAAGTCCCAGCCTCGTATTGCTTCGGTCTCGATATGCGTACAAGTCCCAGCCGCGTATTGCTTCGGTCCCGTCAAGCGTACAAGTTGCAGCCGGATAATGCCTCGGACTTGTTATGCGTGCAAGTTCCAGCCGCGTATTGCTTCGGCCTCGTTATGCGTACAAGTCCCAGCCGCGTATTGCTTCGGTCTCGTCGAGCGGACAAGTTCCAGCCGCGTATTTCTTTGGTTTCCTAATACGTACAAGTTCCAGCCGCGTATTTCTTCGGTGTCGTCGAGCGTACAAGTCCCAGCCGCGTATTGCTTCGCTCTCGTCGAGCGTACAAGTCCCAGCCGCGTATTGCTTTGGTCTCCTAATGCGTACAAGTTCCAGCCGCGTATTGCTTCGGTCTCTTCGAGCGTACAAGTCCCAGCCGCCTATTGCTTCGCTCTCGTTATGCGTACAAGTCCCAGCCGGGTATTGCTTCGATCTCGTTATGCGTACAAGTTCCAGCCGCGTGTTGCTTCAGTCTCGTTTTGCGTGCAAGTTCCAGCCGCGTAATGCTTCGGTCTCGTTATTCGTACAAGTTCCAGCCACGTATTGCTGCGGTCTCGTCGAGCACACAAGTTCCAGCCGCGTATTGCTTCGGTCTCGTCGAGCGTACAAGCTCCAGCCGCGTATTGCTTCGGTCTCGTCGAGCGTACAAGTCCCAGGCGCGGATAGCTGCTGTCTCGTTATGCGTGCAAGTTCCAGCCGCGTAATGCTTCGGTCTCGTTATTCGTAAAAGTTCCAGCCACGTATTGCTGCGGTCTCGTCGAGCGTACAAGTTCCAGGCGGGTGTTGCTTCTGTCTCGTCGAGCGTACAAGTTCCAGCCGCGTATTGCTTCGCTCTCGTCGAGCGTACAAGTCCCAGCCGCGTATTGCTTTGGTCTCCGAATGCGTACAAGTTCCAACCGCGTATTTCTTCGGTGTCGTCGAGCGTACAAGTCGCAGCCGCGTATTGCTTCGCTCTCGTTATGCGTACAAGTCCCAGCCGGGTATTGCTTCGATCTCGTTATGCGTACAAGTTCCAGCCGCGTGTTGCTTCAGTCTCGTTTTGCGTGCAAGTTCCAGCCGCGTAATGCTTCGGTCTCGTTATTCGTACAAGTTCCAGCCACGTATTGCTGCGGTCTCGTCGAGCACACAAGTTCCAGCCGCGTATTGCTTCGGTCTCGTCGAGCGTACAAGCTCCAGCAGCGTATTGCTTCGGTCTCGTCGAGCGTACAAGTCCCAGGCGCGGATAGCTGCTGTCTCGTTATGCGTGCAAGTTCCAGCCGCGTAATGCTTCGGTCTCGTTATTCGTAAAAGTTCCAGCCACGTATTGCTGCGGTCTCGTCGAGCGTACAAGTTCCAGCCGCGTATTGCTTCGCTCTCGTCGAGCGTACAAGTCCCAGCCGGGAATTGCTTCGGTCTCGTTATGCGTACAAGTCCCGGCCGCGTATTGCTTCGGTCTCGTCGAGCGTACAAGTTCCAGCCGCGTATTGCTTCGCTCTCGTCAAGCGTACAAGTCCCAGCCGCGTGTTGCTTCAGTCTCGTTATGCGTGCAAGTTCCAGCCGCGTAATGCTTCGGTCTCGTTATTCGTACAAGTTCCAGCCACGTATTGCTGCGGTCTCGTCGAGCACACAAGTTCCAGCCGTGAATTGCTTCGGTCTCGTCGAGCGTACAAGTCCCAGGCGCGGATAGCTGCTGTCTCGTTATGCGTACAAGTCCCAGCCGGGAATTGCTTCGGTCTCGTTATGCGTACAAGTACCAGCCGCGTATTGATTCGGTCTCGTTATGCGTACAAGTACCAGCCGCGTATTGATTCGGTCTCGTCGAGCGTACAAGTTCCAGCCGCGTATTGCTTGGGTTTCGTGGAGCGTACAAGTTCCAGCCGCGTATTGCTTCAGTGTCGTCGAGCGTACATGTCTCAGGCGCGTATTGCTTCGGTCTCGTCGAGCGTACAAGTCCCAGGCGCGGATAGCTGCTGTCTCGTTATGCGTACAAGTCCCAGCCGGGAATTGCTTCGGTCTCGTTATGCGTACAAGTCCCAGCCGCGTATTGCTTCGGTCTCGTCGAGCGTACAAGATGCAGCCGGATAATGCCTCGGACTTGTTATGCGTGCAAGTTCCAGCCGCGTATTGCTTCGGCCTCGTTATGCGTACAAGTCCCAGCCGCGTATTGCTTCGGTCTCGTCGAGTGTACAAGCCCAGGCGCGGATAGCTGCTGTCTCGTTACGCGTACAAGTCCCAGCCGGGAACTGCTTCGGTCTCGTTATGCGTACAAGTCCCAGCCGCGTATTGCTTCGGTCTCGTCGAGCGTACAAGTTCCAGCCGCGTATTGCTTCGCTCTCGTCGAGCGTACAAGTCCCAGCCGCGTATTGCTTTGGTCTCCTAATGCGTACAAGTTCCAGCCGCGTATTGCTTCGGTCTCTTCGTGCGTACAAGTCCCAGCCGCGTATTGCTTCGCTCTCGTTATGCGTACAAGTTTCAGCCGCGTATTGCTTCGGTCTCGTGGAGCGTACAAGTTCCAGCAGCGGATAGCTTCGGTCTCGTCGAGCGTACAAGTTCCAGCCGCGTATTGATTCGGTCTCGTTATGTGTACAAGTCCCAGCCACGTATTGCTTCGGTCTCGTTATGCGTACTAGTTCCAGCCGGGTGTTGCTTCGGTCCCGTCGAGCGTTCAAGTTCCGGCAGCGTATTGCTTCGGTCTCGTTGAGCGTACAAGTCCCAGCCGCGTATTGCTTCGGTCTCGTCCAGCGTACAAGTTCCAGTCGAGTATTGCTTCGGTCCCGTCAAGCGTACAAGTTGCAGCCGGATAATGCCTCGGTCTTGTTATGCGTGCAAGTTCCAGCCGCGTATTGCTTTGGTCTCCTAATGCGTACAAGTTCCAGCCGCGTATTTCTTCGGTGTCGTCGAGCGTACAAGTCCCAGCCGCGTATTGCTTCGGTCTCGTCGAGCGTACAAGTTCCAGCCGCGTATTGCTTCGGTCTCGTGGAATGTACAAGTTCCAGCCGCGGATTGCTTCGGTCTCGTCGAGCGTACAAGTTCCAGCCGCGTATTGCTTCAGTCTCGTCGAGCGTACATGTCCCAGGCGCATATAGCTGCGGTCTCGTTATGCGTACAAGTCCCAGCCGCGTATTGCTTCGGTCTCGTTATGCGTACAAGTTCCAGCCGCGTATTGCTTCGGTCTCGTCGAGCGTACAAGATCCAGCCGCGTATTGATTCGGTCTCGTTATGCGTACAAGTTCCAGCCACGTATTGCTGCGGTCTCGTCGAGCGTACAAGTTCCAGCCTCGTATTCCTTTGGTCTCGTTATGCGTACAAGTCCCAGGCGCGTATTGCTTCGGTCTCGTTATGCGTACAAGTCCCAGCCGCGTATTGCTTCGGTCTCGTCGAGCGTACAAGTTCCAGCCGCGTACTGCTTCGCTCTCGTCGAGCGTACAAGTCCCAGCCGGGTATTGCTTCGATCTCGTTATGCGTACAAGTTCCAGCCGCGTGTTGCTTCAGTCTCGTTTTGCGTGCAAGTTCCAGCCGCGTAATGCTTCGGTCTCGTTATTCGTACAAGTTCCAGCCACGTATTGCTGCGGTCTCGTCGAGCACACAAGTTCCAGCCGCGTATTGCTTCGGTCTCGTCGAGCGTACAAGCTCCAGCAGCGTATTGCTTCGGTCTCGTCGAGCGTACAAGTCCCAGGCGCGGATAGCTGCTGTCTCGTTATGCGTGCAAGTTCCAGCCGCGTAATGCTTCGGTCTCGTTATTCGTAAAAGTTCCAGCCACGTATTGCTGCGGTCTCGTCGAGCGTACAAGTTCCAGCCGCGTATTGCTTCGCTCTCGTCGAGCGTACATGTCCCAGCCGGGAATTGCTTCGGTCTCGTTATGCGTACAAGTCCCGGCCGCGTATTGCTTCGGTCTCGTCGAGCGTACAAGTTCCAGCCGCGTATTGCTTCGCTCTCGTCAAGCGTACAAGTCCCAGCCGCGTGTTGCTTCAGTCTCGTTATGCGTGCAAGTTCCAGCCGCGTAATGCTTCGGTCTCGTTATTCGTACAAGTTCCAGCCACGTATTGCTGCGGTCTCGTCGAGCACACAAGTTCCAGCCGTGAATTGCTTCGGTCTCGTCGAGCGTACAAGTCCCAGGCGCGGATAGCTGCTGTCTCGTTATGCGTACAAGTCCCAGCCGGGAATTGCTTCGGTCTCGTTATGCGTACAAGTACCAGCCGCGTATTGATTCGGTCTCGTTATGCGTACAAGTACCAGCCGCGTATTGATTCGGTCTCGTCGAGCGTACAAGTTCCAGCCGCGTATTGCTTGGGTTTCGTGGAGCGTACAAGTTCCAGCCGCGTATTGCTTCAGTGTCGTCGAGCGTACATGTCTCAGGCGCGTATTGCTTCGGTCTCGTCGAGCGTACAAGTCCCAGGCGCGGATAGCTGCTGTCTCGTTATGCGTACAAGTCCCAGCCGGGAATTGCTTCGGTCTCGTTATGCGTACAAGTCCCAGCCGCGTATTGCTTCGGTCTCGTCGAGCGTACAAGATGCAGCCGGATAATGCCTCGGACTTGTTATGCGTGCAAGTTCCAGCCGCGTATTGCTTCGGCCTCGTTATGCGTACAAGTCCCAGCCGCGTATTGCTTCGGTCTCGTCGAGTGTACAAGCCCAGGCGCGGATAGCTGCTGTCTCGTTACGCGTACAAGTCCCAGCCGGGAATTGCTTCGGTCTCGTTATGCGTACAAGTCCCAGCCGCGTATTGCTTCGGTCTCGTCGAGCGTACAAGTTCCAGCCGCGTATTGCTTCGCTCTCGTCGAGCGTACAAGTCCCAGCCGCGTATTGCTTTGGTCTCCTAATGCGTACAAGTTCCAGCCGCGTATTGCTTCGGTCTCTTCGTGCGTACAAGTCCCAGCCGCGTATTGCTTCGCTCTCGTTATGCGTACAAGTTTCAGCCGCGTATTGCTTCGGTCTCGTGGAGCGTACAAGTTCCAGCAGCGGATAGCTTCGGTCTCGTCGAGCGTACAAGTTCCAGCCGCGTATTGATTCGGTCTCGTTATGTGTACAAGTCCCAGCCACGTATTGCTTCGGTCTCGTTATGCGTACTAGTTCCAGCCGGGTGTTGCTTCGGTCCCGTCGAGCGTTCAAGTTCCGGCAGCGTATTGCTTCGGTCTCGTTGAGCGTACAAGTCCCAGCCGCGTATTGCTTCGGTCTCGTCCAGCGTACAAGTTCCAGTCGAGTATTGCTTCGGTCCCGTCAAGCGTACAAGTTGCAGCCGGATAATGCCTCGGTCTTGTTATGCGTGCAAGTTCCAGCCGCGTATTGCTTTGGTCTCCTAATGCGTACAAGTTCCAGCCGCGTATTTCTTCGGTGTCGTCGAGCGTACAAGTCCCAGCCGCGTATTGCTTCGGTCTCGTCGAGCGTACAAGTTCCAGCCGCGTATTGCTTCGGTCTCGTGGAATGTACAAGTTCCAGCCGCGGATTGCTTCGGTCTCGTCGAGCGTACAAGTTCCAGCCGCGTATTGCTTCAGTCTCGTCGAGCGTACATGTCCCAGGCGCATATAGCTGCGGTCTCGTTATGCGTACAAGTCCCAGCCGCGTATTGCTTCGGTCTCGTTATGCGTACAAGTTCCAGCCGCGTATTGCTTCGGTCTCGTCGAGCGTACAAGATCCAGCCGCGTATTGATTCGGTCTCGTTATGCGTACAAGTTCCAGCCACGTATTGCTGCGGTCTCGTCGAGCGTACAAGTTCCAGCCTCGTATTCCTTTGGTCTCGTTATGCGTACAAGTCCCAGGCGCGTATTGCTTCGGTCTCGTTATGCGTACAAGTCCCAGCCGCGTATTGCTTCGGTCTCGTCGAGCGTACAAGTTCCAGCCGCGTACTGCTTCGCTCTCGTCGAGCGTACAAGTCCCAGCCGGGTATTGCTTCGATCTCGTTATGCGTACAAGTTCCAGCCGCGTGTTGCTTCAGTCTCGTTTTGCGTGCAAGTTCCAGCCGCGTAATGCTTCGGTCTCGTTATTCGTACAAGTTCCAGCCACGTATTGCTGCGGTCTCGTCGAGCACACAAGTTCCAGCCGCGTATTGCTTCGGTCTCGTCGAGCGTACAAGCTCCAGCAGCGTATTGCTTCGGTCTCGTCGAGCGTACAAGTCCCAGGCGCGGATAGCTGCTGTCTCGTTATGCGTGCAAGTTCCAGCCGCGTAATGCTTCGGTCTCGTTATTCGTAAAAGTTCCAGCCACGTATTGCTGCGGTCTCGTCGAGCGTACAAGTTCCAGCCGCGTATTGCTTCGCTCTCGTCGAGCGTACAAGTCCCAGCCGGGAATTGCTTCGGTCTCGTTATGCGTACAAGTCCCGGCCGCGTATTGCTTCGGTCTCGTCGAGCGTACAAGTTCCAGCCGCGTATTGCTTCGCTCTCGTCAAGCGTACAAGTCCCAGCCGCGTGTTGCTTCAGTCTCGTTATGCGTGCAAGTTCCAGCCGCGTAATGCTTCGGTCTCGTTATTCGTACAAGTTCCAGCCACGTATTGCTGCGGTCTCGTCGAGCACACAAGTTCCAGCCGTGAATTGCTTCGGTCTCGTCGAGCGTACAAGTCCCAGGCGCGGATAGCTGCTGTCTCGTTATGCGTACAAGTCCCAGCCGGGAATTGCTTCGGTCTCGTTATGCGTACAAGTACCAGCCGCGTATTGATTCGGTCTCGTTATGCGTACAAGTACCAGCCGCGTATTGATTCGGTCTCGTCGAGCGTACAAGTTCCAGCCGCGTATTGCTTGGGTTTCGTGGAGCGTACAAGTTCCAGCCGCGTATTGCTTCAGTGTCGTCGAGCGTACATGTCTCAGGCGCGTATTGCTTCGGTCTCGTCGAGCGTACAAGTCCCAGGCGCGGATAGCTGCTGTCTCGTTATGCGTACAAGTCCCAGCCGGGAATTGCTTCGGTCTCGTTATGCGTACAAGTCCCAGCCGCGTATTGCTTCGGTCTCGTCGAGCGTACAAGATGCAGCCGGATAATGCCTCGGACTTGTTATGCGTGCAAGTTCCAGCCGCGTATTGCTTCGGCCTCGTTATGCGTACAAGTCCCAGCCGCGTATTGCTTCGGTCTCGTCGAGTGTACAAGCCCAGGCGCGGATAGCTGCTGTCTCGTTACGCGTACAAGTCCCAGCCGGGAATTGCTTCGGTCTCGTTATGCGTACAAGTCCCAGCCGCGTATTGCTTCGGTCTCGTCGAGCGTACAAGTTCCAGCCGCGTATTGCTTCGCTCTCGTCGAGCGTACAAGTCCCAGCCGCGTATTGCTTTGGTCTCCTAATGCGTACAAGTTCCAGCCGCGTATTGCTTCGGTCTCTTCGTGCGTACAAGTCCCAGCCGCGTATTGCTTCGCTCTCGTTATGCGTACAAGTTTCAGCCGCGTATTGCTTCGGTCTCGTGGAGCGTACAAGTTCCAGCAGCGGATAGCTTCGGTCTCGTCGAGCGTACAAGTTCCAGCCGCGTATTGATTCGGTCTCGTTATGCGTACAAGTCCCAGCCACGTATTGCTTCGGTCTCGTTATGCGTACTAGTTCCAGCCGGGTGTTGCTTCGGTCGCGTCGAGCGTTCAAGTTCCGGCAGCGTATTGCTTCGGTCTCGTTGAGCGTACAAGTTCCAGCCGAGTATTGCTTCGGTCCCGTCAAGCGTACAAGTTGCAGCCGGATAATGCCTCGGTCTTGTTATGCGTGCAAGTTCCAGCCGCGTATTGCGTTGGTCTCCTAATGCGTACAAGTTCCAGCCGCGTATTTCTTCGGTGTCGTCGAGCGTACAAGTCCCAGCCGCGTATTGCTTCGGTCTCGTCGAGCGTACAAGTGCCAGCCGCGTATTGCTTCGGTCTCGTTATGCGTACAAGTTCCAGCCGCGTATTGCATCGGTCTCGTCGAGCGTACAAGATCCAGCCGCGTATTGATTCGGTCTCGTTATGCGTACAAGTTCCAGCCACGTATTGCTGCGGTCTCGTCGAGCGTACAAGTTCCAGCCTCGTATTCCTTTGGTCTCGTTATGCGTACAAGTCCCAGCCGCGTATTGCTTCGGTCTCGTCGAGCGTACAAGTTCCAGCCGCGTACTGCTTCGCTCTCGTCGAGCGTACAAGTCCCAGCCGCGTATTGCTTCGCTCTCGTCGAGCGTACAAGTCCCAGCCGCGTATTGCTTCGGTCTCGTCGAGCGTACAAGTTCCAGCCGCGTATTGATTCGGTCTCGTTATGCGTACAAGTCCCAGGCGCGTATTGCTTCGGTCTCGTTATGCGTACAAGTCCCAGCCGCGTATTGCTTCGGTCTCGTTATGCGTACAAGTTCCAGCCGCGTATTGCATCGGTCTCGTCGAGCGTACAAGATCCAGCCGCGTATTGATTCGGTCTCGTTATGCGTACAAGTCCCAGCCGCGTATTGCTTCGCTCTCGTTATGCGTACAAGTTTCAGCCGCGTATTGCTTCGGTCTCGTGGAGCGTACAAGTTCCAGCAGCGGATAGCTTCGGTCTCGTCGAGCGTACAAGTTCCAGCCGCGTATTGATTCGGTCTCGTAATGCGTACAAGTCCCAGCCACGTATTGCTTCGGTCTCGTTATGCGTACAAGTCCCAGCCGCGTATTGATTCGGTCTCGTTATGCGTACAAGTTCCATCCGCGTATTGCTTCGGTCTCGTTATGCGTACAAGTTCCAGCCTCGTATTGCTGCGGTCTCGTCGAGCGTACAAGTTCCAGCCTCGTATTCCTTTGGTCTCGTTATGCGTGCAAGTTCCAGCCGCGTATTACTTCGGTCACGTCATGCGTACTAGTTCCAGCCGGGTGTTGCTTCGGTCTCGTCGAGCGTTCAAGTTCCGGCAGCGTATTGCTTCGGTCTCGTTGAGCGTACAAGTTCCAGCCGCGTACTGCTTCGCTCTCGTCGAGCGTACAAGTCCCAGCCGCGTATTGCTTCGCTCTCGTCGAGCGTACAAGTCCCAGCCGCGTATTGCTTCGGTCTCGTCGAGCGTACAAGTTCCAGCCGCGTATTGCTTCGCTCTCGTCGAGCGTACAAGTCCCAGCCGCGTATTTCTTCGGTGTCGTCGAGCGTACAAGTTCCAGCCGCGTATTGCTTCAGTCTCGTCGAGCGTACATGTCCCAGGCGCATATAGCTGCGGTCTCGTTATGCGTACAAGTCCCAGCCGCGTATTGCTTCGGTCTCGTCGAGCGTACAAGTCCCAGCCGCGTATTGCTTCGGTCTCGTCGAGCGTACAAGATCCAGCCGCGTATTGATTCGGTCTCGTTATGCGTACAAGTTCCAGCCACGTATTGCTGCGGTCTCGTCGAGCGTACAAGTTCCAGCCTCGTATTCCTTTGGTCTCGTTATGCGTACAAGTCCCAGGCGCGTATTGCTTCGGTCTCGTTATGCGTACAAGTCCCAGCCGCGTATTGCTTCGGTCTCGTCGAGCGTACAAGTTCCAGCCGCGTACTGCTTCGCTCTCGTCGAGCGTACAAGTCCCAGCCGCGTATTGCTTCGCTCTCGTCGAGCGTACAAGTCCCAGCCGCGTATTGCTTCGGTCTCGTCGAGCGTACAAGTCCCAGCCGCGTATTGCTTCGGTCTCGTGGAGTGTACAAGTTCCAGCCGCGGATTGCTTCGGTCTCGTCGAGCGTACATGTTCCAGCCGCGTATTGCTTCAGTCTCGTCGGGCGTACATGTCCCAGGCGCATATAGCTGCGGTCTCGTTATGCGTACAAGTCCCAGCCGCGTATTGCTTCGGTCTCGTTATGCGTACAAGTCCCAGCCGCGTATTGCTTCGGTCTCGTCGAGCGTACAAGATCCAGCCGCGTATTGATTCGGTCTCGTTATGCGTACAAGTTCCAGCCACGTATTGCTTTGGCCTCCTAATGCGTACAAGTTCCAGCCGCGTATTTCTTCGGTGTCGTCGAGCGTACAAGTTCCAGCCGCGTATTGCTTCAGTCTCGTCGAGCGTACATGTCCCAGGCGCATATAGCTGCGGTCTCGTTATGCGTACAAGTCCCAGCCGCGTATTGCTTCGGTCTCGTTATGCGTACAAGTCCCAGCCGCGTATTGCTTCGGTCTCGTCGAGCGTACAAGATCCAGCCGCGTATTGATTCGGTCTCGTTATGCGTACAAGTTCCAGCCACGTGTTGCTGCGGTCTCGTCGAGCGTACAAGTTCCAGCCACGTATTCCTTTGGTCTCGTTATGCGTACAAGTCCCAGGCGCGTATTGCTTCGGTCTCGTTATGCGTACAAGTCCCAGCCGCGTATTGCTTCGGTCTCGTCGAGCGTACAAGTTCCAGCCGCGTACTGCTTCGCTCTCGTCGAGCGTACAAGTCCCAGCCGCGTATTGCTTCGCTCTCGTCGAGCGTACAAGTCCCAGCCGCGTATTGCTTCGGTCTCGTCGAGCGTACAAGTTCCAGCCTCGTATTCCTTTGGTCTCCTTATGCGTACTAGTCCCAGGCGCGTATTGCTTCGGTCTCGCTATGCGTACAAGTCCCAGCCGCGTATTGCTTCGCTCTCGTCGAGCGTACAAGTCCCAGCCGCGTATTGCTTCGGTCTCGTCGAGCGTACAAGTTCCAGCCGCGTATTGCTTTGCTCTCGTCGAGCGTACAAGTCCCAGCCGCGTATTGCTTTGGTCTCCTAATGCGTACAAGTTCCAGCCGCGTATTGCTTCGGTCTCTTCGTGCGTACAAGTCCCAGCCGCGTATTGCTTCGCTCTCGTTATGCGTACAAGTTTCAGCCGCGTATTGCTTCGGTCTCGTGGAGCGTACAAGTTCCAGCAGCGGATAGCTTCGGTCTCGTCGAGCGTACAAGTTCCAGCCGCGTATTGATTCGGTCTCGTTATGTGTACAAGTCCCAGCCACGTATTGCTTCGGTCTCGTTATGCGTACTAGTTCCAGCCGGGTGTTGCTTCGGTCCCGTCGAGCGTTCAAGTTCCGGCAGCGTATTGCTTCTGTCTCGTTGGGCGTACAAGTCCCAGCCGCGTATTGCTTCGGTCTCGTCCAGCGTACAAGTTCCAGCCGAGTATTGCTTCGGTCCCGTCAAGCGTACAAGTTGCAGCCGGATAATGCCTCGGTCTTGTTATGCGTGCAAGTTCCAGCCGCGTATTGCTTTGGTCTCCTAATGCGTACAAGTTCCAGCCGCGTATTTCTTCGGTGTCGTCGAGCGTACAAGTCCCAGCCGCGTATTGCTTCGCTCTCGTCGAGCACACAAGTTCCAGCCGCGAGTTGCTTCGGTCTCATCGAGCGTACAAGTTCCAGCCGCGTATTGCTTCGGTCACGTCGAGCGTACAAGTCCCAGGCGCGGGTAGCTGCTGTCTCGTTATTCGTACAAGTCCCAGCCGGGAATTGCTTCGGTCTCGTTATGCGTACAAGTCACAGCCGCGTATTTCTTCGGTCTCGTCGAGCGTACAAGTTCCAGCCGCGTATTGCTTCGGTCTCGTTATGCGTACAAGTCCCAGCCGCGTATTGCTTCGGTCTCGTCCAGCGCACAAGTTCCAGCCGAGTATTGCTTTGGTCTCGTTATGCGTACAAGTCCCAGCCGAGTATTCCTTCGGTCTCGTCGAGCGTACAAGCTCCAGCCGCGTATTGCTTCGGTCTCGTTATGCGTACAAGTCCCAGACGCGTATTACCTCGGTCACGTCAAGCGTACAAGTTCCAGGCGGGTGTTGCTTCGGTCTCGTCGAGCGTACAAGTTCCAGCCGCGTATTGCTTCGCTCTCGTCGAGCGTACAAGTCCCAGCCGCGTATTGCTTTGGTCTCCTAATGCGTACAAGTTCCAACCGCGTATTTCTTCGGTGTCGTCGAGCGTACAAGTCCCAGCCGCGTATTGCTTCGCTCTCGTTATGCGTACAAGTCCCAGCCGGGTATTGCTTCGATCTCGTTATGCGAACAAGTTCCAGCCGCGTGTTGCTTCAGTCTCGTTTTGGGTGCAAGTTCCAGCCGCGTAATGCTTCGGTCTCGTTATTCGTACAAGTTCCAGCCACGTATTGCTGCGGTCTCGTCGAGCACACAAGTTCCAGCCGCGTATTGCTTCGGTCTCGTCGAGCGTACAAGATCCAGCCGCGTATTGATTCGGTCTCGTTATGCGTACAAGTTCCAGCCACGTATTGCTGCGGTCTCGTCGAGCGTACAAGTTCCAGCCTCGTATTCCTTTGGTCTCGTTATGCGTACAAGTCCCAGGCGCGTATTGCTTCGGTCTCGTTATGCGTACAAGTCCCAGGCGCATATAGCTGCGGTCTCGTTATGCGTACAAGTCCCAGCCGCGTATTGCTTCGGTGTCGTTATGCGTACAAGTCCCAGCCGCGTATTGCTTCGGTCTCCTCGAGCGTACAAGATCCAGCCGCGTATTGATTCGGTCTCGTTATGCGTACAAGTTCCAGCCACGTATTGCTGCGGTCTCGTCGAGCGTACAAGTTCCAGCCTCGTATTCCTTTGGTCTCGTTATGCGTACAAGTCCCAGGCGCGTATTGCTTCGGTCTCGTTATGCGTACAAGTCCCAGCCGCGTATTGCTTCGGTCTCGTCGAGCGTACAAGTTCCAGCCGCGTACTGCTTCGCTCTCGTCGAGCGTACAAGTCCCAGCCGCGTATTGCTTCGCTCTCGTCGAGCGTACAAGTCCCAGCCGCGTATTGCTTCGGTCTCGTCGAGCGTACAAGTTCCAGCCGCGTATTGCTTCGCTCTCGTCGAGCGTACAAGTCCCAGCCGCGTATTGCTTTGGTCTCCTAATGCGTACAAGTTCCAGCCGCGTATTGCTTCGGTCTCTTCGTGCGTACAAGTCCCAGCCGCGTATTGCTTCGCTCTCGTTATGCGTACAAGTTTCAGCCGCGTATTGCTTCGGTCTCGTGGAGCGTACAAGTTCCAGCAGCGGATAGCTTCGGTCTCGTCGAGCGTACAAGTTCCAGCCGCGTATTGATTCGGTCTCGTTATGCGTACAAGTCCCAGCCACGTATTGCTTCGGTCTCGTTATGCGTACTAGTTCCAGCCGGGTGTTGCTTCGGTCCCGTCGAGCGTTCAAGTTCCGGCAGCGTATTGCTTCGGTCTCGTTGAGCGTACAAGTTCCAGCCGAGTATTGCTTCGGTCCCGTCAAGCGTACAAGTTGCAGCCGGATAATGCCTCGGTCTTGTTATGCGTGCAAGTTCCAGCCGCGTATTGCTTTGGTCTCCTAATGCGTACAAGTTCCAGCCGCGTATTTCTTCGGTGTCGTCGAGCGTACAAGTCCCAGCCGCGTATTTCTTCGGTGTCGTCCAGCGTACAAGTCCCAGCCGCGTATTGCTTCGGTCTCGTCGAGCGTACAAGTTCCAGCCGCGTATTGCTTCGGTCTCGTGGAGTGTACAAGTTCCAGCCGCGGATTGCTTCGGTCTCGTCGAGCGTACAAGTTCCAGCCGCGTATTGCTTCAGTCTCGTCGAGCGTACATGTCCCAGGCGCATATAGCTGCGGTCTCGTTATGCGTACAAGTCCCAGCCGCGTATTGCTTCGGTCTCGTTATGCGTACAAGTTCCAGCCGCGTATTGCTTCGGTCTCGTCGAGCGTACAAGATCCAGCCGCGTATTGATTCGGTCTCGTTATGCGTACAAGTTCCAGCCACGTATTGCTGCGGTCTCGTCGAGCGTACAAGTCCCAGCCGCGTATTGCTTTGGTCTCCTAATGCGTACAAGTTCCAGCCGCGTATTGCTTCGGTCTCTTCGTGCGTACAAGTCCCAGCCGCGTATTGCTTCGCTCTCGTTATGCGTACAAGTTTCAGCCGCGTATTGCTTCGGTCTCGTGGAGCGTACAAGTTCCAGCAGCGGATAGCTTTGGTCTCGTCGAGCGTACAAGTTCCAGCCTCGTATTCCTTTGGTCTCGTTATGCGTACAAGTCCCAGCCACGTATTGCTTCGGTCTCGTTATGCGTACAAGTCCCAGCCGCGTATTGATTCGGTCTCGTTATGCATACAAGTTCCATCCGCGTAATGCTTCGGTCTCGTTATGCGTACAAGTTCCAGCCTAGTATTGCTGCGGTCTCGTCGAGCGTACAAGTTCCAGCCTCGTATTCCTTTGGTCTCGTTATGCGTGCAAGTTCCAGCCGCGTATTACTTCGGTCACGTCATGCGTACTAGTTCCAGCTGGGTGTTGCTTCGGTCTCGTCGAGCGTTCAAGTTCCGGCAGCGTATTGCTTCGGTCTCGTTGAGCGTACAAGTCCCAGCCGCGTATTGCTTCGGTCTCGTCCAGCGTACAAGTTCCAGCCGAGTATTGCTTCGGTCCCGTCAAGCGTACAAGTTGCAGCCGGATAATGCCTCGGTCTTGTTATGCGTGCAAGTTCCAGCCGCGTATTGCTTTGGTCTCCTAATGCGTACAAGTTCCAGCCGCGTATTTCTTCGGTGTCGTCGAGCGTACAAGTCCCAGCCGCGTATTGCTTCGGTCTCGTCGAGCGTACAAGATCCAGCCGCGTATTGATTCGGTCTCGTTATGCGTACAAGTTCCCGCCACGTATTGCTGCGGTCTCGTCGAGCGTACAAGTTCCAGCCTCGTATTCCTTTGGTCTCGTTATGCGTACAAGTCCCAGGCGCGTATTGCTTCGGTCTCGTTATGCGTACAAGTCCCAGCCGCGTATTGCTTCGGACTCGTCGAGCGTACAAGTTCCAGCCGCGTACTGCTTCGCTCTCGTCGAGCGTACAAGTCCCAGCCGCGTATTGATTCGGTCTCGTTATGCGTACAAGTTCCAGCCACGTATTGCTGCGGTCTCGTCGAGCGTACAAGTTCCAGCCTCGTATTCCTTTGGTCTCGTTATGCGTACAAGTCCCAGGCGCGTATTGCTTCGGTCTCGTTATGCGTACAAGTCCCAGCCGCGTATTGCTTCGGTCTCGTCGAGCGTACAAGATCCAGCCGCGTATTGATCGGTCTCCTGGAGCGTACATGTTCCAGCCGCGTATTGCTTCGGTGTCGACGAGCGTACAAGTCCCAGGCGCGGATAGCTGCTGTCTCGTTATGCGTACAAGTCCCAGCCTCGTATTGCTTCGGTCTCGTTATGCGTACAAGTCCCAGCCGCGTATTGCTTCGGTCTCGTTATGTGTACAAGCCCCAGCCGCGTATTGCTTCGATCTCGTCGAGCGTGCAAGTTCCAGCTGCGTATTGCATCGCTCTCGTCGAGCGTCCAAGTCCCAGCCGCGTATTGCTTTGGTCTCCTAATGCGTACAAGTTACAGCCGCGCTTTGCTTCGGTCTCTTCGAGCGTACAAGTCCCAGCCGCGTATTGCTTCGCTCTCGTTATGCGTACAAGTTCCAGCCTCGTATTGCTTCGGTCTCGTGGAGCGTACAAGTTCCAGCCGCGGATAGCTTCGGTCTCGTCGAGCGTACAAGTTCCAGCCGCGTATTGCTTCGGTTTCGTTATGCGTACAAGTCCCAGCCGCGTATTGCTTCGGTCCCGTCAAGCGTACAAGTTGCAGCCGGATAATGCCTCTGACTTGTTATGCGTGCAAGTTCCAGCCGCGTATTGCTTCGGCCTCGTTATGCGTACAAGTCCCAGCCGCGTATTGCTTCGGTCTCGTCGAGCGTACAAGATCCAGCCGCGTATTGATTCGGTCTCGTTATGCGTACAAGTTCCAGCCACGTATTGCTGCGGTCTCCTCGAGCGTACAAGTTCCATCCTCGTATTCCTTTGGTCTCGTTATGCGTACAAGTCCCAGGCGCGTATTGCTTCGGTCTCGTTATGCGTACAAGTCCCAGCCGCGTATTGCTTCGGTCTCGTCGAGCGTACAAGTTCCAGCCGCGTACTGCTTCGCTCTCGTCGAGCGTACAAGTCCCAGCCGCGTATTGCTTCGCTCTCGTCGAGCGAACAAGTCCCAGCCGCGTATTGCTTCGGTCTCGTCGAGCGTACAAGTTCCAGCCGCGTATTGCTTCGCTCTCGCCGAGCGTACAAGTCCCAGCCGCGTATTGCTTTGGTCTCCTAATGCGTACAAGTTCCAGCCGCGTATTGCTTCGGTCTCTTCGCGCGTACAAGTCCCAGCCGCGTATTGCTTCGCTCTCGTTATGCGTACAAGTTTCAGCCGCGTATTGCTTCGGTCTCGTGGAGCGTACAAGTTCCAGCAGCGGATAGCTTCGGTCTCGTCGAGCGTACAAGTTCCAGCCGCGTATTGATTCGGTCTCGTTATGCGTACAAGTCCCAGCCACGTATTGCTTCGGTCTCGTTATGCGTACTAGTTCCAGCCGGGTGTTGCTTCGGTCCCGTCGAGCGTTCAAGTTCCGGCAGCGTATTGCTTCGGTCTCGTTGAGCGTACAAGTTCCAGCCGAGTATTGCTTCGATCCCGTCAAGCGTACAAGTTGCAGCCGGATAATGCCTCGGTCTTGTTATGCGTGCAAGTTCCAGCCGCGTATTGCTTTGGTCTCCTAATGCGTACAAGTTCCAGCCGCGTATTTCATCGGTGTCGTCGAGCGTACAAGTCCCAGCCGCGTATTGCTTCGGTCTCGTCGAGCGTACAAGTTCCAGCCGCGTATTGCTTCGGTCTCGTGGAGTGTACAAGTTCCAGCCGCGGATTGCTTCGGTCTCGTCGAGCGTACAAGTTCCAGCCGCGTATTGCTTCAGTCTCGTCGAGCGTACATGTCCCAGGCGCATATAGCTGCGGTCTCGTTATGCGTACAAGTCCCAGCCGCGTATTGCTTCGGTCTCGTTATGCGTACAAGTTCCAGCCGCGTATTGCATCGGTCTCGTCGAGCGTACAAGATCCAGCCGCGTATTGATTCGGTCTCGTTATGCGTACAAGTTCCAGCCACGTATTGCTGCGGTCTCGTCGAGCGTACAAGTTCCAGCCTCGTATTCCTTTGGTCTCGTTATGCGTACAAGTCCCAGCCGCGTATTGCTTCGGTCTCGTCGAGCGTACAAGTTCCAGCCGCGTACTGCTTCGCTCTCGTCGAGCGTACAAGTCCCAGCCGCGTATTGCTTCGCTCTCGTCGAGCGTACAAGTCCCAGCCGCGTATTGCTTCGGTCTCGTCGAGCGTACAAGTTCCAGCCGCGTATTGGTTCGGTCTCGTTATGCGTACAAGTCCCAGGCGCGTATTGCTTCGGTCTCGTTATGCGTACAAGTCCCAGCCGCGTATTGCTTCGCTCTCGTCGAGCGTACAAGTCCCAGCCGCGTATTGCTTTGGTCTCCTAATGCGTACAAGTTCCAGCCGCGTATTGCTTCGGTCTCTTCGTGCGTACAAGTCCCAGCCGCGTATTGCTTCGCTCTCGTTATGCGTACAAGTTTCAGCCGCGTATTGCTTCGGTCTCGTGGAGCGTACAAGTTCCAGCAGCGGATAGCTTCGGTCTCGTCGAGCGTACAAGTTCCAGCCGCGTATTGATTCGGTCTCGTAATGCGTACAAGTCCCAGCCACGTATTGCTTCGGTCTCGTTATGCGTACAAGTCCCAGCCGCGTATTGATTCGGTCTCGTTATGCGTACAAGTTCCATCCGCGTAATGCTTCGGTCTCGTTATGCGTACAAGTTCCAGCCTCGTATTGCTGCGGTCTCGTCGAGCGTACAAGTTCCAGCCTCGTATTCCTTTGGTCTCGTTATGCGTGCAAGTTCCAGCCGCGTATTACTTCGGTCACGTCATGCGTACTAGTTCCAGCCGGGTGTTGCTTCGGTCTCGTCGAGCGTTCAAGTTCCGGCAGCGTATTGCTTCGGTCTCGTTGAGCGTACAAGTTCCAGCCGCGTACTGCTTCGCTCTCGTCGAGCGTACAAGTCCCAGCCGCGTATTGCTTCGCTCTCGTCGAGCGTACAAGTCCCAGCCGCGTATTGCTTCGGTCTCGTCGAGCGTACAAGTTCCAGCCGCGTATTGCTTCGCTCTCGTCGAGCGTACAAGTCCCAGCCGCGTATTTCTTCGGTGTCGTCGAGCGTACAAGTTCCAGCCGCGTATTGCTTCAGTCTCGTCGAGCGTACATGTCCCAGGCGCATATACCTGCGGTCTCGTTATGCGTACAAGTCCCAGCCGCGTATTGCTTCGGTCTCGTCGAGCGTACAAGTCCCAGCCGCGTATTGCTTCGGTCTCGTCGAGCGTACAAGATCCAGCCGCGTATTGATTCGGTCTCGTTATGCGTACAAGTTCCAGCCACGTATTGCTGCGGTCTCGTCGAGCGTACAAGTTCCAGCCTCGTATTCCTTTGGTCTCGTTATGCGTACAAGTCCCAGGCGCGTATTGCTTCGGTCTCGTTATGCGTACAAGTCCCAGCCGCGTATTGCTTCGGTCTCGTCGAGCGTACAAGTTCCAGCCGCGTACTGCTTCGCTCTCGTCGAGCGTACAAGTCCCAGCCGCGTATTGCTTCGCTCTCGTCGAGCGTACAAGTCCCAGCCGCGTATTGCTTCGGTCTCGTCGAGCGTACAAGTCCCAGCCGCGTATTGCTTCGGTCTCGTGGAGTGTACAAGTTCCAGCCGCGGATTGCTTCGGTCTCGTCGAGCGTACATGTTCCAGCCGCGTATTGCTTCAGTCTCGTCGAGCGTACATGTCCCAGGCGCATATAGCTGCGGTCTCGTTATGCGTACAAGTCCCAGCCGCGTATTGCTTCGGTCTCGTTATGCGTACAATTCCCAGCCGCGTATTGCTTCGGTCTCGTCGAGCGTACAAGATCCAGCCGCGTATTGATTCGGTCTCGTTATGCGTACAAGTTCCAGCCACGTATTGCTGCGGTCTCGTCGAGCGTACAAGTTCCAGCCTCGTATTCCTTTGGTCTCGTTATGCGTACTAGTCCCAGGCGCGTATTGCTTCGGTCTCGTTATGCGTACAAGTCCCAGCCGCGTATTGCTTCGGTCTCGTCGAGCGTACAAGTTCCAGCCGCGTGCTGCTTCGCTCTCGTCGAGCGTACAAGTCCCAGCCGCGTATTGCTTCGCTCTCGTCGAGCGTACAAGTCCCAGCCGCGTATTGCTTCGGTCTCGTCGAGCGTACAAGTTCCAGCCGCGTATTGCTTTGCTCTCGTCGAGCGTACAAGTCCCAGCCGCGTATTGCTTTGGTCTCCTAATGCGTACAAGTTCCAGCCGCGTATTGCTTCGGTCTCTTCGTGCGTACAAGTCCCAGCCGCGTATTGCTTCGCTCTCGTTATGCGTACAAGTTTCAGCCGCGTATTGCTTCGGTCTCGTGGAGAATACAAGTTCCAGCAGCGGATACCTTCGGTCTCGTCGAGCACACAAGTTCCAGCCGCGAGTTGCTTCGGTCTCATCGAGCGTACAAGTTCCAGCCGCGTATTGCTTCGGTCACGTCGAGCGTACAAGTCCCAGGCGCGGGTAGCTGCTGTCTCGTTATTCGTACAAGTCCCAGCCGGGAATTGCTTCGGTCTCGTTATGCGTACAAGTCACAGCCGCGTATTTCTTCGGTCTCGTCGAGCGTACAAGTTCCAGCCGCGTATTGCTTCGGTCTCGTTATGCGTACAAGTCCCAGCCGCGTATTGCTTCGGTCTCGTCCAGCGCACAAGTTCCAGCCGAGTATTGCTTTGGTCTCGTTATGCGTACAAGTCCCAGCCGAGTATTCCTTCGGTCTCGTCGAGCGTACAAGCTCCAGCCGCGTATTGCTTCGGTCTCGTTATGCGTACAAGTCCCAGACGCGTATTACCTCGGTCACGTCAAGCGTACAAGTTCCAGGCGGGTGTTGCTTCGGTCTCGTCGAGCGTACAAGTTCCAGCCGCGTATTGCTTCGCTCTCGTCGAGCGTACAAGTCCCAGCCGCGTATTGCTTTGGTCTCCTAATGCGTACAAGTTCCAACCGCGTATTTCTTCGGTGTCGTCGGGCGTACAAGTCCCAGCCGCGTATTGCTTCGCTCTCGTTATGCGTACAAGTCCCAGCCGGGTATTGCTTCGATCTCGTTATGCGAACAAGTTCCAGCCGCGTGTTGCTTCAGTCTCGTTTTGGGTGCAAGTTCCAGCCGCGTAATGCTTCGGTCTCGTTATTCGTACAAGTTCCAGCCACGTATTGCTGCGGTCTCGTCGAGCACACAAGTTCCAGCCGCGTATTGCTTCGGTCTCGTCGAGCGTACAAGATCCAGCCGCGTATTGATTCGGTCTCGTTATGCGTACAAGTTCCAGCCACGTATTGCTGCGGTCTCGTCGAGCGTACAAGTTCCAGCCTCGTATTCCTTTGGTCTCGTTATGCGTACAAGTCCCAGGCGCGTATTGCTTCGGTCTCGTTATGCGTACAAGTCCCAGGCGCATATAGCTGCGGTCTCGTTATGCGTACAAGTCCCAGCCGCGTATTGCTTCGGTCTCGTCGAGCGTACAAGTTCCAGCCGCGTACTGCTTCGCTCTCGTCGAGCGTACAAGTCCCAGCCGCGTATTGCTTCGCTCTCGTCGAGCGTACAAGTCCCAGCCGCGTATTGCTTCGGTCTCGTCGAGCGTACAAGTTCCAGCCGCGTATTGCTTCGCTCTCGTCGAGCGTACAAGTCCCAGCCGCGTATTGCTTTGGTCTCCTAATGCGTACAAGTTCCAGCCGCGTATTGCTTCGCTCTCGTCGAGCGTACAAGTCCCAGCCGCGTATTGCTTCGGTCTTGTCGAGCGTACAAGTTCCAGCCGCGTATTGCTTCGGTCTCGTGGAGTGTACAAGTTCCAGCCGCGGATTGCTTCGGTCTCGTCGAGCGTACAAGTTCCAGCCGCGTATTGCTTCAGTCTCGTCGAGCGTACATGTCCCAGGCGCATATAGCTGCGGTCTCGTTATGCGTACAAGTCCCAGCCGCGTATTGCTTCGGTCTCGTCGAGCGTACAAGATCCAGCCGCGTATTGATTCGGTCCCGTTATGCGTACAAGTTCCAGCCGCGTATTTCTTCGGTGTCGTCGAGCGTACAAGTCCCAGCCGCGTATTGCTTCGGTCTCGTCGAGCGTACAAGATCCAGCCGCGTATTGATTCGGTCTCGTTATGCGTACAAGTTCCAGCCACGTATTGCTGCGGTCTCGTCGAGCGTACAAGTTCCAGCCTCGTATTCCTTTGGTCTCGTTATGCGTACAAGTCCCAGGCGCGTATTGCTTCGGTCTCGTCGAGCGTACAAGTTCCAGCCTCGTATTCCTTTGGTCTCGTTATGCGTACAAGTCCCAGGCGCGTATTGCTTCGGTCTCGTTATGCGTACAAGTCCCAGCCGCGTATTGCTTCGGTCTCGTCGAGCGTACAAGATCCAGCCGCGTATTGCTTCGGTCTCCTGGAGCGTACATGTTCCAGCCGCGTATTGCTTCGGTGTCGACGAGCGTACAAGTCCCAGGCGCGGATAGCTGCTGTCTCGTTATGCGTACAAGTCCCAGCCTCGTATTGCTTCGGTCTCGTTATGCGTACAAGTCCCAGCCGCGTATTGCTTCGGTCTCGTTATGTGTACAAGCCCCAGCCGCGTATTGCTTCGATCTCGTCGAGCGTGCAAGTTCCAGCTGCGTATTGCATCGCTCTCGTCGAGCGTCCAAGTCCCAGCCGCGTATTGCTTTGGTCTCCTAATGCGTACAAGTTCCAGCCGCGCTTTGCTTCGGTCTCTTCGAGCGTACAAGTCCCAGCCGCGTATTGCTTCGCTCTCGTTATGCGTACAAGTTCCAGCCTCGTATTGCTTCGGTCTCGTGGAGCGTACAAGTTCCAGCCGCGGATAGCTTCGGTCTCGTCGAGCGTACAAGTTCCAGCCGCGTATTGCTTCGGTTTCGTTATGCGTACAAGTCCCAGCCGCGTATTGCTTCGGTCCCGTCAAGCGTACAAGTTGCAGCCGGATAATGCCTCTGACTTGTTATGCGTGCAAGTTCCAGCCGCGTATTGCTTCGGCCTCGTTATGCGTACAAGTCCCAGCCGCGTATTGCTTCGGTCTCGTCGAGCGTACAAGATCCAGCCGCGTATTGATTCGGTCTCGTTATGCGTACAAGTTCCAGCCACGTATTGCTGCGGTCTCCTCGAGCGTACAAGTTCCATCCTCGTATTCCTTTGGTCTCGTTATGCGTACAAGTCCCAGGCGCGTATTGCTTCGCTCTCGTCGAGCGTACAAGTCCCAGCCGCGTATTGCTTCGCTCTCGTCGAGCGAACAAGTCCCAGCCGCGTATTGCTTCGGTCTCGTCGAGCGTACAAGTTCCAGCCGCGTATTGCTTCGCTCTCGTCGAGCGTACAAGTCCCAGCCGCGTATTGCTTTGGTCTCCTAATGCGTACAAGTTCCAGCCGCGTATTGCTTCGGTCTCTTATTGCGTACAAGTCCCAGCCGCGTATTGCTTCGCTCTCGTTATGCGTACAAGTTTCAGCCGCGTATTGCTTCGGTCTCGTGGAGCGTACAAGTTCCAGCAGCGGATAGCTTCGGTCTCGTCGAGCGTACAAGTTCCAGCCGCGTATTGATTCGGTCTCGTTATGTGTACAAGTCCCAGCCACGTATTGCTTCGGTCTCGTAATGCGTACTAGTTCCAGCCGGGTGTTGCTTCGGTCCCGTCGAGCGTTCAAGTTCCGGCAGCGTATTGCTTCGGTCTCGTTGAGCGTACAAGTCCCAGCCGCGTATTGCTTCGGTCTCGTCCAGCGTACAAGTTCCAGCCGAGTATTGCTTCGGTCCCGTCAAGCGTACAAGTTGCAGCCGGATAATGCCTCGGTCTTGTTATGCGTGCAAGATCCAGCCGCGTATTGCTTTGGTCTCCTAATGCGTACAAGTTCCAGCCGCGTATTGCTTCGGTCTCTTCGTGCGTACAAGTCCCAGCCGCGTTTTGCTTCGCTCTCGTTATGCGTACAAGTTTCAGCCGCGTATTGCTTCGGTCTCGTGGAGCGTACAAGTTCCAGCAGCGGATAGCTTCGGTCTCGTCGAGCGTACAAGTTCCAGCCGCGTATTGATTCGGTCTCGTTATGCGTACAAGTCCCAGCCACGTATTGCTTCGGTCTCGTTATGCGTACTAGTTCCAGCCGGGTGTTGCTTCGGTCCCGTCGAGCGTTCAAGTTCCGGCAGCGTATTGCTTCGGTCTCGTTGAGCGTACAAGTTCCAGCCGAGTATTGCTTCGGTCCCGTCAAGCGTACAAGTTGCAGCCGGATAATGCCTCGGTCTTGTTATGCATGCAAGTTCCAGCCGCGTATTGCTTTGGTCTCCTAATGCGTACAAGTTCCAGCCGCGTATTTCTTCGGTGTCGTCGAGCGTACAAGTCCCAGCCGCGTATTGCTTCGGTCTCGTCGAGCGTACAAGTTCCAGCCGCGTATTGCTTCGGTCTCGTGGAGTGTACAAGTTCCAGCCGCGGATTGCTTCGGTCTCGTCGAGCGTACAAGTTCCAGCCACGTATTCCTTTGGTCTCGTTATGCGTACAAGTCCCAGGCGCGTATTGCTTCGGTCTCGTTATGCGTACAAGTCCCAGCCGCGTATTGCTTCGGTCTCGTCGAGCGTACAAGTTCCAGCCGCGTACTGCTTCGCTCTCGTCGAGCGTACAAGTCCCAGCCGCGTATTGCTTCGCTCTCGTCGAGCGTACAAGTCCCAGCCGCGTATTGCTTCGGTCTTGTCGAGCGTACAAGTTCCAGCCGCGTATTGCTTCGGTCTCGTGGAGTGTACAAGTTCCAGCCGCGGATTGCTTCGGTCTCGTCGAGCGTACAAGTTCCAGCCGCGTATTGCTTCAGTCTCGTCGAGCGTACATGTCCCAGGCGCATATAGCTGCGGTCTCGTTATGCGTACAAGTCCCAGCCGCGTATTGCTTCGGTCTCGTCGAGCGTACAAGATCCAGCCGCGTATTGATTCGGTCCCGTTATGCGTACAAGTTCCAGCCGCGTATTTCTTCGGTGTCGTCGAGCGTACAAGTCCCAGCCGCGTATTGCTTCGGTCTCGTCGAGCGTACAAGATCCAGCCGCGTATTGATTCGGTCTCGTTATGCGTACAAGTTCCAGCCACGTATTGCTGCGGTCTCGTCGAGCGTACAAGTTCCAGCCTCGTATTCCTTTGGTCTCGTTATGCGTACAAGTCCCAGGCGCGTATTGCTTCGGTCTCGTTATGCGTACAAGTCCCAGCCGCGTATTGCTTCGGTCTCGTCGAGCGTACAAGTTCCAGCCGCGTACTGCTTCGCTCTCGTCGAGCGTACAAGTCCCAGCCGCGTATTGATTCGGTCTCGTTATGCGTACAAGTTCCAGCCACGTATTGCTGCGGTCTCGTCGAGCGTACAAGTTCCAGCCTCGTATTCCTTTGGTCTCGTTATGCGTACAAGTCCCAGGCGCGTATTGCTTCGGTCTCGTTATGCGTACAAGTCCCAGCCGCGTATTGCTTCGGTCTCGTCGAGCGTACAAGATCCAGCCGCGTATTGCTTCGGTCTCCTGGAGCGTACATGTTCCAGCCGCGTATTGCTTCGGTGTCGACGAGCGTACAAGTCCCAGGCGCGGATAGCTGCTGTCTCGTTATGCGTACAAGTCCCAGCCTCGTATTGCTTCGGTCTCGTTATGCGTACAAGTCCCAGCCGCGTATTGCTTCGGTCTCGTTATGTGTACAAGCCCCAGCCGCGTATTGCTTCGATCTCGTCGAGCGTGCAAGTTCCAGCTGCGTATTGCATCGCTCTCGTCGAGCGTCCAAGTCCCAGCCGCGTATTGCTTTGGTCTCCTAATGCGTACAAGTTCCAGCCGCGGATAGCTTCGGTCTCGTCGAGCGTACAAGTTCCAGCCGCGTATTGCTTCGGTTTCGTTATGCGTACAAGTCCCAGCCGCGTATTGCTTCGGTCCCGTCAAGCGTACAAGTTGCAGCCGGATAATGCCTCTGACTTGTTATGCGTGCAAGTTCCAGCCGCGTATTGCTTCGGCCTCGTTATGCGTACAAGTCCCAGCCGCGTATTGCTTCGGTCTCGTCGAGCGTACAAGATCCAGCCGCGTATTGATCCGGTCTCGTTATGCGTACAAGTTCCAGCCACGTATTGCTGCGGTCTCGTCGAGCGTACAAGTTCCAGCCTCGTATTCCTTTGGTCTCGTTATGCGTACAAGTCCCAGGCGCGTATTGCTTCGGTCTCGTTATGCGTACAAGTCCCAGCCGCGTATTGCTTCGGTCTCGTCGAGCGTACAAGTTCCAGCCGCGTACTGCTTCGCTCTCGTCGAGCGTACAAGTCCCAGCCGCGTATTGCTTCGCTCTCGTCGAGCGTACAAGTCCCAGCCGCGTATTGCTTCGGTCTCGTCGAGCGTACAAGTTCCAGCCGCGTATTGCTTCGCTCTCGTCGAGCGTACAAGTCCCAGCCGCGTATTGCTTTGGTCTCCTAATGCGTACAAGTTCCAGCCGCGTATTGCTTCGGTCTCTTCGTGCGTACAAGTCCCAGCCGCGTATTGCTTCGCTCTCGTTATGCGTACAAGTTTCAGCCGCGTATTGCTTCGGTCTCGTGGAGCGTACAAGTTCCAGCAGCGGATAGCTTCGGTCTCGTCGAGCGTACATGTCCCAGCGCATATAGCTGCGGTCTCGTTATGCGTACAAGTCCCAGCCGCGTATTGCTTCGGTCTCGTTATGCGTACAAGTTCCAGCCGCGTATTGCTTCGGTCTCGTCGAGCGTACAAGATCCAGCCGCGTATTGATTCGGTCTCGTTATGCGTACAAGTTCCAGCCACGTATTGCTGCGGTCTCGTCGAGCGTAAAGTTCCAGCCTCGTATTCCTTTGGTCTCGTTATGCGTACAAGTCCCAGGCGCGTATTGCTTCGGTCTCGTTATGCGTACAAGTCCCAGCCGCGTATTGCTTCGGTCTCGTCGAGCGTACAAGATCCAGCCGCGTATTGCTTCGGTCTCCTGGAGCGTACATGTTCCAGCCGCGTATTGCTTCGGTGTCGACGAGCGTACAAGTCCCAGGCGCGGATAGCTGCTGTCTCGTTATGCGTACAAGTCCCAGCCTCGTATTTCTTCGGTCTCGTTATGCGTACAAGTCCCAGCCGCGTATTGCTTCGGTCTCGTTATGTGTACAAGCCCCAGCCGCGTATTGCTTCGATCTCGTCGAGC
Organism: Stelis phaeoptera; assembly: GCA_943735885.1. Classification (NCBI taxonomy): domain Eukaryota; kingdom Metazoa; phylum Arthropoda; class Insecta; order Hymenoptera; family Megachilidae; genus Stelis; species Stelis phaeoptera. The sequence continues at coordinate 7,591,820 of OX030934.1, read as the reverse complement.
GTGCAAGTTCCAGCTGCGTATTGCATCGCTCTCGTCGAGCGTCCAAGTCCCAGCCGCGTATTGCTTTGGTCTCCTAATGCGTACAAGTTCCAGCCGCGCTTTGCTTCGGTCTCTTCGAGCGTACAAGTCCCAGCCGCGTATTGCTTCGCTCTCGTTATGCGTACAAGTTCCAGCCTCGTATTGCTTCGGTCTCGTGGAGCGTACAAGTTCCAGCCGCGGATAGCTTCGGTCTCGTCGAGCGTACAAGTTCCAGCCGCGTATTGCTTCGGTTTCGTTATGCGTACAAGTCCCAGCCGCGTATTGCTTCGGTCCCGTCAAGCGTACAAGTTGCAGCCGGATAATGCCTCTGACTTGTTATGCGTGCAAGTTCCAGCCGCGTATTGCTTCGGCCTCGTTATGCGTACAAGTCCCAGCCGCGTATTGCTTCGGTCTCGTCGAGCGTACAAGATCCAGCCGCGTATTGATTCGGTCTCGTTATGCGTACAAGTTCCAGCCACGTATTGCTGCGGTCTCGTCGAGCGTACAAGTTCCAGCCTCGTATTCCTTTGGTCTCGTTATGCGTACAAGTCCCAGGCGCGTATTGCTTCGGTCTCGTTATGCGTACAAGTCCCAGCCGCGTATTGCTTCGGTCTCGTCGAGCGTACAAGTTCCAGCCGCGTACTGCTTCGCTCTCGTCGAGCGTACAAGTCCCAGCCGCGTATTGCTTCGCTCTCGTCGAGCGTACAAGTCCCAGCCGCGTATTGCTTCGGTCTCGTTGAGCGTACAAGTTCCAGCCGCGTATTGCTTCGCTCTCGTCGAGCGTACAAGTCCCAGCCGCGTATTGCTTCGGTTTCGTTATGCGTACAAGTCCCAGCCGCGTATTGCTTCGGTCTCTTCGTGCGTACAAGCCCCAGCCGCGTATTGCTTCGCTCTCGTTATGCGTACAAGTTTCAGCCGCGTATTGCTTCGGTCTCGTGGAGCGTACAAGTTCCAGCAGCGGATAGCTTCGGTCTCGTCGAGCGTACAAGTTCCAGCCGCGTATTGCTTCGGTCTCGTGGAGCGTACAAGTTCCAGCCGCGGATAGCTTCGGTCTCGTCGAGCGTACAAGTTCCAGCCGCGTATTGCTTCGGTTTCGTTATGCGTACAAGTCCCAGCCGCGTATTGCTTCGGTCCCGTCAAGCGTACAAGTTGCAGCCGGATAATGCCTCTGACTTGTTATGCGTGCAAGTTCCAGCCGCGTATTGCTTCGGCCTCGTTATGCGTACAAGTCCCAGCCGCGTATTGCTTCGGTCTCGTCGAGCGTACAAGATCCAGCCGCCTATTGATTCGGTCTCGTTATGCGTACAAGTTCCAGCCACGTATTGCTGCGGTCTCGTCGAGCGTACAAGTTCCAGCCTCGTATTCCTTTGGTCTCGTTATGCGTACAAGTCCCAGGCGCGTATTGCTTCGGTCTCGTTATGCGTACAAGTCCCAGCCGCGTATTGCTTCGGTCTCGTCGAGCGTACAAGTTCCAGCCGCGTACTGCTTCGCTCTCGTCGAGCGTACAAGTCCCAGCCGCGTATTGCTTCGCTCTCGTCGAGCGTACAAGTCCCAGCCGCGTATTGCTTCGGTCTCGTTGAGCGTACAAGTTCCAGCCGCGTATTGCTTCGCTCTCGTCGAGCGTACAAGTCCCAGCCGCGTATTGCTTCGGTTTCGTTATGCGTACAAGTCCCAGCCGCGTATTGCTTCGGTCTCTTCGTGCGTACAAGCCCCAGCCGCGTATTGTTTCGCTCTCGTTATGCGTACAAGTTTCAGCCGCGTATTGCTTCGGTCTCGTGGAGCGTACAAGTTCCAGCAGCGGATAGCTTCGGTCTCGTCGAGCGTACAAGTTCCAGCCGCGTATTGATTCGGTCTCGTTATGCGTACAAGTCCCAGCCACGTATTGCTTCGGTCTCGTTATGCGTACAAGTCCCAGCCGCGTATTGATTCGGTCTCGTTATGCATACAAGTTCCATCCGCGTAATGCTTCGGTCTCGTTATGCGTACAAGTTCCAGCCTCGTATTGCTGCGGTCCCGTCGAGCGTACAAGTTCCAGCCTCGTATTCCTTTGGTCTCGTTATGCGTGCAAGTTCCAGCCGCGTATTACTTCGGTCACGTCATGCGTACTAGTTCCAGCCGGGTGTTGCTTCGGTCTCGTCGAGCGTTCAAGTTCCAGCCGCGTATTGCTTCGGTCTCGTTGAGCGTACAAGTCCCAGCCGCGCATTGCTTCGGTCTCGTCCAGCGTACAAGTTCCAGCCGAGTATTGCTTCGGTCCCGTCAAGCGTACAAGTTGCAGCCGGATAATGCCTCGGTCTTGTTATGCGTGCAAGTTCCAGCCGCGTATTGCTTTGGTCTCCTAAGGCGTACAAGTTCCAGCCGCGTATTTCTTCGGTGTCGTCGAGCGTACAAGTCCCAGCCGCGTATTGCTTCGGTCTCGTCGAGCGTACAAGTTCCAGCCGCGTATTGCTTCGGTCTCGTGGAGCGTACAAGTTCCAGCCGCGGATTGCTTCGGTCTCGTCGAGCGTACAAGTTCCAGCCGCGTATTGCTTCAGTCTCGTCGAGCGTACATGTCCCAGCGCATATAGCTGCGGTCTCGTTATGCGTACAAGTCCCAGCCGCGTATTGCTTCGGTCTCGTTATGCGTACAAGTTCCAGCCGCGTATTGCTTCGGTCTCGTCGAGCGTACAAGATCCAGCCGCGTATTGATTCGGTCTCGTTATGCGTACAAGTTCCAGCCGCGCTTTGCTTCGGTCTCTTCGAGCGTACAAGTCCCAGCCGCGTATTGCTTCGCTCTCGTTATGCGTACAAGTTCCAGCCTCGTATTGCTTCGGTCTCGTGGAGCGTACAAGTTCCAGCCGCGGATAGCTTCGGTCTCGTCGAGCGTACAAGTTCCAGCCGCGTATTGCTTCGGTTTCGTTATGCGTACAAGTCCCAGCCGCGTATTGCTTCGGTCCCGTCAAGCGTACAAGTTGCAGCCGGATAATGCCTCTGACTTGTTATGCGTGCAAGTTCCAGCCGCGTATTGCTTCGGCCTCGTTATGCGTACAAGTCCCAGCCGCGTATTGCTTCGGTCTCGTCGAGCGTACAAGATCCAGCCGCGTATTGATTCGGTCTCGTTATGCGTACAAGTTCCAGCCACGTATTGCTGCGGTCTCGTCGAGCGTACAAGTTCCAGCCTCGTATTCCTTTGGTCTCGTTATGCGTACAAGTCCCAGGCGCGTATTGCTTCGGTCTCGTTATGCGTACAAGTCCCAGCCGCGTATTGCTTCGGTCTCGTCGAGCGTACCAGTTCCAGCCGCGTACTGCTTCGCTCTCGTCGAGCGTACAAGTCCCAGCCGCGTATTGCTTCGCTCTCGTCGAGCGTACAAGTCCCAGCCGCGTATTGCTTCGGTCTCGTCGAGCGTAAAAGTTCCAGCCGCGTATTGCTTCGCTCTCGTCGAGCGTATAAGTCCCAGCCGCGTATTGCTTTGGTCTCCTAATGCGCACAAGTTCCAGCCGCGTTTTGCTTCGGTCTCTTCGTGCGTACAAGTCCCAGCCGCGTATTGCTTCGCTCTCGTTATGCGTACAAGTTTCAGCCGCGTATTGCTTCGGTCTCGTGGAGCGTACAAGTTCCAGCAGCGGATAGCTTCGGTCTCGTCGAGCGTACAAGTTCCAGCCGCGTATTGATTCGGTCTCGTTATGTGTACAAGTCCAAGCCACGTATTGCTTCGGTCTCGTAATGCGTACTAGTTCCAGCCGGGTGTTGCTTCGGTCCCGTCGAGCGTTCAAGTTCCGGCAGCGTATTGCTTCGGTCTCGTTGAGCGTACAAGTCCCAGCCGCGTATTGCTTCGGTCTCGTCCAGCGTACAAGTTCCAGCCGAGTATTGCTTCGGTCCCGTCAAGCGTACAAGTTGCAGCCGGATAATACCTCGGTCTTGTTATGCGTGCAAGTTCCAGCCGCGTATTGCTTTGGTCTCCTAATGCGTACAAGTTCCAGCCGCGTATTGCTTCGGTCTCTTCGTGCGTACAAGTCCCAGCCGCGTATTGCTTCGCTCTCGTTATGCGTACAAGTTTCAGCCGCGAATTGCTTCGGTCTCGTGGAGCGTACAAGTTCCAGCAGCGGATAGCTTCGGTCTCGTCGAGCGTACAAGTTCCAGCCGCGTATTGATTCGGTCTCGTTATGCGTACAAGTCCCAGCCTCGTATTGCTTCGGTCTCGTTATGCGTACAAGTCCCAGCCGCGTATTGCTTCGGTCTCGTTATGTGTACAAGCCCCAGCCGGGTATTGCTTCGATCTCGTCGAGCGTGCAAGTTCCAGCTGCGTATTGCATCGCTCTCGTCGAGCGTCCAAGTCCCAGCCGCGTATTGCTTTGGTCTCCTAATGCGTACAAGTTCCAGCCGCGCTTTGCTTCGGTCTCTTCGAGCGTACAAGTCCCAGCCGCGTATTGCTTCGCTCTCGTTATGCGTACAAGTTCCAGCCTCGTATTGCTTCGGTCTCGTGGAGCGTACAAGTCCCAGCCGCGCATTGCTTCGGTCTCGTCCAGCGTACAAGTTCCAGCCGAGTATTGCTTCGGTCCCGTCAAGCGTACAAGTTGCAGCCGGATAATGCCTCGGTCTTGTTATGCGTGCAAGTTCCAGCCGCGTATTGCTTTGGTCTCCTAAGGCGTACAAGTTCCAGCCGCGTATTTCTTCGGTGTCGTCGAGCGTACAAGTCCCAGCCGCGTATTGCTTCGGTCTCGTCGAGCGTACAAGTTCCAGCCGCGTATTGCTTCGGTCTCGTGGAGCGTACAAGTTCCAGCCGCGGATTGCTTCGGTCTCGTCGAGCGTACAAGTTCCAGCCGCGTATTGCTTCAGTCTCGTCGAGCGTACATGTCCCAGCGCATATAGCTGCGGTCTCGTTATGCGTACAAGTCCCAGCCGCGTATTGCTTCGGTCTCGTTATGCGTACAAGTTCCAGCCGCGTATTGCTTCGGTCTCGTCGAGCGTACAAGATCCAGCCGCGTATTGATTCGGTCTCGTTATGCGTACAAGTTCCAGCCGCGCTTTGCTTCGGTCTCTTCGAGCGTACAAGTCCCAGCCGCGTATTGCTTCGCTCTCGTTATGCGTACAAGTTCCAGCCTCGTATTGCTTCGGTCTCGTGGAGCGTACAAGTTCCAGCCGCGGATAGCTTCGGTCTCGTCGAGCGTACAAGTTCCAGCCGCGTATTGCTTCGGTTTCGTTATGCGTACAAGTCCCAGCCGCGTATTGCTTCGGTCCCGTCAAGCGTACAAGTTGCAGCCGGATAATGCCTCTGACTTGTTATGCGTGCAAGTTCCAGCCGCGTATTGCTTCGGCCTCGTTATGCGTACAAGTCCCAGCCGCGTATTGCTTCGGTCTCGTCGAGCGTACAAGATCCAGCCGCGTATTGATTCGGTCTCGTTATGCGTACAAGTTCCAGCCACGTATTGCTGCGGTCTCGTCGAGCGTACAAGTTCCAGCCTCGTATTCCTTTGGTCTCGTTATGCGTACAAGTCCCAGGCGCGTATTGCTTCGGTCTCGTTATGCGTACAAGTCCCAGCCGCGTATTGCTTCGGTCTCGTCGAGCGTACCAGTTCCAGCCGCGTACTGCTTCGCTCTCGTCGAGCGTACAAGTCCCAGCCGCGTATTGCTTCGCTCTCGTCGAGCGTACAAGTCCCAGCCGCGTATTGCTTCGGTCTCGTTATGCGTACAAGTTCCAGCCGCGTATTGCTTCGGTCTCGTCGAGCGTACAAGATCCAGCCGCGTATTGATTCGGTCTCGTTATGCGTACAAGTTCCAGCCGCGCTTTGCTTCGGTCTCTTCGAGCGTACAAGTCCCAGCCGCGTATTGCTTCGCTCTCGTTATGCGTACAAGTTCCAGCCTCGTATTGCTTCGGTCTCGTGGAGCGTACAAGTTCCAGCCGCGGATAGCTTCGGTCTCGTCGAGCGTACAAGTTCCAGCCGCGTATTGCTTCGGTTTCGTTATGCGTACAAGTCCCAGCCGCGTATTGCTTCGGTCCCGTCAAGCGTACAAGTTGCAGCCGGATAATGCCTCTGACTTGTTATGCGTGCAAGTTCCAGCCGCGTATTGCTTCGGCCTCGTTATGCGTACAAGTCCCAGCCGCGTATTGCTTCGGTCTCGTCGAGCGTACAAGATCCAGCCGCGTATTGATTCGGTCTCGTTATGCGTACAAGTTCCAGCCACGTATTGCTGCGGTCTCGTCGAGCGTACAAGTTCCAGCCTCGTATTCCTTTGGTCTCGTTATGCGTACAAGTCCCAGGCGCGTATTGCTTCGGTCTCGTTATGCGTACAAGTCCCAGCCGCGTATTGCTTCGGTCTCGTCGAGCGTACCAGTTCCAGCCGCGTACTGCTTCGCTCTCGTCGAGCGTACAAGTCCCAGCCGCGTATTGCTTCGCTCTCGTCGAGCGTACAAGTCCCAGCCGCGTATTGCTTCGGTCTCGTCGAGCGTAAAAGTTCCAGCCGCGTATTGCTTCGCTCTCGTCGAGCGTATAAGTCCCAGCCGCGTATTGCTTTGGTCTCCTAATGCGCACAAGTTCCAGCCGCGTTTTGCTTCGGTCTCTTCGTGCGTACAAGTCCCAGCCGCGTATTGCTTCGCTCTCGTTATGCGTACAAGTTTCAGCCGCGTATTGCTTCGGTCTCGTGGAGCGTACAAGTTCCAGCAGCGGATAGCTTCGGTCTCGTCGAGCGTACAAGTTCCAGCCGCGTATTGATTCGGTCTCGTTATGTGTACAAGTCCAAGCCACGTATTGCTTCGGTCTCGTAATGCGTACTAGTTCCAGCCGGGTGTTGCTTCGGTCCCGTCGAGCGTTCAAGTTCCGGCAGCGTATTGCTTCGGTCTCGTTGAGCGTACAAGTCCCAGCCGCGTATTGCTTCGGTCTCGTCCAGCGTACAAGTTCCAGCCGAGTATTGCTTCGGTCCCGTCAAGCGTACAAGTTGCAGCCGGATAATACCTCGGTCTTGTTATGCGTGCAAGTTCCAGCCGCGTATTGCTTTGGTCTCCTAATGCGTACAAGTTCCAGCCGCGTATTGCTTCGGTCTCTTCGTGCGTACAAGTCCCAGCCGCGTATTGCTTCGCTCTCGTTATGCGTACAAGTTTCAGCCGCGAATTGCTTCGGTCTCGTGGAGCGTACAAGTTCCAGCAGCGGATAGCTTCGGTCTCGTCGAGCGTACAAGTTCCAGCCGCGTATTGATTCGGTCTCGTTATGCGTACAAGTCCCAGCCTCGTATTGCTTCGGTCTCGTTATGCGTACAAGTCCCAGCCGCGTATTGCTTCGGTCTCGTTATGTGTACAAGCCCCAGCCGGGTATTGCTTCGATCTCGTCGAGCGTGCAAGTTCCAGCTGCGTATTGCATCGCTCTCGTCGAGCGTCCAAGTCCCAGCCGCGTATTGCTTTGGTCTCCTAATGCGTACAAGTTCCAGCCGCGCTTTGCTTCGGTCTCTTCGAGCGTACAAGTCCCAGCCGCGTATTGCTTCGCTCTCGTTATGCGTACAAGTTCCAGCCTCGTATTGCTTCGGTCTCGTGGAGCGTACAAGTCCCAGCCGCGCATTGCTTCGGTCTCGTCCAGCGTACAAGTTCCAGCCGAGTATTGCTTCGGTCCCGTCAAGCGTACAAGTTGCAGCCGGATAATGCCTCGGTCTTGTTATGCGTGCAAGTTCCAGCCGCGTATTGCTTTGGTCTCCTAAGGCGTACAAGTTCCAGCCGCGTATTTCTTCGGTGTCGTCGAGCGTACAAGTCCCAGCCGCGTATTGCTTCGGTCTCGTCGAGCGTACAAGTTCCAGCCGCGTATTGCTTCGGTCTCGTGGAGCGTACAAGTTCCAGCCGCGGATTGCTTCGGTCTCGTCGAGCGTACAAGTTCCAGCCGCGTATTGCTTCAGTCTCGTCGAGCGTACATGTCCCAGCGCATATAGCTGCGGTCTCGTTATGCGTACAAGTCCCAGCCGCGTATTGCTTCGGTCTCGTTATGCGTACAAGTTCCAGCCGCGTATTGCTTCGGTCTCGTCGAGCGTACAAGATCCAGCCGCGTATTGATTCGGTCTCGTTATGCGTACAAGTTCCAGCCGCGCTTTGCTTCGGTCTCTTCGAGCGTACAAGTCCCAGCCGCGTATTGCTTCGCTCTCGTTATGCGTACAAGTTCCAGCCTCGTATTGCTTCGGTCTCGTGGAGCGTACAAGTTCCAGCCGCGGATAGCTTCGGTCTCGTCGAGCGTACAAGTTCCAGCCGCGTATTGCTTCGGTTTCGTTATGCGTACAAGTCCCAGCCGCGTATTGCTTCGGTCCCGTCAAGCGTACAAGTTGCAGCCGGATAATGCCTCTGACTTGTTATGCGTGCAAGTTCCAGCCGCGTATTGCTTCGGCCTCGTTATGCGTACAAGTCCCAGCCGCGTATTGCTTCGGTCTCGTCGAGCGTACAAGATCCAGCCGCGTATTGATTCGGTCTCGTTATGCGTACAAGTTCCAGCCACGTATTGCTGCGGTCTCGTCGAGCGTACAAGTTCCAGCCTCGTATTCCTTTGGTCTCGTTATGCGTACAAGTCCCAGGCGCGTATTGCTTCGGTCTCGTTATGCGTACAAGTCCCAGCCGCGTATTGCTTCGGTCTCGTCGAGCGTACCAGTTCCAGCCGCGTACTGCTTCGCTCTCGTCGAGCGTACAAGTCCCAGCCGCGTATTGCTTCGCTCTCGTCGAGCGTACAAGTCCCAGCCGCGTATTGCTTCGGTCTCGTCGAGCGTAAAAGTTCCAGCCGCGTATTGCTTCGCTCTCGTCGAGCGTATAAGTCCCAGCCGCGTATTGCTTTGGTCTCCTAATGCGCACAAGTTCCAGCCGCGTTTTGCTTCGGTCTCTTCGTGCGTACAAGTCCCAGCCGCGTATTGCTTCGCTCTCGTTATGCGTACAAGTTTCAGCCGCGTATTGCTTCGGTCTCGTGGAGCGTACAAGTTCCAGCAGCGGATAGCTTCGGTCTCGTCGAGCGTACAAGTTCCAGCCGCGTATTGATTCGGTCTCGTTATGTGTACAAGTCCAAGCCACGTATTGCTTCGGTCTCGTAATGCGTACTAGTTCCAGCCGGGTGTTGCTTCGGTCCCGTCGAGCGTTCAAGTTCCGGCAGCGTATTGCTTCGGTCTCGTTGAGCGTACAAGTCCCAGCCGCGTATTGCTTCGGTCTCGTCCAGCGTACAAGTTCCAGCCGAGTATTGCTTCGGTCCCGTCAAGCGTACAAGTTGCAGCCGGATAATACCTCGGTCTTGTTATGCGTGCAAGTTCCAGCCGCGTATTGCTTTGGTCTCCTAATGCGTACAAGTTCCAGCCGCGTATTGCTTCGGTCTCTTCGTGCGTACAAGTCCCAGCCGCGTATTGCTTCGCTCTCGTTATGCGTACAAGTTTCAGCCGCGAATTGCTTCGGTCTCGTGGAGCGTACAAGTTCCAGCAGCGGATAGCTTCGGTCTCGTCGAGCGTACAAGTTCCAGCCGCGTATTGATTCGGTCTCGTTATGCGTACAAGTCCCAGCCTCGTATTGCTTCGGTCTCGTTATGCGTACAAGTCCCAGCCGCGTATTGCTTCGGTCTCGTTATGTGTACAAGCCCCAGCCGCGTATTGCTTCGATCTCGTCGAGCGTGCAAGTTCCAGCTGCGTATTGCATCGCTCTCGTCGAGCGTCCAAGTCCCAGCCGCGTATTGCTTTGGTCTCCTAATGCGTACAAGTTCCAGCCGCGCTTTGCTTCGGTCTCTTCGAGCGTACAAGTCCCAGCCGCGTATTGCTTCGCTCTCGTTATGCGTACAAGTTCCAGCCTCGTATTGCTTCGGTCTCGTGGAGCGTACAAGTTCCAGCAGCGGATAGCTTCGGTCTCGTCGAGCGTACAAGTTCCAGCCGCGTATTGATTCGGTCTCGTTATGCGTACAAGTCCCAGCCTCGTATTGCTTCGGTCTCGTTATGCGTACAAGTCCCAGCCGCGTATTGCTTCGGTCTCGTTATGTGTACAAGCCCCAGCCGTGTATTGCTTCGGTCTCGTCGAGCGTACATCTTCCAGCCGCGTACTGCTTCGCTCTCGTCGAGCGTACAAGTCCCAGCCGCGTATTGCTTCGCTCTCGTCGAGCGTACAAGTCCCAGCCGCGTATTGCTTCGGTCTCTTCGTGCGTACAAGTCCCAGCCGCGTATTGCTTCGCTCTCGTTATGCGTACAAGTTTCAGCCGCGTATTGCTTCGGTCTCGTGGAGCGTACAAGTTCCAGCAGCGGATAGCTTCGGTCTCGTCGAGCGTACAAGTTCCAGCCGCGTATTGATTCGGTCTCGTTATGCGTACAAGTCCCAGCCACGTATTGCTTCGGTCTCGTTATGCGTACAAGTCCCAGCCGCGTATTGATTCGGTCTCGTTATGCATACAAGTTCCATCCGCGTAATGCTTCGGTCTCGTTATGCGTACAAGTTCCAGCCTCGTATTGCTGCGGTCCCGTCGAGCGTACAAGTTCCAGCCTCGTATTCCTTTGGTCTCGTTATGCGTGCAAGTTCCAGCCGCGTATTACTTCGGTCACGTCATGCGTACTAGTTCCAGCCGGGTGTTGCTTCGGTCTCGTCGAGCGTTCAAGTTCCAGCCGCGTATTGCTTCGGTCTCGTTGAGCGTACAAGTCCCAGCCGCGCATTGCTTCGGTCTCGTCCAGCGTACAAGTTCCAGCCGAGTATTGCTTCGGTCCCGTCAAGCGTACAAGTTGCAGCCGGATAATGCCTCGGTCTTGTTATGCGTGCAAGTTCCAGCCGCGTATTGCTTTGGTCTCCTAATGCGTACAAGTTCCAGCCGCGTGTTGCTTCGGTCTCGTGGAGCGTACAAGTTCCAGCCGCGGATTGCTTCGGTCTCGTCGAGCGTACAAGTTCCAGCCGCGTATTGCTTCAGTCTCGTCGAGCGTACATGTCCCAGCGCATATAGCTGCGGTCTCGTTATGTGTACAAGTCCCAGCCGCGTTTTGATTCGGTCTCGTTATGCGTACAAGTTCCAGCCGCGTATTGCTTCGGTCTCGTCGAGCGTACAAGATCCAGCCGCGTATTGATTCCGTCTCGTTATGCGTACAAGTTCCAGCCACGTATTGCTGCGGTCTCGTCGAGCGTAAAGTTCCAGCCTCGTATTCCTTTGGTCTCGTTATGCGTACAAGTCCCAGGCGCGTATTGCTTCGGTCTCGTTATGCGTACAAGTCCCAGCCGCGTATTGCTTCGGTCTCGTCGAGCGTACAAGATCCAGCCGCGTATTGCTTCGGTCTCCTGGAGCGTACATGTTCCAGCCGCGTATTGCTTCGGTGTCGACGAGCGTACAAGTCCCAGGCGCGGAAAGCTGCTGTCTCGTTATGCGTACAAGTCCCAGCCTCGTATTGCTTCGGTCTCGTTATGCGTACAAGTCCCAGCCGCGTATTGCTTCGGTCTCGTTATGTGTACAAGCCCCAGCCGCGTATTGCTTCGATCTCGTCGAGCGTGCAAGTTCCAGCTGCGTATTGCATCGCTCTCGTCGAGCGTCCAAGTCCCAGCCGCGTATTGCTTTGGTCTCCTAATGCGTACAAGTTCCAGCCGCGCTTTGCTTCGGTCTCTTCGAGCGTACAAGTCCCAGCCGCGTATTGCTTCGCTCTCGTTATGCGTACAAGTTCCAGCCTCGTATTGCTTCGGTCTCGTGGAGCGTACAAGTTCCAGCCGCGTATTGCTTCGGTGTCGACGAGCGTACAAGTCCCAGGCGCGGATAGCTGCTGTCTCGTTATGCGTACAAGTCCCAGCCTCGTATTGCTTCGGTCTCGTTATGCGTACAAGTCCCAGCCGCGTATTGCTTCGGTCTCGTTATGTGTACAAGCCCCAGCCGCGTATTGCTTCGATCTCGTCGAGCGTGCAAGTTCCAGCTGCGTATTGCATCGCTCTCGTCGAGCGTCCAAGTCCCAGCCGCGTATTGCTTTGGTCTCCTAATGCGTACAAGTTCCAGCCGCGCTTTGCTTCGGTCTCTTCGAGCGTACAAGTCCCAGCCGCGTATTGCTTCGCTCTCGTTATGCGTACAAGTTCCAGCCTCGTATTGCTTCGGTCTCGTGGAGCGTACAAGTTCCAGCCGCGGATAGCTTCGGTCTCGTCGAGCGTACAAGTTCCAGCCGCGTATTGCTTCGGTTTCGTTATTCGTACAAGTCCCAGCCGCGTATTGCTTCGGTCCCGTCAAGCGTACAAGTTGCAGCCGGATAATGCCTCTGACTTGTTATGCGTACTAGTTCCAGCCGGGTGTTGCTTCGGTCCCGTCGAGCGTTCAAGTTCCGGCAGCGTATTGCTTCGGTCTCGTTGGGCGTACAAGTCCCAGCCGCGTATTGCTTCGCTCTCGTCGAGCGTACAAGTCCCAGCCGCGTATTGCTTCGGTTTCGTTATGCGTACAAGTCCCAGCCGCGTATTGCTTCGGTCTCTTCGTGCGTACAAGTCCCAGCCGCGTATTGCTTCGCTCTCGTTATGCGTACAAGTTCCAGCCTCGTATTGCTTCGGTCTCGTGGAGCGTACAAGTTCCAGCCGCGGATAGCTTCGGTCTCGTCGAGCGTACAAGTTCCAGCCGCGTATTGATTCGGTCTCGTTATGCGTACAAGTTCCAGCCACGTATTGCTGCGGTCTCGTCGAGCGTACAAGTTCCAGCCTCGTATTCCTTTGGTCTCGTTATGCGTACAAGTCCCAGGCACGTATTGCTTCGGTCTCGTTATGCGTACAAGTCCCAGCCGTGTATTGCTTCGGTCTCGTCGAGCGTACATCTTCCAGCCGCGTACTGCTTCGCTCTCGTCGAGCGTACAAGTCCCAGCCGCGTATTGCTTCGCTCTCGTCGAGCGTACAAGTCCCAGCCGCGTATTGCTTCGGTCTCTTCGTGCGTACAAGTCCCAGCCGCGTATTGCTTCGCTCTCGTTATGCGTACAAGTTTCAGCCGCGTATTGCTTCGGTCTCGTGGAGCGTACAAGTTCCAGCAGCGGATAGCTTCGGTCTCGTCGAGCGTACAAGTTCCAGCCGCGTATTGATTCGGTCTCGTTATGCGTACAAGTCCCAGCCACGTATTGCTTCGGTCTCGTTATGCGTACAAGTCCCAGCCGCGTATTGATTCGGTCTCGTTATGCATACAAGTTCCATCCGCGTAATGCTTCGGTCTCGTTATGCGTACAAGTTCCAGCCTCGTATTGCTGCGGTCCCGTCGAGCGTACAAGTTCCAGCCTCGTATTCCTTTGGTCTCGTTATGCGTGCAAGTTCCAGCCGCGTATTACTTCGGTCACGTCATGCGTACTAGTTCCAGCCGGGTGTTGCTTCGGTCTCGTCGAGCGTTCAAGTTCCAGCCGCGTATTGCTTCGGTCTCGTTGAGCGTACAAGTCCCAGCCGCGCATTGCTTCGGTCTCGTCCAGCGTACAAGTTCCAGCCGAGTATTGCTTCGGTCCCGTCAAGCGTACAAGTTGCAGCCGGATAATGCCTCGGTCTTGTTATGCGTGCAAGTTCCAGCCGCGTATTGCTTTGGTCTCGTTATGCGTACAAGTCCCAGCCGCGTATTGATTCGGTCTCGTTATGCATACAAGTTCCATCCGCGTAATGCTTCGGTCTCGTTATGCGTACAAGTTCCAGCCTCGTATTGCTGCGGTCCCGTCGAGCGTACAAGTTCCAGCCTCGTATTCCTTTGGTCTCGTTATGCGTGCAAGTTCCAGCCGCGTATTACTTCGGTCACGTCATGCGTACTAGTTCCAGCCGGGTGTTGCTTCGGTCTCGTCGAGCGTTCAAGTTCCAGCCGCGTATTGCTTCGGTCTCGTTGAGCGTACAAGTCCCAGCCGCGCATTGCTTCGGTCTCGTCGAGCGTACAAGTTCCAGCCGCGTATTGCTTCAGTCTCGTCGAGCGTACATGTCCCAGCGCATATAGCTGCGGTCTCGTTATGTGTACAAGTCCCAGCCGCGTTTTGATTCGGTCTCGTTATGCGTACAAGTTCCAGCCGCGTATTGCTTCGGTCTCGTCGAGCGTACAAGATCCAGCCGCGTATTGATTCCGTCTCGTTATGCGTACAAGTTCCAGCCACGTATTGCTGCGGTCTCGTCGAGCGTAAAGTTCCAGCCTCGTATTCCTTTGGTCTCGTTATGCGTACAAGTCCCAGGCGCGTATTGCTTCGGTCTCGTTATGCGTACAAGTCCCAGCCGCGTATTGCTTCGGTCTCGTCGAGCGTACAAGATCCAGCCGCGTATTGCTTCGGTCTCCTGGAGCGTACATGTTCCAGCCGCGTATTGCTTCCGTGTCGACGAGCGTACAAGTCCCAGGCGCGGATAGCTGCTGTCTCGTTATGCGTACAAGTCCCAGCCTCGTATTGCTTCGGTCTCGTTATGCGTACAAGTCCCAGCCGCGTATTGCTTCGGTCTCGTTATGTGTACAAGCCCCAGCCGCGTATTGCTTCGATCTCGTCGAGCGTGCAAGTTCCAGCTGCGTATTGCATCGCTCTCGTCGAGCGTCCAAGTCCCAGCCGCGTATTGCTTTGGTCTCCTAATGCGTACAAGTTCCAGCCGCGCTTTGCTTCGGTCTCTTCGAGCGTACAAGTCCCAGCCGCGTATTGCTTCGCTCTCGTTATGCGTACAAGTTCCAGCCTCGTATTGCTTCGGTCTCGTGGAGCGTACAAGTTCCAGCCGCGGATAGCTTCGGTCTCGTCGAGCGTACAAGTTCCAGCCGCGTATTGCTTCGGTTTCGTTATTCGTACAAGTCCCAGCCGCGTATTGCTTCGGTCCCGTCAAGCGTACAAGTTGCAGCCGGATAATGCCTCTGACTTGTTATGCGTACTAGTTCCAGCCGGGTGTTGCTTCGGTCCCGTCGAGCGTTCAAGTTCCGGCAGCGTATTGCTTCGGTCTCGTTGGGCGTACAAGTCCCAGCCGCGTATTGCTTCGCTCTCGTCGAGCGTACAAGTCCCAGCCGCGTATTGCTTCGGTTTCGTTATGCGTACAAGTCCCAGCCGCGTATTGCTTCGGTCTCTTCGTGCGTACAAGTCCCAGCCGCGTATTGCTTCGCTCTCGTTATGCGTACAAGTTTCAGCCGCGTATTGCTTCGGTCTCGTGGAGCGTACAAGTTCCAGCAGCGGATAGCTTCGGTCTCGTCGAGCGTACAAGTTCCAGCCGCGTATTGATTCGGTCTCGTTATGCGTACAAGTCCCAGCCACGTATTGCTTCGGTCTCGTTATGCGTACAAGTCCCAGCCGCGTATTGATTCGGTCTCGTTATGCATACAAGTTCCATCCGCGTAATGCTTCGGTCTCGTTATGCGTACAAGTTCCAGCCTCGTATTGCTGCGGTCCCGTCGAGCGTACAAGTTCCAGCCTCGTATTCCTTTGGTCTCGTTATGCGTGCAAGTTCCAGCCGCGTATTACTTCGGTCACGTCATGCGTACTAGTTCCAGCCGGGTGTTGCTTCGGTCTCGTCGAGCGTTCAAGTTCCAGCCGCGTATTGCTTCGGTCTCGTTGAGCGTACAAGTCCCAGCCGCGCATTGCTTCGGTCTCGTCCAGCGTACAAGTTCCAGCCGAGTATTGCTTCGGTCCCGTCAAGCGTACAAGTTGCAGCCGGATAATGCCTCGGTCTTGTTATGCGTGCAAGTTCCAGCCGCGTATTGCTTTGGTCTCCTAAGGCGTACAAGTTCCAGCCGCGTATTTCTTCGGTGTCGTCGAGCGTACAAGTCCCAGCCGCGTATTGCTTCGGTCTCGTCGAGCGTACAAGTTCCAGCCGCGTATTGCTTCGGTCTCGTGGAGCGTACAAGTTCCAGCCGCGGATTGCTTCGGTCTCGTCGAGCGTACAAGTTCCAGCCGCGTATTGCTTCAGTCTCGTCGAGCGTACATGTCCCAGCGCATATAGCTGCGGTCTCGTTATGCGTACAAGTCCCAGCCGCGTATTGCTTCGGTCTCGTTATGCGTACAAGTTCCAGCCGCGTATTGCTTCGGTCTCGTCGAGCGTACAAGATCCAGCCGCGTATTGATTCGGTCTCGTTATGCGTACAAGTTCCAGCCGCGCTTTGCTTCGGTCTCTTCGAGCGTACAAGTCCCAGCCGCGTATTGCTTCGCTCTCGTTATGCGTACAAGTTCCAGCCTCGTATTGCTTCGGTCTCGTGGAGCGTACAAGTTCCAGCCGCGGATAGCTTCGGTCTCGTCGAGCGTACAAGTTCCAGCCGCGTATTGCTTCGGTTTCGTTATGCGTACAAGTCCCAGCCGCGTATTGCTTCGGTCCCGTCAAGCGTACAAGTTGCAGCCGGATAATGCCTCTGACTTGTTATGCGTGCAAGTTCCAGCCGCGTATTGCTTCGGCCTCGTTATGCGTACAAGTCCCAGCCGCGTATTGCTTCGGTCTCGTCGAGCGTACAAGATCCAGCCGCGTATTGATTCGGTCTCGTTATGCGTACAAGTTCCAGCCACGTATTGCTGCGGTCTCGTCGAGCGTACAAGTTCCAGCCTCGTATTCCTTTGGTCTCGTTATGCGTACAAGTCCCAGGCGCGTATTGCTTCGGTCTCGTTATGCGTACAAGTCCCAGCCGCGTATTGCTTCGGTCTCGTCGAGCGTACCAGTTCCAGCCGCGTACTGCTTCGCTCTCGTCGAGCGTACAAGTCCCAGCCGCGTATTGCTTCGCTCTCGTCGAGCGTACAAGTCCCAGCCGCGTATTGCTTCGGTCTCGTCGAGCGTAAAAGTTCCAGCCGCGTATTGCTTCGGTCTCGTTATGCGTGCAAGTTCCAGCTGCGTATTGCTTCGGTCTCGTCGAGCGTACAATACCCAGCCGCGTATTGCTTCGGTCTCGTTATGGGTACAAGTCCCAACCGTGTATTGCTTCGGTCTTGTGGAGCGTACAAGTTCCAGCCGCGCATTGCATCGGTCTCGTCGGGCGAACAAGTTCCAGCAGGGCGTTGCTTTGGTCTCGTCGAGCGTACAAGTCCCAGCCGCGTATTGCTTCGGTCTCGTCGTGCGTAAAAGTTCCAGCCGCGTATTACTTCGGTCTCGTTATGCGTGCAAGATCCAGCCGCGTATTGCTTCGGTCTCGTTACGCGTACTAGTTCCAGCCGCGTATTGCTTCGGTCTCGTTACGCGTACAAGTCCCAGCCGTGTATTGCTTCGGTCTCGTGGAGCGCACAAGTCCCAGCCGCGTTTTGCTTCGGTCTCGCTATGTGTACAAGTTCCAGCCGCGTGTGGCTTCGGTCTCGTTATGCGTACAAGTTCTAGCCGCATGATGCTTCGGTCTCGTTATGCGTACATGTTCCAGCCGCGTAATGCTTCGGTCTCGATATGCGTACAAGTCCCAGCCGCGTATTGCTTTGGTCTCGTTATGCGTACAAGTCCCAGCTGCGCATTACTTCGGTCTCGTTATGCGTGCAAGTTCCAGCCGCGTATTGCTTCGGTCTCGTTATGCGTACAAGCCCCAGCCGCGCATTGCTTCGGTCTCGTTATGCGTGCAAGTTCCAGCCGCGTATTGCTTCGGTCTCGTTATGCGTACAAGCCCCAGCCGCGTAATGCTTCGGTCTCGTCGAGCGTACAAGTTCCAGCCGCGTATTGCTTCGGTCTCGATATGCGTACAGGTCCCAGCCGCGTGTTGCTTTGGTCTCGTCATGCGTACAAGTGCCAGCTGCGCATTACTTCGGTCTCGTTATGCGTGCAAGTTCCAGCCGCGTAATAATTCGGTCTCGATATGCGTACAAGTTCCAGCCGCATGATGCTTCGGTCTCGTTATGCGTACAAGTTCCAGCCGCGTAATGCTTCGGTCTCGATATGCGTACAAGTCCCAGCCTCGTATTGCTTTGGTCTCGTTATGCGTACAAGTCACAGCTGCGCATTACTTCGGTCTCGTTATGCGTGCAAGTTCCAGCCGCGTATTGCTTCGGTCTCGTTATGCGTGCAAGATCCAGCCGCGTATTGCTTCGGTCTCGTCGAGCGTACAAGTTCTAGCCGCGCATTGCTTCGGTCTCGTGGAGCGTACAGTTCCAGCCGCGTATTGCTTCGGTCTCGTTATGCGTACAAGATCCAGCCGCGTGTGGCTTCGGTCTCGTTATGCGTACAAGTTCCAGCCGCGTAATGCTTCGGTCTCGATATGCGTACAAGTCCCAGCCTCGTATTGCTTTGGTCTCGTTATGCGTACAAGTCACAGCTGCGCATTACTTCGGTCTCGTTATGCGTGCAAGTTCCAGCCGCGTAATGCTTCGGTCTCGTTACGCGTACAAGTCCCAGCCGTGTATTCCTTCGGTCTCGTTATGCGTAGAAGCCCCAGCCGCGTATTGCTTCGGTCTCGTCGAGCGTACAAGTTCCAGCCGCGTATTGCTTCGGTCTCGTTATGCGTACAAGTTCCAGCCGCATGATGCTTCGGTCCCGTAATGCGTACAAGTTCCAGCCGCGTAATGCTTCGGTCTCGATATGCGTACAAGTCCCAGCCTCGTATTGCTTTGGTCTCGTTATGCGTACAAGCCCCAGCCGCGTATTGCTTCGGTCTCGCTATGCGTACAAGTCCCAGCCGCGTAATTCTTCGGTCTCGTTGTGCGTACAAGTTTCAGCAGCGCGTTGCTTCGATCTCGTCGAGCGTATAAGTTCCAGCCGCGTATTGCTTCGGTCTCGTCAAGCGTACAAGTTGCAGCCGGATAATGCTTCGATCTCGTTATGCGTGCAAGTTCCAGCCGCGTATTGCTTCGGTCTCGATATGCGAACAAGTCCCAGCCGCGTATTGCTTTGGTATCGTTATGCGTACAAGTTCCAGCCGCGTACTGCTTCGGTCTCGTTATGCGTGCAAGTTCCAGCCGCGTATTGCATCGGTCTCGTTACGCGTACAAGTCCCAGCCGTGTATTGCTTCGGTCTCGTTATGCGTACAAGTCCCAGCCGTGTCTTGCTTCGGTCTCGTTATGCGTACAAGTTCCAGCCGCGTGTGGCTTCGGTCTCGTTATGCGTAGATGATCCAGCCGCATGATGCTTCGGTCTCGTTATGCGTACAAGTTCCAGCCGCGTAATGCTTCGGTCTCGATATGCGTACAAGTCCCAGCCGCGTGTGGCTTCGGTCTCGTTATGAGTACAAGTTCCAGCCGCGTATTGCTTCGGTCTCGTCGAGCGTACAAGTTCCAGCCGCGTATTACTTTGATCTCGTTATGCGTACAAGTTCCAGCCGCGTAATGCTTCGGTCTCGTTATGCGTGCAAGTTCCAGCCGCGTGTGGCTTCGGTCTCGTTATGCGTACAAGTTCCAGCCGCATGATGCTTCGGTCTCGTTATGCGTACAAGCTCCAGCCGCGTAATGCTTCGGTCTCGATATGCGTACAAGTCCCAGCCGCGTGTGGCTTCGGTCTAGTTATGCGTACAAGTTCCAGCCGCGTAATGCTTCGGTCTCGTTGTGAGTACAAGTTCCAGCCGCGTATTGCTTCGGTCTCGTTATGCGTGCAAGTTCCAGCCGCGTATTGCTTCGGTCTCGTCAAGCGTACAAGTTGCAGCCGGATAATGCTTCGGTCTCGTTGTGCGTGCAAGTTCCAGCCGCGTATTGCTTCGGTCTCGTTATGCGTACAAGCCCCAGCCGCGTATTGCTTCGGTCTCGTCGAGCGTTCAAGTTCCAGCCGCGTATTGCTTCGGTCTCGTGGAGCGTACAAGTTCCAGTCGCGTGTTGCTTCGGTCTCGCTATGCGTGCAAGATCCAGCTGCGTATTGCTTCGGTCTCGTCGAGCGTACAAGTTCCAGCCGCGTATTGCTTCGGTCTCGTGGAGCGTACAAGTTCCAGCCGCGTATTGCTTCGGTGTCGTCGAGCGAACATGTTCCAGCAGCGTATTGGTTCGGTCTCGTTACGGGTACAAGTCCCAGCCGTGTATTGCTTCGGTCTCGTTATGCGTACAAGTTCCAGCAGCGCGTTGCTTCGGTCTCGTCGAGCGTACAAGTCCCAGCCGCGTATTGCATCGGTATCGTTATGCGTACAAGTCCCAGCCGTGTCTTGATTCGGTCTCGTTTTGCGTGCAAGTTCCAGCCGCGTATTGCTTCGGTCTCGTCCAGCGTACAAGTTGCAGCCGGATAATGCTTCGGTCTCGTTACGGGTACAAGTCCCAGCCGCGTGTGGCTTCGGTCTAGTTATGCGTACAAGTTCCAGCCGCGTAATGCTTCGGTCTCGTTGTGAGTACAAGTTCCAGCCGCGTATTGCTTCGGTCTCGTTATGCGTACAAGTTCCAGCCGCGTGTGGCTTCGGTCTCGTTTTGCGTACAAGTTCCAGCCGCATGATGCTTCGGTCTCGCTATGCGTACAAGTCCCAGCCGCGTGTTGCTTTGGTCTCGTTATGTGTACAAGTCCCAGCCGCGTTTAGATTCGGTATCGTTATGCGTACAAGTCCCAGCCGCGTATTGCTTCGGTCTCGTCAAGCGTACAAGTTGCAGCCGGATAGTGCTTCGGTATCGTTATGCCTGCAAGTCCCAGCCGTGTATTGCTTCGGTCTCATTATGCGTACAAGTTCCAGCCGCGTAATGCTTCGGTCTCGATATGCGTACAAGTCCCAGCCGCGTATTGCTTTGGTCTCGTTATGCGTACAAGTCCCAGCCGCGTGTTGCTTCGGTCTCGTTATGCGTACAAGTTCCAGCCGCGTATTTCTTCGGTCTCGTGGAGCGTACAAGTCCCAGCCGCGTATTGCTTCGGTCTCGTTATGCGTCCAAGTTCCAGCCGCGTATTGCTTCGATCTCGTTATGCGTGCCAGTTCCAGCCGCGTATTGCTTCGGTCTCGTTATGCGTACAAGTTCCAGCTGCGTATTGCTCCGGTCTCGCTATACGTACAAGTTCCAGCCGCGTATTGCTTCGGTCTCGTTATGCGTACAAGTCCCAGCCGCGTGTTGCTTCGGTCTCTTTATGCGTACAAGTTCCAGCCGCGTAATTCTTCGGTCTCGTCGAGCCTACAAGTCCCAGCCACGTATTGCTTCGGTCTCGTTATACGTTTTAGTTCCAGCCACGCATAGCTTCGGTCTCGTTATGCGTACAAGTCCCAGCCGAGTATTGCTTCGGTCTCCTCGAGCGTCAATGTTCCAGCCGCGTATTGCTTCGGTCTCGTTGAGCGTACAAGTCCCAGCCGCGTATTGCTTCGGTCTCGTCGAGCGTACAAGTTCCAGCCGCGTATTCCTGCGGTCTCGTTATGCGCAAAAATCCCAGCCGCGTATTGCTTGGGTCTCGTCGAGCGTACAAGTTCTAGCCGCGTATTGCTTCGGTCTCGTCGAGCGTACAAGTTCCAGCCGCGTATTGCTTCGGTCTCGTTATGCGTACAAGTCCCAACCGTGTATTGCATCGGTCTCGTTATGCGTACAAGTTCCAGCCGCGTGTTGCTTCGGTCTCGTTATGCGTACAAGTTCCAGCCGCGTATTTCTTCGGTCTCGTGGAGCGTTCAAGTCCCAGCCGCGTATTGCTTCGGTCTCGTTATGCGTGCAAGTTCCATTTGCGTATTGCTTCGGTCTCGTCGAGCGTACAAGTTCCAGCCGCGTATTGCCTCGATCTCGTTATGCGTACAAGTTCCAGCCGCGTATTGCTTCGATCTCGTTATGCGTGCCAGTTCCAGCCGCGTATTGCTTCGGTCTCGTTATGCGTACAAGTTCCAGCTGCGTATTGCTCCGGTCTCGCTATACGTACCAGTTCCAGCCGCGTATTGCTTCGGTCTCGTTATGCGTACAAGTCCCAGCCGCGTGTTGCTTCGGTGTCTTTATGCGTACAAGTTCCAGCCGCGTAATTCTTCGGTCTCGTCGAGCCTACAAGTCCCAGCCACGTATTGCTTCGGTCTCGTTATACGTTTAAGTTCCAGCCACGCATAGCTTCGGTCTCGTTATGCGTACAAGTCCCAGCCGAGTATTGCTTCGGTCTCCTCGAGCGTCAATGTTCCAGCCGCGTATTGCTTCGGTCTCGTTGAGCGTACAAGTCCCAGCCGCGTATTGATTCGGTCTCGTCGAGCGTACAAGTTCCAGCCGCGTATTCCTGCGGTCTCGTTATGCGCAAAAATCCCAGCCGCGTATTGCTTGGGTCTCGTCGAGCGTACAAGTTCTAGCCGCGTATTGCTTCGGTCTCGTCGAGCGTACAAGTTCCAGCCGCGTATTGCTTCGGTCTCGTTATGCGTACAAGTTCCAACCGTGTATTGCATCGGTCTCGTTATGCGTACAAGTTCCAGCCGCGTGTTGCTTCGGTCTCGTTATGCGTACAAGTTCCAGCCGCGTATTTCTTCGGTCTCGTGGAGCGTTCAAGTCCCAGCCGCGTATTGCTTCGGTCTCGTTATGCGTACAAGTTCCAGCCGCGTATTGCTTCGATCTCGTTATGCGTGCCAGTTCCAGCCGCGTATTGCTTCGGTCTCGTTATGCGTACAAGTACCAGCCGCGTATTGCTCCGGTCTCGCTATACGTACAAGTTCCAGCCGCGTATTGCTTCGGTCTCGTTATGCGTACAAGTCCCAGCCGCGTGTTGCTTCGGTCTCGTTATGCGTACAAGTACCAGCCGCGTATTTCTTCGGTCTCGTCGAGCGTACAAGTCCCAGCCGCGTATTTCTTCGGTCTCGTTATGCGTACAAGTCCCACCGTGTAATGCATCGGTCTCGTTATGTGAGCAAGTTCCATTTGCGTATTGCTTCGGTCTCGTTATGCGTGCAAGTTCCAGCCGCGTATTGCTTCGGTCTCGATATGCGTACAAGTCCCACCGTGTAATGCATCGGTCTCGTTATGTGTGCAAGTTCCATTTGCGTATTGCTTCGGTCTCGTTATGCGTGCAAGTTCCAGCCGCGTATTGCTTCGGTCTCGTTATGCGTACAAGTCCCAGCCGTGTATTGCTTCGGTCTCGTCGAGCGTACAAGTTCCAGCCGCGTGTTGCTTCGGTCTCGTTGACCGCACAAGTTCTAGCCGCGTGTTGTTTCGGTCTCGCCGAGCGTACAAGTTCCAGCCACGTATTCCTGCGGTCTCGTCAACCGTACAAGCTCCAGCCACGTATTGCTTAGGTCTCGTTATGCGTACAAGACCCAGCCTCGTATTCCTTCGGTCTGGTTGACCGTAAAAGTTCCAGCCGCTTATTGCTTCGGTCTCGTTACGAGTACAAGTCCCAGCCGCGTGTTGCTTTGGTCTCGTTATGCGTACAAGTTCCAGCCGCGTATTTCTTCGGTCTCGTCGAGCGTACAAGTCCCAGCCGCGTATTGCTTCGGTCTCGTTATGCGTGCAAGTTCCATTTGCGTATTGCTTCGGTCTCGTCGAGCGTACAAGTTCCAGCCGCGTATTGCCTCGATCTCGTTATGCGTTCAAGTTCCAGCCGCGTATTTCTTCGGTCTCGTTATGCGTACAAGTCCCACCGTGTAATGCATCGGTCTCGTTATGTGTGCAAGTTCCCGCCGCGTAATGCTTCAGTCTCGTTATGCGTACAAGTTCCAGCCGCGTATTGCTTCGGTCTCGTTATGCGTTCAAGTTCCAGCCGCGTGTTGCTTCGGTCTCGTTGACCGCACAAGTTCTAGCCGCGTGTTGTTTCGGTCTCGTCGAGCGTACAAGTTCCAGCCGCGTATTCCTGCGGTCTCCTCAACCGTACAAGCTCCAGCCACGTATTGCTTAGGTCTCGTTATGCGTACAAGACCCAGCCTCGTATTCCTTCGGTCTAGTTGACCGTAAAAGTTCCAGCCGCGTATTGCTTCGGTCTCGTTACGCGTACAAGATCCAGCTGCGTATTGCTTCGGTCTCGTTCTGCGTACAAGTTCCAGCCGCGTATTGCTTCGGTCTCGTTATGCGTGCAAGATCCAGCCGCGTATTGCTTCGGTCTCGTCGAGCGTACAAGTTCCAGCCGCGCATTGCTTCGGTCTCGTGGAGCGTACAGTTCCAGCCGCGTATTGCTTCGGTCTCGTTATGCGTACAAGTTCCAGCCGCGTGTGGCTTCGGTCTCGTTATGCGTACAAGTTCCAGCCGCGTAATGCTTCGGTCTCGATATGCGTACAAGTCCCAGCCTCGTATTGCTTTGGTCTCGTTATGCGTACAAGTCACAGCTGCGCATTACTTCGGTCTCGTTATGCGTGCAAGTTCCAGCCGCGTAATGCTTCGGTCTCGTTACGCGTACAAGTCCCAGCCGTGTATTCCTTCGGTCTCGTTATGCGTAGAAGCCCCAGCCGCGTATTGCTTCGGTCTCGTCGAGCGTACAAGTTCCAGCCGCGTATTGCTTCGGTCTCGTTATGCGTACAAGTTCCAGCCGCATGATGCTTCGGTCCCGTAATGCGTACAAGTTCCAGCCGCGTAATGCTTCGGTCTCGATATGCGTACAAGTCCCAGCCTCGTATTGCTTTGGTCTCGTTATGCGTACAAGCCCCAGCCGCGTATTGCTTCGGTCTCGCTATGCGTACAAGTCCCAGCCGCGTAATTCTTCGGTCTCGTTGTGCGTACAAGTTTCAGCAGCGCGTTGCTTCGATCACGTCGAGCGTATAAGTTCCAGCCGCGTATTGCTTCGGTCTCGTCAAGCGTACAAGTTGCAGCCGGATAATGCTTCGATCTCGTTATGCGTGCAAGTTCCAGCCGCGTATTGCTTCGGTCTCGTTACGCGTACAAGTCCCAGCCGTGTATTGCTTCGGTCTCGTTATGCGTACAAGTCCCAGCCGTGTCTTGCTTCGGTCTCTTTATGCGTACAAGTTCCAGCCGCGTGTGGCTTCGGTCTCGTTATGCGTACATGATCCAGCCGCATGATGCTTCGGTCTCGTTATGCGTACAAGTTCCAGCCGCGTAATGCTTCGGTCTCCATATGCGTACAAGTCCCAGCCGCGTGTGGCTTCGGTCTCGTTATGAGTACAAGTTCCAGCCGCGTATTGCTTCGGTCTCGTCGAGCGTCCAAGTTCCAGCCGCGTATTACTTTGATCTCGTTATGCGTACAAGTTCCAGCCGCGTAATGCTTCGGTCTCGTTATGCGTGCAAGTTCCAGCCGCGTGTGGCTTCGGTCTCGTTATGCGTACAAGTTCCAGCCGCATGATGCTTCGGTCTCGTTATGCGTACAAGTTCCAGCCGCGTAATGCTTCGGTCTCGATATGCGTACAAGTCCCAGCCGCGTGTGGCTTCGGTCTAGTTATGCGTACAAGTTCCAGCCGCGTAATGCTTCGGTCTCGTTGTGAGTACAAGTTCCAGCCGCGTATTGCTTCGGTCTCGTTATGCGTGCAAGTTCCAGCCGCGTATTGCTTCGGTCTCGTCAAGCGTACAAGTTGCAGCCGGATAATGCTTCGGTCTCGTTGTGCGTGCAAGTTCCAGCCGCGTATTGCTTCGGTCTCGTTATGCGTACAAGCCCCAGCCGCGTATTGCTTCGGTCTCGTCGAGCGTTCAAGTTCCAGCCGCGTATTGCTTCGGTCTCGTCGAGCGTACAAGTTCCAGCCGCGTATTGCTTCGGTCTCGTGGAGCGTACAAGTTCCAGTCGCGTGTTGCTTCGGTCTCGCTATGCGTGCAAGATCCAGCTGCGTATTGCTACGGTCTCGTCGAGCGTACAAGTTCCAGCCGCGTATTGCTTCGGTCTCGTGGAGCGGACAAGTTCCAGCCGCGTATTGCTTCGGTGTCGTCGAGCGAACATGTTCCAGCAGCGTATTGGTTCGGTCTCGTTACGGGTACAAGTTGCAGCCGGATAATGCTTCGGTCTCGTTACGGGTACAAGTCCCAGCCGCGTGTGGCTTCGGTCTAGTTATGCGTACAAGTTCCAGCCGCGTAATGCTTCGGTCTCGTTGTGAGTACAAGTTCCAGCCGCGTATTGCTTCGGTCTCGTTATGCGTACAAGTTCCAGCCGCGTGTGGCTTCGGTCTCGTTATGCGTACAAGTTCCAGCCGCATGATGCTTCGGTCTCGCTATGCGTACAAGTCCCAGCCGCGTGTTGCTTTGGTCTCGTTATGTGTACAAGTCCCAGCCGCGTTTAGTTTCGGTATCGTTATGCGTACAAGTCCCAGCCGCGTATTGCTTCGGTCTCGTCAAGCGTACAAGTTGCAGCCGGATAGTGCTTCGGTATCGTTATGCCTGCAAGTCCCAGCCTCGTATTGCGTTGGTCTCGTTATGCGTACAAGCCCCAGCCGCGTATTACTTCGGTCTCGTTATGCGTGCAAGTTCCAGCTGCGTATTGCTTCGGTCTCGTTATGCGTACAAGTTCCAGCCGCGTATTTCTTCGGTCTCGTCGAGCGTACAAGTCCCAGCCGCGTATTGCTTCGGTCTCGTTATGCGTGCAAGTTCCATTTGCGTATTGCTTCGGTCTCGTCGAGCGTACAAGTTCCAGCCGCGTATTGCCTCGATCTCGTTATGCGTACAAGTTCCAGCCGCGTATTGCTTCGATCTCGTTATGCGTGCCAGTTCCAGCCG
The DNA here is from genome assembly GCA_943735885.1 of Stelis phaeoptera. Lineage (NCBI taxonomy): Eukaryota > Metazoa > Arthropoda > Insecta > Hymenoptera > Megachilidae > Stelis > Stelis phaeoptera. Next base: position 7,565,577 of record OX030934.1, on the reverse strand, counting down.
CGTATTGCTTCGGTCTCGTTATGCGTACAAGTTCCAGCTGCGTATTGCTCCGGTCTCGCGATACGTACCAGTTCCAGCCGCGTATTGCTTCGGTCTCGTTAAGCGTACAAGTCCCAGCCGCGTGTTGCTTCGGTGTCTTTATGCGTACAAGTTCCAGCCGCGTAATTCTTCGGTCTCGTCGAGCCTACAAGTCCCAGCCACGTATTGCTTCGGTCTCGTTATACGTTTAAGTTCCAGCCACGCATAGCTTCGGTCTCGTTATGCGTACAAGTCCCAGCCGAGTATTGCTTCGGTCTCCTCGAGCGTCAATGTTCCAGCCGCGTATTGCTTCGGTCTCGTTGAGCGTACAAGTCCCAGCCGCGTATTGCTTCGGTCTCGTCGAGCGTACAAGTTCTAGCCGCGTATTGCTTCGGTCTCGTCGAGCGTACAAGTTCCAGCCGCGTATTGCTTCGATCTCGTTATGCGTGCCAGTTCCAGCCGCGTATTGCTTCGGTCTCGTTATGCGTACAAGTTCCAGCCGCGTATTGCTCCGGTCTCGCTATACGTACAAGTTCCAGCCGCGTATTGCTTCGGTCTCGTTATGCGTACAAGTCCCAGCCGCGTGTTGCTTCGGTCTCGTTATGCGTACAAGTTCCAGCCGCGTATTTCTTCGGTCTCGTCGAGCGTACAAGTCCCAGCCGCGTATTTCTTCGGTCTCGTTATGCGTACAAGTCCCACCGTGTAATGCATCGGTCTCGTTATGTGTGCAAGTTCCATTTGCGTATTGCTTCGGTCTCGTTATGCGTGCAAGTTCCAGCCGCGTATTGCTTCGGTCTCGATATGCGTACAAGTCCCACCGTGTAATGCATCGGTCTCGTTATGTGTGCAAGTTCCATTTGCGTATTGCTTCGGTCTCGTTATGCGTGCAAGTTCCAGCCGCGTATTGCTTCGGTCTCGTTATGCGTACAAGTCCCAGCCGTGTATTGCTTCGGTCTCGTCGAGCGTACAAGTTCCAGCCGCGTGTTGCTTCGGTCTCGTTGACCGCACAAGTTCTAGCCGCGTGTTGTTTCGGTCTCGCCGAGCGTACAAGTTCCAGCCACGTATTCCTGCGGTCTCGTCAACCGTACAAGCTCCAGCCGCGTATTGCTTCGGTCTCGTCAAGCGTACAAGTTCCAGCCGCGTATTGCCCCGATCTCGTTATGCGTACAAGTTCCAGCCGCGTATTGCTTCGATCTCGTTATGCGTGCCAGTTCCAGCCGCGTATTGCTTCGGTCTCGTTATGCGTACAAGTTCCAGCCGCGTATTGCTTCGGTCTCGTTATGCGTTCAAGTTCCAGCCGCGTGTTGCTTCGGTCTCGTTGACCGCACAAGTTCTAGCCGCATGATGCTTCAGTCTCGTTATGCGTACAAGTTCCAGCCGCGTAATGCTTCGGTCTCGATATGCGTACAAGTCCCAGCCGCGTATTGCTTTGGTCTCGTCATGCGTACAAGGCTCAGCTGCGCATTACTTCGGTCTCGTTATGCGTGCAAGTTCCAGCCGCGTAATGCTTCGGTCTCTTTATGCGTACAAGTTCCAGCCGCATGATGCTTCGGTCTCGTTATGCGTACAAGTTCCAGCCGTGTAGTGCTTCGGTCTCGATATGCGTACAAGTCCCAGCCGCGTATTGCTTTGGTCTCGTTATGCGTGCAAGTCACAGCTGCGCATTATTTCGGTCTCGTTATGCGTGCAAGTTCCAGCCGCGTAATGCTTCGGTCTCGATATGCGTACAAGTCCCAGCCGCGTATTGCTTTGGTCTCGTTACGCGTACAAGTCCCAGTCGCGTATTACTTCGGTCTCGTTATGCGTGCAAGTTCCAGCCGCGTAATTCTTCGGTCTCGTTATGCGTACAAGTTTCAGCAGCGCGTTGCTTCGGTCTCGTCGAGCGTACAAGTTCCAGCCGTGTATTGCATCGGTCTCGTGGAGCGTACCAGTTCCTGCCGCGTAATGCTTCGGTCTCGATATGCGTACAAGTCCCGGCCTCGTATTGCGTTGGTCTCGTTATGCGTACAAGCCCCAGCCGCGTATTACTTCGGTCTCGTTATGCGTGCAAGTTCCAGCTGCGTATTGCTTCGGTCTCGTCGAGCGTACAATACCCAGCCGCGTATTGCTTCGGTCTCGTTATGCGTACAAGTCCCAACCGTGTATTGCTTCGGTCTCGTGGAGCGTACAAGTTCCAGCCGCGCATTGCATCGGTCTCGTCGGGCGAACAAGTTCCAGCAGCGCGTTGCTTTGGTCTCGTCGAGCGTACAAGTCCCAGCCGCGTATTGCTTCGGTCTCGTCGTGCGTACAAGTTCCAGCCGCGTATTGCTTCGGTCTCGTTATGCGTGCAAGATCCAGCCGCGTATTGCTTCGGTCTCGGTACGCGTACTAGTTCCAGCCGCGTATTGCTTCGGTCTCGTTATGCGTGCAAGATACAGCCGCGTATTGCTTCGGTCTCGTCGAGCGTACAAGTTCCAGCCGCGCATTGCTTCGGTCTCGTGGAGCGTACAGTTCCAGCCGCGTATTGCTTCGGTCTCGTTATGCGTACAAGTTCCAGCCGCGTGTGGCTTCGGTCTCGTTATGCGTACAAGTTCCAGCCGCGTAATGCTTCTGTCTCGTTATGAGTACAAGTTCCAGCCGCGTATTGCCTCGGTCTCGTTATGCGTGCCAGTTCCAGCCGCGTATTGCTTCGGTCTCGCTATGCGTACAAGTTCCAGCCGCGTAATTCTTCGGTCTCGTAATGCGTACAAGTTTCAGCAGCGCGTTGCTTCGGTCTCGTCGAGCGTACAAGTTCCAGCCGCGTGTTGCTTCGGTCTCGTTATGCGTGCAAGTTCCAGCAGCGTATTGGTTCGGTCTCGATATGCGTACAAGTCCCAGCCGCGTGTTGCTTCGGTGTCGCTATGCGTACAAGTTCCAGCCGCGTAATTCTTCGGTCTCGTTATGCGTACAAGTTTCAGCAGCGCCTTGTTTCGATCTCGTCGAGCGTACAAGTTCCAGCCGCGTATTGCTTCGATCTTGTCGAACGTACAAGTCCCAGCCGCGTATTGCTTTGTTCTCGTTATGCGTACAAGTCCCAGCCGCGTATTGCTTCGGTATCGTTATGCGTACAAGTCCCAGCCGTGACTTGCTTCGGTCTCGTTATGCGTACAAGTTCCAGCCGCGTGTGGCTTCGGTCTCGTTATGCGTGCAAGTTCCAGCCGCGTAATGCTTCGGTCTCGATATGCGTACAAGTTCCAGCCGCATGATGCTTCGGTCTCGTTATGCGTACAAGTTCCAGCCGCGTAATGCTTCGGTCTCGATATGCGTACAAGTCCCAGCCTCGTATTGCTTTGGTCTCGTTGTGCGTACAAGTCACAGCTGCGCATTACTTCGGTCTCGTTATGCGTGCAAGTTCCAGCCGCGTATTGCTTCGGTCTCGATATGCGTACAAGTTCCAGCCGCGTATTGCTTTGGTCTCGTTGTGCGTACAAGTCACAGCTGCGCATTACTTCGGTCTCGTTATGCGTGCAAGTTCCAGCCGCGTATTGCTTCGGTCTCGATATGCGTACAAGTTCCAGCCGCGTATTGCTTCGGTCTCGATACGCGTACAAGTCCCAGCCGTGTATTGCTTCGGTCTCGTGGAGCGCACAAGTCCCAGCCGCGTTTTGCTTCGGTCTCGCTATGTGTACAAGTTCCAGCCGCGTGTGGCTTCGGTCTCGTTATGCGTACAAGTTCTAGCCGCATGATGCTTCGGTCTCGTTATGCGTACAAGTTCCAGCCGCGTAATGCTTCGGTCTCGATATGCGTACAAGTCCCAGCCGCGTATTGCTTTGTTCTCGTTATGCGTACAAGTCCCAGCCGCGTATTGCTTCGGTATCGTTATGCGTACAAGTCCCAGCCGTGTCTTGCTTCGGTCTCGTTATGCGTAAAAGCCCCAGCCGCGTGTTGCTTCGGTCTTGTCGAGCGTACAAGTTCCAGCCGCGTATTGCTTCGGTCTCGTTATGCGTACAAGTTCCAGCCGCATGATGCTTCGGTCCCGTTATGCGTACAAGTTCCAGCCGCGTAATGCTTCGGTCTCGATATGCGTACAAGTCCCAGCCTCGTATTGCTTTGGTCTCGTTATGCGTACAAGTCACAGCTGCGCATTACTTCGGTCTCGTTATGCGTGCAAGTCCCAGCCGCGTATTGCTTCGGTCTCGTGGAGCGTACAAGTCCCAGCCGCGTATTGCTTCGGTCTCGTCGAGCGTACAAGTTCCAGCCGCGTATTGCTTCGGTCTCGTTATGCGTGCAAGATCCAGCCGCGTATTGCTTCGGTCTCGTCGAGCGTACAAGTTCCAGCCGCGCATTGCTTCGGTCTCGTGGAGCGTACAGTTCCAGCCGCGTATTGCTTCGGTCTCGTTGTGAGTACAAGTTCCAGCCGCGTATTGCTTCGGTCTCGTTATGCGTGCAAGTTCCAGCCGCGTAATGCTTCGGTCTCGATATGCGTACAAGTCCCAGCCGCGTATTGCTTTGTTCTCGTTATGCGTACAAGTCCCAGCCGCGTATTGCTTCGGTATCGTTATGCGTACAAGTCCCAGCCGTGTCTTGCTTCGGTCTCGTTATGCGTAAAAGCCCCAGCCGCGTGTTGCTTCGGTCTTGTCGAGCGTACAAGTTCCAGCCGCGTATTGCTTCGGTCTCGTTATGCGTACAAGTTCCAGCCGCATGATGCTTCGGTCCCGTTATGCGTACAAGTTCCAGCCGCGTAATGCTTCGGTCTCGATATGCGTACAAGTCCCAGCCTCGTATTGCTTTGGTCTCGTTATGCGTACAAGTCACAGCTGCGCATTACTTCGGTCTCGTTATGCGTGCAAGTCCCAGCCGCGTATTGCTTCGGTCTCGTGGAGCGTACAAGTCCCAGCCGCGTATTGCTTCGGTCTCGTCGAGCGTACAAGTTCCAGCCGCGTATTGCTTCGGTCTCGTTATGCGTGCAAGATCCAGCCGCGTATTGCTTCGGTCTCGTCGAGCGTACAAGTTCCAGCCGCGCATTGCTTCGGTCTCGTGGAGCGTACAGTTCCAGCCGCGTATTGCTTCGGTCTCGTTGTGAGTACAAGTTCCAGCCGCGTATTGCTTCGGTCTCGTTATGCGTGCAAGTTCCAGCCGCGTATTGCTTCGGTCTCGTCGAGCGTACAAGTTCCAGCCGCGTATTGCTTCGGTGTCGTCGAGCGAACATGTTCCAGCAGCGTATTGGTTCGGTCTCGTTACGGGTACAAGTCCCAGCCGTGTATTGCTTCGGTCTCGTTATGCGTACAAGTTCCAGCAGCGCGTTGCTTCGGTCTCGTGGAGCGTACAAGTCCCAGCCGCGTATTGCTTGGGTATCGTTATGCGTACAAGTCCCAGCCGTGTCTTGATTCGGTCTCGTTTTGCGTGCAAGTTCCAGCCGCGTATTGCTTCGGTCTCGTCCAGCGTACAAGTTGCAGCCGGATAATGCTTCGGTCTCGTTACGGGTACAAGTCCCAGCCGCGTGTGGCTTCGGTCTAGTTATGCGTACAAGTTCCAGCCGCGTAATGCTTCGGTCTCGTTGTGAGTACAAGTTCCAGCCGCGTATTGCTTCGGTCTCGTTATGCGTACAAGTTCCAGCCGCGTGTGGCTTCGGTCTCGTTATGCGTACAAGTTCCAGCCGCAGGATGCTTCGGTCTCGCTATGCGTACAAGTTCCAGCCGCGTAATTCTTCGGTCTCGTTGTGCGTACAAGTTTCAGCAGCGTGGTGCTTCGATCTCGTCGAGCGTACAGGTCCCAGCCGCGTGTGGCTTCGGTCTAGTTATGCGTACAAGTTCCAGCCGCGTAATGCTTCGGTCTCGTTGTGAGTACAAGTTCCAGCCGCGTATTGCTTCGGTCTCGTCGAGCGTGCAAGTTCCAGCCGCGTATTGCTTCGGTCTCGTGGAGCGTACAAGTTCCAGACGCGTGTTGCTTCGGTCTCGTTATGCGTGCAAGATCCAGCTGCGTATTGCTTCGGTCTCGTCGAGCGTACAAGTTCCAGCCGCGTATTGCTTCGGTGTCGTCGAGCGAACATGTTCCAGCAGCGTATTGGTTCGGTCTCGTTACGGGTACAAGTCCCAGCCGTGTATTGCTTCGGTCTCGCTATGCGTACAAGTTCCAGCAGCGCGTTGCTTCGGTCTCGTCGAGCGTACAAGTCCCAGCCGCGTATTGCTTCGGTATCGTTATGCGTACAAGTCCCAGCCGTGTCTTGATTCGGTCTCGTTTTGCGTGCAAGTTCCAGCCGCGTATTGCTTCGGTCTCGTCCAGCGTACAAGTTCCAGCCGCGTACTGCTTCGGTCTCGTTATGCGTGCAAGTTCCAGCCGCGTAATGCTTCGGTCTCGTTATGCCTAACAGTTCCAGCCGCGTATTGCTTCGGTCTCGTCGAGCGTATAAGTTCCAGCCGGGTATTGCTTTGGTCTCGCTATGCGTACAAGTCCCAGCCGTGTATTGCTTCGGTCTCTCCGAGCGTTCAAGTTCCAGCCGCGTATTGCTTCGGTATCGTTACGCGTACAAGTTCCTGCCGCGTATTGCTTCGGTCTCGTTACGCGTACAAGTCCCAGCCGTGTCTTGCTTCGGTCTCGTTATGCGTACAAGTTCCAGCCGCGTATTGCTTCGGTCTCGTTATGCGTGCAAGTTTCAGCAGCGCGTTGCTTCGGTCTCGTCGAGCGTACAAGTTCCAGCCGCGTGTGGCTTCGGTCTCGTTATGAGTGCAAGTTCCAGCCGCGTATTGCTTCGGTCTCGTCAAGCGTACAAGTCCCAGCCGCGTGTTGCTTCGGTCTCGCTATGCGTACAAGTTCCAGCCGCGTAATTCTTCGGTCTCGTTATGCGTACAAGTTTCAGCAGCGCGTTGCTTCGATCTCGTCGAGCGTACAAGTTCCAGCCGCGTATTGCTTCGGTCTCGTCGAGCGTACAATTCCCAGCCGCGTATTGCTTTGGTCTCGTTATGCGTACAAGTCCTAGCCGCGTATTACTTCGGTCTCGTTATGCGTACAAGTTCCAGCCGCGTGTTGCTTCGGTCTCGGTATGCGTGCAAGTTCCAGCCGCGTATTGCTTCAGTCTCGTTACGCGTACAAGTCCCAGGCGCGTATAGCTGCGGTTTTCGTTATGCTTACAAGTTCCAGCCGCGTATTGCTTCGTTCTCGTTGACCGCACAAGCTCGAGCCGCGTATTGATTCGGTCTCGTTATGCGTACAAGGCCCAGTCGCGTATTGCTTCGGTCTCGTGGAGCGTACAAGTACAAGTACAAGCCGCGTATTCGGTCTCGTCTAACATACAAGTTCCAGCTGCGTATTGCTTCGGTATCGTTATGCTTACAAGTTCCAGCCGCGTATTGCTTCGGTCTCGTTGAGCGTTCAAGTTCCAGCTGCGTATTACTGCAGTATCGTTATGCTTTATGGTTCCAGCCGCGTGTTGGGTCAGTCTCGTTATGCGTACAAGTCCAAGCCGTGTATTGCTTCGGTCTCGTCGAGCGTACTAGTCCCAGCCGTGTATTGCATCGGTCTCGTCGGGCGTACTAGTCCCAGCCGCGTATTGCTTGGGTCTCGTTGAGTACACAAGGTGTGACGACCGGTCGGCATGACAGCCGTCGTCAAGGGACCGTCGTCACCGCGTACCGTCGTCACCGCGCACCAGCGCCGCGCGACGCGAGAGCAATTAAGGAAGCGATCGATCACCGATTCGATGAGTTGGCTCGGGGCTTCCGCCTCGGCAGGACCTCCTCGGAGGTCTTCTCCAAGTCAGCCGGCTCTCCTAGCCCGCGGACATGGCCCGGTCAAGGCGAGCCTGGAGGCCGGCGTCGTTGCGGAGGACATGGCCTCGCAACGTGGCTGGCCACGCCAACCCCCGCGGCCACGTGGACCGCCTGTCCTGAGGACAGGCCCAGGGGTGGCGAGCCACGCGCCGGCCGTGCTGCGAAGGACATGGCCTCGCAGGACGGCCAGCCCGGCCGCGGCAACCGGTCCACCGGATCTGCTACCCCGTGGACAGGCCTGGAGTAGCCGCACCTTGCAGGGTCGTCGCGACGAAGGACATGGCCTCGTCGCGGGGTCCTCCGGCACCGCTGGGCGCAACTAAGGCCAACTCCAGGACGGAACAACGGAACCCTCGGCTTGATCAACAGACCAGTCTGCCAAAGCTGGCCAATACCTGTCTAGTTTATTCTTTCCTTCTCTCCACGTCGCGACCGCGACCCCGCGCCTAGGTTAAGCCGCGTAACCGAACCGCGGGCACCACCGTGTGCCCCACCGCCCGTACATGTTAGTTCCGCGAACGCCACGCCGGGCGTTCCCCCGACCGTAGTTGATAAGTGCCGCGAGGCGCCACGCCGGGCGCCCCCACCGACCGTAGTCTGTAAGCCGCGTAGGTTTAAGTCTAGCTTGTAAGCGCAACCACCGCCGCGACTAATGCTTGTCACCCCCGCAGAGCGAAGCCAACACCGCCGAGGCCACCGCCTGCGCCTCCACCACCGGGACGGCCATCACCGCCGCACCGCCAGACGCTGCGCCGACCACCGCGACACCGGCCCACGGGCGGCTTAATGTAAACGCCGACGGGGAATAAAGTTTTGTAAAACCGATCCAACACGCCTCGTTATCGCACGACCCGACCCCCTCCCTACCGCGACCGGCCTCCTCGCGGAAACCCTAGCTGCTGCAGCGTCCAGCACTAGGAGGCCCTCGAGCGACGAGGCGGCAGCGTTACAGGTTAAGGCACTGTAAGTATAGTATTGGACAAAGCGTCGTAGAATAAGACTAGGTTAAGCATAGGATAAGTACAAAGTTGGACCGTGGGGTCCCACAGGGGTCCGTTTTGGGCCCGCTTCTGTGGGACCTCGGATATAACACGGTCCTGCAGGCCTCGCTTCCCGACGGCGCCACCTTAGTCTGCTACGCGGACGATACGCTGGTGGTGACCGTCGGGAGCACGTTCGGGAGGACCATCCGAAGAGCGGAGGTTGCGGTGGCAGCCGTCGTCCGGAGGATCCACGACCTGGGGCTGAGAATAGCCCCGGAGAAGACCGAGGCCATATGGTTTCATGGCCGGCCTCGGTCCAAGCCTCCGGCGCGGTCGTGGATCCAGGTAGGTGGAGCCAGTGTCGAGGTGGGTTCTTGGATGAAGTATTTGGGACTAATCCTCGACAGCCACTGGAGTTTCGAGGCACATTTCGACCGCCTCGTCACCCGAGTTGAAAAGGCAGCGGCCTCCATGGGCCGTCTGCTGCCGAATCTCGGAGGACCTGGCGATTGGGTGCGCCGCCTATACTTAGGCGTGGTACGGTCCATGGCCTTGTATGGTGCCCCTATATGGGCACCGGCCGGGATGGCAAGCCGGCGCAACAAGCAACTGTTGCGTCGGCTGCAGCGGACGATGGCTATTCGCCTCGTCCGCGGGTACCGTACCACGTCCACTGTGGCGGCGCTGGCTCTAGCTGGGGAACTACCCTTCGAGCTGCTCGCGGCGTTGCGCGCCTATATTTATAGGCGCAATAGCATTTGACGCAATGCTCGGGGGGCCCCGCTGGAGCCTGAGGCGGTCCAGGAGCTGGAACTCCAGGCCCGGGGACGCATGTGGGAGGTCTGGCGGAGGGAGTTGTCCTCCCACGCCAGCGAGCGCGTCCGCGGGGCCCTCCTGCCACACCTGCAAAGGTGGCGGGAGCGGCGGCACGGTAGGCTCACCTACCGGCTGACGCAGGTATTCACCGGACATGGTTGTTTCGGTGTCTACCTGCGTCGCATTGGTCGGGGGAAAACGGCGGTCTGCCACCATTGCGGGGAGGAGGAGGACTCGGCGCAGCACACGCTGGAGGAATGCCCCGCCTTTTCAGCGCTGCGTCGTGTCCTCCGATGTGAGATTGGAGGAGACCTCTCGCTCCCAGCAGTAGTTGGGGCTATGCTGGAGATCGAGAGGAATTAGAAGTAGGTGGCCTCCTTCTGCGAAGAGGTGATGAGGCAGAAGGAGGCCGCCGAGCGGGATCGGGAGAATGCCGATCCCGCTCGAAGAACCCGGGGGCGGCGGCTTGTTCGGCCCCCCGTGGCCGCGCCATAGGTCCCCCGGGGTAAGGAGGGTAGCTGACGGCGGGGGGTGGATCTCTTTTGGGGTCCCCTTGTTCCCCCGCCGTCAGCAGATCGTGATATGGGGTCGACGGGAGCGGGGGGACGGCATGTTTAGGCGGGGGCCCTGGGTAGTTGATAAACGGCCGCCGTGACGGAGCGGTGCAGGGCGCGGCCTCCCTGCACTACGGAACCAGAGGTCATAGGAGGGGGAGGAGTAAACTCCCCCTCCCCGGGACGCGGCCGGTCATCAAAGGATAGATGACCGGCCATGGCGAGGGGGATTCGCGGTAGTGTTCTCTAAGAGTTCCCGTGACTCCCCCGAATCCGCCAGATGCGGAAGAGCGTCCGAAGGTCGCCATGGAGGTTTTAGTGGGTCGAACCCCACACTACCCCTCTGTCGCTCCCCCGAGCGGCAGGGGGGTGTCTGCCGTTCAGATTTCCTCCACGTAAAAAAAAAATGGATAAGACGACGCGCCGCTGGAACGCTCAAAACCACGCCCTCGCGTAACAATTGGTCACTTTAACTAATATGTAGATTAGACTCAAGTTGAGATTATTTGAAAAGATCTCAATACATTTGTTTTTTGTTAATAATACTTTTGATAGAGGAAGCCGGTAATCCTCACTGACTAATATTTTGTTTTTTCTGAATATGAAGCTATATTTAGTTTCATTTAAATATATTTTGTCAATAACTGATTTATTTGAAGGAAGCAATATATAAATTTAAATATTCTTATTGGAGATTTCAAGGAATTTAAGATATAAATTAATTTCAAAGTCATCGCAGATAGAATAGATGGAGTAGGATAACGAGGGAAAAATTACACTGAAATATGTTAGTCTACTTCACATTTATTATTTACAGCCATAATTGTAACCCTTATCGTAAAGCTTATTACAGCACTTTAGGCTCGCAAGTATGGATTGAATATAGATATTTAGACGACTGAATCTGGGTATTGTGCTTCTCCTGGTTTCAATCCTGCTCCCGCGGCTGTAAGTTGCAGGGATGCAAAGCGTCACATTCCAGAATTAGAAATACGATACATAAGATTTGATTTACAAGTACAATCTCCACCAAACCTTGCTTTGAGCTACTTAGCGTAGGATTAACTTCTGCCGTTGGTAATGGCTGCTCGCTTCTACACATTCTTGTCACATACTTTCTGGTCATGCACAACCCTCGTACTCCTTTCTTCCCTCCTCTGCTTCAATTAACTTTCAAATTAACTTTATGCGTTTGCTAATCTTTATGGTGCAAGATACTTGGTGCTCCAGTCGCAGATGGCAATTACCTGGAACGATGTCAAACAGTTGTCACGGTCTTCCGGTCCGTCGGAATTGACCGTCGCGAGAGTGCCGACTCAGTCGATACGCCAAGGTCGGGGCAAATGAGCAAGGCAGGGTTTTTGCTTGATATGCTGGTCTATTAACTACGTGGCTTACAATCTAACGCGACTTAACCTAACGCGACTTAACCTAACGCGACTTAACCTAACGCGACTTAAATCTCACGCGAATTAACCTAACGCGAGTTAACCGAACGCGAGTTAACCCGCTCCGCAATCGCTCTTCCTACTTCTCCGCGGTCGCAGTTCTATCGCTGTTTCTATCGCAGTTTTATCGCAGTTCTATCGCAGTTATAAGCGGCGGCTTCGCGGTGCGATCCGGTCGCTAGCGGCGCTCCGCTATCGCTGGGTAGGAGGATGGGCAGGTACGGAAACGGCGGTGCCTTCTGGGCCGCGGGGGCGAGCCGCCACCCAACAGTCCCGGCGAGGTGTAAGGAGACCCGCGAGAGGCGAACCTCCGCGTACGGTCAGCGGCTAAACTGCGATACCGGCAGACGAGTGGCCGCTTAAGCGAACCAGCTCCTGCGCACCGTAAGAGGGAGAAAGAGGAAGGGCGAGAGACGTGTAAGAAAATCGGCGGCACGGTTTGTACGTCGTGTACTATCCGGCGGCGGTTGTCTCAAGCCGACGAAAGCTTGTCGCGGCGCGGTATATATACTCGCGGTTCCGCGGTTCTACCGCGAGAAGCGCGAGTCGCGGTTCGACACCCCGCGGCCGTCGCGAGAGTCACATATGTGGCGGCGGCGGAGTGGGGGCTCGCGGCCCCGCGGTACGGCGAGTGGTACCAGTAAGGGGTCGCGGCCTCGCCGACTCGTTACACAGTTAAAGAACAGGTTATATTTATGTTTCACTCTTACAACGGTACCTTGAAAGGATATATCGATTTCTAAACTTGACTGCGAGCCGGGTATTCTGAAACATTTACGGACATTATTATCACGGCTGATACATTTTTCGATAGTTATACTTATCTTGGAGGTTGTTGCGGTTAGAAATTCATCGTGATTTGCCACTGCCCAAACGAGCCTAACACTGTTGAGACATTTATCAGAAACTGTCTAATTTGTTTATCAATTGTCGTTGTATCTATGATATGGTTAAGGGAACCTATGAAGCGCCCATCTTGATTTGCTTCATGGCAAGAGTTGCAACGTGGTTCTTTCAGGTGTCAGTAGGTTCTTTCTTGCGTCAACAGGCGGCGCGGTCGGCGGTCATGGGCGTTGCTAATAATTGTTATTTATTTAATATCTATCACTACAGGTTGCCATGCTAGGCTATCTACTTTTGTCCTTTCATTTCCTTTCAGTCCCGATAATCCTATACTGAAAGTTAAATCTCATTTAGGACGCGTCGTCGGACGTTAGTTCTTGATTATTATGCAGTTGGCGTCATGGGGCATAGCGTTAGACACATTTATTTTTTCTTCCTTTCGATGTTCCACTGATTTTCTATCACTCAATTAAAGGTTTACTAAGGGTTAACTGTTAATTCTCAATTAATTTTTATCATGATTTTCATATGGCTTTTTATACTACATAGTTGTAAATGACGTCACATGCTGCGCACGAGGTATTACGGCGCGTTTGCTACGGTCCTTTTTTGATCACTTACGATTATCATTAATTCATAGCTTGATTAATAAACTAAGTTCTCATGTTATTTAACAAAATCAGAATTGCAATTATTTGTTTGACGTAATCGCGGGCATTTTAATGGTGCAATCTTGATGACGCCTTGAGGTGTTTAATTAATTAATTTGATTAATTATTTAATTGGATAGCCATCCAACTATTTGTTTATTCTTTCAATAGCGTTTTTCGTTGTTCGTTGACATTCCCAGTGCCTGCTGTTTCTATTTTCGCTGCATTCTATGCTAATTTACGGTTCAATTACGATTAAATTTGGTTATCTGCTGATTTTTTATTAACTGACTTCGAAAAGGAGGAGGTTACTCAATTCGACATGTATGTTAATTTTTTAACTGACTTCGAAAAGGAGGAGGTTACTCAATTCGACATGTATGTTAATTTTTTTTTTTAATGTATGTTCGCCGATTACACCGAGATAGATGGACCAATCGGAACCAAACCTCTTGCATCTTGTAGGGTATGACTCCCTGTTCGTCCCGAAAAAAAAATGTTGTATTTCATCACCACTTGCCCGTTTTTTATTGCAAAAAGCGTACGAGTTCATCCGCATTGTGTGTGGTCATCGATTTCTCCAAGATGGATGGTCCAATCGGAACGAAACCATTAGCATCTTGTAGAGTATGATGGTCCCGTAAATAAACCATTTTGGACTTTTTCATTTGTTTCCGCTTTTACCCCAAAAATCGTGGTATTTCACATTTACTCGGCCTGATATCGATGAAACCTAATATTACATTTTGCGGCCAGGGATTTTTCCACGATGATCCCATTTACAACATTCCCTTTACTTCCATGCCCTTCCCTGCCCTTCCCTTTGTTGAACTCTTCAAGGAATGCCCGGATCGCCAGTAAAAAATGTGAAATAAAAAAATTTTTGAGAAAAAATACAACCGACTTCGGAATGCACTAAAAAGGACGAAATAATTTTAATTTATATTTCGGAGACGGCGCAAAATTAAAAATTTTCTACATTGGAAATTGTCAAAATTCTTTAATCCTTTTTTATACATATTTTCACATCAGCAACATCTTTCATTTACACAATTTGTAATTTTGCTGCATCTCCGAAATATAAATTAAAATTATTTCGTCCTTTTTAGTGCATTCCGAAGTCGGTCGTATTTTTTTTCCAAAAATTTTTTTATTAAATTTTATTCATTTTCATGAATGAATGGTGGTGTCTATGCGCAGTATGCGCGTCATATTAGTAGTTTGCTAACTTTTGCATTGATTGCGGTTTGTTTACATTTACAACAAAGTGCTTTGATATTAAATGGAATCTCAATGTTAGGTTGCTTACATGAAACTGATATAGATTACTTCTGGTTTTACTCTATATTCTTATGGTGTTTGGGTATAGGCTTTACAACATATTAAGTAAATTACGTGATTCACTCACCTTATGATTATTTAATTTCAGTTTGGCTGCTTATTCGGTTGCTTGGATGTTGTGTCATTGAGCTTATTAATTTATTAAATATCTACCTTCCTTTAGAGACCTCCGCTAGTACAATTCTGCTTGGAAAACTAATTACGTAGTTATATTAATAATCTATCAGAGCGATGCTTATTGGATGGTTGTCATGCCTAACTGTCACATTCATGCAGCGTAGGATGGTATTTTTTACCCTTCACATTTTTCATTTTAACTTATAGCATCCAAGCTTTTCTTCTGTCAATCATGCATTGTAATATGTGTTCAATTTAAAAGTTCAGTTTTAGTCCTACCTTTAAATCCCATCTATTGAAGTAATTTGAATATTTTGATACATTAATTGTCAAGTTAATTACAGGTCATTTATTATTAACGTTAACTGGAACATTTATATCACAATTTATATAACTTTATTTTCATTAATTGTTCAATTGTACTTTATATTTTAGAAATTTCAATTGTCATTAACGGGGGAAATTGTTGATAATGTAAGCTGATATTTTATTTTATATTTTTGTAGGTGTATGTACATTTCATTTTATTTAAATATATTCTGTCAACAATTGAATTATTAAACTTAAACTAATATTCTTGATTGAGATTTGAAGGGTTTTGATTTATAAATTAAAGGCAATACTTGTTAGATTTTATTGTTGTTAGTTGGTTGAAAATTAAATTGATATTGGCTGGGTAAATGTCTACATTAGATTCAATATAGTTGTTTGGGATTGTTTGAGAATGAACCTAATATAAATGTATTTGATCAATAATTTTAGTTACGAGTATTCATAATATTGATTGATATTTTGTTCTGTTTTATTTTGAGGTGAATGCGTAATTAACTTTATTCAAATATGTTTTGCCAACAATTGAATTGTTGAAGAAAATGATTTATTGTTTGCGCGTAGGATAATTTCGTTCCTAGGCAAGATGCCGGTTAAACTCTGCAGTTGAAGGAATATGAAGTGTCACTCGATTGACTGCACACAACGCGTTTTAATTTTAATTTGGAATTAATACAGCGATTTGAGCGAATTCGTCGCACTCACGGTAAAGAAAACATTTGTTGTTTACCTTCATGTTTACGCTATTAATCAGGAGCGACAAGTAGGCCGTCTCGTGGCCCCGCAACGGTTTTTATACGCGCTCGCGCGATAACAACGCCAACGCGGTTTTTAGCAGTGTGTGACAACTAATTTTCGTTTGAAAACGCGCGCTCTGAATCCCGAACATTCATGAATTTCAGTCTATTTTTTTAGGGGGATTTAAAGGACTTTTAGTTATAAATTGAATCAATATGTGCCAATTTTATTGTTGATATTTGATTGAAACTACATTGGCGACAATTAATATGTGCTAATTAAACTAATAGCTGAATTGGAGTCTATATAGTTAATTAGGACTACTTGGAACAGAACTTGGCATACTTATTTCGATTAATAGTATTGTTAACAGATGAAATTGATAATATTAATTGATATTTTGTTTTGTTTTTGGAAGTGAATTGTGAGTGATTCTATTTAAACATATTTCGTGAATAATTGAAGTATCTTAGAGAATAATATACAAATTTTACATGTAAAAAGGACAGAATACATGGACTGGGTTAATGAGCGCTGTTCGAGCACCGAACGTCTAATTCTAACTATTTCGATTTGCAACGGATTCGGTGTTCTCGGCGCTCGTCTCGTCGCTCTCTCACTGTCTCGCTCGCTCCCTCGGCCGATCAGAGCGAGCCGACCGCGGGGGAGAGGCGGCGGACGATGCCGAGAACAAAAGACCGACTGTTTGCGATTTTGCGTGGGCGGAGGAGACGTAAAGGAAAGAGACACGACACCTTTGTTGGACGGTCACGAGATTATTATATTTACAGAACTATTTACACTTAATTATAATTACACGAGGAAAATCTATCTTACAATTACGCGCGGGCACTCACACTTATTACTAATTAACTACTAGTAGGAAACAGAAAATATTATTAGGAAAATACGCAGGCACTTTACTCCTTTGCGCGAACAATAAGAAAACTCTCTATGCGTGGTCTGAGACGTGTGAAACTCGAGAAACTGCTCAAAGAAAAAGCACGTGTTGTCGCGTGAATAGAAACTACTGTAATGGCGTCGACCGGCACCGCGTGGCCGGTGCACGTGTACCGGTTTCTTCTTCGTGCTGGCGCGATCGTGGCCATGCGTGTCCGGGAGGTGCTGCCGCTGTCTGCAACGACGCACCAGCGAACTTCTTTCGCTGCGAACACTAATGGCCGCGCGTGTTCAAAGGAGAATTCTCCAACATTCCCCCCGGCCATCAGCGACTGGTCGATGATGAAGTCTGCGTGTCCGCGTCGTCGTGAGAGGGCTGATGAAGCAGAGCCAGCTTGACGATAGGCCGCGTGAGCGTCGTGGTGGCCGTCTTGAGCTCGACGACCCTGGTCAGTCCATCTTTCCCTGGTAGGAGCCTGAGAACCCTGGCCATGGGCCATTTGCCTGGGGGCAAACGTTCGTCAGTAATAAGAACAAGAGAGCCTACCTTGATCTTGTTGGTCGGATGGTGCCATTTAGAGATCGCCTGGAGTCGTTGTAAATATTGCGTGGACCAGAGCTTCCAAAATTGTTGGAGCCGCTGTTGAATAAACTGCCACCTTGACAGTCTGCTGGCTGCGACATCAAGCAGTGCGGGTTCTGGTACTGCGTTCAGCTGCGTTCCGACGAGAAAATGGCCTGGTGACAGGGCTGAAACGTCGTCTGGATCGTCGCTGAGTGGTTCCAATGGTCGTGAGTTGAGGATGGCTTCGATCTGCGCGAGCAATGTTACTGATTCCTCGTACGTCAGCAAAGCATCTCCAACCGTCCTCTTGAGGTGAAATTTGAGCGATTTGACCGCGGCCTCCCATTTTCCGCCCATGTGCGGAGCGGCAGGCGGGTTGAAATTCCACTGCGTACCATCCTTGGCGAGTGAAGCTGCGATGTTCTGATTTTCGCGTGTGCTTTCGATGAATTGTTTCCGAAGTTGTGCGTCTGCTCCTTGGAAGTTGGTACCGCAATCTGAATAGAGGCATGCTGCGATACCTCTGCGAGACGTGAATCTGCGATAGGCTGCGATGAAAGCGTCTGTAGAGTAATCTGAAACAACTTCCAAATGAACAGCTGAGGTTGCGAAACAGACGAATACGCAAATCCACCCTTTATGCGTTTTCGCTCCTCGTCCTTTCCAGGTCTTGAGCGTGAGTGGTCCTGCGTAGTCCACGCCAGTGTGCGTGAACGGGCGCGATGGAGTGACCCGACAGAGAGGTAGTTGGCCCATCAGTTGATGGGCACGGATCCCCCTCTGCCGAGCACATTTCACGAACCTGAGGATGTGAGTCTTCACCGGAGCTCTTCCACCGATGATCCAAAAGCGTTGTCTGAGAAAGGCGAGGGTGTCTTGCGTACCTCCGTGCATCGTTTGCTGATGTGCGTGGTCGATAAGAAGCGCTGAGAGCCGTGAATCACTAGGCAAGATTGCAGGATGTTTGACTTCGTACGACAGCTCTGAGTGTTGCAGCCGTCCTCCTACCCTGACGATCCCTTGATGGTCGAGGTAAGCGGTCAGCCGTGTAAAGGGATGTGTAGATGAAAGCGAAGTCCCCTTGTCGAGTGCTGCGAGTTCGTCCTTGAAGAAGAGGGACTGCGTGGCCTGAATCCAGTAGATCCTGGCCTTTTCTATGTCAGCTGCGGAAATCATTGGCGTGGGCGAAGCGTTGTATCGTTTCAACAGTTTGTCCACGAACTTGAGGCATAGAGACGTGATTCTGAACAACCTGTTAACAGAAGAATATTGATAGATTAAATTCGATGAATATTCCTTGACTGCGTTCAACGTGTGGAGTGAGACGACAGAGCGAGCTTCTGGAGCTCCTAGCTCGTCTGCGTCACCACTAGTCTGCTTGGGCCATGCGTTCTGCGTTTTCTTTTGCCACGGTGGTCCCGTCCACCACAGAGTATGCCGGTGTAACTGCTCCGTCGAAATGCCTCTCGACGCGCAGTCGGCAGGATTTGATGTTCCTGGCGTGTGTCTCCAATGATATTGCTGCGTGATCTCTTGAATTTGGATTACCCTGTTGCGTACGTAATCCTTCCATTTAGAGGGGTGCGTCTTGATCCAGGCAAGCGTGACTTCTGAGTCCGTCCACAAAAATGTCTGCGTAACGGTCATGTTCAAAGTAGCGTGAACATGCCTTACCAGTTTGGAAAGTAGCAGCGCTGCTGTTAATTCTAACCTCGGGATGGTTAGGCGTTTGAGTGGAGCCACTCGCGTTTTCGAGCAAACGAGAGAAATTTGGGTACCCGTGGACGGTGAGCGGACGACGAGGTAGACGACAGCTGCCATCGCGAAGACTGACGCATCAGAGAATCCGTGGAGTTCAACGGTCGACGTGGTCGTTGTGTTGAACCATCGTGGGATGGAAAGCTTGGCCAAGCTGGTTAAATCTTCCCTGATGTGAAGCCAACGGCGAGTGATGTGAGGAGGCAGAATGTCGTCCCAACCGAGTTCCTGTAACCAAAGCTCTTGAATTAAGATTTTGGCTCGTATGACTACAGGTGCGACAAAACCGAGAGGATCGAAGACTTGTGCTACTTCGGATAGGATGAGGCGTTTGGAGAACTGCGTGCGTTTGGAAGAAGGTATAGTTGAGAAGTTGAAAGTATCTTGATGCGGGGTCCATTTTATTCCGAGAATTTTGGTCTCGCAGTCGTCGAATGAGATTGCTGCGTTTCCTTGGTTGGATGCGAAGACTTCAAGCAACGATTTACTGGTAGAGTGCCATTTTGCCAGAGGAAATCCACCCGCTTGGCAAAGTTGCGTCAGCTGTTGCGCCACTTCGAGGAGATGATCTGCCGTATCTGCGCCACCAAAAATATCGTCGACATACCTGCCATTCTTGATGGGATCCACGGCAAGGGGATATTTCGACCCTTCATCCTCTGCAAGTTGTACGAGTGTGCGCACAGCGAGATACGGAGCAGCTTTCGTCCCGTACGTGACGGTGGTCAGCTGGTAGTGTGTTTCTTTCTGCGTGTCATCAAGCCAGCGTATGCGTTGCAAGTTCCAATCATCGGGATGTACCTTGATCTGCCGATACATCTTCGTGATGTCCGTTGCAAACAGATGCTTGTACCTGCGTATCCAGATGAGGAGATCTGCGATGTTTAGCATAAGATTGGGACCTGTGTGCATAAGATCGTTCAGCGAATACCCTGAGGAAGTTGAACTGGAGCCATTGAACACCACCCGAAGAGCGGTGGTCGTGCTGCTTAACTTGAGGACGCCGTGCTGCGGGAGATAATACTGCAACGAACTGATTATTGAGCTGTTGTTCAGTCTTACCATATGACCAAGCTGCTCATACTCGAGCATGAACTTGTTGTACAGCTGATTGTACTGGTCGTCCTTGCTGAGACGTCTGAGGATTCGCTGAAGACAGGCGTGTGCTGTTTGATAGGAATTGCCTAATGCTCGAGGATGTAGTTTGAGCGGCAACCGCACGATGTATCTTCCTGTCGAGTCCCTTGAATGCGTGGTCTTGAAGTGTTCTTCACACTCCTGTTCGTCTGGCGTGAGCAACGGTGTCGTATCCTGTGGTGGCTCCTCTTGCGTCCAAAATCGGCTGAGTATCTCGTCCAGTTGGCGATTGGTATTATTGACGGTGACCTGATGAACGGTTTTGCGTGGAGTAGAGGGGCCCTCGATGGGGCCGATCACGAGCCAGCCAAAGATAGACAGTTGCGCGACCAGCAGCGTTGACGGATGTCGAATGATGTTTGGCTTGATGATCTGTCCGTAAGCGTCAGCTCCAAGTATGATGTCCACTGGCCTGGAAATAAGAAACTGCGGATCTGCAAGGTTCAGTTTCTCCAGATGCGAGGGCGGTGTTGCGAGCGTTGGTGGTGTCGATGGTAGACAAGTTGTCACCCGTGGAAGCACGTGAGCTTGAATGGTGACTGAGAGAGGCCGGTAATTGGAATGGAGGGTAATATTGACCACTCCGTTCGACTGCGAGGTCCTTGTTCCACCAACTCCGTGGACATCCAAGGTGTAGCGTGTTCGTTTCAATTGAAGCTGCGTTACTAAAGATTCTGAAACAAGTGAGATTTCAGAGCCTGAATCGACCAAGATTCTCACCTGCTGAACTGCGAGGTCGGTGTGCACTCGGGCGAGTGCTGTTGCTAGAAGTGTTGTCCGTGTTCTGCGTGGCCTCGTTGCGTGGTCCGTACGTTGCTTGAATGCGTGGGCGTCCGTGCGTGGTCTAGAAATGTGAGCTGCGTGAACTGTGCTGTCTTCGACGACTGCGCCGACTCTTCAATCGGCAGCGGATGGGCCGGGATGATGCGTGGTCGTGGTTGACGGCTGCGAAGGGCCCGACGTAGGCTGCGTGGGCGGTCGATGGCCAGGCACCACCACGTGGCTGAGATCGGCTCCATGCAACATAGAATGGTGCAGCTCGTTGCAGAGCTTACACCGCTGCGTGGTCCGGCAACTGCGCAGATTGTGGTGTCCGAGGCAGTTGACACAGAGAGAGTGCGCCTTCACCACATTTGCGCGGTCCTTAGCGTCCAATTGTCGAAAGATTGGACATGTGCTGATGAAGTGATCCTTGTTGCAAAAGGCGCACGGGTACTTCGTGCCTGCTGTTGGTTGCGCGGGGCCTGGCGTGGACACTGGACGGGGCGCTGATGGGCTTGCGGCGTGCACTGACGCCCTTGATGATCCCGAGCGGTTGTGCGGGGCGTGAGCGGGTCGAGACGTCGTGGACTTCGTGGGCTGCGTAGAGCGGGTTTCCGGCAGACGCTCCAACTGCTCCAACGTGCCGGCTCTTGCGAGCAAAAACGAAGTCAGCTGGTCCAAAGTGGGGTACTCCTTTTGCGCGGACAGCGACGACTCCGAATGTTCTCGCGTGTCGGGGTCAAGGAGACGGACGAGCGTGCTCACCAAGAAGCAGTTGTCTTGGTTGTTCAACCCGAAAGCTCGAAACGCCTGCGTGGTCTCTCCGATGACATTGGCCAGCTTTAGGAGCGACGAGGCCTTCCGCTGTGTCATGGGCTTGAGACCGTGAATACGGTCTAGGTACGACTGCACGTTTAGCCGCTTGTTGTTGTACCTGTCATCCAGCAATCGCCACGCCTGGTCGAAGGCCTCATCATTGGCCGGCAAGTGAGCCAACAGCTGAGCTGCGTTGCCAGATACAGCTCCCCTTAAATAATGGAGTTTATCCAATTCGGTGAGCTCGGCGCGGTCACGGATGACGGATGAGAAGGCCGATTTGAACGCAGCCCACTGGGAATAATCTCCGTCAAACCGAGGCAGAGGAACCTCAGGCAGTCGTGCTCTGCGTGCTTCAAGCGAGGGCTGAGGGGTCGGCGTGGGCGTCGCGGTAGTCTGCGCCTGGGTCCAGCGATGCTCCAGCTGGGCCACCAGCTTACGAGCGTCGAGCACCGCTTTGTCCACCTTCGAGGCCACTCTTCGCGCATAATAATCGTGATCAAGCCGCGACACCGGCCAGACGCGGTTCAACTCCCTGTGCTCCTCCTGAAATGTGCGGTGATGTTCGAGCAAAGTCTCCCGCACAATCCCCAGCTCATCACAGAGCAATGTCAGGGGGTTGCTTCTCGAAGCCGCCTCAAGATCTTCTAGGATCGCCAAGATGGTCTTGTAGCGCTCATCCTGTTCCCTTGCTCGCAGCTGCAGTTCTGACGAGAGCCGAGCCGGTGAGCGTGGGCGAGCCACGTGCGAAGGCTGCGTGTTCTCTTCCGGCACCGCTAGACGCGGAGGCGCGACGGTGTCGAGTCCTTCCGATTTGTCCGCCGGCGCGGAATCGGCCTGCGAAGCGGGCGAGAAATCTCGCGATTTCGGCATCGTAAATGTCACAAAAATCACGCAAATCACTCACACGCGAGGGTCACTGTCTCACCGCAGCACAAGGTTCACGTACGCGTTGAAAAGTCGTCGTTTAAATTAAACGAGATTCACGCACGCACAGACGTGTCAACGTTCGAATCAAACACAACACTGAGTCTGCGAGTTCACGAAACACAAACACACCAAGGTGCTGACGTCACTCAAAATGTCAGTTAACGGTATAACGGCGTTTTTCAAACCGTCACGGCAAGGGCGTGTCTCGATCCGGCTCGAAGGACCAAATGTTTGCGATTTTGCGTGGGCGGAGGGGACGTAAAGGAAAGAGACACGACACCTTTGTTGGACGGTCACGAGATTATTATATTTACCGAACTATTTACACTTAATTATAATTACACGAGGAAAATCTATCTTACAATTACGCGCGGGCACTCACACTTATTACTAATTAACTACTAGTAGGAAACAGAAAATATTATTAGGAAAATACGCAGGCACTTTACTCCTTTGCGCGAACAATAAGAAAACTCTCTATGCGTGGTCTGAGACGTGTGAAACTCGAGAAACTGCTCAAAGAAAAAGCACGTGTTGTCGCGTGAATAGAAACTACTGTAATGGCGTCGACCGGCACCGCGTGGCCGGTGCACGTGTACCGGTTTCTTCTTCGTGCTGGCGCGATCGTGGCCATGCGTGTCCGGGAGGTGCTGCCGCTGTCTGCAACGACGCACCAGCGAACTACTTTCGCTGCGAACACTAATGGCCGCGCGTGTTCAAAGTAGAATTCTCCAACACCGACTAATATAAATACCGAGCCAAATCGTACCTGCGAGCCTCGATTCCTCGCAATCGTTACCGCGAACCGACCGTAATAAAGTTCTTACGCTTTTCCGCGAACACCGCGCTTCGGAAATCTTATTTCGCGAACGCGTTGCTTCGGACAATACCGTTTGAATAAACCCTTGTTCGTGAGAATCATAGCAATTCGTCCGACGGCCCAACTATCAGTCACTTAACTGCTTTTTATTATTTATTATTTATTAATTGTCATATTTAGTTTACGTTACATTATTATCACCCGACCTCGTTACAGCGTCGAACGGAATAATTGTAACGTTCGAGGCGGATATTTTATAATTTTGATTTACTTAACGCTCTTTGAGCATAATAAACAGTACACAGATTCGAAGAGGGGTTTCGGCACCTTCCGCCTCTCGTCTCGCTCCCCGCAGGCATCACCGGGTGGATCGAGTATCTTGGCGCCGGCTGAGGGGCGAGGCGGGGTGGCGATGTTTCTTATACCGCTGATTGTCGAAACCGCACTTCATTCTACGTCTGTGCACGTAAGCGATAACTAGACGAGTTTTTCTGTGGATTCCAGCCGCTTATATCCTAGCCTTCCTGGAAATCGTAATTCTCGACCCAGATTATCCCGCGAGTGCGTTCGACAAGTTCGTCGATCTATTTCGACAGTTTTTTCCTTCAATCGTCGCGATAAGTGCATCGGTAGTAGCCGCCGGTTTCCCACGCGAATCGAAATTCGAACCGCGAGAATCAGCGACGAAAACAACCCCATTGTAAATATCATAATCTAATTGTAAGTTCTAGTCAAGTAAGCATAGTATTTCATTCCTTAATTAAAGTACATTTCACATCACGACCGCGAAATCAATTGCTTCGGAGACACCCCGATCCGGCAACCCATTTCCTTTTACTTTTCGTCCGATTTCCAACCCCGGGAAAAGTCGCGCGACGAAACTGGCCGAACAAGCGCAATAATTTTCACACATAAACATGCTAGTGTAATTTGTTTTTGCTTATTTTATTTCATTTCATGCATTACATGCGCAATTATAACTTCTCACTGTCAATATCAGTAAATCCTTTGTCACTGTGTAACGAGTCGGCGAGGCCGCGACCCCTTACCGATACCACCCGCCGTACCGCGGGGCCGCGAGCGCCCCACTCCGCCGCCACCACATATGTGACTCTCGCGGCGGCCGGATAGTACACGACGTACAAACCGTGCCGCCGATTTTCTTACACGTCTCTCGCCCTTCCTCTTTCTTCCTCTTACGGTGCGCAGGAGCTGGTTCGCTTAAGCGGCCGCTCGTCTGCCGGTATCGCCGTTTAACCACTGACCGTACACGGAGGTTCGCCTCTCGCGGGTCTCCTTATACCTCACCGGGACTGTCGTGTGGCGGAGTCGCCCCCGCGTCTCAGAAGGCACCGTCCGTTCCGTACCTGCGGATCCACCTACCCAGCGATAGCGGATCGTCGCTAGCGACCGAATAGCACCGCGAAGCCGCCGCTTAGGAACTATAGAACTGCGACAGCGGAGAAGTAGGAAGAGCGGTTGTGTAGCGGGTTAATTCGCGTTCAGTTAACTCGCGTTAGGATAATTCGCGTTAGGTTAATTCGCGTTAGGTTAATTCGCGTTAGATTTAAGACGCGTTAGATTAAGTCGCGTTATGTTGTAAGCCACGTAGTTAATAGTAATAAACCAGCATATCAAGCGAAAACCCTGCCTTGCTCATTTGCCCCGACCCCGGCGTATCGACTGAGTCGGCACCTTCGCGACGGTCAACTCCGACCGACCGGAAGACTGTGACAACTGCTTACTGGTCGCCTTTTGATATTTGCATGGTTGTTTTAAAGTAATATACTTCTCCTGGTTCTTGGATCTCGCAGTGGTGCGTCGCAGGGATGCACAACTTTCCGTTCTGAAATTAGAATATTATACTTATTTGGCTTGGTTATATGTACGATGGCTCGGAGTTGTTGCTTTAAACTACTTTAGTAGTAGGTTGCTCGTCCCCTTGTATCCGTGTCGTACGCATCCTTCATATCCTGTTTTCCTTTCCCGGTTTCGTTTGCCTTAAATATTGCTATCCTTTACGCTGAGAGCTGTTAGTTAATAACTGTTGGGAGGTATTAATTGATGTATGGTTAAGATTAAGTACAGGTTTCATAATTGGATTATGTTTTATGGCATTTACCTTGAAAAGTTGCGTTACTCTTAAATCTTATTGCAAGTTCGCTGTATAGCTGGTTGCAGCATGGTTAATGCTCTGAAACGTTTAATGTTACTGCTACTAAGGGTGTTTCTCTTCTGGCTATTATATTTTATCTTGTCACAAACCTTGTAGTTATGAATTTGCTCTTGGTGCTTGCTATTACACAAAGGTGGTTTTCATTCCTTTGCCAAACGTTGGAATTTGATTATTTATTATATGGATTCTTTATTTCCATTAGCCAATTGTTGTTCTAAAGTTTTTATCAAGTTTACCTGTCAAGCGGCCATCTTGTTTTGCTTCATAGCATGAGTTGCAACGTAGTTCTTTCGCGTGTCGGCATTTTCTTTCCTGCGTCATCAGGTGGCGCGATTGGCGGTTGTGGAGGTCTTTAATAGTCACTATTTATTTAATACTTGTTGTTGCGGGTTGCCATGTTAGGTTGTCTACCCTTGTTATTTTCTATTAATTCCCGGCTAAAAGTTAATTTCGTTCAGAAAGCGACACTGGATAATAGTTCGGGATTACTACGCAGATGACGTCGTGGGGCTTAGCAATAGACATATTTATTTTTCCATTTGATGTTGCTTTAATTTTCTTTTATCCAATTAAAGGATTACTAGGTTTAATTGTTAATTCCCATAATCAATTATCATTAGGATTTTTACATGGCATTTTATACTAGGTAGTCGTAGATGACGTTGCATGCGGCGTGCGAGGTATTGCGGCGCGTTTGCAATGGTTGCTATCACTCATGACGAGCCTTCTGAGTATTAACGATTTTTTATTTGAGTGATCATTTGATTATTGTTGTTATTTAACACCATCAGAGATGCAATTAATTGTTGGCCTATTCGCGGCTTTTCAATTGCGCGATCTTGGCAACGGCTTGAAGTGTTCAACTGGTTAATTTAATTGTTTACTTATCTAGCCATCTAATTATTGGTTAATCCTTCAATAGCATTTTCCTTATCATTTCCAGTGTCTACTGTTGTTTGCGATTTGCGTGGGCGGAGAGGACGGAAGAAAACTGAGACACGGCACCTTACGCAACTAATCACTTATTTATTAACGCGGGTTATACTATTTACACTTAAGTCTAATTACACGAGGAAAAGCTATCTTACAATTACGCGCGGGCACTCACAATTATTACTAATTAACTACTAGTAGGAAACAGAAAATATTATTAGGAAAATACGCAGGCACTTTACTCCTTTGCGCGAACAACAAGAGAACTCTCCATGCGTGGTCTGAGACGTGTGAAACTCGAGAAAACTGCTCAAAGAAAGCACGTGTTGTCGCGTGAACAGCAAGTACAGTAATGGCGTCGAACCGGCACCGCGTGGCCGTTGAGCGAGTACCGGTTTCTTCTTCGTGATGGCGCGATCGTGGCCATGCGTGTCCGGGAGGTGCTGCCGCTGTCTGCAACGACGCACCAGCGAACTGCTTTCGCTGCGAACACTAATGGCCGCGCGTGTTCAAAGGAGAATTCTCCAACATACCCGGATATTTGTCTGTGCGGATTATTTCGATTTTTTCTGTTTCTAGTACCATTTTTACTAGCTTTATGAAATCGTGTGCACTTTGTGTTCTTGATGTTAGGATGAATGCATATCTTGTGAAGTGGTCCACCAGGAGGTGTAAATATTTCTTCGCAGATCTCGTCCCACCGAAACCGCCGATTGTGTCTATCGACATGATCTCGAACTGTCTAATCGCTGGGCCCAGGTGGGACATTAAGCCATATTTCAGTTGGCTTCTAGATTTGTTTCTTATGCATATTTGGCACATCTTACATTCTTTTTGTATCTTTTCCATTAGATTTCTGGCTGTATAGTGTGGGCTAATTTTCCTTTGCATTTGTTTTATTCCGATGTGGCACCATTCTCTATGTATCTCTCTTATAATTTTCCTGCTATAGTCCTCTGATAGAATTATTTTTTCTTTCTTTTTTACTTTTCTGTAAAATATTCAATCTTTTTCTATCAATCTTTCTTTCATTTCCTGTATCATCTTATTACTTGTCTGATCTATCTTTATTTCATCTACTTTGATTAAGTTGACTATTTTTAGTACTTCTTCAGTGTTTTCGCTTGGTTCTAAGACCGGATTTCGGCTTAGACAATCCGCTTCGGCATTGTCTCTTCCCGGGACATATTTTATCTGGAAATCGTATTGTGACAGGTAGTATGTGAGCTTACCGAGCTCTTCATCCGTTCTCGCTCTAATGTTTAGGTTCTCCAGAGGTTTGCGGTCTGAATATATTGTAAATCTTTTTCCAATTAGCCAATGTTGCCAATATTTTATGGCTTCTTTTATTGCCAGACATTCTAGGTATATAGCTTTTTTCTTTTTTTGGTTTTCATTTAGTTTTTTTGAAAAGTATGCCACCGGTCTATCTTTTCCATCTGGTTATTCTTGTTTGAGTATTGCACCAATACCTTCTATTGATGCATCTGTAAAGATTTTTGTTGGCAAGTCGTTATCGAATATTTCTAGTATAGGTTTCGAGCATAGTGATTTCTTTATTTTATTAAATGATCTTTCACAGTCCTCCGTCCACACAAATTTTTCATTTCTTCTGAGTAGTTTATGCAGTGGATCTAACATTACTGCGCTTCCCGGTATGTACTCATGGTAGAAATTTATTTTCCATAGGAATTGTCTAACGTTCTTTTGTGTCTTTGGTCTCGGAAAGTTTTCGATTGATGTTAGATTATCCTTTACTGGTCTTACTGTGTAGTTCTCAATTATATGTCCCAGGTATTTCACTGACTTTGAAGCGAATGTGCATTTTGCGTATTTTAGTCTGAATCCTTCTTCTATTATTGCTTTTAAAACCTCTTCTATGTGTTCGATATGTTCCTCAAATGTTTTTGAGTAAATTAGAATGTCGTCTATATAGTTTTCTGCGAAGTTTTTGAGATTGTATTTTCTGAGTATGTTGCTTAAGATTCTTTGAAATATTGCTGGGGCTGTTTTTAGGCCAAATGGGAGGCACGTCCATTGGTAGTGGCCATCTTGTGTCACGAAACCTGTTTTTTTTTATCTTCTATACGAAAAGGGATCGACCAGAAAGCGGAGTTAATATCTAATGCTGTAAAGTATTCGCAGTTTCTAGCTTTTGTTATTAGATCATCTATCGGGGGTAATGGCTGTGGTTGTGGAATCACTATTTTGTTTAGATCTCTAAAGTCGATGCATAGTCTAGATTTCTTTTTTTCGTCTCTCTTATATGCTAGTGTTACCGGTGCAGCGAAGGGGCTGTACGATTCTTCAATTAGGTTTTTCTCCAGCAGTTTTGCTATTTGGTTTTCCATTTCTTTCTTATCTTCTATGGTGCACTTGTACGGCCTCTTGCTACAATATTTATCTATTGATAAGTCTATCCTAGCTTCGTAGTCTTTTACTATTCCTATGTCGTACTTATCTTTGGCAAAAACCTTATTATATTTTTCTATCAGTCTTTCTATTTCAGTCTGCTTTGAGTTGTCCAGGTTTTCCAACTTGATCTTGAATTCCTCTTCTTTCACGTGTTCATTGAAATTGATTTGTACTTCTTTTATACTCTCGGTGTTGTCTATCTGTTCTATCTTTTTCTCTGTTTTTGTCCCTTTTGTTTCTTTCGTTTGTGATATGCTTAGGTTTTCGTCTTGTATTAGCTTAAATTTCTTTATCATATCTAGTCCTATTAAAAAATCCTCGAAATCGTCTCTTTCTACAATAAATACGTCCACCTTTTCCTCGATATAAAAAATTCTCACTTTTATTGTTATTAAGCCATTTGTACTTTTTACACCATTAACCGTTTTTATGGATATTTTGTTCACGTCCTCTCTCTTCTTTGTTATTTTAACCAATTTTGCATTTATGAGAGAGATCTGGGAACCTGAATCGTATGTTCCTTTTATTTCTAGTTTATTTGCTAGCAGCATCTTCAACTTGATTAATGGTGTGATCACTCGTTTTTTGCCTCCGTGTTTAGGTCTACTTCTAGCACTGTGTTACTTCCTATTACACTCGGCTTATTTTTTTCTTTCTCGCTCTCTTTTGTTTTGAACCAGCATTTCTCCTCAGGATGGTATCTTACACCTTTATTCAGGTATTCACATGTTCTGCATGGTTTCTTCTCCAGATTCTTCTTTTTGAAATCTAGCTTACTATTTTTTGTTGTTGGATTATTTTTTTTATATATTAGATCCTCACATTTTCTGATTTCATTAAATAAATCTATAGTATTTTTTATCTGGTCTCTATCAATATTTTTCCTGATAAATTCTAGTAATCCCAATGCAATTATGTCTATTAGCGTATCCTGATCTATGGATCTATTTATTTCTAACATGAGTCTCTCCTTTTTCAACCTTTGTTTGCAACGGATTCTAAGAAATTTTCTCTCCATGTTCCCCAATTGTCTTCTGAACCATCTTTGATTATTCTAGAGGTGTACCAATTTTGACATGATTCACTTAGAAAAAATCTCATTATCTCAATTATGAATTTATCTGTGTCTACCTTGAATCTGGAGCATTCTTTTTCATACATCTCTAACCATTGTCTTGCGTTTGAGTTTTTACTGTTGAATTTCTCTATTATAAGCTTATCTGCTATATGTTTTAAGTCTTTCTTTTCTGTTTTTTTTTTTTTTTTTTTTTTTTTTTTTGTGAAGACTCAATTAGCTTTTCCAATATTTTAGCCAACTCTGTTTTCTCTGTCTCCCTTTGTTCCTCATCCTGTCGTATTTCGTCTAAGAGCTGTCCCTCAAATTCTACCCTTCCCCCTTCATCCATGTATATTTCTCGTAATTCTATCGTTAATACTATCCATACACTAACCTCATCATATCTATGTTTTAACTTGGCTTTCACTTTGGCATAAATATCCGTTTCCTTTAACTTTTTATGGGCATTTGTATAGGTTTTATTAATCCTAAGGCACTTAAAACTACAAACGCTTAACCTATTGATACAGATAAACTCGTCGTGGTAGATTCGTCGCGTGTTCGTCACAGATCCGTTCGTCATGCATGCGTCGCAAGAATTCGTCTATCCTTCGTCGTCGTCGTTAGCTCTATGTCCTGAACAAGATATCGGTCTCGACCTAACGCTTTAACTATTTCGTAAGGACCCTTATTTCGGTTCCAATTTCGTACTTTGTCCGGTACATGGCACATCGCTCCTTACCAAGACCAACTCGCCCTTCTCATACAATTTAGGTTCTTTACGACGCTTATCATAGATTATTTTTAATTTTTCACGATTCTTATCTAACAAACTCGCAACTGACTCTCGTTCATCGACTGAAGACAATTTTTCATTTAACTCTAAGATTTCGCGCGCTAAAGGAGTTGTGCTTGTCCCTATCCCTTTCTTATGAAATATTATTTCGTACGGTGTTCGCTTCGTTACGCTATGCTCGATATTGTTCACCGACCATTGTAATTGTGGTACATAAATGTCCCAATTGTCGCCCTCTTGGTTACATGTGGTGGCTAAACAACTCAACAAAACTCTATTTAGGCGTTCTAACTGGCCATTCGCTCTCGGAGTGGCCGTCGCTATTTTTATATGTTGGATATTCGATTCATTACAAAATGTGACAAAATCTTTTGCTGTAAAAGCCGTACCTCTATCAGTGATGAGTCTTTTAGGTTTACAATAGTGTGCAATAAACTCGCGTAAAAATATCAACGTCTCATTACTACTGGTATCTGGGACAGCCTTGATGATACAATATTTGCTGAATCCGCACATAGCAGCTACAATATACTTGTTTTCGCGAATTGTTTTAATAAAAGGCCCTAAGTGATCTATATGTACTACATTAAAGGGTTCACTTCCCTTATCCAATGGATGTAAAAACCCCGGTGCTTTTCCTGACGGATTCTTATAGTAAAGGCAATTTATACAACGATTTATATAATTAGTCACGAACGCTCGCATTCCTGGAAAATAATAAGTTTCCTTGATCGCCGCTAAGGTTTTATCAATCCCTACATGACATAAAGATTTGTGCGTCTCTGATACAATCTCATACCGTAATCCTTCCGGCACATATAATCTCCAACGACCCTTGGTTATGCGATATACCCGCGAATTGTACATAGTAAATTTGTCGTGTACCTTAGTATCTCCTGCTTCTAATTTATCGTGTACACTCATTATTTCGTCGCTGGCCCGCTGCATCACCGCAACCCAATCTGTATTTATGTTTATACCCAACACTGGCAAATCCTTTATTGTCGAGCCCAATGCATCTTCTGCTGGATTCCTACTAAGCGCATCACCAATCAAGTTGCTTGTACCTCTTTGGTATTCAATCGTATAATCGCACTTGCTTAACCTAATAACCCATCGGCCAATCCTTTTTTTTTTTTTTTTTTTTTACGTGGAGGAAATCTGAGCGGCAGACACCCCCCTGCCGCTCGGGGGAGCGACAGAGGGGTAGTGTGGGGTTCGACGCACTAAAACCTCCACGGCGACCTTCGGACGCTCTTCCGCATCTGGCGGATTCGGGGGAGTCACGGGAACTCTTAGAGAACACCACCGCGACTCCCCCTCGCCATGGCCGGTCATCTATCCTTTGATGACCGGCCGCGTCCCGAGGAGGGGGAGTTTAATCCTCCCCCTCCTATGACCTCTGTTTCCGCAGTGCAGGGAGGCCGCGCCCCGCACCGCTCCATCCCGGCGGCCGCTTAACAGCTACCCAGGGCCCCCGCCCTGGGTAATACGGCCGCCTGGGGGGACGGCGTTAAGCATGCCGTCCCCCCGCTCCCGTCGACATTACGTCACGATCTGCTGACGGCGGGGGAACAAGGGGACCCCAAAAGAGCTCCACCCCCCGCCGTCAGCTACCCTCCTTAGTCCGGGGGTCCCACGGCGCGGCCTCTCACAGGCCGCACACGCCGCCGCCCCCGGGTTCTTCGAGCGGGATCGGATCGTTCCCGATCCCGCTCGGCGGCCTCCTTCTGCTTTATTACTTCCTCGCAGAAGGAGACCACCTGCTTCCAATTCCTCTCGCTCTCCAGCATTGCCCCAACTACTGCTGGGAGCGAGAGGTCTCCTCCAATCTCACACCGGAGGACTCGACGCAGCGCTGAAAAGGCGGGGCATTCCTCCAGCGTGTGCTGCGCCGAGTCCTCCTCCTCCCCACAATGGTGGCAAACCGCCGTCTCCTCCCGTCCAATGCGACGCAGGTAGACACCGAAACAACCATGTCCGGTGAATACCTGCGTCAGCCGGTAGGTGAGCCTACCATGCCGCCGATCCCGCCACCTTTGCACGTGAGGCAGGAGGGCCCCGGGGACGCGCTCGCTGGCGTGGGAGGACAATTCCCTCCGCCAGACCTCCCACGTGCGTCCCCGGGCCTGGAGTTCCAGCTCCTGGACCGCCTCAGGCTCCAGCGGGGCCCCCCGAGCGCTGCGGCAAATGCTATTGCGCCTATAAATATAGGCGCGCACCGCCGCGAGCAGCTCGAAGGGTAGTTCCCCAGCCAGAGCCAGCCATCGGCCTATCCTTGGACTAAGGTCCCTTTTTGCCACCAGCAATTTTAAGCTATTACAGTCGGTTTTTATAATAAAATGTATGCCAATTAAGTATACCCTAAATCTTTCTAGCGTGCATACAATAGCCAATGCCTCCAACTCGTAGGAATGGTACTTCGCTTCTTCTCGTGTAGTTTTCCTGCTATAGTACGAAACTGCATGTAACCTTCCTTCGGAACGTTCCTGCAACAGGACTCCACCTATACCATTATTACACGCATCGGTATGTACTTCTGTACGGGCTTTCGGATCGTATAACTTCAAAATAGGACTCCTAGTTAATCTTTTCTTTAATTCCAAAAATGAATGATTTTGGACTTCTCCCCAGACAAACTTATTATTCTTTGCCAACAAATCTGTTAGCGGTTTAGCTACGACAGCAAAATTTTTCACGAAACGTCTAAAATAACTAGCTAATCCAATGAAACTACAAACTCCTTTTGTATCTACAGGTAATGGAAAGTTTTCTATACTAAGCAATTTCCTTCTACCAGGAGCAATATCTTCCTTATTTACCTCAAAACCTAAATATTCAATCTTCTCTTGCAAAAAATAACACTTGTCTAACCGTAATGTTAACCTAGCACTTTTTAACGCTCGCAGAACCTCTATAAGTTTGATTTTACCTTCATCAATTGTACTTCATTCCCTTCAAACGATCTAATTGGTCGTCAATCCGTGGAATTGGGTAGTGCTGCTTAACTGTCTTTCGATTTAACGCTCGATAATCAATACACATACGAACGTCTCCGGTTTTCTTTGCAACTAGAAGAACAGGGCTAGCAAATGGCGACTCGCTGTCTTCGATTAAGTCAGCTTCCTTCAAATCCTCTATAATGGTATCTATCTGCTGTTGTTTCCGCTGAGAAACCCTGTACGGTTGGTGTACTACTGGCGTTTCGTCCGTCAAGGTAATTTTCATCTCAATCTCATCAGTGCAACCTATTTGCTGAATATTTCTAGCGATCAGTTCTTTAAAGTTGTTTAATATGCTTCCGATTTCAGTGGCTTCTTTCCTCGGAAGCTCTGTATTAATTTCTTCAATCGTTACGGGCTCTGTATTCTCAACACGTCTTACGTCTCCTCCACCTGGTGTTACTATATCAGCCCTCGTCAGAGTTGCTTCTTTATTAATACTCAAATCGCCGCCTGTAACATTTAATATAGGTATCATTGTCATACCTTGCTCGTCGGTTTTCACTAAGCATCTAGGTATCAACTGTCCGTCCTCTCTCATGCCACCTTCAATACAAATATCTCGCCCCCGTAATTCTGCGCGTACTGCAACACAACCGACATAGTTATTAGGAATGACCACAGCTTTTTCAGCCCACAAATTGGTCCCTTCATTTTCCTCCTGCGTTATTTTATGTAAATCCTCGTCAATCTTTCTAATAATCAACGTGTCCGTTCGGCTAATAATTTCAACATGAGGCTGCTCTCTATACGGATGCCCGACAATAAGAGGAATTGCTTGGCATCCTTCTGGTAAGGCAGTCAGCATTCCAATTGGGGTAACAGATCCAGCTCCATATCCTACCAATCTATCGAAGGTACCTTCAAGATATGTGAGACCCATTCGGTCGGCAGCATCCTTACGTAAAGCTATGCACGAACTACCTAAGTAAACATAGCACTTCACGTAATTATTGTTAATATACGCATCCTTGAAATATTTCCTTTGCTCCTTATTGGAATCAATGTGCAAAACCTGATCGGTACTACGGTTACCTGCACTCGGATCCCTTGGCCGCGTTACCTTACTTTTACAATCTCTCGCATAGTGGCCTGGCTTACCGCATAAAAAACACATATGGCTCTTGGGTTTATCACATTCGCCAGCGGCGTGCCCTTCCAATTTACAATTAAAGCATACTTGGCTCCGTGCTCCCGTAGTTGGACGACCCTTTTCCTTCTGGTCCTTGCCACTATAAGGTCGTTCTTGCAGCAAGTGCGTGGCACTCCTCAGATCTGGTAACAGCATGCTCGGCTTCTTGTAGTTTGACAATGGACCTAAATAATCTCTAAATCTCAAATTATTCAGTCCAGCTACAATCCATTCAACGCTCTCGCTCTCAGACATTCCGGCATTATTGCATTTAGCCAATTTCTCGTAATAATACTCGGTTACATCCTGTCCCTGCCTTCTAACGTAACGTTGCGCCTGTAATCTTTTTTTCATATCACTGGCATCGGATGGAAACGCTTCGATTAGTAGAGCCCTCCATTCTAACCACGTTCGTTGCCGCGAGGGAAGACTATCGCGCCACTTTTGAGCGATACCCGTTAGATTAGCTAAGGCATGATGAATTTTGGCAACCTCACTCCATGAGTATAAGGTCGCGTATTCCTCAATTTTATTAATCCAATCATCAATATCTATATCTGACTTCACGGGATCAAATTTTGGCAAAACGTCGCGCATATCATTGTACATTCGCACGTCATTACTACCGCCCGCTCTATGCGCATGTTCGTTATCATTCGACATATCTATTGCAGTATTTAAATGATCGTACGTTGTGAAATCACCTTCCACGTCTTCCGTACTTCGAATGCTTTCGCTATCGCTAACACTTGATTGTAAACTTGTAGTGGTACTTGCCGTGTTATTTGTTTGTTTTCCGTCCTTCTTCTGTCCTTTTCTAACAACCTCTTCTAATGACCGTAACGTGCTCTTATCCGTTACCTTGCTCCTCGTGCTCATACCCAGTTCAAAATGTCGAAATTCAACGTATTTACCGGCTTTCTTTTAGTTTCCTGCAAAATCGCTCCGTCTCCGCTATCATAAAATATTCCAGTGGCTATCTTACAACAATATTTCTACCCCGTATCGACACTATCAATATATATATTACACACTCCGACCACGTGCTGTACCTGACTTCAATATAAATCACGTTTTAAACCTGTTACCGGGAATAGTAATCCCACTTCTGATTTAATTGTAACAATCAGTTTGGTCGGGTTAATAATTGAACACGCTGGTTGAAAAATATACTTGGATGATTATTAATATTATGCGACTTCTAACAATGCTAGGCTCTCTCTTTCTCGAGTAATGGCTATCGACTGACTCGTCGTCGTTGTTCTACGCGCATATCGGTCTCTGGCGCTCGCGCATGTACTCGCCTTACGCGGCAATTCCAATTGTTGCAGTACGCCACGGTTTAATGTATTCGGCGCATGTTGATGTAATCTTCGGACCTTCTCCTAAATCTATTTTCTCTACATCATACGTATCGTTAGGCTTAACTTTACTAATACGATATGGTCCTAAAAAATTCGCACGCAATTTACGGCCTGGCCCCATTTGAGTACGCTTTATCGCGACAACATCATTTAATTTATACTGGTGTGCTTTTTTCTGTTTCCGGTTATACACTCTACGATTTTCTTCTTGTGTTTTAAGCAATTGGGTTTTTGCTTTGTAACCGTGCTGGTTACATACCAAGAGTCGACATACGAACAGCCGAGTGTGACTGTGTGAGTGTGACGGACTCCCCTACCGCCGTAAGGATCCGCGGTCCTTTGTCGCGTGCGAAAGAATTTAGGAGAAGCGCCCCACTCATTAAATATGCGTGCGCATCGATCCCCACTCGATACGGATCGAAGGAGATCGATGCTCGTTCGACAAGAATTACTCTACGTCTGGAAGCGAACCAGGTAACACGCGTTTCCAATTACGTTCAGCGAAAACCGGTATATAATTGAGAGGTCAAACCGACCTGGTAACTTAGTCAAACCGCCTAACTTACCCTCGTTATACACGCGCCTCAAACCGAGGAGTCACGAGCACAAACTGCGCCGTGGCACAGCTAGAACGCGATTTTCTTCTTTGTGTTGTTCCGGCGTGTACAGCGTAGTAGTCACAAATAAGATTAAATCAAATTTTAATATCATAACGAGTGGTAAATATTAGAATCTCAATTTTCGCTGAGCGGAACGAAACGGTGAGTAAGGTTGTTTCGAGTCACTGCTAATGGTAGAATCTCGCGTGGCAAAACCACAGAATCCGTGAACGATTGAGATCGGATAATTCTCATACATCTTAACTCAGCTCCCAGGCTCATACAGGCAGTCGAAGTATCGCTCGGCCCACGTAAAGTGTCCCGCCGTAACTTCTGGCTGTCCCTGTGTGCCCTTGTGAGACGTGGACTCGATTGTGAGCATCACAATTTCTGCCGGCATTTGATCGTGGCATCGCTCACAGACTCGTTCGAGCATTCAAAGTGTCGCTCAGCTCACGAAAGTGCCCTGCCGTCACTTCTTGAATGTACTCGGATGCCTTTGTGAAGAGGTGGATACGACCGTGTGGCACGGTGATCGCTCTGTTTGGTAGCATCGCGGTATATTAATCTTCACCGATTCTAGTTGAGTAACCGAAGTGTCGCTCAGCCCACGATTCGTGCCTGCCGACATCTTCTGGTTGTTCTCAATTGATCGTGTGAGATTATAGTGCAGGTACCACTTGATCTTCCCCGAATTGCTCGGCAGGATCGACCTGAGTGTTGCTGCACCGTGCGTATCGTGAAATTCACGATCGGATTGTACACAGTCGAAGTCAGGCGTCCGGCATCGGAGAACACCTCGAGCCCACATTCGTGCCTCAGGTGAACTCCTAGGTGTCACAACCTGATTGAGGCTTCGTGGCGTCTCCACCCAGACTCCTCCTCCGATTATTCGGCCGAGAGCGAGGGTGCTGCGGCAGATCCTCAATCGTGCGATTGGAAAGCAGTGATTCAAACAACCATCCATTATATTCATTGTCGAGCACTGTATCGCGAATCGGATTGTAGAAGTCACAGGAAGGGAAATTAGTGTGCAATTGCGGGTGGATATTCAAAAGTATCCACGCGTCGTTGCACACTAGTAGTAGGGTTTCATTAAAGCCAATCAATAATAATTTTACATCTAAAGCTAATCTTTTATCCGTTACGTAAAACGTTTAACTTGTATATATATATGTCTATCCTAATCTGCCGAAATAATATCGCGTGCAAATATCGATAAACATCCGTTTCCCCACAACCAAGGTCGAAATATTCGCGTTTTCACGCGAACGTGTGACAGAAGAAACGACTAAGACATTTGCATTCGCGAACGCGGGAAGACTGTACGAAACGTAATCAAGCCTGTACAAATCACGAAGTTCTTTTACATTTACCAAAATTGGTGACCAGCCGAATATAAATTTTGTTAACTCAATTTTCACCAGAATATATTTCGTTTACATCATAAACTGTTTCCAACTTCTTCAACAACCGATCAGAACTCCCCGCTGTCCTGTACCTGGAGGCCCGAATCCCTCCATCTAATCAATTCCATTTTCTGACATCCTAAATAGTTAAATTGCGTTTATCGATTTCAATCGCGTACGGTTAATTCATCTAGAAACACTCGTATCTAACGAAATTATGTAACCATCGCCAAGGAAAATCCCGTGGGCGAGAAACGACGGTTACAGCTTTCTCTCGAAGCTCGTCTCGATTTTCTTCAAATTGCATCAAGAGTTCTTTTTCGATTACCTCTTTTAATAATAAATCATCTTTATTACGCATCTTTACACCGAATAGCAGTTCGAATGGGGTCATTCCAATACTTCGCTGGAATGTCGAATTCAATACCCTCTGTAATTTCTCAACATATTTATACCATTTAGTCGGATCGTCTATAGATAATTTTGAAAGTGTAGCAATAATAGTTGTATTTAATCTTTCTACTTGTCCGTTGGCTCTCGGAAGACCAGTCGTTATTAACACGTGATTTATATTTTCATTTTTACAGTAGTCTTCGAATTCTTGAGAGGTGAAGGCAGTGCCTCTGTCTGATACGATTTGTATAGGGTTTCCGAATACACTTTTCTGTACGTCTAATTTATTTACAACTTCGCGCGTTGTCGTCGATTTTGTCGGCTATAGCCAAATAAATTTTGTGAAGCTATCGATAATGGCAAAAATATAATTGTAATTTTTATGAGTGGATTCTAAGGGTCCTAAATGATCGACGTGGTATGTATGTAATGGAATATCTACTTAGTAAGAGGATGTAAGAATCCTTCTTGTTTTCCTAATTTTCGATTCGTCATAATGCACGGAATACAATTGCTGATACATCGTTCTATTTTTTGTTTAAGATTCGGAATGAAATAGTCTTGAGAGATTATATTTTCGGTTCGCGTAACTGCAAAATGTCCCTTTTGGTGAGCATCTTGAATAATTTCGTCTTGTAGGGATTGCGGTATTACTAACAGTTCTCGACCGTCAGTAAATTTGTAAAGTAAACCGTCTCGAATAGAATAATCTTTGTAAGGTCTGTTCTTCAAAATTTCAAAAAGTAATTTAATTTCCGAATCTTCTTCTTGTAATTTCTTAATCTTAGGAATAACTGGTATTTTCTTTATTGTCATTATTGCATTCCTACTCAACGCGTCTTCGTGCTTCAT
The DNA here is from genome assembly GCA_943735885.1 of Stelis phaeoptera. NCBI lineage: Eukaryota > Metazoa > Arthropoda > Insecta > Hymenoptera > Megachilidae > Stelis > Stelis phaeoptera. The sequence continues at coordinate 7,526,199 of OX030934.1, read as the reverse complement.
TCTTGTTCCTGATCTATGCTCTATTGTATAATTGAAATCTTCTAAGAAAAGAGCCCATCTGGCTATACGCGGAATTATATCTTTTTTATCCATCGTTTTTTGAAATGCCGCACAATCCGTCACAATTTTAAAGTTTATTACCAACAAATACGTTCGAAATTTCTCAAGTGCTCTAACAATGGCAAGGGCTTCGAGTTCGTAACTACTATAATTTTTTTCTTCAGGTTTAGTTTTGCGGCTCATGTAATATACAGGATGTAATTTCTCGTTATCAGGAGAACGTTGCATTAAAACGGCTCCAAATCCGTCTTTACATGCGTCAGTATGTAACTCGGTCTCGCAATTTGGGTCATAAATTTTCAACACCGGACTTTGACATAAAATTCTTTTCAATTCATTAAACGCTACTTTTTGCGAATTACCAAATTCAAAAGGCATTTCTTTCCGCAACATATCACTAAGAGGCTTTGCAATAACGGAATAATTAAATATAAATTTTCAAAAATAACCTGACAAGCCTAAAAAGCTTTGTACGTCTTTTATGTTTTTCGGTTCTGGAAAATTAATAACAGCTTTTACCTTTTCTTCGGACGGATAAACTTTCCCATCTTCGATATGGTGACCCAGAAATTCGATACGTCTATGCATCCACTTACATTTCTTTAAGTTTAAATCTAAACCGTATTCGCTAGCAATCTGTAAGACTAATTTCAATCGCGTCAAACATTCCTTTTCGTCCGTCGCTGGAATTATTATATCGTCTATATATATTAGAACAATACCTTGAATAACTAACTCTCTATATACATCGTTTATGAATCTTTGAAACACCGACGGGGCATTAGAAAGACCGAATGGCATCTTAATAAACTGATACTGTCCATAATGCGTCACGAATGCAGTAAACTTTCTACTTTCCTTATCAACCGTAATGTGGAAAAATGCGTTTTTTAAGTCGATGGTGCAAAAAATACGAGCTTTAAGCAAACGGTCCAATAATTCCTCGATTAAGGGAAGCTGAAATTTATCTTTCACCATAATTTTGTTTAATTTTCGATAGTCTATGCAAACGCGAGGAGATCCGTCTTTCTTCTTTACTATTACGACCGGACTTGCGTACTCTGATGCGCAAGGTTCAATAATACCATTTTCAAGCCATTCGTCTATTTGTTTTTGTAACGTGTCTCTCTCGGGTATAGGCAATCTACGCGGTTTTTGGCTTACCGGTTTTTCTTCTTTAAGAATAATTCGCATCTTTATCTCTGAATCTTTTTTCTTATCGGGTTTATACGAGCTTATTAGCTCGTGCAATTCTTCGCGTACTTTATCGTCTTGAACATGCCTTAAATCTAACGGATTACTATCGGTAGGAATTTGCGTCAAAAATGTACATAATGGAATTTTACACAAAGTAATATTTTGCGGATCGATTATGAGTTCGGCTAAACTTATAACGTCACTACCAATTACACCTTTCATTTTCATCGAATCTACCGGCACGATGTAAACCGTAGTTGGAAACTGCTCTGAATCTATCTTGATAATTGCTTGTACATATCCAAGAGGTTGCGTTTCGTTCTTTTTACCGAAACCTGATAATTTTGTCGTACACGGGTGAAGATTGCCGATGCCGATCTTCTTATAAATATCTTCATCGTTCTTATAAATATCTTCATCGATCATACATCGTTAATAAAAATATCTTTACGCATTTCGTGTTTTGCTGCCGTCGATATGCTATTTACAGCCGGAGTAGGATCTGTAATTACAGGTGACTTACTGTTAACGATTTGCGAGGGCAGAGCGGGCAGAAATTGAATCGAGACACGTCCAAATCAAGTTCACTTTAACTATATTTACACTTAATGATTACACTAGTCTACTGTTGACGCAACGATTATTTACACGCGAGACTTATTCTAAATTATAACTAACAAAAAGTAATCGTAGAAAGTCAATACACTAATAAGTGAAACAAGGCAATGCACTTCGTGCGCGAGCACTTGACAAGATTTAAGCGTGGTCTGAAATGAACAATCACAAAAATCTGATATAACAAAGGCACGTGTTGGCGCGTAGACCGTAAGAACGTTAATGGCGTCGAACCGGCACCGCGTGGCCGTTGAGCCAGTACCGGTTTCTTCTTCGTGATGGCGCGATCGTGGCCATGCGTGTCCGGGAGGTGCTGCCGCTATCGGTAACGACGCACCAGCGAACTACTTTCGCTGCGAACACTAATGGCCTCGCGTGTTCAAAGGAGAATTCTCCAACACTTACCCTTTTCTTTACTTCTACATTCAGCGGCGGTATGACCAAAAGACTTACATTCGAAACAGTTTTTTCCTAATGCTTTTCGACTACAGTCTCTAGAGAGATGTCCTTTATCGCCACAATTATAACACCGCGGTTCGAATTTCGCTGTTGTTGGTTCCTGCCTCCTTGTGAACGTCATTTTCTTCGAATAGTCGCCTTTTCTTCCAAAATCTGTTCTTCTCATTGGATCTTCTCTCGTCTTCGTCTGCTTCTCTTGATTTTTTTTCCGCAACGTTTCATAAATTTTTAACCGGTATTTGAAATCACTGAGTCTTTTTGTTCCGAGCAGAATTAATTTGTTGTTAGTTTCGTCCGGTATACCGTCAATAATATGTTCAATTGTACCTCGTGATGCTATTTCTTTCATAATGAGATAATATTCCTGCACAGTTTCATCTTTTCGTATTTTCCGTTGCGACAATAAATTATGTAATTCTGCGCTATTCATTCTCATTGAAAATTCTTCACACAGGAGTGATTTCAATTTAGTCCATGTTTTAACAACACCTTCGCTTTGTACATACAATTTTGCAAGTCCTCTAAGCGATTTCTTTGCAAATACTAGCTTTTGGAGATCCGACCACTTGAATAACATTGCAATATCTTCAAAGTCTGCAATCCAGCGTTCCACCGCGTGGGAACCACTGCCATCGAAAGGTCGTATCGAATCTTCCACGTCACGATAATTCATTGCAAATTCTACGGGTCTTCCTGGTCTGCTTTGATAAGAAGCATTATCATCGCGTTCCTCGTTTTGGGTAGATACAACGGATGCGCGATCGTCAACAGAATCGCTTTCATTTTCTCGTTCATTTTGATTGTTGCAACGGCCATCGTCTGCGTCTTCGTCCTCGGTTACCTCTTCGTCTTCATGAGTTGGCATGAGTGAATTTATGTCCATCAATGCCGTGCACAGATTTTGAATTAATTCTTATCTTGAACCTCGGTAATCCAAACCGAGAATATTACAACACGAGACCAAATCGCCGAATGTTAGTGCGTTTGCTTCTGTTAGTTTTGGTACATGTTCCGTAGAACCGTCTTCAAATGGGAATCCCGCAAATTCCCGCAATCGTTTGCGATTAGATCTATCGCCGTCAATATTAAATATAAATCGGTGAAGGGCTTGTTACGTGGCCGACGGTTAGGCAGCTCTAGTGGCCGGCGGAGGTTTTCTGGTAGGGAGGCCGCGTAACATTTATTTATTAAGAAAAGTCAATACAACCCGAGCGGTTAGATTGTATTGTTGTGGGAACCGTCACTGGTATTCACTGGGATTTAGAGAGAATGCTAATGTGGGTTTGACACAGTAAATATATATTACAAAATCAGTCTATTACAGTTGTTCTGTCGCGAATATAGGTGTGTGTGTTGTATATTACCTATTCCGCTGGATGCTCGGTTTTGACGCACTGGCAATGCGGGGTGTGTGTGTGGTTGGTAAGAATGCCAAATAGAAATACAAGCAAGTTCGCAGATTCTATAAGGTTCGCTTTGATCGAAAGGGACTTCAACCCGATCTCACTAAATAATAACCAACTCACGTTTGTACACGATGTGCTCAACGCTAGATGAACTTTGGTACTGCCCCCGATCGTTGATACTGAAGGGGTTTATATACTACTTCGAAAAGGCAATCTGGTTATTACTTAGATAATCGCATTGGTCCCATCTGTTTTTCCAGAAATGTTTAGAGTGGTTGCAGCTGGTGTTTTAATCATGATGGTCCCACTGCTTTCCCAAAACGTATGGTTCTGTTATCGCAGTGGGCCTTCTGTTTGTTTCAAGTGCAGGCGGCCTGTTTGTATTAGAGTTTTCCTTTTCCAGATGTTAAAAAGGAATCGTTTTTCTAGAGGAGGCATATGTTTGATAAAACGATCTGCCTACGTGACAGGCTTTTATAGAAGCCACCGATGCTGTGTTAATTTTGCGTCCCACCGTCGCAATTTGCGCAAGATTTTCCATTTTACTATTGTTGAAGGAAAACAATTCGTGCACACGCGTTAAGTTATTGTCACTGTATGCCGTTTTTGCACACACACGTCGCGAATTATTGTCACTGTATAGCGTCTTTGCACACACGTCACAAATTATCGTCACTATATGCTGTTTTTGCACGCACGTCACAAATTATCGTCACTGTGTGCTGTTTATGCACGCACGTCACAAATTATCGTTCGTCTTTTACACCGTCGCGACACGTATAGTTATTATTTTTTGGCTTTTAGATAGGACGAGCCCCCAATTTATAGGTCTTATTAATCCTAAGGCACTTAAAACTACAAACGCTTAACCTATTGATACAGATAAACTCGTCGTCGTAGATTCGTCGCGTGTTCATCACAGATCCGTTCGTCATGCATGCGTCGCAAGAATTCGTCTATCCTCCGTCGTCGTCGTTAGCCGATCGTCGAATGTTCGGACGCGTCACGGGCCCCCTGCGACCCCCCGCCCATAGTCACGGAATCCAGACTGTTCTCGCAACGTCCGCCGATATGCGTCTTTTTATTTCCTACTGTGACGAGGCAAATTTCGCCTCGCCACGAGATACCGCAGGTCCGTCCGCTCCCTCCACCCTGGCGAGACCACGCCTCGACCGCGCCGTCCTGCGCCCCGAGTATTGTTCCCCACAGCCCCCCCCCCCCCCCCCCCAGCATGGACAGAGCGAGTGGAGCGTCAAGTTTTTTTTTTGTGTGCGAAGTCCAACACGGCGACGGTTGCCCGCCGCCGGCTGCGGTCGCCCTCCACCCGGGCGAGGGAAGGGCCGGACGGGCCCACCCCATCGCAGGACGACCCGGCTGACCGGCCGCCACCTCCGCCCCGGCACACAGTGGGACGAAATCGTCAAAACGCGGAAAAAATTCATTGCATTGTTATTTATGCCTTATTTGGTATGAAAGAAATGGTCTTATGGGTTTTTTGGGTCGTAGAATCCGATTCTGATAACCATTTTTATGTAGATTGTCCATTTTTAATTAATTGATTAATTAACCCCCTAACACGGTTCTTTTTATATTGTATTACATAATAAGATTATATTTCATTTGGAATATGCAGTTCTACTGGTATTATGGTCCTTAATTATTCCTTAGCATTATTAGAGTTCGTTACTGTAAGTGTACAGATGTTTGCAATAATGATCTCATTGCAGAGAACATTTCTATTAAAAAGTTAAACACCTGTTCCTTTTCTTCCTCTAACGATCGATTTGATGATTGCATTATCAAATTATGCAACATAAGTCGCGTAATTTTCTTCTCCGTCATTGTCTAACACTTCAAAAATATTCACCTAACTTTTCCGTCTTAACTCTGTAAGGATTCAAACACGACTGATCCGCTTCAATCGTATCAAACTTTCGAAGATTCAAATAGTACATTCGACGAACCACTCATCGTTTGTTACTGATATCCTAGCATAAACATTCACTCGGCCCTCAACTGCTCGTATCGCACAGAAATTCTATCGCTCAGGCAACCTACATATAAACTATCGCACATCGCCTTGCTGAGAGTGAAGATGTAAACAAGCAAAAATGCTTGTATTATACCTTCGCTACCTTAACATTTCCCAATTATACTTTTCGTCTCACGTTATAAGACCCATACGCGCCTACTGAAGCTCTCGAATCTACATGATGTCGAAAGACGTTGATGTGTTAACTACACATTTAGTGATATAACTTTCGAATAGGCAAGTATTGGCAAGAAATGTTTATGTACCCATTTTAAGTATGTTTTAACAAATACTCCTATGTAAATTTCATCATAACGTCTCGTGAATTCCGCTTTGGAAATATCGCTAAATCCCAAAAATAGCGAGAAAATAGGCATTTCCGAAAGCGCATTCTTCGAAAGGTTAAAACATGCACATAATATTCTTGTTGCACATACTTATAGCTGAAAGAATGCTCTTCAACACTATGTAATTAGTTTTGACTAAGTTGTTATCTATGAAAAGATATTATGGGGCAAAGTTGAATAATTTTAGAAAATGAGAATGATTGTTACAAGATATACATTTTTCTCTGTATTCAAAGCTCTCTCAAAAGATTCTGGGTAACTTATCATAACTTATCTTTATGCTTAAATGTAGTCCGAACATTTAGGAACGTATACCTTAAAATTCATTGATTTTGAACGAAGTTGGAAATTTGATTTTTTTCCGCGTTTTTACGATTTCGTCCCACTGTGCGGCAGCCGGGCTTCGAAATTGCCGGGCCTGGGGAAACGACCACGCCACCTCCCTCACCAGCCCACAGAGGACACCCCAGGTCCCGGCTGAAGCAGGACGACCCCTGGTGGCCCGCCTCGGTACCCAAACTCCCTGGGGAGGGGGAACCGCGAGCCGGCGAGATCGCGACCGCCGATGCGAGACTAATTAGCGTGCGCGCGGCGAGAGAGAGAGTCCGACGATTAGTATTTTTTTTCTTTTTGTAATCCATTGTGGGAACACAGGGCCGGTTTCGCGACGAGCTTCGTGTAATTGTGTTGTGTGTGGAGCCAGCCACCCGCCACGAAGGCCAACTACGTCCGAAGACCCGCCGATGTTGAGGTAGGACTCGCGCCTCCCCACGTTCCGTTTTCGTGTTTGGTGTGTGTGTGCGAGGGTAGATTGACGAGAGTGAGCGGGAAACCCGCCGGGCCCGCTACCGTCCCCGTCCCCTTCGCGACTTTGGCGACAGGACGAGATCCGAGAGGCGAGGACCCTCGAGGTCGACCCCTTGACCCCCGAATCGCCGCCCTTCGTCGTGCCAATTCCGAGTTGCGACGACTCAAACGTAGAATCGTAACGGTTCGCACCGCGCCAACCGCCGGGTTTGTCCTCCGCGTTGGAACGAAGGTCACCCTCGTTCCGCGAGCCCGCGTATCGCCCGCCGCTGTCGGTTTCGTAGAGGTCATCGAGACTCCGAATTTGAATCGCGAACGGGTACCCCCGACCCCACCCGCATTCCCGACTAATCTTTCTTTTTTTTTACTGTATTTGGAACTCTAGGACCATCGACATTTTTGTATCCGATCCCTAGTTTTAGTTTCAGCGGTAGAGATTTTTTTTCTTTGGATTGGGAATTTCCGCGTCGCGGTTCCTTTTTTGCCGCACTTGGCGGCCGCGTGCCCTTTTCCTCTTCGTAAAAGTGTATCGCGGAATTCCCGTCTTTCTGGTGATTGACACGGCCACTTCGGCCTTTATTAAAGTTCGCGTTAAACGACACTCGCGGGTCAAGTTTTCTTTAACCTCCCCTAAGCCCCGATCCCATACTGAGCAGCCGAAAGGGCGAGGTTTCCGGACGAGTGCTACGGCACTGGCGCCCAGAAATTCAAATCGTCCGTGGAATTGTGCACGGGGCACGCCGAGAGCGATTTTCCCTGATCGCCTCCGCGCGGGGCACCCCTTAGGCTGCCCCCATAACCCGTACGTCACACTACATTTATGTGTTTGAATTCTTCTGGTATGGCGTATTTTTCCCCCTCTTCTGTTGTTATTGCGGTTATGGTTGTAATGTTGGGCTTTTTGTCTGTAGGGGATATTCCTACCTTGAAATTAAATTTTAGTTTCATTTTTAACTAAAGTTGTCGTTTTATAAGGTTAATATTCTATCCCGGAGGGTAATTACTAACAACCGACCAATTTGTTTCTCTGTAATTAGAGAAACGACAATTAAAATCTATTGTTCGCTCTCCTTATTACTAGTTCTACTTATTTCTAACTTATTTCTAACTTATTTCTATTTTATTTACTCCTATCTTATATCCCCACGTGCTCCAGGCCCTCCAAGCTTCACTCTTGTGAACTTGAAGCCGATTTTAGTGTGATCCCGTATTCACTTGCAGCGCTAGCGGCGCTTCTCTACATGCATACGTTGAATCACCGATATCGCACACAAGGTAAGGGATTTTCTGGCATTGTGGAACATGTAAAATGTACAGTGCTTCGTGGATGTTCCTGGATCATTTAGAGGTTAGTGTGTTACGCTACAAGAATATCACTTCCACTTTGATTACTTTTCTTAAATGAACTCTGCTATTTTTTACCAATATTCTGTGTTATCTAGATTCAACATATGTCACACTAAGGGGACTGAATCTGTAAGAAGAATAAAATAATTTTTGGAAAAAAAATATAACCGACTTCGAAATGCACTCAAAAGAATGAAATAATATTTAATTCTTTTCGTGGGTTTCTCTCCAGCTATGTATAACATTGATGACAGTATTACATTACATGTTAGATAAAATGCATATTTTTCGGAGGTGGGGCAGGATCAAAAATGCATTTTCTGGTTCGGACCGTTCAGTACCAAGTCCACCTTCAATCAAATCATAATCAGCAACATCTGTCATATAGAAAGTATTGATTGAAAAACATTTTGTACGCCGAAACTGACCACTATACAGTTTCATTCTTCCACGTTGTCACGTATCAATGAGTTTTTCTTGACGCTCATCTGTTATCAAGCCCGCCATACCCCAAACAAATTGCAATCAGCAACATGTTTCGTTTAGACAGTTTTCAATTAAACATTTCCTGTACTGAAAGTTACGAAAATGGTTTGATTCTGAGAAAATTTTTTACCCTGCCCCGCCTCCGAAAAATATGCATTTTATCTAACATGTAATGTAATACTGTCATCAATATTATACATAGCTGGAGAGAAACCCACGAAAAGAATTAAATATTATTTCAGTCCTTTGAGTGCATTTCGAAGTCGGTTATATTTTTTTTCCAAAAATTATTTTATTTCACACTTTTTAGTGGCGATCTTTGCATTCCCTACGAAATAATAGCCACATACTGTATAACGGTGTTCCTATCTTCATATATTATATCTCATCGTTATGAAATCAAGGTATACATACGATTGTCAGCGGTAGTATCCATGTTCATGTCCGAAACAAAAGTACATACATGTCTCTGTAGTATAATCGTAGTAAAAAGATAAAAAAACACACACACGCCCACACGCACGCACGCCCGACCTACCGAACGCCCGGCCGCACGCTCGCACGCACGCCCGCCTGATCGCCCGACCTACCGAACGCCCGGCCGCACGCTCGCACGCACGCCCGCCTGATCGCCCGACCGCCCGCACGCACGCCCGCACGCTCGCACGCACGCCCGCCTGATCGCCCGACCGCCCGCACGCACGCCCGCACTCCCGCCCGCCCGACCGACCGCCCGGCCGCACGCCCGCCCGCCCGTCCGCCCGCGCGCCCGCCCGCCCGAAAGCCCGCACGCGGGTGAAGGTACGTATATAAAATACGTAAAACCACACAACCCGCGGGGGGGCATGCGGGCGTGCGTGCGTGGGAGTGTTTTTTTTTTCTTTTCACTACGATTATACTACAGAAACATATATGTACTTTTGTATCGGACATGAACATGGATACTAACGCTGCAATATACCTAACTCCTCTACTGAAATTCTTAATAATCATATTGTATTGGAATAAATAGTAATCAATTATATAAAATACGTAAAACCACACAAAATTTACGAAATTATACATAATTCTTTCAAATCTCACGTAACAACTGCGATTTACTGTGTCTGATGTAACATATGGGAAAGTAGGATATTGCTTGATTCGCACTTACCACTTGCCATGTCGCCGTCACGCTAGAAACATAATTATTGCAATAAGAGTAGTAATTAGCAATGGAGGGAACAGCAGGGGTAGGTAGAGAAGGGAAGGAAAGGGATTGAAATGAAAGGGAAGGGGCGGGAGGGAGGGCAGGAAGAGGCAGGGGAGAGTTGGGTGTTGAAGGAAAAGGTAAGGAAGTGAAGGTAAGTGCAGGGATGCGAAGGGAAGTGCAGGAAAGTGAAGGGAATGTTGCAAATGGGATCATCGTGGAAACATCTTCGGCCGCAAAATGTAATACTAGGTTTCATCGATATCAGACCGAGTACACGCGAAATAGCACGTTTTTTGCGATAACAGCGGAAAAAATGAAGAAATCCGAACTGGTTTTTTTTTGCGGCACCAACTGTTGGTCATACTCTACAAGATGCAGAAGGTTTCGTTCCGATTGGTCCATCCATCTCGGCGTAATCGGCGAACATACATTAAAAAAAAAAATTAACATACATGTCGAATTGAGTAACCTCCTCCTTTTCGAAGTCGGTTAAAAAGTATTGCAGAGTGCAGAAGATGCTGTCCAGCGGATTGATTTTTATGCTGCAAGCTGGACATAATGGTTATAATTGGTTATAATGTTTAATAGATTTTATGTAAATGTTATATTATTTTAATATATTTCATTATTTTTGTAAATAGCGTCTTTCTTTCCCTGCAGCATTTTTTATTATTAAATAAATTTTGCTTATAAGTATAAATACTATATAGCACCATGTTCTTGTGTGCGTATCTCACCGACGTGATGTATGTGTGTTAGTAGTGTAACGTCCCTGAAGAATATAATAGTTATAAGTTAATATTATTATAAATATATATATATAGAGTTAATAAAATAATATATTTCCTTTTGTATAATTACTTTGATTTTCGCGCCAGTCCGGGATATTCAAGATGGTAGCAAGCGTTAGCGACACGGTAGGATAATAATTAATTCAAACAATATAATTAATTAAATATTTATTAAAACTATAATCTCAAAGGTAAAACAGAATTATAACGCTTATATAAATATTATTTTTATTAGCAATTAAAGTAATTTAATATAATGAGTCAATTCTGCAATGCGAGCGACTGCGATAGAGATAGTACTAGCGCGACCTTGAAAAGTGAAAGTACGCGGAATCTGGGGTATAAATAGACGTGCAGGGGTAGCGTTTAGAGCAGAATTGATCTGGCCTCAGTACAGAACAGACCATAAAGTGTCAAAAGACTCTCGATTCGGGGTATAGCTGGAGCACTGCGTTAACTTTCGGAAACTCGGGGTTCGCTCTAGGTTCAGGATAGCGAAAGCTATTGAAGCTAGCGAGGGGCGAAGCTCCCTATTGAGCGACCTGGTCTCTGAACCTCATTGTTAAGGAGGAGTGTTAATCGTAGGGTTCTTGCGACAACCTGAATCTAACTTTAACTTATAGATTCACGTCAATTACTGTTTCAATCTTTCGGACACTCGGGGTTCGCTCTAGGTTCAGGATAGCGGAAGTTATTGAAGCTAGCGAGGGGCGAAGCTCCCTATTGAGCGACCTGGTCTCTGAAACTCGTTATTTAGAGAATTGAATACAGTATTGAGTGATATCTCATTTATATTTAAAAGAACCAAATCAATTCTCACAACTACTTGCGTAATCGTACTTGAATGTAAATCGAATCTAGATACTTAGATACTCAAAGCTAAACCGAACTTCGAAATTACACGCGATTACAAATCGATTAAATCATATTTATATCTTTATTTAATTATATACATATACGTATTTTTAATATTTAATAAACCGTTTTATGAAAGATCTTACTTTGAATTTCAATTCTTAACCGCGCGCCATCCGAACCCATTCTCCCACCTAACTACTCAAGCCGCGTATGATCGGAACCGCTCTCCTTCCATACGCGCAACGCCCTAGGGTTGTTACAGTAGCGACAACAGCGCTACAAGTGAATACGGGATCGAACTATATTTTGCTTCAAGCGAAATACGGTAGTTTGGGGGGCCTGACGTGCTCTCTATCTTCTCTCTCTACCTTTTTTCCTCTCTCTCAGATGTCCACCCGTTCAACTAGTGCGCTGGGCAGGCGAGGCGGTTCAATTTAAAGAAAATATATTTTCTTTACACATATTTCTTTATCCTTGCAAATAACGAAATAATCGAAGGTGGTAGAGTTACGGCAACCAATTTTTATGTTATTTCTCTTCCATTTATCGTTATTATTACTACTATTATCATTGGATATTATATTTCCTATTATCAGGAGACTCGGTAGAGTCTCCACGCCAAGTAGTTTAGGCCGAAGGCTGCTCCGCCGGCGACAGCGAGACTCTACCGAGTATATTATCCCGAAGCAGAGCGTTTTGAGCGTTTTGCAAAAAATAATTTGCTACTGCAGAAAAAGTACGCAACTGAGCTTCATTCTAATAACACATTCTGCTTCGACTTGTCTTTCTCCTTCTTTTAAGCCCAAGAACGCCTCAATCAGTGCATTTATTTATTTATTAACTGTTTTTCATCGAAAAATTTCAATCAGTTTCATTAACCACCTACGTCATGCTTACGTCAGTGTCGATCACACATTTTTGCTACTAGAGGCGCTGTTAGCGCTGTGGCTTACGTTACGCACATGCGCCGTTACTGATATTCGCGTTAGTTCAACATCATGGCGTGCGATACTCTCACACGTTAAGAACGTATTGCGACGGTGCGTGGCATCAGCCACGTCGCGGCGGCGCGTACAAAATTCAAAACGGCAGTACATCGGTCGCCTATGCATTATTTTGAATAAAATATTTCCTTTACTTACTTAGAAATTATAATCTTTATAAGTAATCTTCTTTATTTCATGAGAACACAAGAGGAGTAACAATTTATTTTACTCTAAATAATGTAAATGTGAATTTACACCACAAATTATCACAAGATTATTTCAAACAATACCTAACTCTGATCATACCTTATGGAAATAATGAACTGTCCGTCTATTTACTTTACACGCGTATCATAACGCAATATCATACTGCTATTACACATGTAAAATACCTTTTGTAACCACGACCTCTTTTCGTTGCTTGCCATAATTTTAGGAGTATTGATGAGAAATTACATACTTGTATAGAGTATTTACAGTAATCAACTTAAAGTGGTTGAATGAACCATTAATAGCCAATGAAAGTCAAATTAAACCGATTTAAGTCGTGTTTGGACTCATTTTAATTGGAAAATTCCCAGCAATCCGTTGGTGCAATTTTCATTGAGGTTAGATAAAAATTATTACAAGTGAAATTTTCTTTACTGGATGCTCAGTTGTTTTACTCGCGGCATCCCTTTGAAGTGTCGTAGCTCGACCTATACCTATACGATCTATCTCACTTCTTCTCGTTATTACATCTATTCTCTTACAATAAAATTTAGTCGAGCATCACTGTACTTTGTTTCTTTATGCCGATGAACGACACTGCCCTGTTGCCATAAATTTCCCTAATGCGCATATGTTACCCGGTGCATGGTAGTAGTTCGTTCACGAACAATCACCTGAACACATCTCTAGCGATTCGTTTCTTTTGCCATTTTTCTTAGCTTTGTAAGTGTTGTTACGAGGCAAATTTCGCCTCGTCACGAGTAGCAGCAGGCTCGCCCGCTCCCTCCACCCTGGCGAGTCCCCGCCTCGACCGCGCCGTCCTGCGCCCCGGGCATTTTGCTCCCCTCAGCCCCCCCCCCCCCGCGGCATGGATAGAGTGCGTGGAGGGCCCGCCTTCTTTTTTTTTGTTCTTTTCGACGGCACCCGCGACGACGTGTCCGCCGCGGGCGCGATCGCCCTCCACCCGGGCGAGGTAGGGCTGGACGGGCCCACCTCAGCGCTGGACAATCCGGCTGACCGGTCGCCACCTCCGCCCCGGCAGCCTCCCCGGGAGCGACCGGCAGCTGGACTTCGAAATTGCCGGGCCTGGGGAAACGACCGAGCCGCCTCCCTCGCCAACCTACAGAGGACACCCCAGGACCCGGCTGAAGCAGGATGACACCTGACGGCCCGCCCCGGTACCCGAACTCCCTGGGGAGGGGGAACCGCGAGCCGGCGAGATCGCGGCCACCGATTACAATTCAATTAGCGTGCGCGCAGCGGACCGTGTGGGTCGGGCTAGTTTCTTTTACTTTCGTCTTTGTTTCCTTTCGTGGTGTTCGCGTCGTGGTGCCAGCGTGGAGCGCGCGTTCGAACGAAGGTCATCCTCGCTCCGCGAATCCGCGCTTCGCGGTACCGCTGTCGGTTTCGTAGAGGTCACTGAGCCTCCGAATTTTAATCGCGAACGGGTACCCCAGACCCCGCCCGCATTCCCGACTAATCTTTCTTTACGGCTGTATTTGAAACTCTAGGACCACCGACATTTTGTATCCGGCCCCTAGTTTTAGTTTCCACCGTAGTCTCTTTTTGTATTGGGAATTTCCGTGTCGCGGTTCCTCTTTGCCGCACTTGGCGGCCGCGTACCTTTTCCTTTGCGCAAAAGTGTACCGCGGAATTCCCGTTGTTTTCTACGGTTGCTACGGCCACTTCGGCCTTTATTAAAGTTAACGATAAACGAAACACTCGTGAGTCAAGTTTTCTTTAACCTACCCTGAGCCCCGCTCCCCTCCTGAACAGCCGGAAGGGCGAGGTTTCCGGACGAGTGCTACGACACAGGCGCGCACAAATTCAAATCGTCCGTGGAATTGTACACGGGGCACGCCGAGAGCGATTTTCCCTGATCGCCCCAGCGCAGGGCACCCCTTAGGCTGCCCCATAACCCGTACGTCACAGTGTTTCACACTATACATATCTATTTTAATTATTTTCTACTTCTTTTATTCTAATTGTTTTTCTTCCTTATTATTTCCTTCTTATTTTTTTTTTATTCTTTTACTTTTTCTTCTATTTTCTCCTACTTACCTTTTTCTACTACCCACCTTTAATAAAATAACCTACAAAAAGTACATTACATGTAAAAAAAGGTAACGACTAGTAGTTTAGGCAATACGAGCGGAGCACCTTTTTGCACTAAAATACAATGCATTTCAATGTGGCCCTGAAAACGTCGTGATATCCCACAAAAAGCACATTACATGTAAAAAAAGAGGTAACGCCAAGTAGTTTAGGCACTGTGAGCGGAGCACTTCTTTGCACTAATACATAATGCATATTGGTAACTGTTCAAAATTGTAACGGCGGTTTGTTGCCCGGCCGCCGAGGACGACCAAACCGCTGACTTCGCCAGAAAAACTTTAAGCGGCACCCCTCGCCGAAATCAACAGTCGACGATTTTTGCATGTTTGTCATTTTCCCGCACGACTCTTCAACCGTCGCTTGTTGATTTCGGCGAAACGTTTGTTACTGATTTACCGTTCACGTCGCCGGTTAGGCCTCGTCCCAAACCGTTCGGCGGACGAATCCGTCAACCAGCGATCTCCATGATTTCGAAATTCCCTTCCAGAGGGTCTCCCCCGCGAATATAAATACGTGAGCGCCCGCCGGCGAACTTATTACCGTTACCGTAGCCAGCAGTTAACAAGTATAGGACGATTCCGTGAGAGACAGTTTTTTTTTCAACTTCCGAAATTGCGTGAAATCCGAGTTGCGATTTCCCGATCGCTGCACGCGCCGAGCATCGTTGTTTCGTTTCTCCGTTTGTTCATACTCTTTCGTTATCTTTTCTTGTAATCGTCCGGGTCGCGTTGAAGATCGTCCGTTTATACCTCAAGATTGTCCGTGGTTTGTCCGCTTTTGTAATTCGTCGTATTGTGTAAAATAAAATGTATTCGTCGTCACACCGGATTCCAGCAGACGTTCTTTCTGGTCCCCCCACGTATTCGCGCGCACGCCCATCGCTCGGCGATATCAGCGAAAAAGAACTTCGGCTCGCGACACGATTCGCGAGATCCGAAACAAAAACATTTGGAAATTATTACATATTTTGTGAATTTTCTAAAAAAGTAATGGATATCATGCAAAACCAGCCAAGTATTGAGTTATATATATTTTTCAAAATATTTATGCTTGGCGTCTGACTGCCTCGTTGCGATTCAACAAAATTAGTTGTACATTATTCCAAATCTGTAAATATATTATCGACTTTATATAAAGTTAATTACTAAAAATAGTTGTTTAATGCCTTATATATTGGATCGCAACGAGGCAGCCAGACGCCAAGCATAAATATTTTGAAAAATATATATAACTCAGTACTTGGCTGGTTTTGCATGATATCCATTACTTTTTTAGAAAATTCACAAAATATGTAATAATTTCCAAATGTTTTTGTTTCGGATCTCGCGAATCCTGTCGCGAGCCGAAGTTCTTTTTCGCTGATATCGCCCAGCGATGGGCGTGCGCGCGAATACGTGGGGGGACCAGAAAGAACGTCTGCTGGAATCCGGTGTGACGACGAATACATTTTATTTTACACAATACGACGAATTACAAAAGCGGACAAACAACGGACAATCTTGAGGTATAAACGGACGATCTTCAACGCGATCCGGACGATTACAAGAAAAGATAACGAAAGAGTATGAACAAACGGAGAAACGAAACAACGATGCTCGGCGCGTGCAGCGATCGGGAAATCGCAACTCGGATTTCACGCAATTTCGGAAGTTGAAAAAAAAACTGTCTCTCACGGAATCGTCCTATACTTGTTAACTGCTGGCTACGGTAACGGTAATAAGTTCGCCGGCGGGCGCTCGCGTATTTATCTTCGCGGGGGAGACCCTCTGGAAGAGAATTTCGAAATCATGGAGATCGCTGGTTGGCGGATTCGTCCGCCAAACGGTATGGGACGAGGCCTAACCGGCGACGTGAACGGTAAATCAGTAACGAACGTTTCGCCGAAATCAACAAGCGACGGTTGAAGAGTCGTGCGGGAGAATGACAAACATGCAAAAATCGTCGATTGTTGATTTCGGCGACGGGTGCCGCTTAAAGTTTTTCTGGCGAAGTCAGCGGTTTGGTCGTCCTCGGCGGCCGGGCAACAAACCGCCGTTACAATTTTGAACAGTTTCCAATATGCATTATGTATTAGAGCAAAGAAGTGCTCCGCTCACAGTACCTAAACTACTTGGCGTTACCTTTTTTTTACATGTAATGTACTTTCTGTGCGATTTACTCTGTATCTGGCTGGAAAATGTAAGTAGATTGTAAATAATGTGGACCCGGATGTAAATAGAAGTTCAGCTCCATTTTCCGAGAGAATGGTTGAGTTGCGGACCATGATTCCTTTCAGACTTTTTACCTTCTCGACGAGTACTATATGATAGGCCAATAAAAAAATTTGACCTTGAATTTCAAGGTCAAGGTCAATTTTGCGGTCACTTTCTTTTACAAATCTCCACCGATCCAGAGGTGTCGAATAACGCTGTAGTAGCCATGACAGTGAATATTTTTATAACAACGGCCCGGAAAATTTCACATTACTTATTCTTTTTTATAAAGACGTTATGTTCTCACAAAGATACGTATAAAAAACCACATACAAATTTAATAGATTCCAAATCTAACGAGAAAAGGTACATATCATACTTCTATGATGAACTTATCTTCATAAGTTGTTGAATAGATGACGCGATAAAACAGATAGAACCGAAAAAAAGCTATAATTTCGGTTTTTCTCGATACATTTTCATGATGCTGTTGACGATGTCATATTTGAGAATATCAGCGCGTGTTTATTACCATTTGAAATTATGCATCCCTTATAAATGTGGAATTGGGCCTCCAGACCCAACATAGAAGAAGGGTAGTGAAAGCAAGAAGATTGGCGGACGGAGTTTAGCATAGTGAGTAGCAGGGAGCTACTGCGTGGGCACGGGTTCGAATCCCGGCGAGGATGTCCGCTTTTCCTGCGATTTCCTACAACTTGGTATCAGAAGCAAAGTGGCGAGGTTTGGCTGTGTGTGTAGATTTGCGATTTTTTGCTTATGTTGGCGATATAATTCTTAGATGTGGCGATGGCGATTTTTTGGGCTACATTGCCGCTCCGTTGGCTATTTCTAACATTATTTTTAGTTCAATTTTTACTTTCGACTCGAAATAAATATGAAATTATATTTATAGATCGCCTTAACGTAATTATAACACAAATAAATGATAATGAAATAAATTATATTTATTGTTGTATGTTTGATTGTTTCTCACTGTCTTATTTTTATGAATCATTCTTAGGACCATCAAATTCCTACATCAATGATCAGGAGTGGTACCGAAAGCACAGTTTGTAAAAATCTTTGTAACAAATAATAAGGAAATTCTCACATTGGTCTTTGTATCGCTATAACTTTGCTGAATAAAAACGCAGCGAAGATCTTCGAGAAGCACATGACAGCGTAGATTCCATGCTATCGATAGGTTTTTTACCGGTATCGATCCGATCATTTTTACCGAAGTTATGGTCGTTTGAATTTCGACTACATTTTCGGGTCCTCAGAGGTGATCCTTTAACTTTTTTGAGGAGTGTAGTACACAAGTTGGTCGACCATATACTATGTCGTACATGAACTATTTCTTGTTTGCACAAATATAAACGTGGCCGCATGGTAGTACTATTATGGAAGCGCTCGGCTTGCAGCAACAAATTTTTTGTCCAGATCCATCAACTATTTTACAACACAAAGACAGAATATGTACATTAAAATGAGATTAACTATAAAATACTACAAAATATGTATATTATAAAGTACATTTGTGAAATTTAATTTTGCGTTGACAGACAAAAGTATAAAATGATATTATGTAGTATTATTGTTGGAATATCTGACTGCAAAAATAAGTCGATTGTCGAAGGATGCCCATTAATGTCTTTATTTAGGTTGACGGTCCACAGGTCAGAAATCCTGAGGAGGGCCTGAGTAATAAACCTCGGGCACATCTGTTCTCGTTTTTCGCAAGAGAACGCAATAAGGGTTTTTCGCCCTGAATTTCTCTTTTCAGTTTATTCTAGTTTTGGTTTTCGAACCATACAGATCTCTCCCAGGCTTCAGTGAATAAACGATAATCGTGTTTTTATAAATCCTTGTGAGTCATTCACTATAAGAACCATACCTACTTCCATCAATTATGTATTATATTTATTATTCATTTCTGTAGAGTGTGAATGGTTTTATTACGTGCGATTGGGTATGCTTGGAAACTTCGAACGACTGGATGTTAAGAATGAATCAAACAGCGTGATTGCGTGCGATTGAATTTGAGAGGCTGAGGAGCGAAAGAAGAGTGTTTGGAACCGAACGACTGGACCATGTAGCGGATCGTATGACTGAAAACGATAAGAGTGGCGTGAGCGTGACTGCGAGAATTCCGAGAATGGTTGCGGGATGAATGTAGGGTGAACTTGGTGAATCTTCGAGGCGAATGAGTTAGTCTTAAGCGAACAGCGAAAGAGCGATGAGCGAATGAGCGTGCCACTTACATTTATAATCTTAGTGATAGTTTGGTTATTTAATAAATATATACATATATATAACAGTCTTTGAACTATTTTAAACTATTTCCTACATTTCTATTCACCCCATTGTATTTTACGCACAATATAGTTACCGTCAGTTGAAGTCGTACATTTTATGCATCTTCCCTATTTTTATTTAAAAATTGAACTTAAATCAAGATTATAGCTTGTATAATACTCCGCGTGTGTTATTTATTGTTTCTGTGTAAAAAATGAACCGAATATTTTGAAACACTGAAGAAAAATTGAATCATTGCAATGTGTTCGGGAATTGGCCTCCCGACGACAAGGGGGTCATCTATCGGATCGTCTCGGCGGCTCGACGGATCGCCGCGTTTCTGATCAACCCGGACGCGACGCGCCTGCGCGTCGCCATCTTGCAACCGGCACGGCCACGCGCTCGAACCGGCAAGAAGGCGTCGGCCACTACCTCGTGGATTGTCTCGCAATTAGCACGTGGATCGCTTTTGTAATCAATTCGGCGGCGGCCATTTTGGCCTTCTCTTCCACGACTCGCGTGTAACGGATTTTCTCGGGACTTTTCTCACGCCAGACGGGTTGTGTGCGATCTGGAAGTGTTCGGTTGTTCTTGCGATAATTATAAGGACAAGTTTCGGATATTAGAATAAGCTAGTTTCGTTGGAATTAAGTGTTAGCCGGTAGGATAGTTCTTACATGAATGTTTTCGAGATGTCCGCCTCCGATTGTTTTGATTTTTGGATATGTTTTAAAGGACCGAAAAATAAGACATACGTATTTTTTTATATCGGCCCGTTTTCATATTTAGGGGGTGAAACGACCCCCTAAAGTTTCAGCTAAAATAGGCTATCTCCAAAACTATCATAGATAGAAGAAAACTTTGTAAGGAAAAGTTTCATGGTTATTCATGGACATATAAAGGCTGGCCATAAATTTTGTAAAAAATAATTTGTTTATAACAAAAAATTTGTTTATAACATTATTTTAAAAGTAATCACAATAGACGTAATAACAAAAAAGAACAAGCATTTTTTTCTGAATTCATTGATGTATCATATAGCATGATTGCCTCTTACATTTTTGCATATTATAACATTACATGTGCATTGCGCATATACGCCGGGTCGCGGTCATGCCAAATATGACGTACGGTTAATATCTTTCTTGCAGCGATATTTATTTGTAAACAGCATATATTACTAGCTACATGTTATTTCCTTCTTTTTCTTGTTTTTACCACACTACAATCTATATATCAAATGACCAAAGAAGTTCTGTCGGCCGAGCATGAGTCATATCATATGACCGTAAATCGACATTGACGCCATGAAATTGTATCAGTGAACACATAAAGAAGTGGTACTAATTACTAAAGATTTTAATTTAATATTGCAGCACATTTTAAAATCTGGCTGGAAGAGGTCTTTTTTCCTAATACTAAAACGACGTCTGTGTTGTTGTTAGACTCTTGGAGTGGACACTGTGAACAAGATGTACATAATGCGAAACCAATGGGTAAAGAAGTTATAATTAAGACGATACCAAAGAGTACCACAGGGCGAATCCAACCTTTAGATGTTTATGGATTTAGGGTGTGGAAGAATTATGTTAGACATTTCTCCGACGATGTACTGTTACATGATTACGATCTTAATCTTCATTTAAGAAATAATGTAATTAAATTACAATCACTTGTACACAACTAACTGTCTTCACCAAGATATAAAAATCTATTCCGGTATGCTTGGTACAAAAGTGGGTATACAGAAAAAAAGTCTGGAGATTTTGTGAATCCTGTAGACTTTGCTTTTGAACAAAACACACAACTGAAATGTGCACTCTGTGATGAAACACCGATAGTTAGATGCTCTTGGTGTAAAAAAGCATTTTGTTTGAAACATTTTTTTCATGAATATCACTTCTGCGACAAATATGAATATTAAGCGAACCAGACTGTAAACTGCACACATAAAAAATAAAGATTATAAATTTATATCACAGACACATACTTAATATACACTTGAAATATAATTGCACCAATCATGTTACTAAAACCAGAAATTAATTTACATTTATTATATTCCTTGGAATCTGTATCGCATATTAATACGTAGGTACTAAAGTAACCTTTATTAATATTGTTAGCTATAAATAATTTTACTAATGCCCAGTATACATGGTAAACGCCAGATATCATAATGAATGTTGACCGTACGTCATATTTGGCATGACCGCGACCCGGCGTATATGCGCAATGCACATGTAATGTTATAATATGCAAAAATGTAAGAGGCAATCATGCTATATGATACATCAATGAATTCAGAAAAAAATGCTTGTTCTTTTTTGTTATTACGTCTATTGTGATTACTTTTAAAATAATGTTATAAACAAATTTTTTGTTATAAACAAATTATTTTTTACAAAATTTATGGCCAGCCTTTATATGTCCATGAATAACCATGAAACTTTTCCTTATAAAGTTTTCTTCTATCTATGATAGTTTTGGAGATAGCCTATTTTAGCTGAAACTTTAGGGGGTCGTTTCACCCCCTAAATATGAAAACGGGCCGATATAAAAAAATACGTATGTCTTATTTTTCGGTCCTTTAAAACATATCCAAAAATCAAAACAATCGGAGGCGGACACCTCAAAAACATTCCTTGTTAGACATTTTCTCGTAAACTTTTCCGTCTCGGCTCGTCTCTATTCCGCTCAGTATCGCGTTCGGACCGACTCAAGTGAGTTTTGTTCCTATTGTAAATTTAAGGGGGGAACCTGGTTTAGAGCGTCGAAAAAATCGATTTTTTGGAAGTTATCTTAATCGATAATAGCCATATCCGAAAATATTTTCCCAAAGTTTTAGGTCGAAATTCGAAATACTTTTACAGTTACGGCCTTTGAAAGACCGTGCGCAGACGAGACAGATAAGAAGCGCGCTCCAGAGCGCACGGCGTGCGCCATTTCAAGCATCCTACTCCATTTCACCCTGACGTTATTTCTACGTCCGATTTATGAAAATTTGTCGTAGAGCTTTTGACAAGGCGTTTAGGTGGCCACACGCAAAACTCGAACGAGTGTTTCAATTCCACTGTTTGGCGTCTAGTTCCGAAACGCCTGATTGCAGGATTGAAGATCTTTAGACCCCATTTTCTCAAAACAGCATTTTTCGACATTGCGTACACGATTAAAACAATTATAATAAACGGATTTTAATGAATCGATGCTTATTTTAAAGCTTATTAGTATAGCTTCTATTTAAACTAAAAACATTATACAAAAAATAACATTAAACGACCAATTTTTGCAAATAATCGTTGAATTTTTTTAGTAAAATGTGAAAGTTTCCTTCAATATTGAATAACTTTTTCAATGTTTGTCTTTCTACTGTTTTTTTTAGTTCATATAGAAGGTAAGGTCATAAAGTTTAAAAATTTGTTTGAATTATAAGTTTCAGACAAAAAGAACGGCCACTATCGTGTACGCAGTGGACGGCCTTCCGCAGCGTGGTGCCGTAAACAATGACTCACTTGTGTTATTTAACACGATTATTTTTCAATAAAAAAAATTAGATTTATAAGTTCTTATCGCCAATAACACAACTAGAAAGTTCTTAAATTGATTGCTATGATTTAAAGTTAAAAAAGAAATTGTGCAAGTTAATGCATTTTTCGGCGTCCTAAACCAGGTTCCCCCCTTAATTAGCGTTTAGAGTTTAAGTAAATTCGCGTAATAAAACGTCTTTTGATAATTAAAACCCAGGTTATCTCGTTTTCACCACCCCTCCGCTTCTCCCAAAAAACTCCGTAAACCAGAAGAACGTGAACTCGATCGGCACTTCTCGTAACACAATGGCATGTACAAAACGCTGTATGTTGTTAAAATTGTAAACCTTCTAAACCGTCCGATAAATTCTAAATCCTTCTGTTTTTGTAACCTTCAATGAGTGCGTTTTATATATGTATGTTTGTGTGCCGAATACAAGCATGTAAATTATTTTGTTGCAGTACCTATAATTTTTGAAAAAATTGAATTGGAACCAAATGCGTATATTTTCAACTATATACAAGCTGTTCTGTGCTTATACAATAGCAGCTATTCAGTTCCTTCTGACACGAAACAATTGTATGCCTTCTTCCGAGCAAAATGATGTTGTGCCCGGATACGCACATAAAGAATGCACAATTCAGCAACTTCGACAAAGCGAGCGATGACCGACCTCCATGGGGCAAGGAATGTCTAACTCAGCGACACGTGCCGAACACATGTCAAAAGACTTCGATCTATTGGGAAATATCCCAAATAATTAAGACATTCCAATTAAGCCATTGACACGACTAAAGAATATAAAAGCACCGCGCATCGCCGCGCGGGCAGAAGAAATAACCGAAAGATCGTAAGCAGAACAGAACATAAAGGAACTCTAGAACAATCAGACTTGTAACTCTAAAACATTCAATAACCCAAGTATCACTTCGCCTATTCTCGTGAAGTTCCGGTGAATTCCAATTCTGTAAACGCTCCAGAACATCAGTTATCCCATAAATCAATTGTTGATACCCGACGGGCATAACAATGATATAAATTACTATTATATTATAAACACATAAATATGTTTGAAGAAGAACCCAAGAGAAAAGGATAAAATCTATGAGAAACTCTAATTATAGCACACGACAGATGAAACATTTTTATTAAGTAAATCATTAAAGTAATGTAAAAATCATATATTGCTTTCCATCTCTTCGTACATGTCATTACAACTATTCATTTTTCTTCACTATTTCGAAAAATTCAATTCAACCTTTACACAAAAATAAGAAATAACACACATGGAATATCATGTGCGGTACAAAACTTGCATGTTGATTTAAATTCAATTTTTAATAAAAAATATAGAAAATGTATAAGGTGTGCAAGGTCAACTGACAAAAATGATATATCACTTACACAGTAGTTATCAAACATAACAAGTAAAATGTTGATAACAAATTTTAATGAATAAAATGTATTAAAAAACATCGTCTGAAAATGTCAGTAAAGGTTAAGCATACTTTCTGTCATATTATCCATACTTATGTGTAATTGCTCTAAACTCTTTGTGCACATATCAGTGGGTTTGTCATTGTCCTTTGAAGAAACATTACCTAAAACACATAGATATACATTAAAACAGGATCGAATAAAATATAGTAACTATGTAATACATAATTAAAACATTAATAAGATAAAAGTGGTGATCAGAAATTTACTTTCTATTGTTTTTCTTTTATTCCCGTTCTCTAAATGTGCACAAGATTCGCTATCCTCACAGCTACTGTTAAGGCTTACTGTAGTTTCTAGGCTTTGTATAGATTTGTATAGGTTTTGTATAGCTCTCCTTAGATTTTTATTTTAATTAGCAGTCAGATCTTCGTCCCGTCGCGCCTATTCAATTCCCCTTCGGGAATTCCCAAAAACCGTTCCGTGGCAGCCGTAAACTCATGAAACCATAAAGCCCGCGAGTTTCACTTTAGTTATCCCTTCATTGTCCGCATCTGGTTGCCAGGTATTAGCATTTTTAACCTTCTAGCCCGTTATTTTAGCATGCTTTGTCAAGGCCAGAGCGCTTCTTGACTTTACTACCTGCCACGGTCAAGGGTCGAACGCGCCGAGTTTAATTGTAATATTCTCGAGCGGGAAAAACCCAAGAAGGGCGTAAACCTTGCATTTCCCTTCCCCGATTTTAAATATTTCACGACCAATTAGAACACTTTTCACCCCGTCAAGGCGACCATGCCGGAGACAGCGCCGAAGGTGATTTTCGCAAAGCCACTTAGAATCTTGTCAGACACGAGTCCAGATAGACGCATAGTTGAAATCATATTCTATATCAACCGATCAGAGCGAATTTGTAATTGTAACCTAGACATTTGCCGGATAGTCAATAGCGTGCTCGTGCAGATCAAACAATATTAAACATAGAACCAAGACAATTCGTATTTGTTTCCCGATTATTCCTGTGGTCCTTCAGCCGTAGTTTAATTGTCGGCACATTCGTGCAAAACGCCTACAAGGCTCGACTACCCTTCGCGGTAATCACGAGCAATTAACAGCTACATATTATAAAAAGATCATTACCTACAAAAAAATGATGTACATAAATTATTAGTAGTTGATCATAGTAACAATATACCAGCAAAAAACTTGAAATAATACAAAATATTCATCCTATTTTACCCTGGGCGCACTTGAAACAGGTAAACAAATGAAAAATAAATAAGTATAACATAACGAACCTTCTGCTGAATCATACGTAGGGATTTCTTCAGTTTCTATACATATATCAGCGTTATCCATTGATATAGATGTGTCACCTATGAAAGATTATGTTTGACAGTTGATGCAATGAATAGTAAATACTATCGAACACTAGAAAAATTAGAATCATTACTGATAACATCGATGAATGTACTTTGTAAATGTGCATCGTGAGTACAATTATCATCAATATGCGTCATCTCGTGTAATCTATTTTCTGAAAAAAGATTAATCAATCACTGGAGTAAGTTAGAATTGAACCCAAAACAGTTAACAGAATTCATGTCCGTTTTGTGTTGGAGTTATTATCTATACTGAATGTTTCATTATGTGCATCATTTTCATCACAGCCTAACAATGAATTAAAGAAATGTTACTTAAAATATAAGTGGAGCGATGCATTGTTAAAGTATGAGAACGTACCACTTGACAACAAATTGCTAACATATTGCTGTTGTTGATAATCTTTACTGAACATGTTTAAAAACTGATAAATTGGGAGTATTCCGGAGATTAGATTGTCTTGGGCTAGTTTACTTTTTTCATTCCTTTCTCTATTGCTGCGAGTACGGATACGCGTAACTTTTAGATTTTGTCTTAAACGTTCGTGATCGGTTGTTTCGTCTACCATTAATTTTGACCAATTGTCTGTAAAGAAATTGTTTTAAAATGTCAGCAGAGATGAAATAAACGGAATTGAACGAATTTAAAACTCGTGAAGACCAGCCTAAAAAACTCGGCCGAGTTGTTTGGAATTTTTGAGACAGGGTATTATGAAATGACTTAACCAGGTTCTTAGTTCTCCCTGCACAACCGTATACGCTGACCCTTGCAGAAATAGGTAGCCACACAGTGCGTGGCTATAAATAGGCCATAAACAACAGCACATTCGGGTAAGTACCACATAAGCGATCAGCTACCAACTACATTTCGTGTAATGCTTGTGGCAACATATCCGACGGAGCTAAAGGCATTGTCATATCCATTGACAGAATCTCCCTTGGTGGTCTGTGTAATCCCAGCTTCCTCCATTTCCTCAATAGAGCCTGAATAATAAGAAAAGGACCGTGCAATTCTTCATTCAGCACTTTCATGAGACAAATTATGAAAGAAATACGTGAGTAATGTTAACAGTTATACCGTACCTGAGTAAAATGAAACCACCAACCATGTATGGTAATTGTTGGGAACTGTGCTTGTATACTTTCCATAGCAGCTCTCTCATAATCGCACACAACAGTTTGTAAATTCTCTTGTAATTTTGGAACTAAAGAAACTATTTTCTTCCATATCGCTTTACACATTGCCGCGGTACGACATCCGCATAAAGCAAAAATGGTAACGATTCCCTGTAAATTGTTATCGTTTTTTAACCGACTTCGAAAAAGAGATTTTTTTATTATTTTTTTTTTATGTATGTTCCCCGATTACGCCGAGATGAATGGACCAATCGGAACGAAACCTTTTGCATCTTGTAGGATAAGACTCCCAGTTGGTCCCGTATAAAAAACATTTTCCATTTTGTCATTCTTTGCACCTTTTTTATTGCAAAAACACAGTTTTGTACATGCTAGGTTTGGTCACCAATTACGCCGAGATGGATGGGCCAATCCGAACAAAACCTTTTTCATCTTGTAAGCTATGACCGCCACTAGAAACGGGATGAAATACATTTTTTATTTTAACATTGCTTACCCTGTTTTATCATGTTTTATTATAAATTACTGCACATCAAAGAGTACCGTTTCGTTCGCGTCATGTATGTCCGCCGATTTCTCCGAGATGGATTGACCAATCAGAACGAAATTTTTCGTATCTTGTAGGGTATGCCTCCCAGTTGGTCCCGCATAAAAACATTTTGCGTTTTATCATCGTGTACCCCTTTTTTATTGCATAGAAGCGTACTGTTTCGTCCACGTCATGTATGGTCACCGATTACTCCACGATGGATTGACCAATCGGATCGAAACTTGTTGGATCTTGTAGAGTATGACTTCCAGCTGATCCCGCAACAAACACATTATGCATTTTTTCGTTTTTTCCCGCGTTTATTGCAAAAACCGTACTATTTCACGTATAATCGGCCTAATATCGATGAAGCCTAGTATTACATTTTTCGATCGGAAATGTTTCCACGATGATCCCATTTGCAACATTCCCTTCACTTCACTGCTCTTTCCTTGCCATCCCTTTGTTGAACTCTTCAAGGGATGCTCCGATCGCCACTAAAAAATGTGAAATAAAAAAATTTTTGGAACAAAATACAACCGACTTCGGAATGCACTAAAATGGACGAAACAATTTTAATTTATTTTTCGGAGACGGCGCAAAATTAAAAATTTTCTACATTGGAAATTGTCAAAATTCTTTAATCCTTTTACATATTTTCACATTAGCAACATCTTTCATTAATACAATTGAGGCGTTGGATGGAAGAGGGGCACATAGGCTTATGTGCCCTTTTTACGTAGATCATTTAAATCGTTTCGACTTGTATGCTTATTATATTTTAAAGACATGTAACTACATTCTTACAAAAATTTGACTTAAAAGCATTGATACTTATTAAATTATTCAATTATGAAAACTTTGAAGTCGATTATCTCGAAACGGCATTTCGACGTATGTGCCCTTCTTCCATCCAACGCCTCAATTTTTAATTTTGCCCCGTCTCCGAAATATAAATTAAAATTATTTCGTCCTTTTTAGTGCATTCCGAAGTCGGTTGTATTTTTTTCCAAAAATTTTTTAGTTTGATAGTATGAGATAAGCCTAACGAGAATGATCAGTAGCGGTGTACCGTGTCATTGTAACGTATGTGCACCGTATAGAGCTGATGGAAAGGAGGCATTCGCAGAACAACCTAACAAGAGATCAAAAAATACCAAAATAAAAGAACTCTCTTTATTTGAAAAGTATTAACTACGTAAATTGTTTACCTTAAATACTTACAGAAAAAGTACCATCCGTATAAATTTCTTTCGTATTTTCTAATGCAGTTAACAATGTCGTATTTGAAAATATCAGCGCGAATTTATTATCACTTGTAATTGCGCATCCCATATAAATGTCCTTCAGAATATCGTAATTTTCAAGTATTTTGTGCACACTCTGCACGGTTTTTGGCAGTGGTGGCCGAGACATTAACTTTTCTCTGGACATAGCAGATTTCAAGCTGTTGTATGAAATATGTGCTGCTGCATCTGGATTCGTGCGACAGATATTGTCGAATATGATCTTATTGTTCGTTGATGGAGTTCTTCGACATTCTTCTAGAATTGCTGATTTTAACTTCAATACTTCTGCATATTGCGGAATGCTACTGTGCGTGTGTTGTTTTTGGAGAACGAATTGTCCATTTTCAATTGTCGGTGTTCCGAAAGAGCACGTTACAGTTTAGATTTTTCGAATTATTGTTATAAGAATACCCTTCGTAAATGTATACGAAAGTATTTTCTCTTTTGCCTTTTAAAATCTCCATTGTTTGTTATATAAGTGTGTAGAAAAAATATCACACAAGAGATTGTGTTTTAAACATATGAAAAAACAATTGTTGAATCCCGTACTTCTTCAAAGCTTTGAAGTTGGCGTATTGTAGAAATTGAAATGACAGTGGAATCTTTGATTTCGTATCAACCGTAAGTACTTACGTAGATATCACTTACGCAAATAAATGATGCGTTATAAATTTATTACGTTTTGTACTTTATATGTATGTAGGAATAGAAATGTACAATCTATCCTTTATTTGAGAATTACACGACAATTACAAATTAGACAAACACGCTGTGACGCAAAGACAACCCGAAGCGATAAACTATAACCGTGAACCGTGGTCGTAAGCCGTAGTCGTAACCGTGAGCCGAATCGTGATTGTGATTGTGGTTGTTCCGTGTCCGTAATCGTAACCGTGAGCGTAATCGTAGTCGTCGTTGTAATCGTAATCAAACCGTAGCTGTTTCGTATCCGTAATCGTACTCGTGGTGGAAGACTTCGTTCTGCCCGCGTGCCGCGGACGCGTCCTTTTATATCGCGTCGTTGGAACGTTCTCGACGTTTTTCTGTTTGAATTCGTTCGTTCGGTGGACGGTTGATCGGCGGTTGACGCGCGGCTCGTGGGAGTCAACACACTCCGAGCCAAATAACAACATTCATGCACACACGCAGACATACACACACTCACACACGGGCCGACGCGCCTAGGCGAGTTCGCGAACCCCGATCAGCTGTCGGCACTTCTTATGGGTATAAGAAGTGCGCGACTTTTTGTGGCGTTTCTTCCGCTCGCGGTCGGCCGTTCTCATGCCTGTCTTCCCCTGCCGCGGCGGTTGGCGTCCTTCCCCTACATGTATTAAGTTAAATTGAATATATTACGGAAGATCTGTTTTGAAAATTCAATCTACACTACCGACGAGTCATGCACCAGTCAAGTGTTACGTACATCGTACGTTTTTCTTTTAATTTGGGAGCTGGTCGTTCGGAAGTGTTTCGAGACCTCGGCGAAGCAAGAATTTAACCTTTCCCACCAATTTTTAACTCCTTATATGGTTCGCCTTAGAATTTCGAACTCGGGACCAATGCGTAGGAGAGACTTTTCCACGAAAACGTCGCGTCCAGTTTTCCCGCGCTGTCCCCACCGTCGCACAGTGGTGAAGTTTTATTAATATGAATCGTGTAGAACTACAGGATGGCATAATATTCAAGTATAAAGTGAGGCGCGTTCAATATCTGTCACATGTTTGGCATGTTTTATGTTGTTTAACTAAAATTGGGCTTGAAACTGTTAATAACTATGCAACAAATGGATTTAGTAATAAAAAAATGACATGAAATATGTCATAACGGTAGGAAGAAGTTAATAACACTTTAAAATAGAAATACGTAGCATGCATAAAACGGAGTGGAATTAATATTTTATTAATGTGCACTTCGACATATTTTGTTTTTTAGAACTAAAATGTGATTCAAAACTATGTTAATAAGTATGTTAATAACTGTGAAAGGAAAGGGTTTAGTTACTTATTAATGGTGACACACCAGTTATAAGAACAGGAATAGGTGAATGAGGGTTGTAACCGTGCTGGTTACATACCAAGAGACGACATACAAACATCCGAGTGTGATTGTGTGAGTGTGACAGGTTCCCCTACCACCGTAAGGATCCGTGGTCCTTTGTCGCGTGCGAAAGAATTTAGGAGAAGCGCCCCACTAATTAGATATGCGTGCGCATCGATCCCCACTCGATATGGATCGAAGGAGATCGATCCTCGTTCGACAAGAATTACTCTACGTCTGGAAGCGAACCAGGTAACACGCGTTTCCAATTCCGTTCAGCGAAAACCGGTATATAATTGAGAGGTCAAACCGACCTGGTAACTTAGTCAAACCGCCTAACTTACCCTCGTTATATACGCGCCTCAAACCGAGGAGTCACGAGCACAAACCGCGCCGTGGCACAGCTAGAACGCGATTTTTTTCTTTGTGTTGTTCCGGCGTGTACAGCGTAGTAGTCACAAATAAGATTAAATCAAATTTTAATATCATAACGAGTGGTAAATATTTGAATCTCAATTTTCGCTGAGCGGAACGAAACGGTGAGTAAGGTTGTTTCGAGTCACTGCTAATGGTAGAATCTCGCGTGGCAAAACCACAGAATCCGTGAACGATTGAGATCGGATAATTCTCATACATCTTAACTCAGCTCCCAGGCTCATACAGGCAGTCGAAGTATCGCTCGGCCCACGTAAAGTGTCCCGCCGTAACTTCTGGCATTTGATCGTGGCATCGCTCACAGACTCGTTCGAGCATTCCAAGTGTCGCTCAGCTCACGAAAGTGCCCTGCCGTCACTTCTTGAATGTACTCGGATGCCTTTGTGAAGAGGTGGATACGACCGTGTGGCACGGTGATCGCTCTGTTTGGTAGCATCGCGGTATATTAATCTTCACCGATTCTAGTTGAGTAACCGAAGTGTCGCTCAGCCCACGATTCGTGCCTGCCGACATCTTCTGGTTGTTCTCAATTGATCGTGTGAGATTATAGTGCAGGTACCACTTGATCTTCCCCGAATTGCTCGGCAGGATCGACCTGAGTGTTGCTGCACCGTGCGTATCGCGAAATTCACGATCGGATTGTACACAGTCGAAGTCAGGCGTCCGGCATCGGAGAACACCTCGAGCCCACATTCGTGCCTCAGGTGAACTCCTAGGTGTCACAACCTGATTGAGGCTTCGTGGCGTCTCCACCCAGACTCCTCCTCCGATTATTCGGCCGAGAGCGAGGGTGCTGCGGCAGATCCTCAATCGTGCGATTGGAAAGCAGTGATTCAAACAACCATCCATTATATTCATTGTCGAGCACTGTATCGCGAATCGGATTGTAGAAGTCACAGGAAGGGAAATTAGTGTGCAATTGCGGGTGGATATTCAAAAGTATCCACGCGTCGTTGCACACTAGTAGTAGGGTTTCATTAAAGCCAATCAATAATAATTTTACATCTAAAGCTAATCTTTTATCCGTTACGTAAAACGTTTAACTTGTATATATATATATGTCTATCCTAATCTGCCGAAATAATATCGCGTGCAAATATCGATAAACATCCGTTTCCCCACAACCAAGGTCGAAATATTCGCGTTTTCACGCGAACGTGTGACAGAAGAAACGACTAAGACATTTGCATTCGCGAACGCGGGAAGACTGTACGAAACGTAATCAAGCCTGTACAAATCACGAAGTTCTTTTACATTTACCAAAATTGGTGACCAGCCGAATATAAATTTTGTTAACTCAATTTTCACCAGAATATATTTCGTTTACATCATAAACTGTTTCCAACTTCTTCAACAACCGATCAGAACTCCCCGCTGTCCTGTACCTGGAGGCCCGAATCCCTCCATCTAATCGATTCCACTTTCTGACATCCTAAATAGTTACATTGCGTTTATCAATTTCAATCGCGTACGGTTAATTCATCTAGAAACCACGTATCTAAAGAGATTATGTAACCGTCGCCAAGGGAAATCCCGTGGGCGAGAAACAACGGTTACAGGGTTTAAAGTAAAAGCATGTGGTATATATAAATTGATGTAGAATTAATACTTTATTGATGTTTCATCAATTCATGGATAAATGTACTTCCTTTTGATCAGGTCTTATTCAATCGAAAGGCATCATTGGCATCATTTGACACGGGTTTAATTGGTACAGGAGGAAAGGGTGAACCTTCCCCTATTAGATTCAAGAAAAACTGGGTGCAACCTCGCGCAACCTTGCGAGACAATGGCGATTGAGTAACAGTTGCATACGGTACCGAGCGCGAGCGTAGCGGTTTAAATAGGTGCACTATCACACTTCGATCGCCATTATCGCGGAAGGTTGCGCGAGGTTGTACCCAATTCTTCTTGATTCTGATAGAGGAAGGTCCACCCTTTCCTCCTGTACCAATCAAACCCGCGCCAACTGATGCCAATTGTCTAAATTGTTATATAAAGTTAAGGTTTTGGGTAAATGTACTTCTTCACGATCGGGTCTTATTCAACCGAACGCTTAACTTTATGCATGCTTTTAAACAATTGGCATCGGTTGGCGCGGATTTAATTGGTACAAGAGGAAAGGGAGGACCTTCCTCTATTATAATCAAGAAAAATTGGGTGCAACCTCGCGCAACCTTCCGAGATAATTCCAACCGCCACTGCGCCGTTGTTATTAGCAATTAAAGTTAAAAAAAATATTTTTTTGTACATTATAACATTAACAAATGACACCTCCAATTTTTAAATCGATGTACGCATTACATTTTTCAAAAAAAATTCTTGAAAAACTGGCCATTTACACAAGGTTCCCCCCTTAAACAACATGGGAAAGTCATGGCTACAATTAAAGAGACTCACGTAAAAGAACTGAATACGTTAGAATTAAGAACATCTAAAACAAAAGTTGAATTAGCAGAACTTACATTACAAAAGGAAAAGGAAAAGAAAAATTGAAATTGTAGAATGGTTTAGTTTTTTTTTAGATTTATTTGAGAGATACAAAACAAACTAATACAATTATGTTCGGTTTTTGTGTCACGTTGCCGCGGTGTGGGCGAGGTTCGAGCACGTCGAAGATGAGGAGATCACGGTTGCGAAGGGGAAAGAGGCAAGACGTTGGGCTCGGCCAAAGGAGAGTTTTTTTTTAATTTAAGGAGGACTGAAAAAGTGCCGTGTTCCGCGTAGGCAGCGTCTGCTTTTCGTCCAAAAGAAAACGGGAAAAAAGGGTAGGTCGAGGTGCCGTATGGACGTCTTCCTCTTGACCAGGGAGAAGGAGGTTCTGGTTCGACTGAGCTCAGAGAGTGCCGATCAGCGCGTGGTGTCGTCTTCTCTCTGAGGGTATGGTCGGTTAGGATACCTCGGTATGATTGATTTTTCGTACAAAAATGTCCTGTATTTATACTAAAAGAGTGAGCTAGGTCCGCCCAATCAGCGTAGACCAGCTCCGGGCGCGAGAGTTTTATGACATTGCCTGAGCCTCGCTTCGCTCGTCGGTCGCACACGATTTTCAGCACCTTTTCGGCGTTGCATTTTCTCACTTTTCGCATTTTTTATAATATTTACACGTTACAAAATGAATAATACTTTTGTACTTATAATACTCTCTAATAACTTTGTGATACTCCTAACTTTATTATACACACTGTAACGAGGCAAATTTTGGCCTCGTTACGAGACGTTGGCGCGCCCTGCTCCCTCCGCTCCGGCGAGTCCTCGCCTCCGGGACGCGGATGTTTTTGTGTATGAGTGTGTGAGTGCGTGTGCGTAGGTGTTCTTTGTTTTTTTGTTACGGCCGACCATCTCGCGCTCCGCCACGGCGGAGTATCGCCGCCGCCGGTCGTAGGGACCTCCACCCAGGGAAGGGAGGGGCCAGATGGGTCCACCACCTTCGCTGGCCAACCGGCTGACCGGTCGCCGTGCCTTCACCCAGCAGCCGCCTTGGGAGCGACCGGCAGCCGGACACCGAGGACGCCGGGCCTGGGAGCAGCCGAAAACCGCCATCTCGCCCGGAGCTCCGCCAGAGGGCTCCCAGGACCCGGCCAACCGAATTTACAACATCGAGCGGCCCATCTTGGTTGCCGAACTCCCTGGGCGGGGGGGGGGGGGGGGGGGAACCGCGTACCGGCGGCGAATTTTTGAGAGAAGCGCGCGAGCAGGTGCCGAGACCGGTCGTAGTCGGGAAATTAGAACTTTAATTTAGTTTATTTCGTTGCGTGTGTCGAGTCCCCGTTTATTGTTCATTGCGTGTATGTTTGTGTGGCGCCCGTTTGTGGAAGGGCCACCCGCACCATTTTTTGGATACGTCGCCGCACTCCAGGTACAGGTAGGACTCACGCCTTTTTTGTGATTTTTGCGAGCGTGTGTGAGTGCGAAAGGATCGGCGTGAACGCGGGAATATCGGAAGAGTCCATCTCGTATCGTGTTCCGCGATCTAGGCGACCGGATCGACCCGAGGAGACGAGGACTCTCGAGGCCCGTCCCCTTGACCACGCTCCCGCCCGATTCGTTGTCCGGTATCGTCAGATTGTCGAGCTCCGGCGGCTTGACCATCGGAGTCGTAACCGTTGACGCTCGTACCGCGCGTTCGAACGAAGCGCATCTTCGTTCCGCGATCTCGCGCGCCGGAAGTTATAGTTGGGCGCCAATTTTGTGACGCACGGGTTATGGGGGCAGCCAAAGTGGTGCCCTGCGCTGGAATACGACCAGGGAAAGTCGCTTTCCGCGCGCCCCGTGCACAAATCCACGGACGATTCGATTCTTTGGGCGCCAGTGCCATAGCACTCGTCCGGAACCCTCGCCCTTCCGGCTGCTCAGTAGGGAAGCGGAAATCAGGGGAGGTTAATTGAAAGTGACCCACGAGTGTTTCGGAAATTTAACGGTAGCTTTAATAAAGGCCGAAGAGGCCGTGCCAAACAACAAAAAGCCGGGAATTCCGCGGTACACTTTTGCTCAAAGGAAAAGGTACGCGGCCGCCAAGTGCGGCAAAAAGGAACCGCGACGTGGAAATTCCCAACACAAAGAAAAAATATCTACTGTTGCAACTAAAACTAGGGGCCGGATACAAAATGTCGGTGGTCCTAGAGCTTCAAATACAGGAGAAAACGAAAGATTAGTCGGGATCGCGGTCGCGGGTATGGGGGGACCCGTTCGCGATTCTGGGACGGAGGCGCCGCGTCCTCGACGAAACCGACTATAACTTCCGGCGTGCGAGATCGCGGAACGAAGATGCGGTTCGTTCGAACGAGCGGTACGAGCGTCAACGGTTACGACTCCGATGGTCAAGCCGCCGGAGCTCGACAATCGGACGATACCGGACAACGAATCGGGCGGGAGCGAGGTTAAGGGGACGGGCCTCGAGAGTCCTCGTCTCCTCGGGTCGATCCGGTCGCCTAGATCGCGGAACACGATACGAGATGGACTCTTCCGATATTCCCGCGTTCACGCCGATCCTTTCACACACGCTCGCAAAAATCACAAAAAAGGCGTGAGTCCTACCTGGACCTGGAGTGCGGCGACGTATAAACAAAATGGTGCGGGTGGCCCTTCCACAAACGGGCGCCACACAAACACACACGCAATGAACAATAAACGGGGACTCAACACACGCAACGAAATAAACTAAATTCAAATTCAAATTTCCCCACTTGACATTTTAAAGTCGAGGCCATACACTTTGAAACTCCGTTGGAATTTTTCGATTATAGCCATTTGGTGTGTAGATATTGCATTTCAAATATTGGTCAAATTTTAATTCATGCTCGAACCGTGGCTTGAGGATGTGAGGGTACGTCCTCCCAATATGGCGTCAGCGATAGCCTTGAATTCTTGTAGAACTTGGGAAAGCCTTGATGGAGATTTGATATAAATTACCGCAGTATACCATCCACCGATATATGAATATCAGACAACGGCTGCAAGCAGTATGTATATGCACGAATGGACGTAATGCGGGCTATTAATGTAAAGTATTGCACACATATACACCTACACCTACACCTACACAAACGCGTGCGCGCGCACACGCACACGCACACACCCATCTATCCACACACGCACATACACACGCGCACACATATACACCACAAAAACACATACAAACACATCGGGACAGATAACCGCCGCACAGTGGGACAAAACGGCTTTCGGCGATCAAAAATCGATTTTCGAGAATTGGAAAATTGAAAATCTGATTACGTACGTAGATAGAGAAGGAATTGTAGTTTAACGCTTTGCAATCGGTTTTTTAATATTTATTTCCGTTTTGCTGTGACATTCACTCCAAATCCGAAGAAATTCGTTCAAGCAAAACGCTCATGATATTACTCACAACTTTAATGTCCGATTCTGAAAAACTTTGCTGAGAAAGCTGAAATTCGAACGGTTTATAAAGATTACTACATTAATATAGATTGTATTCAGTCCATAAAGTAATGTAAAATGTTAACAACTTCTTAAATAATAACGCTTGTTCGAAAAGAAGTACATTTATCCAAAACCTTAACTTTATGCAAGCTTTTAAACAATTGGCATCAGTTGGCGCGGGTTTAATTGGTACAGGAGGAAAGGGTGGACCTTCCTCTATCATAATCAAGAAGAATTGGGTGCAACCTCGCGCAACCTTCGGAGATAATGGCGATTTAAGTGTGATAGTGCACCTATTTAGGCCGCTACGCTCGCGCTCGGTGCCGTATGCAACTGTTATTCAATCGCTAATATCTCGGAAGGTTGCGCGAGGTTGCACCCAATTCTTCTTGATTCTGATAGAGGAAGGTCCACCCTTTCCTCCTGTACCAATCAATTGAACTACAAACAAAATAAAAATCACTACAAACAATAGTAAGTAAGACTTCGTAAGCAAGGAGATATCTGAATATGGGGCGTCAGTCATTTTTTCAATTTTGTTAATTTATCAGCTAACAAAGCTACAAACTGTGGCTGGCCACACTGTTTTCGCGAATAAACTAGTACCAATTATTCAACAATGTTGACTTGAAAAATCAATAAATTATTAATTCTACATCAATTTATATATACCACATGCTTTTACTTTAATACCTCATTCACCTATTCCTGTTTTTATAACTTGTGTGTCACGATTAATACGTAACGAAGCCCTTTTCTTTCACAGTTATTAAGATACTTATTAACATAGTTTTAAATCAAATTTTAGTTCTAAAAAACAAAATATGGCGAAGTGCACATTAATAAAATATCAATTCCACTCCGTTTTATGCATACTACGTCTTTCTATTTTAAAGTGTTATTAACTTCTTCCTACCATTATGACATACTTCATGTTATTTTTTTATTACCAAATCCATTTCTTCCATTGTTATTAACAGTTACGAGCCATATTTTAGTTAAACAACATAAAATATGCCAAACATGTGACAGATATTGAACGCGACTCACTTTATACTTGAATATTATGCCATCCTGTAGTTCAATACGATTCATATTAATACAACTTCATCACAATAGTGTAGGCAACAATTTCTCAAAATTTCGTGAAAATATTTCCAATAGAACTAAAGTTACAGATTTTTGATCGCCGAACGCCGTTTTGTCCCACGGCGCGCAGTGCCTTCGTCGTTAATCCTGGGTAACGCCAAGAGCGAGTAACATTACAATTACCTACACTACATTATCATAAACACACATTCAAACAATATAAACAGACATTTCCACTCCCACATACTAAAACACACAAACACATACCATTTTTAAGAGCAAAGGTACTCAGATTTTCAACAAAAAATACATGGTTTGGCTATAAATTGGTCCAATAAATTCTGAAAATACGGGAATTGAATGACTGCAACGTTAAAAATTTGGCCAATATTAGAAATGCAATATCTACGCACCAAATGGCTATAATCGAAAAATTCCAACGGAGTTTCAAAGTGTATGGCCTCGACTTTAAAATGTCAAGTGGGGCCACTTCGATGTCACTTCTTGTAGGTTTAACCACATTTTGTTTGCATCTTTCATTTTCGCACATTTCTATGATATCAGTTAATGCAAAAACAAATACGATTGAAGGGTCTCTTTACGATATCTGATAATTTAAGGTTAAAGCTGGCTGGAGTTCTTAAGCGACAGCCGTACCGATCGGACGTGTTATAAACACCGTGCGTATCGTGAACGCGAGTGTCACCAAGAGTCAATTTAACTGTAGTTTCGCACCCGTATACAAGTGCAACCAGTGTAAAACAGTATCGTCCATCCACAGTAGAGCGCAAGCTCCTGTGAATATTCTCGCATAAACATCTCGGTGCAATCTTTTCACCGAAATGACCACCGTTAAAGATACCCCCAATGTACAACGTCAAAGCTATACCAATGTCGTCCAGAGTGACAATTTCCCAAAGAAAGAACAGGCTATCGTAATTGAAGCCAAAGAGGGAATACAGATAAAAGATTACGTCCAAGCCTTGGGAAAACTAACCAGCCCAAGCAATATTCGATTCATATCAAGAATCTCCAACGGTAGAATTTGTGTATTTCTCGCTAGCAAAGACATCTAAGTCCATCAAAATAGAACACGATCAAACAACATACTGGGTGTATCCTTCTACCGAATCAGTAAAATGCTTCATATGTAAGCAAGAAGGACATGTCGCCAAAAACTGTAAAAACAACGAAGAGCACCCAATATACAACGACACATCGAAAGAAATTTCCCCCGCCAATACTAAAGAAACAATCAAAACAACATCCCATACCAGTAACGCAACTGTTCCCCATGAACTAACAAATAACACACAAAACAGAACAATGGAAAACATAGAAACAGTACAAAACATGGAAATAGACCAAACTCCTATGTCACTAAAACGTACTCGTAAGGAAATTACCGACACTTCGAGCAGTACCTCAAACGAAACGATGAAGGAGCCAGTCCGCAAACCGCCAAAGAAAAAAATTATTCTTTCAGATACTACGACCAAAAACCTAGACACTATGCTAGATCCCATAAAACATATGCTGAATGAACCAGGTAAATTATTAAACTATAATCAGCTGAAAAACTTCCTAGAAAAAGCACAAGGACCCACTGATACCAAAGAGGCAGCCACAGAATTTGTAGAGGATACCAACACACTAGCGTCCTTCATGCACGAACTATATCCTCATCTAAAAGATAGAAGTATTAAAAACCGATTTACCAGGATCACCAGAAAACTACTGAAAGCCCCACAATTCAATATGTCAACAGATTCTCCAACTCCTTCATCTGAAGACGAAACCACGAATGAGACACAGACTGTACCCAGTACATCCAACCCTCCTCCAAATTAAACACCTACATTTTGTGAGCAGCTCATGTCAAACAAAATATTACAGTGGAACGTAAATAGTCTAAATACACGATTTGAATTCCTACAAAAACTAATCCACGATCATCAGCCAAACATACTGTGTCTACAAGAAACAAATTTCAAAGAAAATAAATGCATCAGTATCAAAGGTTTTAATGTTACATTTAAAAACAGACCGAATGCTATAGCTGCAAGCGGCGGAGTCGCAGTATACATAAAAGAAAACATATACTACTCAGAAATAACACTTCAAACTAATCTGGAAGCAGTTGCAGCCTCAGTTAGGCTACCTGGAAGGTAAATATCTATCTGCAATGTGTACATCCCTAACAACCATCAACTACAAGAAATGGAACTAATTAGCCTTATCCAGCAACTCCCTAAACCTTTTATTCTACTAGGAGACACGAATAGTCACAACAAGCTGTGGGGGTCAACACACACAAATATCAGAGGTAAAATTATCGAAAACACAATAATCAAGTCTGACCTCATACTACTAAATACCACCGAACCAACTCATTTCAACCCAACAAACGGTTCCTACAGCTCAATAGATCTGCCCTTTCGCAGTCCTTCTCTTTGCGATACCATAGAATTCACAGCTTCTCAGGATCTATATAACAGCGCTCATTTTCCTCTATTTATTGAATTAATAGGAAGAAATATAAACGACCTTATAGCCATACCCAGATGGAAATTTAAAAAAGCAGATTGGCCAAACTACCGCGAAATAATAGAGCGAAATATCCCACTATTAGAAAGTCCTAACAATGACAACTGCAAACGAATCAACGCGCTTCTGGAAGAATTCGACAAGCTAATTATCAATGCAGCCACACATTCCATACCCAAAACTTCCAATAACAAATGTAACAGAAGTCTTCCATGGTGGAACCAAGAATGTGACGATGCAATAAGAAACAAAAAACATGCCTTCAACGTTTACAAGAAGAATAAGACTGATACAAATTTAATTGAATTCAAATTTAGAAGAGCAATAGCAAGGAAAACCTTGAAACAAGCCAAAAGAAATTCGTGGATGAATTACATATCTTCGCTAAATAACAGAACAACAAAAGAAGAAATGTGGAGTAAATTGAAAAAAATAAACGGCCAAAAATCCTACTCCGAAATTACTTGCATAAGCGCACCAACCAGTCCTGCAACAACTGACTCCAAAGAAATAGCCAACATATTAGCAAACACATTCGCTACGAACTCTAGTAATACAAATTTCGATCCAAACTTCCTCAGTACTAAAATCCATGCTGAAAAAACTCTGTTGCAGGAT
Source organism: Stelis phaeoptera (assembly GCA_943735885.1). NCBI lineage: Eukaryota > Metazoa > Arthropoda > Insecta > Hymenoptera > Megachilidae > Stelis > Stelis phaeoptera. The sequence goes on along the minus strand of OX030934.1, from coordinate 7,484,872 downwards.
ATCGGTGCAGATAATAACAATAGCTTAAATACCAAAATAGTATTGAGTGAACTCTAATCGGCGATTAAAACATTAAAAAATTCCAGTCCAGGACCCGACAATATACCAAATATTTTCATACAGCAAATGCCAAGAGCAGGATTGGATTACCTCTTACATCTTTTTAACTGCATATGGCTAAATAACGTGTTCCCTGATAGTTGGCACGAAGCAATAGTTGTTCCCATATTGAAACCGGGCAAAAGTAAATTCCACGCTGAGAACTATAGACCTATTGCCCTAACGTGCTGTCTATGTAAATTATTAGAAAAAATTTTAAATAAAAGGCTGCGATGGTACTTAGAGAAGAACAACCTACTGAGGAAAAACCAAAACGGTTTTAGGCAATATCGGTCAACAATTGACAGTCTCGCCACGCTAAACTCAAGCATATGCGAAGCGTTTCAAAACAAACAACACCTAATCACAATCTGCCTAGACATCGAAAAAGCGTACGATATGGTATGGAGACACCGAACTCTACAAAAATTTATGTCCGAGTAAATGGTCACTTCTCAAACAAAACCATAATCGAAAACGGAGTACCACAAGGATCGGTAATAAGTGTAACATTATTTTTGGTAGCAATAAATGAAATAACAGAAATTTTCACCAAACCAGTCAAACATGTCATATTCGCGGATGACTGCACAATATATATCACGGGTAAAGATATTAAAACTAGTCAACAAATTTTGCAAGACAATCTGGACAGACTCCACAACTTCGGATCACAAATTGGTTTTAAATTTTCCAAGAACAAAACTGTGGTAACTATTTTTTCAAATATTAGGAAGGACAAAAATGACCAGCTCCAACTGTATCTTGGGCAACACCAATTAAAAATAACAGACACCCCTAAAATCCTCGGACTGAATTTTGACAAGAAACACTCATGGATCCCGTTCCTTAAGAGCCTAAAAATTGAGTGCACTCGAAAATTAAACATCATAAAAACTATAGCGTCAAAAGCTGGGGAGCTGAATTCCATGTTCTGATCAACACGTACAAAGCCTTAATCCTCTCGAAAATAGACTACGCTTCAATCGTATACGACTCGGCAAAACCGCATCTTCTTCAAATAATGTCACCCGTCCATAATGCGGGAGCCAGAATTGCAACTGGATCATTCAGGACCAGTCCAGTCATCGCATTACTAGCTGAAGCCAATATACAACCACTTGAATTTAGAAGAAAACAACTAAGCCTAACCTACGCCGTTGCTAAACTCTCTACACCATCAAACCCTATATATGACTTAATAATATCAGACAAACATCCACACAGCCCTCGTATAAAACCTATGCACCCGAAACCACTGAACCTCCGATTAAAAAAATTCCTACAAGACATGCAAATCGAAATCCCTCCAGTTCTTCCAAGAAAAAACTTTGCGATCGCTCCATGGACAATACAACCACCTCGTGTAATAGACAAATTCTCACAAGTTACCAGAAACACAGATCGAAGCACCATACAAACCCTGTTCCTAGAATGATTATCCAAACCACAAACAACTATTCACTGATGGCTCAAAGTCAGAAGAAGGGACAGGATGCGCTGTATTCACTCCCGAAGACGAACTCCTATTCAAGTTACCTAACTCCTACTCAATCTTCTCTTGCGAAGCATACGCTATCCTCCAGTCTCTGCTGTATGTAGAGAAATCAGCCTATGACAAATTTATTGTACTAACCGACTCCCGGTTAGTACAGCTCAATAGATCTGCCCTTTCGCAGTCCTTCTCTTTGCGATACCATAGAATTCACAGCTTCTCAGGATCTATATAACAGCGCTCATTTTCCTCTATTTATTGAATTAATAGGAAGAAATATAAACGACCTTATAGCCATACCCAGATGGAAATTTAAAAAAGCAGATTGGCCAAACTACCGCGAAATAATAGAGCGAAATATCCCACTATTAGAAAGTCCTAACAATGACAACTGCAAACGAATCAACGCGCTTCTGGAAGAATTCGACAAGCTAATTATCAATGCAGCCACACATTCCATACCCAAAACTTCCAATAACAAATGTAACAGAAGTCTTCCATGGTGGAACCAAGAATGTGACGATGCAATAAGAAACAAAAAACATGCCTTCAACGTTTACAAGAAGAATAAGACTGATACAAATTTAATTGAATTCAAATTTAGAAGAGCAATAGCAAGGAAAACCTTGAAACAAGCCAAAAGAAATTCGTGGATGAATTACATATCTTCGCTAAATAACAGAACAACAAAAGAAGAAATGTGGAGTAAATTGAAAAAAATAAACGGCCAAAAATCCTACTCCGAAATTACTTGCATAAGCGCACCAACCAGTCCTGCAACAACTGACTCCAAAGAAATAGCCAACATATTAGCAAACACATTCGCTACGAACTCTAGTAATACAAATTTCGATCCAAACTTCCTCAGTACTAAAATCCATGCTGAAAAAACTCTGTTGCAGGATATCGGTGCAGATAATAACAATAGCTTAAATACCAAAATAGTATTGAGTGAACTCTAATCGGCGATTAAAACATTAAAAAATTCCAGTCCAGGACCCGACAATATACCAAATATTTTCATACAGCAAATGCCAAGAGCAGGATTGGATTACCTCTTACATCTTTTTAACTGCATATGGCTAAATAACGTGTTCCCTGATAGTTGGCACGAAGCAATAGTTGTTCCCATATTGAAACCGGGCAAAAGTAAATTCCACGCTGAGAACTATAGACCTATTGCCCTAACGTGCTGTCTATGTAAATTATTAGAAAAAATTTTAAATAAAAGGCTGCGATGGTACTTAGAGAAGAACAACCTACTGAGGAAAAACCAAAACGGTTTTAGGCAATATCGGTCAACAATTGACAGTCTCGCCACGCTAAACTCAAGCATATGCGAAGCGTTTCAAAACAAACAACACCTAATCACAATCTGCCTAGACATCGAAAAAGCGTACGATATGGTATGGAGACACCGAACTCTACAAAAATTTATGTCCGAGTAAATGGTCACTTCTCAAACAAAACCATAATCGAAAACGGAGTACCACAAGGATCGGTAATAAGTGTAACATTATTTTTGGTAGCAATAAATGAAATAACAGAAATTTTCACCAAACCAGTCAAACATGTCATATTCGCGGATGACTGCACAATATATATCACGGGTAAAGATATTAAAACTAGTCAACAAATTTTGCAAGACAATCTGGACAGACTCCACAACTTCGGATCACAAATTGGTTTTAAATTTTCCAAGAACAAAACTGTGGTAACTATTTTTTCAAATATTAGGAAGGACAAAAATGACCAGCTCCAACTGTATCTTGGGCAACACCAATTAAAAATAACAGACACCCCTAAAATCCTCGGACTGAATTTTGACAAGAAACACTCATGGATCCCGTTCCTTAAGAGCCTAAAAATTGAGTGCACTCGAAAATTAAACATCATAAAAACTATAGCGTCAAAAGCTGGGGAGCTGAATTCCATGTTCTGATCAACACGTACAAAGCCTTAATCCTCTCGAAAATAGACTACGCTTCAATCGTATACGACTCGGCAAAACCGCATCTTCTTCAAATAATGTCACCCGTCCATAATGCGGGAGCCAGAATTGCAACTGGATCATTCAGGACCAGTCCAGTCATCGCATTACTAGCTGAAGCCAATATACAACCACTTGAATTTAGAAGAAAACAACTAAGCCTAACCTACGCCGTTGCTAAACTCTCTACACCATCAAACCCTATATATGACTTAATAATATCAGACAAACATCCACACAGCCCTCGTATAAAACCTATGCACCCGAAACCACTGAACCTCCGATTAAAAAAATTCCTACAAGACATGCAAATCGAAATCCCTCCAGTTCTTCCAAGAAAAAACTTTGCGATCGCTCCATGGACAATACAACCACCTCGTGTAATAGACAAATTCTCACAAGTTACCAGAAACACAGATCGAAGCACCATACAAACCCTGTTCCTAGAATGATTATCCAAACCACAAACAACTATTCACTGATGGCTCAAAGTCAGAAGAAGGGACAGGATGCGCTGTATTCACTCCCGAAGACGAACTCCTATTCAAGTTACCTAACTCCTACTCAATCTTCTCTTGCGAAGCATACGCTATCCTCCAGTCTCTGCTGTATGTAGAGAAATCAGCCTATGACAAATTTATTGTACTAACCGACTCCCTAAGTACCATATCCGCGCTACAAAATCTGGAAACCAACAGCACAATAATACAAAGCATCATCGAAAAAAAAGCTATCCTTAACAGCACTGGAAAAGACCTCTTATACTCTTGGATCCCATCACATGTAGGCATCAACGGAAACGAAGCAGCAGACTCAGCGGCAAAAAAAGCGAGCACTTCCTCATCTGAAACACACTCTGTACCTATCCCCTGTCAAGACCTTCAAAAGTACCTCATCAAAGCCATAAAGGAACAATGGAATCAAGATTGGAAAACCTCAAGATCTACAGCACTACACAAAATTCGTGACAATATATATGATATTAGTCCGGCAGTCTCGATGAACCGACAAGACCAGGCAACTATAACCAGATTAAGAATAGGTCACACCAGATTAACACATGCCTTCCTTATTGCCAAATCAAACCCAATGATGTGTGAAGTATGCAATACACAGATCTCTATTGAACATATTCTAGCCCAATGCCCCAAATATTGCGCCAAAAGGACACAACATAAGATATCAAACGTAGCAAACATGCTACAAAAGGCAGACTCGTGCAGGAGAATTTTAGCTTTCCTGAAAGACATTGGAATCTACCATCAAGTGTAAAATTCACATGATTATAACACAGTTCCAAAGCAAATGTGGTCACTCATAACCTAAGAAGGTGCATGTGACCTTAAACATTCTGTTCGCGTTTTGCGTGGGCGGAAGAGACTGCGAAATGAGACACGGAACCTTTTTGACAATCACGAGTGATATATTTACAAGCCTTAATTATACACTTAATTATAACAAGAATGAAACACGATTATTTACACGCGGGTTTTCTAAACTAATAACTACAATTAAACGTAATCCTACAGCAAGAAACCTTGCTCTCGCTACAAGAAATGCACTAAGAGCACTGCGCGAACAATGAGAGAGCTCTAAGCGTGATCTGCGATGATGAATAAGTGTAAATTAGTATAACAAAGGACACGTGTTGTCGCGTGAACAGCAAGTACAGTAATGGCGTCGAACCGGCACCGCGTGGCCGTTGAGCCAGTGCCGGTTTCTTCTTCGTGATGGCGCGATCGTGGCCATGCGTGTCCGGGAGGTGCTGCCGCTGTCTGCAACGACGCACCAGCGAACTACTTTCGCTGCGAACACTAATGGCCGCGTGTGTTCAAAGGAGAATTCGCCAACACATTCAATTAAAAAAAAAAAAAGCTGGCTGTTCAACCTCTAATTTTCATTTTCTTTCGTTCCTGTAAATGAATCTGTTCGCAAGATACAACTCATCAAAGTTGAAAATGATTCTTTTCCGTTAAACTTTAATAAATCGGTTAGAAATAATCGTACAGAATGCTTTAAGAAAGGAAATTGAAGCCAAAGGAACAGACTTTCGTATCCAGTTATCAACGTTTAGGAAAAAAAATTTCTTTAGCCGGCAGAGACAGAGGAAGATGGTAAGAAAAATTACAAATTTCGTTAATTTTCTTCTAAGCAACAAAACTGTGAAAATTAATGAATATTTTGAAATTCCACAACAGGCTTTCAAAAGAGGGTGACTTGTTCTTAAATCTGCTATTTCTTTCATTTCCGTACGACTTTCCGGGGCGAAATTATGTCCATTTGAAGTTCACATCATTTTTAGGAAAAAAATAGGTGTTCCCCTAACTTTGCGACGGAGTGTACATTAATATGATTTCTCTTTCCTTATTTTCAGCATTTATTCAGACATTGTTGAGGAAATTACAACAAAGAAGTTATGGTTCACCGTAGTGAAGGAACAATCTAAAGGAGTGAATTATTAAATTAGATAAGTTTGTCTTGCAAATCATGGACTATGAAAGCTATGTAATGCCAGCATATTTTAAGTACATAAACTAATAGAAGAAAATAAGACTCTTAAACTGTAATTTCCTGTTTTAATTTCCTTAATGTAGAGTTTAATTTATGGTTCACGTCGTCCTCTTCTACTTGCAAATAAATACTTGTCGTATAGAACTTCATAAATAAGGAAAGAAGTTTTAATAACGGAATACTTACATACTTCACTATTCACTTTCACCTGGTTTGTATCACTTGTATCCTGTTTACAAACCTCAAATTCATTTTATCCAACTACAACAGTCCAACTGAAATGTTCCATTGTTGACACAAATCAGAAAAAGTATTCAAACGTTTAGAAATAATGTCGTTCAAAGAAGACTCATGGAGAAAAGATGAAAAACGATGTTCAATTACTATGGATTAGTTTTACACTCAATTTTTTTGCGAAACACCCGAAGCACAAGACGAAATGCAACGCGTTATACAGCTGACGCGATAAAACTGAATAAATTGATAGAAATCAATATGTAATTACACCCTTTCCCACGCATTTTCACGATCAACGTTACTTTTTGCCGAAAATCACGAGCTTTTCAATTTATTTACGACAGAGGTGAAATCGATGGAAATCTATAATTCCTCATTTTTTTCACGCATTTCCATTATCAACATCATTTTCAACTGAGAATAATGAGCACTTTTCAATTCTTTTATAACAGAAGTTGCTTATCGGCCAAGAAAATTTGTTAAATGGCTGACGCGATAAAACTTTAGAAATCAATAATTCCACTATTTCTCCACGTATTTTCGTAAAGGACGTATATATATACATACGTATATCTTTTGCACGAAATCACGAATGCTTTTCAATTTTTGATCGAGGGAAGATGCTTATCATGAAAGGAAACTGCGATTACCAGTAAAAAGAGACGCAGATCATAAAAATGCGTAGAAGAATAGCTGCATTATCGATTTTTTCAGTTTTTACAATTGTAGGGTGTCATCGATTTGTTGTGCCCGGATACGCACATAAGGAATGCACAATTCAGCAACTCCTACAAAGCCGACCGAACGGCAAAAGACTTCGATCTATTGGGAAATATCCCAAATAAGTAAGACATTCCAATTTAGCAATTGACACGATTAAAGAATATAAAAGCACCGCGCATCGCCCGCGGCGGCAGAAGAAATAACCGAAAGATCGTAAACAGAACAAGACATAAAGTAACTCTAGAACAATCAGATTTGTAACTCTAAAACATTGAATAAACCAAGTATCACTTCGTCTATTCTCGTGAAGTTCCGGTGAATTCCAATTCTTTAAACGCTCCAGAACCTCAGCTATCCCATAAATTAATTGTTGATACCAAACGGGCACAACAGATTTAACAACGTATCTTCCACGATAAGCACCATTTCTCGTTAAAAAAATGAAAAGTATTCGCAATTTTCTGTAAAAAGCGTGGTCGATCGTGCAAATACACGGACAAATAGCGGAATTATTTATTTTTCCGATTTCCTACTATTTTATTGCGTCGTATTTAGATCAACTTATTTTCCACGATAAGCACCTTCTCTCGTTAATATATTAAAAAGTATTCGGGATTTCCAGTAAAAAGAGTGGTCGATCGTGGAAATACACGGAGAATTAGCGGAATTATTGATTTTTTCGACTTTTTACAATTTTATTGGGTAAAATTCCACGCCAAATCAATCACTTTTTAATTAACCGACTTCGAAAAGGAGGAGGTTACTCAATTCGACATGTATGTTAATTTTTATTTTATTTTTTTTTTTAATGTATGTTCGCCGATTACGCCGAGATGGATGGACCAATCGGAACCAAACCTTTTCCATCTTGTAGGGTATGATTCCCAGTTGGTCCCGTAATAAAAAAATTTTGCATTTCACCACCCCTTGCCCCTTTTTTATTGCAAAAAAGTGTACGATTTCGTCCGCGTTGTATATGGTCATCGATTACTCCAAGATGGATAGACCAATCGGAACGAAACCTTATGCATCTTGTTGAGTATGACCAACAGTTGGACCCGTAAAAAAAACCAGTTCGGATTTCTTCATTTTTTCCTCTTTTATCGTAATAAACGTGCCATTTCGCGTGTACTCGGTCTGATACCGATGAAACCTAGTATTACATTTTGCGGCCGGAGATGTTTCCACGATGATCCCATTTGCAACATTCCCTTCACTTTGCTGCACTTCTCTTCGCATCCCTGCACTTCCATTCGCATCCCTGCACATCCCTTCACTTCCTTATCTTTCCCTTCCAAACCCAACTCCCCCTGCCCCTTCCTTTCCTCCCCTCCCACCCCTTCCCTTTCACTTTAATCCCCTTCTCTACCCGCCACTGCTGTTCCCTCCGTTGCTAATTACTATTGTTATTGCAATAATTATTGCAATTACGTTTTGCGTCCGGGGATGTTTTCACTATGATCCCGTTTGCAACATTCCCTTCACGTTCCTGCACCTCCCTTCGCATCCCTGCTCTTCCCTGCACTTCCTTACCTTTTCCTTCAACACCCAACTCTCCCCCTGCCTCTTCCTACCCTCCCTCCCACCACTTCCCTTTCATTTCAATCCCTTTCCTTCCCTTCTCTACCTACCCCGGCTGTTCCCTCCATTGCTAAATACTACTCTTATTGCAATAATTATGTTTCTAGCGTGACGGCTACATGGCAAGTGGTAAGTGCGAATCAAGCAATATCCTACTTTCCTATATGTTACATCAGACACAGTAAATCCCAGTTGTTACGTGAGATTTGAAAGAATTATGTATGATTTCGTAAATTTTGTGTGGTGTTACGTATTTTATATAATTGATTACTATTTATTCCAATACAATATGATTATTAAGGATTTTAGTAGAGGAGCTAGGTATATTGCAGCGTTAGTATCCATGTTCATGTCTGAAACAAAACTACATACATGTTTTTGTAAAATAATCGTAGTGAAATGAAAAAAAAAACACTCGCACGCCCGCATACCCGACCGCGGGTTGTGTGGTTTTACGTATTTTATATACGTACCTCCACCCGCGTGCGTGCGTGCGTGCGTGCGTGCGTGCGTGCGGGCGGGCGTGCGGGCGGGCGTGCGTGCGGGCGGGTGTGCGTGCGTGCGGGTGTGCGTGCGGGCGGGCGGGCGTGCGTGCGTGCGTGCGGGCGGGCGGGCGTGCGGGAGGGCACGCGTGCGGGCGTGCGTGCGGGCAGGCGGGCTTTCGTGCAGGCGGGCGTGTGTGTGTTTTTTATCTTTTTACTACGTTTATACTACAGAGACATGTATGTACTTTTGTTTCAGAAATGAGCATGGATACTACCGCTGACAATCGTATGTTTACGTTGATTTCATAACGATGAGATATAATATATGAGAAAGGAACACCGTTATACAGTATGTGACTATTACTTCGCAGGGAATGCAAAGATCGCCACTAAAAAGTGTGAAATAAAATAATTTTTGGAAAAAAAAGTATAACCGACTTCGAAATGCACTCAAAAGAATGAAATAATATTTAATTCTTTTCGTAGGTTTCTCTCCAGCTATGTATAACACTGATGACAATATTACATTACATGTTAGATAAAATGCATATTTTTCGGAGGCGGGGCAGGATCAAAAATGCATTTTCTGTTTCGGACCGTTCAGTACCAAGTCCACCTTCAATCAAATCATAATTAGCAACATCTGTCATATAGAAAGTTTTGATTGAAAAACATTTTGTACGCCGAAACTGACCACTATACACTATACAGTTTCATTCTTCCACGTTGTCACGTACCAATGAGTTTTTCTTGATGCTCATCTGTTATCAAGCCCGCCATACCCCAAACAAATTGCAATCAGCAACATGTTTCGTTTAGACAGTTTTCAATTAAACATTTCCTGTACTGAAAGTTACGAAAATGGTTTGATTCTGAGAAAATTTTTTACCCTGCCCCGCCTCCGAAAAATATGCATTTTATCTAACATGTAATGTAATACTGTCATCAATGTTATACATAGCTGGAGAGAAACCCACGAAAGGAATTAAATATTATTTCATTCTTTTGAGTGCATTTCGAAGTCGGTTATATTTTTTTTCCAAAAATTATTTTATTTCACATTTTTTAGTGGCGATCTTTGCATTCCCTGCGAAGTAATAGCCACATACTGTATACCGGTGTTTCTTTCTTCATATATTATATCTCATCGTTATGAAATCAAGGTGTACATACGATTGTCAGCGGTAGTATCCATGCTCATTTCTGAAACAAAAGTACATACATGTCTGTGTATTATAAACGTAGTAAAAAGATAAAAAAATACACACACGCCCGCCTGCACGCCCGCCCGCCCGCACCGCCGCACGCCCGCCCGCACGCCCGCCCGACCGCACGCCCGCCCGCCCGCACGCACGCCCGCCCGAACGCACGCCCGCCCGACCGACAACACGCACGCACGCACGCTCGCACGCTCGCACGCAAGCCCGCCCGCACGCACGCACGCACGCTGGTGGAGATACGTATATAAAATACGTAAAACCACACAACCCGCGGTCGGGCATGCGGGCGTGCGTTCTGTGCGTGCGTGCAAGTGTTTTTTTCTCTTTTCACTACGATTATTCTACAAAAACATGTATGTAGTTTTGTTTCAGACACGAACATGGATACTAACGCTGCAATATACCTAACTCCTCTACTGAAATCCTTAATAATCATATTGTATTGGAATAAATAGTAATCAATTATATAAAATACGTAACACCACACAAAATTTACGAAATCATACATAATTCTTTCAAATCTCACGTAACAACTGGGATTTACTGTGTCTGATGTAACATATAGGAAAGTAGGATATTGCTTGATTCGCACTTACCACTTGCCATGTAGCCGTCACGCTAGAAACATAATTATTGCAATAAGAGTAGTATTTAGCAATGGAGGGAACAGCCGGGGTAGGTAGAGAAGGGAAGGAAAGGGATTGAAATGAAAGGGAAGTGGTGGGAGGGAGGGTAGGAAGAGGCAGGGGGAGAGTTGGGTGTTGAAGGAAAAGGTAAGGAAGTGCAGGGAAGAGCAGGGATGCGAAGGGAGGTGCAGGAACGTGAAGGGAATGTTGCAAACGGGATCATAGTGAAAACATCCCCGGACGCAAAACGTAATTGCAATAATTATTGCAATAACAATAGTAATTAGCAACGGAGGGAACAGCAGTGGCGGGTAGAGAAGGGGATTGAAGTGAAAGGGAAGGGGTGGGAGGGAAGGAAAGGAAGGGGCAGGGGGAGTTGCGTTTGGAAGGGAAAGATAAGGAAGTGAAGGGAAGTGCAGGGGAGCGGAGGGAAGTGCGGAGATGCGAATGGAAGTGCAGGGATGCGAATCGAAGTGCAGGAAAGTGAAGGGAATGTTGCAAATGGGGTCATCGTGAAAACATCTCCGGCCGCAAAATGTAATACTAGGTTTCATCGGTATCAGACCGAGTACACGCGAAATGGCACGTTTTTTACGATAAAAGAGGAAAAAATGAAGAAATCCGAACTGGTTTTTTTTACGGGTCCAACTGTTGGTCATACTCAACAAGATGCATAAGGTTTCGTTCCGATTGGTGCATCCATCTTGGCGTAATCGGCGAACATACATTAAAAAAAAAAAAAAAAAAAATTAACATACATGTCGAATTGAGTAACCTCCTCCTTTTCGAAGTCGGTTAAAAATAGATGATATGATAATTTCCAGTTCTGAATTACATAAATACAATACTTTTATATTTTGGCAGCTGTCGAATTTGGTAATCCAATATTACAAACTCTAAAAACCGACTAAAATCGATAACTCAGCTATTTGATGACTCTTTTTACTGGGAATTACGAATACTTTTCAGTTTTTTGGTGAAACACGGTGCTCGTGACGAGAGGGACGGCCCCGTACAGCTGTTGCATTAAAACTGCACAAACCGATTAAAATCAATCATTCCGCTAATTCTCCGTGTATTTGCACGATGGACCATGCTTTTTACAGGAAATCGCGAATTCTTTTCAATTTACTAACGAGAGAAGGTGCTTATTGTGGAAAATAAGTTAATCTAAAGATGACGCAATAAAATTGTAAAAAATCGAAAAAATCAATAATTCCGCTATTTCTGCATGTATTTCCATGATCGACCACTCTTTTTACTGAAAATCGCGAATACTTTTCAATTTATCAACGAGAAAAGGTGCTTATCGTGAAAAAAAACGTTGTTAAATAAATGACGCACAAGGGAGCTACCTAAGTATTACGCTTACTTATTTATGAAGCTTTGCCACCTTAGAGTTCGTGCAGCTGTGTATTCCGATACCCTCCTTTGGGCGTAGACAGCCAATAGTTTAAGAGATATTAACGATTAAAGGTAGTTAGAGTGTAAATTCTGTATTATAACGTAATCAACACATATAAATGGTTAATTCCGTGGTTAAACGCTTGCCTGGAAATGCAAAGGTACATGGATCGAATCCTCCAGTTCTTACTTTTTCTTTATGTACTGTCGCCGTTTTTTACGTCCACTTATTAAGGGAGTGTCCTGCTCTACAAGGTCCGAAAAAATGATTTTTTCGCGAATTTTTTTGAAATGAAAAGAAACAATTAATCTTGTCACGTCCTGTGACGCATTCTTTAAATTCTTCCGCGTCATCCAAATTCATCAATTTCCCAATTCCGAGTGAGCAATTTATTTGGGTCGCGCATTGCAAAAATGCCGACGATCCAAATAAATGTAGCTCACTGGAATGAACAAATCATCGCTACGCCCTACTTGCGCGATATAAAACAATGCAACCGATCACCCGCGATGCGCTCTCAGATCTGCTCTGCTCCGCACTCGACGAATTACGTTCACGCTCATTATTACATTATTAAGCTCCTTGCGGCTCCACCGTTAAAAGTTAACGTGCTCTACTAAGGTTACGCGCAGCGTCCACTCGCGAGATACTTTGTACACGACACCTGCGACTCTGCTACGAGGGCACCAGAACCTCGACGGAGAAAATCTCGTCGACTCTGATACGAAGACGACAGAACTTCGACAGAGCGAGATTCCACCCGCGTCAAGTGCACCATTGTAAAACGACGAACGCGACGACAACCCCGCGAGTAACAGTGTAAGGAACGAATTGTACAACTTCTAAATAAACTGATTAGTGACCAAGTGCGTGGAATTCACTCCAGCCGCCCTGCCTACCTTCCCGCCACGAGTACGCTACCCCGAAGTCGTCTTAATCACCCTCGACAAGGTAAGTACGCACATCTTATTCTATCGTGAGAATCCTCGGGTTCTTACAAGAAAGTCCGCGGTTCAGTGAGAGTGGACCGCCACGCGACTTTACAGTGGTTCCGGTACCCAATTCGATCAGTAACACGGACCTTACAGTAGTTCCGATACAAAATCGAGCAAAAACTAGATCACTAACCAAACAAAACCGCAGAGTAGACATTTTCGTTTGTTCCTTCTGAAACTTAATATCTAGGTCACTCACTTTCAAGTAAAGTCCAAGTACTATTTAAATAAGAATAAAAAGAAATATCAATAAACAAGAAATCGACAAAGAACGTATTTAACGATAATAATAGCATAAAACAGACCATACTAAACAAAATAATAAATAAACAAAAAGGACACTAAAACATAGGACGAAATCCATTTATTCCTTAAGCAAAGCATAAATAATGAAATTTTCAAATGAATAACCAAAATACTAAACCAACGGATAACAAAACCATTACAGACGAAAACAGACTAACGAGAAGTAGGACACAGGAAAATCCTGAACTCAGAAATCTTGTAGAGAATCTTAACGACCCACCTGTCTTTTCAACAAGCCGTAAAACACCTCGTTCACCAATAAAACAAAGAGCTTTCGATTTCACACAAGAAACTACAACCGTAGCACCAAACACAGATACAAAATTAGGAGCCATACCCAAGAACAGAAACATAAACAACTTAACAATTGACGCTAACAAAAGTGCAAAGGCAACTGCCGAAGGACAAGACAAAAAATTAGGAATTGTGGATAACCCATTCGGTAATAACAAACAAACGGAATTCTTCGCATCACCACCACGCCATAATAATACAAATAAAACCGAAACGCCAAGACACGCACTAGACAGTACCTTCAGACACGAAATATCTTTATTTGAAATCGAAGGAATTGCGGAACAGCCAAGCCTAATAGGAAATTCAGACAAAAGACATAATCAAGAAAGCTTAATCAACAAAACAATATGCCAGAACTCCAAAACCAAATGCAACCTTTAAGATTAATTGCAACCCTTAAAATACGTAGCAAATTTAGTACCAGAATTCGACGGAACAAACATTTCGGTCACAGAATACATAGAAAAGTTAAAACATGCAAAAAATATCTTAGCGCCAGTCGACGAACCAGGCTTAATTCCTATTTTAAAAATAAAACTCAAAGGAGAGGTATACAAAGCACTAATAAACTCACCAATAAACAATATAAACGATTTCATTCAAGCAATAAAACTATTACTACCATCCAACGAAAATATACACAGCTTATACGCGAAATTAACAGAATTAATGCAAAAACCAGACGAATCAGTACTCAGTTACGGGAACAGATTACAGGAACTTGTAATACAAATCAAGGAACTAAGAAACTCGGAACCAGGCATGAGTCAACAGAATATACAGAATTTCGATAGAGTCATTAGAAACGACGCAGAGAAAAGTTTTAGAAATGGACTTAGACAAGAAATCAGGTTAGAATTAAAACAAACAGACAATTTAGATGCTCTCATACAAGAAGCTATAAACGTGGAATCTAGATTAAAGAAACAAAACATAATAAGAGGCGACCCAGCTAGCATACTATGCAGTTTCGGGAAAAGCAGTGCAAACTCAGCAGTTTATACGTGTCAAATATGCCAAGACCCAAATCACGAGGCCTTATTTTGCGACAACGCGGCATGCGTATACTGTAAAAGCAAAGACCATTTATCGTACATCTGTAGATTCGTCAAAAACAAAATAGAACTCTTTTGTAAATATTGCAAAGCGCAAGGACACTCCATCGACGCATGTAGAATGAACAGGTCGAAAGGAAATCACTGCCAATATTGCCCAGTAATGGGCCATACAGTAAGTCAATGTCCATTCATAATCGAATACGAAGTATGTTGGAAATGCAAAAGAATCGGCCATGATCCAAATACCTGTGCAATAGCACCGAATGTCACAGAATCTTGCGAATTTTGCAACAGCATAAATCACACAATTAAAAATTGCCCAACAGTTATGTGCCAACGATGTAACAAACTGGGTCACACACTTAAATACTGCCCAATAATGAAAAACACCAGCTTTCAACTAATCATGTGCGCAATCTGCAACGAAGAAGGCCACAACGCAGAGGAATGCGAAGAAGCAAGAGTCCTAGTCAGCCAAAACAGAACTCGCCAGTATAATCAAGTTCAATGTCAAATTTGCAACCGATTAGGGCACTCGGCAGGAAATTGTCACAAGTTACAAAACCCGCAACACAAACCAAACAACCCATACAGAGATAACCATAATTTCAAGCACAATAATGTAGAGTTTTTATGTTTTATTTGATTAATATTATTTGTAGTGATTAAGAACTAATTGGAGATAGAAACTATTCGGTAATACTAAATACGACTACGCAACTTAGAACAACTTAAGACAACTTGAAACAACTTAAGACAACGTGAAACAACTTAAGACAACGTGAAACAACTTAAAACAACGTGAAACAACTTAAAACAACTTAGAACAATTAGCAACTTGTTCACGACCCGATCCTACCACGTTCCGTCCACTTAATACTCGCTTCCCGCCGAAACCATCCCTTTTTACAGTTCTCACCCTCCCCACCACGCAAACTTTCTTCGAGGGCGTCTATGACCAAATATGGTCATGTTCGCTGTCGCCTGCGTCTTGCACCCCCTTCTTCGGGAAAAACCCCGAACGCGTCACTGGTCCCGCTGGCCCATGGGTTTTTCCCGTCCCTTTTTACCTGCGAGTTATTTTCATGATACTACAATAATAACAATTTCCATACGAAATATAAACAAAATAATAACTTCAACAATAGTAGCCAGTTCAGAAACAATGGTAGAAATGAACCTCAAAAATTCTGCGATTATTGCAAAATTCCAAACCACACAATAGAAGAATGTAGAAAATTAAAGAACCTCGAAACACGAGCACGAAGGAGAGACATCTGCTCCTATTGCAAGGAAACTGGACACCCAATAGACTCCTGTAGGAAACTTAAAGAGTTAGAAAGAAGCAGCGGGAAATTCTGCAACGCCTGCAAAAACACGAGCCACGCGACCGAGGAATGCTATAGAGGACAAGGTCGTCAAATACCCCATAGACCGGGAAACGAATAGATTCTTCCTGGAAAGAGCGGACAGGAAGAAACGACAATAAGTCGCTCACAACCCACATAAACAATAACGATACAAACACAAGACAAAGCTACTACGACACACTTCCAGAACCCATACTAACAACCAATCCAACCTCAGACAAACTAGGACAAGGAAAAATCAGCGGAAGTACGGAAAGAAGCGAAAATAGCAATAACACAGAAGGCCAAAACCAAAGCAAGGAACCAAAAATGCACAACGAGCAAATCATAAATGAAGTAAGGACACCAACAAGAATGGCAACGTATACACTAAAATTAGAGAATCTATTGCAATACATTACAACGGAAAACCGTTACACAAAAGAAGAATGCAACCTACTTATTGATAGTGGGGCACAACTAAACATAATAAAAAGAAACCAAATCCCTACAAACACGATACTAGAAGATAGGAGAATATCACTATCAGGAATCACCGACAAACCAATACAAACATTAGGAGTAGTAAAAATACCCATAAACTATTTATACTTCGATTTCCACGTAGCACCAGAAGACTTTTCAATGCCATACGACGGAATACTAGGAATAAAAATCCTCCTCGAACAAAGATTAAGACTAGACGAGGGATATCTAGAAATAAATAATAGAAAGTTCGAATTAAAATCAGGAGAAGCAGACCAAAGACGATTCTCACGCCAAATACAAACAGTCCAAACGGTTAAACCAAAACTAACGGACGAGCAAAAATGCTTCCTCAACAAAATTCTTCAGAACACAACTCACGCGAATGACACACTTACACCCATAAGAACCGACCCAGAAACTCCACAACAAGCAAAAATCAGCAGAAATTTAAACGAACATAATTTAAACCAAAACCTCTCACAATTAGATAAAACGATAGGAAACCCGGAATATAGTTTCGACAACGACGTGTTACAATTACTAAACATCGTAAGTGAATTGGATCAACAAGAAAATTCATCGCAAACAGAATCAGCAAATGCAAAACATACAAATTCAGTAAACCTCGAAGAATATTTAGAAACAGATAGTAAACACGTAGGAAAATTAATAAACAACATAAATACGGCACTAGATAAAAACCTCGAGTCATCAGAAATTTACGAAACAGGTCCATATGACTATGCAACATTCCTGACGAAAATGAAGGAAAATGTAAACACCGAATTCAAAGACGAATCCAAACTATTAGAAGACAAGTACAACTACATCTCATGCAACATAGAAGATACATTAGAAGGCTTCCAAGAAGCAGAAAACTTACCAGAAGCAAACGAAAACGAAATTCTAGAGGTAGAAACAATTAACTTTGCAGGAAATAACGAAAAGGGTAGCACAACAGAAGACACAAAAACGGAAAATCGACGAGAAAGATTATTAGGAAAAGTTCGCCTAAAGAACCTATCAGGGGATAACAAAACCAAAATAAGAAAATTAATCGAAGAAAACGAAGACATATTCTGGCTAGAAGGAGATAAAATAGGATCTTGTAACACAGAAGAACACGAAATCAACCTAATCGACGAAAAACCCGTATACGTAAAACAATTCCCTTTGCCACACAAATTAAAAGAAACCGCAATACAAGAAACAGAAAAGCTAATCGCAAACGGCTTAGTCAGACACTCAAAGAGCGCCTTCAATGCTCCCACTTGGGTAGTAAAGAAAAAGGAAACAGCCGACGGAAAGAAAAGATGGCGATTAGTAATAGATTATAGGAAATTAAACGAAAAAAACGATTCCAGATCCATATCTACTTCCAAACATAACAGAAATTTTCGACCAATTAGGCCAAGCAAAATTATACCACGTAATAGATTTAAAATCAGGCTTTCATCAAATCAAAATGAACCCAAGGGATATAAACAAAACGGCATTCAGCATACACCCTTTAGGACGATTTGAATTCAACGTTCTACCATTTGGACTAAGGAACTCACCACGAACTTTTCAAAGGGTAATAAACACAACATTAGGAGATTTAATTGGAAAAATTTGTTTCGTATTCATCGACGACATTATAATATTTGGAAAAAACCTAGAAGAACTCAACACGAGATTTAACACAGTTGCCAAAAAGCTAAGAGATTCAAACCTAAAGCTAGAACCAGAAAAATGTGAATTTCTCAAATCAGAAGTATGCTACCTAGGACACATAGTAAGCGAAGAAGGAATTAAACCCGATCCAACAAAAATAGAAGCCGTTCAAAAATTCCCAACTCCAAAAAACGTTAAAAATATAAGAGAATTCTTAGGACTTGCAGGATACTATAGACGATTCATAAACAACTTCGCAAAAATTACAAAACCGCTAACAACTCTATTACAAAAGGAGACCAAATTCTCTTGGAACAAAGAACAACAAGCAGCCTTTACGGAACTTAAAGAAATACTATGCAAAGCACCGATATTACAATACCCACAATTCGAAAAACCATACATAATTACAACAGACGCATCTAAATACGCCCTAGGTGCAGTCCTATCACAGGGAGAAATCGGAAAAGATAGACCAATCGCATACGCATCACGCGTACTACAAGAAGCCGAGATCAAATACGACACATACGAAAAAGAAGCCCTAGCAATAATGTTCGCAGTAAAAACATTTCGAAATTACATTTACGGAAATAAATTCACACTAGTTACAGATCATAAACCATTACTATGGCTAAAAACGGCCGACAACAACACGAGAGTACAAAAATGGAGACTAAAACTATCAGATTACGAATACGATATAGCCTACAAGCCCGGTAAGCAAAACGTAAATGCCGATGCACTGTCAAGAAATCCGATAGACAACGCACAGGTCTCTGTCGTAACAAGAGCACAGAGGAAGAAAGACGGCAAAAGTTCGACGCCCGCAAAAATTCCGAATAATAAGGACATAGGAAAAACGCCAAAAGACAATCACACCGTAGTCAAAAGGAAAAGAGGACGACCACGGAAGAAAATCCAAGAACCAATAGATCAAGAAGCGACAGATCAGGAAATAACCGCAAACAACGGAAAAACGAGCGAACATAATACAGAAAGGGAGGAAAATGAAAAAGACAACACAGAAGAACGAGAACCAAGAAACGTCATTTACACTAGGAACTCGATTCAATTTAGAAATGATAACATCGTCCATATAATCACTCACCAAGGCACACCCGCGGACAAAAACACTAACACACTAATTGAAACTAAAAATATACACATAAACCCCAACTTAGCGAACAACGAAATCGAAGTAATAGAACTAAACAACAAAAAATTCTTCGTCTTATGCCTAAACACAGCGTCATCACCGGAGTTAATAAAACAAAATTTAACAAAATTATTCGGCACATTAAAAGAGATACTCATACAAAAAGGTATAAAAATCTTTAGCATTTCAAAAGATATTCAAATATTAAACATAAATTGGTGCGAAATAGAAGAAATATTAAAAAACACTTTTAGTAAAACAAATATTAAAATAATAGTATGCCTAAATAGTATCGAATACGTAAAACCGGAAGACAGGGATAAAATATTTAACCAATATCATGCTACAACACTAGGAGGCCATTCAGGCGTAAACAGAACATACAATAGAATAAAAGACAAATTCTTTTGGGAAAACATAAAACAAAACATTCAAGATAGAATAAAAAGTGTAATGAATGCCAGAGAAATAAACTAAAACGAATCAAAACCAGACAACCGATGGTTATAACAGATACACCAGTAAAAACCTTCGATAAAATCGCGATGGACATCGTCGGTCCACTAAACGTAACAAAGATAATAACAAATACATTCTAACCATACAAGACCAACTATCAAAATTTCTAATAGCAGTCCCTCTAGCAGATCAAACAGCAGAATCAGTAGCAGACGCATTTGTAAAGAAGTTCATATGTATCTTTAGTTCACCCAAAATAGTACTTACAGATAAAGGAACAAATTTCACTAGTAAAATCATGAAACAAGTAGCAAAAAGGTTTAAATTCTCGAAAATCGAAACAACTTCCTTTTCACCTCAATCAAACGGGTTATTAGAAAGAGCACATCATCCACTCTGTGAATATCTAAAAAATTTTGCAACAAGAAAATGTGAATGGGATGAACTTCTAGAACTAGCACAATTTAACTACAACACTAGCATTCATTCCAGTCACAAGTTCACACCGCATGAACTGGTTTTCGCTTACCCACCTAGACTACCATCTTGTGAACCCCTAAAGAAATCAGAGCAGTTACCCACACTTAACGACTATTTAGAAAACCTAGTAACTAACATGAGAGATATAGCCAACATGGCACGCGAAAATTTAATAGACTCGAAAATAAAATCAAAAGAGTACTACGACAGGTTCATCAACCCAGTCGAATTCAAAATAGGAGACAAAGTGTGGTTATTGAAAGAACCCAAACCAGGAAAACTAGAAAAAGACTGGTATTCAGGACCACACGAAATATTAGAAATCGGGGTAAACAATAACATAACGATTGATTACAAGGGGAAGCCAAAAACAGTCCACGCAAATAAATTAAGCACTTGTCAACAAAAGGAATAATATAACTTCTCTTTTTAGGAATCCGGACAACAATGCAATTAATCATTCTAATTTGTATCACCATGTTCCACGCAACTCAAGCGATAGTCGGATTCGATTGCGGTTCCACGAACCCAATCGTTTCAACATACTCCCTACTGGACACAGGGGAATGCGACTTCCACCAAGCGAAAGTCAACGCCACAAATACTACAATAATGCTACTACAGTTAGCAGAATTCAGGACGACCCCCATAATACAGTACAAAATAGAAATCCAACGTACCATCTTCCGATGCGGAATGTTTAGCCACCTTGTACCCGTGGAAAACGCGATCCAGGAGTATCTCTTGGATATAAGTCATGAGAATTGTAAAGCCATCCATGACACAGGAATATTCAAATACGATAACTTTCACACAATAGCGAACTTAAAAATCAATTCGACAAAAACAACAGGGATAAGCCTCGCAGGCAACGCTATAGAAAGTTCATGCACGGGCGCGTCGTACTCGGATAGCTTCGGGACATGGAATAACGTATACGTACAAGGATTGGTAAAAATTACATTGTTAGAATATAACGCACAGGTCAGCCTAAACAACGACAAATTCAGTCGTCTCTTGACGGTCGTGCTGAACGGACGTGTTTACGGATTTCGCGAGTACCGCTGTGTTGTGTGACTGTGTACGGTCGTGTGTTGGTAAACAAGTGTAGAGCGGGCCGTGTCTACGCCCAGTGGATCTCATGCTCATTGCATGAGCGGCGATCGAAATCTCGTTGATACGGCTCCTGAGTACAGGGGCTTAACCATGGAAACCAATAACCCGACTGATAAAAATCCACCATACCAACAATCCTCACAGACAACAATGTCCTACGCCTCAGCCACTAAGAACCTAAGTTTCCCTACCAAAGAACAAGCTATTATAATTGACGCAGTAGATGGACTTACCATGACAGATTATGCACAAGCAGTCGCAAATATTACAGGCTCTAACGCTATTCGTTTTGCCTCGCGTATATCTAACGGTCGAATTTGCATTTATCTGAACAGTATTAACACGGCTAAAAATATTGTTAGCAACCATCCTAAACTAGCAGTCAAGAATACCTTCATGACTGTTAGGCCACTACTTAATCCATCCAAAAGAATTATATTATCGAATGTTTCACCATCAATCCCTCACGAACACATCGAAAGTGTCCTTACGAAGAACAACATCAGAATGACATCAAAGATGTCATTCGTACGAGCAGGAATTCATGATGCTGGTTTCACCCACGTCATGAGCTTCAGAAGACAGATCTTTGTTAATCCCGAGGATGCTCCCAACATCCCTGACTCCTTTCTTATCATCCACGACGATACACAATATAGAATCTTTGTTAACACAGACAAAGTCTGCTGCTTTCTATGCAAGCAAGAGGGTCATGTAGCGAATCAGTGCGACAAGGCTACCAAAATAACAACATCCAGTAAAAATGAAAATATAGACACTTACGAGATTAATAATAACAACGCTGACCCCCCAATAACTCCACAGAGCAACCACGCTCCCTACAGTGACAACCAACCCGAATCCTGCCAACAAGCAAATAACAAAACCTTAGTTAATAAGAGAGCTCACTCCACCTCAGCAGAATCTTCAATAGATACCAGCATCACGGAAAATATGACAGTCCAATGCGTCGATCTTCCACCACACAAAGCCACAAATATGCTGCCTCCTATGACTAAAATAGTCAAACGCAGGAAGACCATCAAAATCAATAATATCAGTGAAATGATAGAGCCCGCCAATAGCAAAATAAGCAACCCAGAATCAAACTACCCACTAAACCTAATCCAGTTAACCAGCTTCTTAGAAAACGCATTCGGAACTGAAAACACAGCGGAAGTAGCTCTCGAATATACACTCGATATTGCAGCTCTAATAAAAATGCTAACGGAAATCTACCCTTTGCTTAAGGAACGTAGCATAAAGAACAGAATTCACAGGACGATTAGAAAACTCAAGGATTACTTAATCACTAACCCATCATCACAGTCAGGCATCAGTACATCACCAGTTCCCTCTCCTACATCGACGGACTATGAATCTGATGCTTATCTTAACGACTAACTCTAACACTACAATCTTATACCTAACATCGTTGCCAACTAAGTCCTATACAAAACCAATATGTCAGCGACTATCTTACAGTGGAACTTAAATGGCTTTTTCCCTCGATTAGCCTCGCTTCAACTGCTGATTAATAAATATCAGCCAGATATAATCTGTCTTCAGGAAACTAACTTTAAACCGAACCAAACAATTCAAATTAAAAACTATAATACTTTTGTTACTAATAGAAACTCGCAAACCGCTAGTGGAGGTGTAGCTATATTAACCAAAAACTCTTTATTAGCTAACGTAGTTAACACTATGGTCAACATGGAGGTTATAACAACGAAAGTTCGACTTTCTCCAGACCTGTTCATTTGTAATCTATACTTACCAAACAGTCAGGATCTAAACGAATCTGACCTAAACCACCTAATTGATAATTTACCAAAACCTTTTATTATCTTGGGTGATTTCAACAGCCACAACCCCCTGTGGGGGTCAAATCGATTAGACACCAGAGGCAAACTTTGGGAAAAAGTCATACTTAACCATAACATAATCCTATTAAATGACTCCAAACCAACCCACTTTAGTGTCTCCAATGGAACATTCAGTTCGATCGACCTAACTTTATGTAGCGCAAATATCACACACAAATGTGAATCCTGCACACTTCCAGATTTGTATGACAGCGACCACTTTCCAATTATCACTAAAATCTACTCAAATCAAAACAACAATCAGGACGAATTTGTACCACGCTGGAAGTTTGAATTGGCTGACTGGAACGAATACCGACGATTAATTTTGCTAAAATTGCCTGCACCAGATATTAACCTCAACTACAACAAATACCAAACGGATAACCTAATCGAAGACTTTGCAGCTTCACTAAAAGAAGCTGCCGACCAATCCATCCCCAAAACAACGCGAACTAACAAAAATTCGCTTCACAAAGTACCCTGGTGGAACGACGAATGCGAATCAACAATCAAGATCGCCAAGCGAGCCTTCAATAAGTACAAAAAACACAGAACTACAGAAAACTTAATCTCGTTCAAAAAGTATAGAGCAATAGCAAGGAAAACCATACGCCAATGCAAAAAACAGTCATGGACCAACTGTCTAACTTCCTTAAACAAATATGCTCCTTCTAAAGTGTCGTGGAACAAAATTAAAGCTATTCAAGGGTCTAGATACAAGTCTAAACCCATTGTACTAACCAGACCTGACAACTCAATTATTTCCAACAACAAAGAAACCTCTAATTTATTAGCTGAAATATTTGCAAAAAACTCTAGCGACCTAAACTACGACAAAGAATTCCTCATCAATAGGACGCACTACGTAAACTCCATATCCATCACCAACACAATCAAAAACTTCGCTGATGAACTGACGACAGTAAACGAACCCTTTAAAATCGAGGAACTAAGTAGCTTTATCAAAAAATTTAAAAATACCAGCCCTGGTCCGAACGGAATACCAAACATTCTGATCTATAACTTACCAGAAAGGGGAATTGAATACCTACTTAAGATTTATAACTTTATATGGAGCAACGGAGTTTTCCCATCCTCGTGGAATGAAGCCATAGTGATACCAATTGCCAAACCTGGAAAAGACCCTTCTTCACCTGATAGTTATAGGCCCATATCACTTACTAATACACTGTGCAAACTGATGGAAAAACTTATCAATCGCCGACTAAGATGGATCCTGGAATCTAATAAAATAATTTCTCCTTACCAAAGTGGATTTAGACCTTTTCACTCCACAACAGACCAACTAATTAATATCCAATCGTTTATATGCGACAGTTTACTGAACAGACAACACACTGCCGTGATCTCGATGGACATCGAAAAGGCATATGACATGGTCTGTAGGAAGAGAGCCATTAAAATTCTCGAACTTTTGGGCTTCCGGGAAAACTTGCTCCTTTTCATCAAAAATTTCCTCAATACGAGAAATATAAGAGTTAAAGCAAATAACACCCTATCAGAACCGAAACTCATTGAAAACGGCTTACCCCAGGGGTCGGTGTTGAGTGTCACACTATTCCTATTAGTGATAAACGAAATCGTCTCTGTGATTAACGCTCCAGCCGAAGGTCACATATTTGCTGATGATTTAACCATACTATATAAAGGCAAATCTCCGAACACTACTCAAAAATTCCTTCAAGATCTACTAGACAGCATCCGAGATTGGTCAATGAAATCGGGCTTCAAATTCTCCACCTCTAAAACCAAGTTCATCATCTTCTGTAAACAACAAAATCGACCGAAAATTAAACTCCTCCTAGGTAACACTGAACTTGAAGAAGTAAATTCACTAAAATTGCTGGGATTGACCTTTGACAGCAAACTCTCATGGCAGACACATATCTCTGTGCTCAAAAAGGATTGCAACTTTCGACTTAACATTCTCAAAATTTTATCGGCAAACTCCTGGGGGGCCGACAAACAAACTCTAAGGAAGACATATAAAGCCATTATTAGACCAAAACTAGACTACGGATCAATCATCTACGGATCAGCAAACAATACCTTCCTACATAGATTGGACCCTATCCACAACGCTGCACTAAGAATAATATCCGGAGCATTCAGAACCAGTCCTATCTACAGTATACTAAAAGATACAACTGAACCATCCTTACAGTTTAGAAGAAAATTACTCAGTATAATCCAAGCAACTAAAATCTCAGCTACACCCAACAAACCATCATATTCAAATACCTTTTCCCACCGAAATATTAATAAATACTCAAAACATCCAAAATCTCCTAAACCCTTTTACTTCACAATTCACGAATATCAAAAGGAACTTCAACTCAAAATCTCCTCTTCCAGCCGGCGCAGATTGCCCTCAGTGCCACCTTGGAAGATCCAAAACATCGAAACAGACACATCCTTATCAAGACACCCTAAACACGATTCGCCGCCAGAACTCTTCCGTGCTGAAACAGCGGAAATCCTCGATAAGTACCAGAACTTTAAACATATCTATACAGATGGATCCAAAACCTTTATGGGCACGGGTTACGCAGTGTGCTCCTCTGAGTTTTATGTCAAAGCCAAACTCCCAGACAAGTCTTCAGTCTACATTGCGGAACTAACCGCCATCTACCAGGCCTTTAAAATTGTTCTAGACAAAGCGTATCAAAATACCTTAATACTCACAGATTCTAAAAGTGCAATAACAGCTATTCAAAACTCAGAACCAAATAATGAAATTATACTACAAATTTTCGAAACCCACCAAAAAATTCATGAGAAAGGTAACAAAGTCAAAGTTATTTGGATCCCTGGACACGTAGGGATAGCTGGCAATGAAAAAGCCGACCATTTTGCCAAAAAAGCGGCAGATTCCCAAGGAATAATTGATGATGGCCAATTACATCTTGATGATCTGTTAAGGGAAATCAAAATTAAGCTGAATTCCCAGTGGGAAGAAGAGTGGAAGAAAAATGCCCCAAACCACATCCTTAGCATCACCGACAATTTCTTCGAGGAACCGAAAATCACCTTTGCCCTCCCGAGGAGGGAACAAGTGGCCATCTCGAGAATATTAATTGGTCACACTAGAGTTACACATTCCTACAGAATGTCCAAAACTCCGGCGCCCCATTGTGAAGAGTGCGATTCTTCGATGTCCATAGGTCATCTAATCCTTCACTGTAACAAATATGTCACACTCCGTAATAAGCATAAGCTAGAACCTTCACTCAAGGACAACCTAAAAGACAGTAAGATACAGGACCTACTTGAATTTATAAAAGAAACTAAATTGATCCAACTGATTATGTAAACTATACGTATTTTATGCTGTCGCTAATAACCCTGTAGTTGATGCGACATAAAACTCTAATTAAAAAAAAAAAATAAAATAAATAAAAAAAAACGACAAATTACGCTTAACGTCAGGAACCGTGTGTAAATTCTCAGACCAACACTGTATCGACATGGAGGGAGGACACACCTTCTGGACAGTCCTACCTAAGGGGGAGTGCCTCACCAACAAATACGAAGTAATATACCGAGGCCCCGTAACAAAAATAGCATCAGATAACCGCGATACAGTTTATACAATAGAAACAAATGGCGTTTCATTCGCACTAGCAGCTAGAGAGAACGAGGAACTTTGTAACAGAATCGTAACCAAAACAAAACACCCGAAATTAATTATATACGAGAAAACGCCGGAAAACCCATTCTTCGAAAACGACGTAGACAGGAACAAAGAAATATTAAACTTAGACATATTCACATACGTAAATTCAAAATTTGTATATGTAGAAA
This sequence comes from Stelis phaeoptera, assembly GCA_943735885.1. Classification (NCBI taxonomy): domain Eukaryota; kingdom Metazoa; phylum Arthropoda; class Insecta; order Hymenoptera; family Megachilidae; genus Stelis; species Stelis phaeoptera. The sequence continues at coordinate 7,457,440 of OX030934.1, read as the reverse complement.
AACATTTCAGGGCTCAATTAGAAAGCTTGTACCTAGACATCCTAAACGAGAAATGCAGAATAGAAAGAAAAACAATCCACAACTCCCTATCCATAACATCCATCTCACCAGACGAGTTCGCCTATAACGTAATGGAAAAACCGGGGTATATCGCCAGGGTCGCAGGGGAAGTGGTACACATAATAAAGTGTACACCCAAAGAGGTAAAACTACTTCACACAGATAAATGCTACACCGAACTACCAGTAATATCAGGGAACCAAACACGATTTCTTACGCCAAAAACACATATACTAATGAGAACCGGAACACAAATGGAATGCAACACAATTATTCCACAATACTACAAACTAAACGACAACTGGATAACACTAACTCCAAAGCCAAGGAAAACGGAGGATCCAGAAACATTACGGCCAAGCACGAAGATCTCCTGGGAGTATAAGAAGATAAAGTCGCTAGCATCAAGCGGTATCTACTCGCAGGAGGACCTCCAGGAACTCCAACAGCATATTATGTTCCCCCTGGAAAAATCAGCCCTGCTGAACACAATAGCCAGGGGAATGCTAGGAGAGGAAAACGTACAAGGCGGATTAATAAATAACTTATTCACAGAGAATACACTATCACACATCGCCGAAAGTACGTGGAACAAAATTGTGGAGAAATTCATAAAGTTCGGTTCAATAAGTTCGGCAATAATAATGGTCATGATGATTATCCACGTGTGTAAGCTAATTATCGATACAGCAATAAGAGGGTACACACTACACACCGTATACGGATGGTCTCTACACCTGCTGGGAGCCATTTTCGGTTCGATCACATACCTACTAGTAACGCTAGGAAGAAGCAACAATGGAGATCGCCACAAAAGAAGATACATAAAGAACAACGAAGACATCGAACTCAGGGAAATCAAGATAGATAAACCACCCAGCCCAGAGATATCACCACCCATCCCACTACACCCTCCCGAAACCCGAAATAATTCCGATCACGAAACTCCAGAACCTGAACCAACCAAGCAGAAACAAATAACACTCTTCACACTAGAAGGTTTAAAATGAGCAAAACTCAGGACAACAGGACACGAGACACAGAAATAAAGTCAAAAATCAAAATCTAAGAAATTTTATTACAAAAAGGCAAAAGCGACAGGGTTAACATAAAACAAGGGCCTCTCCAACGGCCAAGAGGTCAGGGCTAGTTAGCGGAAAAGGGGAGCAATGTCCAAAACCAGGTCCTCATTCCAATCCAAGTACTCCTCCAGGCACCGCCGATAGCGCCGCCGATAGTCACGTACCAACCGCCGGTACCGAACATCAACGAGGTCGCCACAGCAAACAAAACGACCATCATGAAGCTAAAAAGGCAAACAATAAATTATCAAAAAAAAAAAGTACATATATATATATATATATATGTTCGGGAATCGGCCTCCCGACGACAAGGGGGTCATCTGTCGGATCGTCTCGGCGGCTCGACGGATCGCCGCGTTTCTGAGCACACCCGGACGCGGCGCGCCTGCGCGTCGCCATCTTGCAACCGGCTCGGCCACGCGCTCGAACCGGCAAGACGGCGTCGGCCACTACCTCGTGGATCGTCTCGCAATTAGCACGTGGATCGCTTTTGTAATTAATTCGGCGGCGGCCATTTTGGCCTTCTCTTCCACGACTCGCGTGTAACGGGTTTTCTCGGGACTTTTCTCACGCCAGACGGGTCGTGTGCGATCTAGAAGTGTTCGGTTGTTCTCGCGATAATTATAAGGACAAGTTTCGGATATTAGAATAAGCTAGTTTCGTTGGAATTAAGTGTTAGCCGGTAGGATAGTTCTTAGACATTTTCTCGTTAACTTTTCCGTCTCGGCTCGTCTCTATTCCGCTCAGTATCGCGTTCGGACCGACTCAAGTACGTTTTGTTCCTAATGTAAATTTAAGTAGCGTTTAGAGATTAAGTGAATTCGCGTAATAAAACGTCTTTTGATAATTAAAACCCAGGTTATCTCGTTTTCACCACCCCTCCGCTTCTCCCAAAAAACTCCGTAAACCAGAAGAACGTGAACTCGATCGGCACTTCTCGTAACATTTTTTGGTCCTTCGAGCCGGATATCGGAGTGAAAAGGTGAAGAGTGGAAGTGTGATGAAACATCGGAAGTGCTCAACCGTTATTCGGGCGTGGTTAGGAACGTTCTCGAAGATTCTCGCCGTCTCTCTTCCCCCCTCACGGTAATCGTTCGACAACATGGCGTCGCTGGAAGGTCAAACACCTCATCAAAACAGCCGATTTCAACTCATTCAAATTCTTCTCGAAGAAACAAGTCAACCGCCTTCCAGCAACTTGAGCCGTCTCACCTTCTACCCGGGCAAGAAGGGACCCTCTCGACCCGGTTCTCCAAAACCAGACACGGCGCAACCCGGACCATCTCAGCCGCGGTCCAGCAACGAATAGGATAACGCGGCCCAGGGGAGGAAATACGGATCATCTCGACAAGCCAGGCTCTTCTCACGACCAGGGGTCCTTCTCGCAACCTGTTTGGCGTTGCTTCACGTCAGAAAATCAACAAAGATACAGGTAAAAGCTTTGATTGATCCTGGTTCCGAAATTTCTTTAATAAACTCTCGGCTTGTCAAGCGATTTCAACTGCCAACATCACGTTCTTCTCTATCTATTACCGGTGTTGGCGGATTCTCTTCTGGGCCGATTCACAGGGAAGTTTCTCTTACTTTACAATCTCTCTTCTCTGACTTTTGCATGAACTTCTCTGCCTTTTCTATCGATCGTATTACTGGATCTCTTCCTTCTTTCCCTACACCAACTCGTCGGTGGGTTCATCTCGAGGGGTTGCAACTCGCGGATCCGAATTTTCTCGTTCCTTCAGAAATTGATATTCTTCTCGGTGCTGACGTTTACGGTCAAATAATCGAATCCGGTCTCGTGAAGGGAGGGTCGTTCGAACCCATGGCTCAACGGACGAAATTCGGATGGACGGTTCTCGGTCCGATACAGGACGTTCGAACCTCGCATATCGTCGCAACTTCCGGTCCGGAAAACAACGAAGATCTTCGCGAATTGTTAACGAAATTCTGGGAACAGGAGGAAGTCCCCTCCTCCCCCTCCGCGGACCTCTCTCCGGAAGAGGCTGAGTGCGAGGAACATTTCGTTCGGACTCACTCTCGGGATAGTACAGGGCGTTACATAGTTCGGTTGCCTCTCTGTTCTTCTCCTCAAACGCTCGGTTCATCGTACACAGCAGCTCGCGCCTGTCTCAATCGGTTACTTCGCAAACTCGACAAGGATGAGCTCCTTCGCGGTCTTTATACGGATTTTCTCGCGGAATATGAACGTCTCGGGCATATGAAAAGGGTTTCTCCTCGCTCGTCCGTTATCGGCGGTCAGGACGGCGGGATGACCTTGGCACATGGTGTCTCGGCACCAGGAGGGTTGAGGGTCTCGCTTGATCGGTCGTCGGTGCGGGCGTGCGATCGCTCGGTTTCATATTTCTTACCGCATCACGGTGTACTCAGGCCGCAAAGCTCGACGACTAAACTTCGAGTCGTTTTTAACGGATCCAGCAGGACGAGCTCGGGAAAATCTCTAAACGATATCTTACATACGGGGGCGAAAATTCAACGGGATATTTCGGACGTGCTGCTCTGGTCAAGACAGCACCAATTCATCTTCATGACGGACATCACGAAGATGTTCCGTCAAATTCGGGTTCACGAAGACGACGCGTCACTCCAACAAATTCTATGGGTCGATTCAAAGGGGAGGGAGGTCACGTACCAATTAGATACGGTGACGTACGGTACTCGTCCAGCTCCATTCCTTTCTGTTCGGGTTCTTCTCCAACTTATTCAGGATGAAGGTCATCGGTTCCCTCTCGCTTTAGGTCCTCTCAAATTCGGTAGATACGTCGATGACATTTGCGGAGGCGCCGCCTCCCCTGAAGAACTACGGGAGGTTGCGAAGCAGGTTTCCGGTCTTTGCGCGGCCGGTGGCTTTCCCTTAGCAAAGTGGCAAAGCAATTCCGCGGAATTTCTCGACGCATTTGCAACGGACGACGTCGCTCGAGATCACCATACCTTCGAAGAATCGGAGACCAAAATTCTCGGGCTTAGCTGGCGGCCATTCTCGGATTCATTCGTTTTCTCGGCAAACCAGCCCCGCTCTTCGGTAGTCTCGAAGCGAATAATTCTTTCGGAAATCGCTCGGCTCTTCGATCCGTTAGGGTTCCTTTCTCCGGTAATCACTCGTGCGAAAATTCTCCTGCAAGGCCTCTGGATCGAGAAGCTCGGTTGGGACGATTCGGTTTCCCCTCACACTGCGCAGCAGTGGAATATCTTTCGGGATGAGCTCTCTACGCTCTCAAGGATTTCGGTGCCAAGATGGCTTGGCCTTTCACCAGAATCCAGGGTCGAAATTCACGGTTTCTCGGATGCTTCTCAACTCGCGATGGCAGCGGTCGTTTACCTTCGAGTCACAAATTCAAAGAACAAATCTACCATCTCGTTCGTTAGCTCGAAAACAAAGGTCGCTCCTCTCAAGAGACTTACTATCCCTCGGCTGGAGCTTTCGGCTGCCCTGCTCCTCGCGAAACTGACCGATTACGTTCAGGGACAACTCGAATTGAAGGACGTACCGGTCTTTCTCTGGACCGACTCCTCGGTCACTCTCGCTTGGCTCCATTCGCATCCTTCGCGGTGGAAGGAGTACGTAAAAAATCGGGTTCAGCGCATTCAAGATCTGTCGGCCACTGCCCAATGGCGACTCGTGCCAGGGAAGGAAAATCCTGCCGATTGCGCTTCCAGGGGTCTCTCCGCTTCTCAATTAGCCAAGCACAAGTTGTGGTGGAACGGTCCGCCATGGCTTTTGAAACCGCCTGTAGAATGGCCCGCTCTAGTTTCCGAACCAGACCCAGCGGTACAACTCGAAGAAAGACCGGGGGTTCTTCTCGTAACACAAGCAAGGGAACCAGCGGTCTGGGATCTGGTCGATCGGTATTCGTCTCTATCGAAACTCCTCCGCGTGACCGCGATTTGCCAACGGTTCGTCTCCAGGCTGAAGAAAGTTCCGGATTCTTCTCTCGCGTACCCTCTTACCCCGGAGGATCTCGAAAAGGCCAGATATTTCTGGATCAAAGCTACTCAGGAAGAGTACTTCTCGTCGGAATTGAAAACTTTGTCCAAGGGTGAAAGGCTCGGTAAATCGCATCCGCTTACGCGACTCACGGCATTCGTAGATCGTCAGGGTATTCTCAGGGTCGGGGGTCGTCTCAAATTTGCTCGAATCCCTGCAGAGAGCAAGCAGCAAGCAATTCTGCCTAGAAATTCACGCCTTGCTCACCTCGTAATTCATCAGGCACATCTCCGGACGCTGCACGGCGGGACGCAGCTCACTCTCGCCACGGTCAGGCAGGGGTATTGGGTCATTGGCGGCCGAGCGCCAGTGAGATCTTTCATTCTAAAGTGCGTTACTTGCGCACGTCAGCGCGGTCTACGAGCTCAGCAGTTAATGGGACAACTGCCATCGGCTCGGCTCTCTCCCACCCGTGCCTTCTTCAACACGGGTGTGGATTACGCAGGCCCGATTTTCTTAAAATCATGGAAGGGTCGCGGGCACAAATCGTACAAGGGGTGGTTAGTCATTTTCGTCTGTATGTCGACTTCTGCAGTTCATCTCGACGTCGTCTCGGACTATACCACGGAAGGGTTCATCTCGGCTTACCGACGATTTGTTTCGCGACGGGGTATCTGCAAAACTCTCCTCTCGGATCAGGGCACGAATTTCCTCGGGGCAGATCAGGAGCTCAGGAAGCTTTTCTCGGCCGGTTCAAGGGATGCCAAGGAATTGGCTCGGTTACTTCTCAAGGACGGGACTCGATGGTCGTTCACTCCACCTGGCGCGCCTCACTTCGGCGGGAAGTGGGAGGCGGCCGTAAAATCGGTCAAATTTCATCTTCGGAGAACGATCGGGGATACCCTTCTCTCCTACGAAGAGCTCAGCACCTTCTTGGCTCAAGTCGAGTCGGTATTGAATTCAAGGCCATTGGAACCTCTGTCAGAAGATCCGGACGATCTCGCGGTTCTGACACCGGGACACTTTCTCATCGGCGAGGCTCTGAACTCCATTCCAGAGCCGTCTTTAGAGGACGTCCCAATGGCAAGGCTCGACCGCTGGCAACTGGTTCAACAACGGTTCCAGTCCTTTTGGAAGCAGTGGTCAAGGGGATATCTCCAGCAGCTTCAGGCCATCTCCAAGTGGCATCATCCATCTCGGGCAATCAAGGTCGGCTCCATGGTTCTTCTCTCGGACGAACGGTTTCCGCCCTCCAAGTGGCCTCTAGCAAGGGTGCTAGAATTGCATCCGGGATCGGACGGACTCACCAGAGTGGTGACTTTAAAAACAGCCTTCTCTACTTTCACTCGGCCTATCTCTAAGCTTGTAGTTCTCCCGGTACCTCTCACCGAAGAATGTTCTAACACCCGTTTTGTTCCAGAATCTGGTCATCAACAGGTTGCTGACGGCGGGGGAGAATGTTCGGGAATCGGCCTCCCGACGACAAGGGGGTCATCTGTCGGATCGTCTCGGCGGCTCGACGGATCGCCGCGTTTCTGAGCACACCCGGACGCGGCGCGCCTGCGCGTCGCCATCTTGCAACCGGCTCGGCCACGCGCTCGAACCGGCAAGACGGCGTCGGCCACTACCTCGTGGATCGTCTCGCAATTAGCACGTGGATCGCTTTTGTAATTAATTCGGCGGCGGCCATTTTGGCCTTCTCTTCCACGACTCGCGTGTAACGGGTTTTCTCGGGACTTTTCTCACGCCAGACGGGTCGTGTGCGATCTAGAAGTGTTCGGTTGTTCTCGCGATAATTATAAGGACAAGTTTCGGATATTAGAATAAGCTAGTTTCGTTGGAATTAAGTGTTAGCCGGTAGGATAGTTCTTAGACATTTTCTCGTTAACTTTTCCGTCTCGGCTCGTCTCTATTCCGCTCAGTATCGCGTTCGGACCGACTCAAGTACGTTTTGTTCCTAATGTAAATTTAAGTAGCGTTTAGAGATTAAGTGAATTCGCGTAATAAAACGTCTTTTGATAATTAAAACCCAGGTTATCTCGTTTTCACCACCCCTCCGCTTCTCCCAAAAAACTCCGTAAACCAGAAGAACGTGAACTCGATCGGCACTTCTCGTAACAATATATATATATATATATATATATATATATATATATATATATATATATATATATATATAAACATATACAACACTTACCCAGGAGGCGAATAACTCCCGCTTGGGCCTAGACAACCTCAAATGAAATGGCGCACCAAAGAGAACCATGATGAAGTTTTAACACTCTGCCAGGATCACCGGAATATATACCAAAAAAAAAACCCACCCAAACGACAGAACCACCCACAAAAGTCAACACATTCCAAGCGAACGCGCAATATCCTTACCCCAGCAATAAAAAGACCTAACGCGAACTCGCGTTCCTTCGAGGCCACCGAACCCTCTCCAAAAGTCACTGAACTCAAACACAGAGCCCAGAAATGTCGTTCTGCAAAACCATGCGACACGTACACACCACACAACTCACCCCTACCGCTCCAAACTCAGCGGGGAGGGAAGCAAATGGTCACCGAAAGAACCATTTACTTTTTATTACAAAAAACAAAAGAAAACCACAAAACATCACCAACTAACAGACTATTGTAGACACTCACCGAAAATTTGTAAAATTCATCACTCATATAACCCACACAAGCGGAGAAAGGGCAGGGAACCATGAATTTGGATGACATAATTTCTCTACTAAATGCTTACAATTCTGTTGATATCGTACCGATATGCAACAATCTAGGCGGCCAGGTGTCACGTCCTGTGACGCATTCCTTAAATTCTTCCGCGTCATCCAAATTCATCAATTTCCCTATTCCGAGCGAGCAATTTATTCAGGTCGCGCATTGCAAAAATGCCGAAGACCCAAGTAAATGTAGCTCATCGGAATGAACAAATCATCGCTACGCCCTACTTGCGCGATATATAATAATGCAACCGATCACCCGCGGAGTCTCTCAGATCTGCTCTGCTCCACGCGCGACGGATTACGTTCACGCTCATCATTACGTTATTAAGCTCCTTGCGGCTCCACCGTTAAAAGTTAACGCGCTCTACTAAAGTTACGCGCAGCGTCCACTCGCGAGATACTTTGTACACGACACCCGCGACTCTGCTACGAGGGCACCAGAACCTCGACAGAGAAAATCTCGTCGACTCTGATACGAAGACGACAGAACTTCGACAGAGCGAGATTCCGCCCGCGTCCAGTGCACCATTGTAAAACGACGAACGCGACGATAACCCCGCAAGTAACAGCGTAAGGAACGAATTGTACAACTTCTAAATAAACTGATTAGTGACCAAGTGCGTGGAATTCACTCCAGCCGCCCTGCCTACCTTCCCGCCACGAGTACGCTACCCCGAAGTCATCTTGATCACCCTCGACGAGGTAAGTACGCACATCTTATGCTATCGTGAGAATCCTCGGGTTCTTACAAGAAAGTCCGCGGTTCAGTGAGAGTGGACCGCCACGCGACTTTACAAGATTATAACAGATATTAAAATAGTGTGTGCGTACACGTGGTGGATAAAGAAACGCATTAATTAATATTTTATTAAAAATAGGTGATAGTTGGAACTTGACTACGATTGAACCGTTGGATGATTCCAATTACTTCTTGTGGAGTGAGAGGATAGAAGGAATATTGAGAGCAAAAAGATTATGGAAAAAGGTAATGGACAAAAAACCCCCAGCCAAGCCAAGGATGGGTGAGGAAGATTATGAACAGAAATTAAAAGAATGGGATGAATGGGATGATAACAATGCAGCGGCAAGAGCGATAATCATCAATACTATGGATAAGGCACAGTTGTTAAAATATTCTCACGTAAAACAAGCAGATTAATTATGGTGCGCAATTCAATCAAATATGGCGGTTGCGACCGAACAATTAAAGACAAGATCACTAGGTGAGCTTACGAATTTAAAAATGAAAAAATATGAAAGTGTAGATGATTATATGAATAAAGGTGAAGCATTAAGAAATCAGTATATGCAGTTGGGAATAAACATTGAAGAGTTTGAATTAAAAATGTACATATTAAAAGGATTACGACAAGAATTTGATAAAAATGTGAGAATACTGGAAATACAGAAGGATGTAACCATCAACGACATAAGATATGCATTAAAACAGGAAGAATTGAGAAACCAGACAAGACGAGATGAAAAAGTAAAAAATTCAGAAAGTGTTAGAAAGGTAAATGAAAGGGCCAGGAATGACATTGAATGTTATAACTGTGGAAAGAGAGGACACATTTCAAGAGACTGTTATAGTAAACAAAGATGTTTTAACTGCCATGGATTGAATCACACTACTGCAGGATGCAGAGAACCGAAAAGGAATACGCCGAATAATAATAGAAGAAATCATAAAGGATATCAACCGATGAGTTACCAACGAAGAGGATTGGAGGAAAAAAGAGAAACCAGTTTGCGAACCACAGATGAAGCAGTATATACAGTAAGGGATACTCTGGATATAGAAATGATTAATGCAATGCAAGAAGATAATCAGTATAATGACAAAAAAGATAATGATAAAATATGGCTGTTGGACTCAGGATCTACCAGTCATATGACGGACGATTTGAAGATGTTTGACAAATTGGATGAAGAAGAACGCCAAATTACGTTGGCAGATAAAGAAGGGAAGAAGCTTTGCTCAGAAGGTATTGGTGAAATAGTATTAAGACAAGCATCGAATAAAGAAGACTTTAGACTTAAGAATGTGTTGTGTGTTCCAGAGTTAAATACTAATCTATTATCGGTGGCAAAAATTACAGATTATGATTTTAATGTAAAGTTTAATAAGTATGGTGCGATAGTGTATAAAGAACCCAATGATGTGAGAATGACAGCTGTGCGAGTGGGTAACGCGTATTATGTGAGAACATTTGTAAGTATGAATGAGTGTGTGAATGTGACAAATGATTTAGAAATATGGCACAAACGATTAGGACATGCCAACATGAAGGTAATAAGTGAGATGAGACAAGAAAATATAGTGTTAGGAATGAAACAATCATCAGTGAAGGACAAGTGTGAACCCTATGTTGAAGGAAAGGCGCATAGAAAATCTCATCATAGACTGCATGTTAGAAGAACAAATGGGATCATGGACTTGTGGCGTATGGATTTAATAGGTCCCATAACTCCAGTTTCACGTGGAGGTAAGAGATATATTTTCACCATAATAGATGATTATTCAAGGATGATATTTGTACGATTATTGGAATTTAAAAGAGACGCATTTGAAGAATTAAAGAAAATAGTAATAAATAAAGAGACACACACTGGATTAAAATTAAAAGCAATCAGATCAGATAATGGAGGAGAATTTATAGGAAATAATGTAAAAGAATGGTTAGATAAAAAAGGAATAACACATGAACTGAGCCCACCACGAACACCTCAGTGTAATGGAGTGGTAGAAAGAGCCAATAAGTCTATAATAGAGGCGACAAGAACAATAATGTCGGATTCAAAACTGCCACTAGATTTTTGGGCGGAGGCAGTTTGTACATCTGTTTATGTAAGGAACAGAATAAAGTCAGCAGTACATGGTTCAACACCATACGAAATTTGGTGGAATAGGAAACCAAATGTAGCACATTTAAGAAGATTTGGGTGTATTGTATATTTGCTAAAGAAACAAATGTCAACAATGAAATTTGAGCCTAAAACAATTAAGGGTATGTTAGCGTCGACCCGTGTACAAGGGTGATACACGTGTCAGGGTCGTTGCACCATGGGGCTTCGACGTACTTTCGAAAGACCTATGTCTGTCGTCGGGCGAAGGATCGGTGGTATCCGATAGCTAGGACCGCGACGAATTCTAAGAGTCGCGGATGTTATTATTAAAGTCCGATACCCTTCTTTTGAGGATCGCCGAACGAACCGTGCCTCGTGGCCGATGACCCGACGTCATGGTGCTGCGTGGCGCGTGCAGGGCGATAAGGGTTTTCTCGAAGGATCTGGCCACGGAGTGGGGAAGGTGACGTACCTTCTGGTAAGAGGACCATGATGAACCTCTTGGCACTTACCCCAGAACCTCGATCGAGAGAACGTCCCCAATTTCTACCCGATTAGATTAATTCCTAACCGGTATTTTTTTAGGTTATGCGGAAAACAACACTTATCGCATTTATATTCCAGAAACAGATAAAGTGAAATGTGACTGTGACGTAGAATTTGATGAAAATGTAAATGGATCGGAATTATTATGTAATATGCGACAGGAAAAAGTCAACAAGGATAAAAACCTGATAATAATGGGCCGAGAAAATGAAGAGGATAATGAAGAAGAAGAAACATTTAATGAAAATAGTGGAGAAGAAGACAGTGAATATGAAGATGCATATGAAGAGGATGAAAATAATGAAAATGATATTTCAAATGAAAATTGGGACAATGATGATGAACGCCAAAGAGAAGAGGATAGACAAGAAGAAACAATTGAAATTAGAACTAGAGGAAGACCGAAAGGAGTTACCAAGGAAGTGTTAGAGGCTAGAAGACAGCAAGAACGAGAAGAAAGAGAAGAAAGGTATAAGGACATAGGAATAAGAAGATCTGAACGAATCAGAAATCAAAATGCAATGAGAGCAGCAGATGAAGAAATTCCAAGAACAAAAATTGGAAACATTGGAAGCGAGCAATAGAAGAGGAGATGTTATCTATGAAAAAACATAAAGTGTGGGATTTGGTTCCACGTCCCAATAATAGAAAGATAATCAAATCTAAATGGATATTTACTATAAAAGAAAACCCTAATTTACAGGAAAAACAATATAAAGCACGGCTAGTAGCAATGGGTTGTGGTCAACGTCCAGGATATGACTACAATGAGACTTTTGCACCAACGATCAGAATAGCGACAATGAGAATATTGTTTAGTATATGTGCAGAAAGGAATAGAAAAACATGTGGATGACATTACAACTGTATCAAGTGATGATGAGTATGAAAAACTTTTTATGGGTAAAATTAAAAAATATATAGATCTTGTAGATTTTGGTGAAGGAAAGTCAATTCTAGGAATGGAAATAGAATACAAAGAAGGAAAAATGTACATACATCAAAAGGGATATATAAATGAGTTACTGAAGAGCTATGGAATGAGTGATTGCAACGCAGTTGGAACGCCAATGGATGTCAATCAAAAACTGGATGATCATGAAGGAAGCGAAGAATATGATAATAAAGAATATCAAGAACTAATGGGAAAACTCATGTACTTGAGTGTAGCTACGAGGCCTGATCTATCTTTTACATTGAGTTTTCTATCACAATTTAATCAAAGACCAAAGAAACTTCATATGAATGCCTTGAAGAGAGTGCTGAGATACTTAAAAGGGACAATGGAATACAGTTTAGAATTTGGAAGAAAAAATCCAGTAAATTTAATTAAATGTGAAACAGATGCTTCATGGGATAGGACAGAAGATGCAAAGTCATTCAGTGGTATGTTGATATATAGAAATGGTGATTTAATACACTGGAGAAGTAAGAAACAACCAAGGGTGGCACTATCTTTAACAGAAAGTGAGTTGGAGTCCATTGTGGAAGGAATAAAAGAAACTGTATGGTGCAGTAGGCTGTTGGAGGAGATAGAAAATTCAACATCATACAATAAAGAAATAAAGTGCGATAATTTAAATTGTGTAAAAATTGCAAATGGTGGAAACTTTAAAACAAGATCTAAAATATTAAATAGAAAGTGTCATTTTGTAAAAGAGACAGTGAAAGAACAAAACATATGTGTGGTGCATACTTCTAATGTGACAATGACTGCGGATTGTTTAACCAAACCACTGGGTAGAGATAGTTTGTTAAATAATATAAAAAGATTTATGAATATTATAAAGCTATAAAAACAAGGGGGCGGTATGTGGAGTTATTTTTAAGCTTAGATTAGGTTGGTAGTATTATTAGGTTAGTATTATGCTTAGGTTGGTATTGTATGCGGAGGTTGGTAACGTGAGAACAGTTGAGAGAGTTGGTAGGAGTGGTGTGAAGTGAGAGAGTCGTAAAAATGTATGGTTGAATGTAAATGCGTATAAAGTATAAGATAGTTTAATAAGATTTATTTCATAGATTAGTTGTTAAGATTCAGTTATTTCATTGTCATTATGTTCAATTGTTAATAAACATTCTTTCACAGATGGATGGACCAATCGGAACGAAACCTTTTGCATCTTGTTGAGTATGACTAACAGTTGGTCCCGTAAAAAAACCATTTTGGATTTTTTCATTTTTTCCCACTTTTATCGCAAAAAACGTCGTATTTCACGTTTACTCGGCCTGATATCGATGAAGCTTAGTATTACATTTTGCGGCCGGAGATGTTTCCACGATGATCGCATTTGCAACATTCCCTTCACTTCCCTGCCCTTCCCTTCACTACCCCTCCCTTCCCTGCTCTTCCCTTCCCACCCCTTTGTTGAACTCTTCAAGGAATGCTCCGATGGCCACTAAAAAATGTGAAATAAAAAAATTTTTGGAAAAAAATACAACCGACTTCGGAATGCACTAAAAAGAACGAAATAATTTTAATTTATATTTCGGAGACGGCGCAAAATTAAAAATTTTCTACATTGGAAATTGTCAAAATTTTTTAATCCATTTACATATTTTCACAATTTTTAATTTTGCGCCGTCTCCGAAATATAAATTAAAATTATTTCGTTCTTTTTAGTGCATTCCGAAGTCGGTTGTATTTTTTTCCAAAAATTTTTTCGATAGATGGGGAACACCTCGGCCAATCGTTTCCGATAACGGTAAGGAATACCTTAATAAAGACGTGGCAGACTTTTTGACCGCGAGGGGGGTAAAACACATTACTACTCCCTTAGCTCATCCGCAGGGAAACCCGGTCGAGCGGGTTAACCGAACAATAGAACCGATGATCGCTGCGTTTGTTAGAGTAAAACAAATCGAATGGGACCAGTATCTATCTAAACTCCAATTAGTGTACAATACCGTGCCGCATGCGGGGACGCGAATATAGCCGTTTTTTCTCAATCACGGACGTGAAGCTATTGTAAGACATACCGACTACTCGGGAAACCCACCGTTGACTCCAAACGACGTCATTAAGGAGTGGGTGGAGAGAATGAATAGCATCGACTAGCTACGGCATAAAATCGAAATACAACTAAAAAACTACTCCGATAAACGATTAGCCAAGTTGAATAAAGATAGGGCGATCCGAGTTGAAGTAAGGGAAGGCATGGAGGTATATTACCCGAATAAAAAACTTAGTAACAAAGCCGAGGGGTAAAATGCCATGTTAGCCCACCGTTACTTAGGCCCAGCAAAAATAAAGAGGGTGTTAGAACCCACGACCGTGGAATTAGTAGACAAAGATAATAAAATTGTTGGCAAATTCTGCCTCACTGATTTGAAAATCCCACGGCGCAGCTTAAGAAAACTTTGTGTTCCCTCGTAGGCTCCTTGTCAACTTCCTATCGTTGTGCCGTCCACGTATACGTTATGTCAGAAATCATCCCCACCACCTCAACGAAACCTCGTGCAGAGGAAATTCGCGATATCGAGGAACAACGGATTGCCATTGACGGACATTGACGAAGAAACTTGACCGGATCAAGCTCCGGACAATACCACCCGCAATACGTACCGGGGACACCGACAAGAGCGAGGAGGATCTGTCCCTGGGGGCCCTTTTCAATGAAGAGGCTAACACCACTAGACCGCGGGCCCTCCCAAAAGAAACGGGAGCTATACCAAAGATCGACAACGCAATTCACCCCAGATCAAACCGTAATCCTAAGACCAGGATACCCGAGAAGATCCAGGAGTTGCTGGCGTCAATCCGTAATTAGCCGCCCCCGGAAAAGAGGAAATCAGAAGTACAAATCGTCAAAGAAAGGGATGTTCACCGGGAGAACCTCCTCCGGAAACGTATTGAAGAGGATCGACACCCCGTCAAGATGTTGCACGGGCGAACGGTAAAAACGACAGACGACCCCACCGCCGCACAGTGGGACAAAACGGCGTTCGGCGATAAAAAATCTGTAACTTTGGTTATATTGGAAATATTTTCATGAAATTTTGAGAAATTGTTGCCTACACTATGGTGCTGAAGTTTTATTAATATGAATCGTGTAGAACTACAGGGTGGCATAATATTCAAGTATAAAGTGAGGCGCGTTCAATATCTGTCACATGTTTGGCATGTTTTATGTTGTTTAACTAAAATTGGGCTTTAAACTGTTAATAACTACGGAACAAATGGATTTAGTAATAAAAAAATGACATGAAATATGTCATAACGGTAGGAAGAAGTTAATAACACTTTAAAATAGAAATACGTAGCATGCATAAAACGGAGTGAAATTAATATTTTATTAATGTGCACTTCGACATATTTTGTTTTTTAGAACTAAAATGTGATTCAAAACTATGTTAATAAGTATGTTAATAACTGTGAAAGGAAAGGGTTTAGTTACTTATTAATGGTGACACACCAGTTATAAGAACAGGAATAGGTGAATGAGGGTTTAAAGTAAAAGCATGTGGTATATATAAATTGATGTAGAATTAATACTTTATTGATGTTTCATCAATTCATGGATAAATGTACTTCCTTTTGATCAGGTCTTATTCAATCGAAAGCTTAACTTTATGCAAGCTTTTAAATAATTGGCATTATTTGACACGGGTTTAATTGGTACAGGAGGAAAGGGTGAACCTTCCGCTATTAGATTCAAGAAAAACTGGGTGCAACCTCGCGCAACCTTGCGAGATAATGGCGATTGAATAACAGTTGCATACGGTACCGAGCGCGAGCGTAGCGGTCTAAATAGGTGCACTATCACACTTCGATCGCCATTATCTCGCAAGGTTGCGCGAGGTTGCACCCAATTCTTCTTGATTCTGATAGAGGAAGGTCCACCCTTTCCTCCTGTATCAATCAAACCCGCGCCAACTGATGCCAGTTGTCTAAATTGTTGTATAAAGTTAAGGTTTTGGGTAAATGTACTTCTTCACGATCGGGTATTATTCAACCGAACGCTTAACTTTATGCAAGCTTTTAAACAATTGGCATCGGTTGACGCGGATTTAATTGGTTCAAGAGGAAAGGGTGGACCTTCCTCTATTATAATCAAGAAAAATTGGGTGCAACCTCGCGCAACCTTCCGAGATAATGGCGATTGAATAACAGTTGCATACGGCACCGAGCCCGAGCGTAGCGGCCTAAACAGATGCACTATCACACTTCAATCGCCATTATCTCGGAAGGTTACGCGAGGTTTCACCCAATTCTTCCTGATTCTGATAGAGGAAGGTCCACCCTTTCCTCCTGTACCAATTAAACCCGCGCCAACTGATGCCAATTGTTTAAAAGCTTGCATAAAGTTAAGGTTTTGGATAAATGTACTTCTTTTCGAACAAGCATTATTATTTAACAAGTTGTTAACATTTTACATTACTTTATGGACTGAATACAATCTATATTAATGTAGTAATCTTTATAAACCGTTCGAATTTCATCTTTCTTAGCAAAGTTTTTCAGAATCGGGCATTAAAGTTGTGGGTAATATCATGAGCGTTTTGCTTTAACGAATTTCTTTGGACTTTGAGTGAATGCCACAGCAAAACGGAAACAAATATTAAAAAACCGATTGCACAGCGTTAAACTACAGTTCCTTCTCTATCTACGTACGTAATCAGATTTTCAATTTTCCAATTCTCGAAAATCGATTTTTGATCGCCGAAAGCTGTTTTGTCCCACTGTGCACCGCCGTCGCTCCATGTGTCAAAATTGAACCGGCACCCTTAGGACGCGATCAGACATTCAACGAGATTTTGCATGAATTGGGGGTACCGGGGTTTGTACCGACGGAACAGCAGAGGAAACCGGCTTACTTTGTTGACTGCCGAATTATATCGGAGCAAATGTTAAAGGACATAATCAAGAAACGAGCAGAGGCGCTCGTCGCCCGGATGGAAGCCAAGAAAGTCCATCGCGCCACCCAAACTTACGTCACACAGGTGGGAAAGCAGTATGTGATCGGCTGCGTGAACTGCCGGTCGATGGACCATCATTTCAAAAAGTGTCAGATGCCATACAGGCCCGGATTTTGTCAAGTGTGCGGGGCAGACGGATTCGACACAGCGGACTGTATTTATCCACATGGGATCGAACACGAGCGTGTCCTAGGAAGGTGCCCCGGATGCTCCAGGGACCTTGACTTATATTGCCCCGAGTGCCCGGACTGTAATGTCCGATATGACCACCTCACCGATTGGCTACGATTGAATTACGCCACCTGGCCATCCTGGTTAGTGCCCCAGGACCATCGGGTTATGGTCGGACAAGGGGAAAGCGCCTTAAAACGAAAATACAGGATCAAGTTTGACGACCCCACGGATAAAACTAATGAAATCCGCCAATTTTTAATAAGGGAGAATGCCCTGGCCACAGCTGAGTTCTTGGCCAATCCAGCGGCCAATGAATGCAAGACAACTGTCAGAAGAGAAACGCCGCCAAGCCTTACAGGCCCTATATTCTCCGTTCGTCGATCGAGATTTCGACGATATGATGAAGGATGGGCCGGAACTAAACGACGGCCAGGAGATCACCATCATCGTACCGACGAAATACAAGAAGGAGTCCAAGGAAAAGGAATAACCCCAGCCAAGGATCGTCAAGACCCAAAAGGGATTAGGCCAAAGACAATTTTAATTTCTGTTTTATGTGTTCACACTAAGTATTATTTTTCGTTTTCCCCGTATAATCGTCAAAGTGGAGGGAGTTTATTTTTCTTCTTCATTATAAGTGCCAAAGAAAAGAAAGTATTTTCATTTTTTTTGCTATGATCGACTAAATAAATAAGGTTTAATTTTTATTATTATCATAGATGTTAAGCACAGTAATAAAACCTCTTTGTGTTCCATCCCGAATCTGTTTAATTTGCGTGCGTGTCCTCTGTAATCTGCCTCCCTACAGGAAATGGAATAACGAAGTAATCAGAGATCCAGTTATTTTCACCACATAATTGTTATTGTTAGATAACAATCCAGGTAAGCTGCACATTTTCTGACCTAACTGTATTATTATTGTAAGCAAAAAAATGTTAACGACCGCTAGTTTCAGATAATAACCGATCGACTGCTCTACGTCTTCTTCACCGACGTTGAGGTTCGAGGGGGGAGAGTGTGACAGGAGATTAAGAAACCCCCTCAACGTGTCAAACGTGTCAACGCGAGTGGCGACGAGCTATTACTAAAGGGTCCACCGAGAGGGCCAGCGCGTCACGCGCTCGATCGTCGATCGATACCTGACCACTCTGTCCCGGACCATTGTAGTGTGAAGTCGTCTAAAATATATTAAAATTACCGAGCGTGTCTCTTTGTATCGACAAATATTAGTTGCAACTGCGTTATTGTCAATCTCAGGAAAGGCGGAAGGACGCCCTAAGCGAGGACATTCGCCAATTTGTAAGTCAGAAGATTTGTATCTTACTGGATTAAAATCATACTTCTTTATTCCAATTCTTGTATAAATTTCGGTAATTAACACGGGTCTCCAACGTGCCCACCCTCTGAGGGAGTTTCATGTTCTATTACCAAATTCGTCAAAATCGGCTGGCGCCCACAAAATTTATTGTCGAATTGCGACCATTTAATTTTACCTAATTAATTAACTTTCTTTAGAGCCCCGGAAGCCACTGACCCAGGCCGCGCCGGGTGGGTTCTTTGCCGTCTTGTAGCAGAATTTCTCAAATTTTATAAATAATTAATAATAAATCTTATCGCGGCAAAGATTCTGCCTCATTTTTTTAGGGGGTTTAAAAAAAAAAAAGGAAAACGGGAAGACTTCGTCCGGATCGGACAAGAACCTCGCCTATTTGACACTCAGGTGACTTGCGTTAGTGTGAGTGGTGCGCCGTGGATATACAGACTAGCAGTGGCTAGAGTGTAGTGGTTAAATCTAGAGTGTAATATACTTTTAAGAAAATACGATGTCTACGCCGTCCGATTCGTCTCCGGCGGGGGGTAGCGCACCCTCCGTAGACCGCGTCGCGGTACGGATTCCGGGATTTTCACCGGCCGACCCGGAGCTGTGGTTCAGCATCGTCGAGCGCAGTTTCGAGGCCAGCGGTGTGACGTCCGAAATGACTAAGTTCGGCCACATTCTGGGAGCACTTCCCGCCCAACACGCGGCGGGAGTCCGCGATATTATTATGTCACCACCAGCAGAGCCGTACCAGAAATTAAAGACGGAGCTTATCAAGCGACTGAGTTCCTCTCAGGAGCAGAAAACTCGGCGACTCCTGGAGCACGAGGAGATCGGTGACAGGAAACCTCCGCAATTTTTGCGCCATTTGCGAACCTTGGGAGGAGCAGCAGTGTCCGAGGGGATCCTTCGTACGCTGTGGATGTGACGTTTGCCCTCCAACATGCAGGTCATTTTGGCAACACAACGGGAAGCCGAACTCGA
This sequence comes from Stelis phaeoptera, assembly GCA_943735885.1. Taxonomy (NCBI): domain Eukaryota; kingdom Metazoa; phylum Arthropoda; class Insecta; order Hymenoptera; family Megachilidae; genus Stelis; species Stelis phaeoptera. Next base: position 7,437,838 of record OX030934.1, on the reverse strand, counting down.
CCGGGTTACTGAACTGGTCGATGCCATCGCCGACACAATGAGCCCACGTGTGCAGGTAGCCGAGACCTTCGCACACCCTACCGTCCAGGCGCCGACAGCGACAAGCGACATCGAGGCGTTGCTCAATACGAAGATGATGCAGCTAGCATTATCTTTTCGGCAAGAGTTGGCGGCGATTCGGCAGGAGATCCACGACGGACCTCGCCGAAACAGCGACCGCAGGACAATGCACCGCTAGCCCTAACGTGCGACGCGTCGGATTTCACCGTCGGAGCCGTGTTGCAGCAGCGCATCGGAGACGCCTGGCAGCCGCTGACGTTCTTTTCTAAGAAATTGAGCAACACCGAAAGGAACTATGGCGCATACGACAGGGAACTTCTGGCGATATATCTAGCCATCAAACGCTTTCGGCACATGGTGGAGGGACGATCCTTCGCCATCTTCACGGACCACAAGCCCATCACGTTCGCGTTCCAGCAAAAGCCCGAGAAATGCTCTCCCAGGCAATTCAGATACCTGGATTTCATCGGGCAGTTCACCACCGACATCCGCCACATTGCGGGAAAGGAGAACGTCATCGCCGACGCGGTGTCAAGGCTGGAAGAGATTGCCGAACCTTTCAGCTATGCAGATCTAACCGAGTCCCAGCAGCACGACGCAGAATTGCAAGCGTACATGCAAGAAAACAGGAGCAGCAACCTGCAGCTCAGGCGGATACGTTTACCTGGTGCGGACACTGCGGTCATCTGCGACGTGTCGTCGCGAAACGCGCTACCGTTCGTTACGAGGCCCTTTAGGAAAAGGGCGTTCAACGTGGTCCACCGTCTGGCGCATCCAGGGATTAACGCGACGGTAAAACTCGTGACGGAACGGTACGTTTGGCCGTCCGTGAAAGCCGACTGCCGGCGCTGGGCTCGGAGCTGTGTGCAGTGTCAGCGCTCAAAAGTGAACAGACATGTTTCCGCGCCGCTGGGAAAGTTCGTTCTGCCATCCGGAAGATTTGAGCAAGTGCACATAGACATTGTGACTCTCCCAGTTTCAGAGGGTCGTAGATACTGTTTAACGTGTGTGGACCGTTACACGCGTTGGCCCGAGGCCCTGCCGCCCAGGGACCAAGAAGCTGCAACGGTCGCGCGTGCATTTTACGACGGGTGGATTTCTCGGTTCGGAACCCCGCTGCGCGTAACAACCGACCAGGGCAGACAATTTGAGTGCCACTTGTTTAAAGAACTTTCTAAGTTAACAGGTGCAACGCATTGGCGGACAACAGCCTACCATCCGGCAGCAAATGGTTTGGTGGAAAGATTCCACCTGCAATTCAAGGCAGCAATCCGCTGTCACCAAAACACTCGTTGGACGGAGGTTCTTCCCACCATTCTGCTGGGCATTCGCGCAGCATGGAGGGAGGATTTACAATCCACCGCGGCAGAGCTGGTCTGCGGCGGGACGCTGCGCTTACTGGGGGAATTCCTGGTGCCTCGAGATCAAAATTCGGGACCGCTGCCGACAGACTTCGTCGGGTGGCTACGCGAGCATTTCGCGATGCTGGCACCGACGCCAGGCAGCAACCACGCAAGGAGGCTGATTTTCATCTTTAAGGATCTCGCCACGGCGGAGTACGTTTTCCTCCGAAGTGACACCGTCCGGGGAATACTCCAGCCGCCATATGACGGTCGATACAAGATCCTTAACCGAGGTACTCGGACCTTCTCCTTGGAAATCCGGGGGAAACCTGTCGCGGTTACCATCGACCGCCTTAAGCCGGCGTACCTGCTGGTTGACCCCGAGGCACCCCCGCTGACGTCACAGGAGGTGACGCCGCCGGCGTTGCCAGAATCGTCCGAAGGATTAGCATCCTCCACGCCGGCCGAGAGCACGGCGCTGCCGCCTTGGCCATCGCTACCAACCCAGGAGCCGGCGTCGCCGCCCTCACCTAGTGCATCCCCCGGGGGGTCGGCGCTGCCACCCCCGATTCTCACCTCTTCGGATGCGGGCGTACGCATCACACGATCAGGAAGAAGAGTGCGTTTCCCTGACCGATTACAATCACTGGCAGGGGGGTGATGTGGCAGCAATAATCCGCCGCCACGTCCCTGTTGGGTTTAGTCTAGTTTTAAGAGTACGGGTGAGAATGTTGATGAATGCGGCATGCCTGTGCGACTGTTTCTACGAATGATTGGTTTAGAGTGAGAGCGAACCGGGATGAAAGAAGAAAGCTTGGTTATTGGGAATGAGTCAGTGTATGAAAGAAGCGCGAATGCAACCAGTGTCTGACGAAACGCGAAGGTGTAAGGACCGCAGAAAGCGAGTCAAATAAAAGCTCCTTAGTGTATACCCGAGTTAATCATTTTTGTACCCGAACCACGTCCAACCACATATGTATAGGAAAAAGTTGTTCAGAATGATGACTTTGACAACATATTCCAAGGTCAAGGTCATTGGGGGTGGTATTGCTTTTATGCATATTTACCCAGTTTGGTAGTAGCTACGTTTGGTCACCGATTACGCCGAGATGGATGGACCAATCCGAACAAAACCTTTTTCATCTTGTAAGCTATGACCGCCACTAGAAACGGGATGAAATACATTTTTATTTTAACATTGCTTACCCTGTTTTATCATGTTTTATTATAAATTACTGCACATCAAAGAGTACCGTTTCGTCCGCGTCATGTATATCCGCCGATTTCCCCGAGATGGATTGACCAATCGGAACGAAATTTTTCGTATCTTGTAGGGTATGCCTCCCAGTTGGTCCCGTATAAAAACCATTTTGCATTTTATCATCGTGTACCCCTTTTGTATTGCATAGAAGCGTACTGTTTCGCCCACGTCATGTATGGTCACCGATTATTCCATGATGGATTGACCAATCGGATCGAAACTTGTTGGATCTTGTAGAGTATGACTTCCAGTTGGTCTAGCAACAAACATATTATGCATTTTTTTGTTTTTTCCCACGTTTATTGCAAAAACCGTACTATTTCACGTATAATCGGCCTAATATCGATGAAGCCTAGTATTACATTTTGCGACCGGAGATGTTTCCACGATGATCCCATTTGCAACATTCCCTTCACTTCCCTGCCCTTCCCTTCACTATCCTACCCTTCCCTGCCCTTTCCTTCCCATCCCTTTGTTGAACTCTTCAGGGAACGCTCCAATCGCCACTAAAAAATGTGAAATAAAAAATTTTTGGAAAAAAAATACAACCGACTTCGGAATGCACTAAATAGGACGAAATAATTATAATTTGTATTTCGAAGACGGCGCAAAATTACAAATTTTCTACATTGGAAATTGTCAAAATTCTTTTACATCTTATCTTCTACTTAACATCTACTTACATCTACTTAATCCTTTTACATATTTTCACATTAGCAACATCTTTCATTACATTTTTTTTTTTTTTTTTTTTTTTTTTTTTTTTTTTTTTTTTAAGGTTTTACGTCGCATCGACATCGAGGTCATTAGCGACGAATTTAGGAGTGACTTATATCTTGTGGAACAGGTTGGTTTCGTTAAGGAATTGAATGGTATCTCTAACGTGTTTTCCAGAAGTGAGGGCAGTATTCGGATTTATCTTGAATTTGTGGCGCTGGGTAGAAAGTTTTTGGCAATCGTATAAGGGGCGATGTACAGTGAGTGGGGTTTCGCAGCAGAAGGGGGGATCTGTTTTCTTTATGATGTATTCGTGGGTTATTTTGCTGTGGCCGGTTCTCAGACGGGAAAGAACGATTTTTTCTTTCCTGCTCATGTTCTCGCTAGGGGTATCTTGGAAAAAGTTGGTGATTGTGTTGTGGATTTTTGACGGTTTCGATTTCCAGATGTTGTTCCATTCTTCTTTGATTTTTTGTTTTTCGTACTGGATAATTTCCTGAAATGGAATAGGGGTTAGATGTTGTTCGGTCTGACAGGTGGTTGCTTCTTTGGCTCTCAAATCTGCTTGTGTGTTTCCGGGTATCCCTTGATGCGAGGGGACCCATGCAATGGATATTTTCTTGTTGTTCGAGGCAAGTTCCGTATAGAGGGTTAGGGTATTTTTCATTATTTCGTTTTTGTTTCTCTTGGCGGTGTTTTCTAAGGCTTGGATGACGCTCATGGAATCAGTGTAGATTGTGTGGTCTTGAGAGTCAGATGTATGTATGTATTTCAGAGCGTCATGTACTGTATAGGCTTCTGCGGTAAAGATAGATGTTTGTATGGGAAGGCGCTTTTTAATGACATAATCATCTGCAATAATGGCGTATCCCACTTCCTGGTTGGATTTAGATGCATCGGTGAAAAGTTTCTTGCGGCCTGAGTACTTGTTGTTGAGTTCAAGGAACCTGATCTTGTGTTCGTGGCTTGATCTGTGGTTCTTGTTGCAGTCAGCGAGGGTTGTATCTATATCCGGAGTTTTGATACACCAGGGGGGAATTTTTTCTTGCTTTCGTTCTATGGTGATTTCTTTTAGTGTCGCGATTGAAAGGAAATGTTTTTTTATTTCGACGTACTGTGGTGGTGGCAGTTTTGGTTTTTTTGCATATAACTTGTAGTATCTGTTGTTGAATATGTAATTGTAGGTCGGATTACTGGGTGTGGGAGCCATTTTGAGTGCGTACTTTGTAATTAGGAATTTTCTCCTCTGTTCGAGTGGGATCTCGCCAGCTTCAAACAGCACTCCGCTTATAGGGCATGTGCGAAATAAGCCCATAGCTAGTCGCAAGGCTGTGTTGTGAATGGGATCAATTGTTTTTAGGATGTGTGGTTTCGCTGAATTGTATATTGTGCAACCGTAATCGATCTTACTTAGACCTAATTAAACTTCGGTAAGTGTTTAGGAGGATTTCTTGATCGGAGCCCCAGTTGTGACTGGCTAGTATTTTGATGATGTTTAACCTTTTCTGACAAGTTTTTTAGGTGTTTCATATGAGGGATCCAGGATAGTCGCCTATCGAAGACTAATCCGAGAAGTTTTATGTTGTCGACGAATTTAATTTTGCTACTGTTCATACATAATGTCGGTATGTCTTGGTGGATTTTTTTGGAAAACAAAATGCATTTTGTTTTTTGGGCTGAGAATTTGAGGCCAGACATATGGGGCCATTCTTGCAGGTTATCGATCGATGCTTGTAGCATTTCTTTTAGGGTGGATATATTTTTTCCACTGCATGTTAAGGTAAGATCGTCAGCGAATAGCTGTGCACTTATTGGAGGTCTTATACCGTTTGATATGTCATTGATTCCGAGCAAAAATAGTGTAGTGCTGAGCACCGAGCCTTGGGGTACACCATTATGGATTTCCATCGGATCGGATAACGTGCCATTAATCCTCACTTGGATGCTTCTATTCGAAAGGAAGTTGATGATAAAAGATCTCGTGTGTCCGTTTATATTTAATTCCATGAGGGAGTTTCGGTTTCCATACCATGTCGTACGCCTTCTCGATGTCCAGACATATTGCGATGAGAGACTCGTTTTTTTAGAACGCGTCGCATATATTTGTGTGCATATTGGTGAGTACGTCTATCGTGGAGCGGTATTGGCGAAATCTAATAGAATCCAATTCAAGGAACCACCGGAGTCTGCTGTTTACAATTTTTTCGAATAATTTACATATATTATTTGTTAAGGCAATTGGGAGATAACTCTCTGGATTGTGTTTGTCTTTATCAGGTTTGAGGATCGGGACTACTATGGCTTTCCTCCAGTTGTCAGGGGAGACTTTGTGGGTCCATATACAGTTGTATATTTGGAGTAGGTAGTTTTTTCCGGCCATTGATAGGTTTTTTAGTAATCTGTTTGGGATATTATCTGGGCCAGGCGATAAGTCTTTCGTTAGTTGGAGGCAGTTGATTAATTCATTTATTGATATGTTGGAGTTTAATACCGCGTCTGTTTCCTCTTTGTCGGAGTTGTGAAGTTTCTCTTTTATTTCGTTTTCGCGCTCACTGATGTTTGAGCGAAAGGCTTCAGGATAGTTGCTATTGCTCGAGTTTGATTTGAATTTTTTGGCGAGGGTGTTGGGGATTTCCTTAGTGCTAGTCACTACTTGGTTTCGGTCTGTCTTGAGGTATTGAATTACGGGGTGTGAGTTATTGCCATTTATTTGTTTAATTTTTTGCCACACTTGTTTCGTGGGAGTTTGGTGGGTTATAGATGAGGTATATACATTCCAGGATTGTTTCTTGCTTTCTTTGATTGTCCTACGGAATTTGGTACGATGTTTTTTGAATTCTATTAGGTTTTCGGTGGTGGGGTTTCTCTTAACTCTGTTGAAAGCGTGATGACTATTTTTTAACGCGCATTCGCATTCTTTATTCCACGAGGAAGTAGTGTGTTTCTTGGTGTTTTATGGAGTTTTTTGCGCATTTGACCCGGAAGCCTCTCCTGCTGCGTCGGTGATGATTGTTTCTAAGTCGCTGACTATGTCGTTGATTTTATTGGGATTCATTTCGTTGATGCTTTTTGGGATGAGGGTTTTGTCGATCTTTCTTTGGTATGTCTCCCAGTCGATTTTGTTCAAATTCCACTTTGTTGATTGCAGAGGTTGGCTATTTCTAATGTTATCTTCGTAAGTTAATAAGAGAGGGAAGTGATCGCTATCGTGCAGGTCATCTATCACGTTCCATTCCATGCGATGAGCTAGTTTAGCATCGCAGATAGTCAAGTCGATTGCGCTAAAGGAGCCATTTCTTGCATTAAAGTGTGTAGGGTGTCCAGTGTTTAATAAAATTAAGTTTGGGTCTTGTAGTAGTTTCTCGACTATCTTTCCGCGGGCGTCAATTCTGGATGACCCCCACAGAGGATTGTGGCTGTTGAAGTCTCCGGTTACGATTGCAGGTGAAGGGATTTGTTCGATCAAATTTTGCACGTCTTGAAGATGGAGGGGTTGACTGTTTGGTAAATAAATATTGCAAACGGGAATTTTGTTCGGACTGTAAATGGTTACTGCTATTGCTTCAAGGTTTGTTTTTAGTGGAATTTCTGTAGCAGAGTAATTATTTGATATTGCTATAGCTATGCCGCCGCTGGCGAAGTTACTGTATCCCCGGTTTTTGACGAAGAGGTTGTAATTTTTTAGTGATAGGGAATGATTCTTTTTGAAATTGGTTACTTAGAGGCATAGTATTACTGGATCGTGTTGTTTGGTAATTATTTGGAGTTGTTCGTAGTGAGCGAAATATCCATTTATGTTCCATTGGATTATTTTTTTTTTTCATAATGTGGCTAGCTATTTGTTAGTGAGTTATTATAGAAATGTCTGATTATCACTTAACTTGATAGATCGCTGTCCACCTCTGATGACCAATTTGTTGCTGATTGTTCCGCTAAGTCTTGAGTCATTTTTTTATGCAGTCTATGTATTCTATTTTTTATTGACCGCTCCTTAAGTACGGGGTGGATTCTTATTAGTAATTCAGATAAGGCTAATGTATTAGTGGTGTATTGTGTAGCGATTTCCTTAGGATTGGGGGCCCCTATTGCATTTTCTAGAAAGCTTCTCAGTTGAAGGTAGTCTAAAATTTGGTTATTTTTTTTTGTCATTAATGTAGTTTTTTGCTGGTTCAAGCATTTTATCAATTCTGTCCGATGTGAAGGCCGACGATTGAGGACGTTTGGGTTTTTTGAAGGTTGCTTCGTGCTCTTTGTGGTATTTTTTGGTTACATGGAGTGCTGGGTCTTTAATTTCGGAGTATAGGTCGCTTAACTTTACCGGTTCTTTTATGGTTTCTTCTGACGTAATGGATAGTGCTCTCTTAATGGTTGGCTTTCTTGTTTTTGGTTCTTCTATTTCTTCGTTCATAGGTTCGGCTGTTTCGAGAGTATTTTGTAATTCGGTTTCTTTGGTAATGATTGTTTCGGTTTGCTTTTCCGTTTCAGGTGCATGGTCTGTAATAGGGGGGTTTAGGGATGAATTTGGATTTGTATGTGTGGGGGTGAGTGTATTGGGTTTGTTTGGATTTACAGTGTTCGTGCATTGGTTTGCAATGTGTCCTTCTTGTTGGCAGTTGAAGCATGTTTGTTTCTCTGTCGTGGAAAATATTCTATATGTATTGTTGTCAATTGTGACTGTGAACGAATTTGGGATACGTATGGCGTCTTCTGGGTCTACATAGATGTGTCTTCTAAAACTCAATATGTGTGACAGGTCTGGGTCAGTGATTCCTGCTTTTAACGGAGTGATTTTTGATAGAAGTTTGATATTATTACATTTCAAAATATTCTCGATTTGGGTATTGGGAATTATCGGTCAAACGTTAGATAATATTATCCGTTGAGCTGGTAGTATCATCGGTCTGATTTCTATGTTTACGTTATTTATACAGGGTGTCCCGTAACTAGTAGTAACATCGGGAAATGGGGGGTAGCTGAGACGATTCTGAACAACAATTTCCTTTGCAAAAATGTCAGACGGAACTTCGTTTTTGAGTTATTAAGGAAAAACACTGACCAATCAGAGCGCGCGTACTGCGTGCGCTCAGCCGTGATAGGGTAACTTCGAGCCGGAACGTCGGACTAGAACGAATCATGGCTTAGCGCACGCAGTACGCGCGCTCTGATTGGTCAGTGTTTTTCCTTAATAATTCAAAAACGAAGCCCCGTCTGACATTTTTGCAAAGGAAATTGTTGTTCAGAATCGTCTCAGCTACCCCCCATTTCCCGATGTTACTACTAGTTACGGGACACCCTGTATTTACCGAGTTGTGTTTGAGTGTTAAATTTGTGACCGTGTGTTTACTATCCAGGTACATGCATATTCTACTGTTGGATATCCTTGAGAGGAATTTGATTGCTTTAGGTCCCGTTATGTTCCCGATTGCTCTAGCGTACTCTTTGATGGTAATACCATCGACTGACTGTAGGATTATCGCTTGGTCTTGAGTCGGGATATATTCTTGTTTTGTGACGTTTGCGTATGAGGTTTTTGGATCGGTGGAGTTGTTTGCGATGTTTTGATTTTTGTCTATCAGGGTTGTTGGGTTCGTGTCGTTTTGGGGGCCGTTTTTATAGGAGACGGTTCCTTCGGTGTTTAGGATCTTATTCATGGTGATGCACGCACTACACCGTGTACGTGTATCTGGTTTTGGGTTTACACTGGTGTTGGTGGTACCAACACAACTTTACGTCGTTCACTGTTTTTCACTCTTTTGTGGCACTCCTCAGCGGTTCGAAGTAAATACGTCCGATCGCGTCAATGGCCGAGATGAGACTGAATTTTTAATTTTGTGCCGTCTCCGAAATATAAATAAAAATTATTTCGTCCTTTTTAGTGCATTCCGAAGTCGGTTGTATTTTTTTTTTCCAAAAAAAATTTTTATGTATCTATCCGATTTTAATTAGCTTTCAAGATATAGCGCTTACAAATTTACTAATTTTTGACGGAAAAGGCTCGGTTCGAGCCGGGTGTACCCCGAGCGGTTCCATTGTTGCAGTACGTACTACGGGTTTGACACCTTCTTGTTGATAGCGCAGACCCGTAGTACTTATCGCATCAATGGGACCGCCCGGGGTACACCCTGCTCGAACCGAGCCTTTTTCGTCAAAAATTAGTAAATTTGTAATCGCTATATCTTGAAAACTAATTAAAATCGGGCAGACACATTGAAGGTCAGTGAATTCGTTTTGAAAAGTATTATCAAATAGTCTGAAAAAAAATATATGGTTCCATTTAAAAAACGGAACTTGACCATCATATCTCGTAAAATAACAATGTCAAAAAATATTCGTTTCTACCAAAACATGCTTCCCATTTTACCATGCAATTTCCATATTAACAATTTTTCATACGACCAATAGTTTTGCAATAACGGCTCCATAACGCTTAGCGTGGGACACCCTGTATATCAATTCATAACTCTAATTCAAATACATTTTCATACATTACATTATGTTATGTTTTATATCTAGTTTCTAATACTTGCATATTTGTATTAGTGTGTGTATAATAAAGTTAGCAGTATCACAAAGTTATAAGAGAGTATTATAAGTATGTAAAAGATTATCAATAATACGAAGGCCGGGGTCAAAGTAAGAGCCGTGATGCCTATAAACAGGGAGTATTTTATTTTAAACCATAAAATCATAGACAAAATGACTAGCAACACAAATTAAATTTAAATGATATTTTCCTAACCTATAAACAGGAATCGAAAGCGATGCTCCCTTTTCCCACGTTTTGCTCTATTAACCGATGCCATCTGCTCCGCCGTCTAGCGGTGTAGCAGTCGGTATTGTAGTTTTACCATAAGCTGCAGTGCTGAAAGGATTTCTCCTTTACATCCCCCCCCCTTCCGGCGAGGGTGTTTAAAAGGTAGGTGGTGCCTGCAAACTTACTACCTCTCATTGGGTCCGTTATATGGAAGGAGTTTAGAGATGTGGTAGTAATTTGATTCTCGTTTTTTATGTCCGGCGTCCACTTCATAAATAGTGTTTGAGATCTTTCGAATTATCGGAAAGGGACCAAGTCTAATCTCGTCTAATTTTTTCCTATTTAATCGCGCTCCATTTTCTACATAAACCAAATCGTTGGCATTGAGATTAAGGTCTTTTCGGTTTTTATCGTATCTTGACTTATTGTATTCGTGGTTCTTTAGAGAGTTTTTATATGCCAATTCTCTATCGTTACTCAAGTTTCTTTTTTCTGATAGCTCTGCTGGGACTTTTGGGTCCGCTTTTCCAAATAGTAGATATTCTGGACTGAATCCTGTTCCTGCGTGTTCTGTCCGGTTATACTGGTCTGTACCATCCTCTGCTATTCTTGACCATGCTCGGGACCTCGTTCCATTTATTTTACATCGAATTCGGTTTACAAGTGTCTGATTGAGTCGCTCATTGAGCCCGTTGGAAAATGGGCAGTTTACTGCTGTAAAGATTAAATTTATGTTTTGGCTTTTTAAATAGTTTTTAAATGAGTTCGAATTAATGCCGCTGTATTGATCCGTAAGCAATGTTTTTGTTTGGTGTTTGTCTTGGATTTTCTTTAATAGTTGTATAAAATCTTCAGATGTTTGATTCTTCGATGTCAGTATGAATGCGTATCTGGTAAAATGGTCTATCAGAAGATGCAAGTATCTTTTTGTTGATCTGTTTCCCGCGAATCCCCCGATCGTATCTAGAGAAACGATTTCAAATGGTTCCCTTGGTGGGCCAAGTTTGGATAGTAAGCCATAATGTTTACTTCGGGTTTTGTTTTTGGCGCAAATTTCACAGTGTTCACAAATTTGTTTCGTTATCTTCTCTATATTTGGTAAATGATACGAGTGTTTTAGCTTGTCTATAATTTTACTTTTACAAATGTGTCCATAATCTCTGTGGATATTCGATATTAGTCGTTTTCCAAATTCTTCTGAAATTATTATTCGTTTTTTTTCCTTTTAATTTGTAAAATATTCCGTTTTCGTAAAGTGTTTTCTTTGAACTTTCTTTTAAGTCGTTGTTTGTAGTTTGGTCCTGTTTTATATTTTCGGTTGTAATGAAGTTTACTGTTTTTATACATTCCTCTGTATTATCTGAGTCTGGGAGAACTGGATTACGTGAAAGGCAGTCCGCTTCTATATTTCCCTTTCCAGGTTCGTATTTAATCTGAAAGTCGAATTGGGATAGGAAATGCATCATATCCCCCAATTCTTCAACCGTTCTTGATCGAATATTCTGACCTTCCAATGGTTTGTGGTCGGTTATAACCAAAAATTTTTTTGTTTTAGTACTGCTCCAATACCGTTTATGCTAGCATCCGTATAGATAATTGTTGGTGCGTTCACATCATAGATTGCTAATATTGGTTGTGAGCCCAATAAATTCTTAGCTTTCTTGAATGCTCTCTCGCAATCTTGTGACCATGAAAAGGGGTTATCCTTCCTCAGTAGGTTATGTAGTGGTTCCAAAAGTCGTGCGGAGTCCTCAATATATTTGTGGTAAAAATTTATTTTCCCAAGGAATTGACGGATTTCCTTTCGAGTGTCTGGTGTCGGAAATTCTTGAATCGACTTTAAATTGTCTTTTAATGGGCGTACAGTATTCTTCGATATTACATGGCCGAGATATTTTGCTTCATTTTTCGCAAAATTACATTTGACAAATTATAAGCGAAATCCTTCTTTACAGATGGCCTCTAATAGTTTCCCCAGATGTTTCATATGCTCTTCAAAAGATCTAGAGAAAACCAGAATGTCGTCAATGTAGTTTATACAAAAGGAGTTTAAGTTATTCCTTCGAATTATATTGCTTAGGATTCGCTGGAATATTGCGGGAGATGTCTTTAGGCCGAATGGTAAACTTTTCCACTGCCAGTGGCCTTCCTGTGTCACAAATGCAGTCTTGTACCTATCTTTAGCTCTCAGAGGAATTGCCCAAAAGGCGGAATTTATGTCCAGTGTCGTGAACCACTCCGAATCTCGTGTTTTAGCTATAATCTCCTCTATTAAGGGAAACGGTTGAGGTGCTGAGATAAGTAATTTATTTAGATCTCGAAAATCAATACACATTCTTGTTTTGGTCCCTTCTTCCCGTTTGTACGCTAGCGTAACTGGAGCTGCAAAAGGAGAGCATGATTCTTCAATTAGTCCTGTTTTTAGTAGTTCTTTTATTTGAAATTCTATCTCTTTTTGGTCCACTATGGGACATCGGTATGGTTTCTTTGCTATAAATTTATGCTCCATGAGTTTTATATGTGCTTCGTGGTCTTTAACTTTACCTACATCAAATTTGTTTCTTGCAAAGATCGTTTCGTGTTTATCTATTAGATTTTGAATCCTCTCCTTTTTTTCCCTGGGTAGATGATCTAGTTTTGCTTTGAATTGCTCGATAGGAATGCCTTCATTAAAATTTACTAAATATTCTTGAATTTCCGTGTTGGTATTGGAATGTTCAATTTCGTCTTCTTTATTTTCCAAATTTATTCTCTGGTAAATTTTTAGGTCGTAGTCCTGTTTCAGACAGAAGTTTTTTTATCGTGTCGAGACCCAATAGAATATCATACTCGAAGTTCTCATCATCCACAACGAAGACTTCTACTGTTTTTTCTATTTTATGGATTCTCATTTTGGTCGATAATCTTCCTGTGAAGTTTTTCCTGCCACCGACGGTTCTGAAGGTAATTCTATCTTCTTGTGTGCTTAGACCCATTTTTTTTTGTAATCTTCGAATTCAGAAGAGTTACATTCGCACCTGGATCGTAAATCCCTTGTATCCTATTGTTATTCAGAAATACCTCTAATGTTATCAGTGGCGGCAAAACTAGTTTTTTTGATCTGTTATAATTTCGTTCAGAGTGTCTTGGACCGTTACATTATTTACTGTCTTGATATTCTTCGGTTGTTCACTTTGTTCTTTCTGTTTTAATCTACATAATGCTTCCGGGTGAAATCTTCCCGGGAATCCTTTTCTGTCGCAAAATGAGCACGGTTTCCTTTCCATATTGAGTACCTGTGTGTGGTTCTTTTGACTGAAATTTGGGGTTCCTGGATTTGGTTTTGTGCTTGTTTTTCTTCTTTGTAGTAAGCTTTCCAATTTGCGTAGTTCTGTTAACAAATCCTCCATTGATGTAATCTTTGTTGTTTCTATCTTATCTTGTATTGTAATTGGTAAGTCGGTCACAATCAAGCCGATTAGTATATCCGTTGGGAAGTCTTCTCGTATGTTTACTAATAAGTTCTCTTTCCGTAAAGCGTAGTCTATCAAGCTGCCCCCAATGTAACGAAAAGAATATGCCTCTCTATCTTTGTACCAACCTGTTTCCCGAAAACTATCCAGTAATGCTCTTTTCCATGTGTCAAAATCTACCTCTAGGCCGATTGTAATTACTTTTGAGGAAAACCAATCCTTGGCCGTCCCATCTAGAAATAGGCGTAATATCAAAATTTTATCCTCTTCTGTTGTAACTTTGCACCGTTCGCATTCCTTTTCAAACGTTTGGAGCCAACGTTTTATTGGGAAATTTTTCCCATCGAAGCTTTCCAGTATAAAGTCTTCACGTATTTTTCTTAGATTCTTTCTTGATGTTGCTTCTGGCGCCTCTTCTCTTTTTGTAGCAAGGACTATCTGTTGTAGCAACGTAGCTATATCCTCTCCCTTTTCTTTTTTCGTCGCTTTTGTATCGTACTCTGGGGTGGTTGTTGCTTGTAGGTAAATTTCTTTGTATACTATATCTCCATCGGCATCGCTTTATAATGCCGCTATCTCTAGTGGTAGTGTAAGCGTGAATGTACGATACGTTCCTCTAGTTTTCATTGCGGATAAGACAGTTTTTACCTTGCCTATTGCACAGATCTCTGGATGTTTACTAATGTTTTGTAGTTCCGCTGGGAATTCATAATATAGTTCACTACCAACCGGTTGAATCCATTTCAGTTTATACACGCTTGTTTTCTTATCTGATGCTTCCTCGACGATCGCATAGAAGCGAAATTGAGCAGTCATCGTGTAGAGGTTAGGCTTTCGATTTGTAAAAGATTATCAATAATACGAAGACCGGGGTCAAAGTAAGAGCCGTGATGCCTATAAACAGGGAGTATTTTATTTTAAACCATAAAATCATAGACAAAATGACTAGCAACACAAATTAAATTTAAATGATATTTTCCTAACCTATAAACAGGAATCGAAAGCGATGCTCCCTTTTCCCACGTTTTGCTCTATTAACCGATGCCATCTGCTGCGCCGTCTAGCGGTGTAGCAGTCGGTATTGTAGTTTTACCATAAGCTGCAGTGCTGAAAGGATTTCTCCTTTACAAGTATAAAAGTATTATTCATTTTAATTTTCCTATTCCTTTTCCTTTTGTAAAGTAAGTTCTGCTAATTCAACTTTTGTTTCAGATGTTCGTAATTCTAACTTATTCAGTTCTTTTAAGTGAGTCTCTTTAATAGTAGCCATGACTTCCCCATGTTTTAATTTTACTGCGCCAATTTGTTGTTCTCGTTCTATAATATTTTTTATTCTTTTAATTTTTACTTCGTCCTCTATTTCTATAAACCTATGCCTTTCCATAATAGCTGTAACTTCTGTAAAAGATATAATGCATATTAAAATATATTTAAAAATTCATATATATAATAAAAAACAATTATTATTATATCTTTAAATACCATGTGAATACCTTTGGAAGCTGATATGTTAGTATTACATAAAACGTGTGTTTCATTATTGTCATTAATATTGTTACTTTCCGCAGTACTGATTTCTATAGTACTATTTTTCATTATACTGTCTTCCATATCTTCAAACTCAAATTCGATATTATTCATGTTTTCTTTGTTGATATTTTGTAGCACCTGTTTTATTATAACTGTAATTTACCAGAGAGGAATCTTTTTCAATATAAATTTACTTGGCGTATATGTTTTTATACCTCTCTTATACAGAAAAAGCACCAGAATTTACAACAAAAGTACCTATAGTTTTTGTTTGCGCAACTCGGTTGAGCAAAGATACCAACTTGGATTTTGCGGCGAGATGAAAGGGTTGCCGGGATTCTGAGTTCGGAAAGGAGTGTGTGAATTGGAACCACGTCTTTTATAAGCACGAATAAATATATTACAAACACTTTCGTCTATTTACAATTACATTACTTACAATTCGGTGACAGTTGATAGTGCGCTGGTTTAGGTGATTATCGCGTCTAGACGCGGATTAAACTAATCCAATAATTGCGAGAATAATACGAAAGACTGAAGCGTCGGTTCGATTCGGTCCGAAGCACAACGTTCGAATAGCAGAGTAAGCGCGGCGGTACGTAGTTGTAAGGAGCACAGTTCGACGACAAGTGAAATCAGGTGTTATTGCGGCACTTATATATTATGGATCAAACGTTCTCACTCCGCGCTCTCCCCTCGCCCTGTGGGCCAAGGTGTGAGAGAGACTACGCGGAGTGAGACAGCGCGAATACATCGTTTGAAACTGACGGATGGAATCGCGTAGATCGATTCGGAAGGATCTGGAGCGTTCCTCGACCGTTCGCTGGAACATACCGCCCGCCTTCTTCGTGGAACGGAGAATGCGCATCTAAAGCATGTCAAATACAATGATACATAAAGGAGTTGCAAGAAGAACAACGACCATACAATAATCGAAGATAAACCATAAGTGAATGAAACGAAAACAAACAGAGTGTACCATGTTCGAAGTAAATAAGCGAGTGGTATAGTATGAATGACTAAGACAAATTTATAGTATACCGTAATACAGACGAGAGATCAGGCGGCGTTTGAAGCGGAAGCGTGAGAGAATTTTCCTTTTTTTTTTACTTTCGCGCGACGGGACACCGCCCGCCGTGAAGTTTGCTCTTTATGCAAATCACGTGGCGTCCGCAGAGGGTACCGGGAGGGGACAGACCTTTACTATTGGCCGGATTGTGGTCCCGTTGGCGGTTTTCATGGTGACTACTCGTACTCGTCAGTCTTGTCCGGGGTGTAGCGTCACGATGCGGCCCATCGGCCATTTTGCCGGGGGCTGAAGATCGTCGCGGAGTAGAACCAGGGTGCCGACCTCCAGATTTCCCTTTTGCTGGCGCCACTTGGGTAGCTGCTGGAGGTGCTGCAAGTATTCTATCCTCCGCATGCTCCAAAATTGAGTTCACATGTGGTTGACGAGTTTCCAACGAGTGAGTAGTGAGCCGTTTGTAATGCTTGGATCGGGTTCCGGTATGACGGCCGTAGGTTCCCCGATTAGGAAGTGCCCTGGAGTGAGTGCCGTTAAGTCTGACGGGTCCTCCGAGAGTGCGTGTAGTGGCCGGGAATTTAAACAAGCCTCAATTTGGCACAGAAGAGTGGTCATCTCCTCGAAGGTAAGTTTTGAATCTCCGATGACTCTGCGTAAGTGGTGTTTGACTGATTTTATGCCGGCTTCCCATAGTCCCCCGAAGTGAGCCGCATACGTGGGGATGAAATGCCACGAAGTTCCATCGGCGGCCAGTGCTGCAGCGGTCTCTTTGTAGAAGGTGGAGGCGTTCGAGAACAATTGTCGGAGTTCTCGCTCGGCTCCGTGGAAAACTGTGGCGTTGTCGCTGTACATGGTGGCACAGCGTCCTCGACGTCCGACGAATCTTCGGAAGGCCGCTAAGAAAGAAGCAGAGGTAAGATCAGAGACGACTTCCAGATGGATAGCCCGTACGGTCAAACAGATAAATAGTGCAATGTAGCCTTTGTATGATTTGTGTCCTCGACCAGGAGTCGTCCGCAGCATAATTGGCCCGGCGTAGTCCACCCCGGTGATTAGAAAGGGCCTATTCAGGACAGTGCGGTCGGGAGGCAACGGACCCATCAGCTGCGTGGCAGGGCGTCCGCTATATCTGGCGCAGCGGACGCAGCTCCGGATGACCGCTCGTACTAAGGTTCGTCCCTGTGGAATCCAAAACCGTCGGGTCAGGAAGCTCATGGCAAGCTGCGGGCCGCCATGCAGCGTGCGAAGGTGAGCGTCTTGGACGAAGAGCCGCGCCAGTGGGCACGCCTTTGCGACAATAACGGGATGTTTTTCGTTGTAGGCAAGAAGAGCAGAGGACAGCCGTCCTCCCACGCGGAGCAGGCCCTGGCCACCCAGGAACGGTCTCAAGCGAATCAATGGCGATCCTTTGGCCAGCACTCGGCCTCCTTGAAGTTGCTGCAGCTCCGCGTAGTAGTGGTTCTGCTGTGAAATCTTCAGAGCTGCTTGGAGGGCCGAGGCGCGTTCTGAGGCTCGGATGAACCCTCGTTCACAGGGTTGTTTCCTAGTCAAACGCACGAATCTAAAACAGTAAGATAGGACGTGTAAGAGACGCGTCAGGGAGAAGAAGCGGGATAGAAGCTCCTCGATGCATTGCATCTGCAGCAGATGCACTGTCGTTCCGCGTCGGCCTGCCTACTATCCTCGAGGCAGCCGGAGGGCCACGATGATGCATCTTCCTCCAACCAACTGGGTCCGTGCCACCACAGGTGAGATTCCCTTAGCTCCGACGGAGTGATGCCTCGGGTCGCCAGGTCAGCCGGGTTGCTCGCGGAACTGATATGCCTCCAATTTTCCGCAGGGATGTGTGTTTGAACGCTGGACACGCGGTGTGCCACAAATGGCTTCCAGAGCGAAGCGTGCCCGCGTACCTAGTGGAGGGTGACGCTGGAGTCGGTCCATGCGATGATAGGCACGGACAAGTTTAGCCCATCCTTGACTTGCACGAGAAGATTGAACAGCAAAACGGCGCCACACAATTCCAGCTTCGGGTTGCTGACGGTTTTCACGGGAGCGACCTTGGTCTTGGCCACTAACAATGAGACGAAGGTGCGTCCTCCAGTCTTGACGCGGAGATAAACCGCTGCGGCGTAAGCTCTCTGCGAGGCGTCGCAGAAGCCGTGCAGCTCCACGTCGTCCTGAGAGTCTGCGGAGTAGAAGGTCCAACGAGAAATGGTGAGTGTGTCCAGTTGGATCAGCGAACTTCGAAAAGTGGACCAGAAGGATGATATGGCTTCCGGTAGTGCTTGGTCCCAGTCGATTCCCAGGATTCAGAGATCCTGCATTAATATCTTTGCAGATATTAGCACCGGCGCCGCCCAGCCCATTGGATCGAAGAGACTGGCGACCCCAGAGAGTATGGACCTCTTCGTTGGCTTCTTCAGGGTGAGTTCGGCCGGAGCGGCCACCCTCAGGGCAAAGGTGTAGTCCTTAGGATTCCATCGGACCCCTAGGGTGCTGATTCCCGTCGCTTCCTGAAACAGACGGGGATCCGAATCGCTTGACTCCTGAAGGTCCAGTAAGTTGGTCTCCCATTTGCTCAGGGCGAAGTCGCCCGCCTTGAGGATAGCGAGTACTTGGTGCTTTAGTTCCAGCGCTCGGTGGAGATCATCCGCGCCGGCTAATATGTCGTCCACATAACTGTGCTCCGCTCCCAGTGGGAAGCGATTTCGTTCGTCCGGGGCCAGTTGAGTGAGGACTCGCAGGGCCAGGAAAGGAGAACAGGCCGTCCCGTACGTCACAGTGGTGAGTCAGAAATCCTGTACTGAGGCGTCCGGGTGCGGGCGCCAAAGAATTCGTTTCCAATCCGCATCCGCGGGATGTACCCTTATTTGTCTGAACATCTTGATGATGTCGGTCGTGAAGACCACCTTGAAGAGGTGCCAGCGGGTCAACACCATCCAGAGGTCTGCTTGCAGTCGGGGACCAGCGTAGAGACAGTCGTTAAGTGAGTAGCCCGATGCCGTTGGACACGACGCGTTGAAGACCACGTGGAGCTTCGCCGAGGGGTCGTGTCGCTTGAAGACGGCATGATGCGGGAAGTAATACGACGGGCGTTGGATCTCCGCCTCCGGCACGACCTGCATATGTTGCAAGGATGCGTTTCGGTCATGAAGTCTTCGTACTTTTCCCGCAAAACGTCGTTCGAGGCCAGTCGTCGCTCGCAAGTTAAGAGAAGCCTCAAGGCCATCGTTCTGGAGGGCTTCAGTGTCGAAGCAGGATCCCTGCAGAAGGGTAGGCGCACCACATATCGTCCAGTCGCGTCTCTGGTGTGTGTGTCCTGGAAGTGCCCTTCGCACCGGTCCTCGTCCGGGGAGAATGGGCGTGGATAGCGTACCTCCTTTAAATCCCAGAACCGCTGGAGAAGCGACGATATCGTCGAATTATCGGCTTGACAATGGCAGCTGCGGGCCACCGCCCCTGATGGTGGATTTCGGTTTGAGGTTGGCTCCATCAATACCCAGCCGAAGGGGGTGGGCCTCGCCGACGGTGTGCCCGGTGGGCCCGCACGTGATCCGTCCTGAAACAGCAGTCCGCACACGTCCGCTCCGAGGATTAAATCCACCCGAGATGGGACGCCGAATTCCGGATCGGCTAGCGCAATGCCCTTGAAATGCGGCCAGTGCACTGCTTGCACATGGTTGGCCGGCAGAAGAGAGGTGAGCCTCCTCAACACCAAGGCTCGAACAGGCAGACGGAAGGTCGTGTTTTGCCTGGAGCGCACGACCAGGTCCACTTCGCTTGTTGCCACGCCCCCCTCGTTTTCCTGGACTCCTGAAATTGAAATCCGGACCGATCTCTTCGGCAGTCGCTTGGTTTGGGCGACCCACGATGTAACAAAGGAAGTGTCCGATCCAGTGCCCAGTAGAGCGCGGACGGTTAACATCTATCCTGAAGGTGACTCCAACTCCACCTTGGCGGTGGCCAATAAGGCGACGGCCCGACACGAAGCAGTGAGCGTCAGAGCGTTCGCCGACGAAGATCGTTCGGGTGCAGGCGAACCGTGAAGCTCCGGAGGCGCCTGAGGTTCGTCCTTGCTCTTCCCCGGTGCGGATTCACTTGCCATCGGGTCATGGAGAAGGGTGTGATGGCAACCGCCACAAGCTATGCACCTGTGGGAAGGGGGACACTTACGTGAATCGTTGTCCGCTGTTGAGGCAATTGTAGCAGGCCTTTAGTTGGTCGCCTCGCTCTCTCCGATTCGCCGGGTTCAATCCTTTGAACTTTGGGCAGTATCCCAATCCGTGTGTCCCCGCGCAGGAAGGGCATTTCCGGGACTTTGCGGGCGTGGAAGTTGCTGTAAAAGAACTCGAAATTGTTTTCTTATTGGACGAACCCTCTTTGGTTTTAAGCTTGATGTCCCTAAAGAGCGAGGAGTGATCGCGGACGCAGGTTCGGGGGGACCCGTTCGCGATTCTATTACGGAGGCTGCCGGTCGCTCCCAAGGCGGCTGCTGGGTGGAGGCGCGTCGACCAGTCAGCCGGTTGGCCAGCGGGGATGCTGGACCCATCTGGCACCTTCCTCCCCTAGGTGGAGGTCCCCACGACCGGCGGCGGCGATGTTCCGCCGTGGCGAAGCGCGAGACCGTGGCCGCAAAAAAAAAAAGAAACATATACCCACGCACGCACTCACACACTCACGCATTCACGCATTCCTCACGCGAAAAAGGTTCGCGTCCCGGAGGCGAGGACTGCCGAAGCGGAGGGAGCGGTGTGCGCCAACCTCTCGTAACGAGGCAAGATTTGCCTCGTTAACCAATGGGGTTAACCAATGATTGAACGCGGAGAGACACCGATTTTGCACCAATTTTTACGTATATTTTTACATTTTTCTTACAAAATAAGGATCTAGTGAAAAATCGAACTATATCACGCGATAGAGCAGACTTTCATCTTTAAGAAACACCCAAACAAAGTTGCAACGTCGATTTTTTTACGATGCCAAAAAGCAAAACAGCAACGCGGGAGACGATGTGAAGGCAGTGATGCTCCGCGCCCGGTCTATGTTAGCGCGACACCGAACGACCGCGCTGACGCAGAGCACCACTGCCTTCACACCGTCTCCCGCGTTGCTATTTTGCTTTTTGGCATCGTAAAAAAATCGACGTTGCAACTTTCTTTAGGTGTTTCTTAAAGGTGAAAGTCTGCTCTATCGCGTGATATAGTTCGATTTTTCACTAGACCCTTACTTTTTACGATCAATTGAAAAATATACGTAAAAATTGGTGCAAAATCGGTGTCTCTCCGCGTTCAATAATTGTTTAAACATATTTAAGTAGTCCGAATGCTTAAAAAGCAGATACCGTTGTATTCGGCAAAGTCCATAGAATCTTTCTGTATAAACAGAATCGTTGTATCTTTTATAGTTACTTCACAAAATTGGTTTGAATTTGAAAAATGTGTTTTTTTTTCAAAATCAAATTTTTCAAAAACTGTACGTGCTGGAGAAAAACGGATTGCAGGCTCGTAATCAGCACAAGAAACACTACAACAATCGCTTAACAGAAATCGAAACGTCAATTGGCTGTTGGACAGTGTAATTACCCGATATTATTATGGAGGCCTTTCCATGGCCTAAACATTGTACCTAGATACATAAAAACAATATCCGGATCCGCGTTAGGAATTATGGAATCATCTACAGATACATTTGGTTCTGGTATATACCAAGTGTCCTTTTTCATTTTTATTTCGAATGCTAAACACTTTTTTACTGACAGCTGCATGCTTAAGCCTTTTAGGTATTCGTATAACGTATTAATCTGTATTTGCGCTTCTTCCCTATTTTTAGCTAATACCACAATGTCATCTGCTAAAGCTAACACAGTTCGATCATTAATCTTAATTAATTTTAATTCCTTTCGATATCTCTTCTAAACGATCCAGAAGTTCCTCAATAGAAAGATTAAATAATTTAATGCTAATATTAACAATTTCATTATTAACCGACTTCGAAAACGAGGAGGTTACTTAAGTCGATCGGTATATATATTGTGACAGACGGGGGTATGGGGGCAGCCAAAGGGCGCCCCGCGCTGGAGTGCAGCCAGGGAAAGTCGCTCTCCGCGCACCACCGTGCACAAATCCACGGACGATTTGTTTACCCTGGGCGCCAGTGCTTTCGCACTCGTCCAGGAACCTTTTCCTTCCGGCTGCTCAGTAAGGGAGCGGAAATCAGCGGATGTCAAATGAAAGTGACCCACGAGCGTTTCGTTAAACGTTAATTTTAATACAGGCCGAAGTGGCCGTGTCAACCAAACAGACGGGAATTTCGCGGTACATTTTCGCGAAAAGGAAAAGGTACGCGGCCGCCAAGTGCGGCAAGAGGAACCGCGACGCGGAAATTTCCAATACAAAAAGCAGACTACTGTAAAAACTAAAACTAGGGACCGGATACAAAGCGTCGATGGTCCTACAGCAAATGTTACCTCGTCACAATATTTATTTAGTTTTATTTCGAATGCTAAAGATTTATTTGAATTAATTTATTTAATTCGTTATAAATACTTTTAGTCGCGTCCGGAATATTATACATGTTATTTATATTTTGCTTTAATTCTGATAGCCATTCCGTGTCTTCGTCAACTGAGGGTGATTCGCCGTCGTCGTTATTTGTGCTAATGATAGCAGACGCGATATCAGAAGCATTGAAGTATTCATCCTCAGCGAGGCTATCTGGTGTGTCATCTCTGCTCTCATTTCTACTCATTACATTTTTATTGTTGTCGTCATTGTCTCTGTTGCTGCTATTGTTCTCGTCGCTTGTTTCAGTTACTGCACACTCGAGTGCCTGCTCGAAATGTCTTTGCCGTAAGTCCTTTCTTTTGTCGCTAATTTGTCTCCACGATCTATTCGTAATTATTTTCTCAATTTCTATATTAGGAAATTTATTGTATCTTAATTGTAAATCTAGTCGTTTTAAGAGTTCGATCTCTTCCTTTGACCAAACAATTCTCCTAGCACGACCATCAACTCGTGGTATACAGGTCTGTTCACTTTGTTGTTGCCTTTTGAGGTTACGCAAGCTTGGATGCATTTTCAACGCATGTATTGAGAGCCCGCGTTTTGTATCGAATGCGAAAGTACAGGCTTCACACTGAAACTCTTTCTGATCAGTGTTCGTATTTTCTAGTCCTTTGCATTCTCCGTAGTGAACAAACCAACCATGTAATCTCTCAAATGATTTACTACAATCACGACAACACCATAGTATATCGTTATCTACGTGGTGTAAGGTGATCGTTTAGACTTGTAGGACGCGAAAACGTCAATTTAATTCCATTATTCGCACAAATCGGATACATCAATCTGTCTTCTTGAAAAGGCATACTAACCTTAATAATAGTGCCAATATCATCGCCAGAATTCAATACCAAGTCGTCAACATCGGTCCCCTGCCGAGTTGTTAATTCCTCCACGAAGTTCCTGGGACCTGGTAACTCCGCGTCCGAGGCTTCATTTTGTATGTTACTAATCTTTCATGTCATAACTGTGAAATCGGTACAAGTTGATACAAGATGAAAGCTTAGTCGAATCCATAATCTAACCTAATCCTCAACGGTTAAGCAATGAGGTGTTCATGGTGTACGGTTCAGGACTGATTCTGAAATTCGCAGGGTATTACTGCTGACTTCGGCATGCCGAACATTTTCAGTTGCATTTAGCAGGTTCATTGCTCTTCGTTCGCTGCACTCTATTTACCCATAACTGTCACTGCCCGCGGAGACATGAGTACCCTCGACAGTAGCAGCAATGTTACCGGCGGGTACCACAAGGAGGTAGGTCGGGCAACTTGGACGGGAGAGGCTACGGGCCAGAGGCCTATATTGCGCTTCACCGTCCCAGTAACCACGACCCTCGAAAGCTCCAGCGTTATACTCACGGTGCCACGCGATGAAAGGTGGCTCCTAATCCCTCCCCACCTCCACGAAATGAGAGCCGGGCGACGTCTGGTTGGCAACAATCCGACGGCTGAGCCGGAGGGAGATACCGAGTGTGAGACCAGCACACCTAAGAGAGTCATAGTTACACCCGCCGTTTACCCGCACTTTTTTTAAATTTCTTCACGTAGACATTCAGAGCACTGGGCAGAAATCACATTGTGTCATCACCCGTGGGGGCCATCGCAATGCTTTGTTTTAATTAGACAGTCGAATTTCCCTAATCCGTGTCAGCTCAGTGCTTAGAGTTGAATGGCGGCCGAAGAAGCGACCACGACGGTAAAACCGCCACGGAAGCCTCGTAGAAAGGAAGATCCGCGGGAGGCCAAGGAACGGGACCGGGCTCGGATCCCGGGACGCGACCGAAGTCGCTAACCGTTCACCTCGCCCAGGGTCAGCCCGACCCGCTTCCCGACCAAGCCCGAGACGCACCGCCCCGCAGAGCCAATTCCAATCCAGAGCCTTATTCCGAAGTTACGGGTCCAATTTGCCGACTTCCCTTACCTACAGTAATCTATCGACTATCTATCCACGTGGCCCTCTCCTGGATTTTGAAGTTCCGAGGGGAAGATCCAGACACCGGCGCAACTGCGGTTCCTTTCGCGTTCCAAACCCTATCTCCCTGCTAGAGGTTTTCAGGGAATTCGAACGCTTATACAGAAAAGAAACCGCTTCACAGATCTCCCGACGGCATCTCCAGGTCATTTTGGGTTACCTCGACGAACACTCTTACGAGGGCCCGAATGGTATGCGGTTCCGCTGCCGGGTTCCGGAATAGGAAGCGGATTCCCTTTCGCCCGATGGGTGTGTATCTCCCATTTATCATAATTTTCCAACAACAACAAAAATCGTCATTTGCGTTTATCTCTCAATTTAACTATCACATACACTAAAAACCATAAACATATTTATCATCGTTTATCGTGCATTTAATCAAGTTTTTTCGTATGTGTTTTTGAGTTATGTTTTGTAGGACGCCACATCTACATAGGATTTCTCTTAGGGCTTAGGATCGACTGACTCGTGTGCAACGGCTGTTCACACGAAACCCTTCTCCACGTCAGTCCTCCAGAGCCTCGCTGGAGTATTTGCTACTACCACCAAGACCTGCACCGATGATGGTTCCAGGCAGGCTCACGCCCGGATCCTTCTGCGTACACCGCCGCGACCCTCCTATTCGTCAGGACTTCATGGAGGACTTGAAAAGGGCCCACTTGCCACTGACGATGGCGGAGAATAGGTACGACGCTTCAGCGCCATCCATTTTCAGGGCTAGTTGCTTCGGCAGGGGACTTGTTACACACTCCTTAGCGGATTCCGACTTCTATGGCCACCGTCCTGCTGTCTTAAGCAACCAGCGCCTTTCATGGTATCCCACAGCGCCAGTTCTGCTTACCAAAATTGGGCCACTTGGCACTCTGATCCAATATATTATATTATTATCTCCTGGCTTCATTTGATATTTAAGCAAGCCAGAGATCTCACCCATTTAAAGTTTGAGAATAGGTTGAGGTCATTTCGGTCTCAAGGCCTCTAATCACTCACTTTACCAGATGAGACCCGCACACCAGTTTAGAGAAAGTGCCAACTATCCTGAGGGAAACTTCGAAGGGAATCAGCTACTGAACGGTTTGGTTAGTCTTTCGCCCCTAAACCCAGTTCCAACGATCGATTTGCAAGTCAGATGCGCTACTGACCTCCATCAGGGTTTCCCTCGACCTCGTCCTGACCAGGCATAGTTCACCATCTTTCGGGTCCCAACGTGTACGCTCTGGGTGCGCCTCTTCTCGCAATTGAGAACGAGACGCTCCGGGAGTGCGAGGCATAATCGTAACGATGCCCATCCTCCCTAGGTCGACGCAAAGGACGACTTTCACTTTCATTTCGCCTTTAGGTTTATAAAAATCCCAGTGACTCGCGCACATGTTAGACTCCTTGGTCCGTGTTTCAAGACGGGTACTGAAAGTACCCAAAGCAATAGCGTCGCCGATCGGTAATTCGTAGCTTGGCCAGTCCAAGGACTCCACCTGCTAACAGCAGGCCAGGCCCGAGGACGGCGTATAATCCGTGAATCCGGGTATAACTGCTGGACCGAGCTTGCGGCGGTCCTGACGCACATACATTCGAAAATGAATTGGTTGCAGCCCGATACCGTTTCGAGTACCGTCGCGCAGTCGGCCGGGTAACCGAGGGTCTGTCACGAACGCGCAAAGGCGGCCCGGATAGGCTCCGCCTCGGACCGTAGACCGACACGCAACGGGTCGCGACGTTCTACCAGGGGATAAGTGCACAACTACTTCGCCGGAACGTTCGCCAATGATGGTGTGCCCTCCGTTAACGGATGTTATATCCGGCCTATGTTTGTCTTTTGCTATTCCCTTGTCGCTGTGTATGAGCAGCGTTCCCACGAGGAATCCGCGGAACGTTAGCGTTTTCGCCAAGGTGACCCGCGCCCGGCCACGTGAAGCGGTCGGTAGCAGTAAGACGCGCAGTCGGAGTTCTAGGAATCATACTTAGGACAGCTTTGTTACATCCGGTCTACCGCCCGGCAACGAAACGCGCGACCGAGGAATTTTTGGGAACGCTGGTCAGCAATTTGGCGCCGACGATCGGGCGTGGTCGATACCGAAGCGATAAAACGCCGAGCATCGCGGCCCGAGCGCCTTTTGTCGCCTGTCTTTTGAGAGAGTGAGAAGTAGAGTGAGTACCTCTACTCGTTTCCGCGTATTATCCAATAACCTTTTGACATGCCTTCCACCGACGATTCACCGCCTCGCGATCTCCCGCCTGCGCCACCCTCCGCTGGACCATCCAAAATCCTTTCACGCACCACATCTATAGTTCTGGGAGCCTCAGTCTACGAGTCCTGGCGAATAAACCGAGAGGAGGAAGATCGGATGTACCGTGTTCTGGAATCGGTTCCTCATTTTGACCCCCAATTTATCTTATTCGAAGACTTCGTAACCGCCACCCACGTAGCGCGAGCCAGAGACCCTACGGGATATGAGCGAACATTCCTCGAAGGATTATTGAACAAGTTAGCCCCGCCGGTGAGATTTTACGTAGAGGACCGAGGCTGCGCGAACCACGCCGACCTTCTTAAACTACTTCGTAAACGGTACGCGCTAAATCGAACCCATCAAGAGATCCGTTATGACTTAGAGAATCTTACTACGCGGCCCGGGGGAAACGTAATAGAATATATACATCGGTGCACGCGGTTGGTACACCAAGCGAAGGCCAGCGCGCACGATGAAATGGGAGACCATTGGGCCCCTGCCGCGTTGGAACGATTAGCACGTATAACATTTATTCGAGGATTTCCGCCGAACCTAACGCAATCCGTCGTGGCCTCCGCTCCCTGTACGCTCGAGGACGCCATGGACGAAGCCCTATACGCCGAGAAGAGCGAAATCAGAAGGAGGAACGCCTTCTCCGCGAATTCATATCCGTATCCTCTCCCTGCGCGTTCGCCTGCTCCTTATGACTTCGACCGGCGTTGGACCGAATGGCGAGAACCACCTCGTCCGATAGAATTGCCACGGGAATATCCCAGATCAACTTACTACGTGGAGGCAAGTGAATACCCACGATACGAGTCACCGCGGCCGCGCAGATGTGATAATCATTACTACACATGTCAATGCTACGGTGACACTTCTCGAGAGCCGATCCGTCAGAGGTCCTATAGCTCGCGAGAATCTTACTGCCGATACGAAACCCGCGAGCCGCAGGAAACTTATGAACCACAAGAAGTCTATAGACCACAGGAACCACCGCGGCCGTACGAATCGCGAAATTCTACGATATGTTTTCGTTACGCCTTTATGTCCTCCGATCATGCTTTCATGATAGTGGCGCATGATATCTTCTCGTTGCTCCTCCGGTGGAGCCTGGATTTCTCCAGTGCAGATCGTTACGGTTATCGTTACACCGGAGAAGTCCTGCGTCAGCTGTTGCTGCAGGGTCTGCGTACTCTCCCGATATAGCGTTTCTCTACTCG
The DNA here is from genome assembly GCA_943735885.1 of Stelis phaeoptera. Taxonomy (NCBI): domain Eukaryota; kingdom Metazoa; phylum Arthropoda; class Insecta; order Hymenoptera; family Megachilidae; genus Stelis; species Stelis phaeoptera. The sequence goes on along the minus strand of OX030934.1, from coordinate 7,409,716 downwards.
CCGGGACGCGGAGGTAACGCACGCCTTCGAACTTGGCGGCCATTTTTAATTAACGACCTAATTAACTGCGACTTTAATTAACGACCTTCCTTGTCATACCTGTTAAACTTAAAATTAGCATATATAAAGTTAGAATCGTCAATAAATTAAATTAACCGGAAAGGGAGAGTTTGTTTTGTCGGGATTCACGATTCACGTGATAAGTGGCTCGGTTGAACTCTCGGTACTTTGGCGCAATTCGGCACTTGTTGCCACGCGGACGGTTAGCTAATCAGACCGTTTCCGAGGCACAAGTCCGGAACCTCGTTCGCGGGCGGATCTGATTAGCCGAAATCGGCGTGCTCGATTTCGGGAAGGGCTGCGCATATACAGATTGTTTTACCGAGAGCACCTGTTTGTCGCAGGAACGGATAATTATTTACTGGCGCCCTTGGGTTCGTATCCAGAACATCCCCATTCGATCTCTTGTGTTTCTCAGGTTTACCCTTGAACGCTTTCACGTACTATTGACCTCGCTCTTCAAAGTTCTTTTCAACTTTCCCTCGCGGTACTTGCTCGCTAACGGTCTAGTGATCATAATTAGCCTTAGATGGAGTTTACCTCCAACTTCGGGGCTGCACTCTCAAGCAACCCGACTCTACGGAGAGATCCTTCCGAAACGCGTAACCGGTCGCTACGGGCCTGGCACCCTCTGTGGGTGAATGGCTCCATTCAAGATGGACTTGGACACGGTTCGATGTCTCGGGATAAACAGATCCTCCTGAACACTACATTTCGCAGCGGCGGTACCGCTGGATTCAGTACTGGGCTAATTCCTGTTCGCCCGCCGCTACTAGAGAAATCCTGGTTTGTTTCTCTTGCTCCGCTTTATAATATGCTTAAATCCAGCGGGTAATCTCGCCTACTCTTTAAACCATTCTCTTCCTACTACTCTCCTTTGTTCCTCTCCTACAACTGGCTTCCACGACTATCTTCCGTCTTCCTGTAGTTTAGCAATCGTGCTGTTTCGATATCACACAAACAGAGAGAAAATCTTTTTCGATTCATCCACAACACAATTTATCCTTTTCGTCACTCTGTTGTAAAAATTTAATCAAATGAAACGAGCACAGGAACGATGAAAAAAGCAAGGAGGAGGAAGAAAGTGGTAAGTTTAATGGGGGAACGACGACAACAAATTACATCGCCGCATTTTACCACTTTTTCCTTCGTATTTTCGTTGTTGTTTTCTTTTTAACAATTTTGTTCTATTTATCATATACGAAACGAGACACTCGCTAGACGGCAATCGTGCGACACAAGTTTTAACGTCCGTCCGTTTTTATCTGCAATATTTATCCATTTTATCCGTTCGCAACGATTCCAGAGAGAGATCTTTTTTTATCCAGTGGTTGTGGTTCCATTGGTTAGTTTCATTCGCCTTTATGCGCGTCGGATATGAAAATAAGAGGAGAGCCAGAAAGAGCTGCCCGCGCGCGTTCGTTTATCTCGTTTTAGCCAGCGCGGGGCGTCGTCTTTCTCATTTAACCACTCTCCCTCACAACAGATGTTTCATATATAATTCCGAGCGCAAGGGGAAACCGAACTCGGTATAACCCGTTCCTTCAAAATATATCTCCTCTTTTGGATTTTCTCGTTGGAACACTTATAGAGCGTTTCGGGGACTGGACGATCGGCACTTTGACGCGCGGTTTCGCTTGTCTCAACAACGACGAAGAAGTTAATCTGTCCTTCGTATATTTTAACCAATTTGAAGCTTATCTGTTAGCACGCGCGGCGTTGTTATTTTTTTATATATGTATGGGTTTTTAAAACACGGCGGAGTGGCGGCAATGTTTTATCTGGTATATGTGCTTTTTAATTACTTTTATCTTGAAACCTCGAGAGTCTTGCCAAGCAGGGTGCGATACGTGGCGACAGGTGGTTCCCTCCCTCGCCGTTCGCATCCGCTAATCCTCATTCGTTCCAAATCCCGTACAGTTTTCTCACTGGCGGAGAGAGAAGATTCTCGCTCCCTTGACACAGTCGTGATTGTAAGGGGGATATATATTAGTAAAGCGCGGGGGAAAGATCTCCTTCCTACCACAACATATTCACATTTTTGGGACTGCAAGAAGTTAACACCATTTTAACCAATTAATGTGCACTCTTACCAATAAACGCACACACCCCATCGGACTTTTTAACCAGTAAAAATTCGTGAACGGACGGGAGCAAACGCGATGAAGAATCAAAGCGAACCTCCTGCTCGTAACAGTTCGGTATCCTCCGCGCAACACGGTATATTTCCATCGTTTTAACAAAAGTTTTGGTATTTGCTTTTATTTCGGCTCGGATCCTTTTCTTTTTTGTGCGTGTTTAAAGTCATTTTTATACGTGTTCAAGTCAATTCTTCCGTCAATTCCATAATATATATACACTCCGTCGCAAAATTAGGGGAACACCTATTTTTTTCCTGAAAATGATGTGAACTTCAAATGGACATAATTTCGCGCCGGAAAGTCGTACGGAAATGAAAAAAATGGCAGACTACAGAGCAACTCACCCTCTTTTGAACGCCAGTTGTGGAATTTCAAAATATTCATTAATTTTCACAATTTTGTTGCTTAGAAGAAAATTAACGAAGTTTGTAATTTTTTTTTACCATCTTCCTCTGTCTGTACAGGCTAAGGAAATTTTTTTCCCTAAACGTTGATAACTGAATACAAAAGTCTGTTCCTTTGGCTTCAATTTTCTTACTGAAAGCACCCTGTACGATTTTTTCTAACCGATTTATTAAAGTTTAAAGGAAAAGAATCATTTTCAACTTTGAAGAGTTGTATCTTGCGAACAGATTCATTTACAGGAACGTACGAAAATGCAAATTAGAGGTTGAACAGCCAGCTTTAACCTTAAATTATCAGATATCGTAAAGAGACCCTTCAATCGTATTTGTTTTTGCATTAACTGATATCATAGAAATGTGCGAAAATGAAAGTTGCAAACAAAATGTGGTTAAACCTACAAGAAGTGACATCGAAGTGGCCCCACTTGACATTTTGAAGTCGAGGTCATACTCTTTCAAACTCCGTTGGAATTTTTCGATTATAGCCATTTGGTGCGTAGATATTGCATTTCAAATATTGGCCAAATTTTTAATGTTGCAATCATTCAATTCCCGTATTTTCAGAATTTGTAGGACGAATTTATAGCCAAACCACGTGTTTTTTGTTGAAAATCTGAGTACCTTTGCGCTTAAAAATGGTATGTGTTTGTGTGTTTTAGTATGTGGGAGTGGAAATGTCTGTTTATGCTGTTTGAATGTGTGTTTATGATAATGTAGTGTAGGTAATTGTAGTGTAACTCGCTCTTGGCGTTAGCCAGGATCAACGACGAAGACATGGCGGTTATCTGTCCCTATGTGTTTGTATGAGTTTTTGCGGGTGTATATGTGTGCGTGTGTGTATGCCCGTGTGTGCGGATGGATATGTGTGTGTATATGTTTTTGTACGTGCACATGTGTGAATTTGTATATGTGTGGGAGTGTATGCAATGCTTCACATTAATAGCCCGCATTACGTCCATTCGCTACATATTGCTTGCAACTGCTTGCAACCGTTGTCTGATATTCATATATCGATGGATGATATACTGAGGTAATTGATTACAAATCTCTATCAAGGCTTTCCCAAGTTCTTCGAGAATTCAAGCCAATCGTTGGCGCTGTATTGGGAGGACGTCCCCTCACATACTCAAGCCACGGTTCGAGCATGAATTAAAATTTGGCCAATATTTGAAATGCAATATCTACGCACCAAATGGCTATAATCGAAAAATTCCAACGGAGTTTGAAAGAGTATGACCTCGACTTCAAAATGTCAAGTGGGGCCACTTCGATGTCACTTCTTGTAGGTTTAACGACATTTTGTTTACAACTTTCATTTTCGCACATTTCTATGATATCAGTTAATGCAAAAACAAATACGGTGGAAGAGTCTCTTTATGATATCTGATAATTTAATGTTAAAGCTGACTGTTCAACCTCTAATTTGCATTTTCTTACGTTCCTGTAAATGAATCTGTTCGCAAGATACAACTCTTCAAAGTTGAAAATGATTCTTTTCCTTTAAACTTTAATAAATCGGTTAGAAAAAATCGTACAGGGTGCTTTCAGAAAGAAAATTGAAGCCAAGGGAACAGACTTTTGTATTCAGTTATCAACGTTTAGGAAGAAAAATTTCCTTAGCCTGTACAGACAGAGGAAGATGGTAAAAAAATTACAAACTTCGTTAATTTTCTTATAAGCAACAAAACTGAAAATTAACGAATATTTTGAAATTCTACAACAGGTTTTCAAAAGAGGGTGAGTTGCTCTGTAATCTGCTATTTTTTTCATGTCCGTACGACTTTCCGGCGCGAAATTATGTCCATTTGAAGTTCACATCTTATCCACCCACTACCAATGTATATATCTTATCTCGAAGGACCGACATGGAAGTCAGCACCAGTCCTTCCCATGAGGGGAGCCAAGCAAGGCGACCTACTATCACCAAGTATCTTCAACATGGTCATGCATCAACTACTGCAGCGACTATCGCCTGATATTGAACGCAGAGTGGGAGGCGCATGTATCAACGCTGCAGCATTCGCTGATGATCTTCGCCTCTTCGCCAATATTCCGAGAGATCTTCAGACCCTGATAGATACTACTGCGCAGTATCTAAGTAAATGCAGGATGAGCATCAACCCGGATAAGTGCCTGACCATCGGGATAAAAACCAACGCCAAGCTGAAGAAAACAGCCGTTGACACCGAGACAAAGTTCCGTAGCGAAGGGAGGATATTGCGCACATTATACTGCGGGGAAGAGATCAAATAGCTGGGTATTAAATTCACTACCCAGGGAAGATGCCGATTCAAGCCGCAGGATGTCATCCACCCAGGTCTCGAAGCCATTACTAGAGCTCCGTTGAAGCCACAACAAAGGTTGTTCGCATTACGGTGTAGGCTTATATCACCGTTGTAGTACCACCTACCACTGAGTGATGTCACCATCGTTGCGCTGAACAAAGTAGATGTTCAAATAAGGCAAGCAGTGCGCAAGTGGCTGAGTCTCCCCCACGACGTCCCGACAAGGAACTTCCACGCAGATATTAAGGATGGAGGACTTGGAATCTCTTCTCTGCGATGGGCAACACCACTCCACTGATTGGGAAGACTTAATGCACTAAGGAACAGCAACAACCCACTAAGTAACGCGCAGATGGACACCTACCTTGACGAAGAAATATGGAAGTGCGAACGGCGCCTAACAGACAACCACGAAAGAATTGATGGGCTGGACTACTACACGCCGCAATTGATGGAAAAGGATTCCGAGAATCCAGCAGTGCTCCACAACAACACCGAAAGATCACTGATGTAACCCGACTCCTCCAAGGACGGGACTTCATCAGCTGCGTTAAGGCAAGCATCGGGGCCCTTCCGACAAGATCCAGAACCAGCAGAGGAAGACATTCGGACAGACAGTGTCGAATCGGTTGTCTCGCGCAGGGAACCCTCAACCACGTTGTGCAGCAATGCCACAGAACCCATGGCATGCGCATCAAACGGCATAATGCGATAGTATCGTATGTCACACGAAATCTGAGGCACCAAGTGTAATGTACTCGATTGTAGCCGAGCGTCACCTGTGACAAGACACAGGAAATGTGTTGACAATCAATCAATCAAAACAATCGCACGGGCCCCAGTTTGCCGTATCGGGCGTCATTTTGAACTCATCGTCGGGATCTCGCCGAACGACGACCATTGGCGCTCTAACGGTCGATCGTGGGTACTCCAAGTTCAACGTCGAGACTCGGAATCGCCTGTAGACGACTTAGGTACCTGGCAGGGTGTTGTACTTGGTAGAGCAGTTACCACGCTGCGATCTCAACCCTATGCTTGGGGATTCGTCTTGTCGGTTAGACGAGAAAGGCCACTCTCTCTACAATGAATCGAAGAAGCAGCCGCTAATAGCAGCAGCGATTCAAAGCCGTAAGCAATACGCGGCTGGAATTTGTTCGTTCGCAAGGCCAAAGCAATACGCGGTTGGAACTTGAACGTTCGACGAAACCGAAGCAATACGCGGCTGGATCTTAGACGCTCAACGAGATCGAAGCAATACGCGGCTGGAAGTTGTTCTCGAGCGAGGCGAAACTTGGATCAGTTAAACACGTCGTTCGGATAAACCCGTCGTTTAGTCGGTTCGGTGAATATTGTGTCACGTCCCGGGTGGGTGGTTCGTGTTGGTTGGACACGGACACCTGCCTTAACGGTACCTGTTGTTATCAATCTTTTGGATTCCGGTCGGATCTTAATCCGTCGTCTGCCCGGGCCGTGGTGTACCGATGATATCAACTTCCTCGCTTTGTGAACGACGTCTCGGGTCGCTCGGAAGTAGATTGCCCCGCTCGATGTCGTAGACGGGGACGTCTGTTAGGATTAATCTCCACTGGATAATGCGGATATGAACTCGTGACGCGGCGGTGTTTCACACGGGCGCGTAATACTCGCGTACTAATTTACGTAATTGATATCGACGTCCGGCGCGACGCGTTCGTCCCATGAGCTTTTAGAGCAAATCAAATACGCTGTTGTATTCCGTGCGGCTGATTCTCGCACCTCCGAATACACGTAGATTAATTGTTTCAATCTCTCTTATAGACTGTTCCGTGCGGTTGATTCTCGCACCTCCGAACAAGATTAATTGAACTCTGTATTTACCCAGCTTGTTAGGAATAGGACTGTGTAAAAACAAGGTATAATTCAATGATTGGATTTAATAACACAAGTATGAAATAATGTATATATAATTTGAATAAAATAATATAAAAGATTACAAGTTATTACACAAGAATATACTTAATACGAATAATATAAAGTATAATAGAATCGCAAAAAAGGCTACCGGGATCGAACCGTCTTTGTGTCTGATAGTCTCGACGTGAAGCGTCGAGACGCGTAGTATAATTAAAGTCGTAACGAAAGCTACCGGGATTTAACCGGGTTTATGCCTGAACTCCACTGCGAGTCCGTCGAGGGCTTGGCTGCGACTGCAACTGACGGGACTGTCTGATCGGACGCTGCATGGTCTTTTTATATTGCCCTGATTGAATGGATCTGTTTATATTACAATCTTATCGTCCAAGTTGTTTAAACAAAAGTTAATTGATTAAAAATGTATGCAGCTGAAGTAAAACGGAAGCTGTATACAAAGAGTGTTTAGAAATTTTATTCTGAGTTCGTACATTGAAGATGCGTACAAAAGATGTATAGAAAAAGTTATAATTAGCTTACCAGTGCGAGGTCAGAAGTTCGCGAGTGACCGATAACGGTTTGTAGTATGACCTATATGCGAGGTCCATAGCTATGAGTAATATCGAACTTAGATTCTAACGTCGAATAAAGACGCATTATATGGACACATATGCTGTGTACAATAGTGTCTTATATTCTAACGCAACTTATCGTCTAGTTCCAACGTCGGTAGCCCGACGTCACATGTGCCGCTTACGCCGCACTGTACCAAAAGTACCACTACGTTGATTCCTCCACATGTTTCGTCTAATCGGTTCGGTCAAAAGTAACGCATATCCGGTTCGACCGAAAGTATCGTGTAGTCGGTTCGACCGAAAGTACCGTTTTATTGATTCTACCGTAACTCCCGTCTAGTCTGTTCGTGCTCGGATTGGTGCAAATACTGAAATTACTTCAAAAACGTTGCATGCCACTGCTTATTTTATTGTTATCTAATAATATCTCATTATTTGCAACCTTTCTGTGTCTGAAACTTTCCGTCAAAGTTCCATCGTACCGATTGTACGGCTTCTGTCAACGCGGTTTTGCCCGATATGCGGCCGTGCATTGGCCCGTGCGTCGCCGACGTTCCGGCCGCCCGTTCCGTACTTATAAGAGGTGTCACAGTTCGGTTGAGGTCGGACGGTGAAAGGTTGAACGGTCGTGACTTTTTCACCATGGTAGTGAAGAATAATGTCGCTATCGATACTGACTTTTTCTCCACTTTATTTTGAAGTTATTTAAAATATCTGATGGTTGGTCAAACATACGGTTTACTCTTGACTTACGATTGCGTAAATTGAACACGACTGTGGTATCAGGGCTGCAAATGGAAGATGTATTCAGCTACCATCCAGCAGTTATAAACAGGGTTTATAATGACTGAAAGATATGATGTCTGGTGCGTGCAGACCAAAAGAACCGAATGTGTGTGGTGATCAGAAAGAGAAATTAGTACTGTCCGTCGATGTTGTCATAAGTGAAAACTCTAGTCTTGTCGATAATCGTTATGATTAAGTAAAGAATATCTTAACCACAAAAAAGTAGTTGTGACCGAAGGTGTCTCAGGGATATTTCTTGAAAGTTTTAAAGAAGAATAAAAGAGCACGGACAAATTTGTTGATCCTGACGGGGCGCGGGTAGATTTTGACTGATACTTAAACATTTCCAGCAAAGAAAGGAACGGAGGAAACAACGTTCGATGATAAAAAAAATTTTGAAAAAAAAAATACAACCGACTTCGGAATGCACTAAAAAGGACGAAGTAATTTTAATTTATATTTCGGAGACGGCGTAAAATTAAAAATTGTGAAAACATGTAAAAGGATTAAAGAACTTTTACAATTTCCAATGTAGAAAATTTTTAATTTTGCGCCATCTCCGAAATATAAATTAAAATTATTTCGTACTTTTTAGTGCATTCCGAAGTCGGTTGTATTTTTTTTTCCAAAAATTTTTTTATTTCACATTTTTTAGTGGCGATCGGAGCATCCCTTCCAGAGTAGCATCAAAGAATAGGAATTTTGCAATGGGAATAGTAGTTAGCAACAAAGGGATGGGAAGGGAAGGGCAGGGAAGAGAAGGGAGGGGAAAGGTAGTGAAGGGCAGGGCAGGGAAGTGAAGGGAACGTTACAAATGGGATCATCGTGGAAACATCCCCGGCCGCAAAATGTAACACTTGGCTTCATCAATATCAGGCTGAATATACGTGAAATAGTACGTTTTTTGCAATAAACGTGGAAAAAAACGAAAAAATGCATAATGTGTTTGTTGCGGGGTCAGCTGGAAATCATACTCTACAGGATGCAAAAAGTTTCCATCCGATTGGTCAATCCATCATAGAGTAATCGGTGACCATAGATAACGTGGAGGGAACAGTATGCTTATATGCAATAAAGGGCGGGGGGGGGGGGGGGGGTAAAAAATGATAAAATGCAAAATGTTTTTTATACTCGAACAGCTGGGAGTCATACCCTATAAGATGAAAAAGGTTTTGTTCAGATTGGTCCAACCATCTCGACGTAATCGGCGACCATACCTAGTGTCACGTCCTGTGACGCATTCTTTAAATTCTTCCGCGTCATCCAAATTCATCAATTTCCCAATTCCGAGTGAGCAATTTATTTGGGTCGCGCATTGCAAAAATGCCGACGATCCAAGTAAATGTAGCTCACCGGAATGAACAAATCATCGCTACGCCCTACTTGTGCGATATAAAACAATGCGACCGATCATCCGCCCGCGCTTTTTCATCATAAAATTTCACGGGGCTCCGTCAAGAGTAACGCGCCGCGTCCACGCGCGCCCCATCAGCTTGTCTTTTATCCCAATTCTGCTCTGCTACACGCGCGACGATTTACGTTCATACTCATCACTACGTTATTAAGCTCCTTGCGGCTCCACCGTTAAAAGTTAACGCGCTCTACTAAAGTTACGCGCAGCGTCCACTCGCGAAAATACTTTGTACACGACAACCGCGACTCTGCTACGAGGGCACCAGAACCTCGACAGAGGAAAATCTCGTCGACTCTGACACGAAGACGACAGAACTTCGGCAGAGCGAGATTTCGCCGCGTCAAGTGAACGATTGTAAAGCGACGAAACGCGACGTTAACACCCGCGAATTACTGTGTAAGGAACGAACTGTACAACCTTTGAATAAACCGATTAGTGACCCAGTGCGTGGAATTCACTCCAGTCGCCTTGCCTACCTTCCCGCTACGAGTACGCTACCCCGAAGTCATCTCGATCACCCTCGACAAGGTAAGTACAACCAATCTTATCCTATCGTGAGAATCTTCGGGTTCTTACAAGAAAGTCCGCGGTTCAGTGAGAGGGGACCGCCACGCGACTTTACACTAGCATGAACGAAACTGCATTTTAGCAATAAAAAAGGAGTATAGAACAACAAAATGGAAAATGTTCTTTTTACGGGCCCAACTGGGTGTCACACCCTCCAAGATGCAAAAGCTTTCGTTCCGATTGGTCCATCCATCTCGACGTAATCGGCGAATATACATAAAAGAAAAAAAAGTATATACATGTCGAATTGAGTAACCTCCGTCTTTTTCGAAGTCGGTTAAAAATGACTTTAAACACTTACAAAGGTCCGAGCGGAAACAAAAACAATTACCAAAACTTTTGTTAAAACGATGAAATTGTGTGCCGTGTTGCGCGGAGGATACAGAACTGTTACGTGCAAGAAGTTCGGTTTGGTTCTCATCACGTTTGCTCCCGTCCGTTCACGAATCCGTCGGAATACGATGATTTCTTATCATGAGAAGAGATATGGTTAAAAAGAAAACAGCGCTGCGATAGAACTACGCCAGACCATTTTTAACGCACAACGAGGAATAAGGGTTCGCTCTTTTGGACGAATGATAAAATAATTTTTGAAAAAAAAAAAATATAACCGACTGTAGAATTTACGCATTTATTCTACGACGCGACGATCGTCAACTCTTCTCGGCGTTTCGCAATCCGGCGCTTCGGTCGCGCTAAATCGATTGTGTATCGATTTAGTATCGAACGCATGTCAAATCTAACCCTACACGGCCATCCTGTTATTCATCCGACTCGGATGAATCTTGAGTAATTGTCCACGGTTTCATGTACTCGGCGCATGTTGATGTAACCACTGGTCCTTCCTGCAAACCCATCTTTTCTACATCATATGTATCATTCGCTTTTACTTTAGAGATACGATAAGGCCCTAAATATTTTGCTTTTAATTTACGTCCTGGACCCACTTGCGTTCGCTTAATTGCCACTAGATCATTAACACTATATTTAGATGCTCTTTTACGCTTTCGATTGTATATTCTACGGTTTTCTTCTTGCGTTATCAGAATTTGTTCTTTCGCTCTCGCACGCATCTTGTTACGATCATCTTCAAATTGACATAAAAGCTCATTTTCGATTAACTCCTTTAATTTAATATCATTCTTATCACGCATCTTAACGCCAAACAACAATTCAAATGGAGTCCTTGCTATACTTCGATGGAACGTCGAATTGAGTACCACTTGCAATCGATCTACATGTTTATACCATTTTGTTGGATCTTGCGTCGAAAACTTAGTAAGTACTGGTATGATTGTCCTATTCAACCTCTCAATTTGTCCATTCGCCCTAGGGAGACCAGTAGTAATAAGTACATGTTTTATGCTTTCTTCTTTACAATAGTCCGCGAACTCTTTGGATGTAAAAGCGGTTCCCCGATCAGACACGATTTGCGCAGGATTTCCAAAGATACGTTTTTGTAACTCTAGTCGATTCAAAACTTCGCGTGTTGTCGTGGATTTGACTGGATACAGCCATATAAATTTACTAAAACTATCAATCACTGCGAAAATATGATTATAACCTTTGTGAGTACTTTCTAATGGTCCTAAATGGTCTACATGGTAAGTATGCAATGGGATCTCATTCTTTGTAAGCGGATGCAAAAATCCCTCCTGTTTCCCCTCTTTTCGATTTGCCATAATACACGCGACACAGTTTGCAATACATTTCTCTACTCTACGTTTCAGATCTGGCAAAAAATAATCTTGTTTAATAAGTTCTTCAGTTCTCTTAGCCGCGAAATGCCCTTTCTGATGAGCCATTTGAACTATTTCTGTGCGCATACTTTTCGGTATAACTAAAACCTCTCGGCCATCCACAAACTTATACAATAAACCATCGCGCGTACAATAATCTTCATAGGGTCTATCTTTCAAAATTTCTAAAATAGCTTTAACCTCGCTGTCTTCTCGTTGCATTTTCAGGATTTTGGGTACTAAAGGATCTTTTGTAATTATCATAACAGCATTCCTGCTCAACGCATCTACATGTCGCATTCGCGTCGCTGGTCTATGTTCAATTTTATAGCGATAATCTTCCAAAAATAGCACCCACCTTGCGATGCGCGGGATTAATTCTCGTTTATTTATCGTTCTTTGAAAAGCGGCACAATCAGTAACGATTTTGAACTCGATTCCTAATAAATAGGTCCGGAATTTTTCGAGCGCTTTTACGAAAGCAAGAGCCTCTAGCTCATAACTACTATAGTTTTGTTCTTCTTTCTTAGTTTTTCGACTCATATAGTAAACGGGATGGAGGTATCCATCGTCAGGTGATCGCTGCAACAACTCGGCTCCGTATCCGTCTTTGCACGCATCTGTATGAACTTCTGTATCATATATCGGATTATATACTTGTAAGACGGGACGACACGTAAGCGATCTTTTTAACTCACAAAATGCATGTGTTTCCCGATCCCCGAATTGGAACATTTTTTCTTTTCTTAGTAAATCGCTCAATGGTTTCGCAATAATCGAATAATTATGTATGAATTTTCTAAAATAGCCGGAGAGTCCTAAAAAACTTTGAACATCCTTTACTCCTTTTGGTGTTGGAAAATTAACAACAGCCGTCACTTTATCCTCGGATGGATAAATTTTCCCCGCTTCTACGACATGACCCAAAAATTCTAATCGTTTGTGCATAAATTTACATTTTTTCTTATTAATTTGTAAACCGTACTCATTAGCAACTTCTAAAACTAATTTTAATCTCGATAACCCTTCTTTCTCATCTAATGCCGGGACAATTATATCATCAAGATATAAAAAGGAAATACCTCGGTTATTTAAATCTCGAAAAATATGATTCACAAATCTCTGGAACACAGAAGGAACATTGGACAAACCAAAAGGCATTTTTAGAAATTGGTACTGCCCACTGTGAGTCACAAATGCAGTGTACTTTCTACTTTCAGGAGCAACAGCAACATGGAAAAATCCATTCTTTAAGTCGATAGAACTAAATACACATGCGTTTTGCAATTGATTCAATAATTCTTCAATTAGAGGTAACGGATATTTATCTTTCTCCATGGCTCTATTTTACTTCCGATAATCTATACAAACACGTGGACTTCCGTCTTTCTTTCGAACGACCACCACAGGACTCGCATACTCAGCCGCGCATGGCTCTACGATACCATTCTGAATCCATTCTTCGATTTGCTTTTCTACAATTTCTTTTTCGGGTGTCGGCAATCGGCGTGGCTTCTGAGAAATTGGTGTCTCGTCTTTCATAACAATACGCATTTCTATATTAGTCGTTTTACAACCCTTTGGTTCATACGTAAGAATTAAATTTTCGAGTCATTACGGTTTGTTACATCGTTGACATTTTCTAAATTTAGTGTTCGTTCATCGCTAATCTGAATCGACGCTAAGAACATAGTAGTTGAAATTTTGCGAATAATGATTCCGTTCATATCAATTTTAATTTCCGCATAATTCAAAATATCGGAGCCAACCACTGCATTCTTGTTCATCGAATCGTCAGATACAATATAAATTGTGCTAGGAAATTCTTCACCGTCTATTTTAATTACAGTCTGTATATATCCTAAAGTTTTTGTTTCATTCAAGCCAAAACCAATCAATGATGTACTAGAGTTATGCAAATAGCCGAGTCCTATTTTATTATAAATATTCTCTCGTAATAGAGTGACTTGACTACCGGTATCGATCAACGCGTTAATTCGAGAACCATTTATTTCGATTTCTTTACACATGTCATTCTTTAAAGGCATCGAAACTTTGGTCGTCGCGTCGCATGCATGTAAAGATAAAGAGGTCTTACCATCTTCCTTCCTGTCGCAATTAGCCGCAATATGTCCAAACGATTGACATCTATAACATTTTTTACCTAATGATTTATGTATACAATCCTTCGATAAATGTCCTTTCTCGCCACAATTAAAACAGCCGACTTCTGGAGTTGTGTTTCGCTTTCTTGTGTCATCTACTGCTTTCTTTCATGTTTCCGCCTTCTTCCTCTGCGACTCGAATCTCCTCCCCGCGTCCACCGTTGCGTTGCCGCTCCTTGGATTATCACGCTGCTTCGTTCGCCGCATGTTCTCATACACCTTCAATTGTTCCTCGAAATCTTGCAGATTTTTGGCGTTGAATAAAACAGCTTTACTATTCACGTCATCTTGAATTCCGTTGATAATATACTGCATGAGCGCATTGGGTTTTATGTCTCCTCTCGAGGCAAGTTCCTTCATTACAAGATAATACTCTTGCACGATCTCTCCTTTTTTCATTTTTCGCCTAACAAGAGCATCATGCAATTGCGCACTATTCATCACCGTTCCGAACTCTTCACGTAAAGCAGTTTTTAACTTGGACCACTTACTGATCACACCTTCACTCTGTATGAACAGTTTTGCCAACCCAATGAGTGACTTTTTAGCAAATATCACTTTTTCTAATTCAGTCCATCCATATATTGTAGCGAATTCCTCGAAATCATTGATCCATCGTTCGATCGGATACGAATCACTACCATCAAAAGGTCGAATCGAATCTTCTATATCCCGAAAATTCATTGCGAAATTTAGGGGACGACAAATACGCGCATTCGTCGGTTCTGGTTGAACGTTGTCGAAATTCTGACCATCTCTTCGTTGATCGTCATCGTCGTCTTCATCATCGTCATTTTCATCATCTCGTCGTCGAATACCATCATTGTTGTTCACACCATTTCTTCGTTGAGCGCCATTGTCGTCGTTTTCGCCGTCTTCGTCGCCATCTTCATCGCCATCTTCGTCATCATCTTCATCGTCTTTTCCAGTTTTCACCAAGGAGTTGATGTCGATCAATCCATTGCACACGCGGTTCGTCAATTCGGTTTTTGTTCCGCCATAATTTAATCCAAGTATGTTACAACAGAACACTAAATCACCATATGTTAAATCCACCACTGAATCCAATTTGGCTTTATGTTCATCGGAACCCTGTCGGAATTCGAAACCACCAAATTCGCGCAATCTTTTTCGGTTATTTCGATTGCCTTCGTTACCGAAAATGAATTTGTGCAACGCTCTAACGGATGCAGCCGACGCCGTTTTAATTTTCCGCTGTACCGTCGTAATCTGTGCTAGATTTTCCATTCTGCTTACTTATCACTGAACACGGCACTTGAAATCTTTATGGCTTCTGCAAATATCTTGGACGAGCCCCCAATTTTGTAGGATTTACGCATTTATTCTACGACGCGACGTTACATTCACCGCGTGCACGGACGATCGTCAACTCTTCTCGGCGTTTCGCTATCTGGCGCTTCGGTCGCGCTAAATCGATTGTGTATCGATTTAGTATCGAACGCATGTCAAATCTAACCCTACACGACTTTGAAATGCACTGAAAGGTATGAAATAATTTTTATTTAATATGTATAAATTCTATTCGGCTCTTTATGACATTGATTAAAGTATTACATTACATTTTAAATACAATGTATACTTTTCGGAGGCGGCGCAAAATTACAAATTGTGTAAATAAAAGATTTTGACAATTTCCAATGTAGAAAATTTTTAATTTTGCGCCGCCTCCGAAAAGTATGCATTGTATTTAAAATTTAATGCAATACTTTAATCAATGTTATAAAAAGCCGAACAGAATTTATACATATCAAATAAAAATTATTTCATACTTTTCAGTGCATTCCGAAGACGATTATATTTTTTTTCCAAAAATTATTTTATTTCACACTTTTTAGTGGCGACCGAAGTATTCGTGGCAGAGAAATAGCAGCGCACAGTGCATTACCGTTGTTTGCGAAATATCTACGTCTAAAGACGCTCCATCTACCGACCACCGCGTCGATCGATTAACGGATCGATCGACGGTCGACGATCTACGTCGCAAGGTCCTTTTTAACCGACTTCGAAAAGGAGGAGGTTACTCAATTCGACATGTATGTTAACTTTTTTTTAATGTATGTTCGTCGATTACGCCGAGATGAATGGACCAAACGGAACCAAACCTTCTGCATCTTGTAGGGTATGACTCCCAGTTGGTCCCGTAAAAAAAATTTTGCATTTCTCCACCGCTTGCCACCTTTTTATTGCAAAAAAGCGTACGATTTCGTCCGCGTTGTGTATGGTCATCGATTACTCCAAGATGGATGGACCAATCGGAACGAAACCTTATGCATCTTATAGAGTATGACCAACAGTTGGTCCCATAAAAAAACCAGTTCGGATTTCTTCATTTTTTCCGCTGTTATCGCAAAAAACGTGCTATTTCGCGTGTACTCGGCCTTATATCGATGAAACCTAGTATTACATTTTGCGGCCGGGGATGTTTCCACTATGATCCCATTTGCAACATTCCCTTCACTTTCCTGCACTTCTCTTCGCACCCCTGCACTTCCATTCGCATCCCTGCACTTCCATTCGCTTCCCTTCACTTCCTTATCTTTCCCTTCCAAACCCAACTCCCCCTGCCCCTTCCTTTCCTCCCCTCCCTCCCCTTCCCTTTCACTTCAATCCCCTTCCCTCCCTTCTCTACCAGCCCCTGCTGTTCCCTCCGTTGCTAGTTACAATTGTTATTGCAATAATTATTGCAATTACGTTTTTCGTCCGGGGATGTTTCCACTATGATCCCGTTTGCAACATTCCCTTCACTTTCCTGCACCTCCCTTCGCATCCCTGCATTCCCTTCACTTCCTTACCTTTTCCTTCAACACCCAACTCTCCCCCTGCCTCTTCCTACCCTCCCTCCATCCCCTTGTCTTTCATTTCAATCCCTTTCCTGCCCTTCTCTACCTACCCCTGCTGTTCCCCCCATTGCTAATTACTACTCTTATTGCAATAATTATGTTTCTAGCGTGACGGCGACATGGCAAGTGGTAAGTGCGAATCAAGCAATATCCTACTTTCCTATATGTTACATCAGACACAGTAAATCCCAGTTGTTACGTGAGATTTGAAAGAATTATGTATAATTTCGTAAATTTTGTGTGGCTTTACGTATTTTATATAATTGATTACTATTTATTCCAATACAATATGATTATTAAGGATTTCAGTAGAGGAGTTAGGTATATTGCAGCGTTAGTATCCATGTTCATGTCTGAAACAAAAGTACATACACGTTTCTGTAGTATAATCGTAGTGAAAAGAGAAAAGAAAAACACTCGCACGCACGCACGGAACGCACGCCCGCATGCCCAACCGCGGGTTGTGTGGTTTTACGTATTTTATATACGTACATCCACCCGCGTGCGGGCTTTTGGGCGGGCGCGCGTGGGTGCGGGTGTGCGGGCGGGCGGGCGTGCGGGCGGGAGGGCGTGCGGGCGTGCGGGCGTGCGCGAGTGACGCGGTCGTGCGGCCGGGCGTACGTGCGGGCGTGCGTGCGTGCGTGCGTGCGTGCGTGCGTGCGTGCGTGCGTGCGGGCGGGCGAGAGTGCGTGCGTGCGGGCGGTCGGTCGGTTGGGCGGGCGTGCGTGCGTGCGGGCGTGTGTGTGTTTTTTATCTTTTTACTACGATTATACTACAGAGACATGTATGTACTTTTGTTTCAGAAATGAACATGGATACTACCGTTGACAATCGTAGGTATACCTTGATTTCATAACGATTAGATATAATATATGAAGAAAGGAACACCGTTATACAGTATGTGGCTATTACTTCGCAGGGAATGCAAAGATCGCCACTAAATAGCGTGAAATAAAATAATTTTTGAAAAAAAAAAATATAACCGACTTCGAAATGCACTGAAAAGTATAAAATAATTTTTATATGATATTGTAAAGTCGCGTGGCGGTCCACTCTCACTGAACCGCGGTCTTTCTTGTAAGAACCCGAGGATTCTCACGATAGGGTAAGATGTGTGTACTTACCCTGTCGAGGGTGATTAAGAGGACTTCGGGGTAGCGTACTCGTGGCGGGAAGGTAGGCAGGGCGGCTGGAGTGAATTCCACGCACTTGGTCACTAATTAGTTTATTTAGAAGTTGTACAGTTCGTTCCTTACACTGTTACTCGCGGGGTTATCGTCGCGTTCGTCGTTTTACAATGGTGCACTTGACGCGGGCGGAATTTCGCTTTGTCGAAGTTCTGTCGTCTTCGTATCAGAGTCGACGAGATTTTCGCTGTCGAGGTTCTGGTGCCCTCGTAGCAGAGTTGCGGGTGTCGTGTACAAGGTATCTCGCGTGTGAACGCTGCGCGTAACTGTAGTAGAGCAACGTTAACTTTTGACGGTGGAGCCGCAAGGAGCTTAATAATGTAATAATGAGCGTGAACCGTAATACATCGAGTGTAGAGCAGAGCGGATCAGAGAGCTGGGGCGCGCGTGGACGCGGCGTGTTACTTTTGGTGGAGCCCGAGCGGATGATCGGTCGCATTGTTTTATACCGCGTAAGAAGGGCGTAGCGATGATTTGTTCATTCCGGTGAGCTACATTTACTTGGATCGTCGGCATTTTTGCAATGCGCGACCCAAATAAATTGCTCACTCGGAATTGGGAAATTGATGAATTTGGATGACGCGGAAGAATTTAAAGAATGCGTCACAGGACGTGACAATATGTATAAATTCTATTCGGCTCTTTATAACATTGATTAAAGTATTACATTACATTTTAAATACAATGCATACTTTTTGGAGGCGGCGCAAAATTACAAATTTTCTACATTGGAGATTGTCTAAATACTTTAATCCTTTTTGTTGGATTTCTGCGAAAATCCCTTTTGATTGTAATTTGAATGTTTCGTTGTACGGTTTTTTCTAGACCCGTAGGTTAATGATGACCGGACTGGCAGCCCCTGTCCCAAGTTTTATGACTGGGGTTGCTGGTCATACCTGACATCGGAAAAATTCGTTTTTCGTCGCACAGAGAAACAACGTCGGGGAATTCCCAAAAAGGGGAATAACGGTGTAACACTGTGCAGTCAAGTCAGTCGTTGTTGTTACCCGAACGCTTTCGGATCAACGCAGAGGAGTTGACCGCGTCACTCCAAACATTTTGTCCAATCTAAACTTTCTGTTACGCATTTTTTTAATCTGCTTCTTTTCTTAAATAAAATTACACGAGGAAGACACTAGAAACCTGCGTGTTTCCTTTCTGTAAACATTCAACAGGTTATGGGCCCAGCACGCTTCCACTGCGCCGTGTAATTTAAGAACAGAAAGCCAAGCTAGGCAGTGCGTTACAGTTCGTGTGTGCAAAAGTGCAATTATTTGTTTGTGCAAGTTTTCGCGACAAAAGGTTTTCCTTTATCATGGCTGATAGAGAAACTTTGGATTTAACCAAGCTCAACGAATCGAACTATGACATGTGGAAATATGGCATCGAATTTTTGTTGGATGCGAGAAATCTCACTGGATTTATCGATGGCACAAAAGCAGAGCCAGTTGATAGAACCGAGGCTGCATGGAGCATCTGGAAGACGGCTTCCTCGCAAACAGCCGTGATATTGCTCAGCTCAGTAGAAAAATCGATTCATCGCAATTTGATTAATTGCAAAACTCCCAAGGCAATCTGGGATAAGCTGACAGCACTGTACGGTACATCCAGCGAAGACACAAAGGACAGTGCTTTTCAAGAATTCTATGACTTCCGTATCAAGGATGGCCAAGCAATTGCTCCGCAGATTGAGCATTTTGAGAGCATCTGTGGAAAGCTCGCAGATGCAGGCGAGGCACCAACGGATTCAGCCATGGTGTCAAGACTGCTGAACGGTCTACCACCAAGATTTTCATCTTTCCGTATGGCATGGGAGTGTACGCCGAAAGCCGAGCGGAAAAAGGACACGCTCACTGCGCGGCTCATACGTGAAGATAAGCGCCTCTGTGAAGCAGAAACCTGCACAGCAGCATCGTTAGCTCTTCAAATTGAAGCATTGAATTTGAAGAAAAACGCTCAGCAACCGGCAGTTAAGAACTTCAAATCTCGGAAGTCCAGCAATAAGAAAAATATTGAAGAACTGAAAAAACGAACAAAATGCGCAGTTTGCAAACAGAAAGGACACTGGGCAAGAGAGTGTCCTAATAAAAGTTCAAGTGAGAAAAGTGAAGGCAAACAGTCAACAGCATCTTCGTACACGGCATCAGCGTACATCAGTGACGTAAGTGTGTTTTATTCTAAAACGGGTGACGGTGACAAAGATATCTGGCTGGCCGACTCGGGTGCTAGCATGCACATGACCTTCCGAGAGGACTTTTTCACGTCATTTAACGCAGTAAGTGACAATCATTACGTAAAAATCGCTGACGACAAAATCCTGCCCGCGGTAGGAAAAGGAACGGTTGTTATTTGTGAAACAGTAAATGGAAAAACAACCGAAAGGGAACTGCAGAATGTGCTTCTTGTGCCAGAGCTGAAAAGAAACCTTTTTTCGGTAGTGACTGTTAACGACAAAGGTTTCTCTTTTCACACCTATGAAAGTTATTGTGAAGTGCGTGATAAAAATGGCAAGCTGTCATCACGCGGCGTGAGACACGGGGGTCTATTCAAAATGCTCTTTGACGTGAAAATTCCCGTGAAATGCAATGTCGCCGAATCGAAAGAGAAAAGTGCACTACAACTTTGGCACGAGAGACTTGGACATGTTAATGTGCGTGCAGTGATGAACACTAGCAAGGTGCTTGGTGATCAAGATATAAAAATCGGAAAGCAAGGCGATTTCTTTTGTGAAGCGTGTATAATGGGTAAACAAACCCGCAAGCCGCATACCTCCGTCAAACATGCAAGCCATTTCAAGCCAGGAGAGAAAATTCATACGGACGTATGTGGTCCCGTGAACGTAGAGTCTCCGCGAGGCTCAAGATACTTTCTAATATTTAAAGACGAATGCACAAGTTACCGAAAAGTTTTCTTCTTGAGGCATAAATCGGAGGTGTTCGCGAAGTTCGCAGAGTTCGAGAAGTTCGTGACAAATCAAACAGGAAATCAAATCAAAGTGTTGCACTCGGATAATGGTCGTGAGTATACCTCAGAAGAATTTCGTAAGCACACGAAGGGAAGAGGTATAATTCATGAATTTTCATCGCCTTACATCCACGAACAGAATGGCCGGGCCGAGCGAGAAATCCGGACCATCGTCGAGAGCGCAAGGACGATGCTTATTGGTGGCAGCGTTGATTTGAGACTCTGGCCTGAAGCTATCAATACGGCTTGCTATGTATTGAACCGTGTAGCCATGCAAGGTCAAACGAAAACGCCGTTTGAAAAATGGTTTGATCGAAAGCCCGAAGTCAAACATCTACGTGTGTTCGGTACAGACGCGTATCTTAATCAGCCGAAAGAAAAGCGCAAGAAGTTTGATCACAAAAGCAAGAAAATGATTGTCGTCGGCTACGAAGGTGAATCTACAAATTATAGGCTATGGGATGCAGCAACCAGTAAAATATACATCAGCAGCGATGTCGACTTTAATGAGATCCATACGTATAATCCAAAAGGAGAGGATAATGTTTATCCGGTCACGATCGACTTCAACCTAGGAGAAGAACGCGAAATTCAAATCGCTGATAACGAAGTCGATGTTAATCATCAACAAACTGTTGATGAAGTATGTGAAGACCGAATCATTGGCGAACAGCAGCACCAAATGGACATCCCAGAAGAACCGCAAAGGCCGAATCTACGTGACAGAACCAAGCTGAACGTCATAGATCGCTACGGAGCTCCTGTGACATACATTGCGGATACCGTACCGATGACGTATACCGACGCCATGACAAGTTCAGATGCAGCTAAATGGCAAGAAGCTGTGCAAGAAGAAGTCAACGCACTTGAAGATAACCACACATGGAGTGTGATCCAATTACCTAAAGGTAAGCGCTCAATTGGATGCAAATGGGTGTTTGCTATTAAAAGAAATACACGCGACAACAGCATCAGATATAAAGCGCGACTTGTGGCAAAAGGCTTTTCTCAGCGAGAGGGCATTGATTATTTTGATACGTTTGCACCGGTAGTCCGTTACGAATCTATCCGCACACTGTTAGCAATAGCTGCAACAGAAGATTTCGAGATCGCGAAGTTCGACGTAAAGACAGCGTTTCTTTATGGCGACTTAGAAGAGGAAATTTACTTGCAGCTACCTGAAGGCTATCTCGGCGAAGAAAATAGCGACCTTGTCTGCAAACTACATAGGAGTCTCTACGGCCTAAAACAGTCCCCACGCTGCTGGAACGAGAAATTCGTTAGCTTCCTGAAAAACTTTAACTTCAAAGAAATCACAAGTGACAAGTGCGTTTTTATTGGTGAAGTGAAAAGTTTTAGAGTTTATCTAGCGCTCTATGTAGATGACGGTTTAGTTATATCCGAGAGTCAGTGTGCAATTGACGAGGTACTGCGTTACCTACGAAGCAATTTCAACATAACTGTAGATGTAGCGAATGAGTTTGTCGGAATGCAGATCGAGCGTGATCGGGTGAAACGTACTGTGAAAATAAGCCAACCATGTTATATCGATAAGATGTTGGCTAAGTACGGAATGAGTGATGCAAACCCTTCGAGTGTACCTGCAGAGCCAGGTATGTATTTACAAAAGGACGGCACAAGTAAAGGTAGTAAAAATGAAATTGAACGCATCCCCTATCGAGAGGCAGTAGGTTCACTATTGTTTGCTGCGAGAGTATGTCGCGTTGATATAGAGTATGCTGTGAATTATGCCAGTCAGTTTCTTGATTCTTTCGGCCATGAACATTGGCAAGCTGTAAAAAGAATCATGCGATACCTGAAAGGCACGCGAGATTATGGAATTGTGTTCGGAGGCAGTGGGAGTTACACCAGCGTAACTGGGTTCACTGATGCCGACTACGCAGGATGCCTAGAAACGCGAAGATCAAGAAGTGGGTTCGTGTTTTTATTAAACGGCGGACCAATATGCTGGTCCAGTCAAAGACAGAACATAGTATCCTTATCAACAATGGAAGCTGAGTATATCGCACTTACTCATGGGACGAAAGAAGCAATTTGGTTGCGCCAAATGCTTAGGGATTTAGACATTGTATGTGAATCTATTCCGATATACGTAGATAATCAATCCGCAATTAAATTAGCTAAAAACTCTGAGTTTCATAAGCGATCGAAACATATTGATGTCCGATTTCATTTTGTTCGCGATGTTATAGACCGCAAAGAAATAGATGTACAGTATGTCGAATCAAAGGAACAATTAGCAGACATTCTTACTAAGCCATTGACAAAACAGCAATTTTGCTATTTGCGCGAGCGTCTGAATGTCCGAGAAACTTCAAATTAAGTGGGAGTGTTGGATTTCTGCGAAAATCCCTTTTGATTGTAATTTGAATGTTTCGTTGTACGGTTTTTTCTAGACCCGTAGGTTAATGATGACCGGACTGGCAGCCCCTGTCCCAAGTTTTATGACTGGGGTTGCTGGTCATACCTGACATCGGAAAAATTCGTTTTTCGTCGCACAGAGAAACAACGTCGGGGAATTCCCAAAAAGGGGAATAACGGTGTAACACTGTGCAGTCAAGTCAGTCGTTGTTGTTACCCGAACGCTTTCGGATCAACGCAGAGGAGTTGACCGCGTCACTCCAAACATTTTGTCCAATCTAAACTTTCTGTTACGCATTTTTTTAATCTGCTTCTTTTCTTAAATAAAATTACACGAGGAAGACACTAGAAACCTGCGTGTTTCCTTTCTGTAAACATTCAACACTTTTACATATTTTCACATTAGCAACATCTTTCATTTACACAATTTTTAATTTTGCACCGCCTCCGAAAAGTATGCATTGTATTTAAAATGTAATGTAATACTTTAATCAATGTTATAAAGAGCCGAATAGAATTTATACATATCATATAAAAATTATTTTATACTATTCAGTGCATTTCGAAGTCGGTTATATATTTTTTTCCAAAAATTATTTTTTCGTGCGAATGTGTGGGCGTTTCGGCAGCGATCAGTCTTGTTCTGTTCCTGTTCTGCTCCGGTTTACTCGTCTAGCGTATATGTTTCGTTACTAGTTTAGCGTACGATTTCCGTTTGCTCGTCAAGCGCGATTACCGTTTCACTCGTACAGCGTGTAAATGCCTCTCGCGTGCATGTAATTTAGAGACGATTATAGACCTTTCCGAACATGATTATTACGAGTGCGTGTGACTAAGGAGAGCTCCTGCTCCTCTGTGAAACGAATAGTGAGTGATTGGACTCCTACGCCGGGTTCAGCGAGAGGACAATGACACGTGCCTACGCTACGTGAATAGCGCGACAGAAGACAAGCGGCCCGAATATAGCATTAACGGCGCTTCCAGCTCGACAGCGCACAGCACCTGGAAGTCAGTTTACAGCCAACGCACAGAAGGTATTCACATCCAGCCAACGCCCAGGATGCTCGATAAACAACATACCAACCGGACTCGACAAGCGAAGAAAGTATAAGTGCTCGAAGACTCTCTCGACAACCAAGATTGCGACGACCGACGGCTCCTGCAAATACCCTTTACACCGGTGTAAAAAAATGTAAAAAAATACCGGTAAAAATACCGGTATTTTGACAACGCAACAATGTAACAGCGCTCTATTGTAAGCCGATCAATCGGCATAATCTGTACTCGACCAATTCTGTACATTCTTATAGAATTGACGATAATACAATCGATTTAACGAATACCTCTGGCAATCCTTTCATCACAGTCCAAGTGTATATACATATATATATATATGTTTTCTTTTTTTTCTCATCCAAATGAGAAACATCGATGTGAAGAACTGTTCCATCTGGCGTAGAAAGATCCCTCTGCTGAAGTAATCCCCGAAATACATCCACCTGAAACAGATTTGTAATCACCATAAGATCCCCCGCCTCACCTACACGCTTTCACGTCGTGCATCTCGCGGGATCGTGTGATCCGCGGCACAATTGCAACTGTTTGCAATCGTGACTCACCAACAGAGTCAGTGATCAGCACTTTACAGCGCAGTACGACGTCGGCAAGTAGCAGTATTTATACTACTTTCAGAGAGAGACGTTTTTCGCTTTTATAAGCTTGCTCTCTCTTCTGTTATGAATTGAGGCTCCCGAATTGGCATTCCTCTATTATACCGGTTATCTATTAATTCCGGTAACATGCAATGTAAATAAAATTGAATTAACTTCTGCTCCATATTTTTTTCCCAAAAGCAATCATCTTTGTCTACTCGAATGCACTTTAACCCTTTTCGAGTCCAAATACAAAATAAGCAATATTTTCTACCCGTGATATGTAATTGTCCTTGCATCTGGTAGTAATAATAGTGATTTTTGTTTAATCTGTTTCCTTCTGCATTTTCAAAAATACGGCGAACAATTGTAACAGTTTCGATTGCCTCCTCCGGCAATAAATTCTCTACCGTTTTCGGGCATTTGATTTCCACAATGCCTTCTTCGTCTATTACTCCATCTGGCGAAGCCCCTAAGAATGGGTAGGAAGCATCAATGTATAATCCACATTCTTGTATTTTAACCCCAATGTATGAGCTTAGCTCTTCACGTGCTAAATTTTCACATTCTTGCCCATACTGTACTCCGGGTGCACTAATTAATCTTGGATATATAAATGATTTTATTGCATTTGCACAAAACGTTCCAATTCGACGACGGCATACTCGCCCAAAATTCGAGGCCGTTAAAAGTTTAGATTTATAATTAAACCATCGTGGATTTTTCGCTTGACCGATGGTTTCTTTCTCAATAGCATCTCTTCTATTTTGCCAACTATGCAACATTTCTATATGTTTTTTTACGCTCCAATTCATAAATATTTTTGTCCATATCTGGCTTTTTAACCGACTTCGAAAAGGAGGAGGTTACTCAATTCGATCAGTATATTTTTTTTTTTTTTTTTTTTTTTTTTTTTTTTTTATGTATGTCCGCCGATTACGCCGAGATGGCTGGACCAATCGGGATGAAACCTTTTACATCTTGTAGGGTATGACTCCCAGTTGGTCCCGTAAGAAAAACATTTTGCATTTTTTCATTCTTTACCCCTTTTTTATTGCAAAAACGCAGTTTTGTACATGCTAGGTTTGGTCACCGATTACGCCCAGATGGATGGACCAATCCGAACAAAACCTTTTTCATCTTGTAGGCTATGACCCCCACTAGAAACGGGATAAAATACATTTTTTATTTTAACATTGGTTTCCCTGTTTTATCATGTTTTATAATAAATTACTACAAATCAAAGAGTACCATTTCGTCCGCGTCATGTATGTCCGGCGATTTCTCCGAGATGGATCGACCAATCGGAACGAAATTTTTCGTATTTTGTAGGGTGTGCCCCCCAGTTGGCCCCGTATAAAAAACATTTTGCATTTTATCATCGTGTACCCCTTTTTTATTGCATAGAAGCGTACTGTTTCGTCCACGTCATGTATGGTCACCGATTACTCCATGATGAATTGACCAATCGGATCGAAACTTGTTGGATCTTGTAGGGTATGACTTCCAGTTGGTCTAGCAACAAACATATTATGCATTTTTTCGTCTTTTCCCACGTTTATTGCAAAAACCGTACTATTTCGCGCATAATCGGCTTAATATCGATGAAGCCTAGTATTACATTTTGCGACCGGAGATGTTTCCACGATGTTCCCATTTGCAACATTCCCTCCACTTTCCTACACTTCCCTTCGCACCCCAGCACCTCCCTTCGCTTCCCTGCACTTCCCTGCACTTCCTTATCTTTCCCTTCCAAACCCAACTCGCCCTGCCCCTTCCTTTCCTCCCCTCGCTCCCCTTCCCTTTCATTTCAATCCCTTTCCTTCCCTTCTCTACCTACCCCTGCTGTTCCGTCCATTACTAATTACTACTCTTATTGCAATAATTATGTTTCTAGCGTGACGGCCACATGGCAAGTGGGAAGTGCGAATCAAGCAATATCCTACTTTCCTATATGTTACATCAGACACAGTAAATCCCAGTTGTTACGTGAGATTTGAAAGAATTGTGTATAATTTCGTAAATTTTGTGTGGTTTTACGTATTTTATATAATTGCTTACTATTTATTCCAATACAATATGATTATTAAGGATTTCAGTAGAGGAGTTAGGTATATTGCAGCATTAGTATCCATGTTCATGTCTGAAACAAAAGTACATACATGTTTCTGTAGTATAATCGTAGTGAAAAGAAAAAAGAACACTCGAAGGGACGCACGGAACACACGCCCGCATGACCGACCGCGGGTTGTGTGGCTTTACGTATTTTATATACGTACCTCCACCTGCGTGCGGGCGTGCGGGCGGGCGGGTCGGCGCTCGGGCGCGCGGGCGGGCGTGCGTGCGGGCGGGCGGGTCGGCACGCGGGCGTGCGGGCGGGCGTGCGGGCGTGCGGGCGCGCGGGCGGGCGGGCGTGCTTGCGGGCGGGCGTGCGGGCGGGCGTGCGTGCGGGCGCGCGGGCGGGCAGGTCGGCGAGCGGGCGTGCGGGCCGGCGCGCGGGCGTGCGGGCGCACGGGCGGGCGGGCGTGCGTGCGGGCGGGCGGGCGTGCGGGCGTGCGTGCGTGCGGGCGTGCGTGCGTGCGGGCGTGCGGGCGGGCGGGCGCGCGGGCGGGCGGGTCGGCGCGCGGGCGGGCGTGCGGGCGTGCGTGCGCGCGGGCGGGCGGGCGTGCGTGCGGGCGTGCGGGCGGGCGTGCGTGCGGGCGGGCGTGCGCGCGGGCGTGCGGGCGTGTGTGTGTTTTTTATCTTTTTACTGCGATGATACTACAGAGACATGTATGTACTTTTGTTTCAGAAATGAACATGAATACTTCCCCTGACAATCGTATGTATACCTTGATTTCATAACGATGAGATATAATATATGAAGAGAGGAACACCGTTATACAGTATGTGGCTATTACTTCGCAGAGAATGCAAAGATCGCCACTAAAAAGAGTGAAATAAAATAATTTTTGGAAAAAAAATATAACCGACTTCGAAATGCACTAAAAAGAATAAAATAATATTTAATTCTCTTCGTGGGTTTCTCTCCAGCTATGTATAACATTTATGACAATATTACATTCCATGTTAGATAAAATGCATATTTTTCGGAGGCGGGCAGGGTCAAAAATTTTCTCAGAATCAAACAATTTTCGTAACTTTCAGTACAGGAAATGATTAATTGAAAACTGTCTAAACGAAACATGTTGCTGATTGCAATTTGTTTGGGGTATGGCGGGCTTGATAACAGATGAGCGTCAAGAAAAACTCATTGATACGTGACAACGTGGAAGAATGAAACTGTATAGTGGTCAGTTTCGGCGTACAAAATGTTTTTCAATCAAAACTTTCTATATGACAGATGTTGCTGATTATGATTTGATTGAAGGTGGACTTGGCACTGAACGGTCCGAAACAGAAAATGCATTTTTGATCCTGCCCGCCTCCGAAAAATATGCATTTTATCTAACATGGAATGTAATATTGTCATAAATGTTATACATAGCTGGAGAGAAACCCACGAAGAGAATTAAATATTATTTTATTCTTTTTAGTGCATTTCGAAGTCGGTTATATTTTTTTTCCAAAAATTATTTTATGGACGTTCGGTCCGTAATTTGAATCGTTTTCCATACGGAATTGTTTCCGCACGTGCTTTGCAATTCTTTTTTCCTTCAGTTTTTCGGCAGACTTCTGACTTTCTTTCATCCTTCGATTTTCCATTTTTTGCAAAATAACGTTCGGTTTCTTGTTCAACACTGCATTCAGTCGTGATAACACTTGTTTAGTATTGTATTGAAAGACAGCAGCAGCACATCTTCCCGTGTATGATCCCCTCTCGCCGAGATTCAATCTTTTTCCACCTGTGTATTTTGCGATGATTCCGTTGAAACTTTCAACAGTGTTGTTATTACTGTTATATAGCAAACTCTCGACATGCGCCAACAATGGTCTAAATATCTCTTTAATTTGATCGTACACTCCCATGTTCATCAATTCTGGAACAATGTTTTTTTCATCTTCCTTACTGTTTCCATCGCAGAAGTATTTAAGTTTTGAACAATCTGCGTGTTCACCAAAAACATGACTAGGAACATTGTTTATGTCGACATACAAATTTTTAATTTTCTCTGCGGTTGATACATTCTGACCGTATCTAAATTCTGCAGCTTTTAATATGTCCGTGCGCATTCGCCGAATGCTGCTTTCAACAATTTTTCTCAGTGGGCCTGGGGTTGTCTTCTTTACAATTTATTTCATTTTTTTACAAAAATTTCGCAACAAATGATTTGTGCATTAAAATTTTTTAACTCGAATCTGCGTCTTATATGGGCCCGCATCTATAATTTTTTTGTATACGCTACTATCCCCGTCAGCAATTAACGTTGAATAAACCAGACCACGTTTTTCGACGCTCATCTTGAAACCTTCGACTATAGCGTCACTTTCCATAGCCGTTGATGCTTGATTTTTGCCTCAATTTTTCAAACAGACGTGCTTCGTGGGCTCTTCTTTCTTTTTCGCAGCACATCGACAAATCCTGCAAACTTTGTTTCTGACTCCCGTAAATAAAACTTTCTTCGTATGATATTCGATTATGACACCAACTCCAGACGCGGAGTCATACGTTCCAGTACGGTATGACCTTTTCATCCAGCTTCCATCGGCCACAACGGGGATGTGGGGGATTCTAGATCCGAGAACAATGTCGCCTCTTTCAATGGCCAACCGTTTTTCTTCCTCTGCCGCTGCTACCATCTCTTCTTCTGCAGCAACAATTAGTGACTTCACGATTTTATTGTGATGCTTTCTAAACTCATTCTTCGACATAGAAGGTATGTTTATTGCTGCAAGGAACTCCTCCATTAGGGCATAACTGCCTCCATTCAAAATTGTGCCAGCAACAGCACTATAGTTGGTTTCCATTTGATTGCTTTCTTCAGGTTCACTGTGGATTTCACCTTTATACTGACACATATCTCATATTATGCTGAGGGTGGTCCTCAGGCCCGACCGTTTCATGCCGGTTATTTTCAGGTGTCTAATTCCACAGTCTTCGCTGTTTTTAGCATGGTCACCTATTTTTTTTAATTCGGCCAAGATGTGTTGCATATCCACGATACTTAACCCACTTGGTACACATGATTGTTCTTCAGATTCGTTCATTACATTTTCCTCTACGATCAACTCTTCATTTTTAGAATTTGCAGTTTCAAAAGTTGACAATAATTCTATATTTTCGTTTTTAGGAATTTGAAATGGCAATTCTTCTGTCGTCTCTTCAGAAATTTTATTTAAATTTTGCATTTCAATTTCTTCACCCAATGGCAAGTAAATAATTTTCTCGGAAGTGTGTCTTTGACCATCGGATGTTGACGGTTCAGAAGTATTCGATTTGGCTAATAAGCGCCGTCTCCTTTCGCGGCATGCTCTCTTTTTCGAGTATCTCCTCATACTCAGTGTTAATTTTGTTCGTCGACGACTTCTGTTTTTGATCAGAAATTGATCTTCAGAACCATTTTTAACATCTTCGTGGATTTCAACCACGCAAACATTATCAATTTCACTCATTGTTACAGTTTCACTTCACTTTTCACAGTAATTCACCTAAAACAACTCACTACAATCACTTCACAATTCACAATAAAAAATTTGAAACAGATTGAATAGTACAATCCACTCCTTGTTTACAATGAAACTATCGAAAAGACATAAAACGCGAGTTATTTATTATTGCGCTATGGTGAAACATAAAGCAACGTGATATGGAATGTTTTAGAGGTATCAGAAAAATGAAGAACAATAAAGAAATTGTTTATAATAAAAAAAAAAAGTTTTTAAGATGTATCCATTTGTAATATTATGATTAGAGATCATTGAGAAAAAAAAATAAAATGAAAATAAAAATTCAATCCATACAAATATAAATCATGAAAGAGCCTGTTGTAAAAAACAGTGAACACGGTCCTGATCCCCGCCACCGACGATTTTTGGTGCTTTTCAATATCAACGACAAAAGATAATCAGAAACCAAAATGTCGAATCACGACGAAACGACAAACGTAAGTATAATCGTAAAATCTGAAATTACATAATTAATATTACATTATGTACACATAAATTACTGTAATTGCAGATGGAAATAGAAAAGGAAGACAGAAAAAAAAAAACGAAGAAAAAGAAAACGAGAAGAAAGAAATTGTAGAAGGAAAAGAAAATGAGAATTACATTATCGTATGGTAATTACGTCTATAACAGTAGACAATAAATTGAAATTATTGCTTTTTCTTTTTTAAATTAAACATACGTTATTATATTTCAGATTAAAAAGATGATTCGAAAGGCACTGTACAGCCGCGGCTGTGGTAGACGACGAGGAGGAAGAGGCGGTCGTCGCGGTGGCCGCGGTGGCCGCGGTAGCCGCGGGGGAAGAATTGTATACATTAATTTCAATTAAATTTAAAAGAAATGTATACAAAAATTAAAAAAATTAAACCATAAAATTAAAAAAGAACATGTATTTTTTATTACTACAAGTTTTACGGTCGCGTACGTATATTATTCTCTTTCGCTTTCATTAGCCATTTAGATGTCCGACAGGAATCAAAATCTCGGTACCTACGAGCCGATTTATTTTTCTGATGGTCAGAACTGTAACAAATGTGGCAACATCGTGACAGAAGTCTTCATACATTGCGGCAACTATGGCTTACTTGTGCCTGGATTCACGTGCCTAATGAACGCCGTTCGTGTTGTCAAAATAGAAATAATATTTACTAAGTTACATCGACCTTGATGATAACGTGGTCACATCAGCTGAAATATACCATAAATATCTCTGACGGAAAATCATTGAACTATTCTTACGTCAACTACGTTTCAATTGCGTGCAAATCTCATTTTCGATTTCACGCCTTCCAGAAGTGATAAATTGTGAATCAACGAATTTGTCATATTGTGCAAGTTTAAGGAAGGTATGGCTGTGGTGATATCAGTGAATAAAACATTAAATCAGTCAATATTTGATGAAATGTGACTTCAGCAGCCATCTTGTTTGTTTACATCGGTGTCTGTCTCAATCTTACAGTTCAAAAAATAACATTTTTTTAAACGAATGTTGTTTGTTGGCATTAAAACGGAACAGCCAACCTTGTGATAATGTCTATCCGTGTGTGCTATAACCGCGAAAATTTCATACATGCAATTACAAAGCCAACAAAACGATAATAAGAAATCGAGTGTCTCTCTCGTGTATATCGTATACATGCATGGTTTCGGTTGTTTGGGTTGAACTACGTCTTGGGGGGCCAAAGTGTTTGTGTCAGTGCGCGCACACAGGTCATGGCACATGGAGTCTGCCCCCTTAACATTTAACTGAATACTTTTCTCACGCAGGATATCCAAACGAATTGATTTATTAACCGACTTCGAAAAGAAGGAAGTTACTCAATTCGATCAGTATATTTTTTTTTTTATGTATGTTCGCCGATTACGCCGAGATGGCTGGACCAATTGGAATAAAACCTTTTGCATTTTGTAGGGTATGATTCCCAGCTGGTCCCGTCTAAAAAGCATTTTGCTTTTCATCATTATTTATCCCTTTTTTATTGGATACAAGCGTACTGTTTCGTCCACGTCATGTATGGTCACCAATTACTCCATGATGGATTGACTAATCGGATTGAAGCCTTTTGCATCCTGTAGAATATGGTTCCCAGTTGGTCCCGTAACAAAAACATTTTCCATTTTTCCATTTTTTTCGCGTTTATTGCAAACAACGTACTTGTTCACGTATATTCGGCTTGATATCGATGAAGCCCAGTATTACATCTTGCGCCGGAGATGCTTCTACGATGATCCCATTTGCAACATTCCCTTCACTTTTCTGCGCTTTCCTGCCCCTCCCTCGTCGTTCTTCCCAACCCTGCCTTTACCTTCGCTTCCCTGCATTTCCCTTCGCTCTCCTGCCCTTTCCTGCCCTTCCATCCGCTCCCGTTCCCTTGCCTTCCATTCCCTTCCCTACCCTCCCCTTCGACCTCTTCCATCCCATTCGCTTCCCTTCTCTCCCTTCACCGCCCTTTCCTTTGTAACTAACGACTAGTCTCATTTCAAAATTCCTATTCTACGAATTAACTCAGCACGGCATTTACTGATCGCGTTGAAACCACGGAATTTACAGATTGTCCAAACTTTCAGTAGCACATTTTTTCGTTATGATGCAATCTGCACCAATTTATAAATTTCTTTAATGTTTATATATACTGGTTTCACAAAATTCCAGTTCTTTGGTGTTACTCGGCAAGGAACTTATCATTCACGATGAAACCTTCGACATGTAGTAGCAGATGTTTCCGTGATGATCCCCTTTCCTACAACTTTGTTGTTTTTCTTTTCTGTTATCACTCTATAGTGATAACGTATTGATATTATCACACTGTATAAACAGTGTGTAGCTAATACCTTGTACGGAATGTGCCGTTGGTGATCTCGGCGTAGACTTTGCAAGTTCCTTTACCACTTGGTCGGCAATAAATACAACGAAGAGATTCACTTGCTTCTTCACGTGTCGTTTGCTGGTAGCTGATTTGGACTGTTTCTTTGTAATGACAGAAACCGCCATAATCTTTCCATTTCCACAATGCTTTTTCGTCGTGCGGTTTACTGAGATCTTTGTTTGGTGCTAAATCAGACAAAACTAGACCATGCAAACTTTTGACACGACTAAGAGCGACGTAAATTTGTCCTTTTGCAAAATTCTTTTTACCAAGATCAATTACAGCTTTATCTAATGTTGCCTCTTGCAATTTGTGCACCGTTACTGCCCAGCTTAAGATAAGTGCTAACATCCTTTTTTTTTACGTGGAGGAAATCTGATCGGCAGACACCCCTCTGCCCCTCGGGGGAGCGACAGAGGGGTAGTGTGAGGTTCCACCCATTAAAACCTCCACGGCGACCTCCGGACGATCTTCCACATCAGGCGGACTCGGGGAGCCACGGGAACTTTCAGAGAACACAACCGACGCTCCCCCTCGCCATGGCCGATCAGCTAACCTTTGCTGACCGGCCGCGTCCTGAGGAAAGGCGCCCTATAACCACTGTTTCCGCAGTCCGGGGAGGGCCCGCCCCGCACCGCTCCATCCCGGCGGCCGTTTATCAGGGCCCCCGCCCTGGGTAACACGGCCGCCCGGGGGGACAGCATTTTGTTTGCCGTCCCCCCACTCCCGCCGACAGCGACGTCTCTCATCGATGATCAGCCGACGGCGGGGGAATGGGCGATTACATCGAATTTAATCTACCTCCGCAGTCGGCTGCCCTCCTCATCCCGGGCCGTCCTCATCCCACGGCGAGGCCCCTCGCTGGCCGTCGCCGCCCCCGAGTTCTTCGGGCGGATGACTCCCGATCCCGCACGGCGGCCTCCTTCTGCTTTATTACCTCCTCGCAGAAGGAGGCCACCGATTTCCAGTTCCTCTCGCTCTCCAGCATTGCCGCAACTACTGCTGGGAGCGAGAGGTCGGTCCAATTTCACACCCAAGGACTCGACGCAGGCGAGGCATTCCTCCAGCGTATGCTGCGCCGAGTCCTCTACGTCCCCACAGTGGTGGCAGTCCGCCGGCTCCTCCTGTCCGTTGCGACGCAGGTAGACACCGAAACAACCATGTCCGGTGAATACCTGCGTCAGCCGGTAGGTGAGCCTACCATGCCGCCGCTCCCGCCACCTTTGCAGGAGTGGCAGGAGGGCCCCGGAGACGCGTTCGCTGGCGTGGGACCTATGTTCCCCACGCCAGACCTTCCACATGAGTCTCCGGGCCTGGAGCTCGAAGCCTTCGACCGCCTTAGGCTCCGGCGGGAACCCTCGAGCCCGGCGGACGATATTCATGCGCTTATAGACGTAAGCGCGCATCGCCGCCTGCAACTCAAAGGGTAAATCCCCCGCCAGAGCCAGCGCCGCCATCGTGGACGTGGTACGGTACCCGCGGACTAGGCGAATAGCTATAGTCCGCTGGAGCCGGCGCAACAGTTGCTTGTTGCGCCGGTTGGCCCCTATATGGGCACCGTATAAAGCCATGGACCGTACCACGCCCAAGTATAGGCGACGCACCCGATCTCCCGGTCACCCGAGATTAAGCAGCAGACGCCCCATAGAGGCCGTTGCCTTTTCTACTCGGGGGCCGAGGCGGTCGAAATGAGCCTCGAACCTTCAGTGGCTGTCGAGGATAATTCTCAGATACCTCATCCGGGAACCCACCTCGACGCTCGCTCCACCTACCTGGATCCACGACCGCGCGGGAGGCTTAGGCCGAGGCCGGTTGTGAAACCATAAGGCCTCGCTCTTCTCCGGGGCTATCCTCTGCCCCAAGTCGTGGATGCTCCGGACGACGGCTGCCACCGCAACCTCCGTTCATCGCATGGCCCTCCCGAAAGTGCTCCCGACGGCCACCACCAAAGTGTCGCCTGCGTAGCAGACTAAGGTGGCGCCGTCAGAAAGCGTCGCCGGCAGGTCCGTGTTGCATCCCAGGTCCAACAGATGCGGGCCCAATACGGACCCCTGTGGCATGCCACGGTCCACTCCCCTCCGCAATGTACCAGGACGCCCGAAGCGAGCACCCAGGCTCGGCCGGGTATCCCTTCGGGCCCCGGGGCGGTGTTCTTGCCCCGGAGCCAGCGGATGACACCGACCATCTCCTCATGCGTGACCCCAACATCGAAGGAAGTGAAACGTTCCTCCGTCTCGGGTCGGGGTGGGGACACTTCCCCACCTGGGAGGAATAGCGTGTCCACGGCCCTCCCGAGAAACTGGGGGTCGAGGCTCTCCGAAATGGGGGGCGCCCAGGGACATAAACGTCCCATAACCATCTTATTAGGGCGCCCCCACGGGTGTTTGTTCAGAGAGCCGAAGAGATCCTTCCATGCCTGGGCTTTCGCTCGCTTGATGGCCAGCTGCAGGGCGACTACCTTCTGCCTGTAGTCCCCGTACAGCTGGGCAGCCAGATCATCGTCACGTCGTCGTCGTCGTCGTCGACGGGCGCGGGTGTACTGGCGTCGCACGCGAACGCACTGTGTGCGCAAATCCGCGATCTCTCGCAACCACCAGTACACCGCCTTCCTCGGATGGACTCTGGCCCGGGGCATAGCAACGACGCAAAGCGACGTCATAGCGCCCTGGAACCATCGGGCCTCCATCCGCCCGTCGGCAGGCCCGGCCGGTTTGCCTCTATATCCTTTTTTTTTTTTACGTGCAGGAAATCTGATCGGCAAACACCCCTCTGCCACTCGGGTAGTGCGGGGTTCGACCCACTAAAACCTCCACGGCTACCTTCGGACGCTGTTCCGCATCTGGCAGATTTGGGGGATCCACGGGGACTCTCAGAGAACACAGCCGCGGTTCCCGTGACTAGTCCTCTGCTTTTTTTCCTTGACCCTTCTTTACGATAGGCGCTATTATGCTCTCCTTCCAAACCTCCGGCTATCCTTCTCCTCTCCAAACTCTATTGCCTTATGCCAGACCCAGTCCTCCACTTCCTCCCCTCCGTACCACCATACTTCGTTTGGTATACTATCCCCCCCCCCCCCCTACCGGTTTCCTATCCTTCAGTTTCGCTATAGCCTTTTTGATTTCCTCTCTGCTATACTTTCTTCTTCGTCCTCTTGTCTCCCCCTTCCTCCTCCTCCTCTTATTACCATCCTTTCTACCCCTCCCAGCAGCCTCATAAAATGCTCCTTCCATTTGTTCATTTCTATGCCTCATTGACCATTTTTCTCGTTTCTCTTTCTGTATTTATAATCTCCCATACCTGGCTTTCCGTTTTTGCTTCCTCTGCCACCTTCAAAAACCTTTCGTTTTCCTCTTTTCTTCTCTTCGCAGAGCACTTTGTAGCGAATTTTCCTCTCCCTGTACTCCCTTCTTTCCGTTTTTCCTTTTTCACCGACTTTGAAAAGGAGGAGGTTACTCAATTCGATCAGTATTTTTTTTTTTTATGTATGTTCGCCCATTACACCGAGATGGCGGGACCAATCGGAATGAGACCTTCTGCATCTTGTAGGGTATGACTCCCAGTTGGTCCCATAACAAAAGCATTTTGCATTTTTCATTGTTTACCCCTTTTTTTTGCAAAAAACGCAGTTTCGTACCACCGCGCCACACTAGCATTGACCACCGCTGGCGGCGACGCGTATTTTGACGAACTATTTCGCTTGTAAAATGAGATTTTTGTCTATAGCCTTAGTTTTTGAAATAAATCGAACAATATGAGCAAAAATTGGTGCGTTTTTGGTGTCTTTCTCACTTTGATCATCATTTAAACATATTTAAATGTTTACAATGTAATAACAATTTATATCGTTTTATTTGGGAGAGTTTACAGATTTTTCTTCTGTCAAAAGCAACTGAATAGCTGCTGTGGTAAAAGCGCAAAACATCTTAAAAGTTAAAAATTTGCAATTTTTTTAAACATTAATTTTCTCAAAAACTGTACGTCCTAGAGAGAAACGGATTTCAGATTCGTATTCAGCTCGCAAAAATCTATAAGAATTTCATAGTGGCGTTTACGAAATCATTTTGCTGTTGTACAGTGTAATTAATTCAAAAGATATAATTACTTAAATATTTATTACAACTAATAATTTCAAAGGTGATACAAAAATTATAACACATATATTTTATTTTTATTAGAAATTAAAGTAATTTAATGTAATAAATCAATTCTGTAATGCGAGCGACTGCGATAGAAATAGTATTAACGCGACCTTGAAAAGTGAAAGTACGCGAAATCTGGAATATAAACAGACGTCCAGGGGTAGCGTTTAGAGCAAAATTGATCTAGCCTCGGTACAGAACAGACCCTAAGGGGTCAAAAGACTCTCGACTCGGGGTATAGCCGGAGCACTGCGTTAACTCTCAGAAACTCGGGGTTCGCTCTAGGTTCAAAATAACGTAAGTTATTGAAGCTAGCGAGGGGCGAAGCTCCCTATTGAGCGATCTGGCCTCTGGAACTCGTTATTTAGAAAGAATTGAATACAGTATTGAGTGATATCCCATTCACCTTTAAATATAAAAGAACCAAGTCAATTCTCACAATTACTTTCGTAACCGTATTCGATTATAACAAATCTAGATATCTAGATACTCAAAGCGAAACCGAACTTCAAAATTACACGCGATTATAAAGCGATTAAATCATATCCTATTTATACCTTTATTTAATCATATACATATATACTTTTCTAAATATTTAATAAATTGTTATATGAAAGATCTTGCTTTGAATTTCAATTCTTAACCGCGCGCCATCCGAACCCATTATCTTACCTAACTACTCGAGCAGCATATGATCGTAACCGCTCTCCTTTCATAAGCGCAACGCCCTAGGGTCGTTACACTATTGTATCTGTTGTTTGGGTCGAAACCGTTACCTCACTCGAGACCGGGATACGATCGTTTTTACGTGTCTTTAATCGCGTTCTGTTACTCATATTCAAATAGTTTCCAACTTCTTCTGCGTCAGATACTCGCCGCCCCACATTGGGCGCCAATTTATGTAACAAACAATTTCAAATGTGATGTGGTGGCAAAGATTACATATGTAGGATTGGAAGGTGAAGAAGTATAATCGATTAATGGGAAAAATAAGTAGTTTATTAGAACACACGCACAATGTTTTGAAAAACCTTCGGCGACACAGCTTTCCGCGTCCAATCTTGCCAAACCACACAGATTCTCTGCCGATCCTAAACGCGCCACGCCACGCGTCTCGAACGAACGTTAAAACAAATGAATCGCGTCGAAGCTTCGAGAACATTCCAGATCATATTTCTACACATATGATATTTTAATTCGGATGCTTCTAAATTGATTTGATGTATTATGATTTAATTTCCCACGAGTCAAACTGTTCCGGAACCGACAAATTCCGGATGCCACGGGTACCGGG
Source organism: Stelis phaeoptera (assembly GCA_943735885.1). Taxonomy (NCBI): domain Eukaryota; kingdom Metazoa; phylum Arthropoda; class Insecta; order Hymenoptera; family Megachilidae; genus Stelis; species Stelis phaeoptera. Next base: position 7,370,734 of record OX030934.1, on the reverse strand, counting down.
TCGCGCGATACGAGCCTTAGCGGGCCCAGGAAGCGCCCTGCGTATTTGTCAACCCACGCTCCTGGGCTCCGCCTTGCGAGCGCTCGAACACGCACGCTCGAATGCGTGCGCCGTAAAGACGTCACGCGTGCTAATCGATACCGCGATCGATCAATTGGTCGATCCGGATCTTTTGTCTTCGACCGCATATATAAACCGCGAGCTAACGGTCAATACTTCTTATCTTGTGATTCAAGAATCGTACACCCGCAATTCGAGTCTTTTTTCTTCTGGTACGTTTGTGTTTTACCACGAGCTTGGAGTCGAGTCGTGTCGAGAGACTCCACGTTCAATTTATCCGTTCTCTCGCACCAGTGTAATTTTGCCCACCGTCTCCGTGCTGATCGCTATTTTGTGGCCGAAAGACACTTTGCCACTCTCGCCGTACCGCCAATCGAGTTCCGCGCTTCACCGCTTAACTCAGCATTGTTGTCAACTGTACAAAGTTTGAACCGATTAAAACGTGTGACGTACGGGTTATGGGGGCAGCCTAAGGGTGGCCCTGCGCGGAGGCGATCAGGGAAAATCGCTCTCGACGCGCCCCGTGCACAATTCCACGGACGATTTGAATTTCTGGGCGCCAGTGCCGTAGCACTCGTCCGGAAACCTCGCCCTTCCGGCTGCTCAGTATGGGAGCGGGGCTCATGGGAGGTTAAAGAAAACTTGACCCACGAGTGTCGTTTAACGTGAACTTTAATAAAGGCCGAAGGGGCCGTGTCAACCGACAGAAAGACGGGAATTCCGCGGTACACTTTCACGAAGAGGAAAAGGGCACACGGCAGCCAGGTGCGGCAAAAAGGAACCGCGACGCGGAAATTCCCAATACAACAGAAAATTCTCGATCGCAAAAACTAAAGCTAGGGATCGGTACAAAGATGTCGGTGGCCCTAGAGTTTCAAATACAAGAAAAAAAAGGGGAATAGTCGGGAATGCGGGGGGGTCGGGGGTACCCGGCCGCGATTCAAATTCGGAATCACGATGACCTCGACGAAACCGACAGCGGCGGCGACGCGCGGGCTCGCGGAACGAGGACGACCTTCGTTCGAACGCGGAGGGCGAACTCGGCGGTTGGCGCTGGCGAACCGTTACGAGTCGGCTTTCGAACCGTCGCAGCTCGAAATCGGCACAACGAAGGGTGGCGATTCGGGGGTCAAGGGATCGACCTCGAGGGTCCTCGCCTCTCGGATCTCGTCCTGTCGCGAAAGGGGACGGGGACGGTAGCGGGCCCGGCGGATTCCCGCTCACTCTCGTCGATCCACTCTCGCACACTCGCACCCAAACACCCAAATATACGTAAGGAGGCGTGAGTCCTACCTCGGCATCGTCGGGTTTTCGGACGTAGTTGGCCTTCGTGGCGGGTGGCTGGCTCCACACACAACGCGAGTACACAAAGCTCGTCGCGAACCGGCTCGGTCGTCACACAAAGAAATTACAAAGAAAAAAACTAATTGTCGGACTCCCTTGCTCGCCGCGCGCACGCTAATTGTCTTCATATCCGCGGTCGCGATCTCGCCGGCTCGCGGTTCCCCCTCCCCAGGGAGTTTCGGTGCCGAGGCGGGCCACTAGGGGTCGTCCTGCTTCAGCCGGGACCTGGGGAGTCCTCTGTGGGCTGGTGAGGGAGGCTGCTTGGTCGTTTCCCCAGGCCCGGCAATTTCGAAGTCCGGCTGCCGGTCGCTCCCGGGGAGGCTGCCGGGGCGGAGGTGGCGACCGGTCAGCCGGGTCGCTATGCGATGGTGTGGGCCCGTCCGGCCCTTCCCTCGGCCGGGTGGAGGGCAACCGCGGCCGGCGGCGGGCAACGGTCGCTGTTCCGGACTTCGGACCACTCTCTTCTTCGCCACTCATTCTATCCATGCTGGGGCTGTGGGGGAACAATGCCCGGGGCGCAGGACGGCGCGGTCGAGGCGGGGACTCGCCAGGGTGGAGGGAGCGGACGGACCTGTGATCTCTCGTGACGAGGCGAAATTTGCCTCGTCACAAACGATAGTGATAAAACATCTACTGCGAGTGTCCGTTGTACTGTGCTCGACTTTCCGCTTTCCACCCGCTCCAGTAAATTTCCGTTCGCCACGTTCTTACACCAAGCCATTTCCGTGCCCTGGTGATTCTCCTCCGCCTATCCTTTCACTCCGCATTCTGAAAAGGGTGAAAACCCGCGACCTCGTAGCCGGCGATCGCTATTTTCGCTTCGCTACGAATCACAATCGTAGTAAACAAGATAGGACGTAGTAAAGAATGGTCCAGAAATAACGAGAAGACAAACAATCAGACGTAGTAAAGAATGGTCCAGAAATAACCGAGATATCAGAAGGCATAAAAAGCCTGTAATAAATATACATAGCAGAATGAAATCAGAAACCAGACGGTGGCGAGCCGAGTCACGAGTCAGTTGCCTATCGATCGTTCGTCCAGTAATCTAAGAGTCGTAGTACGAGTAATTTGAGAATCATAATAAAGTATATCATCAAACACTCATAGAGGAAGTAAAGTTTTTTAAAACCCCAACCGGCGGACTTCGCCCGTGACAAATTAAATTTAACTTAATTTAGTTACTTTCAGTAATCGGATGATGGAAATTGCTGATTTTGGATTCAAAGATGATATTTATAGTTTACTCGCTTGTAGACAATGATTGTCTAATAGGAGTTTACTGATAGCACAATTTTAAAAGTTTCAATGGAAATTATTCGATGGAGGAATTCGGGCCTCCAGGTACTGGATAGCGGAGAGATCTGATCGGTTGTTGAAGTGAGTTGGAAATGTTTTCTGGTAGAAACTTGATATATTCAGTTTAAAAAGAAATCAACACAGCAAATTTTCATATTTCATTTGTTACCGATTCTGGTAACGTTAGAAGAACTTAATGAACGCGTACAAGCTTTGATACATTTCGTACAGTCTTCCTCGCGTTCACGAACCGAAGTGTCCTTGTTTAGTTGGTAGTATCGCACGGTTGCGAATAAATTCGAATCTCGCACTTACGATTATACACTTTTCAAATGAGACTACAACGGAATTGCATGAATTTTGATCAGCCGAGTCGCCTGAATTAGACTTTCTCGAACTTTAGATTATAATTTATGTATATAGTATAGTACATAGATAGATTAGAACATAGAGATAAAAATAGACACGCTTTATAGAATGAAAGATCGACCGAATTAGCTTTAAACGGAAAGTAAGGAATTGGCTTTAAACGTAAAATTGAAATTTAATTTGCTTGAACAAATGAAACCCAAATTACTAGTGTGCAATGGCGCGTGGACACCTCTGCGGATCCACCCGCGATTGCACACTAATTTCCCTCCCTCTGACTTCTACAATCAAAAGATGCGATACCGCGTTCGACAATAAATATAAGAAATGGTTGTTGGAATCACCGCTTTATGCAATCGCACGATTGAGGATCTGTCGCAGCACCCTTGCACTTGGCCAAATAATCGGAGGAGGAGCTTAGGTGGAGACGCCATGAAGCCTCAACCAGGTTGTGACACCTAGGAGTTCACCTGAGGCACGAACGCGGGCTGGACGTATTCTCTGATGCCGGACGCCTGATTTTGACTGCGTACAATCCGATCGTGATTTCGCGATACGCACGGTGCAGTAACACTCAGGTCGATCCTGCCGAGCAATTCGGGGAAGATCAAGTGGTGTCTGCACTGCAATTTCACGCAATCAATTGAGGAGAACCAGCAGATGTCGGCAGGCACGAATTGCTGGCTGTGCGGCACTTCGGTTACTCAATTTAAATCGGTGAAATATAATGTAGCGCGATGCTACCAAACAGACCGATCACAGTACCGCACGGTCGAATCCATCTCTTCACATGGGCATTCGAGTAGGGCACTTCGACGGCAGGGCACTTTTGTGAGCTAAGCGACACTTTGAATGCTCGAACGGGTCTGTGAGGGACGCCACGATCAAATGCCGGCAGAAATTGTGATAATGGATCATAATCGAGTCCACGCATCACAAGGGCACACAGGTACAACCAAAACTTACGGCGGGACACATTACGTGGGCCGAGAGATACTTCGAGTACCTGTATAAGTCTGGGAGCTGAGTCAAGATATATGAGTTGTGACGGACGGGGTATGGGGGCAGCCAAAGGGCGCCCTGCGCTGGAGTGCAACCAGGGAAAGTCGCTCTCCGCGCGCCCCGTGCACAAATCCACGGACGATTTATTTCCTCTGGGCGCCAGTGCTTTCGGACACGTCTCGGAACCTCGCCCTTCCGGCTGCTCAGTAAGGGAGCGGAAGTCAGGGGAGGTCAAAGGAAAGTGACCCACGAGCGTTTCGTTAAACGTTAATTTTAATATTTACCGAAGTGGGGCCGTGTCAACCGAACAACGGGAATTCCGCGATACACTTTTGCGAAAAGGAAAAAGTACGCAGCCGCCAAGTGCGGCAAGAAGAACCGCGACGCGGAAATTCCCAATACAAAAAGACTACCGCAGAAACTGAAACTAGGGGTCGGATACAAAACGTCGGTGGTCCTAGAGTCTCAAATACAGTAGAAAATAAAGATTAGTCGGGATCGCGGACGCGGGTTCAGGGGTCCCGTTCGCGATTCTAAAACGGAGGCACCGGGGCCTCGACGAAACCGGCTACAACGTTCGGCGCGCGAGATCGCGTAACGAAGGTGCCCTTCGTTCGAACGCGCGGTACGAACGTCGACGGTTACGATTCCGATGTCAGGCCACCGGAGCTCGACAATCGGACGGTATCGGACAACGAATTCGGGAGCGTGGTCAAGGGGACGGGCCTCGAGAGTCCTCGTCTCCTTGGGTCGGTCCTGTCGCCTAGGTCGCGGAACACGGTACGATATTGAATACCCCGGTAGTCTCGCGTTCACACCGATCCGTTCACACTCACACACGCAATAAAAATCCAACCAAAAGGCGTGTATCCTACCTGAACATGGAGTGCGGCGACGAATCCACAAATGAAAATAAATGGTCCTTGTGCGGGTGGCTCGCTCCACGGGCTCCAAAACGCACACGCAAAGATTTACACAATGAATTACCAAATAACGCAAAATAGGAAGAAACACAAGAATAAATACAATAGAAAAGAAAGCAAATGAAACGAAAATAACTGGGACCGACACACGCCAAAGAAATAAGCTAAGTTAAATTGTATGCTAAATCAAACTCTAAATAAATCGCGACCGTACTCGGCACCTGCTCGCGCGCTTCTCCCTACCTTGAAATTCGCCGCCGGTACGCGGTTCTCCCCCCAGGGAGTTCGGAAACCGAGATGGGCCGCTCGATCCTCAAATTCGGTTGGCTGGGTCTTGGGAGCCCTCTGGCGGATCTGGAGGGTGGCTTCTGCGGAGCGGCGGTGGACTCGCTGCTCCCAGGCCCAGCGTCCTCGGAGGCCGGCTGCCGGTCGTCTCCAGGGCAGCGGCTGGAGTGGAGGAGCCGAGACCGGTCAGCCGGGGGGCCAGCGGTGATGGTGGACCAATCTGGCACCTTACTCCCGTGAGTGAAGGTCCCCACGACCGGCGGCGGCGATGCTCCGCCGTGGCGGAGCGCGAGGCGGTCGGTCGAAACAAGAAAGAAAACGGACTCATACACATGCGCACTCACTCACTCACACATTCTCACGGCCTGGAGGCGTGGACTCCCCGGAGTGGAGGGAGCGGGGCGCGCCAACGTCTAGTAACGGTGCCAAACATTTGCCTCGTTACAGAGTACTATACAATCTCAATCGTTCTCGGATTCTGTGGTTTTGCCACGCGAGACCCTACCAGAAGTAGTGACTCGCAACAACACTTGACAAACAACAAGACTTACTACCGTTTCTTTTCATTCAGCGTAAATTGATACTCTATAAATTTACATCTCGTTACAATGTTAAATTGGATTTTAATTGCTTGTGACTTCTACGCTATACACGGCGGATAAACGCAAGAAACAGAGAATCGCATTCAAGCTGTGCCACGGTGCGGTTTGTGCTCGTGACTCCTCGGTTTGAGGCGCGTATATAATGAGGGTAAGTTAGGCGGTTTGACTAACAAATAAACCTACCCAAGTGTTAAACTCCGATTTTGATGAGCTTTGGATATGTTGTAGTCTAGGTGAAAATAAGGGACACGTATTTTTTTGTACGTGCCCATATGGCCGATAAAGGGGTGTAACACCCTCTTGAACAAAATCAATTATTATATTTCTGAGCATATACCGCCGAAACGGTAAAAGATATAAAAAAAAGTTTCAAATGAAAGTTTCATTATATTAAATATACTTTATAACAGTGTACTTCGACTTTTTGAAAATATCTTTTTTTTTTCAAAATTCCTACCCCCTCCCTCAATTGTAAGGAATTTAAAATTTTGTCTTATTGCAAATCTAATAGTACATATAATGACAAATTCAACCATATATGACACAGCTGTTTTCCGAAAACAGATTTTTCGGAAATAAGATAAATATACCTACATATCACTATACGTGCGTTCCATTCGTATCCATATCTCAATACCTATTGCTACATTTATTTTTTAAAGGTTTTTTCCTCCATAAACATGTTCGAAATCTTATGATCTGTTGTTTCTATCTTTGGTTATTAAATATATAATCTTTTTTTTTGTATCATTCGTAAGTTTGACGTTCAAACTTAACCGCGTAACGCTGACGTCACATGACGGATAATGAGCGCCGGCGCGGTACCGACGCCGCATGAACACGAGAGTAACGGCAGAGGAAGGATGTCGTGATATAGAGTGGTAAGATCAGTTGTAATTATCGCTTATACCGACAAGTATGTTGATTCAGGTATAGATATACTATTATTAGGTAATAAGTCTTGGTGGTAGGATATATGTTTGTATTTTATAATTACAGCATTGTTTCTGCAACAACACGTGTCGCATACTTTAACCTAACCTATATCCCCAAGTTCTGATTTCGAATTTATAAATCAACACACTATGGGTGATATCAAAGCAGTATTTCATTTTGCTTCCGAAACACTGGATGCGAAGACCACAGTGTTTAAAGTAAAAACCATCCAGCTTATCGATCAACCCGAGATTTACCAGTTTCCACCTGAAGAACAAACGAACGTACAACACCCACTGCTTTTCAATCTTAACCAGTTAACTGTGATTGACGAGTATACTCGTCATGGAGAAGTGGCACGATTTTGTGTATTGACGAGTATACTCGTCATGCGAATAAAGTAGTGACCATTGGCTATTTAAATTGTAATTTTTGAGAAAAACAAAACATATTCTCAAATTTCAAGATGTTTAGAATATTTTGAACCCATGGCGGAATAAAACAAGCAAATAAAAAGTATAAATGTAATAAAGTTCCTTTCGGTATTCAGTTTTACTTTAGGAAAGTTCTAAACAAAGACGAAATTGTGTTTCTCTGTAAAACAAAAGATTTATTTACACTATGCACAACTTATTAATTACGTTCACTCATACCTGTAAAACAAAAGAAACAACATTTAACGCCTTTATTTACGGTCTGTTCTTTTCTATGATGGTTGATTTATTACTCTCTCTTTACACTCTCGCAGCACGTGTCTTCACTTCTTTTCTCTCCCTTCTATCTCTCCTACGTCGCCGATTGAGGGCTCTGCCGGTAACGCGGCAGATTTGAATGTTGAAGAGAGGCTTCGACACGAATATACGTGTGTCGTGGTTCTCTTTACATAAATAATTTGAGATGAACTCATGCGTCCCCGTACGCGAAGGTATTCATACTGCTATAAACGTAAGATCAGGTAGGAATCGCGTTACTGGTGTTCCATTTGCAAAGTCGCATTGTGTATAGTACCCTGTTTCGCTGAATACCACTCCACAGCAGGAATTTAAATTCTTGCTTTTATATGTATAATATTTAGTTGTTTTTTTTTAGTTTAATATGTATGTAATATACATATGTGTATGTTAACCAAATAAGTAAATATTAGTAATAAAATTGTCAATTTTATAAAACAAACCCATTTCTTTGATCCAATATCTGACCAGCGTAACTTACTCTGTGATTGACGAGTATACTCGTCATGGCTCGATTCTGGCGACACAAAACGGTGCGCGGTCTCAAACGAGGGCGCCACAGTTAACTGGTTATGGTAGTAAAAGGAGTAGTGAAAAGTTTGAAGACACGAAACAAGTTCCGAAATGTGGTATTAACCCTAACTGAGGGTGAACTAAGGGACAGCTACTTGGACGAGGAAGGTAACGTGGCTTTTAACGAGTTTTATTTGGAAGTCGTTTCCACCCCGCCTTCCGGATCTTATGCCTTGGAACAAACATCACAAGAAAAACCGATCCATTCCGAACTGCGAAGGATGCAGTTTTGGAGAAGTTCAACGGAAAAAATTTTAATGCTGAAGCTTGGCTGAAAATTTTTGTAGCGGAATGTACACGACTAAAGGTACCACAAGATAAATACGCGGAGATGTTGAGGTTATTTCTGGATGGCGCTGCGTCAGAATGGTATTTAATTTTTTTGAAAACTAATTCGTTGACGTTTTCGTGGGAGTTGTGGAATAAGTCATTTATAGATACTTTTAGCCAGAAATCATAGTCGGAAATCACTTTTGCGTACACCTTTAAATACTTAAATGGTGCATTTCTAGATTATGCGTTAACAAAAAGGAGTTTGTTATTAGATGTAGACCCCGACCTAACAGAAAATTCACAAATCATTCTGATAGTAATAGCGCTACCAAACTTTGTTAGAGCACGGTTAAATAAGAATGATTTGGTGTCGGCTGATAATTTAATGTCCGCGTTAAGGCAAATAGACCCGGTGACGAATAAAATGAAAGGAAACAGTAATGAGAGAAATAACGAGGATCAAAAAACACATAAGCCTTGTAATTATTGTGATAGTGTAGGATTCCCAAACAGAATCCATCCGGAGAATCTATATCGTACGAAAATGAACAGTATGAAAAAAAATGGCAACGGGAAGATTAAAGTAGTTAATAATGCGGAGATAGAAAATATGATCACTCGGAAGAGGCAAAAAACTACGAGTACCACACTTATAAAATTGAAAATTTTGGTGCACGGCACACCGGCGATTGGTCTCTACGACTCAGGAGCTAATGTGTCGTTGATTAATTATCATTTTTGGAAGAGCCTTAAGGGGGGACCTCTATGTAGGAAGCCGAAATTAAGTCGATTTTCAAGAAGTATTTTGAAGGAAGAGGAATGAATAAATACTTTGTAACGAGGCAAAATTTTGGCCTCGTTACGAGACGTTGGCGCGCCCCGCTCCCTCCGCTCCGGCGAGTCCTCGCCTCCGGAACGCGGATGTTTGGGTGTATGAGTGTGTGAGTGCGTGTATGAATGTGCCTTTTTTGTTGTGTTACGGCCGACCGCCTCGCGCTCCGCCACGGCGGAGCATCGCCGCCGCCGGTCGTGGGGACCTCCACCCAGGAGAGAGAGGGGCCAGATGGGTCCCCCACCTTCGCTGGCCAACCGGCTGGCCGGTCGCCGTGCCTCCACCCAGCAGCCGCCTTGGGAGCGACCGGCAGCCGGACACCGAGGACGCCGGGCCTGGGAGCAGCCGACCACCGCCATCTCGCCCGGAGCTCCGCCAGAGGGCTCCCAGGACCCGGCCCGCCGAATTCGCAACATCGAGCGGCCCATCTTGGTCGCCGAACTCCCTGGGGGGGAGAACCGCGTACCGGCGGCAGAAGATTTTAGAGAGAAGCGCGCGAGCAGGTGCCGAGACCGGTCGTAGGTTGAAAGTTTAGTTGATTTTACGTTATTTCTTTTGAGCGTGTGTCGAGTCCCCTCTTTTTTCTTAAGTTATTTGTCATTGTGTGTGTGTGTTTGTGTGGCGCCCGTTTTGTGGAAGGGCCACCCGCACCATTGTTTGGATACGTCGCCGCACTCCATGTCCAGGTAGGACTCACGCCTTTTGGGTTGATTTTTGTTGCGTGTGTGAGTGTGAGAGGATCGGTGTGAACGCGGGAATACCGGAGTATTCCGTATCGTACCGTGTTCCGCGACCTAGGCGACAGGACCGACCCCAGGAGACGAGGACTCTCGAGGCCCGTCCCCTTCATCCCGCTCCCGACCGTTTCGTTGTCCGGTACCGTCCGACGGTCGAGCCCCGGCGGCTTGACCTCGGTGCCGTAGCCGTTGACGCTCGTACCGTGCGTTTGAACGAAGCGCAGCTTCGTTCCGCGATCTCGCGTGCCGGAAGTTATAGTCGGTTTCGTCGAGGCCCCGGCGCCTCCGTCTCAGAATCGCGAACGGGTCCCCCCATACCCGCGACCGCGATCCCGACTAATCTTTCGTTTTCTCCTGTATTTGAAACTCTAGGACCACCGACTTATTGTATCCGGCCCCTAGCTTTAGTTTCTACAGTCGAGATTTTTCTTTGTATTGGGAATTTCCGCGCCGCGGTTCCTCTTGCCGCACTTGGCGGCCGCATACCTTTTCCTTTGCGCAAAAGTGTACCGCGGAATTCCCGTTTTTTGGTTGTTTGGCACGGTCACTTTGGCCGTTATTAAAGTTACCGTTAATTTACCGAAACACTCGTGGGTCACTTTCAATGAACCTCCCCTGATTTCCGCTCCCCTACTGAGCAGCCGGAAGGGCGAGGGTTCCGGACGAGTGCTACGGCACTGGCGCCCATAGAATCGAATCGTCCGTGGATTTGTGCACGGTGCGCGCAGAGAGCGATTTTCCCTGATCGCCTCCGCGCAGGGCAACCCTTAGGCTGCCCCATAACCCGTACGTCACAAAATTGGCGCCCAACGTGGGGCCCTTGAAAGTTCTTCTGACCAAGGGACACGAGTGCCAGACGAACGTTTTTTTTGTTGTTGTTACCGGTTCGTCTGGAATTTACCGTTGCTCGAATCGTATATTTAGACGACGAGCCTTGCCTTTGTCTCCTAGCCGTAAACAGGGAACGGGTGATTGCTGTTGTCAGTTTGACACCTCCCCGCGCTCCCCTGTTCCAACGAGTAACAAGCGATTGGCCGTGTTGTGCTCGTTCCGGGCTAGTGAGGGCGAAGAATTCGGTTTGAAGCGGCTTGAAATAACAACGAGCGTTCGCGTTGCCGTGCTCGCCTTACTGTTTACCGTTTCGGTCGACGACTCGTTGTTCGAATCAGCTGTCTCGCCGTACCGTGCCGGCAGTGTTTGTTTTCGTACAGAGAACGAGGGGAAGAGTCCGGTTTTCCGTCTCTCTCCTTCTCTCGTAACCTGCCGTTTCGTTTCCGTCTCGTTTTTTTTTCGACCCCCGTCCCGACCCAACGCGCTAAGATGTCGAGCTCCGAGGCTGCTCCATCTGACCGGTCACTCCGCCGCGCCCTCCGCGAACGGAAGTCGGCTGCGAGAGCGCGTTGCGCGAAGTTTTTAACTAGCCATCCGACCACGGACGTAACCATGCTGATGGACCTCCTTGGGATGCGGTCGGATTCCCCGTGGGGCCCATTATCGGACCGGTTTGAGCGGTATCACCTCCGCCGCGAATTCGGCCCCGACGCGGCGAGTTGGGACCCCCACAAGGACGAGAGGGACGAAATTTTGACCACGGCGGTCGAGGCCGCGCTGGCAGGAAGTAGGGGGGAGGATTTAATCGCCCGATATGAATCGCTCCTTCGACGAACCCCGCGCAGCCCGATCACCAGCGTCCCCCGGGTACCTCCGTGTACGTCCGCGGTCCCCTTGCCGATCCCGACCACCACCGTGACCTCGGTGACGTATTCGGTCGCAGGAACGCAAGCTCGGGTATCGTATACGGAAGCTCGCGTACCGGTGAGCACGCCCCCTCGCGAAGCGACCCTAGATTGGGTCGACGCAGGGCGTTGGCTGCCCACCGGTCAATCCGCTGGCCGGTGGAGGGACCCCCTCAGCCTCCCGGCCAGCCCGCGAAGGACCGACCACGTGACCGGGGCGATCCCGCGCCGGTTACCCTCTGCCGCGCCCTCGCGAAGAGCCCCGGCCGCGCGGGTAAATTTTGAGCGAGAGCGAGAGAGGAACGAGATTTCCTCTTCCTCAGGAGAGGACCGTTTCTCCGCTCCCGCCCCCCGAGTCACGTCGAAGTCAGCCGAGCCTCGCGTTAACCGCTCGGCGGACATTTACTTCCCGTGCGCCGATAAAGGGTTGAAGAGAAAGGGACCTTCGATGCCGCGCTCGCGTGGCACGTTGACCCCCCCACTCTCCCCTCGGCTGACCCACCACCGTACCGATACCGACGACAGCGAAAACGACGATTACGTCCCGCTGTACGCCGCTGCTGGATCCCGCACCTGCGGTCGATTCACGCGGCCGGAGACCGAACGCCGACACGCGGACGCGCCCCGTGTCCGGTCTCCCCATAGCCGGTATTTACCGTGCGACCGAGTGGAGGTCCCTGCGCCTCGGCCCCATGCTTCCTCGTCCTATCGGGATGAGCCGTGGGAGCCTCGAGAGCGGGAGCCTCTAACGCGACGACCCCGACCCTCCGCGGTCAGAGGTTATCGCCCGGTCGCCCCGAGGGAGTCATCGGAGGAAGACCCTCGAGTCTCCCCGCGGACGACAAGGAGGAGAGAGAGGGAAGCTCGCTCACCTTCGAGCGAGTCATGCCCCTCCCCCTCCCGTTACGCGGAGTATCGCGCCCACGCGCGATACGCCGAAAGACCCCGGGAACCCTGCCGCGGGCACTGTTCGTGCCCCTCCGCCAGTCGACAGCCGTCCCCGCGAGACTACTTCCGCGGGGACCGAGCCGTCGACACGTTGAATAAGTGGCATATCGCTTATTCTAACGAATTCGAGGAAGGCGCCGAGACGTTTTTAGACCGTCTCGAGCGTTGCCGCCGGAGCGCGGGACTACCGGACCGCGACCTCTTGGCCGCGTTACCGGCCGTTTTTCGACAAGAGGCGGCCAATTGGTATCGCCTCGAGGGAGCCGCTTGCATGTCCTGGCACGCGTTTTCCCGGGCTTTCCGGGCGCGCTTTGGAGCCCAGAATTTGCAGCGGCAGTTGTGGAACGACGCGCGAAATCGGACCCAGGGGGAAAGGGAAACGATTAGCGCGTTCCTCGACAACCTGCAGGTCATATTTTCGCACATGCGAAACCCGCCTCCCCGCGCCGAGCGCCTCGATATGGCGTATGACAATTTGCGCCCCTTTTACCGCAGACGTTTCCGCCGGTCAGAGTTCGCGTCGTTCAGCGAACTCCGCGAGTTGGGGAGAGAGATTGAGCTAGCCGCGGCGCAGGAACGCGTCCATCGGCCGTCCCCCGCGGCATCCGAGCTCGCTCTCCCAAACACCGCGTACAGACCACCGCGAGGGTCATCCGGGAGGGTTGCCGCGATCGAAACCTCCCCCGCTACCGGGTCTTCCACCGGTAGTTCCGGGGAGGGATCTCCAAAGAAAAGGAGGAGGAGGAGAAGGGCCAAAAAGACGGCAAAGAAGTCGTCTGCCTCTTCCCAAGAACGCGGCACCCCGGAGAGGCGAAGGGAGCCGCAGCTCCCGGCCTCCACGAGGCCGCCCCCGTCGCCGAAGAGAGCCCCCCCTCCGCCGAAGCAGAGGAGCCCTCCGCCGCCGAGGGAAACTTCTTCCCCGACGGCCAGACGCTACGCGCCAAAAGCGCCAGCGCCAGCGACGGCAGCCCCCACTCCTTCGACGTCGAGGGGGGGTGACTGCTTTAATTGTCGGCAGCCCGGACATTGGGCAGTCGACTGCCCCCGTCCCCGAAGAACTAGGGTGTGCTTCGGGTGCAATCGGGAAGGGGAAACGATTTTGACGTGCCCCGATTGCGCCGCTCGACGGGCGGCAAACGCGAGGCGGGATAGTCGCTGAAGGGTCGCGACTACCCGCACATGGACGAGGAGGCCTAACTTGTAGGCACGACTCAGGTGAAGGGGCCGTCAAAGGGACTGTACCTTTGTACAGCTTTCCCGGAGACGCCTATGACCTCCCCGAGTCAACCCTCCCGTCCTCCGCGCTGAATTCCGCAAGTCCATCGCCGACCCCTTCTTTCCAGAAAGAAAGGGGGGCGTCTACTTGGTAGAGTACCCCAATTTTCCATGCGACGGCGACTTTGCCGGTTGGAACGAGGGAAAACCAAGTAGTCGCCGAGGCTTGCGATGAGACCCTCCGTTACCGTTCCGTTTTTTTTTTTTCGGTGGAGTGTTTGTATTGTCCCTTTTGTTTGTCTGTGGTTTTGGTTGTTCGTCCGTCCTTGTTTGAAAAAAAAAAAGAAAAAAAAAAGTATAAAATCGAAAAGGGAAAAAAAAAAGATCATTTATGTTAGGTTAAGTTTGTCCTTTTAGTTTTGTTTTTGTCAGTCCCGCCACTTAGGCGAGGACTCGTCCGTTTTTATGTTTAGAATTTAAGTTATTCTTTTTTTTTTGGTGTCCCGTCCCCGCCACTCAGGCGTGGGTTCGGTTTTTGGTTTTCTTTGTGTGAATTTTGTTTGTGTACCACACTCCACCCCGCGCCGCCGCGCGGCAGTATTCTCAACAGCCTTCTTCTTCACGAGCCGATTAGGCCGAGAAGGTGGGGCCACCGAACCTTTTTTTTGGGAAATCCCTCTTTTCCTTTTTTTTTGTTCCCTCACCGCCTCTCTCTTCGTTCAAGAAGCTGGAAGCAAACCTTCTGCCCAGCGAACGGGAGAGATCGGAGGCAACTCGGCGGGCCGCCAGTCCGCGAGAGACGTCCACTCGGAGTGTCCAGCGGAACCGCGAGTTTCGAAGCTGCGCTGAGCCTCCGTCGTGAAAAGGACGTTGAGCGGCTCGCGCTCCGAAACGCACGGCTAGCCGAGGTGAGAAACTTACCGCTACCGTGAGAATATTGCCAGCGGCATCGACGACGATGAAAAACGCTAAGCCCCGAATTGGATTAGGATAATCCCATTAGTTTTTGCGTTTCGGTGTGGCTTGGCGCGCCCGGATTAAGACGGCGCGACTATTTCTTGCGCCAGTTCTTCTTCCGAGGCCCGTCGCTCGTACGTGCGCGAAGCGTACCGCATTCCGCACCCCGCGGCCCCGTCGCCGATCCAGACTCGCAAGTATGAATGTGTGATTGACTGTTGATCGGTGGAATGTATGGACAGAGGCGTGATTCCTCCCTGGACGTGGACCGGTGATGGTTCTGATTTTTATTTTTATTTTCTTTTTGAGTTTTTGTTGCAGGGGACCACCGCCGACCAGTATTTTTTTTTTGCCACGTCTCTCGCGTGCTCGCCGCGCTTCGCGGCCTCGAGACGCGGGAGGGGAGGAAAGAGGAGACCGCCAGCCAATTTTAGGGGGGGGGTGTGTAACGAGGCAAAATTTTGGCCTCGTTACGAGACGTTGGCGCGCCCCGCTCCCTCCGCTCCGGCGAGTCCTCGCCTCCGGAACGCGGATGTTTGGGTGTATGAGTGTGTGAGTGCGTGTATGAATGTGCCTTTTTTGTTGTGTTACGGCCGACCGCCTCGCGCTCCGCCACGGCGGAGCATCGCCGCCGCCGGTCGTGGGGACCTCCACCCAGGAGAGAGAGGGGCCAGATGGGTCCCCCACCTTCGCTGGCCAACCGGCTGGCCGGTCGCCGTGCCTCCACCCAGCAGCCGCCTTGGGAGCGACCGGCAGCCGGACACCGAGGACGCCGGGCCTGGGAGCAGCCGACCACCGCCATCTCGCCCGGAGCTCCGCCAGAGGGCTCCCAGGACCCGGCCCGCCGAATTCGCAACATCGAGCGGCCCATCTTGGTCGCCGAACTCCCTGGGGGGGAGAACCGCGTACCGGCGGCAGAAGATTTTAGAGAGAAGCGCGCGAGCAGGTGCCGAGACCGGTCGTAGGTTGAAAGTTTAGTTGATTTTACGTTATTTCTTTTGAGCGTGTGTCGAGTCCCCTCTTTTTTCTTAAGTTATTTGTCATTGTGTGTGTGTGTTTGTGTGGCGCCCGTTTTGTGGAAGGGCCACCCGCACCATTGTTTGGATACGTCGCCGCACTCCATGTCCAGGTAGGACTCACGCCTTTTGGGTTGATTTTTGTTGCGTGTGTGAGTGTGAGAGGATCGGTGTGAACGCGGGAATACCGGAGTATTCCGTATCGTACCGTGTTCCGCGACCTAGGCGACAGGACCGACCCCAGGAGACGAGGACTCTCGAGGCCCGTCCCCTTCATCCCGCTCCCGACCGTTTCGTTGTCCGGTACCGTCCGACGGTCGAGCCCCGGCGGCTTGACCTCGGTGCCGTAGCCGTTGACGCTCGTACCGTGCGTTTGAACGAAGCGCAGCTTCGTTCCGCGATCTCGCGTGCCGGAAGTTATAGTCGGTTTCGTCGAGGCCCCGGCGCCTCCGTCTCAGAATCGCGAACGGGTCCCCCCATACCCGCGACCGCGATCCCGACTAATCTTTCGTTTTCTCCTGTATTTGAAACTCTAGGACCACCGACTTATTGTATCCGGCCCCTAGCTTTAGTTTCTACAGTCGAGATTTTTCTTTGTATTGGGAATTTCCGCGCCGCGGTTCCTCTTGCCGCACTTGGCGGCCGCATACCTTTTCCTTTGCGCAAAAGTGTACCGCGGAATTCCCGTTTTTTGGTTGTTTGGCACGGTCACTTTGGCCGTTATTAAAGTTACCGTTAATTTACCGAAACACTCGTGGGTCACTTTCAATGAACCTCCCCTGATTTCCGCTCCCCTACTGAGCAGCCGGAAGGGCGAGGGTTCCGGACGAGTGCTACGGCACTGGCGCCCATAGAATCGAATCGTCCGTGGATTTGTGCACGGTGCGCGCAGAGAGCGATTTTCCCTGATCGCCTCCGCGCAGGGCAACCCTTAGGCTGCCCCATAACCCGTACGTCACAACTTTTAAAGTTTTGTAAATAATTTTGTAATTTTTTTGTTTAAGTAAAATACAAAATGGCGGAGATACAGCATAATGTGCCAGAAGCGTCGTGGAGCGACATTTAAAACGGTGTACACTCTAGTGTCGATTCTTATTATCAGAACCAGCCAACCAAAGAATTTTAATTAGTATATAGCTGTAGTAAATTAATGAACCTAAGATATCGAAAAAAAATTCAAAAATGAAAAAATGGCAAACCTCAGAACAAAAAGCTTAGTATTTTACAGAAAAATTGTACTCTTTTATGCAGTAAAAAAAGTGGTTATTTCCGTGATTTTAACTTACTATTAGGTTCATCAAAGAGACATTACTATCATTAATATGTGTACAAAATTTCAGTCCGATCAGTTGAGTAGTTTTTGAGTAATCGTGTACACCGACTTTCAACTTAGCGAAAAAAAAGTTTCGAGAAAATCGCGTTTAATGTTTCGACAAGAGAAAAATGTATGATTTTGTGACTTACTGGCTAGTCTGCTATTCCAGCACCATACAATAATCCTTCTGCTTCCTCAAAAATTCCGCGTAAATAATTCTTCCAAAACATCTGACTAAACCGTATTATAGGTAGAGAAACACTTCAAAGAGGGAGAGTAAATAAACAGCTCCACGGTCATTATACCAGCGCTCGCGTCTCGAATCGGGGCGAAGGTGGGTCACGGGTGCAGGCTCTCACCGCAATAGCTTTGTGGTCCAGTCCAAATACCAATGCGCATCGTATTCTATAGGCTTCAAAGTAACTTTTTAAGCAATAAAAAAAAAAGACTTTTTTGATCCGTTCTACATAGAGGTCCCCCCTTAAGGAAAACAAAAATATAAGTGGGGGCAAAGAAATAAAAAACCTTTCCGGAATTTCGAAACCTGAAGGAATGGTCTCAATAGAAATAAAAATTTTAAATTTAACAAAGAAGGTTGACCTCTTCATAGTGAAAAGCAATTCTTTCAAAGATGATTTACTATTAGGTTTAAATATTATTAAAACATTCAAATTATGTCAAGATGAAAGTTTGAGAATAAGCCAAAAAGTAGGCAAAGTAAAAGTGAATTTAAGTCAAATGATACAAAAAAGAAATCAAGATAATACTGAACCAGGGGTTGAGTTAAAATTAATGTTGGAAAAATACAATAATATCTTTGCACAGGGTAAATTTGATATAGATACGGTAAAAAACTACGAAGCAACTATAAAGCTTACTGAAAACAAATTTATAGCAAAAAAACCATACAGATGTTCGATCCAGGATAAAATTGAAATAGAAAAGCAAATTGGAGAATTGTTAAGAGCGAAATTGATTGAGGAATCAAGTAGCCCAAATACAGCCCCAGTGACGTTAGTATTCAAAAAAGAAGAGGGAAAAAGATCTCGATTATGTATTGATTATCGGGAGATGAGTAAGATAATTGTGCCGGAAAGTCAACCGTTCCCTCGAATAGATGAATTAGTGTTACGCGCGAGAAACTGTAAATTCTTCACGAAACTCGATGTGAATTCGGCGTTTTGGTCAATTCCACTGCGTGACAAAGATAAATATAAGACAGTGTTTGTCACTCATCATGGTCACTGGCAGTGGTGCTGCTTACCGTTTGGGTTAAAATCCTCGCCAGCGATATTTCAAAGGGTATTATCTAGCATAATGAGGAAAAATGATTTAAATTCGTTCGCAGTAAACTATATAGACGACATTTTGATTCATTCGTAAAATTTTAACGATCATTTGAAACATATAGCATTAACTTTGAGGGCGCTGCGCGACAACGGATTTAAATTAAATCTATCAAAATGTATCTTTGCGAAAGACAAAATAATTTATCTAGGACATGAGGTAGGATTTAATTGCATCAAACCTCTAAACGATAATGTGCTCGCAATAAAACACTTTCCCACGCCAAAAACGAGGCGGAACATTAGACAATTTTTGGGGAAAATAAATTTTTATTTACAGTATATTCCAAAAGCTACCATGTTACTGGAACCGTTTCACAATTTGCTGAAGAAAAACACGGAATTTGTATGGTCGGAGACTTGCCGAAAACATTTCGAAAAAGTGAAGGATTGTCTATGTTCCGAACCGATTTTGGCAATATTCAATCCAGATAGTCAAATTTATATTTATACAAATGCGTGTTTACAAGGGGTAGGTGCAGTATTGAAACAACCCCAGTTAGATAAATCGTTGAAACCAGTATTTTACTTTTCACGAAAATTGACTGAACGGCAGAAAACCAAGAAAGCGATTTACATTGAATGTCTAGTGATTAAAGAGGCCATTCTATATTGGCAATACGATTTAATGGATCATAAATTTATTGTTTACATGGATCATAAGCCGTTAGAACACTTTAATATTAAGAACTGTAAAGATCCAGAATTGAGGGAAATGTTGAATTACATTTCCCAATTTAACTTTGAAATTATATACAACCCGGGTAAGAATAACCAGAAAGCGGATTGTTTATCGAGAAATCCAGTTTTGCAAGAGCAGGAAACGGCTGGGAAAATTCTATAATAAGAACAGTAAATCACGTAGATATGAAAGAAGTATTAGATAACCAAAAACAATTAACATTAGATGATAAATGTGAACAGGAAGAAAATATGGGTAACTGAAGAATTCGGCATCAAATTAATTACTGAGAGATGCACATGAAAAACAAGAACACATAGGAATCAAACAATTAACCCTGACAATAACTCAAAAATTTTATTTTAAAAACATACACAAACATATAAAATCATTATGCCGTTCTTGCGAAACACGTATTAAAAATAAATCAAGGGTGCCAAGTTATAAAGCTCCTCTGTCGCAAATAGGGCCGGCCTCAAGACCATTTGAAATTATTTCGTTGGACACGATAGGCGGTATTGCGGGTAACAAAACCACAAAGAAGTATTTACATTTAATAGTAGATCATTTTACACGATTTGCATTTATAGCAACAGCGAAAACACAAAGTGCCAAAGATTTTATAAACTTATTGAAATCAATACAAGGTAAAAATAAAATAAACACGTTGTAGGATGTAGCGTTCGGTGTTCAATTGATTCCGTTTTTTAGATAACGTTCTTTTATTTTCAACACGCACTGATACACTACACGTTCGCCGCGTTTGCTGATTACACACAAGGTAAGGGTACGGGTCCGCTCGCGTTTATATACACGCGGTGTTGGAAGGTTCTCGGCGTCGCACGTTCAAATCCTTCTCGACCAAACTGTCAGCTGTTATTGCTGACGGGTTAACGCTCGGTGATCCGTGCGGCGCTCGCCTAACAACACCGGTGTTTTTGTGTCGCGCGTCGATGTGCCTTCGCGGCTTTTCGAGTTCTTTCCGTTACTGGGTTTGTCTTTTCTTAACCGCTACAACGTTATTAACAGACCAGTACGGAGGTATTAATTCGAGAGAATTCAAACAATATCATAAAAAACAAAAGATAAACTTAATTTCTACGGCGGTAGATTGTGCGTTTTCCAATGGGTTAAATGAAAGATCTAATCAAACTCTGGTGAACAGATTGAGATGTAAAATTTATAATAATAGAAACTGACCGTGGTCAATATTAGCGCAAAAGTGTATCAATGAATATACGAACAATACGATTCATAGCTCAACAGGCTTCACGCCAAAATACTTACTAACAGGAGTAGATGACTTTACTTTACCGAAAGAACTGAATCAAAATAGCAAAGAAAATTTAGAAGAAAATAGGAAAATAGCTTTTGAAAAGTCAAAGAAAATACATGAACAGAATAAAAAATACTATGATAAAAGTACAATTAATGTTAGATATAAGGAAGGGGATTTAGTTTATATACAAAATGGGAGTAAATTGAATAGAAACAAATTAGACCCGATTAGAATAGGACCGTATAAAATAAAAAAGAAATTAAGCGAATTAATATTTGAAATTGATAGCGGACTTAAAAAGAGTGAATCAAACTTATTTCATGCCAGTAAACTGATTCCGTACTACCAATCCTCTACACCCACGCCTGCCGCTTAGACTATGGTGTGGGGGGGGGGGGGGGGGGCGTAAGTTTGACGTTCAAACTTAACCGCGTAACGCTGACGTCACATGACGGATAATGAGTGCCGGCGCGGTACCGACGCCGCATGAACACGAGAGTAACGGTAGAGGAAGGATGTCGTGATATAGAGAGTTAAGATCAGTTGTAATTATCACTTATACCGACAAGTGTGTTGATTCAGGTATAGACTGTAGTCAGGGACGAACAAATCAATATTTTTATCTTCCTTTTAACAATTTACAAACACTATCGTAAGTGTGTGTACTTCGTAGACGAATTTGTGGTTCCAGCAATGTGTGGATTTGTTCGTTCCTGACGACGGTCAACTCGGGTGCGTAGCTAACGCTGCCGTCACTGAGCGCACGCCCTTCGCGCGCTCTGATTAGCCGGGGTTTTTCATTAGTAATTCAAAAATGAAGCCTTAACGAGTATTTTGGCAAAGGAAAAAGCGATTCAGAATCACCCCAGCTACCACCCCCTGAAATTATGCCCACCTGTTGTCGAACACCCTGTATATATGTTTGTATTTTATAATTACAGCATTGTTTCTGCAACAACACGTGTCGCATACTTTAACCTAACCTATATCCGCAAGTTCTGATTTCGGACTTATACATTATATAGATTTTTAAATAATTTC
Source organism: Stelis phaeoptera (assembly GCA_943735885.1). Taxonomy (NCBI): domain Eukaryota; kingdom Metazoa; phylum Arthropoda; class Insecta; order Hymenoptera; family Megachilidae; genus Stelis; species Stelis phaeoptera. The sequence continues at coordinate 7,349,233 of OX030934.1, read as the reverse complement.
GTAATCGTACAATAATGAGGACGCTCAGAATTTTTTGGATCAGAGAAATGCTGCACGCACTTGGATTCTGTGCACCAAGCACATCTAAAAATTGCAGTACCACAACAGAAGTCACAAATAAGGTTACAATTTTTTAAACCAAAATTCAAAAGTGTCTCGTATTTAAGTGGTTCTTCTTCAGTGTAACCACTTTTGTACCAAGCATATCTAAAAACGTTTACGAATCTAGGAGATGGAAATTGGTTATGAGTAAGTACTGAATTTTTAAAATATTATTCTTCGAATGCAAATTCATATCATAATTGTATGATATAATTAAGTCTGAAAAATGATATAAAAAATTCTTCCACGGCCTAAATGTATAAACGTCCAATGGCTGAATTGTAGGGAACGAGGTGCGGAGCCGAGGTGCACGGAGAATTCAAGGAGTCCTCTAAATGTTATAATATACCTTCATATTTTATTCTCTATTTGTTACACGTGCTCGCTTTCTTGCTCACACAAAAACTCTAGGTGGCGAAACCTACAACTATGCTGATCCAGCAATATGGCGCGCGCGCATTATTTAAATTACATAGCTAATTGAGTTCCAACACTCCCTCCTTAATGCGACCGCTTTACCTTAAAATCTACATTTAAGTTTAATCCTAATCCTAGTGCACATGAGTAATGCTTATTCTTAGACTGTCCTTTTGTTAGTACATCCGCCAGCATTTTACCCGTTGGAGTATATCTTAAACTGAGTTTGTTTTCTCTTAGGGCATCGCGCACGAAGTGATACTTTATGTTGATATGTTTTGATCGACTGTGGTATAGTTGGTTATATGCTAATAATCTTGCACCCTGATTATCATTGTACAGTAATACTTCGGTCGTGAACCCTAACTCTTGTAGGTACCTGCTGAGGTAAATAGCCTCTTTCGTTGCTTCGGATATCGCTGCGTATTCAGCCTCGGTTGACGATAGTGCGACTGATCGTTGTTTCTGAGACTTCCAGGTTATTGCAGCTCCACTTAGGATGAACGCGTAACCTGTATATGATTTTCTGTCGATCACACAAGATCCCCAATCTGCGTCTGTATACCCTATTAAAGGTAGATTATTCTTTGTGTATGTCAGTTCTGCTTCACTCGAGCCTCTCAAGTACCTCAGGACTCGCTTAGCAGCTATCCAGTGACAGTGTTTGTGGCAATCTGAGAATTGGGCTAACCCGGCCACGGTTCTCATTATGTCGGGTCTGGTTGCCACCCCCAGATACATTAATGCACCGATTAATTTTCGATAAGGCTCACCTTCTGGTTTTTCTTGTCCCGAACTCTCATCGTCCTTGGAAAGTTTTGCATTTACCTCGATTGGAGTGTCAATAGGCCTCGCATTTTCCATTCTAAATCGCCTCAGAATTTCTTGAGTATACCTCTTCTGTGATAATTTTATTTGTCCGTCCCTTTGAACGATTTCTATACCTAGGCAGTAGCTCGCTTAACCTGAATCCCTAATTGTGAACTCATTCATTATATACGATTTAAACATCCTTATCCAATCTAAATTATTTGACGCAATTAAAATATCATCGACATAAACTAGTACAATTGTAATAGTTCCTAACATTCTCTTAAAATAAACACACGGATCGGTGCTAACAGGCTTCAATCCAAAATCTTTGAGTTTACAGTCCAGTCTAATATTCCACTGCCTTCCGGCTTGCTTTAGTCCATATATTGCGCGATTTAGCCTACATATCTTATTTCCTTTTCGCAATTCTTCAAGCATTTTAGTTGCTACTCTACCTGGTTGCTCTTTCTCTCCCTCCTGGAAGATAATCCTCGTGAGGAACTGGCCTATACAGTTTGGAACCTCCATAAACACTTCCTCCTCTAGATCTCCATTTAGAAAGGCTGCAGTTACATCTAATTGATGTATTTCCAAGTTTTGTTGAGCGGCCAGAGCTGCAAGAATTCTTACGGAATCAAGTCTTGCAACTGGTGCAAAGGTTTGTTTGTAATCTACTCCAAACTGTTGGCTGTACCCCTTCGCAACTAGTCTGGCCTTTCTCCTTTCAAGGCTCCCATCTGCACTTATTTTGTTACTTAGGACTATTTTGCACCCAACTATGTTTTTATTTTTAGGACGATCAACTAAGTTCCAGGTGTTGTTCCTGAGTAGTTGTTTAAATTCCAATGCTATAGCATCTTCCCATTCTTCCTTTTCTGCACTATTTATTGCCTCTTCTACGCTTATTTCTGCGAATCCTGCTGCATCTTCAAATACGTCATCTTCCATTTCCACGTTTTCTAATTCCCGTCCTTCTTGGTCTTCATCAGCGACTTTGCTATTTGAGCTTAAGGTTCTATATTCTTTTCTTGGTCGTCCAGGTCTGCCAGTTTTAATTATTTTCGGTCTTCCCGGTAGACGCTTTTCGCTGATCGTTTCCTCTTCCTGTGTGTCTTCTTCTCTTTCATTTATTGCATCCTCTTCTTCATGATGTTCCCTTGGATTCTCACCAATTTCTGTTTCTAGATGGCTCTCTACTTGCTCAGGTAGCTCTAAATTATTGTCTACTTGTTCCTCTAAGTGATGCTTCTCCGATTTCTCTTCTTTCGTTATCTCATTCATAAATCTAGTATCTCTCGAAATGACTACTTTTTGATCCTTTTTTATCCAGATTCGGTAACCTTTGAGTTCATCTGAATACCCTACAAAGACTCCTTCCTTGGACCTCTCTTCAAATTTTCCTTTGTTTGTTGTTTTGTCTAATACAAATACCTTTGTGCCGAATACTCGCTGGTACCTCAAATTCGGAGTCTTTTTCATCCAAATCTCATAGGGAATCTTTCCATTTAGAGCTCTTGTTGGGCATCTGTTTTTAATGTGATTGGCAGTCATTACCGCTTCCCCCCAAAATGACAATTGACAACCAAAAATGACAAACAAACGCACGTATATTGATATACAGGTATATTTATCTTATTTCTGAAAAATCTGTTTTCGGAAAACAACTGTGCCCTATACGGTTAATTCCATTATATGGAATTATTTTTGCGAATATCTCAGAAACGAAGACCGAGCGGCGCTAACATGTATAGGGAAAAGTTGTTCAGAGTGATGACCTTGACAACATATTTCAAGGTCACGAAAATCGGTGCGGAGGGTAAACTTCTAAATAATTACCAAAAAAAAATGATATTTTCAAAAAGTCGAAGTACACTGTTATAAAGTATATTTAATATAATGAAACTTTCATTTGAAACTTTTTTTTATATCTTTTACCATTTCGGCGGTATATGCTCAGAAATATAATAACTGATTTTGTTCAAGAGGGTGTCACACCCCTTTATCGGCCGTATGGGCACGTACAAAAAAAATATGTGTCCCTTATTTTCACCTAGACTACAACATATCCAAAGCTCATCAAAATCGGAGTGTAACACTTGGGTAGGTTTACTTGTTAGTCCCTCGGAAATCGAAAGCAATACGCGGCCGGGACTTTGTCTCCGGACGGAACGTGATCGTAACCACCGAACCGACTGGACGAAATCTTCGAAAATATTTTTCGACGGTCAATCGATCCGTTTGGATCGTTGTATCTACAGGGTGGCCCGTAACTGGTGTAGGAGCCGGAAATGGGGGGTAGGGGAGACGATTCTAAGTAACAATTTCCTTTGCAAAAATGTCGTGCGGGGCTTCGTTTTTGAGTTATTAAGGAAAAACACTGACCACTCACAGCGCTCGCTTTTCGCGCGCTCAGGCGCGTGAGCATAGGGTTGGGCCCTCGGATGTTTGAACTAGGCTAATGCGTTGATAAAGCCGGAAAAATTTAATTGAAGTTCTACCGAGCAACGAATACGAATAATTAAAAACAGTATGTACGCAACTATTATCTCTAAATCGAATTTATTAATTATTTGTACTCGTTGTTTGAAAAAAAGAATGAATAAAATGTGAGAAGGTGCCCTCGGAATTTTTTGGAAATAAATAACGATTGCGCAATAAAAAGGCGACTGTAACGTTATGAAAATTGGGAAATAATTTGAATTCGACTTACACATTCACCTACAAATTGGCCCTATTCGTTGACAATGGTCATCGTACGTATCCTGACCAAGGATGCACGAACACCCCATGGTAGAACAGTTGACGAAATGGTCCGGTCACTGAACCCTTTTATTTACCACAAAATTATTTCACTTCACAATCCCTGACACTTGTCACTTTCACATTACAATAAACTAATAAACACATTATTCCTTCCTCGATTGTAGACACTTAACAGGTTATTGTTTGAGTGTAAGAAATACGTAATCGATCCCGAAAACTTCCGATCGTTGACACGTTCGAACGAACCATCGAGACAGAAAAAAAACGCGACGAACTACGCAGATCGAATCGGCAGAAGCGCAGTAGCCGGTCGACAAGTGGACGAAACACTTGCCGTGCGACGTTGTTTACGTAGCTTTTTTTTTGTATCGCGGCTAGCTGGAGTTTCCTGGACCCTGAGAGTTTATTACGCGGTCAAATGTGCGATTACGAAATAGAAACTGTTTTTTCGGAAAAAATTGTGAACTTAAACGATACATTTTGTATTACAAGACAACTTGCGTAAACAACGTCGCACGCCGAGTGTTTCGTCCTCTTGTCGACCGGCTACTGCCCTTCTGCCGATTCGATCTGCGTAGTTCGTCGCGTTTTTTTTCTGTCTCGATGGTTCGGTCGAACGTGTCAACGATCGGAAGTTTTCGGGATCGATTACGTATTTCTTACACTCGAACAATAACCTGTTAAGTGTCTACAATCGAGGAAGGAATAATGTGTTTATTAGTTTATTGTAATGTGAAAGTGACAAGTGTCAGGGATTGTGAAGTGAAATAATTTTGTGGTAAATAAAAGGGTTCAGTGACCGGACCATTTCGTCAACTGTTCTACCATGGGGTGTTCGTGCATCCTTGGTCAGGATACGTACGATGACCATTGTCAACGAATAGGGCCAATTTGTAGGTGAATGTGTAAGTCGAATTCAAATTATTTCCCAATTTTCATAACGTTACAGTCGCCTTTTTATTGCGCAATCGTTATTTATTTCCAAAAAATTCCGAGGGCACCTTCTCACATTTTATTCATTCTTTTTTTCAAACAACGAGTACAAATAATTAATAAATTCGATTTAGAGATAATAGTTGCGTACATACTGTTTTTAATTATTCGTATTCGTTGCTCGGTAGAACTTCAATTAAATTTTTCCGGCTTTATCAACGCATTAGCCTAGTTCAAACATCCGAGGGCCCAACCCTATGCTCACGCGCCTGAGCGCGCGAAAAGCGAGCGCTGTGAGTGGTCAGTGTTTTTCCTTAATAACTCAAAAACGAAGCCCCGCACGACATTTTTGCAAAGGAAATTGTTACTTAGAATCGTCTCCCCTACCCCCCATTTCCGGCTCCTACACCAGTTACGGGCCACCCTGTATATTCTCGTTTTTCTGACCTAATTAGAAAAGGATTTAATTGGTATTTAAGGAACTTTTGTTATTACCGACCACCGAACCGACTAAACGGATATCTTGGACGGTACTTTCGACGAAGTCACCGAACCGACCAGACGAAATATCCGAAAATATTTTTTCACGGTCAATCGTACCATTTCGATCGTTAAACGATATTGTCGTTTATTTGACGTATTTAGAAAACAATTTAACTGTTATTTAAGGTAATTTTGTTATTACCGACCACTGAACCAATTAAACCGAATATTCGAAAATATTTTTTTGGACTGTAATTTCTATTATTAATTTTTTTTTAATAATGTTGTACATTCGTCGACGATTTCAGACGTTCGTTGATTTATTTAACAAAATTTGATACGTATATTGACAGTCTTAATCGTCTATTATTCTTTGAATCGTAGAAAAGATATGAAAAAGAATAAAGTTATTTTCATTAATTTCGCGTCATAAATATTTGCAATTATCGTGTATTACATTGATTTCGTGTTGTACGTGATTATTTGTAATTTTTCGGATGTCGATATTTTTCTTCAATGTTCCATTGTGCAGAGCGAAAGTTATTTTCGCAGCGCGGTTTGCGCGGTAAGCGGCGGTGCGGTAGCCCGGGCGTCTCCGACCTTCCGGCCGCCCGTTTCGCATCTATAAGTGGAGACAGTATCCGTTAAGCCGTCGAACAGCTCAGACGTACGTTCGTGCCACTCGTCAGGTATATACGCATACAGCTTATCAGTGTAATAAAGTTTAAGTGTACACAAACCGGCCGTAAGGCCTGCTTGTGTAAATCCGTGTCTGTGCATTTACTTACATCGACATGGAAACCGAACCAGAAAAGCCAATACAACTCAAAATCACGAAACTGGGAGAAACTTTCATCTCACAGAATTTAACGAATGAAACCAATGATAATAGAGAACCAAAAACAAAGTCTACCAACAAACCAGCTGCAAACAAAAGGAAAAGAATCCACCCAGGTATAGAGGTAATAAACATGATTCCTAACTCTCACACATACTCACAAACAAACACGCAAACAGAAACATGGCTACAAGAAATACCTACAGGAAATACGTACAGTATATTATCAGAACTCGACAACACTCAAACCGACGTCACCACTACCACCGAAATAATAAAACCTCCCCCTATTTTCATACAAGCTCAAATCATTGAGCTGTTGATAGAACTATTGGAACAGCAAGCAGGCAACAACAATTATACACTTAAACAATTAAAGGATAACCAAATAAAAATTCAATTAAAAACGCCAGAACAATATAGATCAACTATAAACGCGCTAAAAAACAAAAATGCAAATTTTCATACCTATCAACACAAAACAAACCGTAGCTACAGAGTAATTCTCAGAGGAGTGCATCTGAAAGCAAATACAATTAAGATAACTGAAGAACTAAAACAGCACACTCACACAGTCCGATCAATAAATAACATAGTCAAATACGACACCAAGCAACCACTGTCACTCTTTGCTATAGAGCTTGAACCAAACAATAACAACAAAGACATATACAACATAGAAAAACTCTTAAACACTATAATAAGATTTGAACCACCTAGACAGTCACGTGACATACCACAATGCTACCGCTGCCAAACTCACGGCCACACAAAAAACTATTGTAACAGATTACCAGTATGTGTTAAATGTGCTGGTAATCATCTAACAACTCTATGCCCGCAGCAAGGTAGGGTAAAAAACGTAAAATGTAAAAACTGCTTAGGGAACCATCCTGCAAACTACAAAGGCTGCATTGTGCGAAAACAACTACAACAAAAACTATTCCCCACGTTAAGGAAAAGAACTGAACAATCTCCAATAGAAATAGGCGCAGCAGGAGCCAGCTCAAAAACAACCTCCTCACCTAAATACGTACAACCCTCAATAACAAGCAACATGACTTATGCACAAGTAGCCGCAAACCAGTATACATACCACAAAAACCAAATCCCTGTCACTCCCTCAAACAAAGTATTTGAACAAGAAACTACGGAACTTAAACAGCTACTAATCCAATCTATCAAAAATACGGAACTCATTACCAACATGCTCACAACACAAACCACCTTCCTACAACAACAAACGCAGCAAATATCTTGCATGCTAGAAATATTAACAAAAATCCTAAACGGCAATAAATAATGCATAGTCTAAAAATAGTAACATGGAACAGTAATGGGCTACAACAAAGAATGCAAGAAATGAAAGCATTTATTAACATAAACAACATTGACATCATGGCAATCTCAGAAACTCATTTTAAAAACAAAAATCACGCAAAAATTCCACACTATACAATATACGATACCAAACACCCATCCGGAAAAGCACACGGAGGAACAGCTATCATTATAAGAAACAGAATCAAACACCACCTGCACAGTACCACCACACACGATTACCTACAAGCGACAACAGTAACAGTAGAAACCACGAACGGAGAAGTACAGATATCGGCTATTTATTCACCTCCAAAACACAAAATTACCCTCGAACAGTGCGAGCAATTCTTTCAAACCCTTGGACATAAATTTATCGCGGCAGGTGATTATAACGCAAAACATAACCACTGGGATTCGAAAAGTATATCACCCAGGGGAAGAACGTTGCTACAGGCCATAGATAAACTAACATTAACGCCGCTTTCTACCGGAGAACCCACCTACTGGCCATCAGCAACTGAAAAAACACCAGATCTCATAGACTTTGCCATAACTAAGGGGCTAAACAAGATGCATTTCAAAACCTCATCAAGTTTGGAACTAAGCTCCGACCATACTCCTGTCCTAATAGAATATATGCAAAATCCAATCCAAGCAGAAAAGTTACCTACACTATGCAATAAAGCCACCGACTGGGATAAGTTTAAACTACTAATTAATGAAAAACTTAACTGCAACATTCCACTAAAAAACCCAGAACATATTGAAAAGGCAGTTGACTATTTAACGCAAACCATACAAGAATCAGCCTGGGCAGCCACCGCCACCACCAACAAAAAGGAAACTGGTACATCATACCCAGACTACATCATACAAAAGATAAAACAAAAGAGAAAAGCAAAACTGCAATGGCAAAAGTATAAAACTCCAGAAAACAAGAAATAGCTAAATTCTCTGACCAAAAAAGTCAAAAACATTCTAAACGAGCATCGCAACACAGAATTCAATAAATACCTCTCCCATCTGACGCCAAATGAAGACACAAATTACTCACTATGGAAGGCAACAAAAAAAATAAAAAGACCAATTGCCTCGACTCCGCCACTACAAAAGCCAGATGGCTCTTGGGCAGAAACTTCTTTGGAACAAGCTAGGGCATTTGCTGAACACCTCTACCAAACCTTCCAGCCAAACCTTACAGACTCGGAAGTAGTCACACCTTTTAACGACCTCACAGAGGACGTAGGGCAAAGCCATACACGTCGTAGTACCACGAAGAAAGAAATAAAGCAACTCATAGCAAAAATCAAAACTAATAAAGCACCAGGTTTTGATCTAATCGGCGGTAAAATAATCAAAGAACTTCCGGATAAGGCCATACGCATGGTTACTATAATATTCAACGCAATACTTAGACTGCAATACTTTCCAAGCACATGGAAGCTAGCCGAAATAATCATGCTGCCAAAGCCTAACAAAAATATCCACGAAACTTTCTCCTACAGACCTATTTCTCTCCTACCAATCTTATCTAAGATAATAGAAAGAATAGTACTAACCAGAATGACAGAAATAATTAACAGCAAGAATCTAATACCTGACCACCAATTCGGCTTCAGAGAAAAACACGCTACAATTGAACAAGCTCATAGGATAATTAATAAAATCACGACCGCAATGGAAAATCGGAAATACTGCACGTGCCTGTTTCTGGATATTGAAAAAGCATTTGACAAGGTCTGGCACGAAGGCTTACTCAGAGCTATAAAGCAACATTTCCCAGATGCAACTTATCAATTGTTAAAATCTTACCTAAGCAATAGAACTTACTACGTAAAGGTGAAAGGTTCGTACTCAGATATACATATAATAAGAGCTGGAGTACCACAAGGAAGCGTGTTGGGGCCGACTCTATACACTCTATACACAGCAAACATTCCAACAACCCCAAACACCGAAATATGTACATTTGCAGATGACACCGCGATAATAGCAACACACGAAGATCCACTAGAAGCAGTAAAAAGATTACAAACCCACATTACATTGCTAGAAAAATGGCTGGAAGAGCAGAGAATAAAAATAAACTACAGCAAATGCAACCACATAACGTTCACACTTCGCAGAGGAGAAATACCAAAAATCATGCTACATGACAATGAAATACCAAAAACAGAAGTGGTTAAATACTTGGGACTCCACCTAGACGCAAAGTTAACCTGGAAACAACATATACAAAAAAAAAATACAACAGATAAAGATGAAAAGGAAAGACATGCAATGGTTAACAAATCGACACTCGAAATTGAGTACAGAAAATAAGTTACTGATATACAAAGTAGTAATAAAACCGATATGGACACATGGCATCCAGCTATGGGGCACAGCAGCAAAAAGCCATATTGCTAAAATGGAAGCGATGCAATCAATTATACTCCGAACCATAGTCAATGCCCCATGGTATATCAGGAACGCAGAGCTACGCAAAGATCTACAAATTGCTACTGTTCAGGAGGAGATGCAGAGGATATCCGACAGATACAAAACAAAAACACTCAACCATCCAAATCCACTGGCCAACGCTCTTTACGCTAACGATACAAATAGAAGACTAAAGAAAAAACATCCATCGGACTTGACGACGCAATAAGTTTAGTTTCAACGGTGCAAATCCAAAGGGATTAGCACCCACACTGTCACTTCAACTCGCCGAATGTCCCCAGGACAAATTGCGGGGGAAAAAAATCAGGGGTTATAAAAAAAAAAAAAAAAAGTGGAGACATCGGTCCGCGAAACAGCGTCAGGCGCGTAGCACTTTTATGACCTTGGTTAAGAAGCTGTCTACCGCTCCTCGAGGAAACCTTTTCCTCGACTGTTCTCGTCCCGACTACGATTCGGATTTTCTCCACACTGCATGACCACGGGTCGGTGTCTAAGACCGAATGGCCCATATGTGGTAAGCCTCTAACATAAGACAGGTGACCTTGTATGCACAATTATATCATGCGTACTTGTGTACCATCCGAGCATCAACTTCTGTATACCCGTACGATAATAAGTACGGGTATAGAACTTTAAACAATTTTATATATAAGAGAGAGAGAGAGAATGAGAACGAATGAGAGAGTGGTGTTGAACAAACGAAAAGTTTGTTGCAACGCCTTAAGAAGGGGGACTAAAGAGACTTTGCATCAAGTCCAAAAATATAAATACATTATTACGTCACGAAATGAAAGAGATTGAGGAGGAATGAGAAATAGAATAAATAAAACGAATGGGATGAAAGTATTGGAGTTTAATTTTGTGGAAACTCTACGATACTCTTATACCAAGTGTTTTGGTTTGGGGGCAGCCAGCACTTTGGATATCGAGAAAGTTTGAGAGAAAGGAGAAAAACACCACGAAGTTGTGTGTGTATTTTTGAATGATTGTAAAAGAGTATCGGCGAGAGAGTTTAATTTTCGTGGAGGCTCGTACTCGTCGATACTACTATCGGTATACCGGAGTGTTTTTGGAAACCGGGCATTTCGGATACCGATAGAAGAAAGAGGAAGAAGTGTGTGGTGGAGAGAGGCTAAATGAGAAATATTGGTTAAAATGAAAAAAGTAGAGTATCGAAGTTTAGTTTAATGTGGAGACGTGCGATACTCTGCTGCTGAGTGTGTGTGGTATATACCAAGTATTTTAAGTTTTAAGTGGATGGGCACTTGGAATACCGAAAACAACCACCAGAGAGAAAGAAAACGGAGGAGTTTGTCGTCGGGCCACGGCATGCCTAGCGCGAAAAATTGATCCGCGCTTCCTCGTTGTTCATCAATGTTAGCACGATCGCTGACGCGCCTTCTCGGTTTTTTCTCCGGCACGCCGCTGTCCGCGCTATAATTATCGGTAAAATTTGTCCGGCGTGCGTTTACGCGCTTCCATTTACCGATCCATGCCCAGCGTGTGTGGTTTACGTGCTTCCAAGCCGATTCTCGCCCGGCGTTGGAAGTGATTTAACGTGCTTCCCAAACGGATGATTGTCCAGCGTGCGATTGAACGCGCTTGTCGACGCGTTCGACGACGGAGAGAAAGGAGGAGGAGGAGGAGAAAATGTGTATTTATACTAACGAAACAAAGCGGCAAAGCTTTGTGTTAAATTGAGAAAATATTATGAGTCTATATTTAACGTAGGTCGGTTTTGTGAAACACCGTCGACGAAAAAGACCATATTTTGGATGAAATATATATATTGTAGTAGGCGTTTAGGGTAATACGTGTGTTCGTCTCCCCGGACGCCCTTGGTTCGGGTCGGCGGCCGCTAGGTGGCGAGGTTTCTCGCTACCGGTCGTCCGGCATGTTCTTCGGATATATATGATCGTCCGAAGAACGGTATCAAGGCGTATGGGGCAGGGATCAGCTGTCGTCAGCCCCACTGACAAGTCTGACAGTCGACCCCGAGACGAAACGCCGTTCTACTATAATATATAATTCGATCAAGTTCCCTGGTTGATCCTGCCAGTAGTCATGTGCTTGTCTCAAAGATTAAGCCATGCATGTCTTAAGTACATACCGAATTAAGGTGAAACCGCGAATGGCTCATTAAATCAGCTTTGGTTTCTTAGATCGTACACCCACATTACTTGGATAACTGTGGTAATTCTAGAGCTAATACATGCAAACCAGAATTCCACCTAGAGATGGGAGGAATGCTTTTATTAGATCAAAACCAATCGGTGGCGGTTCGGCTCGTCCGTTCTCGTCCATCGTCGGCTTTGGTGACTCTGAATAACTTTGTGCTGATCGTACGGTCTTCTAGCACCGACGACGGATCTTTCAAATGTCTGCCTTATCAACTGTCGATGGTAGGTTCTACGCCTACCATGGATGTAACGGGTAACGGGGAATCAGGGTTCGATTCCGGAGAGGGATCCTGAGAAACGGCTACCACATCCAAGGAAGACAGCAGGCGCGCAAATTACCCACTCCCGGCACGGGGAGGTAGTGACGAAAAATAACGATACGGGACTCGTCCGAGGCCCCGTAATCGGAATGAGTACACTTTAAAACCTTTAACGAGGATCCATTGGAAGGCAAGTCTGGTGCCAGCAGCCGCGGTAATTCCAGCTCCAATAGCGTATATTAAAGTTGTTGCGGTTAAAAAGCTCGTAGTTGAATCTGTGTATCACAGTGTCGGTTCACCGCTCGCGGTGTTTAACTGGCATTATGTGGTACGTCCTACCGGTGGGCTTAGCTCTCGTCCGTTCACGAATGCGCGCCCGGCATACACGATGATGATATATTTCTCATCATGAGATATGATATATATATACTTATAATAATATTAATTTCTAACTATAATATTTGTTTCGGAATTGTAATCGCTCCAACAGTCAAAGGCTTGAAACACGCGAAAGTTGACCGTGTTTATCACCGGGCCTTTGTCTCGCGCGTCGAGGTTCGGCCTCGGTACTTCCCGCTCTCGATAATCGTTAGAAGATTAACGGCTTTCGAGTCGAACCGTTTGCGGCATCAGCCCCGTTCTTCATTCGAATCGATACCGTCGTAATCGCTACATCGCTCATTAGTACAATCAATCGTATCGAAATAAATCAAGTCTTATATCTGCCGCTTTTGTCGCTTTTTCCCTACGTCGCCTGACTCCGGAGTATTCCTAACATCCCGCTATGAGTTACCATCAGCTCGTGCGTGGGAGTACGATTGGAACAGTGTTTCGTCGATTCGCGCACATTTATCTGGTCCTTCGAGCCGGATTCTCTGGAGTGAAGGGGCATCCTCGGTTAGTCAGTGACCGTGACCATCATCAAAGTGTCAAGCAGTTACTCTGTTGTCATGGCAGCTCTCAGCGAGTTGTTGGCCAAGCAAAACCAAACCATGGGTTCCATTTCGCGGGCTCTATCCAATTTCAAAAAGTTGGGCCAGGCCAAATTCACACGTGCCGTGGTCCAATCCAGAATCGCTTCCCTCAAGGAAAAGTTTGCCCAGTGCCAGGACCTGGATGCCAAAATCGTGTCGCTCAGCGATGACAAAACTGCGGAAACCTTGCCGTACATCCAGGACGACCATTTCCTCGCATGTGAAACGGATTTCGAGAAGGCTTTGGACTACATGTCGGAGGTACTCGCGAAGCTCTCAGCCGCTGAGAGGGTTGACGACCACAACGTGAGTTGTTTATCAGATTTTTCGTCCCGTCCGGTACAACCATTGCCGCGGATCAACCTGCCGACGTTCAACGGAGCTTTCGACCGCTGGGAAAGTTTTCGCGATCGTTTCCAATCGCTTATAATCGATAACCGAAGCCTTAACAACGTCGATTGTATGCACTATCTCTGTTCAAGTCTATCGGGCGATGCAAGTAACGCGCTTAATCATCTCGCAATCACTGACGCGAATTTTTCCATCGCGTGGAACGTTCTCGTATCGAGGTACGAAAACAAACGTCGGTTAATTAACGGTCATTTGCAAACGCTGTTTTCGCTCCCGCAGCTCACCTCAGAAACCTTCAAGGACCTTCAAACGTTACGCGATAAAGTAAATATGTCAATACAGGCACTTCGAAATCTCAACCGTTCGGTCGAAACGTGGGACGATATCCTTGTTTTTCTCGTGTCGCAGAAACTCGACAAGTCGTCACGAAAGGCGTGGGAGTTGCAATTAGGAGATACTCTCCAGTATCCGACGTATTCCGAGTTGGATAAATTCATAGAATCACGTATTCGCGCACTCGAAGCGATTTCACCGCCGAGAGTTGACAAAGCATCCGATCATTCGACGAAAGCAAATACAGCCAAGTCTATCGCCTCGCATTCGACCAACGGTTACTAAAATCTCGTGCGCGCTTTGCAAGTCGCCGCATTCGTTTTATCAATGTCCAGCCTTTTTGTCGTATATTCCGTCGCGACGTTTCGAATATATCAAGCGAGAAAACCGGTGTGTCAATTGTCTCGGCACCAAACATACGGTCAAACATTCTAAAAGCGTGTAGTCGTGCAAGACGTGTCAGCAGCGGCACCACACACTACTCCATTTTGCGGAGGCGCCGGAATCAATCACTAGCGAACCCGCTCGTCCCACCGAATCGAAAGATGCCGAAACTGACTCGGTCGTTAACGAGGTTGCGTCACATTTCGCGTCACGTGTCACCCCGCGACCGACAATATTGCTCGCCACCGCTCGCGTTCGCGTCTACTCGCCGCACGGGCGTTTCGTTTCCGCCCGCGCGCTATTGGATCAAGGCTCGGCCGCCACGCTGATTTCTTCTAATCTCGCGCAATTACTCCGTCTCGCCAAAATCAACCACACCACGTGCGTCACTGGAGTGGGAGAATCGCAATCGGTGTCGCATTACGCCGTACAAATTCGAGTGACACCCTCCCACCGGGATGCACCCGCTTACTCGACTCTCGCGTATGTCTGCCGCTCGTTGTCGAACTACGCGCCCAACCGTGTACACCCTCACGGCCGGTGGACGCACACTTCGGATCTGGCACTTGCCGACGATGACCCAACGAGTTCTGCTCCCATCGACTTAATTATCGGGGCTGATCTGTTCGGCCAGCTCATTCTCAACGGTGTTCGCAAGGGAAACGCGTTCGAGCCTGTCGCGCAGAATACGACACTGGGCTGGATATTAACCGGCCCGACCTCCGGATCACGATCCTCCCTTCCCGAGTCCGTGTCCGCTCATCACGGAACGGTCCTCGAGAATCTCGATCTCGACCTTCGTCGCTTCTGGAAAATTGAGGAACTCCCACACCGTTCAATCTGGAGTCCCGAGGAGCAAAGCTGTGAGGAGCATTTCCTCGCCACTCACTATCGCACCATCGAAGGACGATACGTCGTTAGCTTACCGTTTAAAAACGGCCCGCCGATCGATATCGGAGAATCTCGTTCCGCCGCGCTCTCGTGTCTTTACCGCGCCGAGCGGCATCTTTTGCGCGAACCGATCCACGCGACCGTATATCGCGATTTTTTGGAAGAATATGAAAAGCTCGGGCACATGGCCAAGATCCGCGGGCGCGAGGCGAGTGGTTCCCAAACGTACTACATTCTTCATCACGCAGTTTTCCGCGACAGCAGTCTTACTACACGACTCCGCGTGGTCTTCAACGCGTCCTGTCGTACGTCGAATGACAGCTTACTTAATGATCATCTGCTTGTCGGGCCAAAACTTCAAACTGACCTCGTTGCTGTTCTGTTGCAATGGCGACAATACCGGTATGTTTACACAGCCGATATCGCCAAAATGTATCGGCAAATCCTTGTTGGTCCGCGGGATGCAGATTTTCAACGCATCCTGTGGCGTTCGTCGCTCGCTGATCCCGTCGCCGAATATCGTTTACTCACCGTCACCTACGGCACCGCGTCCGCCCCGTTTCAAGCGCTTCGCGTTCTAGAACAATTGGCCGTCGACGAAGGAGCGAACTTTCCACTCGCTGTTCCGGTGTTGCGGCATCAACGATACGTGGACGACTGCACTTTCGGCGCGGAGTGTCCGGAACTCGCGCGCGCGATCCGGAATCAATTAATCTCTCTTTTAAAAAAGGGTGGCTTCACCCTGCGCAAATGGGCAAGTAATTGTTCCGAGTTGTTATCCTACCTCGATCCTTCCGATCACGGACTAGCGTGCGATAAGAACCTCAACATCGATGAATCGCTTAAAATCCTCGGTATCTTGTGGAGTCCAAAAACCGATCAATTCAGGTTTCATGTCACATTACCGTCGAATCCAGGGGGAACGAAACGCGCAATCCTGTCGTGTATCGCAAAACTCTTCGACCCCTGGAGATGGGCGACTACCGTAACCGTTGTCGCGAAGATCCTAATGCAACGACTAAGGTTGCAAAAGTGCGATTGTGATGACCCGCTTCCGTCCGATCTTCTCGATCAGTGGCGTGAATACCACGAGCAGCTCCCGCGGCTCGATTCCCCGTTGGACGAATCACCGCTCTGACCTCGCTCGCTGTGAGCTCCAAGGCTTTTCCGACAGCTCGACAAAGGCGTATGCCGCCGAGGTCTATCTGCGTATAGTGCCCGGCGAGGGGCCCGTCACCGTGTTGCTTCTCGCCGCGAAGTCTAAGGTCGCGCCGGTTAAGACAGTAAGCATCCCGCGTCTCGAACTCTCCGGAGCGTTACTTCTCGCACGCTTAGTCGCTTTCGTCCGTTCGGCTCTTCCATTCGATATTACGCAATGTTACTGCTGGACGGACTCAATGATCACGTTATCATGGATTAAACAGTCGCCGACACAGTGGAAGATATTCATCGCGAATCGAGTGTCCGAAGTGCAGACTCTCCTGCCTACCGCGATTTGGCGCCATGTTCCCACGTACGCCAACCCCGCCGATTGCGCCTCGCGTGGCATAAGCGCCGCGCATCTCGTCCATTGTCCTCTTTGGTGGTAAAGGCCCCCCTGGCTCACCAGCTCGCCCGAGGATTGGCCGGCCTCACGCTCAGCCGCCCTCGACATCGACCTTGCAGCAGAACGACGTCTCGTCGTTCACACTGCTATCGCCTGTACTCAGGACTCCTGGGATCTTGCTACGCGGTATTCCTCCTGGCCGAAGCTTCTCCGCGTTACCGCGTACATTCTTCGCTTTGTGCAAAATATTCGTTCTCGCCGCGCGCCGAATTCTGCACACCCGTCCGGTCCGCCTCCCTCTGTCGCGGTATCACCGCAGGACGTGCGGCTCGCCAAAATTTTTTGGTTAAAGGTCACTCAGTCCGAAACGTTTGCACAGGAGATTCTCGACCTCTCACGCCTCGAGCGCGTATCCAAAACAAGCTCGCTCCTGGCGCTGACCCCCTACCTGGACGGCGACGGCCTCATACGCGTAGGAGGTCGACTCGAAAAGTCCCATCTCCCTGCATCTACCAAGCATCCCATTGTCCTTAAATCACATCCTCTCGTATCGCGCATTGTATCGCACGCACATGAGAAAACTCTTCATGGCGGGTCGTGAATCACCCTCGCTTACCTTCGCACCAAACTGTGGATTCTGCGCGCGCGAACAGTTGTCCGAGTCGTCGTTAGTCGGTGCGTGAAGTGTGCCCGTGAAAAGGCCGCGATGGCAGAGGAGCTCATGGGGAATCTTCCCGCGGTTCGAGTCACCGAATCTTTCCGCGCGTTCGAACATATTGGAGTCGATTACGCGGGTCCCATCCTCGTTCGAACGGCCCCCGGCCGCGGACATAAAACACATAAAGCGTATATCGCGGTGTTCGTCTGTATGACCACGAAGGCGTTGCACCTCGACCTCGTTAGCGAGTATAGCTCGGCTGCATTTCTCGCGTACTTCAGCCGTTTTGTCTCGCGCCGCGGACTTCCGCACAGCATGTACTCCGACAACGGTACCACCTTTCAAGGAGCCGATTGCGAATTATCTGCCACATTTAACGCTGCTCTTCGCGATTCAAACTTTTTGAACCAACTTTCGATCGACAATATTACGTGGCACTTCCTACCGCCTGCGGCCCCACACTTCGGGGGGCTTTGGGAGGCCGGAGTCCGCAGCGTCAAATATCATTTGAAACGATGTATCAGAGCTCACACGCTCACCTACGAAGAATTGAGCACGCTTCTTGGCCGCGTTGAGGCTTGTTTAAATTCGCGACCGATCGCGTCCACCTCCGAAAATTTAGACGATGTCAGTGCGTTGACCCCCGGTCATTTTCTTATTGGGGCGAATCTCGTTGCGATCCCCGAACCAAGCGTTCTTACTATATCGGAAAATCGACTGTCGCGTTAGCAGTTGGTGCAGCGACTGGCGGAGGGTTTTTGGAGGTTCTGGGTGAGCGATTACTTGCATACGCCCCAACAACGCCCGAAATGGTGTATAGCGCAAAAACTCGCCACTGTATGCCGAATTGTTTTGTTGCGGAACCCTCTCGCGCCGCCCAGCCGTTGGGAACTCGGCTGAATTATCGCGTGCCATCCCGGAGATGATGGCATGATCCGCGTTGTCACCGTCCGCACCACGCACTCGGAATACAAGCGACCGATTACCAAAATCTGCTTTCTCCCGGTCGATATCAATGTTGAAACTGACCAAGAACCCGGCAAGGCGGGCGGCGCTTAATCGTTGTCACAACCTTTTTGTAAATAGTTTTTCGTGTAAATAGTGCGGTTAGTAAGTAGTGCATCGAACTGTACGATTTTATATTCCTAGGTTAAGTTCGCTAATGTAAGTTTAGCACGTAAGTTTTCCGTTGTCTTAATGATCTCGTCCTTTGTTCGCGCTTCGACGGTGACCGGTTATTCGAGAAGCTATGTTATATCGCGTCTCCTGCATCTGCGTCGTTTGTCGAATTGAATGCATTCATTCAAGGCGGGCGGTGTGTTTCGGAATTGTAATCGCTCCAACAGTCAAAGGCTTGAAACACGCGAAAGTCGACCGTGTTTAACACCGGGTCTTTGTCTCGCGCGTCGAGGTTCGGCCTCGGTACCCCCCGCTCTCGATAATCGTTAGAAGATTAACGGCTTTCGAGTCGAATCGTTTGCGGCATCAGCCCCGTTCTTCATTCGAATCGATACCGTCGTAATCGCTACATCACTCATTAGTGCAATCAATCGTATCGAAATAAATCAAGTCTTATATCAGCCGCTTTTGTCGCGTCTTCCCTACGTCGCCTGACTCCGGAGTATTCCTAACATCCCGCTATGAGTTACCATCAGCTCGTGCGTGGGAGTACGATTGGAACAGTGTTTCGTCGACTCGCGTACTGTTGGCGAATTCTCCTTTGAACACGCGCGGCCATTAGTGTTCGGAGCGAAAGTAGTTCGCCGGTGCGTCGTTGCAGATAGCGGCAGCACCTCCTGGACACGCATGGCTACTATCGCGCCATGAGCGAGAAGAAATCGGTACACGTGCACCGGCCACGCGGTGCCGGTACGACGCCATTATGGCACTTTTCGTTCACGTCGTATACGCGTTAACACGTGCTTTTCGCGCTCGTTTCTTTTCATCTTTATTAGTATCTCAGACCGCGCGTAGAAGTTCATATCATTGTCCGCGCACGGTGAAAAATACCGGAAGTGTCATACGCATAATATTTCGTGTCTGTTTCAGTTTGTAGTTAAATAACTAGTCGTAAGAATCACGCGTGTATATACTCGTCCGCTCTGTGTTAGACCTAAGTGTAAATAATTCTGTAAATAGTTCTGTAAATATAATAATCTCGTGACCGTCCAACAAAGGTGTCGTGTCTCTTCCTTTTCCGCCCGCGCTGTCCACGCAAAATCGCGAACATTTGGTCCTTCGAGCCGGATTGAGACACGCCCTTGCCGTGACGGTTTGAAAAACGCCGTTATACCGTTAACCGACATTTTGAGTGACGTCAGCACCTTGGAGTGTTTGTGTTTCGTGAACTCGCAGACTCAGTGTTGTGTTTGATTCGAACGTTGACACGTCTGTGCGTGCGTGAAACTCGTTTAATTTAAACGACGACTTTTCAACGCGTACGTGAACTTCGTGCTGCAGTGAGACAGTGACTCTCGCGTGTGAGTGATTTGCGTGATTTTTGTGACATTTACGATGCCGAAATTGCGAGATCCCTCGCCCGCTTCGCAGGCCGATTCCGCGCCGGTGGACAAATCGGAAGGACTCGACGCCGTCGCGCCTCCGCGTCTAGCGGTGCTGGAAGAGAACACGCAGTCTTCTCTCGAGACTCGCCCACGCTCGCCCGCTCGACTCTCCTCCGAGCTGCAGGTCCGCGCGAGAGATCAGGAAGAGCGGTTCCGTACCATTATGAGAATCCTGGGTGATCTCGAGGCGGCCACGAAGAGCGACCCGCTCGAGCTGATTCGGGAGGAGCTGGTCATCGTGCGCGAGACGCTCTTGGATCTGCACCAACTGTTCCAACAGGAACACAGGGCGTTGAGCCGCGTGTGGCCGGTCTCGAGGCTCGACCACTCTTATTATGAGCAGAGGGTAGCGGCGAAGCAGGACATCGCTATGCTCGACGCCCGCAAGCTGGTGGCTCAGCTGGAACATCGCTGGCTACAAACGCAGACGACCACGCAGCCCACGCCAACCACACAGCCCACGCCGACCACGCAGCCAGGCCCTGAAGCGCACAGATCACGACTACCAGAGGTCCCGTTGCCCCGGTTCGACGGTGACTATTCTCGTTGGGCAGAGTTCAAGTCCGTTTTCATGTCAGTGATACGCGACCGCGCGGAGCTCGCCGAGGAGGACAAGTTCCACTACCTAAAGGGAGCAGTGACTGGCAACGCAGCCCAGTTGATATCACATCTGCCAGCCACAAGCGCGGCGTTCTGGCAGGCGTGGCGTTTGTTGGACAACCGCTTCAACAACAAACGGTTGAATTTGCAGTCCTACCTCGACCGCATCCACGGGCTGACGCCCATGAGGCAGCGCAAGGCCTCGTCGCTCCTCAAATTGGCCAACATCGTTGGAAAGACCACGCAAGCGTTGCAGGCATTCGGGGTCGACCACTTGGACAATTGCTTCGCAGTTAGCACGCTCGTTCGCCTGCTGGACCCTGACACAAGAGAGCACTGGGAGTCCTCGCTGGCCGCGCAGAGGGACTACCCGAACTTGGAGCAGTTGACCACCTTCCTGCTCGCCAGAGCAGGGACGCTAGAGCAGCTGGAGCGACTTCCAGAGGCTCGTAGCACGCTGCACACGCAGTCAACGAAACAGCCGGCAGCGCGGTCCGCTAACGGCACCCACAACCGCTCAGTGTCAACAAGAGCATCGGTACACTCGGTGGCGACTGCATCGACATCTGTACCTCGACCAGCGTCCACGTCAGGCCCTGCGCAGCCAACATCGACCACGAAATACCCGTGTGCCTTCTGTAACAAGGCACATTACGTCAGCGCGTGTCCAATCTTTCGACAATTGGACGCTAAGGACCGCGCAAATGTGGTGAAGGCGCTCTCGCTCTGTGTGAATTGCCTCGGACACCACAATCTACGCAGTTGCCGGACCACGCAGCGGTGTAAGCTCTGCAACGAGCTGCACCATTCTATGCTGCATGGAGCCGATCTCAGCCACGTGGTGGTGCCTGGACACCGGCCGCCCACGCAGTCTTCGGTCGGCTCAACTCAGCCCTCGACATCGACCACGCATCACACCGGCTCAACCGCTTCCGATTGAAGAGTCGGCGCAGTCGTCGAGGACAACGCAGTTCACGCAGCCCACGCTTTCAAGCAACGTACGGACCACGCAACGAGACCACGCAGAACACGGACAACACTTCTAGCAACAGCACTCGCCCGAGTGCACACCGACCTCGCAGTTCAGCAGGTGAGAATTCTGGTCGGTTCGGGCTCTGAAATCTCACTTGTTTCAGAATCTCTAGTAACGCAGCTCCAATTGAAACGAACACGCTACACCTTGGATGTCCACGGAGTTGGTGGAGCAAGGACTTCGCAGTCGAACGGAGTGGTCAATATTACTCTCCATTCCAACTACCGGCCTCTCTCAGTCACCATTCAAGCTCACGTGCTTCCACGGGTGACAACTTGTCTACCATCGACGCCACCAACTCTCGCAACACCGCCCTCGCATCTGGAGAAACTGAATCTCGCAGATTCGCAGTATCTTGTTTCCAGACCAGTGGACATCATCCTTGGAGCTGACGCTTACGGACAGATCATCAAGCCAAACACTATTCGACATCCGTCAACGCAGCTGGTCGCGCAACTGTCTATCTTTGGCTGGCTCGTGATCGGCCCCATCGAGGGTCCTCCGACTCCACGCAGAACCGTTCATCAGGTCACGGTCAATAATACCAATGGCCAACTGGACGAGTTACTCAGCCGATTTTGGACGCAAGAGGAGCCACCACCGGATACGACACCGTTGCTCACGCCAGAAGAAGAGGAGTGTGAAGAACACTTCAAGACCACGCATTCAAGGGACTCGACAGGAAGATACATCGTGTGGTTGCCGCTCAAACTACACCCTCGAGCACTAGGCAATTCGTATCAAACAGCACACGCCTGTCTTCAGCGAATTCTCAGACGTCTCAGCAAGGACGACCAGTACCATCAGCTGTACACCAAGTTCATGCTCGAGTATGAGCAGCTTGGTCATACGGTAAGACTGAACAACAGCTCAATAATCAGTTCGTTGCAGTATTATCTTCCACATCACGGCGTCCTCAAGTTGAGCAGCACGACCACCGCTCTTCTGGTGGTGTTCAATGGCTCCAGTTCAACTTCCTCAGGATATTCGCTGAACGATCTCATGCATACAGGTCCCAATCTTATGTTGAACATCGCAAATCTCTTCATCTGGATACGCAGGTACAAACATCTGTTTGCAACGGACATCACGAAGATGTATCGACAGATCAAGGTACATCCTGATGATTGGAACTTGCAACGCATACTCTGGCTTGATGACACGCAGAAAGAAGCGCATTACCAGCTGACCACCGTCACGTACGGAACGAAAGCTGCCCCGTATCTCGCTGTGCGCACAATCTTACAACTTGCAGAGGATGAAGGGTCGAAATATCCCCTCGCCGTGGATCCCATCAAGAATGGCAGGTATGTCGACGATATTTTTGGTGGCGCAGACACGGCAGATCATCTTCTCGAAGTGGCGCAGCAGCTGACGCAGCTTTGCCAGGCGGGAGGATTTCCTCTGGCAAAATGGCACTCTACCAGTAAATCGTTGCTTGAAGTTTTCGCATCCAACCAAGGAAACGCAGCAATCTCATTCGACGACTGCGAGACCAAAATTCTCGGAATAAAATGGACCCCGCATCAAGATACTTTCAACTTCTCAACTATACCTTCTTCCAAACGCACGCAGTTCTCCAAACGCCTCATCCTCTCCGAAGTAGCACAAGTCTTCGATCCTCTCGGTTTTGTCGCACCTGTAGTCATACGAGCCAAAATCTTAATTCAAGAGCTTTGGTTACAGGAACTCGGTTGGGACGACATTCTGCCTCCTCACATCACTCGCCGTTGGCTTCACATCAGGGAAGATTTAACTAGCTTGGCCAAGCTTTCCATCCCACGATGGTTCAACACAACGACCACGTCGACCGTTGAACTCCACGGATTCTCTGATGCCTCAGTCTTCGCGATGGCAGCTGTCTTCTACCTCGTCGTCCGCTCACCGTCCACGGGTACCCAAATTTCTCTCGTTTGCTCGAAAACGCGAGTGGCTCCACTCAAACGCCTAACCGTTCCGAGGTTAGAATTAACAGCAGCGCTGCTACTTTCCAAGCTGGTAAGGCATGTTCATGCTACTTTGAACATGACCGTTACGCAGACATTTTTGTGGACGGACTCAGAAGTCACGCTAGCATGGATCAAGACGCACCCCTCTAAATGGAAGGATTACGTACGCAACAGGGTAATCCAAATTCAAGAGATCACGCAGCAATATCATTGGAGACATACGCCAGGAACATCAAATCCTGCAGACTGCGCGTCGAGAGGCATTTCGACGGAGCAGTTACACCAGCATACTCTGTGGTGGACGGGACCACCGTGGCTCAAGAGAACGCAGAACGCATGGCCCAAGCAGACCAGTGGTGACGCAGACGAGCTAGGAGCTCCAGAAGCTCGCGCTGTCGTCTCACTCCACACGTTGAACGCAGTCAAGGAATACTCTTGGAATTTAATCTATCAATATTCTTCTGTCAACAGGTTGTTCAGAATCACGTCTCTCTGCCTCAAATTCGTGGACAAACTCTTGAAACGATACAACGCTTCGCCCACGCCAATGATTTCCGCAGCTGACATAGAAAAGGCCAGGATCTACTGGATTCAGGCCAAGCAGTCCCTCTACTTCAAGGACGAACTCGCAGCACTCGCCAACGGGACTTCGCTTTCATCTACGCATCCTTTTACACGGCTGACCGCTTACCTCGACCATCAAGAGATCGCCAGGGTAGGAGGACGGCTGCAACACTCAGAGCTGTCGCACGAAGGCAAACATCCGGTAATTTTGCCTCGTGATTCACGGCTCTCAGCGCTTCTCATCGACCACGCACATCAGCAAACGATGCACGGAGGTACGCAAGACACCCTCGCCTTTCTCAGACAACGCTATTGGATCATCGGTGGAAGAGCTTCGGTGAACACTCACATCCTCAGGTGCGTGAAGTGTGCTCGGCAGAGGGGGATCCGTGCCCATCAACTGATGGGCCAACTACCTCTCTGTCGGGTCACTCCATCGCGCCCGTTCACGCACACCGGCGTGGATTACGCAGGACCACTCACGCTCAAGACCTGGAAGGGACGAGGAGCGAAAACGCATAAAGGGTGGATTTGCGTATTCGTCTGTTTCGCAACCTCAGCTGTTCACTTGGAAGTTGTTTCAGATTACTCTACAGACGCTTTCATCGCAGCCTATCGCAGATTCACGTCCCGCAGAGGTATCGCAGCATGCCTCTACTCAGATTGCGGTACCAACTTCCAAGGAGCAGACGCACAACTTCGGAAACAATTCATCGAAAGCACACGCGAAAATCAGAACATCGCAGCTTCACTCGCCAAGGATGGTACGCAGTGGAATTTCAACCCGCCTGCCGCTCCGCACATGGGCGGAAACTGGGAGGCCGCGGTCACGTCGCTCAAATTTCACCTCAAGAGGACGGTTGGAGATGCTTTGCTGACGTACGAGGAATCAGTAACATTGCTCGCGCAGATCGAAGCCATCCTCAATTCACGACCATTGGAACCACTCAGCGACGATCCAGACGACGTTTCAGCCCTGTCACCAGGCCATTTTCTCGTCGGAACGCAGCTGAACGCAGTACCAGAACCCGCATTACTTGATGTCGCAGCCAGCAGACTGTCAAGGTGGCAGTTCATTCAACAGCGGCTCCAACAATTTTGGAAGCTCTGGTCCACGCAATATTTACAACGACTCCAGGCGATCTCCAAATGGCACCATCCAACCAACAAGATCAAGGTAGGCTCTCTTGTTCTCATCACTGACGAACGTCTGCCCCCAGGCAAATGGCCCATGGCCAGGGTTCTCAGGCTCCTACCAGGGAAGGATGGACTGACCAGGGTCGTCGAGCTCAAGACGGCCACCACGACGCTCACGCGGCCTATCGTCAAGCTGGCTCTGCTTCATCAGCCCTCTCATGACGACGCGGACACGCAGACTTCATCATCGACCAGTCGCTGATGGCCGGGGGGAATGTTGGAGAATTCTCCTTTGAACACGCGCGGCCATTAGTGTTCGCAGCGAAAGCAGTTCGCTGGTGCATCGTTGCAGACAGCGGCAGCACCTCCCGGACACGCATGGCCACGATCGCGCCATCACGATGAAGAAACCGGTACACGTGCACAACGGCCACGCGGTGCCGGTCGACGCCATTACCGCCATTATCGTACACGCAGTTCACGCGCTAACACGTGCTTTTCGCGCTCGTTTCTTTTCGTCTTTATTAGTATTTCAGACCACGCGTAGAAGTTCATATCAATGTCCGCGCACGGTGAGAAATACCGAACGTGTCATACGCATAATATTTCGTGTCTGTTTCAGTTTGTAGTTCAATAACTAGTCTTAAGAATCACGCGTGTATATACTCGTCCGCTCTGTGTTAGACCTAAGTGTAAATAATTCTGTAAATAGTTCTGTAAATATAATAATCCCGTGACCGTCCAACAAAGGTGTCGTGTCTCTTCCTTTTCCGCCCGCTCTGTCCACGCAAAATCGCGAACATTTGGTCCTTCGAGCCGGATTGAGACACGCCCTTGCCGTGACGGTTTGAAAAACGCCGTTATACCGTTAACTGACATTTTGAGTGACGTCAGCACCTTGGTGTGTTTGTGTTTCGTGAACTCGCAGACTCAGTGTTGTGTTTGATTCGAACGTTGACATGTCTGTGCGTGCGTGAATCTCGTTTAATTTAAACGACGACCTTTCAGCGCCTCATCCTGAACTTCGTGCTGCAGTGAGACAGTGACTCTCGCGTGTGAGTGATTTGCGTGATTTTTGTGACATTTACGATGCCGAAATCGCGAGATCCCTCGCCCGCTTCGCAGGCCGATTCCGCGCCGGCGGACAAATCGGAATGACTCAACACCGTCGCGCCTCCTCGTCTAGCTGTGCCGGAAGAGAACACGCAGCCTTCGCAAGAGGCTCGCCCACGCTCGTCCGCTCGACTCTCCTCCGAGTTACAGGTCCGCGCAAGAGATCAGGAGGAGCTGCCGACCACTCAACGCTGCAAGCTGTGCAACGAGCAGCACCATTCGCTGCTGCATGGTGCAGATCTCAGCCTGGTGTTGGTGCCAGGTTACCGAACACCCTCGCAGCCTACGTCGGGCCCCTCGCAGCCGTCAACCACGACCACGCATCATCCCGGCCCATCCGCTGCCGATTGAAGAGTCGGCGCAGTCGTCGAAGACAGCACAGTTCACGCAGCTCACGCTTCTAGACCACGCACGGACGCCCACGCATTCAAGCAACGTACGGACCACGCAACGAGGCCACGCAGAACACGGACAACACAGAAGTACACACGGAGCAACAGCACTCGCCCGAGTGCACACCGACCTCGCAGTTCAGCAGGTGAGAATCTTGGTCGATTCAGGCTCTGAAATCTCACTTGTTTCAGAATCTCTAGTAACGCAGCTTCAATTGAAACGAACACGCTACACGTTGGATGTCCACGGAGTTGGTGGAGCAAGGACTTCGCAGTCGAACGGAGTGGTCAATATTACCCTCCATTCCAACTACCGGCCCCTCTCAGTCACCATTCAAGCTCACGTGCTTCCACGGGTGACAACTTGTCTACCATCGACGCCACCAACTCTCGCAACACTGCCCTCGCATCTGGAGAAACTGAACCTTGCAGATCCGCAGTTTCTTGTTTCCAGACCAGTGGACATCATACTTGGAGCTGACGCTTACGGACAGATCATCAAGCCAAACATTATTCGACATCCGTCAACGCAGCTGGTCGCGCAACTGTCTATCTTTAGCTGGCTCGTGATCGGCCCTATCGAGGGCCCTCCTACTCCACGCAGAACCGTTCATCAGGTCACGGTCAATAACACCAATCGCCAACTGGACGAGTTACTCAGCCGATTTTGGACGCAAGAGGAGCCACCACAGGATACGACACCGTTGCTCACGCCAGACGAACAGGAGTGTGAAGAACACTTCAAGACCACGCATTCAAGGGACTCGACAGGAAGATACATCGTGCGGTTGCCGCTCAAACTACATCCTCGAGCACTAGGCAATTCCTACCAAACAGCACACGCCTGTCTTCAGCGAATCCTCAGACGTCTCAGCAAGGACGACCAGTACAATCAGCTGTACACCAAGTTCATGCTCGAGTATGAGCAGCTTGGCCATATCGTAAGACTGAACAACAGCTCAATAATCAGTTCGTTGCAGTATTATCTTCCACATCACGGCGTCCTCAAGTTGAGCAGCACGACCACCGCTCTTCGTGTGGTATTCAATGGCTCCAGTTCAACTTCCTCAGGATATTCGCTGAACGATCTTATGCATACAGGTCCCAATCTTATGTTGAACATCGCTGATCTTCTCATCTGGATACGCAGGTACAAACATCTGTTTGCAACAGACATCACGAAGATGTATCGACAAATCAAGGTACATCCCGATGATTGGAACTTGCAACGCATACTCTGGCTTGATGATACGCAGAAGGAAACGCATTACCAGCTGACCACCGTCACGTACGGGACGAAAGCTGCTCCATATCTCGCTGTGCGCACACTTTTACAACTTGCAGAGGATGAAGGGTCGAAATATCCCCTCGCCGTGGATCCCATCAAGAATGGCAGGTATGTCGACGACATTTTTGGTGGCGCAGATACAGCAGATCATCTCCTCGAAGTGGCGCAACAGCTGACGCAACTTTGCCAGGCGGGAGGGTTTCCTCTGGCAAAATGGCACTCTACCAGTAAATCGTTGCTTGAAGTCTTCGCATCTAACCAAGGAAACGCAGCAATCTCATTCGACGACTGCGAGACCAAAATTCTCGGAATCAAATGGACCCCGCATCAAGATACTTTCAACTTCGCAACCATACCTTCTTCCAAACGCACACAGTTCTCCAAACGCCTCATCCTATCTGAAGTAGCACAAGTCTTCGATCCTCTCGGTTTTGTCGCACCTGTAGTCATACGAGCCAAAATCTTAATTCAAGAGCTTTGGTTACAGGAACTCGGTTGGGACGACATTCTGCCTCCGCACATCACTCGCCGTTGGCTTCACATCAGGGAAGATTTAACCAGCTTGGCCAAGCTTTCCATCCCACGATGGTTCAACACAACGACCACGTCGACCGTTGAACTTCACGGATTCTCTGATGCGTCAGTCTTCGCAATGGCAGCTGTCGTCTACATCGTCGTCCGCTCACCGTCCACGGGTACCCAAATTTCTCTCGTTTGCTCGAAAACGCGAGTGGCTCCACTCAAACGCCTAACCATCCCGAGGTTAGAATTAACAGCAGCGCTGCTACTTTCCAAACTGGTAAGGCATGTTCACGCTACTTTGAACATGACCGTTACGCAGACATTTTTGTGGACGGACTCAGAAGTCACGCTAGCATGGATCAAGACGCACCCCTCTAAATGGAAGGATTACGTACGCAACAGGGTAATTCAAATCCAAGAGATCACGCAGAATTATCATTGGAGACACACGCCAGGAACATCAAATCCTGCCGACTGCGCGTCGAGAGGCATTTCGACGGAGCAGTTACACCAGCATTCTCTGTGGTGGACGGGACCACCGTGGCTCAAGAAAACGCAGAACGCATGGCCCAGGCAGACCAGTGGTGACGCAGACGAGCTAGGAGCTCCAGAAGCTCGCTCTGTCGTCTCACTCCACACGTTGAACGCAGTCAAGGAATATTCATGGAATTTAATCTATCAATATTCTTCTGTTAACAGGTTGTTCAGAATCACGTCTCTATGCCTCAAATTCGTGGACAAACTGTTGAAACGATACAACGCTTCGCCCACGCCAATGATCTCCGCAGCTGAC
This sequence comes from Stelis phaeoptera, assembly GCA_943735885.1. Classification (NCBI taxonomy): domain Eukaryota; kingdom Metazoa; phylum Arthropoda; class Insecta; order Hymenoptera; family Megachilidae; genus Stelis; species Stelis phaeoptera. The sequence continues at coordinate 7,319,587 of OX030934.1, read as the reverse complement.
ATAGAAAAGGCCAGGATCTACTGGATTCAGGCCACGCAGTCCCTTTACTTCAAAGACGAACTCGCAGCACTCACCAAGGGGACTTCGCTTCCATCTACGCATCCTTTTACACGGCTGACCGCTTACCTCGACCATCAAGGGATCGCCAGGGTAGGAGGACGGCTGCAACACTCAGAGCTGTCGTACGAAGGCAAACACCCGGTAATTTTGCCTCGTGATTCACGGCTCTCAGCGCTTCTCATCGACCACGCACATCAGCAAACGATGCACGGAGGTACGCAAGACACCCTCGCCTTTCTCAGACAACGCTATTGGATCATCGGTGGAAGAGCTCCGGTGAAGACTCACATCCTCAGGTGCGTGAAGTGTGCTCGGCAGAGGGGGATCCGTGCCCATCAACTGATGGGCCAACTACCTCTCTGTCGGGTCACTCCATCGCGCCCGTTCACGCACACTGGCGTGGACTACGCAGGACCACTCACGCTCAAGACCTGGAAGGGACGAGGAGCGAAAACGCATAAAGGGTGGATTTGTGTATTCGTCTGTTTCGCAACCTCAGCTGTTCATTTGGAAGTTGTTTCAGATTACTCGACAGACGCTTTCATCGCAGCCTATCGCAGATTCACGTCCCGTAGAGGTATCGCAGCATGCCTCTATTCAGATTGCGGTACCAACTTCCAAGGAGCAGACGCACAACTTCGGAAACAATTCATCGAAAGCACACGCGAAAATCAAACCATCGCAGCTTCACTCGCCAAGGATGGTACGCAGTGGAATTTCAACCCGCCTGCCGCTCCGCACATGGGCGGAAAATGGGAGGCCGCGGTCAAGTCGCTCAAATTTCACCTCAAGAGGACGGTTGGAGATGCTTTGCTGACGTACGAGGAATCAGTAACATTGCTCGCGCAGATCGAAGCCATCCTCAATTCACGACCATTGGAACCACTCAGCGACGATCCAGACGACGTTTCAGCCCTGTCACCAGGCCATTTTCTCGTCGGAACGCAGCTGAACGCAGTACCAGAACCCGCATTGCTTGATGTCGCAGCCAGCAGACTGTCAAGATGGCAGTTCATTCAACAGCGGCTCCAACAATTTTGGAAGCTCTGGTCCACGCAATATCTACAACGACTCCAGGCGATCTCTAAATGGCACCATCCAACCAACAAGATCAAGGTAGGCTCTCTTGTTCTTATCACTGACGAACGTCTGCCCCCAGGCAAATGGCCCATGGCCAGGGTTCTCAGGCTCCTACCAGGGAAGGATGGATTGACCAGGGTCGTCGAACTCAAGACGGCCACCACGACGCTCACGCGGCCTATCGTCAAGCTGGCTCTGCTTCATCAGCCCTCTCATGACGACGCGGACACGCAGACTTCATCACCGACCAGTCGCTGATGGCCGGGGGGAATGTTGGAGAATTCTCCTTTGAACACGCGCGGCCATTAGTGTTCGCAGCGAAAGTAGTTCGCTGGTGCGTCGTTACCGACAGCGGCAGCACCTCCCGGACACGCATGGCCACGATCGCGCCATCACGATGAAGAAACCGGTACACGTGCACAACGGCCACGCGGTGCCGGTCGACGCCATTACCGCCATTATCGTACACGCAGTTCACGCGCTAACACGTGCTTTTCGCGCTCGTTTCTTTTCGTCTTTATTAGTATTTCAGACCACGCGTAGAAGTTCATATCAATGTCCGCGCACGGTGAGAAATACCGAACGTGTCATACGCATAATATTTCGTGTCTGTTTCAGTTTGTAGTTCAATAACTAGTCTTAAGAATCACGCGTGTATATACTCGTCCGCTCTGTGTTAGACCTAAGTGTAAATAATTCTGTAAATAGTTCTGTAAATATAATAATCCCGTGACCGTCCAACAAAGGTGTCGTGTCTCTTCCTTTTCCGCCCGCTCTGTCCACGCAAAATCGCGAACATTGCGATATAATCGCAATAACAATCGCGAACGCAAGACATAGTAATGTTGCCCTGTAATACGTGTGTGCACGCATTAGAACCAAAATAGTTTTTAGAAGTACAACATAACATGTTACATCAATAGCACCATCTTACTAAACCGGTATTTATCTGTTTACAGACATAAGAGGAGCATATACCAGAGATTCATAAATAAAAAAGTAAGTAAAATCCACAATGGAAAGTAGATTGCGTTTACCATTACTTATTAAGTAGTTTTGTGGGCTAAAACTATAGGTACTTTGTAACCGTTATTTCTCGCCCACGGGATTTCCCTTGGCGACGGTTACATAATCTCTTTAGATACGTGGTTTCTAGATGAATTAACCGTACGCGATTGAAGTTGATAAACGCAATGTAACTATTTAGGATGTCAGAAAATGGAATCGATTAGATGGAGGGATTCGGGCCTCCAGGTACTGGACAGCGGGGAGTTCTGATCGGTTGTTGAAGAAGTTGGAAACAATTTATGATGAAAACGAAATATATATATGTAAGCCTCGGAATCAGAGGTTTACCGGGAGCGTGGGAGAGAGAGAGATGCCGAAGTGACCGACACGTGTTGTTGCAGCAAGTGATAACTGTATTTACATAAAATAAGATAGCTACAATTTCTATATGGGCTGCACCTAATTACCTTATTGCAAAACCCGCACCTGAATCAACACAATTGCCGTTGTTTCGTTCTAGCTGTTTACTTCCAGCTTTACAGCGAAGCACTCTCTCGTGCGGCGGCTAACCGGCGAGTTTATAATGAGTACTCTCTTGGTCACGTGCCTGGCGTAGTCAGTGCCGTAGACGTCCCCGTGACCAAGATTGATAAGGCGTCAGGCTTACATATATTCTGGTGAAAATTGAGTGAGCAAAATTTATATTCGGCTGGTCACCAATTCTGGTAAATGTAAAAGAACTTCGTGATTTCTTCGTGCTGGATTACGTTTCGTACAGTCTTCCCGCGCTCGCGAATGCAAATGTCTTTGTCCTTTCTTCTGTCACACGTTCGCGTGAAAACGCGAATATTTCGACCTTGGTTGTGGGGAAACGGATGTTTATCGATATTTGCACGCGATATTATTTCGGCAGATTAGGATAGACATATATATATATATACAAGTTAAATGTTTTACGTAACGGATAAAAGATTAGCTTTAGATGTAAAATTATTATTGATTGGCTTTAATGAAACCCTACTACTAGTGTGCAACGACGCGTGGATACTTTTGAATATCCACCCGCAATTGCACACTAATTTCCCTCCCTGTGACTTCTACAATCCGATTCACGATACAGTGCTCGACAATGAATATAATGGATGGTTGTTTGAATCACTGCTTTCCAATCGCACGATTGAGGATCTGTCGCAGCACCCTCGCTCTCGGCCGAATAATCGGAGGAGGAGTCTGGGTGGAGACGCCACGAAGCCTCAATCAGGTTGTGACACCTAGGAGTTCACCTGAGGCACGAATGTGGGCTCGTGGTGTTCTCCGATGCCGGACGCCTGACTTCGACTGTGTACAATCCGATCGTGAATTTCGCGATACGCACGGTGCAGCAACACTCAGGTCGATCCTGCCGAGCAATTCGGGGAAGATCAAGTGGTGCCTGCACTATAATCTCACACGATCAATTGAGAACAACCAGAAGATTTCGGCAGGCACGAATCGTGGGCTGAGCGACACTTCGGTTACTCAACTAGAATCGGTGAAGATTAATATACCGCGATGCTACCAAACAGAGCGATCACCGTGCCACACGGTCGTATCCACCTCTTCACAAAGGCATCCGAGTACATTCAAGAAGTGACGGCAGGGCACTTTCTTGAGCTGAGCGACACTTTAAATGCTCGAACGAGTCTGTGAGCGATGCCACGATCAAGTGCCGGCAGAAATTGTGATAATGCTCACAATCGAGTCCACGTCTCACAAGGGCACACAGGGACAGCCAGAAGTTACGGCGGGACACTTTACGTGGGCCGAGCGATACTTCGACTGCCTGTATGAGCCTGGGAGCTGAGTCAAGATGTATGAGAATTATCCGATCTCAATCGTTCACGAGCGATAAAGTAAACGCGTGGCGTCTGAAAACATTAACACAAGCACAAAGGTACGCACTCTTACGCGTCACGAGAGCATACCGAACAACATCGTCTCATACTTTAACAGTCCTAGCAGCAGCCACACCAATAGATTTACTAATAAACGAAAGACGCGCAATATACATGACGAAGCACAATCTACAATTTACACTAGGCAGCATAACATTCACTCCCCAGGACCCGGCTCCTGACGAATCGCAAATCAACGAACTATGTGAAACAGTCAAAACAGAAACGCGGAACCTCTGGCAGTCCACCTGGGATAATTCTAACAAGGGGCGAATAACTCACAAATTTTTCAGTCAAATAAAAGAAAGACTCGAATCTGACTGGCTGCAGCTATCATTCCACAACATTCAGCTACTCTCCGGCCACGGACTCCTCAAAAACTACCAGAAAACAATAAAAGTATCCCCCACAGAATTATGCTACTGCAACAGCGCTGACTCTGTAGAACACCTAATCTACGACTGCACAATCATGACATCGTCCAGAACGAAACTAACACGACAATTGGAAGCAGCCGGAGTATCGTGGCCATGCGAACTAAAGGAACTCGTTCGGAGGGAGACTTTCAGAGAGTTTTCAGAATTCGCCACAAACGCACTCAGTCACAGACGCGAGATAGAACAGTTGACACCACCTCCAGACTACACAAACACACCACAGCCGAGTACACAAACAATCACACCCAACACAGCACGCAGGATAACAAGAGCAATAGCAAGACAGCAGCCACCGGAACAGTAACACCGCTGACGAAACAAAACACAAAGGACATGACAAACCATCAACAGAGCCGGAGGAAAACCACACAAACACGGGAATCACGGAAAGCATCACAGGAAATTTACATTACAGGAGAACTCGTTTTGGCATCGCGGGCCAGTGCGCGCATGCGTACTGGTGCACAAAGCGAATTCACGCGCAATCACACGCGTGCCCGCAAGAGTCTGAGCTTCGCGCTGGCGACCCCACCTCCTCGTGGTCCCCGCTGGGCAACGTTTCGCCTGTAATCACGTGCTTCCACGGGTTTCCAGGCCAAACGGCTAAGTGGGTCGCCATAGTGCTCAAACAGACAATAACCTCAATCGTTCACGGATTCTGTGGTTTTGCCACGCGAGACTCTACCATTAGCAGTGACTCGAAACAACCTTACTCACCGTTTCGTTCCGCTCAGCGAAAATTGAGATTCTAATATTTACCACTCGTTATGATATTAAAATTTGATTTTATCTTATTTGTGACTACTACGCTGTACACGCCGGAGCAACACAAAGAAGAAAATCGCGTTCTAGCTGTGCCACGGCGCGGTTTGTGCTCGTGACTCCCCGGTTTGAGGCGCGTATATAACGAGGGTAAGTTAGGCGGTTTGACTAAGTTACCAGGTCGGTTTGACCTCTCAATTATATACCGGTTTTCGCTGAACGGAATTGGAAACGCGTGTTACCTGGTTCGCTTCCAGACGTAGAGTAATTCTTGTCGAACGAGCATCGATCTCCTTCGATCCATATCGAGTGGGGATCGATGCGCACGCATATCTAATTAGTGGGGCGCTTCTCCTAAATTCTTTCGCACGCGACAAAGGACCACGGATCCTTACGGTGGTAGGGGAATCTGTCACACTCACACAATCACACTCGGCTGTTTGTATGTCGTCTCTTGGTATGTAACCAGCACGGTTACAACTTTTGTTGTACATTCTAGAGCTTTTTCTGTATAAGAGAGGTATAAAAACATATACGCCAAGTACATTTATATTAAGAAAGGTTGCTCTCTGCTAAATTGCAGTTACAATGAAACAGGTGCTACGAAATATCAACAACGAAAACATGAACAATATAGAATTTGAGTTTTAAGATATGGAAGACCGTATAATGAAAAATAGTACTATAGAAATCAGTAATACGGAAAGTAACAATAATAAGGACAATAATGAAACACATATTTTATGTAATACTAATATATCAGCTTCCAAAGGTATGGTATTTAAAGATATAATAATAATTGTTTGTTATTATATATATGGATTTTTAAATATTGTTCCGGAACCGACAAATTCCGGATGCCACGGGTACCCGGTCCCGCGATACAAGCCTTAGCGGGCCCAGGAAGCGCTCTGCGTATTTGTCAACCCATGCTCCTGGGCTCCGCCTCGCGAGCGCTCGAACACGCACGCTCGAATGCGTGCGCCATAAAGACGTCACGCGTGCTCATCGATACCGCGATCGATCGATTGGTCGATCCGGATCCTTTGTTTTTGACCATATATATATAAACCGCGCGTAACGGTCAATACTTCTTCTTGTCTTGTGATTCAAGAATCGTACACCCGCAATTCGAGTCTTTTTTCCGGTACGTTTGTGTTTTACCACGAGCTTGGAGTCGAGTCGTGTCGAGAGACTCCACGTTCAATTTTTCCGTTCTCTCGCAACAGTGTAATTTTGCCCACCGACTCCGTGCCGATCGCTATTTTGTGGCCGAAAGACACTTTGCCACTCTCACCGTACCGCCAATCGAGGTCCGCGCTTCACCGCTTAACTCAGCATCGTTGTTAACTGTACAAAGTTTGAACCGATTAAAACGATAGTGATAAAACATTTACTGAGAGTATCCGTTGAACTGTGCTCGACTTTCCGCTCTCCCCCCGCTCCAGTAGATTTCCGTTCGCCACGTTCTTACACCAAGCCGTTCCCGAGCCCCGTTGATTCTCCTCCGCCTATCCTTTCACTTCGCATCCTGAAAAGGGTGAAAACCCGCGACCTCGTAGCCGGCGATCGCTATTTTCTCTTCGCTACGAAACAAATATATTTTAATATGCATTATATCTTTTGCAGAAGTTACAGCTATTAGGGAAAGGCGCAGGTTTATAGAAACAGAAAACGAAGTAAAAAAAAAATATTATAGAACAAGTACAACAAATTGGCGCAGTAAAATTAAAACATCTGTTGGCAACGCAATTAAACGTGTATATTTTCTTTGATTGCATCGCTTATTTTGTTTTTCTTGTTTATGGTGGTGGGGATATCGTTGGTAATGGGGGAACAGGTATATATGGCACGAGGCGCCGCACAGTGGGACAAAACGGCGTTCGACGATCAAATATCTGTAACTTTGGTTATATTGGAAATATTTTCATGAAATTTTGAGAAATTGTTGCCTACACTATGGTGCTGAAGTTTTATTAATATGAATCGTGTAGAACTACAGGGTGGCATAATATTCAAGTATAAAGTGAGGCGCGTTCAATATCTGTCACATGTTTGGCATGTTTTATGTTGTTTAACTAAAATTGGGCTTGAAACTGTTAATAACTATGGAACAAATGGATTTAGCAATAAAAAAATGACATGAAATATGTCATAACGGTAGGAAGAAGTTAATAACACTTAAAAAAAAAAAATATATATATATACATATATATATACATGTCGATATATATATACAGTATGTCCGTCTTAAGTGTCTACACGTGATTATTTCTATAAGTATTAGAGATACAAAGAAATGTTTCGGATGAAAGTTGTATTGTATCATGGGGGACATACCGTGATGGTAATTGTTTGACCTCGAGATAGCGTTGGTGCGTCCTGTGAAGGTCACATTTAATTTTTTAAATGGAACCCTATATTTTTTATTCCATATTCTTGTAGCTAATATCGAGACGTTTTCAAAACACTACTTATGCATGCATTTTACATAAGTCATTGTTGACTTATTAACTTTCAAAGTTTTCATGCCGCCGGTATTAGCGTTACCCAATGTACACCGCGAGGAGGTTGCTCGGTCGGACTTCGTACATCATGGTGGCTCTAAAAGCCGATTGTGAATCTAGTATCTAGTATCTATTGAAACCTAAGGTCGTTATCCTTCAATACGTCCTCCATCATTAAGAATACATTTCTGTAACCTCTTTTGGAATTGCTTTTCCACTTTTCTTAGCATTTCAGGTGTTACTTGTGCACATGCATTTCGTATCCGTTGACGTAATTCTATTACACTTTCAACCGAGGTGCGATAAACTGTTTGCTTCAAGTACCCACATAGTAAAAAATCACACGGCGAACAATCTGGGGATCTTGGTGGCCATGGTACTGGCCCGCCACGTCCAATCCACTTATTTTGAAAATTTTCGTTTAACCAATTTTTCACTGCTGCCATGTAATGTGGAGGTGCTCCATCTTGTTGAAACCACATATTTCTTCTATCTTCTAATTCGATATTTTCCAAAATTTCAGTTAAGTAGGTTTGTAAAAATTGTAAATATTTTTGTCCATTGGCACATCCATAAAAAAAATACGGACCTATTTATTTTCAATTAAATATTCCGCACCACACCATCACCGAGCTTCGGTACTGATTATTTTTTTTCTAATCTCCAGTGAGGGCGACATGAAAACTGAAAGTTAATAACTCAACAATGACTTATGTGAAATGCATGCATAAGTAGTGTTTTGAAAACGTCTCGATATTAGCTATAAGAATATGGAATAAAAAATATAGGGTTCCATTTAAAAAATTGAATGTGACCTTCACAGGACGCACCAACGCTATCTCGAGGTCAAACAATTACCATCACGGTATGTCCCCCATGATACCATACAACTTTCATCTGAAACATTTCTTTGTATCTCTAATACTTATAGAAATAATCACGTGTAGACACTTAAGACGGACATACTGTATATATACATATATAGCTTAAATCTACGAATAATACAAAAATAAACTGTTATAAATGAACAGGTACAAAAAGAATAAGATTAAACAGTCTTTCTCTCATCGCCAATAAACTCTATCTCAGAAACACGTGCAGCGTGCAGCGTGGTCGCGAACAGGAATAAAAATAACGGAAGTAGTAACACAGTGGCGCTGCATCTTAGATGCAGCGCCTTCGAGGCTAGAGAGGGAAATTCAGATGGACGCATATTCCAACACTCCCTCCCGTTCACTGAATTTTTCTTCTCCTCTTCTCCCGTTTAATTCCTCTTCTCTGTTCACATCGCCTATTTGCTGTTCTTCCTCTCTTCTCTGGATCTTTCTCTCTCCACTGCTTCTCTCATCTTGTTTCTTTCCTCTTCTCGTTACACTTCTCCTCTTCTCGTAACTTTTCTCCTTCTCGCTCATCTCCTACTCTTTCTTGTGGCTAGTTCCTGTAACAAATTAAAAAAAACATATGTAATTAGTTTATCTATTCTCATTTATTTCAGTACCTTCCGCTAATCGATTCAATATTTTTCACCCAGATCTGTCATCTCGAATTCTTTCATTAATTTTCCTTTCATCGACTGCAATTCAGCTTTATCATTACTTGCCATTAGTATGTCGTCCACATACAAAAATAGAATCAACATCTTCCTTTCATTTCGCCATGTGAACAGACACGGTTCTATCTCACTCGTCACCAGTCCTAGTCTCTCCGCAGTCTCCGTGAATCGTATGTTCCATCTTTTGGGACTTATCTTCAATCCTTACAGCGCTTTTTCTAGCTTTCATACCCTTTTCCGTCTAAACGCATCACTGTACTCCGTTCCCTCAGGTATTTCCATGAATATTTCTTCATTGATCGTTCCGTTGAGAAATGCAGTTTTTACATCCATTTGACACATCTCAAGATCATATTTGTTTGCAATCGCTAATACCGACCTAACCAGAGTCAATCGCGATACTGGTGCATAGGTCTCCAGTAGATCGTAATCGTTTTTATCTTTGCAGCCTCTTACCACCAGTCTGGCTTTATATTTCACCAAACCATTCTCGTCTATCTTTTTCCTCAGCACCCATCTCGAATCTATTATGTTCGGTTTCCCCTCGTCTCTTCCCTTTGGTCTCTCCACCAGTTTCCAGACTGCATTTTTGTTCATTGCTGCCAGTTCCTCTTTAATCGTTTGTATCCATCTTTGCCGATCAATGGACATTATTGCTTCTTGGTACGACGTAGGGTTTGCGTCAGTGTTGGTCAGCATCGCTCGATATGTCTCTGTTTCTATGTCGCCTTTTTCTTGGTTATTTTCCTTCCTTTCTTTCCTTGGGCGTCCTCTCGGTCTCTTGATTTCTCCCTCCGATTTTGACATCTCGTCCATCGTATGTTCCTCTTCTCCAAACTCTACTTTATTCTCGTTCCCTGTTGAATTGGACCAGTTGTTCTCCCAGTTCTTCACACTTCCCTTCCTATACCTGTCTTTATACACTATTTTCTCGTTAAATCTCACATCTCTTGATTCATAAAATTTTCCTTCCTCCGGTTTCATTAGAACGTAGCCTGTTCTCGTATATCCTACCAGTATACCTTGTCTCCTTGCAAATCCAAATTTTGTATATTTGTTTCTCTGTATTTTCATGTATGCCATACATCCAAACCTTTTCATTTGTTTTATATCAAAATTGTATTTCGGCGCAAATTTGCTGAGTGGTATTATCATATCATTCGCTTTATGTGGTGTCCTGTTGTAGGCATAGATGGCTGCACCCAATGCTAGGTCCCACATGCTTTCCGGTAGACCTGAATCATACATGTACGCTCTCACCTTTTTCTGAATGCTTTGATTCATTCTTTCCGCCACTCCATTATGTTCCGGAGTATCCGGGCTTGCTAGTTGAAGTTCTGAACCCAGCTTCTCCAGTACTTCCGTTGTGTGACCGCCCGTATATTCCGTTCCTTGGTCCGTTCTAAGATAACATACCTTGGCATCATATCCCAGTAAATTTCTGCTCATTCTTACAAATCTGTCCAAGCAGTATCCCGTCTCGCTCTTCGCTTTCATCGGGAGTGCCATCGCATATCTCGAATAGTCGTCTATGAAAGTGACAATGTACCTATACCTTTTCGGATACGATATAGGACTGATTGCTCCCATCACATCCGAATGTATAATTTGCAACGGCCTTTCCGCTCTGCTACGTGTCGATTTAAAAGCCAGCCGGTTACTCTTCGCTATGGCACACACTTCGCAGTCTAGTATCTCTTCTCCAAATTTCACCTCTCTTAACTCTTTTATCTCAGGATATTTCTTCTGTAAGGCCTTCAAATATCCCAGTGACGCATGACCCATTCTTGCATGCCACAGCATTGCTTTGCTGGTTTTCCTTTGATGTACTGATCTCTCTATTTCCGTCACATCAGTATCCAATAGTTCCATGTCCGGCATTTCTTCCATATTTTCCAGCTTCCTGTCCCATACAGACTCGTCAATCTTTGGATCCAATGGCTGTTCTTCTTCTGGATCATTTTCTTCCATCGTTTTGAACTCTACGCCTATCTGTTCTTCATGCTCCAATTGCCGGTCTTTCGCCGGCTCTTCTTCTTTTCCCGGATCTGTTGTCTCACTTCTACTTCTCCCTGGCAGTTCTTCACTCTCCTTTTCCTTTTCCGAGGCTTCAATCGGTTCAGGACCTTTCTGACTGGCTACACTTCTCGTATAATATCTCGGCTCATTTTTGTCACCTTCCGACGCTAGGCATACCATCAGTCTGTTCTCTTGTTTCTTCTTTTCTTGCTTCCGAGAATTCGCTTCTTCATTTATTTTCAGTTCAATTATCCAGTACGGCCGATTATATATACCACGTATGAAAGACTGTTCTGACACTGGGTCGTATATGTCTATCACCTGATCATCCAAGTATACACTTAGTCCTTGATCTACAAACTTTCTCAGCGACAGTAGATTCTCCAGCAAAGCCTCTGCATAAATTACGTTGTCCAGTATTATTTCTTTATTTCCGCTTGTCAAACCCACTATTCTCCCTGTTCCTTCTGTTCGGAGATCCGCTTCAGGATTTCTGTTTGCACATCTAATAAAACCCTTTTCATTTTCATCTAGATCACGGAAGATTAGACTTGAGTTTACCAGATGCTCTGTTGCTCCAGAATCCACTAAAAATTTCGTTATCTCTAACATATTACCTTTCAACCTCTTCTTCCGCTCACTCGGATCTCTTTCCTCATCGGACCTGCAGATGTGACAACCTTTCACCCTATATTCTACTAACTTACCTCCATTCTGTCCCCTTTCTTCACCCTTTCTTCGTTGTTTTTGACTGCTCAAGTCCCGATTTCCTATGTTTCTGTACGCTGCCTTACCCCTGAAGTCGTGTCCCCTTCTACCACGGCTATTCGGATAACTGATGCCGGACTTAAATCTTTTCACATTTCCCGCATCTCTCCAGTTTCCTGGCTTTCTCTTTATTCCCCTGTCACCACTCACACTCGCTCTCACACTCTGATTCTCTCTATTATAAAAACCCTTCTCATACCTTTGTGTTCTTGTTCTTGCCGTCACATCTCTCCTCGTCTCCCCGGCCCTACAATCCTTGGCTAGATGGTTGCCGAAGCGCCCGCATTTGTAGCATTTTTTGGCGCCCTGCGGGTGTGGGCAGTCCCGGCCGATATGGCCGTTGTCATCACAATTGCAACACCTAATGGTCCTCATCGCCCCATCTCCTGTCACCATCGCCGACGCCTGGTGACTCGGTCCCGGGATCGCCCGTTCGGCTTCACACTGAATCACATAGGTCTTTAATTCATCGTAATTCATTTTCCTCCCATGCTGGGTGTTGAACAGGAAGTTCATCGACTGCACCTGGGGAACCCCGGACACTATCGCGTTATAAAATGCATCTCTCTTTTCGTTTTCCGATATCGATTGTTCTCCGGGGATATTTTCGTGATTTCGCAAAATCTCCTGAAACGTATCCAGAAACTCAATTACTCTCTCTTTCCCGGCGAAGTATTTAATACTATATAACTGCTGCCTCATACTCACTGACGTCACGTTAACTTCACATCTCTTTAATTCGCGTATTTTGTCTAGCAGTACCACCGGATCCCTAATATTGTGGGACGGGACCTCCAGACCCAGTAGTGAAGAAGGGAATCGTGGAAACTAAGTAGCGTAGCGGACTGCGGAGCAGTGGATAGCGTAGCCGGCTACAAATGCGTGGGGCCCGGGTTCGAATCCCGGCAAGGAGTCCGCTTTTTTCACGATTTCCTACAATATTTATAACCTTTCTGTGATATTCTACATCTATTCTATTTATTAGAATGTCTCTAACTCTATGACTATGCCTTTCCTTAGTCTCTTGATCGTAATCCCGTCCGGTCTCTACTTTCGGATCTATGATATACAATAAATCACACGCTCTCAATTCTGATGTCAAATAGTCCAAGAAGTGTTCAAATCTCGTCTGTACCGTCAGTCTGTAATCCCGTCTAGAACCTCCGTCTCTATTTACCACTTCTAATTTCATTGTCTCTTTCGGTTTTTCTTGTCTCGTAGTTCCTAACCCTTCTAATATCTGATCTATTCCTAATCTCCTAAGCTCTGACGCGACCGCGTTCGAGATATCACTTTGTTCCGAGCTCCCCCCCTGTACAGCCGAATCACCCTGTCCTCTTTCTTTCTCGCACGGCTTAACCTCTGTCGAAATTTTATTTTGATTCATATTTACCGTTTTATTTCTGCTCTCTATCAACTCTAATCTCAGTTGATTCTCTCTCTCTTCGCACTTTCTCTCTCTTTCGTTCGGCTCTCTCTCTCTTCTCCTCAAGCTCTCCTCCAGCCAGATAATTTCCTTCTGTCTCTGTCTGTCCGTTTCTATCTCCTCCATTGTTTTGCCCGCCAGCTGTTCATGAGACTTTTTAATTCTGACCGAGATGTTCTCTAGTGTTTTGTTTGTCTCGACGTACAGCTCTCTCATCACTGCCCGCATTTCCTTCCTGTCTTGTCTAATCTCGTTCATCCAGCTGTCCAATTTACCTGTCGTAACAAATTTATATTTACCGGTACCGGATTTTCCGATTCTTAAATTATAATTTTCAACGTTGATAATGTGTGGTTTCTTTTTACCCTCTAATCTCTCGATCTCCTTTCTAAACTCTTCTCCTTCTCTTCCCCTCGTCTCTCTGTTCTCTGTCTCTTCTATCGGCTCTTCTCTGTCCGGCTCGTCCCCTTCTGCGCTCAGCATTTCCTCAATCTCCTCACTCACATCTAAAATGGGTACTGTGACCAATAGCCTCCCTCCTTCTATGTCTAGCTGGTCCACAGCTCTCATTGCCAGAGCAAGTTCTTGATCCTCTAAATCTCGTCTATCTGTAAATTTAACATCATTTTTGGACTGGTTCGACCTGACGTACCGAACACAAGCACGTCCGAGGACAGAACTAAATTGCAGAGTTCAGATGCTCCCGAACACAAGGCTACATCCAACTCTACAAAAATATGTGTGCCCGAACACAAGGCTACACCCGGTTTTTTTTTTTTCATTTACAGTGCCAGTGATCATTACAGAATTAGCACTGTTATTACACCCGCAAACCGTCAGTAACCGGATTTCTTTCTTAAGTTTTCAAAATTTCATTTCCGGACATTCACATCTACACTTCACCTGGGTATTTATTTTCTCAACCACACACAATTACTCGGTTTGCGGGTTTTACTAGAATTTCAAACATAAATTAAATAGGTACCTGTTCTATATTCGTGGCCCGATTCGCTCACGAAGTATACGTAATCGTCGTCGTATCGGACGACCACCTTCTCATCTCGGTGTTTCTCATCAATCTGATGCAGTACTGCTTGAGTTTTAGCAGGAGCATGAGTTCGGCGTTTTCTGTAAAATATAAAATGGTTAGTCACTTCTCCAACACAATCACATATCACATTCCCCTTTTTCCCTACACGTATACGTCAATATAATTATATAAATAAATTTCTCCTTCTATCGAATTTTCACATCCCCGCATGCATGCCTATCGAATACTTTAGAACGCTTCTAATCGTACACAGTTTTCCCTTTTCTTTATATTCTCAGTGAAATCGGGAGCCGAGATCTGAGAGCCACTGTCTCCAGGCGTCCGGGCGTCCCCTTAGCCTGATGCGTATTTTTCCGGCCTCTGCAGTAGGCCGGCCACGCAGTAGCCCCCTTCTCCCGCCTCCCCGCGCGTCGCTTCTATCTTTCTCTCTTTCTCTCTCTCTCATCGCCATTACACGCGCGCGTCCTTTCACCGACCACGTTTTCACGTGGGCGCGGCCATCTTTCCGCTCCTCACCGACCACGCTGCGACGCAATTTTATACACACACGATTTCCTTATTCCACTCTCTCTTTCCGTTATTCACTCGCATCGCGATCTCAAAACAGTTAATTAATCAATCGATTCCCTTCACATCTCCAAATTTAGCCACGACGCGTTCTCCGGCGAGGAAAGGAAAACCCCCACGCATCGCATTTTATAACCCGTCTCACATGCCGCTATATTTTTTTTTGTTTATTTATTAAACAAATTTATCCTCTCCTACCTTTCTGTGTCATCTCCATGTCTCTTTTCTTTTCACGTCTATTTCACTTTCAATCACAATTGTGCAGCCTCTTTTATACCGCGTAATCTGGGCCCATAACCTGTTAGAAGTCTTTATTTATCACTCACTTATATATATATATAGCTTAAATCTACGAATAATACAAAAATAAACTGTTATAAATGAACAGGTACAAAAAGAATAAGATTAAACAGTCTTTCTCTCATCGCCAATAAACTCTATCTCAGAAACACGTGCAGCGTGCAGAGTGGTCGCGAACAGGAATAAGAATAACGGAAGTAATAACGCAGTGGCGCTGCATCTTAGATGCAGCGCCTTCGAGGCTAGAGGGCGAAATTCAGATGGACGCATATTCCAACAATTTGGCTATAGATGAATTAGCTGAGGATATGTTATCGGATGGTTCCGGTACAAGTTCGACGGAATCAGACTCGGAGGCCGAATAAAAATATTACTTATAGCTTATAATTGTATACTTTTATTTAAAAAAACTATTTTTTTTATAAAATAACTTGTACTATAAGAAATGTCTTTTATTACCCAAAAATATAATAAACTTTTATACAGAAATGTTCCTTCAGAAGGTAGCTATAATTTTTTCCCGTTTCTCTATAATATGATTATTTCAACTCCTCACATACATAGTTCCGATAAACTCATAAGAAATGTTTCAAACAAAAATTGGTCAGTAATTATATGATAATAAATTGCAATTGCAGTAATTAACTAAAAATTATTTATTTAGTAAAAGGATCGAGGTTAAATAAACTTTTTTAATGAAACTATATATTTTTTTCATCAATCGATGTATCCTTGTTGTCTCTTACAAAAAGTAAAAGTTATGGACTTTTCGGCCGTTTTCCAGGAAAATCGAACACTGTGCAGCGGTGGGATTTACGCTGAAAGTCATTGAATAAAGTGCTTCGAGAAGTACGTGAAACCGGGTGGAATTTGCAACGCAAAAGTGCAATTCCCTTCAAAATCGCTAAGTAAGCGTCAAAACCTGACGAAAAAGGCAACGGACAACTACTGAGGTGGCATCAAGGAGCTGATTCTGAATGTGCTTTGAGGAGACGTGCAACAGCCCTAAATCAGCAAGCCGATACCAGGCTCAGGTGCGAGCAGCACGACCTTGGCGATACCCGACAGCCGATTGACGACAACGAAGGAGGAATCTTGGCAGCCGATCATTTGAAGAGATCCAGATCCAGACAACCCTTCACCGCCAGGCAGCAGTAGTAAACGGGACACGAGCAAGCAGCCAATAGCAGTTCGAGGACCATTGGTTGGATAGAAGGAAGTTGAAGGAGCAACAGCAGCAGCAGCTAGCAGAAATACGAGATGCTTATACAACTAATATTCTAAGTCAGTTAAACACGATTATAAATCTTAAAATTGTAAACCAGAATCTTGAATGTCGAAAGAAACTGATGACATAAATCGCGTTAGATTACTGAATATCAGGGTCATATCAAGATCCTTTGAATGAATCTTTCAAGAATATCTTTCGTATACTAGAAGAGTAGAGAATACACCTTTTTCCGACCCTCCAACGTCAACACGAAAACGCCTACGCGCACCACACTTTAGTTTCGACTCAGACTCGTCGAGCGATAGCGAAAACTTTGAACAACAACTTTGATCAACGTAACCGACTTTAGCTTACTTGAATCACAAGACATGGCAACTCCAACAACCTCGGTTATCACAGCACTCTCGCCGGTAAAAGAATTTGGTGGAGAATCGGCACTCGAACTAGCGTCATTTATCAAATCAATTAATATCGCGAAAGAATTGGTGGCAGAACGCGAACACCCACCATTACGGACGACTTTAACCACATTGTTTACCGAAAAACGATCCCTATGCACAGTACAGACAGAATTTAACGCGTGCAGACAAAGAGACGGAGAAAACGTTAGGGACTACGCAGCAAGGGTAGAAAAACTGTCTACTGAATTATCACACTTAATGATGATACCAAGAAACACGAATGCAATAAACCTCGCGTTAGCAGAATCAGTTAACGAACAAGCGCTCAATCTTTTTACTACCGGGTCAAAGGAAAAATTAAGGATCATCATACGGTCGAGGCAATATGATACCCTTAAGGCGGCTATAACAGCTGCGATAGAAGAAGAGCAGTCACTAGGTTTAATTCCGACACGGAATCTTGGAAACTTTAGTAACTACAGAAACCCGAATAGTTCCGGGCAAAATAGAAGTCGATTCAGTCCTAATATTCAGACTTGCAAAAGATGCCACAGGCAAGTACATCGTCTAATCGCCAAAGCTTTGGGATTAAACGAGAGGTGAATTACACTACAGTAGTATGCAATTACTGCAAAAGGCCGGGGCATGTTCAACGCGATTGTCGAATGTTAATGAGAGATAACGGAGGCTGGACAAACAATAACGACACTAGGCAACAATACGCGAATCAACGGAGCGCAAACGGTAATAGAGAATCTAACGCACGAAATAACGACCGGCCATATAAACCGCGACAACCAGAATCGAATCAAGGAGCACCTCTTCGATCGTACGAAATAAATTGTGCAGAAAGAACTCACGAACTAAAAAACATAGGAGAAATTGAGGCGGAAGAACTAAAATCTCAGAAAATACGGATGTTAGTCGATACAGGAGCGGACTTAAGGGTGCGCAGGAGCCACGGCCGAACTCCGAGCTGACTTCAGCGACAGTTGCGGAGATATTAGGAAGCTCTGTCTCTCCAACGGTGGTGCGACAGAGACGGTGATGCAACAGTTGTAGGAGAGACGAAGATAGAGCATCGAAGCGTCTTGATTTTCCACCGACTTTGGTGCAACTTTTTGAGCTTAAAAAGCAATATTTTCTTACACTTTTTTTTTTGAAAAATTCCTTGTATCATTACGGAGGGGGTACAGAGCCCTTTTTTCGAAAAAGTGTCCAGAAAGAAAGTTCTACAAAGATATACATTTTTATTTTTTATAAACTTTCCAGACGGAAATTGCAAAATCGGGCTCTGTACCCCCCTTCGTAATGATACAAGGAATTTTTCAAAAAATAAAGTGTAAGAAAATATTGCTTTTTAAGCTCAAAAAGTTGCACCAAAGTTGGCGGAAAATCAAGCCGCTCCCATCGCTCTATCTTCGTCTCTCCTACAACTATTGCATCACCCTCTCTATCTTGTTCTAGAGCTTCCTAATTTCTCCACAACTGTCGACAAAGGCGCTAGTTTACCTCCTGCGCACTCTTAAATCTCTTAAAATTTAGCAAAATTCGTGGTGAAGTGCCTACCACTCGAGAGGTGGTAGCCCTGAGGGGCATCGGACGCATGGAAATATCCACGGTTTGCAAAATAGATTTGAATATCAAAATAGGTAACACGTACGTTAAGCATCCATGTCGTGTAGTAAGAGATGATTTCCCATTACGAGCCGACGGAATTTTAGGATACGATTTCATAACAGAACACAAAGCTATCATAAAACCAGGAACACGTGTAGAGTTACTAGGAGCGCACTGGCCCCTTATCCAAGACGAAGAATTTCAGTTACAACCTCGCACAGAGACGATAATAAACGCACGTACGGACAATAACGGACAAGGAGTAATAGAAAAACAGTTAGTAGACCCGGGAATATATATATGAAGTTGTTTAACAGTAGCTAAGAACGGCACATGCCCCGTTCCCATAATAAACTTGACGGATAAAATAATATCGTTGCGATCCCCAGTAGTGCAACTGGACACGACCGCGATAACGGACGACACTGACCTACCCGACAGCGGAGACGAAGACTGTAACGAGACGCCCGCGTGCGACATTAGGACAGTGACCGGCAAAGATAGAATGGAGGCTCTCCGAGAAAAAATAAACACTGAACACCTAAATAGCGAAGAAAAGTCAAATTTGATGGAGTTATGTGAGAAGTACAATGACATATTTTTCCTTGAAGGCGATAGATTAGGATTTTCCGACAGAATTACACATAAAATACGATTAGTGCCAAACACAAAACCCGTAAACGTGAAGCCATATAGATTACCGCAAGTTCACAAAGAAGAAGTGGATAAACAAGTAAAGGAAATGCTAAAACAAGGAATCGTAGGGCCTAGCACGAGCGAATGGAACGCCCCATTGTTAGTAGTTCCGAAAAAAACGGACGAAACTGGAAAAAAGAGATATAGAGTAGTCGTCGACTTTAGAAAATTAAATGATGTAACGGTAGGAGATTCGTTCCCCCTGCCCAACATATCCGACATTCTCGATCAGCTCGGAGGAGCAAAATATTTTTCCGCTTTGGATCTGTCACGTCCTGTGACGCATTCTTTAAATTCTTCCGCGTCATCCAAATCCATTAATTTCCCAATTCCGAGTGAGCAATTTATTTGGGTCGCGCATTACAAAAATGCCGACGATCCAAGTAAATGTAGCTCACCGGAATGAACAAATCATCGCTACGCCCTACTTCCGCGATATAAAACAATGCAACCGATCATCCGCCGGGGGCTCTGTCAAAAGTAACGCGCCGCGTCCACGCGCGCCCCATAAGGCTGTCTTTTTATCCCAATTCTGCTCTGCTACACGCGCGACGAATTACGTTCATACTCCTCACTACGTTATTAAGCTCCTTGCGGCTCCACCGTTAAAAGTTAACGCGACCTACTAAAGTTACGCGCAGCGTCCACTCGCGAGATACCTTGTACACGACACCGCGACTCTGCTACGAGGGCACCAGAACCTCGACAGAGGAAAATCTCGTCGACTCTGACACGAAGACGACAGAACTTCGGCAGAGCGAGATTTCGCCGCGTCAAGTGAACAATTGTAAAACGACGACACGCGACGTTAACACCCGCGAATAACTGTGTAAGGAACGAACTGTACACCCTTTGAATAAACTGATTAGTGACCAAGTGCGTGGAATTCACTCCAGTCGCCTTGCCTACCTTCCCGCCACGAGTACGCTACCCCGAAGTCATCTCGATCACCCTCGACAAGGTAAGTACAACCAATCTTATCCTATCGTGAGAATCTTCGGGTTCTTACAAGAAAGTCCGCGGTTCAGTGAGAGGGGACCGCCACGCGACTTTACAGTGGTTCCGGTACCGAAATCGAAGAATAATAGGGACTTTACGGGAGTCCCGATACAAAACCGAGCAAAAACTAGATCATTAACCAAACCAATTCGGGGTAGTTTCACAAAGGAATTAAATTAAACCCCGACAATTTAAACGATAAATTCGAATTTCGGCAATAATCACAAAGACTTAACAGACCTAATAAACTGAATCTATAGGGTTGAGCTATCTGAAACACAAGTAAATTCACAGATAGGAAATAAAGAAGAACACAGGTGTGACACACATAGCGGAGCCATTGACATAAAACACTGTGCGCACCAAACAAAACCGCAGAGTAGACATTTTCATTCGTTCCTTCTGAAACTTAATATCCAGGTCATTCACTTTCAAGTAAAGTCCAAGTAGTATTTAAACAAGAATAAAAAGAAATATCAATAAACAAGAAAATCGACAAAGAACGTATTTAACGATAATAATAGCATAAAACAGACCATACTAGACAAAATAATAAATAAACAAAAAGGAAACTAAAACATAGGACAAAATCCATTCATTCCTTAAGCAAAGCATAAATAATGAAAGTTTCAAATGAATAACCAAAATACTAAACCAACGGATAACAAACCCAGTACAGACGAAAACAGACTAACGAGAAGTAGGACACAGGACAATCCTGAACTCAGAAATCTTGTAGAGAATCTCAACGACCCACCTGTCTTTTCAAAAAGCCGTAAAACACCTCGTTCACCAATAAAACAAAGAGCTTTCGATTTCACACAAGAAACTACAACCGTAGCACCAAATGCAAATACAAAATTAGGAGCCATACCCAAGAACAGAAACATAAACAACTTAACAATCGACGCTAACAAAAGCGCAAAGGCAACTGCCGAAGGACAAGACAAAAAACTAGAAATTGTGGATTTCCCACCCGATAATAACAAACAAACGGAACTCTTCTCATCACCACCACACCATATTAATACAAATAAAACCGAAACGCCAAGACACGCACTAGACAGTACCTTCAGACACGAAATATCTTTATTCGAAATCGAAGGAATTACAGAGCAGCCAAGCCTAATAGGAAACCCAGACAAAAAACATAATCAAGAAAGCGTAATCTTGGACTGGGGAAACACAACAAACAATATGCCAGAACTCCAAAACCAAATGCAACCATTAAGATTACCCTTAAAATACGTAGCAAATTTAGTACCAGAATTCGACGGAACAAATATTTCGGTCACAGAATACATAGAAAAGCTAAAACATGCAAAGAATATCTTAGCGCCAGTCGACGAACCAGGCTTAATTCCTATTTTAAAAATAAAACTCAAAGGAGAGGTATACAAAGCACTAATAAACTCACCAATAAACAATATAAATGATTTCATTCAAGCAATAAAACTATTACTACCATCCAACGAAAATATACACAGCTTATACGCGAAATTAACAGAATTAATGCAAAAACCAGACGAATCAGTACTCAGTTACGGAAATAGATTGCAGGAACTTGTAATACAAATCAAAGAACTAAAAAACTCGGAACCAGGCATGAGTCAACAGAATATACAGAATTTCGATAGAGTCATTAGAAACGACGCAGAGAAAAGTTTTAGAAATGGACTTAGACAAGAAATCAGGTTAGAATTAAAACAAACAGACAATTTAGATGCTCTCATACAAGAAGCTATAAACGTGGAATCTAGATTAAAGAAACAAAACATAATAAGAGGCGACCCAGCCAGCATACTATGCAGTTTCGGGAAAAGCAATGCAAACTCAGCAGTTTATACGTGTCAAATATGCTAAGACCCAAATCACGAGGCCTTATTTTGCGACAACGCGGCATGCGTATATTGTAAAAGCAAAGACCATTTATCATACAACTGTAGATTTGTCAAAAACAAAATAGAACTCTTCTGTAAATATTGTAACGCGCAAGGACACTCCATCGACGCATGTAAAATGAACAGATCAAAAGGAAATCACTGCCAATATTGCCAAGTAATGGGCCATACAGTAAGTCAGTGTCCATTTATAATTGAATACGAAGTATGTTGGAAATGCAAGAGAAGCGGCCATGATCCAAACACCTGTGCAATAGCACCGAATGTCACGGAATCTTGCGAATTTTGCAACAGCATAGATCACACAATTAAAAATTGCCCAACAGTTATGTGCCAACGATGTAACAAACTGGGTCACACACTTAAATACTGCCCAATAATGAGAAACACCAGCTTTCAACTAATCATGTGCGCAATCTGCAACGAAGAAGGCCACAACGCAGAGGAATGCGAAGAAGCAAGAGTCCTAGTCAGCCAAAACAGAACTCGCCAGTATAATCAAGTTCAATGTCAAATTTGCAACCGATTAGGGCATTCGGCAGGAAACTGTCACAAGTTACAAAACCCGCAACACAAACCAAACAACCCATACAGAGATAATCATAATTTCAAGCACAATAATAACAATTTTCATACGAAATATAAACAAAATAATAACTTCAACAATAGTAGCCAGTTCAGAAACAATAGTAGAAATGAACCTCAAAAATTCTGCGATTATTGCAAAATTCCAAACCACACAATAGAAGAATGTAGAAAATTAAAGAGCCTCGAAACACGAGCACAAAGGAGAGACATCTGCTCCTATTGCAAGGAAACTGGACACCTAATAGATGCCTGTAGGAAACTTAAAGAGTTAGAAAGAAGCAGCGGGAAATTCTGCAACGTCTGCAAAAACACGAGCCACGCAACCGAAGAATGCTATAGAGGACAAGGTCGTCAAATACCCCATAGACCGGGAAACGAATAGATTCTTCCTGGAAAGAGCGGACAGGAAGAAACGACGCTAAGTCGCTCACAACCCACATAAACAGTAACGATACAAACACAAGACAAAGCTATTACGACACATTTCCAGAAACCATACTAACAACCAATCCAACCCCAGACAAACTAGGACAAGGAAAAATCAGCGGAAACACGGAAAGAAACGGAAATAGTAATAACACAGAATGCCCAAACCAAAGCAAGGAACCAAAAAGGCACAACGAGCAAGCCATAAATGAAGAAGGGACACCAACAAGAATGGCAACGTATACACTAAAATTAGAGAACCTATTGCAATACATTACAACGGAAAACCCGTACACAAAAGAAGAATGCAACCTACTTATTGATAGTGGGGCACAGCTAAACATAATAAAAAGAAACCAGATTCCTACAAACACGATACTAGAAGATAGGAGAATATCACTATCAGGAATCACCGACAAACCAATACAAACATTAGGAGTAGTGAAAATACCCATAAACTATTTATACTTTGATTTCCATGTAGCACCAGAAGACTTTTCAATGCCATACGACGGAATACTAGGAATAAAAGTCCTCCTCGAACAAAGACTAAGACTAGACGAGGGATATTTAGAAATAAATAATAGAAAGTTCGAATTAAAATCAGGAGAAGCAGATCAAAGACGATTCTCACGCCAAATACAAACAATCCAAACGGTTAAACCAGAACTAACAGACGAGCAAAAATGCTTCCTCAACAAAATTCTTCAGAATACAACTCACGCGAATGACACACTTACACCCATAAGAACCGACCCAGAAACCCCGCAACAAGCAAAAATCAGCAGAAATCTAAACGAACATAACTTAAACCAAAACCTCTCACAATTAGATAAAACGATAGGAAACCCGGAATATAGTTTCGACAACGACGTGTTACAATTATTAAACATCGTAAGTAAATTGGATCGACAAGAAAATTCATCGCAAACAGAACCAACAAATACAAAACACACGAATTCAGCAAATCTCGAAGAATATTTAGAAACAGATAGCAAACACGTAGGAAAATTAATAAACAACATAAATACGGCACTAGATAAAAACCTCGAGTCATCAGAAAGTTACGAAACAAATCCATATGACTATGCAACATTCCTGACGAAAATGAAAGAAAATGTAAACACCGAATTCAAAGACGAATGCAAACTATTAGAAGACAAGTACAACTACATCTCATGCAATATAGAAGATATATTAGAAGGCTTCGAAGAAGCAGAAAACTTACCAGAAACAAACGAAAACGAAATTCTAGAGGTAGAAACAATTAACTTTGCAGGAAATAACGAAAAGGGTAGCACAACAGAACACACAAAAACGGAAAATCGACGAGAAAGATTATTAGGAAAAGTTCGACTAAAGAATCTATCAGAGGACAACAAAACCAAAATAAGAAAATTAATCGAAGAAAACGAAGATATATTCTGGCTAGAAGGAGATAAAATAGGATCTTGTAACACAGAAGAACACGAAATCAATCTAATCGACGAAAAACCCGTATACGTAAAACAATTCCCTTTGCCACACAAATTAAAAGAAACCGCAGTAAAAGAAACAGAAAAGCTAATCGCAAACGGCTTAGTCAGACATTCAAAAAGCGCCTTCAATGCTCCCACTTGGGTAGTAAAGAAAAAGGAAACAGCCGACGGAAAGAAAAGATGGCGACTAGTAATAGATTATAGGAAACTAAACGAAAAAACGATTCCAGACCCATATCTACTCCCAAACATAACAGAAATTTTCGACCAATTAGGACAAGCAAAATTATACCACGTAATAGATTTAAAATCAGGCTTTCATCAAATCAAAATGAACCCAAGGGATATACACAAAACAGCATTCAGCATACACCCTTTAGGACGATTTGAATTCAACGTTCTACCATTTGGATTAAGGAACTCACCACGAACTTTTCAAAGGGTAATAAACACAACATTAGGAGATTTAATTGGAAAAATTTGTTTCGTATTCATCGACGACATTATAATATTTGGAAAAAACCTAGAAGAACTCAACACGAGATTTAATACAGTTGCCCAAAAGCTAAGAGATTCAAGCCTAAAGCTAGAACCAGAAAAATGCGAATTTCTCAAATCAGAAGTATGCTACCTAGGACACATAGTAAGCGAAGAAGGAATTAAACCCGACCCAACAAAAATAGAAGCCGTCCAAAAATTCCCAACTCCAAAAAACGTTAAAAATATAAGAGAATTCTTAGGACTTGCAGGATACTATAGACGATTCATAAACAACTTCGCAAAAATCGCAAAACCGCTAACAACTCTATTACAAAAGGATACCAAATTCTCTTGGACTAAAGAACAACAAGCAGCCTTTACGGAACTTAAAGAAATACTATGCAAAGCACCGATACTACAGTACCCACAATTCGAGAAACCATACATAATTACAACCGACGCATCTAAATACGCCCTAGGTGCAGTCCTATCACAGGGAGAAATCGGAAAAGATAGGCCAATCGCATACGCATCACGCGTACTACAAGAAGCCGAGATCAAATATGACACATACGAAAAAGAAGCCCTAGCAATAATGTTCGCAGTAAAAACATTTCGAAATTACATTTACGGAAATAAATTCACAATAGTTACAGATCATAAACCATTACTATGGCTAAAAACGGCCGACAACAACACGAGAGTACAAAAATGGAGACTAAAACTATCAGATTACGAATATGATATAGCCTACAAGCCCGGTAAGCAAAACGTAAATGCCGATGCACTGTCAAGAAACCCAATAGACAACGCACAGGTCTCTGTCGTAACAAGAGCACAGAGAAAGGAAGACGGCAAAAGTTCGACGCCCGCAAAAATCCCGAATAATAAAGACATAGGAAAAACGCCAAAAGACAATCACACTATAGTCAAAAGGAAAAGAGGACGACCACGGAAGAAAATCCAAGAACCAATAGACCAAGAAGCAACAGATCAAGAAATAACCGCAAACAACGGATAAACGAGCGAACATAATACAGAGAGGGAGGAAAAAGAAAAAGACAACATAGAACAACGAGAACCAAGAAACATCATTTACACTAGGAACTCGATTCAATTCAGAAACGATAATATCGCCCATATAATCAACCACCAAGGCACACCCGTGGACAAAAACACTAATACACTAATCGAAACTAAAAATATACACATAAACCCCAACTTAGCGGACAACGAAATCGAAGTAATAGAACTAAACAACAAAAAAATCTTCGTCTTATGCCTAAACACAGCGTCATCACCGGAGTTAATAAAACAAAATTTAACAAAATTATTCGGCACATTAAAAGAGATACTCATACAAAAAGGTATAAAAATCTTTAGCATTTCAAAAGATATTAAAATATTAAACATAAATTGGTGCGAAATAGAAGAAATATTAAAAAACACTTTTAGTAAAACAAACATTAAAATAATAGTATGCCTAAATAGTATCGAATACGTAAAACCGGAAGACAGGGATAAAATATTTAACCAATATCATGCTACAACACTAGGAGGCCATTCAGGCGTAAACAGAACATACAATAGAATAAAAGACAAATTCTTTTGGGAAAACTTAAAACAAAACATTCAAGATAGAATAAAGAAGTGTAATGAATGCCAGAGAAATAAATTAAAACGAATCAAAACCAGACAACCGATGGTTATAACAGATACACCAGTAAAAACCTTCGATAAAATCGCAATGGACATCGTCGGTCCACTAAACGTAACAAAAAATAATAACAAATACATTCTAACCATACAAGACCAACTATCAAAATTTCTAATAGCAGTCCCTCTAGCAGATCAAACAGCAGAATCAGTAGCAGACGCATTCGTAAAGAAGTTCATATGTATCTTTAGTTCACCCAAAATAGTACTTACGGATAAAGGAACAAACTTCACTAGTAAAATCATGAAACAAGTAGCAAAAAGGTTTAAATTCTCAAAAATCGAAACAACTTCCTTTTCACCTCAATCAAACGGGTCATTAGAAAGAGCACATCATCCACTCTGTGAATATCTAAAAAATTTTGCAACAAGAAAATGTGAATGGGATGAACTCCTAGAACTAGCACAATTTAACTACAACACTAGCATTCATTCCAGTCACAAGTTCACACCGCATGAACTGGTTTTCGCTTACCCACCTAGACTACCATCTTGTGAACCCCTAAAGAAATCAGAGCAGTTACCCACACTTAACGACTATTTAGAAAACCTAATAACTAATATGAGAGATATAGCCAACATGGCACGAGAAAATCTAATAGACTCAAAAATAAAATCAAAAGAGTACTACGACAGGTTCATTAACCCAGTCGAATTCAAAATAGGAGACAAAGTGTGGTTATTGAAAGAACCCAAACCAGGAAAACTAGAAAAAGACTGGTATTCAGGACCACACGAAATATTAGAAATCGGGGTAAACAATAACATAACAATTGACTACAAGGGGAAGCCAAAAACAGTCCATGCAAATAAATTAAGCATTTGTCAACAAGAGTAATAATACAACTTTTCTTTCTAGGAACTCGGACAACCATAGAACTAATTTTTCTAATTTGTACCACTATGTTTCACAAAAACAAGCAATAATCGGAACGCATCGCGGAAAACAGCCCACTAAGAATTACGGAAATAAAACACACAACGCAAATGTCCCTTTTCTTTAGAAGGTTATCGCGCAATTTCAATTCATAAGCGCCCAACGAGGCAACGACACCCAACAAGCGGACACCGGGACCCCCGAAAAAGCGGCCTAAGGCCCAGCATCCGATCCTCGGCCCATCCCCAGAGCTCAGCAATGTAGCAACGGAAACCGGCACGCCATTGACGGACCGCCTGCCGATAGTGCACATCGACGCAGTCACGACGCTGACAATAGCACTGACCCTGACGCTGGTAAATAAAACAAGGTAGCGGTTACCCCGAAGAAGGAACCACGCTACCCAAAGCAGCCAGGAAATTCGCAGAACATCAGCAGCCCCCATACTCAGTCGACCCGTCGCACCACCGCCGTCAAGACGAGCCGTGCCAACCGTCAGCACATCCAGGGCCAACCACTCCACAGAAATGCTTATAAAAACCGAACACTCAAAGCTAATTATATACGAAAGGTTTCACAACAACGCACCATGTGAAAACAATGTAAGAACGCGCAAAGAAACACTAAACCTAGGTACTCCTACACACACACACACATAAACTCAAAAATGGTACACACAGAAAGACATTTTAGGGCTCAAGTAGAAAATTTATATTTAAATACTCGAAATGAAAAAAGTAAATTAGAAAGGAAAAGAACCTACAACTCCCTACCCATAACATCCACTCCACCCAATAAACTCGCCTACAACCAAACGGAAAAACCAGGGTACATCGCTAGAAGTGCAGGAGAAGGGGTACGCATAAAGTGTACACCCAAAGAAGTAAAACTACTTCACACGGATAAGCGCTACCAGCCATATCCGGAAATCAGACACGGCTCCTCACGCCAAAACACGCATATTTTGGCCCAAAAGCACAGCAGCAATAATGAATATGAGGACCATTCATGCCTGCAAATTAACTAGCGATACAACCACAGAGACGGTTTCCACACTCACCGGGAGCCACTCCCAGTCCCACCACATACCTGCTGGTCACGTTAAAGAAACAACAATAAAGAAAAGTACCACAGGAAAGATATGTAAGGAACAAGAAAGACATCGAACGGCGAAAAATCAAGATTAAAGGCTCAAGCAACCCAAGGAAGGAAACATCACCACCTATCCGATTACAACATCCTGAAACCAAAAGCAATCCTCACCACAAACCCCCAGAACCTAAACCAGCAGAACAAAAACAACTATTAGTTTTCACATTAGTCTTTAAAAGAAAAAGAAAAAAAAAAGAAGAAGAAAGAAAAAAGAAAAAAAAAAGGGAAAAAACACATTCCATACACAGAGCCCAGAAATGTCGTTCTGCAAAACCATTCGAGACACACACACCACAATTCACCCCCACCGCTCCAAACTCAGCGGGGAGGGAGGCAAATGGTCACCGAAGGAACCATTTACCTTTTATTACAAAACACAACAAAAGAAAACCACAAAACATCACCAACTAACAAACTATTGTAGACACTCACCGAAAATTTGTAAAATTCATCACTCATATAACCCACACAAGCGGAAAAAGGGCAGGGAACTATGAATTTGGATGACATAACTTCTCTACTGATTGCTTACAATTCTGTTGATATCGTACCGATATGCAACAATCTAGGCGGCCAGGTGTCACGTCCTGTGACGCATTCTTTAAATTCTTCCGCGTCATCCAAATCCATCAATTTCCCAATTCCGAGTGAGCAATTTATTTGGGTCGCGCATTACAAAAATGCCGACGATCCAAGTAAATGTAGCTCACCGGAATGAACAAATCATCGCTACGCCCTACTTCCGCGATATAAAACAATGCAACCGATCATCCGCCGGGGGCTCTGTCAAAAGTAACGCGCCGCGTCCACACGCGCCCCATAAGGCTGTCTTTTTATCCCAATTCTGCTCTGCTACACGCGCGACGAATTACGTTCATACTCCTCACTACGTTATTAAGCTCCTTGCGGCTCCACCGTTAAAAGTTAACGCGACCTACTAAAGTTACGCGCAGCGTCCACTCGCGAGATACCTTGTACACGACACCGCGACTCTGCTACGAGGGCACCAGAACCTCGACAGAGGAAAATCTCGTCGACTCTGACACGAAGACGACAGAACTTCGGCAGAGCGAGATTTCGCCGCGTCAAGTGAACAATTGTAAAACGACGACACGCGACGTTAACACCCGCGAATAACTGTGTAAGGAACGAACTGTACACCCTTTGAATAAACTGATTAGTGACCAAGTGCGTGGAATTCACTCCAGTCGCCTTGCCTACCTTCCCGCCACGAGTACGCTACCCCGAAGTCATCTCGATCACCCTCGACAAGGTAAGTACAACCAATCTTATCCTATCGTGAGAATCTTCGGGTTCTTACAAGAAAGTCCGCGGTTCAGTGAGAGGGGACCGCCACGCGACTTTACAGATCTTTCCTCGGGATTTCATAAAATAGCCATGGAACCAGAGGATTGCGATAAAACAGCATTTTCGAACCCTTACGGACATTTCGAATTTAATAGAATGCCATTTGGCCTAAAAGGTGCCCCACCGACCTTCCAATGAGCTATGGAAGCGTTGTTAGGAGGCTTACGAGGAATCAAATGTTTTGTTTACATTGACGACATAGTAGTTCATGGACGCTCGCTTAAGGAACACCAAGACAGACTAACACAGATTTTTAACAGAATTCGAGACAGCGGTTTAAAGTTGAAACCAAATAAATGTCAATTCTTACGCAAAGAAACCATCTACTTAGGACACGTTATATCGGAGGAAGGAATTAAGCCAGACCCTTCCAAATTAGAAGCAGTGAACAGATTTCCAGTTCCTAAAAAAGCTAAAGACGTCCTTTCCTTTTTAGGACTAGCAGGTTACTATAGAAAATTCATAGAACAATTTTCACGAATTGCAAAACCACTTACGCAATTACTAAAAAAGCACGCGGAATTTAGATGGACCGCGCAAGAACAAGAAGCATTCGACATACTTAAAGAAAAATTGACGTCAGCACCGCTTCTACAATATCCCGACTTTACTAAACAATTTACCCTAACGACAGACGCATCAGGCACAGCATTAGGCACGATATTATCTCAACAACACGAGGGTAAATATCTACCAGTAGCATACGCAAGTCGAATCCTTAATAAAGCTGAAACTAACTATAGTACAACGGAAAAGGAACTTTTAGCAATTTTATGGGCAACACAGCATTTCAGACCTTATTTAAATGGCACTAGATTCGAAATAGTAAGAGATCATAAACCGCTTACATGGTTATTTAACGTTAAAGATCCGGGTTCTAGATTAGTTAGATGGAGAATAAAGTTAGAAGAGTACGATTACAGCATTCGATATAAAGAAGGAAAGAATAATCAAAATGCCGACGCTCTCAGTCGTATGTACGTAATTAAACGAGGACGAGGTAGGCCGCGAAAGATACCCCTACCCGACGACCAAGCGATGACAGACCCGACAGACGAAGTTGAGCAAGACACTGACCAGTCCGACGAGTCAGGTTCTGATGACTCGACGGTCACACCGCAGGATACATATACGGAAGACGAAAGGAAAAAAATTCTCTACGAATATCACGACGCTCCTTTAGGTGGGCATCTAGGCGTAAAACGAACACTAAAGCGAATACAATTAAAATATACATGGCCGAGAATAAAAAAGGACGTAGAGGAATACATCTCCAAATGCGAAAAATGCCAAAAGAACAAGACTTATAATTCACGCAAAGCTCCTATGTTTATAACGGACACACCGACAGAACCCTTCGAAAAATGCGCTTTAGATATTGTAGGACGTTTACCGGAAACGAATAATCGCAACAAATATATATTAACCTGTCAGGACGCGCTAACAAAATTTAGTAAGGCAATACCAATTCCGGACCAAGAAGCGAATACAATAGCCAAAGAATTCGTAACCAAAATAGTATTCGAACATGGAATACTAAAAATAATCCTCATCGACCAAGGAACCAACTTTCTCAGTCAAATATTCAAAGACACGTGCAAGTTACTACAGATTAACAAAATTCAAACGACTGCTTATCATCCCGAATCAAACGGAGCCTTAGAACGAAGTCACAGGACGCTAGCCGAATATCTAAAAAACTTTATAGATGAAGATCAATCAAATTGGGACGAATGGCTACCCTACGCAATGTTTACATACAATACTACCCCACACACCGCGACAGGATTTACACCCTACGAATTAATGCACGGTAGACAGGCCGAACTACCAACGTCACTCACATTACCGCCACAACCGAACTACACATACGACCGTTACGCCCATGAATTAAGACAACGCATAAGATCAACTAGCGCGATAGCACGAGAGGCATTAAAGAACAACAAACTACAATCGAAACGCAACTATGACCAAAAGACGAAAGATAACAGATATAAACTAGGCGACAAGGTACTACTACGCGACGAAACCATCAGACGAGGACGGACTAAAAAACTAGCGCCAAGCTGGATAGGACCTTATACGATAATTCAAACACACGATAACGAAAATTATACTATAAAAAAGGGTCGTAGAGCGATCCGCGTCCACACAAACAGGATAAAACACTTCGCGCAGTAAAGGAAAAAAAAAGAAAACCGAATAACACCTTATTCATTTAAGCCTACCAGGCGAGTATAGTTTTATTCCAACAATTATTATACATAGCACATAGTATACATAACAAATCTTAACACCAAAGGGGACCCTGCAACATAAACAGACAATAATTAGCATAGGATATCATAATTGACAAACAAAAAGACATATAACACATTATCACAACATTTTGGGTACACAACAACATAAACATAACCCCACCTCTTCCCTCGTATCCTCTCCAAACAGGCGCCGGATACCCAGCTGATCCAGCTCCCAACTCTCGCCCCAAAGTAGGTCCACGTAGTGTCGCTGAGTACGCCGTCGCCAACGGACAGCCATCATATCGCTAACGAGTAATACTCCTAAACAAACAAAAACAAAAAATAAATAAAAGGGAAGCACACATAGAGAAACACTTCAACAACAAATACTTAAGAGACCAGGAATGGTAACAACCACGACCCATTTTTCAAATTGAGAACATCCGCCAAGCCAACCTATTTAAATATACACCATAAGTCCCCACCTAAATTCACAAAATTGCACTGCTCTTGCAGATTTTCGCTCCACGTTCCATGCATAGCGGTGGGGGGGGGGGGGGGGCGAACTAAACGAACCGTTCGAGCTGCAAAGGTTCACATATCACCCTGGCATTTACTTTGAAGAAATCGGAAACCTCCACGCATACAGGGACACGTAGAAATTGGTAATACACACAGACATAACGCCTCTAATCAACCGTCACACCCAAATACAAAAAACGCTCGCAGACACCATTAACCAGTGTCACTACATCGCGCGATACGCGAATCTCTTTTGCACACGATTCACCATCATAGCAAAGAAACAACTAGACAAAATCGCCCAAAAATTCCAACTCATTCACCAACTAATCGGAACATCAGAACGAAAACGCAGAGGACTGATAAACGGAATAGGATACTTATACTTAGGCAAAGCATTATTCGGGACAATGAACGAGCATGACAGACAGATGATTAACGAACAACTACGAACATTGCACCAAGAAGGTAGCAATATACTCACATCACTCGTAAAACAGATACAGCTAATTAACGCCAACATAAAACTCTACAACGAATCCATTTCAAACACTGAATACAACGAACAAACATTATTAAACGCCACTATCAAACTCAACCAACTTATACACACAGAAGCAAACGACCGCCAAATTCAAATAGCCATTGACGAGAATGCCATTATTACCGAAAGCTTAATAAAAAATTTAAACGGTGACACCGACAATTTACTCGATTTTACCAAAGACATCAAAAAGGGAATTCTTAATCCAACAGTAATGTAGGAAATAAAAGACGCATATCGGCGGACGTTTCGAGAATAGTCTGGATTCTGTGACTATGGGCGGGGGGTCGCGGGGGGCCCGTGACGCGTCCGGACATTCGACGATCGGTTAACGACGACGACGGAGGAGATACGTATCCTTGCGACGCATCCGTGACGAACGCATCTGCGACGAATCTACGACGAACACGCGACGAATCCACGACGACCAGTTAAGGGTGTGCAGGAGGTAAAGTGGCGCTAATTTCGACACTTGCGGCGAAATTAGGAAGCTCTAGAACAAGGACAAATAGTTCCTTGTCGCTCGAATGGCGGAGCGACAGAGAGGGTGACGCATCAATTGCAGGAGAGACGAAGACAGACGAAATCAAACAGCGTATTTTCAGAATTTGATGATCGCGATAGTTTGACCTGAAGAAGCCACATTTTCTTACACTTTTTTTTTTTAAAACATTCCTCATGAAATTTCCAGTCCTGCTATAGAGCCCTTTTTTAGAAAAACGGCCCACGAAAGAATTTATTCTATAAAAACGTACACTTTTATTTTTTATAAATTATCAGAAGCGAGATTCCAAAAAAGGGCTCTATAGCAGGGTCGGAAATTTTGCGAAGAATATTTAGAAAAAAAAAAGTATTAGAAAATATTGCTTCTTCGGGCCAAAATCTTGCGGGAACTTTTCGCATCGAGTCGAGACGATTTGTATGCCAACATGGCTGCCTCGCTATCGCGCTCTTCACCACAGTACTGGTGACGTCACTGTTTTCTGTTACTGTATCGGCGGTCTGAACACGGTTTCAACTCGCTTCGCACATAACGTAATAGCACGAATGAAATATCGGAGGTTCGATCCCATCCTATCCTATACATTTTTTTTTTCTTTCTATGAAACTTATTATACCCCTCTTCTTGTAAATATTACATATTACATACTTATTATTTTTTTTTTCATACTCTTTATTTTATTAAATACATTTAGTCAACATTAGCGGACAGAAGATTCGATTCTTCAATCCGTTTGTATTTTGCCGACGTCGACGAGATCGTTGAGGAACATTTCAATATTTAACATATAACTTTAACTGTTCATTTGCCGTTAATTTAGCATGTGAAGCGAGCATTCATAGAAAGTAGATTAAAGTAGTTAACTAGAAACGTAGTTAAAGTTATTATAACAATATCGTGTTTGGTCTTATTTTGATCAGGAAAACCTCATCAATACGTTAATAAAATTGTTATAAATAAAAAATAAAGTTTCATCGCTGCATTAGTGTTGTTTCGCCGATACGAATGCGATACAGAGTTTCAAAGGAAAGCCGCACCGTATCATATTGCACCCGTGCTCGCGCCGAGGGGGAACCCTACCCCCCCAGTGGTAGGAATAAATCGTCTTTTCGAGCATTTTAGAATCTTTGCTGTAGTCGACCACAACTTACAACTTCGACATCGGCGGAAGCGAGGGGCATGGGGAGAAACGGTGTGAATCAATGTGTAGTGTGAGAATAACCACTACAACGTCGCACGAGAAACACACACAATTCGACTATGTGATCTCGAGAATCTGAGAAGCGAGGATGGCACCTTTTCGGTTTTCGGTTCGATCCTCGATTCTCAGGTTCGGGTTTGAGAATATCGTTGGAGAACACAACTCCACAAGTTCGATTTACTTGTTACTTGCTGCCCATAACTATATTACTTATAAAAAGTAATATTAGCCATCGTGGAAAAAACCGTAATAATGTTACTCTGGCCGGGACTCGAACCCGGGAACCTCGGATTTGTAGGCAGGCACGTTACTCCCTACACCAAACATCACTTGACTGTCTATTTATCCGCGATGCCTCTTATGGTTCTGTACGTTGCATTAGTTTATCTCACCGATATGTCGGCATTTAATTTTTTACAACCATCTCGACTCTCAGTCCTTCTTCCTTCTTTATCGAACTGTCTCTTTCTACGTTCGTCGACGTCGGCAAAATACAAACGGATTGAAGAATCGAATCTTCTGTCCGCTAATGTTGACTAAATGTATTTAATAAAATAAAGAGTATGAAAAAGAAAATAAGAAATATGTAATATGTAATATTTACAAGAAGAGGGGTATAATAAGTTTCATAGAAAGAAAAAAAAAATGTATAGAATAGGATGGAATCGAACCTCCGATATTTCATTCATGCTATTAGGTATGATATGTGATAAATATTACAATAAAAAATTGATCATGTTATCCATACTACTATTTTGTATTAATTTTATATAATACACCTAAAAGAAGTATAATAAGAAATACTAATTAAAAAAAAAAAAAATGTATAGGATAGGATGGGATCGAACCTCCGATATTGACAATGAACGAGCATGACAGACAGATGATTAACGAACAACTACGAACATTGCACCAAGAAGGTAGCAATATACTCACATCACTCGTAAAACAGATACAGCTAATTAACGCCAACATAAAACTCTACAACGAATCCATTTCAAACACTGAATACAACGAACAAACATTATTAAACGCCACTATCAAACTCAACCAACTTATACACACAGAAGCAAACGACCGCCAAATTCAAATAGCCATTGACGAGAATGCCATTATTACCGAAAGCTTAATAAAAAATTTAAACGGTGACACCGACAATTTACTCGATTTTACCAAAGACATCAAAAAGGGAATTCTTAATCCAACAGTAATGTAGGAAATAAAAGACGCATATCGGCGGACGTTTCGAGAATAGTCTGGATTCTGTGACTATGGGCGGGGGGTCGCGGGGGGCCCGTGACGCGTCCGGACATTCGACGATCGGTTAACGACGACGACGGAGGAGATACGTATCCTTGCGACGCATCCGTGACGAACGCATCTGCGACGAATCTACGACGAACACGCGACGAATCCACGACGACCAGTTAAGGGTGTGCAGGAGGTAAAGTGGCGCTAATTTCGACACTTGCGGCGAAATTAGGAAGCTCTAGAACAAGGACAAATAGTTCCTTGTCGCTCGAATGGCGGAGCGACAGAGAGGGTGACGCATCAATTGCAGGAGAGACGAAGACAGACGAAATCAAACAGCGTATTTTCAGAATTTGATGATCGCGATAGTTTGACCTGAAGAAGCCACATTTTCTTACACTTTTTTTTTTTAAAACATTCCTCATGAAATTTCCAGTCCTGCTATAGAGCCCTTTTTTAGAAAAACGGCCCACGAAAGAATTTATTCTATAAAAACGTACACTTTTATTTTTTATAAATTATCAGAAGCGAGATTCCAAAAAAGGGCTCTATAGCAGGGTCGGAAATTTTGCGAAGAATATTTAGAAAAAAAAAAGTATTAGAAAATATTGCTTCTTCGGGCCAAAATCTTGCGGGAACTTTTCGCATCGAGTCGAGACGATTTGTATGCCAACATGGCTGCCTCGCTATCGCGCTCTTCACCACAGTACTGGTGACGTCACTGTTTTCTGTTACTGTATCGGCGGTCTGAACACGGTTTCAACTCGCTTCGCACATAACGTAATAGCACGAATGAAATATCGGAGGTTCGATCCCATCCTATCCTATACATTTTTTTTTTCTTTCTATGAAACTTATTATACCCCTCTTCTTGTAAATATTACATATTACATACTTATTATTTTTTTTTTCATACTCTTTATTTTATTAAATACATTTAGTCAACATTAGCGGACAGAAGATTCGATTCTTCAATCCGTTTGTATTTTGCCGACGTCGACGAGATCGTTGAGGAACATTTCAATATTTAACATATAACTTTAACTGTTCATTTGCCGTTAATTTAGCATGTGAAGCGAGCATTCATAGAAAGTAGATTAAAGTAGTTAACTAGAAACGTAGTTAAAGTTATTATAACAATATCGTGTTTGGTCTTATTTTGATCAGGAAAACCTCATCAATACGTTAATAAAATTGTTATAAATAAAAAATAAAGTTTCATCGCTGCATTAGTGTTGTTTCGCCGATACGAATGCGATACAGAGTTTCAAAGGAAAGCCGCACCGTATCATATTGCACCCGTGCTCGCGCCGAGGGGGAACCCTACCCCCCCAGTGGTAGGAATAAATCGTCTTTTCGAGCATTTTAGAATCTTTGCTGTAGTCGACCACAACTTACAACTTCGACATCGGCGGAAGCGAGGGGCATGGGGAGAAACGGTGTGAATCAATGTGTAGTGTGAGAATAACCACTACAACGTCGCACGAGAAACACACACAATTCGACTATGTGATCTCGAGAATCTGAGAAGCGAGGATGGCACCTTTTCGGTTTTCGGTTCGATCCTCGATTCTCAGGTTCGGGTTTGAGAATATCGTTGGAGAACACAACTCCACAAGTTCGATTTACTTGTTACTTGCTGCCCATAACTATATTACTTATAAAAAGTAATATTAGCCATCGTGGAAAAAACCGTAATAATGTTACTCTGGCCGGGACTCGAACCCGGGAACCTCGGATTTGTAGGCAGGCACGTTACTCCCTACACCAAACATCACTTGACTGTCTATTTATCCGCGATGCCTCTTATGGTTCTGTACGTTGCATTAGTTTATCTCACCGATATGTCGGCATTTAATTTTTTACAACCATCTCGACTCTCAGTCCTTCTTCCTTCTTTATCGAACTGTCTCTTTCTACGTTCGTCGACGTCGGCAAAATACAAACGGATTGAAGAATCGAATCTTCTGTCCGCTAATGTTGACTAAATGTATTTAATAAAATAAAGAGTATGAAAAAGAAAATAAGAAATATGTAATATGTAATATTTACAAGAAGAGGGGTATAATAAGTTTCATAGAAAGAAAAAAAAAATGTATAGAATAGGATGGAATCGAACCTCCGATATTTCATTCATGCTATTAGGTATGATATGTGATAAATATTACAATAAAAAATTGATCATGTTATCCATACTACTATTTTGTATTAATTTTATATAATACACCTAAAAGAAGTATAATAAGAAATACTAATTAAAAAAAAAAAAAATGTATAGGATAGGATGGGATCGAACCTCCGATATTTCATTCGTGCTATTACGTTATGTGCGAAGCGAGTTGAAACCGTGTTCAGACCGCCGATACAGTAACAGAAAACAGTGACGTCACCAGTGCTGTGGTGAAGAGCGCGATAGCGAGGCAGCCATGTTGGCATACAAATCGTCTCGACTCGATGCGAAAAGTTCCCGCAAGATTTTGGCCCGAAGAAGCAATATTTTCTAATACTTTTTTTTTTCTAAATATTCCTCGCAAAATTTCCGACCCTGCTATAGAGCCCTTTTTTGGAATCTCGCTTCTGATAATTTATAAAAAATAAAAGTGTACGTTTTTATAGAATAAATTCTTTCGTAGGCCGTTTTTCTAAAAAAGGGCTCTATAGCAGGACTGGAAATTTCATGAGGAATGTTTTAAAAAAAAAAGTGTAAGAAAATATGGCTTCTTCAGGTCAAACTATCGCGATCATCAAATTCTGAAAATACGCTGTTTGATTTCGTCTGTCTTCGTCACTCCTGCGATTGTTGCGTCACCCTCTCTGTCGCACCGCCATTCGAGCGACAAGGAACTATCTGTCCTTGTTCTAGAGCTTCCAAACTCGCCGCAACTGTCGCTGAAGTCAGCTCGGAGTTCGGCCGTGGCTCCTGCACACCCTTAATTGTATCAATAGGTTAAGCACCTGTAGTTTTAAGTGTCTTAAGATTAATAAAACCTATAGTAATATCACCAACACAAATTATTAATAGCCTAAAATCAGTAGCATCGCAATTACCAAAAGGTTTAAATTTTCCGCTACCGCTCACAGTCGAAAACATACACTACCTATACGAAATTGTAAACCTCGCAATCTATTCAAATTCACACTCAATCACAGCAATTATCGAAATTCCTTTGTTAAACTCAAAATTTTAAAAATTAAGTAAGGTATACCCGGTACCAACTAAGATGAACGGAACATTTTATGCTTATATAGACTCTACCGAAACGCATATTGCAATAGACACGACAAAAGAATATATACATATCAACAGCGAAGATCTTAACAAATGTAAATTATTAAAAAACACCTATCTATGTAAACTAAATCATCCCATATTCAAAGCCATCCCACATGGCCCGTGCGAAATAAAAATTTTTACAAAATTAGTTCAACAACCCAAAAATTGTAACACTAGATCCATACACCTCAATCAAACAATTTTTATCGAATTACTTCATCCGGGAACTTGAATTTATATTGCGCCAAAACCAATACGAGCGATAATCACATGCGAACAACACAACACAAAACACCCAAATACAAGATTCTGGTATCTTATCTATTAAAGAAAAATGTACAATTTCGACCGCTGAATTCATGATACAAACAGGAAAAACTTATAAATCTGAAGAAATCTACAATTACTTACCGATGTATAACTTAACAATACCGAATATATTACAAACGAATCCGAAAATTATTACAAATAAAATAATTTTTGGAAAAAAAGTATAACCGACTTCGAAATGTGACAGATTTATTTAAGAATATATATATACACAGTATGCTAAATAACACGTAAATAAAAAGAGTACATTATACAATATGATATTGAAAAAGAATAAAGACGCGTGTTGCGAGCATCGTCACGATATGCACGGAAAAACTGCACGCACGAAAACAAAAAAGAAACGGGGGATCCCTGATGAACTACATATACATAAACGATAGGTTAGTGACGCGCTCTGTTGACGGTTACGTTAGTTAATTAAACATATAAACAGACGCATATAGATACGCTTTCAACAAAATGCACTAAAAAGAATGAAATAATATTTAATTCTTTTCGTGGGTTTCTCTACAGCTATGTATAACATTGATGACAATATTACATTACATGTTAGATAAAATGCATATTTTTCGGAGGCGGGGCAGGATCAAAAATGCATTTTCTGTTTCGGACCGTTCAGTACCAAGTCCACCTTCAATCAAATCATAATCAGCAACATCATTTTGTACGCCGAAACTGACCACTATACAGTTTCATTCTTCCACGTTGTCACGTATCAATGAGTTTTTCTTGACGTTCATCTGTTATCAAGCCCGCCATACCCCAAACAAATTGAAATCAGCAACATGTTTCGTTTAGACAGTTTTCAATTAAACATTTCCTGTACTGAAAGTTACGAAAATTGTTTGATTCTGAGAAAATTTTTGACCCTGCCCCGCCTCCGAAAAATATGGATTTTATCTAACATGTAATGTAATATTGTCATCAATGTTATACATAGCTGGAGAGAAACCCACGAAAAGAATTAAATATTATTTTATTCTTTTTAGTGCATTTCGAAGTCGGTTATACTTTTTTTCCAAAAATTATTTTATTCGTCTTTCTGCACGTCAATCAGTCGTTTTAGTTTGTCATACTATTTGCCTAAGTCAAAAACTTCGAAATCGCCGCGTCGTGTTTCTGTCCATTGTAAGCCAGTTGCGTTCGGGATTAACTTGAATTCGTGATGATTGCAAGAAACTGTGATAGTCTTTAGATAAGGGAGATTC
Source organism: Stelis phaeoptera (assembly GCA_943735885.1). Taxonomy (NCBI): domain Eukaryota; kingdom Metazoa; phylum Arthropoda; class Insecta; order Hymenoptera; family Megachilidae; genus Stelis; species Stelis phaeoptera. The sequence goes on along the minus strand of OX030934.1, from coordinate 7,278,102 downwards.
AGGATCAGCTGTTGATTCATCTGTAGTAGGTCGTGACGTTGCGGTAAGTGTCGAGGTCGATTCTTCGTCAGATACAAGATCCTCTGCATTCATACGTTGTGTTATGAATACTCGAGATAAGGCGCCAGCTGCAGTATCATCGCGTACACGTACATGTTCTATATCGTAGTCGTACTCGTTTAATCTAACAATCCATCGACCTAAGCGAGAAGGTGTGTCTTTGATGTTAAATAACCATGTTAATGCTTGGTCAGTTTGTATTGTAAATCGTCGTCCGTATAAATATTGTCTTAATCGTCGTGTGGCCCAAACTATTGCAAGTAATTCTTTTTCAGTGGTACTGTAATTTTTCTCTGCAGGATTTAATGTGCGTGATACGTAACAGCAAGGGTGTCCGACCTGTGATAATATTGCTCCTAGTCCGTCGTTTGATGCATCTTGGTTCGCCGCGAGCCGTCAATGCGAATGGACGTGTTTGCTCTTTCGTGCTCGCGTGTGTGTTGCTGGCTGACTCTCAGTGTTGTTACCTTCTTGCCGAAGTTTATAGAAGGGAAACTATTGTGACCTTGTTTTCTTTTTTTTTCCTCTTACCGCTTTTGCGGCTCGTTGCTTGTGTTTCTGCTAACAGAGGCACTTGCTTCTTAAAAGTATATCGTTACATAATCTTTAATCATAATGCATACGTCGATTCAGAAAGCTTCTTCCATTATGTCTTATGCTCAAATGGCTCAGCAGACGCAGTTCCCCACTAGGGAACAGGCGATCGTCCTTGGCTCTGTTGAAGGTATATCGATCCAAGACTGTACTCTGGCAATTGGGAAAATTATCGATCCGGAAAGCATTAGGTTTGTTTCAAGAATTTCCCATGGTCGTGTCCGTTTATATTTGAGCAGTAAGGACAACGCAGACAAACTTATTGACTTCCACAAAAAGGTCACTATTGGTCAACATATTCTGGAAATTCGTCCTCTTATTTCAATGGCCAAACGTATTATTCATTCAAACGTGTGTCCTATTATTCCGCAACATATTGTTCGAGAGGAACTTGTCATGAGTAATATCAGGAGACTCGGTAGAGTCTCCACGCCAAGTAGTTTAGGCCGAAGGCTGCTCCGCCGGCGACAGCGAGACTCTACCGAGTATATTATCCCGAAGCAGGGCGTTTTGAGCGTTTTGCAAAAAATAATTTGCTACTGCTGAAAAAGTACGCAACTGAGCTTCATTCTAATAACACAATCTGCTTCGACTTGTCTTTCTCCTTTTTTTAAGCCCAAGAACGCCTCAACGGGTGCATTTATTTATGAGATATTAACTGTTTTTCATCGAAAAATTTCAATCAGTTTCATTAACCACCTACGTCATGCTTACGTCAGTGTCGATCACACATTTTTGCTGCTAGAGGCGCTGTTAGCGCAGTGGCTTACGTTACGCACATGCGCCGTTACTGATATTCGCGTTGGTTCAACATCATGGCGTGCGATACTCTCACACGTTAAGATCGTATTGCGACGGCGCGCGGCACAGCCGCGTCGCGGCGGCGCGTACAAAATTCAAAACGGTAGTACATCGGTAGCCTATGCATTATTTTGAATAAAATATTTCCTTTACTTACTAAGAAATTATAATCTTTATAAGTAATCTTCTTTATTTCATGAGAACAGAAGAGGAGTAACAATTTATTTTACTCTAAATAATGTAAATGTTAATTTACACCACAAATTATCACAAGATTATTTAAGAAAATACCTAACTTCATCATATCTTATGGAAATAATGAACTGTCCGTCTATTTACTTTGCACGCGTATCATAACTCAAGATCATCCTGCTATTACACATGTAAAATACTTTTTATAACCACGACCTCTTTTCGTTGCTTGCCATAACTTTAGGAGTATTGATGAGAAATTACATATATAGCGTAATTACAGTAATCAACTTAAAATGGTTGAATGCCATTAATAGCCAATTAAAGTAAAATTAAACCGACTTAAGTCGTGTTTGTACTCATTTTAATTGGAAAATTCCCAGCAATCCGTTGGTGCAATTTTCATTGAGGTTAGATGAAAATTATTACAAGTGAAATTTTCTTTACTGAATGCTCATTTGTTTTACTCGCGGCATCCCTTTAAAGTGTCGTAGCTCGACCATCGTTGCTCGACGTATACCTATACGATCTACCTCACTTCCTGTCGTTATTACATCTATTCTCTTACGATAAAATTTAGCCGAGCATCACTGTACTTTGTTTCTTTATGTCGATGACTGTTGCCATAAATTTCCCTAATGCGCATATTTTACCCGGTACACGGTAGCAGTTCGTTCGCGAACATTCACCTGAACACATCTGTAGCGATTGGTTTCTTTTGACATTTTTCGTAGCTTTGTAAGTGTTTCACACTATACATATCTATTTTAATTACTTTCTACTTCTTTTATTCTAATTTTTTTTCTTCCTTATTATTTCTTTCTTATTTTTTATTATTCTTTTACTTTTTCTTCTATTTTCTCCTACTTACCTTTTTCTTCTACTTACTGGGTCTACTTAACTTATTTAATAAAATAACCCACAAAAAGTACATTACATGTAAGAAAAGGTAACGCCAAGTAGTATAGGCACTGTGAGCGGAGCACTTCTTTGCACCAATACACAATGCATACTGCAAACATTTGGAAACTATTACATATTTTGTGAATTTCCTAAAAAAGTAATGGATATCATGCAAAACCAGCCAAGTATTTAGTTATATATATTTTTCAAAATATTTATGCTTGGCGTCTGGCTGCCTCGTTGCGATCCAATATACAATATAGCATTAAATATATATAGCATTAAACAACTATTTATAGTAATTAACTTTATATAAAGCCGATAATATATTCACAGATTTGAAATAACGTACAACTAATTTTGTTGGATCGCAACGAGGCAGCCAAACGCCAAGCATAAATATTTTGAATAAAAAAAATTTTGGAAAAAAAAAATACAACCGACTTCGGAATGCACTAAGAAGGACGAAATAATCTTAATTTATATTTCGGAGACGGCGCAAAATTAAAAATTGTGTAAATGAGAGATGTTGCTAATGCGGAAATATGTAAAAGGATTAAAGAATTTTGACAATTTCCAATGTAGAAAATTTTTAATTTTACGCCGTCTCCGAAAAATAAATTAAAATTATTTCGTACCTTTTAGTGCATTCCGCAATCGGTTGTATTTTTTTCCAAAAATTTTTTTATCTTGATATTAGAAAACCTTTCGACTCAGTATCCCATCAATCGATTTTCATGGCCCTATGGAGGAATGGCATATCTGGTAAGCTAACAGAATATATTTAATGTCTGTATACCAAAGCAGAATTATACATAGAACAGGACGGCGAGAAATCGGGTATTATTCGACCCGGATAAGGGGTGAGACAAGGGGATCCCCTATCATCCCTAATATTTAATTCAGTTATGGATGAGATTATTTGTAAGTTACCGAACGAGATAGGATATCAAGTGGTAAACTTATTTATCAACGGACTCGCTTTTGCAGACGACTTCATTCTAATAGCGGAGATAAAAGAGGGATTGCAAACTCTAATTGATGTGGTTACTAGTGAGATGTAGAAACATGGATTATATCTGGCACCGAACAAATGCAAGTGTCTCTCATTAGTTCCGTCTGAGAAGGACAAGAAAATGATAGTAATTGAACAGGAACTCTTCACTGTCAGAAATGCACCAGCTCCTAAAATAGGTATCCAGGATACATGGGTGCACTTATGTGTTGCATACTCTTCACGAGGGCCAACAAACCAGAAAATGGAAATAAATGAATTTTTGGAAAAAATATCTAAAGCCCCACTAAAACCGCAACAAGGGATATGCATTTTAAGAACATATTTAATACCTAGACAGTTACATACGCTGGTTTTAGGCAAAACGAATTACACAATTTTATGAAAAGCGGATCGTGAAATTAGAAAATATATTAGAAAATGGTTGCATTTACCAAATGTAGGAATTTTTGCAGCATTCGACCTCATTTCCGGTCGGGGGTCGACTTGTTAACGGACGAGTTTTCTTTCGAGAAGTGCGTCGTACCTTTATAACGAAGAGCGAGCGTGCGAGGCGTTACGATGCGCGACGCGACGAGCGTAACGCATTCTGTATCGGACCGCCGGCAGATAAAGATTAACCACAGAGAGATTCATTTCATTTAAGTTTATTTCCTCCGGTTACAAAATTCAGAAGTGGGATCAGAATCAGTTTATGTATAATTATTTATGGTTTGATTTATGTTTTAGTTTATGTGATATAACTTTAAAAAAAAATTTTTGGAAAAAAATACAACCGACTTCGAAATGCACTAAAAAGGACGAAATAATTATAATTTATATTTCGGAGACGGCGCAAAATTAAAAATTGTGTAAATGAAAGATGTTGCTAATGTGAAAATATGTAAAAGCATTAAAGAATTTTGACAATATCCAATGTGGAAAATTTTTAATTTTGCGCCGTCTTCGAAATATAAATTAAAATTATTTCGTCCTTTTTAGTGCATTCCGAAGTCGGTTGTATTTTTTTTCCAATAATTTTTTGATTTCACATTTTTTAGTGGCGCACGGAGCATTCCTTGAAGAGTTCAACAAAGGGATGGGAAGGGAAGGGCAGGGTAATGAAGGGAAGGGCAGGGTAATGAAGGAAAGGGCAGGGATGGGCAGCGATTTGCCAACGGTTCGTCTCCAGGCTGAAGAAAGTTCCGGATTCTTCTCTCGCGTACCCTCTTACCCCGGAGGATCTCGAAAAGACCAGATATTTCTGGATCAAAGCAACTCAAGAAGAATACTTCTCGTCGGAATTGAAAACTTTGTCCAAGGGTGAAAGGCTCGGAAAATCGCATCCGCTTACGCGACTCACGGCATTCGTAGATCGTCAGGGTATTCTCAGGGTCGGGGGTCGTCTCAAATTTGCTCGAATCCCTGCAGATAGCAAGCAGCAAGCTATTCTGCCTAGAAATTCACGCCTTTCTCACCTCGTAATTCATCAGGCCCACCTCCGGACGCTGCACGGCGGGACGCAGCTCACTCTCGCCACGGTTAGGCAAGGGTACTGGGTCATTGGCGGCCGAGCGCCAGTGAGATCCTTCATTTTAAAATGTGTTACTTGCGCACGTCAGCGCGGTCTACGAGCTCAGCAGTTAATGGGACAACTGCCATCGGCTCGGCTCTCTCCCACCCGTGCCTTCTTCAACACGGGTGTGGATTACGCAGGCCCGATTTTCTTAAAATCGTGGAAGGGTCGCGGGCACAAATCGTACAAGGGGTGGTTAGTCATTTTCGTCTGTATGTCGACTTCTGCAGTTCATCTCGACGTCGTCTCAGATTATACAACGGAAGGGTTCATCTCGGCTTACCGACGATTTGTTTCTCGACGGGGTATCTGCAAAACTCTCTTCTCGGATCAGGGCACAAACTTTCTCGGGGCAGATCAGGAGCTCAGGAAGCTTTTCTCGGCTGGTTCAAGGGACGTCAAGGAATTGGCTCGGTTACTTCTCAAGGACGGGACTCGATGGTCGTTCACTCCACCTGGCGCGCCTCACTTCGGCGGGAAGTGGGAGGCGGCCGTAAAATCGGTCAAATTTCATCTTCGGAGAACGGTCGGGGATACTCTTCTCTCCTCCGAAGAGCTCAGCACCTTCTTGGCTCAAGTCGAGTCGGTACTGAATTCAAGGCCATTGGAACCTCTGTCAGAAGATCCGGACGATCTCTCGGTTCGGACACCGGGACACTTTCTCATCGGCGAGGCTCTGAACTCCATTCCAGAGCCGTCTTTAGAGGACGGCCCAATGGCAAGGCTGGACCGCTGGCAACTGGTTCAACAACGGTTCCAGTCCTTTTGGAAGCAGTGGTCAAGGGGATATCTCCAGCAGCTTCAGGCCATCTCCAAGTGGCATCATCCATCTCGGGCAATCAAGGGCGGCTCTATGGTTCTTCTCTCGGACGAACGGTTTCCGCCCTCCAAGTGGCCTCTAGCAAGGGTGCTAGAATTGCATCCGGGAACGGACGGACTCACCAGAGTGGTGACTTTAAAAACAGCCCTCTCTACTTTCACTCGGCCTATCTCTAAGCTTGTAGTTCTCCCCGTACCTCTCACGGAAGAACGTTCTAACACCCGTTTTGTTCCAGAATATGGTCATCAACAGGTTGCTGACGGCGGGGGAGAATGTTCGGGAATTGGCCTCCCGACTACAAGGGGGTCATCTGTCGGATCGTCTCGGCGGCTCGACGGATCGCCGCGTTTCTGATCAACCCGGACGCGACGCGCCTGCGCGTCGCCATCTTGCAACCGGCAAGACGGCGTCGGCCATTACCTCGTGGCGTCTCTCGCGAGTAGATCTGTTCGTGTATCGCCAATCGACGGCGGCCATCTTTGTCTCGCGACACGCGTCTCTCGGAAGAAAACGGGTTTTTCTCTCTTCTCGCGTCGACTCTTGTGCGTTTTTTGACAGCATAGACTGTTTCTTTCTATAATACAATAGTCATAAGCTAGAGTTAAGTGTTCAAGCGTGCGGTAGTGTTAAGAAACTTTCGTATAACGGCTCGTCTCGCTCGTGGAAGCAAGAAGAACCGGAACGGACCGTCTCCTCCTCGTTCAAACCCCGCATCGCGTTTCTTTGTGGTTGTTTTTCCTTCAAACTGGTGTTCGTAGTATCTAAGACTTTAGAATAAATAAACTATCATCAAGTTACAACCGTCCCCGCACCGTTTTTTTTTTCTCGTGCATCCACAGCAATCCGCTCCCACCGATTTCGATCACCAGACGGATTTGTACGCTCGTTTCGGCCCTTCTCGTAACAGTGACCAAACCTAGCATGTACAAAACTGTGTTTTTGCAATAAAAAAGATGCAAACAATGACAAAATGCAAAGTGTTTTTTATACGGGACCAACTGGGAGTCATATCCTACAAGATGCAAAAGGTTTCGTTTCGATTGGTCCATTCATCTCGGCGTAATCGGGGAACATACATAAAAAAAAAATAAATAAATAAAAAATAAATATACATGTCGAATTGAGTAACCTCCTTCTTTTTCGAAGTCGGTTAAAAACTAGACAGGTCATCGCGGAAAGCGTGGGAATTCAAACTCGAAGACGTGAACGAGTTCCCGACCTATAGCGATTTCGACGTCTTTCTCGCATCGCGAATTCGAGCTCTCGAAGCAATGACACCCGTAAAGTCCAGCAAATCAAACGAACTCGGACCGATTAAAACGACGAAATCTATAACGCTCTCCTCCCACACGACCACCGCCGCGAACGTTATCTGTCCGGTGTGTAAATAAAGTCACCTACTCTACCAATGCCAAACGTTTCTAACGCGATCTCCATCCGAGCGTTATAATTTTACAAAAAAACAAAACCGGTGCGTTAATTGCTTTTCCGTAAAACACACAGTCGCGCAGTGTAGAAGCCATCGTAACTGTAAAGAATGCAAGCAGAGACATCACACGCTGCTACACTTTCCGAGCAAAGCCGAGACTTCTCGAACGGTTGACCCGCAACCACCGCCGTTGAAACCGTCTGAACGGAACCGTCTGAACGCTCCTGACAAGGAGCGATGTGACTCCCATTTCCGAACGACCCATACGCGGGATTCAGACGGACGGTACGCAGTCCGCCTTCCGTTTAAAGACGGACCACCAATTGAGATCGGTGATTCGCGGCAAGCAGCTCTTCGCAGTCTTCACCGTCTCGAGAGACGATTCGAGGTTCATCCAACTCAAGCGAGCATGTACATGGACTTCATGTCCGAGTACGAAACCCTTGGGCACATGACCCGGGCCCAGTCCAAACCCATTACTCCCACGATGCAGTGTTATTATATACCGCATCATGCAGTTTTTCGGGACAGTAGTTCCACCACACGTGTTCGCGTGGTCTTCAATGCCTCATGTCGAACTACCAATGGCAAATCCCCAAACGACCATTTGTTAACTGGACCCAAAGTGCAGGGCGATTTAATCACCATCCTTTTGCGATGGAGGCAGTTCCAGTTCGTGTACACCGCCGATATTGCCAAAATGTATCGCCAAATTAAGGTCGATCCGCGCGATTTTGATTATCAGCGGATTCTTTGGCGCAAGTCGCCATCACACCCAGTTGAGGAATACCACCTCGTGACCATGACTTACGGCACAACATCCGCACCTTATCAAGCGCTTCGCGTCCTGAAGCAACTAGTTCAGGATGAGGGGGCTCGATTCCCACTCGGGTCTCCCATTCTCCAAGATCAGATCTACGTGGACGACTGCCTGTTTGGCGCTGAAAATCCATCCACGTTGATTCAAGCGCGCGACCAGTTGACTGCGCTCCTCGGCAAAGGAGGTTTTCGCCTGCGCAAGTGGGCAAGCAACTCTCCCGCCTTATTAACCGATATCAACTCTTCGGACCACGGGCTTGCCACAAGCAACACCCTCCACGTGCACGAAACGGTACCCGTCTTATAGGTGGTCTGAAACTCTGTTCGTGACACCTTCCAGTTTCGGTTGTCGATTCGATCCGAACATCCCAATACGAAGAGGGCCGTGCTGTCGATCATCGCTCAACTTTACGACCCTCTCGGCTGGATCGCATCACTTCTAACATCCGCTAAAATTCTCAAGCAGCAATTGTGGATTTCCCGCTGCGATTGGGACGACCCACTTCCCGAAGACTTTTAAACCCAATGACAAATTTATCTCGATCAACTACCTGTACTCGAATCGATTCACATCCAGCGCAAGCTTGTCGTCCGTCAAAGCCTCCATGGGTTCGCGGATGCCTCGTCCAAAGCCTATGCCGCCACCGTCCACGTACGGAGTGTGCTCCACGACGGGATTGTTTGGGTGGCACAGTTGATCGCGAAATCCCGAGTCGCTCCACTCAAAACAATCAGCGTTCCACGATTGGAATTATGCGCCGCATTGTTGCTAGCGCGTCTCATGGCATTCGTGCGCAAGTCATTGCACTCCCGACACTATGACTGCCACTGTTGGACCGATTCACGCATCAAGCTCGCGTGGCTTGACCAGCTTCCAGCGCGGTGGAAAACTTTCGTCGCGAACCGGGTGGCCAAGATCCAAGCGCTCCTCCCAGATGTAAATTGGCACCATGTCCCAACACAGGACAACCCTGCCGATTGTGCATCACGAGGAATGCTTCCTCAGTCACTACGATCTCATCAACTTTGGTGGATCGGTCCGTCGTGGCTCAAAGAAGCACCTGCCCAGTGGCCAAACTCGGCCGCTTCATCGGCTGCGTCCAACGAGGACGCCGTGAGCAAAGAGTTAAAAATTCACGTGCCGATTCTCACCTGCACGGCCGATCGTTGCGACTTGCCCATGCGATACTCCTCATGGCCGAAAATTGATCGCCTCCGCAATAAGAATAAAAGCCGTAAACGTACCGTTCAAGATAACCAAACGACATCCGCTCTAACACCCGAGGAAATCAATGAGGCCAAAAGAACATGGATAAAGCGAATTCAGGCTGAAGCTTCTCCTCAAGAGCTCTAAACGCTCGCTTCCCACGGGACAGTGTCAAAATCAAGCCCCTTACACGCGTTAGCTCCATATCTCGATTCAAGCGGACTCATTCGAGCCAAGGGACGTCTCTCGAGATCGTAGTTGCCGGACAGCGCCAAAATACCAATCCTCCTCCGCTCACATCCGATCCTAACTCTCTTAATCAAACACACACACGTCGCGAACCTGCACGCTGTTCCCCAACTGACCCTAGCGTGCCTGCGCCAAGAATATTGGATTGTACGAGCAAGAGCAACAGTGCGCGCGGTCTTATACCAGTGCCTCGCATGTGCACGCGAAAGATCAACGATACCACACAAGCTCATGGGTGACCTTCCGGCCAGTCGTGTCTCAACCGTAGACAAACCTTTCATTCACACTAGGGTCGATTATGCAGGCCCGATTCAAGTTCGCACTGCGCCAGGCCGAGGGCATAAATCGCAGAAGGCGAATATCGCCGTTTTCATTTGTATGACGATTGTTTGCGATTGCACGAGGACTGTGCGGACAGAAAAAAGTCGAGACACGACACCTTTTTAATTTAACACTAATTCTTATATTAACAGAGTTATTTACACTTAGTTCGACTACGCAATACACCGGTTATATACAAGCGGGATTCTTATAACTATTTAATAACTAAATAAATGGCTAAACACAAAAAAAATTTTTGGAAAAAAAAATACAACCGACTTCGGAATGCACTAAAAAGGACGAAATAATTTAAATTTATATTTCGGAGACGGCGCAAAATTAAAAGTTTTCTACATTGGAAATTGTCAAAATTCTTTAATCCTTTTTCATATTTTCACATTAACAACATCCTTCATTTACACAATTTTTAATTTTGCGCCGTCTCGGAAATATAAATTGCATATAATGCATGCAGTGGTTGCATATAAGTCGATTAATCGACTGCCGGTCGGTAAAGCGTTAATAGTTTCCACGTTTTCACGTTATAACGGACAAAAGGTGCAGTGTATGTATATTAGCGTAAAAATTGAAAAGCAGTGGAAATGCATATAATGCATGCAGTGGTTGCATATAAGTCGATTAATCGACTGCCGGTCGGTAAAGCGTTAATAGTTTCCACGTTTTCACGTTATAACAGACAAAAGGTGCAGTGCATGTATATTAGCGTAAAAATTGAAAAGCAGTGGAAATGGATCCCCAACCATCGACGTCAAGCGGCATTGCAGAGAAGAAAAAAGCTAAACCGAAAGTATTCCAACAGTATTGGCTAAGTATAGATGTTTTTAAAGGTTGGTTAACGCCACACGAAAATAATAAAAAAGCTCTTTGCACGGTTTGTAATAAAGTTCTTTCTTGTGGAAAATTAGATCTAATAAGACATTCAAAAACAAAGTTGCATGTTACTAGTTTAAATAAAAGCCGTACTGTTATCACTCCATCTGTTTTATTGCTCAATAATGAAAATGATAACGATTACATTAATAAAGTTAAGACTGCTGAAATAAAATTAGCTGCTTTTTACGCGGAACATAACATAGCTTTCAAAATTGTTAATCATATGATACCTTTGTTAAGAGACATTTGTTCTGATTCACAGGTGGTAAAAGATCTTAAACTGTCACGAAAAAAATGTGTGCAAATTATCAAAAATGTCTTAGCAAAACGCGTTAACGATAAACTTGTTGCACAATTAAAAATTCAAAAGTTTTCCGTCTTAGTAGATGAAAGCACAACTATCGCCAACGATAAGTTGCTTTGTATTTTAGTAAAGCATGTGTCGTTAGAAAGTAAAAAGTGTGTAACTGAATTATTCGAACTGGTTGCCTTAAATGCTCAAAATTGTTCTGCAGAAAAATTATATTCTGCATTTGAAAATTGTTTTAAAAATAAAGAAATACCGTTATCAAACATAGCAGGAATAGCTTGTGATAAAGCTTCTGTAATGGTAGGAGTTCGAGATTCATTTGTATTTAGATTAAAAAAACAGGCACCGGCCCTTATTGTATTAAATTGTATATGCCATTCTTCAGCTATTATTGCAAGTAGAGCTTGTACAAAATTGCCGGATTCGTGTCAAAACGTGTTACATGCAGTTGCAACATATTTTTCTACCAGTGCAAAAAGATCAGCCATCCTGCGTGAATTCCAAAAATATTTTAAAGTAGAATCGCGTAAAATACTGAAATTATCTAATACAAAATGGTTAGTTTTACAGAAGTGTGTGGTCAGGCTTCTCGATAATTGGCAGGTTTGGAAATATTATTTTCAATTAGAAGTAGTAGAAAATCCGAATAAGTCCGCAACAATGATTTTTAATACTATAAATGATGACAGAATTAAAGCTTGCATGTGTTTTTTAAAATATTCCTTAACCACGTTTAATGATTTTAATGCTTTGTTTCAAGGAAGACTTTTGATTCACAAAAAAAAAATTTTTGGAAAAAAAAATACAACCGACTTCGGAATGCACTAAAAAGGACGAAATAATTTAAATTTATATTTCGGAGACTGCGCAAAATTAAAAATTGTGTAAATGAAGGATGTTGTTAATGTGAAAATATGTAAAAGGATTAAAGAATTTTGACAATTTCCAATGTAGAAAATTTTTAATTTTGCGCCGTCTCCGAAATATAAATTTAAATTATTTCGTCCTTTTTAGTGCATTCCGAAGTTGGTTGTATTTTTTTTTCCAAAAATTTTTTGATTTCACATTTTTTAGTGGCGATTGGTGCATTCCTTGAAAAGTTCAACAAAGGGATGGGAAGAGAAGGGCAGGGAAGGGCAGGGTAGTGAAGGGAAGGGCAGGGAATGTTGCAAATGGGATCATCGTGGAAACATCTCCGGCCGCAAAATGTGATACTAGGCTTCATCGATATCAGGCCGAATATACGTGAAATAGTACGTTTTTTGCGATAAAAGCGGGAAAAATGTAGAAATCCGAACCGGGTTTTTTTACGGGACCAACTGATGGTCATACTCTATAAGATGCTAAAGGTTTCGTTCCAATTGGTCCATCCATCTTGGAGTAATCGATGACCATACACAACGCGGACGAAATCGTACGCTTTTTTGCAATAAAAAGGTGGCAAGCGGTGGTGAAATGCAAAATTTTTTTTTTACGGGACCAACTGGGAGTCATACCCTACAAGATGCAAAAGGTTTGGTTCCGATTGGTCCATCCATCTCGGCGTAATCGGGGCACATACATAAAAAAAAAAAATATATATATATATATACTGTGACGTACGGCTTATGGGGCAGCCTAAGGGTTGCCCTGCGCGGAGGCGATCAGGGAAAATCGCTCTCTGCGCGCACCGTGCACAAATCCACGGACGATTCGATTCTATGGGCGCCAGTGCCGTAGCACTCGTCCGGAACCCTCGCCCTTCCGGCTGCTCAGTAGGGGAGCGGAAATCAGGGGAGGTTCATTGAAAGTGACCCACGAGTGTTTCGGTAAATTAACGGTAACTTTAATAAAGGCCAAAGGGGCCGTGCCAAACAACCAAAAAACGGGAATTCCGCGGTACACTTTTGCGCCAAGGAAAAGGTACGCGGCCGCCAAGTGCGGCAAGAGGAACCGCGGCGCGGAAATTCCCAATACAAAGAAAAATCTCTACTGTAGAAACTAAAACTAGGGGCCGGATACAAAGTGTCGGTGGTCCTAGAGTTTCAAATACAGGAGAAAACGAAAGATTAGTCGGGATCGCGGTCGCGGGTATGGGGGGACCCGTTCGCGATTCTGAGACGGAGGCGCCGGGGCCTCGACGAAACCGACTATAACTTCCGGCACGCGAGATCGCGGAACGAAGATGCGCTTCGTTCAAACGCGCGGTACGAGCGTCAACGGCTACGGCACCGAGGTCAAGCCGCCGGGGCTCGACCGTCGGACGGTACAGGACAACGAAACGGTCGGGAGCGGAATAAAGGGGACGGGCCTCGAGAGTCCTCGTCTCCTTGGGTCGGTCCTGTCGCCTAGGTCGCGGAACACGGTACGATACGGAATACTCCGGTATTCCCGCGTTCACACCGATCCTCTCACACTCACACACGCAATAAAAATCAAACCAAAAGGCGTGAGTCCTACCTGGACATGGAGTGCGGCGACGTGTCCAAATACAAATGGTGCGGGTGGCCCTTTCACAAAACGGGCGCCATACAAACACACACACAATGACAAATAACTTAAGAAAGAAGAGGGGACTCGACACACGCAACGAAAATACTCAATTCAATTCAAATTTCCCGACTACGACCGGTCTCGGCACTTGCTCGCGCGCTTCTCTCTTGAAATTCGCCGCCGGTACGCGGTTCTCCCCCCAGGGAGTTCGGCAACCAAGATGGGCCGCTCGATGTAAACTCGGTTGGCCGGGTCCTGGGAGCACTCTGGCGGAGCTCCGGGCGAGGTGGCGGTGGTAGGCTGCTCCCAGGCCCGGCGTCCTCGGTGTCCGGCTGCCGGTCGCTCCCAAGGCGGCTGCTGGGTGGAGGCACGGCGACCGGCCAGCCGGTCGGCCAGCGAAGGTGGGGGACCCATCTGGCTCCTCTCTCTCCTGGGTGGAGGTCCCCACGACCGGCGGCGGCGATGCTCCGCCGTGGCGGAGCGCGAGACGGTCGGCCGCAACAAAAAAAAGACACATTTATACACGCACTCACACACTCATACACCCAAACATCCGCGTCCCGGAGGCGAGGACTCGCCGGAGCGGAGGGAGCGGGGCGCGCCAACGTCTCGTAACGAGGCCAAAATTTTGCCTCGTTACAATACATGTCGAATTGAGTAACCTCCTTCTTTTTCGAAGTCGGTTAATTAGCGGAGACCAGTGAACAATTAATAAAACAGATGGGGTCCAATTTCTTGCTACCTCACGCGTTACAAAATATTTCTATAGATATTATTATTCCGCAAAATTTTTTACCACTCAGTTCAATATATCTTGGTCCATTATGCGAATTATTTTTAAAAGAAGAATGTCCCGAATTAGCCACGGATATAAAATCTACATGTTTGTCTTTTTATACATCCGCGTTAGAAGAAATGGTAAAAGGATTACCTTATAATAATGAAATTTTTCGTGAGCTAAAATTTTTAGATTTTAATATAGCTTTGCGTGAGGAAAGTAGGCTTACCTTTCCAGACTTACAGAATGTAGCAAGACATTTTGGAATTTCTGATATTACGGCTTTAGCTTATTAATGGAGAATGTTACCTCATATATTTAATGACGCGGATAAAACTCTTTTGGCTAATTTAGAAGTTGATGATATGTGGAAGAATATTTTTGAAAAAAGGAAATTTAATAACGAACCTCTTTTTCCAAATTTAGAAAATTTAGTATACACAGTTTTGTCACTTCCACATTCTAATGCCGAAGCAGAGAGAATATTTTCTGTTATTAGTGACGTGAAGAATAAAAAGAGGAATCGGATAAATGTTGCCTCTCTAGACGCGGTTTGTAAAGTACGCTCACATTTTCAAAGTAATAATATTAATTGTCACACTTTTAAAGTAGATTCAACTCATATAAAACTAAATAATTATAAGAATTTATATTTATCAAAATATAACAATACAAATCAATAGAATTATACATACTTTTACTTATTCTTCTTTTATTAAAACTTTCTAACGTTAACAATTTAATCTTATTCTCGTAACTTACAATCTGTTACTAATTTTATTTCTTTTTTGAAAATCTTTCTTTCTTCGATTACATATTTGCTTTTAATACTTTTGAGCGACTGTCTCTCTTTTTATTCAGGCGTTAACCAAGTTTTTATATTATAATTTTATTTGTTTCTTTTATTGTTTAATATTTTTTATTAATTTTAGTTTTTCTTTTGTTATTATTTTTTAGATGTTGTCTGTTGCAATTTTTTCTTTTTTCTTTGTGTGGCAACGTATATACAGGGTGGCCCGTAACTGGTGTAGGAGCCGGAAATGGGGGGTAGGGGAGACGATTCTAAGTAAGAATTTCCTTTGCAAAAATGTCGTGCGGGGCTTCGTTTTTGAGTTATTAAGGAAAAACACTGACCACTCACAGCGCGCGCTTTTCGCGCGCTCAGGCGCGTGAGCATAGGGTTGGGCCCTCGGATGTTCGAACTAGGCTAATGCGTCGATAAAGCCGGAAAAATTTAATTGAAGTTCTACCGAGCAACGAATACGAATAATTAATAACAGTACGTACGCAACTGTTATCCATAAATCGAATTTATTAATTATCTGTACTCGTTGTTTGAAAAAAAGAATGAATAAAATGTGAGAAGGTGCTCTCAGAATTTTTTGGAAATAAATAACGATTGCGCAATAAAAAGGCGACTGTAACGTTATGAAAATTGATAAATAATTTGAATTCGACTTACCCATTCACCTGCAAGTTGGCTCTGTTCATTGACAATGGGCATGGTATCCTGACCAAGGAAGGACGAAGACCCCGTGGCTGAACAGCTGATGGAACGGCCCGGTCACTGAACCCTTTTATCCACCAGAAAATTATTTCACTTCACAATCCCTGACACTTGTAACTTTCACATTACAATAAACTAATAAACACATTATTCCTTCCTCGATTGTAGACACTTAACAGATTATTGTTTGAGTTGTCGTCAACGTCACACAAGATGAGTTGGTTTTAAGAAATGTTCTTTATTTAATGCTTCGAAGATTATACAAACAAGTACTGGATCTTACTGACTACGCGCACGGACTTTCGGAGTCTCGACGGAAGTTCGGATTATACTGTACTGACTCTACTGACTGTTCTACGCTTTTTGGGTCCTCCTTTTATAAGGGGTTTTTGGTAGGGAAAGTAGTGGTAGGGGTAGGTGGGAGAGCAGTGAGGGTTTTCTGGAAAAAATGCGGGAATCAGTCCCGGATACATAAATATCGAGGTTTCTGGAGGCTGGGATACGAAGGACCTTTTTCTAAGGATATCTGATCGGAAAAGCAGGAAAAAGGGTCAGGATACATAAAATACCTGAAAACGGAGAGTGCGTGGTTTGGGACCGAGGGTAAAAGGGACCGTCATAGAATATCTAGTAGGGGCTCGGTCGACACCTCCCCCCTTATACATGACCTTTGTCTATGATTTAATGTTTAGACAAATGGTCTCGGAAAAATTCTGGTTTACATAATCTGTTAACGCATGGTTATTAAATGTACAATTATTATAATAGTCGTGCAATTTGAATTTAACATAATTTTTCGCAGGTGTTCGCCTTACATTAATTACAGTTTTAAAAGGATAATGTATTGTGACATGTTTATTTTCCAAATACTTAAATTTATGGTGCATATCGTAAAATTCGTGCGACCGTAGTTGTCGCTTGTGTAACAAAACTGCTTCATTACATGAAATGAAGTTAACTAATATCATTTTCTTTTTTCCGTTACTGTTATGTCTGCGTTCTACAAAGTTTCCTATTTTAGATTCGTTAACCGTTAGCTGGAAGTCGTGGTCGTAAATAAAATCAGCGCCTAACATACCGTCTTGTAGTATCGGAGAATCGTTGCTAATAATTTGAAATTTGTTACATTTATTATTAGGAATAAATACCGAGTACAAAGTTTCGGTCGTGTTACTGGTGATATCTCCAAGTCTCATTGGTTCGCCCTGGAAAAGTGTATTGTCTCGAATTTGTTTTTCTTTACGCAATGGTATCTCGCTACCCGTATCTATAGGAATTTTAGTTGTGAATTCGTGGGACGTTATTAAGATCGGTTGCATTACTTTAAAATTGAATCTACTATCTGGTTCGCTGTCCATATTGCACTGATTCCGGTTCATTATAGTTTCTTCGGCTTCTTTTTGGAAAGTCACAATTTCTTCGTTTTCCCGATGCGTCTCCTTAGTGTCGTGCTCATTTTCAAATTGAAGAATCTGCATAGGACTCCTTTCTTCTACCTGGAGGTCCTTCTTCAATGTCTCGTCCT
Organism: Stelis phaeoptera; assembly: GCA_943735885.1. Classification (NCBI taxonomy): domain Eukaryota; kingdom Metazoa; phylum Arthropoda; class Insecta; order Hymenoptera; family Megachilidae; genus Stelis; species Stelis phaeoptera. The sequence continues at coordinate 7,260,651 of OX030934.1, read as the reverse complement.
GATAGTTTTCCCGCTCTGTGTTGATGAGGGACGTGGTCGGTCGGCATTCAGGCGATACCGATCTAACAATTTGGGACTGGACCGTGGGATGCGCCTCTGCTGGTGTCGAGCTGCTGTCGTTTTCGAAGGCGCCGTGTTCGGTAGTGTCCATTACTAGTTTTATCGACTCGTTCAAAAATTGTTTAGATGAATCTCGTTTGAGTTTCAGTAACGAGATATTAGTGGTTCCTCCGTACACACCGCGGATTTTGTCGATCAGTTTTGGAATGGTATCTATGTCTGGCCTTATACAAATTGTAATTCTGTTTGTTAATTTTTGAGCGATTACTGCCATGAGCAATAATGGATGTTGTTGTGGCGCTAGCATACTTGATACTCGTATGAGCGTATCGATGAAAGTGTCGACATTGGTTCCATCGAAATCCGGAATTAGCGGTAAACATTCTTGGTATTTATTAATTACGTATGTTGGTTCTCCCGAGACTGGAGAAGAGTTCGCGTACGACTGCGATTCTAGTCGTTTGTTGTCCACCGCGCCTACTTGTGTTTCTAATGCTTCTATTCTGTCTAATATTTCTAATAGTTCGGCCATCGTGTTCGCGGTTGTATTTAGGCCACCGAGGATAGGTCGAGTCGGAGACACGGTGCCTGTTGGTTCTCGCAAGATTGAAGTAGAGTTCGCGTACGATTGCGATTTTAGTTGTTTATTGTTCGTGACGTTTGATCTCGTTTCTAGCACTTTTAGCTTGTTCTCTACTATTTCTAATAGTTCGGCCATCAGGTTCACGTTTGTATTTACGTCACCGACGATAGGTCGAGTCGGGAACTGAGTACGAAACATGGTGTCGGGAGCAATTCTTGTTGAAGCAAGTCGTCAGATAATGTGGATAGACTTACGTTGCTTTTGCTGTCCCGCCACTGGATTCACTTGTGATCCAGTTTTGTTGCTTGCCGGAAAGTTCTTCGGGTTCGAAGTAGGATACCTCCGGAAATTTCCACTCGTGGAATAACTAGCAAAACTAGTATATTTTCTTCCGGATAAGCCCTCAGGTGATATCCTTTACCGGTTACTTTTGCTGTTCCGTCACTGTGTCCGTTTATGATCCAGTTTTGTTGTTTGTCGGAGAGTTCTTCGGGTTCGAAGTAGGATATCCCAACGACTCCTCCTTGGAGGATATCTAGAGAAAACTAGAATATTTTCCGTTGGCTAACGTCCTCGGACGATATCCCTTACCGCTGCCACCAAATTATGTCGTCAACGTCACACAAGATGAGTTGGTTTTAAGAAATGTTCTTTATTTAATGCTTCGAAGATTATACAAACAAGTACTGGATCTTACTGACTACGCGCACGGACTTTCGGAGTCTCGACGGAAGTTCGGATTATACTGTACTGACTCTACTGACTGTTCTACGCTTTTTGGGTCCTCCTTTTATAAGGGGTTTTTGGTAGGGAAAGTAGTGGTAGGGGTAGGTGGGAGAGCAGTGAGGGTTTTCTGGAAAAAATGCGGGAATCAGTCCCGGATACATAAATATCGAGGTTTCTGGAGGCTGGGATACGAAGGACCTTTTTCTAAGGATATCTGATCGGAAAAGCAGGAAAAAGGGTCAGGATACATAAAATACCTGAAAACGGAGAGTGCGTGGTTTGGGACCGAGGGTAAAAGGGACCGTCATAGAATATCTAGTAGGGGCTCGGTCGACAGAGTGTAAGAAATACGTAATCGATCCCGAAAACTTCCGATCGTTGACACGTTCGAACGAACCATCGAGACAGAAAAAAAACGCGACGAACTACGCAGATCGAATCGGCAGAAGGGCAGTAGCCGGTCGACAAGAGGACGAAACACTCGGCGTGCGACGTTGTTTACGCAAGTTGTCTTGTAATACAAAATGTATCGTTTAAGTTCACAATTTTTTCCGAAAAAAATAGTTTCTATTTCGTAATCGCACATTTGACCGCGTAATAAACTGTCAGGGTCCAGGAAACTCCAGCTAGCCGCGATACAAAAAAAAGCTGCGTAAACAACGTCGCACGATGAATGTTTCGTCCTCTTGTCGACCGGCTACTGCCCTTCTGCCGATTCGTTCTGCGTAGTTCGTCGCGTTTTTTTTTCTGTCTCGATGGTTCGGTCGAACGTGTCAACGATCGGAAGTTTTCGGGATCGATTACGTATTTCTTACACTCAAACAATAACCTGTTAAGTGTCTACAATCGAGGAAGGAATAATGTGTTTATTAATTTATTGTAATGTGAAAGTGGCAAGTGTCAGGGATTGTGAAGTGAAATAATTTTGTGGTAAATAAAAGGGTTCAGTGACCGGACCATTCCGTCAACTGTTCTACCATGGGGTGTTCGTCCATCCTTGGTCAGGATACGTACGATGACCATTGTCAACGAATAGGGCCAATTTGTAGGTGAATGTGTAAGTCGAATTCAAATTATTTCCCAATTTTCATAACGTTACAGTCGCTTTTTTATTGCGCAATCGTTATTTATTTCCAAAAAATTCTGAGAGCACCTTCTCACATTTTATTCATTCTTTTTTTCAAACAACGAGTACAGATAATTAATAAATTCGATGTATGGATAACAATTGCGTACGTACTGTTATTAATTATTCGTATTCGTTGCTCGGTAGAACTTCAATTAAATTTTTCCGGCTTTATCGACGCATTAGCCTAGTTCGAACATCCGAGGGCCCAACCCTATGCTCACGCGCCTGAGCGCGCGAAAAGCGCGCGCTGTGAGTGGTCAGTGTTTTTCCTTAATAACTCAAAAACGAAGCCCCGCACGACATTTTTGCAAAGGAAATTCTTACTTAGAATCGTCTCCCCTACCCCCCATTTCTGGCTCCTACACCAGTTACGGGCCACCCTGTATATTGTGCAAATAATGCAATCTGTGCAATATTTTTATTTTTATTTTTAATTTGTTTTGACATTTGCTTATTTTAAAACGTTATATGTGATGTCAAAACTATCTGTGATCTAACTGCTGTGATCAACATTTTTTTATTTTTTTTATTTGGAGGCAAACTTGTGTTATTTGTTATTAATCAATAATTTATTATGTTATAGCAATCTTTTGGGTATGCCTCCACGTTGTAGGACTACTACGAATGCGATGTTATATTGTAAATAAGTGTTTATATTTTAGGACAAATGTTTATTTTAGTATAAATTATATTTACATGTATATAAGTTAATATGTTTATATTTATAAATATTATTTCTTATGTGTAATATTCTTGTTGGAATACTGGTAAGGTTTTCTGCAGTTTCCCTTACCCTTGCAACAAATGTTCGTATTCATGTCATGTAAATCGGCTGCAGCCGTACTAAATAAAAAAAATAAATTTTATTGTTGTGTGAACCTGAATACCCTGAAAGAAGAAATATAAAAAGAATTGCGAGGAGAAATGAAATAAGTTTGTATCAAAGAAATACATCATATTTAAAGAGAACAACACTGCCCCTTTTGTCCGTTTGTTGGAGAATTCTCCTTTGAACACGCGCGGCCATTAGTGTTCGCAGCGAAAGTAGTTCGCTGGTGCGTCGTTGCAGACAGCGGCAGCACCTCCCGGACACGCATGGCCACGATCGCGCCATCACGAAGAAGATACACGTGCACCGGCCACGCGGTGCCGGTCGACGCCATTACTGTACTTGCTGTTCACGCGACGATACGTGTCTTTCGTTATACTAATTTACACTTATTCTTCATCACAGATCACGCTTAGAGTTCTCTCATTGTCCGCGCAGTACTCGTAGTGCATTTCTGGTAGCGAGAGCAAGGTTTCTTGCTGTAGAATTACGTTTAATTGTAGTTATTAGTTTAGAAAACCCGCGTGTAAATAATCGTGTTTCATTCTTGTTATAATTAAGTGTAAATAGTTCTGTAAATATAATAATCTCGTGACCGTCCAACAAAGGTGTCGTGTCTCTTCCCTTTACGTCTCCTCCGCCCACGCAAAATCGCAAACACCGTTATAACGTGAAAACGCGGGAACTATTAACACTAAAACTACCGACGTTTTATGTATACTGACTTTCAAATGGAAAATAAAATAGAAAAATAAATAAATAAAGAATGAAATATATATTAGCATATACAGTAGGCCTTTATCGTGATAAAAATTAACACAGATTTTAGTAAGAGCATTTCGATAAATTTTGCGATTTTAAACCCTCAACCAGTCATTTTGACTGGTTCGGTATTTCTAGTATCTATAACGCGGGAAGCGGGAAGGGCCCCTCATGCACCCACCAAATGTAGTGTCGTGGTACGGCAGTAGTAGCAGCCGATGTTTCTGCTGTGACGTCATTTCACGCATGCGCATTGAGCTCTCGCGAGAGAAAATATCTCGCAACTGCCCATCACTGCGTCGTGCTCGTTTTTCGGTATTCATTCGGCTTAGAGCCACCGTCACTGCGACTACCGAGCAAATCCTCATATCAGATCGGGCCACCAGTGCCACCACGTGTTTGTCAGCTCGAAGTAATCTGTAAATCCGGCGTTTCGCGGACCCTCCAAGACACGGCGAATTCGCAGATTTAGTAAATTAGTTGTAATTGTAGTTTAGTCTAATGGTTTAAGTGCCATAATCATTGTATATAGTCGCGTTCATCAATTTTGTCTGGCGTTCTGTGAGTTGTGTAAACCGGTCTCCGGCGAAATAAACCGATCAGCGTGCACATCGACTATTCTGGCTTGCGACCCTCCCACCTCGACTTCCAAGTCTTTCGACAAGGCTGATCCAGCCACCAACTCCGAACAGTACTGAATGGGCGGAAAGAGAAAATACATTTACATGTAAAAATATGTAAAGGGTTTAAAGAATTTTGCCAATTTCCAATGTAGAGAATTTTTCAATTTGTGCCGTCTCCGAAATATAGGTTAAAATTATTTCATTCGTTTTAGTACATTCCGAAGTCGGTTGTATTTTTTTTTCAACAATTTTTTTATTTCACATTTTTTAGTGGTGTTGTGCCCGTCGGGTATCAACAATTAATTTATGGGATAGCTGAGGTTCTGGAGCGTTTCCGGGGACGCATGTGGGAGGTCTGGCGGAGGGAGTTGTCCTCCCACGCCAGCGAGCGCGTCCCCGGGGCCCTCCTGCCACACCTGCAAAGGTGGCGGGAGCGGCGGCACGGTAGGCTCACCTACCGGCTGACGCAGGTATTCACCGGACATGGTTGTTTCGGTGTCTACCTGCGTCGTATTGGTCGGGAGGAGACGGCGGTCTGCCACCATTGCGGAGAGGAGGAGGACTCGGCGCAGCACACGCTGGAGGAATGCCCCGCCTTTTCAGCGCTGCGTCGAGTCCTCCGATGTGAGATTGGAGGAGACCTCTCGCTCCCAGCAGTAGTTGGGGCTATGCTGGAGAGCGAGAGGAATTGGAAGCAGGTGGCCTCCTTCTGCGAAGAGGTGATGAGGCAGAAGGAGGCCGCCGAGCGGGATCGGGAGTTATCCGATCCCGCTCGAAGAACCCGGGGGCGGCGGAGGTTGCGGCCGGCCAGAGGCCGCGCCATAGGGCCCCCGGGATAAGGAGGGTAGCTGACGGCGGGGGGTGGATCTCTCGTGGGATCCCCTTGTTCCCCCGCCGTCAGCAGATCGTGACGTAATGTCGACGGGAGCGGGGGGGCGGCATGCTTAACGCCGTCCCCCCGGGCGGCCGTATTACCCAGGGCGGGGGCCCTGGGTAGTAGATAAGCGGCCGCCGGGATGGATCGGTGCGGGGCGCGGCCTCCCTGCACTGCGGAACCAGAGGTCATAGGAGGGGGAGGATTAAACTCCCCCTCCTCGGGACGCGGCCGGTCATCAAAGGATAGATGACCGGCCATGGCGAGGGGGAGTCGCGGTTGTGTTCTCTTAGAGTTCCCGTGACTCCCCCGAATCCGCCAGATGCGGAAGAGCGTCCGAAGGTCGCCGTGGAGGTTTTAGTGGGTCGAACCCCACACTACCCCTCTGTCGCTCCCCCGAGCGGCAGGGGGGTGTCTGCCGTTCAGATTTCCTCCACGTAAAAAAAAAAAAAAAAAAAAAGGTTCTGGAGCGTTTAAAAAATTGGAATTCACCGGAACTTCACGAGAATAGACGAAGTGATACTTGGTTTATTGAATGTTTTTAACCGACTTCGAAAAAGAAGGAGGTTACTCAATTCGACATGTATATTTATTTTTTTTTTTTTTATGTATGTTCCCCGATTACGCCGAGATGAATGGACCAATCGGAACGAAACCATTTGCATCTTGTCGGGTATAACTCCCAGTTGGTCCCATATAAAAAACATTTTCCATTTTGTCATTCTTTACACCTTTTTTATTGCAAAAACACAGTTTCGTACATGCTAGGTTTGATCACCGATTACACCGAGATGGATGGACCAATACGAACAAATCCTTTTTCATCTTGTAGGCTATGACCTCCACTAGAAACGGGATAAAATACATTTTTCATTTTATCATTGCTTACCCTGTTTTATTATGTTTTATTGTAAATTACTGCAAATCAAAGAGTACCGTTTCGTCCGCGTCATGTATGTCCGCCGATTGCTCCGTTATGGATTGACCAATCGGAACGAAACCTTTTGCATCCTGAAGGGTATGATTCCCAGTTGACCCCGCATAGAAAACATTTTGCATTTCACCACCGCTTGCCCCTTTTTTTTTATTGCAAAAAAGCATACGATTTCGTCCGCGTTGTGTAAGGTCATCGATTACTCCAAGATGGATGGACCAATCGAAACGAAACCTGTTGCATCTTGTTGAATACGACCAACAGTTGGTCCCGTAAAAAACCAGTTCTGATTTCTTCATTTTTTCCGCTTTTATCGCAAAAAACGTGCTATTTCGCGTGTACTCGGCCTGATATCGATGAAACCTAGTATTACATTTTACGGCTGGGGATGTTTCCACTGTGATCCCATTTGCAACATTCCCTTCGCTTTCCTGCACTTCCCTTCACTTCCTTACCTTTTCCTTCCACGCCCAACTCTCCCCCTGCCTCTTCCTCACCTCCCTCCCCTTCCTTTTCATTTCAATCCCTTTCCTTCCCTTCTCTACCTATCCCTGCTGTTCCCTCCGTTGCTAATTACTATTCTTATTGCAATAATTATTGCAATAATTACTGGTATTATAAAGTGCTTATTATAATTTGATGTTACTCGGCAAGAAACTTTCCCATCGCGATGAATTCTTCTACAGGAAATAGCAGATGGTTCCGTACTGCTTCTATTTGCGGCACAGTTCTTATTCTGCTTTTCTGTCATTACTCTGCTGTTATGCAGTGTGCAGCCACCACGTTGTACCGAATGTGGCATTCGTGAACCGGGTATAGACTTTGGAGGTTTCTTAACCACGTGGTCGCCAATAAATACAACACAGACCATGGCTTGCTTCTTTACGTATCGTTTGCTGGTAGCTGATTCGGACTGTTTCTTTGTAATAACAGAAACCGCCGTAATCTTTCCATTTCCGCGAATGCTTTTTCGTCGTGCGGTTTACTGAGGACTTTGTTTGGTGCTAAATCATACAAAACTAGACCATGAAAACTTTTGACACGACTCAGAGCGACGTAAATTTGTCCTTTCGCAAAATTCTTTTTGCCAAGATCAATTACAGCTCTATCCAACGTTGTCTCTTGTAATTTGCGCACTGTTACTGCCCAGCTTAGGATAGGTGGTAACATTCTTCGTTCGACGTCTCCATAACCTTTTGTTGCTTGAAACGTTGCGCATACTGGAGATATTCGGATGTAACCATCGGTACCTTTGAATCTACTACCAATGGATTCGTCGTCAAATTTTATAAGTATTTAGTTCGGTAATTCTCCCTGTTCCAGCTGATCCCTTCGAAGTGCCGGCCATATAAATTTCTTTACTATTCTCATCGCGTCGTTTATCAAACCATCAGATATTGATATATTTCGTCGTAGCATGATTCGCGATCCCTCAGCGAACGACAGTGTATGTAACAGCCCGCCACAATTATTTATATTTGCAGGTATGACATTTGCCGGTGGCCTAATTCCATATGTAGCTGCCTCGCGGGACTCGTCTAATGCGTCGATGACGTAGATTCGGCGTGATTCTGCTAATTTCTCGGTCATTTTTCTGTTATATTCATCCACTAATTTTATAGTTGGGAATATTCTGACAGCTGCTCCGTCCTCAAATTCTCCGGTTAGAGGAACTCTTCTTCGTTCGCATAGTATTTCCAGTTGCGAGGTTGTCACTTCCCCAAATCGTAGGTTCTTCAGTAAGTCGATGAACTCAACATCATCCTTTTGTCGCATATTAATCGTGAGTTCGCAGAATGAAAATTGGTGCCATTAATTAATTTCGGCAGAACACCAGTGTGGTTGCACAAAACACCAGTGGCCTTTCACTGGGGGTAACTGCATGATGTCGCCAAAGAGAAGTACATTTATGCCACCAAACAGTTTATCATTGGTTTTGAATTCCTGCAATCTTAAATGAGTTATTCGCAAATTCTCATAAAATACCATTGATATCTCATCGATGATCAACCACCTTGTGGGACGCCACTTGCGCCTCTCACGTTCGAGTCTTTGTCCTGTTAGCCGGCGATAGGTCATTGCAGTACCTTTTTCAATATGTAAAGAGAACATGGAATGCAGAGCTCTACCGAATATTTGGCGGGCGGCAACTCCGGTCAAAGAAGCTACTTCAATGAAACATGGTTTTATCATCGTATCGACTGTAGGATTATAGCAACGTTTGACATGTTCAACAATTAATTTTAAAATAAACGACTTGCCACTGGCGGCTCCTCCGGTAATAAATAGCAACATTTGTTCTTTATTTTCATCATCATCGTTTTTAATATCTATCTCAATTACCGCGGAAACTGATTTTAATATGTCCTTCTGTTGAATATTGAGACTTCGAATAGTCTTCAGGAATACGTCTTCCGGCATTGCCACTGTTTCCGGTTGCTGAGCTTCGTATACATGCACTTGATCACAATATATTACTTCGTCGGCATGAATCCTGTCTGGATCTCTTGGATGTTCATTATTACTTTCGTCTTCGTTTACAACGCACAAAGCAGCAGCCTGGGCGAGCGCCGATTCAATAATTTGCTCTGCGTGAGTAAATTGTTCGACGGTTACATTTCTCGACGTAGGTTTTTATTCGTGTTGACGTCGCAGGAAACATTGTTCCGCGGATTCGTTTTCGCCCACAAGTGTGCTTTCATTCCGAAATGGAATGTGACACACTATTAGGTTATAGAAATATCCTTCTCAACTATTCCGTCATGCTACTGTCATGCATTGTGTGCTGCTATTCCGAAATGCTTCGATCGCCACTAAAAAGTGTAAAATAAAATAATTTTTGGAAAAAAAAATATAACCGACTTCGAAATGCACTGAAAAGTATGAAATAATTTTTATTTGATATGTATTAATTCTATTCGGTTCTTTATAACACTGATTAAAGTATTACATTACATTTTAGATACAATGCATACATTTCGGAGGCGGCGCAAAATGAAAAATTTTCTACATTGGAAATTGTCAAAATACTTTAATCCTTTTACATATTTTCACATTAGCAACATCTTTCATTTACACAATTTGTAATTCTTTTCCCGGCTCTACTAACTGTTTTTCTATTACTCCTTGTCCGTTGTTGTCCGTACGTGCGCTTATTATCGTCTCTGTGCGAGGTTGTAACTGAAATTCTTTGTCTTGAATAAGGGGCAGTGCGCTCCCAGTAATTCTACTCGTGTTCCTGGTTTTATGATAGCTTTGTGCTCTGTTATAAAGTCGTATCCCAAAATTCCGTCGGCTCTTAATGGGAAATCGTCTCTTACTACACGACATGGATGCTTAATGTATGCGTTGCCTATTTTTATATTTAAGTTTATTTTGCAAACCGTGGGTATTTCCGTGCGTCCGATGCCCCTCAGGGTTACCACCTCTCGAGTGGTGGGCACTTCACCACGTATTTTGCTAAATTTTAAGAGAGTTAAGTCCGCTCCTGTGTCGACTAACATCCGTGCTTTCTTAGATGTTAATTCTTGCGCCTCAATTTCTACTATGTTCTTTAGTTTGCGAGTTCTTTCTGTGCAATTTATTTCGTACGATCGTAGAGGTGCTCCTTGATTCGATTCTGGTTGTCACGGTCTATTCGGCCGGTCGCTATTTCGTGCGTTAAATTCTCTATTACCGTTTGAGCTTCGTAGATTCGCGTATTGTTGCCTAGTGTCGTTATTGTTTGTCCAGCCTCCGTTATCTCTCATTAACGTTCTACAATCGCGTTGAACATGCCCCGGCTTTTTGCAGTAATTGCATACTACTGTAGTGTAATTCACCTCTCGTTTAATCCCAAAGCTTTGACGATTAGACGAGGTGCGATCTGAAGGAAAGGCTGGTCGCGGCATGCTCAGTCGCGCGTAGCAATTCTTAGCGAGATGCCCTTGCCTGTGGCATCTTTCGCAAGTCTGAATATTAGGGCTGAATCGACTCCTATTTTGTCCGGAACTATTCGGGTTTCTATAGTTACTAAAGTTTCCAAAATTCCGTGACAGAATTAAACCTAGTGACTGCTCTTCTTCTATCGCAGCTGTTACCGTATGATAATCCTTAGCTTTTCTTTCAATCCGGTAGTGAACAGATTGAGCGCTTGCTCGTTGACTGATTCCGCTAACGCGAGGTTTACTGCATTCGTGTTCCTTGGCTTCATCGTTAATTGTGATAACTCAGTAGCTAGTTTTTCTACCCTTGTTGCGTAGTCCCTAACGCTTTCTCAATCTCTTTGTCTGCACGCATTAAATTCTGTCTGTACTGTGCATAGCGATCGTGTTTCGGTAAACAATGTGGTTAAAGTCGCCCCTAATGATTCAAAATTGTCTGTGTCTCTGTATTCAAGTTCTAAAGCCGCCTTGTTCTTTAATTTAGTCCCTAAAATTGCTCGTAATAATAGTGGGTGTTCGCGTTCTGCCACCAATTCTTTCGCGATATTAATCGATTTGATAAATGACGCTAGTTCGAGTGCCGTTTCTCCACCAAATTCTTTTACCAGCGAGAGCGCTGTGATAACCGAAGTTGTTGGAGTTGCCATGTCTTGTGATTCAAGTAAACTAAAGTCGGTTAGGTTGATGGGAAATTCTCTTTCTACAATTACGTGTTCAAAGTTTGCGCTATCGCTCGACGAGTCTGAGTCGAAACTAAAGTGTGGTGCGCGTAAGCGTTTACGTGTTGATGCTGGAGGGTCGAAAAAGGGTGTATTCTCTACTCTTCTAGTATACGAAAAATATTCTTCAAAGATTGATTCAAAGGATCTTGATATGACCCTGCTATTCGGTAATCTAAGGCGATTTATGTCATCACTTTCTTTCGACATTCAAGATTCTGGTTTAGAATTTTAAGATTTATAATCGTGTTTAACTGACTTAGAATATTAGTTGATAAGCATCTCGTATTTCTGCTAGCTGCTGCTGCTGTTGCTCCTTCAACTTCCTTCTATCCAAGCAATGGTCCTCGGACTGCTATGAGCCTGGTATCGGCTTGCTGATTTAGGGCTGCTGCACGTCTCCTCAAAACACGTTCAGGATCAGGTCCTTGATGCCACCTCAGTAGCTGTCAGTTGCCTTTTTCGTCAGGTTTTGACGCTTATTTAGCGATCTTGAAGGGAATTGCACTTTTGCGTTGCAAATTCCACCCGGTTTCACGTACTTCTCGAAGCACTTTATTCAATGACTTTCAGCGTAAATCCCACCGCTGCCACCAAAACGTTGTGCCGGTCTGGTATCAACAATTAATTTATGGGATAGCTGAGGTTCTGGAGCGTTTAAAGAATTGGAATTCACTGGAACTTCACGAGAATAGACGAAGTGGTACTTGGTTTATTCAATGTTTTAGAGTTACAAATCTGATTGTTCTAGAGTTACTTTATGTCCTGTTCTGCTTACGATCTTTCGGTTATTCCTTCTGCCGCCGCGGGCGATGCGCGGTGCTTTTATATTCTTTAATCGTGTCAATTGCTAAATTGGAATGTCTTGCTTATTTGGGATATTTCCCAATAGATCGAAGTCTTTTGCCGTTCGGTCGGAACGTGTCGCTGAGTTAGACATTGCTCGCTCGATGGAGGTCGGTCATCGCTCGCATTGTAGAAGTTACTAAATTGTTGATTCCTTACGTATGTATCCGGGCACAACAGTGGTGGTCGGAGCGTTCCTTGCAGAGTAGCATCAAAGAATTGGAATTTTGCAATGAAAATAGTAGTTAGCAACAAAGGGAAAGGAAGGGGTGGGTTGGGAAGGGAAGGGGCGTAGGGAAGGGATGGGAAGCGATGGGTAGAGAAGGGATGGAATGGCAGAGGGGGGAACAGAAGGGTTTTGGGGCGGAAGAGGACGGGGAGTGAGGATATGGGCAGGGTGGGGCAGGGAAGGGCAGGAAAGTGCAGGAAAGTGCAGGGTAGCGAAGGGAATATTGCAAATGGTATCAACGTGTAAACATCTCCGGCCACAAAATGTAATACTAGGCTTCATCGATATCAGGCCGAATATATATGAAATAGTGCGTTTTTTACAATAAACGTGAAAAAAAAACGAAAAAATGCATAATGCATTTGTTGCAGGACCAGCTGGAAGTCATATTATACAAGACGCAGAATGTTTCGATCAGATTGGTTAATTTATCATGGCGTAATTGGTCACCATACGTGACGTGGAGGGAACAGTACACTTGTATGCAATATAAAAGAGGCAAAAAATTATAAAATGCAGTGTCTTTTATACTGGACAAGCTGGGAGTCATTCCCTACAAGAAGCAAAGGTTTCGTTCTGATTTGTCCATCCATCTCGGCGTAATCGGCGGACATACATAGGAAAAAAAAAATAAATATACTGATCGAATTGAGGAATCTCCTCCTTTTCGAAGTCGGTTTAAAAAAATGTTTGGAAAAAAATACAGCCGTCTTCGGAATGCAATCAAAAGAACGAAATAATTTCAATTTATATTTCGGAGACGGCGCACAATTAAAAATTGTGTAAATGAAAGATGTTGCTGATTATGATTTGATTGGGGTATGGTGGCCTCGGTTCTAAGTGGGCGGAAAGACAAAATACATTTACATGTGAAAATATGTAAAAGGATTACAGAATTTTGGCAATTTACAATGTAGAAAATTTTATTTTTTTTTTTTCAAAAATTTTTTTATTTTACATTTTTTAGTGGCGTTTGGAGCATTCCGTGCAGGAAAACATGAAAGAATAGGAATCCTGCAATAGAACTGGCTGCTAGCAACAAAGGGAAGGTGGGAGGGGAGGGAAGGGAAGGGTGGGATAAGGAAGAGAATGGAAGGGAAGGGTGGGGTATGGAAGGGATGGAGAGCGAATGGAAAGGCAGGGAAGGGCAGGAAAGCGACAGGAAGGGAAGGACATGGAAGCGAAGGAAAGTGAAGGGAATGTTGCAAACGGTATCATCGTGGGAACATCCTCGGCCGCAAAATGTAATACTAGGTTTCATTGATATCAGGCCGAGTAAACGTGAAATACCACGTTTTTTGCGATAAAAGCGGGAAAAATGAAAAAATCCAAAATTGTTTTTTTACGGGACCAACTGTTGGTCATACTCTACAAGATGCAAAAGGTTTCATTCCGGTTGGTCCAGCCATCTCGGCGTAATCGGCAGACATACATAAAAAAAAAACTGATCGAATTGCGTAACCTCCTCCTTTTTGAGGTCGGTTAAAAAATATAGTTGGTTTTCCTTGCTCCATGTGTCGTCTAATATGCCGGTCGGAATATAAGTAATCTCTGCAACTCCATCTTCTCTGATGAAACCTCTCTGCCTACTGTCTGGTTTTAAGGAATTGGACCAATATCCATCGCCCCCATATTAATAAGACATTTCCACAGGATTTTGGCGAAGTAACAATTATGCACTGAATTCGCGACTCTGCTACGAAGGCGCCAGAACTTCGACGGAGCAAGATCTCGTCGACTCTGCTACGAAGGCGCCAGAACTTCGATAGAGCGAGATCTCACCCGCGTAAAGGTGTAATTATTGTAACACAACCAGAACACGATTGTAACCAGTGTTGTGATATGGGACGGGCTTTCTCACGCATGCGCGACTTTTACAGAGACGTATTTATACATATTTGGTGGTGGCGCAAGCGCAACTAGGGGGCGTAGTGTTCCTAGCGGGAAAAAGCGTAAATATTCATCACGAGACGGACGGACTACGAAGTTTTGGTAAGCTACTAAGTTAATTATATTTATATGTTATACATTCATTTCTTAGAATCGGATCATAACAATTTTTGCAAAATTATGCAGGCTGATTAAGGTACCCCATTTTATTGGAACTTGTACTGTACGGATGCTAAAATCGCCGCGCATGTGCGAGAAAACCCGTCCCATATCACAACACTGATTGTAACATCTGCGAGCGAGTTATCGTAAGAAAAGGAACTGTACAATTCAGAATAAACTGATTTGTGGTCAAGTGCGTGATCTTACTGTGGACAGCTTCCTTACTTTTTTTTTTTTTTTACGCGGAGGTAATTTGAAACCAGACAAACCTCTGCCGCCCAGGGGAGGGGCAGAGGGGTAGTGTGCGGTTCGACCCACTAAAACCTCCACGGCGACCTTCGGACGCTCTTCCACATCTGGCAGATTCGGGGGAGCCCTGGGAACTCTCAGAGAACTCACCCGCGACTCCCCCACGCCATGGCCGGTCATCTAGCCTCTGATGACTGGCCGCATCCCGAGGGGGAGTTTCATCCTCCCCCTATGACCTCTTGTTCCGCAGTGCAGGGAGGCCGCGCCCCGCACCACTCCATCTTGGTGGCCGTTTATCAACTACCCAGCGCCGCTGCCCTGGGTGTCACGATCGCCCGGGGGGACGGCATTTTACTGGCTGTCTCCCCGCTCCCGTCGTCGACATCTCCCGACGATCAACTGACGGCGAGGGAGTAAAGGATCTCATACGTGATCCACCCCCGCCGCGCCGTCAGCTGCTCTTCTTAGTCCGGGGGTCCCACGGCACGTCCTCTACCAGGCCGATGCCGCCGCTCCCGGGTTCTACGACTACGGCGGCCTCCTTCTGCGTCATAACCTCCTCGCAGAAGGAGGCCACCACCTTCCAATCCGTCTTGCTCTTGTAACGCTGCTGCCTCGTCACGCCGGTAGCCGGCGTGGCGTGGCATCGCTCGCGGGCCTCCTGGTGCTGGACGCTTCAGCGGCCAGGGTTCCCGCGAGGAGGCCGGTCGCGGAGGGGAGGGGGTCGGGTCGTGCGAGTAATAAGACGAGCATGATCGGATTTATATTAATTTATTGCCGTTGTGTACATCGGGCCGGTCGACGGCCGGTGGCGCGGTGTTCCGGGCGGCGTCCGGCGGAGCGGTGACGGCGGCTGTCGCGGCAGTGGAGGCGCGGGCGGTGGCCTCGTTGGTAGCGGTGTCGTTCTGTACGGGCGACAGACATTAGTGGCGACGGGGTAGCGCTTACAAACTAAGCTTAATCCTACGCGGCTTACAGGCTACGGTCGGTGGAGGCGCCCGGCGTGGCGCCTCGCGGTACTTATCAGCTACGGTCGGGGGAACGCCCGGCGTGGCGTTCGCGGAACTTATACCTACGGACGACGGGGCACCCGGTGGTGCCCGCGGCTCGGTTACGCGGCTTAATCTAGGCGCGGGGTCGCGGTCGCGAGGAGGAGAGAGAGAGGAAGAAAATCGTAGACAGGTATTGGCCAGTTTTGGCCGACTGGTCAGTTGTTCTTGTCCGAGAGAGAGAGTTTGTTCCTTGCTGGAGTTGGCCGGTGTTGCGCCCAGCGGTACCGGGGAGCCCCGCGACGAGGCCCTGTCCTTCGTCGCGACGTTCCCGCCCGGTTCGGCTACTCCGGGCCTGTCCGCGGGGTAGCAGCACCGGTGGACCGGTCGCCGCGGCCGTGCTGGCCGTGGGGGTTGGCGTGGCCAGCCCCGTTGCGAGGCCTTGTCCTTCGCAACGACGCCGGCCTCCAGGCTCGCCTAGACCGGGCCATCTCCTCGGGCTAGGAGAGCCGGCTGCCTTGGAGAGGACCTCCGAGGAGGTCCTGTCGGGGCCGAAGCCCCGAGCCAACTCATCGATCGGTGATCGATTGCTTCCTTAATTACGCCTGTCTTGCGTGACGCCGGTGCGCGCGCCGGTGCGCGCGCCGGTGCGCGCGGCGGTGGTCGCGGGTGGGGCGCGGTGACGGTGCGCCGTGCCGGTGCGCGGTGACGACGGTTCGCGGTGACGACGGTGCCTTGACGACGGTTGTCAAGGCGGCCGGTCGTCACACTCTCCTGCATTGCCCCAACTACTGCTGGGAGCGAAAGGTCTCCTCCTATCTCAATTCGGAGGACTCGACGTAGCTCTGAAAAGGCGGGGCATTCCTCCAACGTGTGCTGCGCCGAGTCCTCCTCCTCCCCACAGACACCTTCCTTACTGATCCAATCCTGGACGATCTACCCCGAACGCGCTCTCTCCACCAACTGCAAGGTAAGTAGACCAAACTTACCATTTTTTTTTTCTTTACGTGGAGGAAATCTGATCGGCAGACACCCCTCTGACGTTCGGGGGAGTGACAGAGAGGTAGTGTGGGGTTCGACCCACTAAAATCTCTACGGCGACCTTCGGATGCTCTTCCACATCTGGCGGATTTGGAGGAGCCACGGGAACTCTCAGAGAACTCACCCACGACTCCCCCCCGCCATGGCCGGCCATCTAACGACTAATGACCGGTCGCGTCCCGAGGAGGGGGAGGAGTTTACTTCTCCCTCCTACACCCTCTGGTTCTGCAGTGCGGGGAGGCCGCGCCCCGCACCGCTCCATCCCGGCGGCCGTCTATCAGCTACCTAGGGCCCCCGTCCTGGGTAACACGGCCGCCCGGAGTGGTGGTGGTGGGGGGGGGGGGGGGACCCAATCTTACCCCACCGTGAGAACCCTCAGAGTTCTTACAAGAAAGCCCGCGGTTCAGTGAGAGTGAACCCAGCAGCGGGACCTTACAATAATTACTTTAATTTTGTTAGGTACTTTCTTAATCCACGTTTCTACCTGTAGGCCATCTGCTCCACATGCTGTGTTCCTCTTGAGTTTAAATTTTAATACTTCATGGATTGAAATGGGCTGCATAATATTATTGTTCATATTGTTCGCTGGCATTTCATAATTAAAATATTCAATAATGTTTTTATTTTCAGTTATGATTTCCAGTACGCTACTGTTCATGTAGTAATAGCTGACCTGTCTTGTTAACTTCGTCATTCAGGACACTATCCGCCGCTTTTCTTATATTTCTTTCCCATGCGGTCTGCATTTTAGCATCTTCTACAGCGAAGCCTATCGTATATTTCGAGGGGTCTTCGCATTCAGCTGATCTAAGGTAAGTCAACGCATGTGGTATCCACTCTTCTTCGCTTGTGTTACCCACATTCAAATTAATGTTATTAATTGTTACACTTTCTTGAAGGTTTTCGTTCTCTACAAGATTTCTCCAGGTAAGTGCAGGTAAGTATTAGACTCGCTTTCATTTTCAGGTTGATTTCTTGGTATATCCAGGGTATTGTCGCTATGGTAAGTATTAATCTGTATGTTATCATGCTGTTGTTCATTTCTATTGGAATTCATATTATTACTTTCTTTACTTATCAGGTCTACATTATCAACGGGGTGTTCTTGAGGTAAGTGGCGATAAGTATCGTTTTGAATGTCAACTTTCAATTTAATGTTATATAAAACGTTGTAACCGTTTTTTCTCGCCCACGGAATTTTCCTTGGCGATGGTTACATAATTTAGTTTGATTCTAGTATTTCTAAATTAATTAACCGTACGTCGATTGAAGTCGATAAACGCAATTTAAGTATTTAGAACGTCAGACAATGGAAATGATTAGATGGAGGGATTCGGGCCTCCAGGTACTGGACAGCGGGGAGTTCTGATCGGTTGTTGAAGCAAGTTGGAAACAATTTATGATGTAAACGTAGTATATTCTGGTGAAAATCGGGTTAACAGAATTTATTATACATTCGGCTGGTCACCAATTCTGGTAAATGTAGAAGAACTTCGTGTATTTGTATAGGCTTGATTACGTTTCGTACAGTCTTCCCGCGTTCGCGAATGTAAGTGTCTTAGTCCTTTCTCCTGTCACGCGTTCGCGTGTAAACGCGAATATTTCGACTTCGGTTGTGGGAAACGGATGTATATCGATATTTGCGCGCGATATTACTTCAGCAGATTATGACATATATGTATACAAGTTAAACGTTTTATGTACCGGATTTGGCTTAAACAGATATTAAGAGATTAGCTTTAAATGTAAAATTAAGATTGAATGGCTTTAATGAACAAACCCAAATTACTAGTGTGCGATGACGCGTGGATACTTTTGAATATCCACCCGCAATTGCACACTAATTTCCCTCCCTGTGACTTCTACAATCCAATTCGCGATACCGCGCTCGACAATGAATATAGCAGATGGTTGTTTGAATCACTACTTTTACGATCGCACGATTAAGGATCTGTCGCAGCACCCTCGCTCTCGGCCGAATAATCGGAGGAGGAGTCTGGGTGGAGACGCCACGAAGCCTCAATCAGGTTGTGACACCTAGGAGTTCACCTGAGGCACGAATGTGGGCTCGAGGTGTTCTCCGATGCCGGACGCCTGACTTCGACTGTGTACAATCCGATCGTGAATTCGCGATACGCACGGTGCAGCAACACTCAGGTCGATCCTGCCGAGCAATTCGGGGAAGAACAAGTGGTGCCTGCACTATAATCTCACACGATCAATTGAGAACAACCAGAAGATGCCGGCAGGCACGAACCGTGGGCTGAGCGGCACTTCGGTTACTCAATTGGAATCGGTGAAGATTAATATACCGCCATGCTACCAAACAGAGCGATCACCGTGCCACACGGTCGTATCCACCTCTTCACAAAGGCATCCGAGTACATTCAAGAAGTGACGGCAGGGCACTTTCGTGAGCTGAGCGACACTCTGAATGCTCGAACGAGTCTGTGAGCGATGCCACGATCAAATGCCGGCAGAAATTGTGATAATGCTCACAATCGAGTCCACGTCTCACAAGGGCACGCAGGGACAGCCAGAAGTTACGGCGGGACACCTTGCGTGGGCCGAGCGATACTTCGACTGCCTGTATGAGCCTGGGAGCTGAGTCAAGATGTATGAGAATCATTCGATCTCAATCGTTCACGGATTCTGTAGTTTTGCCACGCGAGATTCCACCATGAGCAGTGACTCGAAACACCCTTACTCACCGTTTCGTTCCGCTCAGCGAAAATTGAGATTCGAAGATTTACCACTCGTTACGAAATTAAAGTTTGATTTTAGCTTATTTGTGACTGCTACGCTGTACACGCCGGAACAACACAAAAGAAGAAAATCGCGTTCTAGCTGTGCCACGGCGCAGTTTGTGCTCGTGACTCCTCGGTTTGAGGCGCGTGTATAACGAGGGTAAGTTAGGCGGTTTGACTAAGTTACCAGGTCGGTTTGACCTCTCAATTATATACCGGTTTTCGCTGAACGGAACTGGAAACGCGTGTTACCTGGTTCGCTTCCAGACGTAGAGTCCTTCTTGTCGAACGAGCATCGATCTCCTTCGATCGATATCGAGTGGGGATCGATGCGCACGCATATTTAATTAGTTGGGCGCTTCTCCTAAATTCTTTCGCACGCGACAAAGGACCGCGGATCCTTACGGTGGTAGGGGAGTCCGTCACACTCACACAGTCACACTCGGCTGTTCGTACGCCGTCTCTTGGTATGTAACCAACACGGTTACAACGTTCTTCATTTTATTCAATTTTATTTTGTGTAAAATAACAAATGTTTCATTCTGTTATTGACATTAAAACGGCTCAGACGTGTAACATAAATTAACAACATCAATCCAACAAAAATAATCTTCTTGTTATCTAATCTCTACTTTAGTTTAAGCAGATCGAAACAGCATTTTCGGTCGCTAGAATCGTTAGTAACGATTCAAAATTTAAACATGTGATTATGAATTTAGAACAATCAATTTTGCCAATCATTTCGGACATCCTGGAAACACCACCGGATTACGGGAAATATGAAGCCCTCAAAAGCAGGATCACAAGAGTTTTGCTGAAACTAACGAGTCGAGACTCTGGAAACTTTTCCGCGGATACGAGTTGACCGATGAAAAGCCTTCAGTTTTCCCACGAGGAGTGAGACATCTTTCATCAGCTCAGTGCAACGATTCGGTTCTTAGAAGTTTATTTCTCGAGCAAATACCTTTGAATGTTCTTGCGATTCTGGCGATTAGCGAATCTACTGACCTCTCCAAATTAGCTCTTCAAGCAGACAAAATATTAGAAATGGCTCGTTCCGGAAGTATTGCAGCACTAAATCCAGCCCCTTCTTCTTCTTCTTTGTTCAGTTCTAACAATGTTCAAAGCTCATTATCTGATGGAGTAACAGAATTAAGACGCTTAGTAGAATCTCTTGCCATTAGCGTTCATCGTAATAGGAGCAGAGACAGAACCTCTTGGAAACATCGACAACGTTCAAATTCTAGAAGACGTACTTTTGAAAACAGAAATTCTGATCAGGACTTACCTCAAATATGCTTCTATCACAGAAAATTTGGTAATTCTGCCAACAAATGCCAGTAGCCTTGCAGTTTCGTTCGTCGAGAGAAAAACTCCGTCAACCATCGACAGTAGGGACGGTTGACGATGGTCCTGAACCAAGAAGCCGTCTTTTCGTGACTGATCGCACCTATGGAACACGATTCCTTGTGGGCACTGGTGCTGACGTGTCGGTTTTACCGAAATCAGAATTCAAGGGTCCTCTACATCCTACCGATTATAAGCTTTACGCAGTAAATAAGTCAATTATCGATACTTATGGCGTATTAACTCGAACAGCCGATCTTGGTCTTCGTCGTATTTTCAAATGGCAATTTTGCGTAGTAAACGTACAGCGCCCCATTCTCGGAGCAGACTTTTTGAAACATTTCGGACTTTTAATCGATCTTAAATATCGTTGCCTGCGTGATGGTTTAACTCAACTTACATCACCCGGTATTCTTACAGAGACTGCAGCAAATTTATCCTCCATTGAAAAAGATAACCCATTTAATGAAATTCTCTCGCAATTTCCTGAGGTTACTAGGCCCAGACGTGCTTCTGCCCAACCAACCCATCAAGTACATCATTTAGTGACGCAAGGTCCACCGGCTGTTGAGCGCCCACGTCGCCTTGCTCCCAATAAATTCAGAGTTGCCAAAGCGGAATTTGATGCCATGATCGAACAAGGAATTTGCCGTCCTTCTTGCAGTCAATAGGCAAGTCCTTTACATATGGTTCCGAAGAAAACTGGTGATTGGAGACCCTGTGAAGATTATCGACGACTTAACGCAGTAACTATTCCAGACAATTAGCCTGTTCCTCACATCCAAGACTTTGCTTCTCGACTTTATGGTCAAAAAATATTTACAACAATAGATCTTGTCAGGGTATGTTACTAAATTCCAGTTGCAGAAAAGACATCCCGAAAACTGCCGTAACAACTCCTTTCGGAATTTTCGAATTCGTTGTTATGCCATTTGGACTTCGAAACGCCGCTCAAACATTTCAAAGATTTATGGACTTTGTACTTAGAGGATTAGATTTCACCTATTGCTATCTCGATGATATCCTCGTAGCATCTCAGAGTTGGGAAGAGCATGAAGAACATCTTCGTATTTTGCTTCAACGCCTGAAAGAATTTGGCATAACTATCAATGTTGCAAAAAGCGTTTTTGGAAAAACAGAAGTCACATATCTAGGTTATAAAGTAAACGCCTCTGGAATTACACCTTTACCTGACAGAGTGAAAGCAATTCAATATTATACGAAGCCAACCACTGTAGCAGAACTTCGTTGTTTTCTGGGAGTTATTAATTTCTACCGTCGTTTCATTAAAGATGCAACGCATATTTAAGCTCCTCTTTGCTCATTCCTAACGAAAAGTAGGAAAGGTGACAAAACCATTATCAAATGGTCTCCTGACGCTGAACATGCTTTTAAACAGTGCAAAAACAGTTTAGCTTCAGCAACCTTATTGGTTCATCCTCGTCATCATGCTCAACTTAAATTACGCAGCGACGCTTCTGATATTGCAATAGGAGCTGTCCTTGAACAATTTGACAATGGTCACTGGCTTCCGCTTGGGTTCTTTTCTCGAAAACTACACGGGTCAGAACTTCGCTACAGAGCCTACGACCGAGAATTATTGGAAATCTATGACGCTATCAAACATTTTCGACATCTTCTTGAAGGTCGTAATTTCAAGATACTCACCGACCATAAACCACTTATATACGCCTCCACCAAACGTTCAGAGAAAGCTTCACCTCGTCAACAACGTCAACTAGAATTCATAGCGCAATTTTCTACAGATATTGAACATGTTTCACAAGAGGAAGGCACGGATGTTGCAGTCGCTTTTGGAACGACACCCTATGGAGGTTGTAGTACACATATAGTACTGCAAAACCATTTTGGCTTTCTTCAGAATGGGCCTTCGTTTTCGAGATATTTTGGTTTAAAGATTTTCATATGTCTTCTTAAGAGATATATAACAAACGGATTTAACAAGGTTCGTTGGATACATTGTTAAAGTCTCAGCTTATAAGGCGGCTGGCTCGGATTCGAATCCAAATGGGGAATTTTTTTTTTTTTATTTCAATTTTTATCGTGAAAATATACTTTTTATATATTATGTACTATACACTGTATATTATATATTACCTTACGCATATTTTAAGGTTGAAATTAATTTTTAACCTAACATATCATTCTAATCATCTATTTCACGAGGGTAGTAAAACTACCCTGACAGTTAAATGTGACCACCTGTCCTGTTTTGCCTGCTTGACGATTGCAGCCGTTGAAACTTTTGGTATAAAGAATTCACACAGAAAAATATTTTAAAAGCGCAAAAATATAAAAAGACCATAGTGAAATAGATGATTAGAATGATATGTTAGGTTAAAAATTAATTTCAATTTTAGAATATGCGTAAGGTAATATGTAATATACAGTATATAGCATATAATATATAGAAAGTATATGTCCACGATAAAAATTGAAAAAAAAAAAAATTCCCCATTTGGATTCGAACCCGAGCCAGCCGCCTTATAAGCTGACACTTTACCAATGTATCCAACGAACCTTGTTAAATTCGTTTATTATATATTTCTTAAGAATACATATGAAAAACTTTAAATCAAAATATCTCGAAAACGAAGGCCCATTCTGAAAAAAGCCAAAATGGTTTTGCAGTTGTTACGTGGCCGACGGTTAGGCAGCTCTAGTGGCCGACGGAGGTTTTCTGGTGAGGGAGGCCGCGTAACATTTATTTATTAAGAAAAAGTCAATACAACCCGAGCGGTTAGATTGTATTGTTGTGGGAACCGTCGCTGGTATTCACTGGGATTTAGAGAGAATGCTAATGTGGGTTTGACACAGTAAATATATATTACAAAATCAGTCTATTACAGTTGTTCTGTCGCGAGTATAGGTGTGTGTGTTGTATATTACCTATTCCGCTGGATGCTCGGTTTTGACGCACTGGCAATGCGGGGTGTGTGTGTGGTTGGTAAGAATGCCAAATAGAAATACAAGCAAGTTCGCAGATTCTATAAGGTTCGCTTTGATCGAAAGGGACTTCAACCCGATCTCACTAAATAACAACCAACTCACGTTTGTACACGAAGTGCTCAACGCTAGATGAACTTTGG
The DNA here is from genome assembly GCA_943735885.1 of Stelis phaeoptera. NCBI lineage: Eukaryota > Metazoa > Arthropoda > Insecta > Hymenoptera > Megachilidae > Stelis > Stelis phaeoptera. The sequence continues at coordinate 7,236,879 of OX030934.1, read as the reverse complement.
TACTGCCCCCGAACGTTGGTACTGAAGGGGTTTATACAGGGTGTCCCAGAACTAGTGTAACTCCTGGAAATGGGGGGTAGCTGGGGTGCATCTGAACAACTTTTTCCTTTACCAAAATGTTGTTTGAAGCTTCGTTATCGAGTTATTAACGAAAAACACCGGCCAATGAGAGCGCGCGTAGAGCGCGGGCTCAGCCACGAGAACGTTAGTGGCTCTCAATCGCGCGCGGACGTGGCCGTGAACGAATGCCTCTTTGCATCGGAGATATCGAGAGAATCACACGGCAAATGTTACATTGTATTAAATTAAAAATAATGTAGAATTATTTATGAGTAACAAATTAATGAATATGTCGTTTAATAACTATTTTTGACTCTTTTTAACGTTATCCGAAAGGGACAAAGTGTTGTAGTAGTTATGAAAATAATTTTTTTTTTAATACCACATCAACAGTTGGATAATTTATGTTTAAAGAAAAACGATTTTGAAAGCTAATGTTAAAAAAAGCTGGACTAACTTACCCATTTGTCCTCGAATGAACCTGTCACGGCTGAAGTGGGTCGTTGAAACTGGGTCACTGTGCCGATCCTGATCCTTTTTCGAAACCCTCAACAGCTGATATTACGGCCGGGTCGGCGAACTCACTGCACTGCACGGTCACATTTATTGTGCGGTCACTTTTATTGCGCGGTCACTGTCACTTGTCACTGGGAAATGTGGGAATATTTAAATACGATTTATTGTTCCTACGTGTAACCAAATCGGTCACTCAGTGACGAATGAATACAGTACTGCGTAAGAAAAATTTGATCTCACGCCCGAATCAATGAATTGAATTTTCATACTGTGGTGCAGGGTATCACAAAGTAGTACTGTAAGCAAGGGAAAGTTCGGCTATTTTACGACGAATTTAGTGACGACAGCAGCACGTGTGCACGAGACAAACGGACTGAGGACTTTACAGGCAGAGATGTCCGAATGGCACTGCAGTTTACCCTCCCCCACCCGCACAAGCAGGCCCACGCACAGTGGGGTATTTGCCCGGAAAAGGCGGCCAAATAACGATTTTGAAAATTTTACGTAAAATGTAAAATTTCGGTTTCTTAAGGTAGATAAATGTATAAAGAACAATAAACCAGCATGTGTTTTTCCATTCCTGAACTCACAAAGCAATATAGTTCATTAGAACTTGGGAGTTTTTATGGCACGTAATTCTCTCTTATTCCCGTCTTAAAACTTGATTCACGTATAGTGATATTTTAAGAATTTTAACTAAAGTATATCTAGTTTTTCATTATGGAAGGTTTATAGGTAGGTATATAGTGTATCTTCAAACAGGGCATACTTGGTTATCATTTATATTTACATGTTTATTGAAGTTTGAAAATAATCAATAATTCAGAAACTGTTTTTACAGTTATAAAACTTTCATAATGATTTTGTTACACTTCCCAGTGAGTCCCGAAGCCCAATCTTGTCTCATTACATTCGTTAAACATTTCTGATTAAAATAAAAAAAAAATTGATCCCGGACTTGCCCGGATGCAGATTTTATAATTAATTTAGTGATTATTGAGAGTTGCGTTTCTCGTGAAATGATACGTAATACAAGCCCAAGCGGCTGCGTTCGCTTCGCTGTTAGCTGCGAAAGAATTCTTTAAAGCAACTGTTTAGATTATAGAGACAAGCGCACTCATACAATGTTTATATTATGCATTCGACCAAGTCTTCAACGTTCTGATTGCATTCAGTTCGAACAGCGATTTCATAGAGTGCACAGCGATTATTTGAAAAACTTTTAATTCTTATACGTAATATTTTCGTTTTTATTTCTATTTATTCTGTTTTACAATAAATGTTTTTTATAGTTTATTCAAAGTTTATGTTTAAGTAGTGATTAGTTAAGAATTTCATTAAGTGCTGTGTTTCTTTCTTTACTTTTACATATCTTCTATCAATATTAATTATATCTGAGTTCTAGGCCCCCAAAGTCTGAAGTTTATATATCGTTATTTGCTTTAGTATAACTAGAATAAATGAAGTTAATAATATATACATTTTTAAAGTTTTACAGCTTTAAGTATATCTACATATACACAAAAATATTTGCACGTACATTCATATATTATACTATAGACACATACACACGTGCGCACGTTATATATATATATATATGTGTGTGTGTGCGTGTATTTTTGTGTGTATTTCTGTAATATATACATATATTGTCTACGATCAAGAAAAGAAACATCAAGAAAATATACAGTTTTGTACATTGATCTTTAGCTACGGATTTTAAGTTCTGAACGCAGATTTTAATTATAGATGTTTAATGCACCGAAAAGTAGAAAGTTTAAGCTTTACAATGGTCTTTTGTTTATCAAAATCGGATAATTTTTAACGGAGTTATAGCAGTTTTAACATTCAGTAAATTTTATAATGTTCATGTCCGGCTTTTCCGGGCAAATACCCCACTGTGCCACGGTTCAAAGGTTGTTAGAAATGAATGGAGGACGAACGAAATTTCTCCGGAAAAAGGCTACACCGTAGCTAAACAAGGCTAGTCTTTTTCCGGAGAAATTTCGTTCGTCCTCCATTCATTTCTAACAATCCTTGAACCGTGGGCCTGCTTGTGCGGGTGGGGGAGGGTGAACTGCAGTGCCATTCGGACATCTCTGCGTGTAAAGTCCTCAGTCCGTTTGTCTCGTGCACACGTGCTTCCGTCGTCACTAAATTCGTCGTAAAATAGCCGAACCTTCCCTTGCTTACGGTACTACTTTATGGCACCCTGGACTACAAAATGAAAATTCAATTCACTGATTTCGATGTGAGATCAAATTTTCCTTACGCAGTACTGCATTCATTCGTCACTGAGTGACCGATTTGGTTACACGTAGGAACAATAAATCGTATTTAAATATTCCCACATTTCCCAGTGACAAGTGACAGTGACCGCGCAATAAAAGTGACCGCACAATAAATGTGACCGTGCAGTGCAGTGAGTTCGCCGACCCGGCCGTAATATCAGCTGTTGAAGGTTTCGAAAAAGGGCCAGAATCGGCACAGTGACCCAGTTTCAACGACCCACTTCAACCGTGACAGGTTCATTCGGGGACGAATGGGTAAATTAAACCAGCTTTTTCTAACATTAGCTTTCGAAATCGTTTTTCTTTAAACATAAATTATCCAACTGTTGATGTGGTATTAAAAAAAAAAATTATTTTCATAACTACTACAACACTTTGTCCCTTTCGGATAACGTTAAAAAGTGTCAAACATAGTTATTAAACGACATATTCATTAATTTGTTACTCATAAATAATTCTACATTATTCTTAATTTAATACAATGTAACATTTGCCGTGTGATTCTCTCGATATCTCCAATGCAAAGAGGCATTCGTTCACGGCCACGTCCGCGCGCGATTGAGAGCCACTAACGTTCTCGTGGCTGAGCCCGCGCTCTACGCGCGCTCTCATTGGCCGGTGTTTTTCGTTAATAACTCGATAACGAAGCTTCAAACAACTTTTTGGTAAAGGAAAAAGTTGTTCAGATGCACCCCAGCTACCCCCCATTTCCGGGAGTTACACTAGTTCTGGGACACCCTGTATACTACTTCGAAAGGGCAATCTGGTTATTACTTAGATAATCGCATTGGTCCCATCTGTTTTTCCAGAAATGTTTAGAGTGGTTGCAGCTGGTGTTTTAATCATGATGGTCCCACTGCTTTCCCAAAACGTATGGTTCTGTTATCGCAGTGGGCCTTCTGTTTGTTTCAAGTGCAGGCGGCCTGTTTGTATTAGAGTTTTCCTTTTCCAGATGTTAAAAAGGATTCGTTTTTCTAGAGGAGGCATATGTTTGATAAAACGATCTGCCTACGTGACACAGTACTGCATGTGTACTACAACCTCCATAGGGTGTCGTTCCAGAAGCGACTGCAACATCCGTGCCTTCCCCTTGTCAGACAGTAATAATACTGTAGCAGATGCTTTTTCTCGTTTAGAAGAAGTTAGCTTACCCGTCATCACTGATACTCAGGAATTAGCTGAACAGCAACGGTAAGATCCTGAATTGCAACAGCTACTTCAATCTTTTACGTCACTTCAACTTCGACAATTATGCATTGGCGATTCCGACATTACCATTTTCTGTGACATTTCAACAGGTGTTGCTAAATCTTATGTTCCTGTTTCACTTCGCTCAAAAATTTTTAATATGGTTCATCGTTTATCTCATCCTGGCGCAAAAGCAACTTCCCGGCTAATTGGCAAGAAGTTCGTTTGGCCGCGTATGAAAAAAGATATATTTAATCGCGTTAAAACCTGTTTACCATGTCAACTTGCCAAAGTCAATCGACATACCAGACGACAACCCACGGTCATTCCTATTCCTAACGAAAGATTTGACCACGTGCATTTAGATCTGGTTGGTCCTCTTCCCCCATCGGAAGGTATTCAATATATCCTCACTATGATCGACAGTTATTCCCGTTGGCCTAAGGCTATTCCTTTGAAAGAAGCAACAGCAAACTCGGTTGCCACTGCTTTCTATAAAAACTGGATTTGTCGATTTGGAAGTCCTGGAATAGTTACCACAGATCAAGGTAATCAATTCGAGGCAGCTTTCTTCAAACCCTTGACAAATTTGATAGGATGCAAGAAAACAAGATCTACTGCATACCACCCACAAACAAACGGCATTCTTGAACGTTGGCACAGATCTTTGAAATCCGCAATAACGTGCCATGGAACTAATAACTGGGTTGATGTTCTACCTACAGTTCTTCTTGGTTTACGAACAGCCCTCAGAGAAAACCTAGAAGCTTCAGCTGCAGAACTTGTGTATGGAACGACTCTTAGAATTCCAGGGGAATTTCTTCACACTGATTTGGACACAACTTCACCACAAATTTTCCTTGAAAAATTCAGAGAACATATGAAAAAATTACGTCCTTGTCCTGCTTCACATCATATTAAACCTCGGATATTCGCACATCAAGATTTGCAAAATTGTTCACATGTTTTTGTCCGAGATGATGCTGTTCGGCGTCCGCTGGAGCAGCCTTATCGAGATCCATTTCCGGTAGCAGCTCGATCGGATGGCAACAGTTATTTTTCTGTTAAAATGGATGGTCACATTGGTAACATTTCCATTGATAGTGTTCAGAAAAGGCGTAACCGCGAGCGGACGGTTACTTTTTCTATCTTAGTTTATGATAGGCGCTTATCGATTAATTATTTAACTATAATACACGTACTAGACTGCTATTATTTACACTATTTACACGACTTATCACTAAACTATATTAAAGTATTCACAACACTGGACTGCGGTGAGTTTATTTTAATTTGGCAAGATCGCCTGAATAACTCATAATGCGTAAAACCGGAGCACCGGGCACGTGTTCGTACAATTAACGGCAAACCGAGAGATCGCTAGTACGTGTTTCTTGTTCAACGGAGATCCGTGGAGAGAAAGCCTTTCTCTTCCGCGAGGATGGATACTCAAGTCTCACGTGACCGACCACGCGAGTGCGAGAGAGAGGGTCTCCTCGAAACAAAGCGCCGCGATGCACTAGACAAGGATCGCGCTCTACGACGGCGGTTTTACTCCTAATCGGCAGAGTTACACTATCTCTCGGAGCAGGTGAGAGTAATTAGCGCGTTTGTAAACCGCGCGCGTTTCAAAGCTACGGCATTGGCCGGTGCCGCGTGGCCAATCCTGCACAGATAGGTTAAAGCAGAGATGTCCAAGCTCGCTCCGGGCTTCTCCCACTCTAAAGCTCTTCCCCTCATATAGGTTCTGATCCAGGAACAGCGCTCGTTGCGCTATGGTGCAGCGTCGATCGTGCTATTATTTATCGATATCGACGATACAGTCGATAACACTGTCCAACAAATTTTAACTTTTTTTCGACGTTCCGATTTCTGTTAAGCGATTATTGTAGTGTTTCTTGTGCTGATTACGAATCTGCAACCCGTTTTTCTCCAGCACGTACAGTTTTTGAGAAATTTAATTTTGAAAAAAAAATACATTTTTCAAATTCAAACCAATTTTGTGAAGTAACTATAAAAGATACAACGATTCTGTTCATATAGGAAGATTCTATGGACTTTGCCGAATACGACGGTATCTGCTTTTTATGCATTCGGAATATTTAAATATGTTTAAACACTGATTGAACGCGGAGAGACACTGATAGAGCAGATTTCAACCTTTAAGAAACACCTAAAGAAAGTTGCAACGTCGATTTTCTTGCGATGCAAAAAAGCAAAATAGCAACGCGGGAGACGATGTGAAGGCAGTGATGCTCCGCGCCCCGTCTATGTTAGCGCGACACCGAACGACCGCGCTGACGCAGAGCACCACTGCCTTCACACCGTCTCCCGCGTTCCATTTTTGCTTTTTGGCATCGTAAAAAAATCGACGTTGCAACTTTCTTTAGGTGTTTCTTAAAGGTTGAAATCTGCTCTATCGCGTGATATAGTTCGATGTTTCACTAGACCCTTACTTTTTAAGATAAATTGAAAAATATACGTAAAAATTGGTGCGAAATCGGTGTCTCTCCGCGTACAATCAGTGTTTAAACATGTTTAAATATTCCGAATGCATAAAAAGCAGATATTGTTGTATTCGGCAAAGTCTATGGAATCTTCCCGTGTAAACAGAATCTTTATATCTTTTATGGTTACTTCATAAAATTGGTTTGAAGTTGAAAAATGTATTTTTTTTCAAAATCAAATTTCTCAAAAACTGTACGTGCTGGAGAAAAACGAGTTGCAGATTCGTAATCAGCACAAGAAACACTACAATAATCGCTTAACAGAAATCGAAACGTCAATTGGCTATTGGACAGTGTAATTAGGATTCCTCCAAGAACAACAAAGTAACACGAGAAATTTTTTTTTGTTTTATGTATGACAGCTTTATTCAGAGATTACATCTCTTTGCGACGATTACCGCGCGACGCGTCACCGCTAATCGCCGCGCAGGCGCCACGACAGGTGCCACGGGTGGGGGGACCGCGTCAGACCCCCCACCGCGATCTACCGACAAGTCTAATATCGATACGCGATCGATCCCCGGGAGAGTCGGCTCGAGGCTTCAGCCTCGGCAAGACCTCCTCGGAGGTCTATCCTGGAGTGCCGGCTTCTCGCTAACCGCGGATCTCTCCCGGTCGGCGCGAACAGCCGGTCATCGGACCACGGCATTGCGGTTCTCCATTCCGTGGACTGGAAGCTCCCTACACCTGGCCGTAGACAATCGGCGCGTCCACCCCGAGGACCCTCCCGGGGCGGCCGAGCCGACGAGCCGCCGGATCGAGCGGAGGACTCGCCCCGCAGATTCGGTAGCCGGCCTACACGGCCCGCGAGAAGACGCAGCTACCTTCGCCGCCTCGCCCCGAGGACACTCCCGGGACGAGTCGGGGACGGGAACCACCTCGTCGTCCGGAGGTCTCTCCATGGCCGACCAGGAGGGGCAGCAGCGCGTCCACCGCACCTCCGCCGGCTCTCAGGAACACACTCTCTTCGACAATAAGAATCGTCGACGGCCAAAGCTGGCCTTTACCCGTGGTTGTCATTTATCCCTCCCCTCCTCCTCGCGACTCCACCGACCGCGCCCGCGCCCACCGAGCCGCGCCCACCGAGCCGCGCCGCCCGAACACCTGCGGACCCGCGAAGTCGACCAAGCCGCGCCGGCAACCGACCGACCGCGCTCGCTCCGGACCAACCGCGCCGCGCCTCCACCGGTTCGCGCCATCGCGACCCCGTTCGTCGCAACCGTAGTTGTAAGACCCGACCGTAGTTGTAAGAACCCGCCGTAGTTATAAGAGCCGACCGTAGATATAAGCACCGCGTACCTAGATACAGTGGGTAACAAAAGTAAGTAAACACCTGGCGTTTGCAGCAAAGAAGCATTTGTATTAAAGTCAATATGTAACTTTATAAAACAAATTGCATATCTGCTGAAACTACATGAAATAATCTACATAACTATGCTGATAAAATATTCATTAGTGTTGGATTTCTTCGTAAAAAAAAAGAAAGATTCACGATATGCAACGAATACACGTTCCAAAAGTAAGTAAACACGACCTACATTGCTCGATAACTTTTTAATCCTTCCGATTTTGTAATTTTTTTATAAACAATTCTTACAGATCCTTTTATTCCTAATAAGAATTCGCAAACTGTTTCTTTGCAGTGATTATAGTTTTTAAGAAAACTTGACTTAAAGAAAAATTGTAAATTTTCAACTTTGGAAATGTTTCACAGCCTTATAGTTGCTTTTATGCAGTTCACTTTTATACCAAACTATTCGGTAGCCTCTCCCAAATAAAATGATATAAATTGTGATTACATTGTAATTATTTAAATATGCTTAAATGTCAATGGAAGTGAGGAAGAAACCCAAGACGCGGCGATGTCTGCTGATATTTTTTCATTTATTTCAATGACTAAGAGCCTAGGATAAATTCTAATCAGTTCATGTGAAAGAGTAAAGATTTCAGTTAAAAAAAGTAGCCCACGAAACTGACAAATCGTGTTGTGTTTTGAGTACATGTGTCAAACTTTTTGGTAAAATTATCGCAACAGATTCGGTAAACATTCGCAGAAGACAAACGATCGTCAGCGATGAGTATCACTGTCGTTACGCTGTGAAGTTGTTACATTTTTGTTTATTCTTGATAAATCCGATATCGGTCACACGTTTAACCTTAAATTCAACGAACGTGCAACAGGTCCTACAAAAACAATATAAAACACTATGACTCGTACTATCAAGAATTAAATGATTATAGTAATAACAATTACATATTTGCTCAAACAATTTATTATCATGAATAATAATCGTGTGAAAAACAAAAATAATTGCAACGTTATAAGTTATAAATATAAATACAGTATTAAATTTTTATTGATATACAAAATTATACAACACACATATATTTAAATACAAAACTTAATACCCGCAATGATATCCTTTTCTCTGTGACATTTTAGAAATTCTATCTGGAACAGATAAAGCATATTTCAAACATTCCTCTACAGTAAATGTAACAACTTCACAGCGTAACGACAGTGATACTCATCGCTGACGATCGTTTGTCTTCTGCGAATGTTTACTGAATCTGTTGCGATAATTTTACCAAAAAGTTTGACACATGTACTCAAAACACAACACGATTTGTCAGTTTCGTGGGCTACTTTTTTTAACTGAAATCTTTACTCTTTCACATGAACTGATTAGAATTTATCCTAGGCTCTTAGTCATTGAAATAAATGAAAAAATATCAGCAGACATCGCCGCGTCTTGGGTTTCTTCCTCACTTCCATTGACATTTAAGCATATTTAAATAATTACAATGTAATCACAATTTATATCATTTTATTTGGGAGAGGCTACCGAATAGTTTGGTATAAAAGTGAACTGCATAAAAGCAACTATAAGGCTGTGAAACATTTCCAAAGTTGAAAATTTACAATTTTTCTTTAAGTCAAGTTTTCTTAAAAACTATAATCACTGCAAAGAAACAGTTTGCGAATTCTTATTAGGAATAAAAGGATCTGTAAGAATTGTTTATAAAAAAATTACAAAATCGGAAGGATTAAAAAGTTATCGAGCAATGTAGGTCGTGTTTACTTACTTTTGGAACGTGTATTCGTTGCATATCGTGAATCTTTCTTTTTTTTTACGAAGAAATCCAACACTAATGAATATTTTATCAGCATAGTTATGTAGATTATTTCATGTAGTTTCAGCAGATATGCAATTTGTTTTATAAAGTTACATATTGACTTTGATACAAATGCTTCTTTGCTGCAAACGCCAGGTGTTTACTTACTTTTGTTACCCACTGTATAAGACCCGCGCCTCCACTGTCGCTAACAAACCGTTTCTTTGTCGCCAGAGGAACAGACCCGCCGGAGAACCAGCGCCGCAATAAACGACTTGGAACCGCACTTTGCCTCATTATTCAGGGACCCTCCACCTCTCCCTTCCCAGGCGACCGTCCTCCTCGCGTCGACCCTGGCACGCTCCGAGCACCAGGCAACCGGAGGACCCCCTTGACACGACCGCGCTCGCCCCGGCGTTCGCGCACGCGCGCGCCGGCCGAGGCGAAACGTCACATCTTTGATATTCATCATTTGTCATACATTCACAATAAACACTCATCACGCACACTTACATATTTATTTGGATATGTTAGTGATTTTTAATAGTCTCCGGAATATCTAATTCAAATTTTGTTAACGCGATTCGTAGCGTCTGTATATCTATCATACTCCTACTCATGTTTAATGTTTCAGGACTTCTTCGACGATAAATCGAAGGAAACGTTGGGCAGTTTCGCAAATCTAACATGTGTATATGATGGGTGTATGTGATGAGCGTATGTGATGAGTGTAAATGTATGACAAATGATGAATATCAAAAAGATGTAATCTCTGAATAAAGCTAATGTCATACATAAAACAAAAAACAATTGCTCGTGTAACTTTGTTGTTCTTGGAGAAATCCTAATTGTCGACTGTATTGTCGATACCGATAAATAATAGCACGATCGACGTTGCACCATAGCGCAACGAGCGCTGTTCCTTGATCAGAACCACCGACGAGGTACTATTAAAGACTGCCAGCCCCTGTGTATTTTGACGTACCAGTAAGTGGGCTCTGATGGGCTCTGTCGTTCCGTCGGTAACGCGACGAGCGGTCGCCTCGTAACAAAGAACGCCTATGGAACAAAATGTGACAAAGCGAGACAGAAAAGTTCCCCTCGCCCCAGCGACCGTTTAGACGATGGGACCAGTCACGTCTTCCACGAGTGTTTCTTATTCTGACCGCAATATATCCTAGGGGGCGGTAGAAAACAGCGAATTTTTCGGATACGCGAAGTCCCGTAAGGCTGGCAGTTTTTAACAGTACCTCGTCGGTGTCAGAACCTATATGAGGGGAAGAGCTTTAGAGTGGGGAAAGCCCGGAGCGAGCTTGGACATCACTGGGTTAAAGCCAGCCTTCATAACCTCTAATCATTATCACAACGAATTCGAGTTTATTTCCCCAGTTCCTACAACGATCTTACCCCAACATTCCGAGCAGAGTCAGCGAACTTGTACTTCAGAACCTGTTCAACAATCAAACTCTACTCAGCTAAGGACCTACGCCCCAGCAAAGAAGAAACGAGTCAGTTTCGCGACTTCGTGACTCGGGGGAAAGTATTGGGGTGACCGCCGAAGCTGCCGGTAAAGGAACTCACGGCCTTACCTGCCACCACCTTGCTTCACCACCACCGTCGTTCAAGAAGAGTCCTCGTTTATCTTGATTAATAATTGATTAATAAATGATTAATAATTGAATAATGTCAACTGTCAATTTAATGTTATATAAAACGTTCTTCATTTTATTCAATTTTATTTGGTTTAAAATAACAAATGTTTCATTCTGTTACTGACATTCAAAAGGATCAGACGTGTAAAATAAATTAACAACATCAATCCAACAAAATCTTCTTGTTATCTAATTGAATAAATTAATTATATGGTACGGTGTAACAACCCCCATGCTACTGTACTAACAAGGAGGCTTAGGGAAGTGTCACTCACCGTTTTTGATGAAACTTTGCAGACTTGTAGAACATCGAAAAAAAGTCGACACGTATTTTTTTATATCGGCAATGGTGCGGGTTTAAGGGTAGAAACCACACTTTGAACGTTAGGAGTGGTCTCCGAGCATAGACAGAAAGCAATCATTTAATCTAGAAGAAAAAATACTTCTAGGAAGGTTTTAGTACAGCTGATTCAGAATCTGACATCAAAATCACAAAATTCAAAATGGCGGATCCAATACGGCGATTACATCTCATGACAAAAGAGTGGTTCCCTCTCTATTCGGGGTGCATATTTATGGTGAGTCCCCTCGCCTCTCACTATTTCAGAAATTAATATATCCTCAATTTTTATAATTATTAATTTATTGAGAATAATTTTTACAGACCTGATATTCCGTAAAAAAGTGTGTGATGCATAAAAATTTCTTACACCACGCACACCTTATTACGGCAATAGCTGCGCACAAATTGCAAAATGCTGCACAATCTTTGAAACAAAATTTTACGGGATTTTCAAACTCAGGTGGTTTTTCTTCCAAATAACCGCATTTGTACCACGCATAACTAATAAGATTTGATCTGGGAGAAGAAAACTGATTATGAATCAGTGATTGTATCTCAATTATATTATTACGGAGATGTAAATGTATCTTGTAGTTGTAGAGAATGACAATGTCAGAAAAATGTCTCAAGAACTTTTTCCTGCAGGAATGGTTTCTATTTTGAGGTACTCTTTTATTCTTAAAATAGGTTCAAAAATTGATGAATTCTGACCACTCCACGATTTTGATTTTGACGTCAGATTCTGAATCAGCTGTGCCAAAACTTCCCTAGAAGTATTTTTTCTTCTAGATTGAATGATTGTTTTCTGTCTCTGCTCAGAGACCACTCCCAACGTTCAAACGGTGGTTTCTACCCTTAAATCCGCACCATTGCCGATATAAAAAAATACGTGCCGATTATTTTTCGATGTTCTACAAGTATGCAAAGTTTCATCAAAATCGGTGAGTTACACTTCCCTAAGCCTCCTTGTAAGTGGCGCCATTTACCGGATTCTTGAGGAACTACGTCGTTGTCCGCTTCTCGATTTCAGAATAAAGTATCTCGTCACTCCTGCAATATGAATTAGAACTTAATATATATTCTTAAACCACTAACATGAACCCTTCGTAGAAAAACAACGAAGGTTCGCGGAAAAATCGCTATACAAAATTTGTCAATTCCTTAGAGCCCCTTAAGTCGCCCTGTTGATACGGCACTCAGCATGCCCGGTAGTGGTCTCTTTTCAGAGACGCCCCTGGCGTCTTCCACAATACGGCGGCGACCTGGGCACGTGCTTTAATAATCACTAAAATCGCTATTATATATTTATTGTTTGTTTAATCACGACGCAGAAAAAATTCACACACACGACGATGTATAAGTTCAAGAGTGATTTAACGTTAATTGTCAGTTAACAGTCACAAAAATTTTCACTTGGCAGTACGTGCTCGCAAGATCAGTAAGACCTCTATTTCACTGTTTTTATTCAAATTAACAAAATTCCAATTAAGGTTCATATATCATTCTGTTTGGAATTCTTTGCACTTCACTGTGGTACCACATTCACCGTTCGATTCGCACTATTTACGACTGAAAACTCGACTTAACTACGGCGCACCGTTACACACGTCACGCCGCCATTAAGAGAGTCATAGTTACTTCCGCCGTTTACTCGCGCTTTTTTTAATTCCTTCACGTTGACATTCAGAGCAGTGGGCAGAAATCGCATTGCGTCATCACCCGTGGGGGCAACCGCAATGTTTTGTTTTAATCAGACAATCGGATTCCCCTAGTCCGTGCCAGTTATGAGCTAAGCGTTGAATGGCGGCCGAAGAAGCGACCACGACGGTAAAACCGCCACGGAAGCCTCGCAGCAAGGAAGATCCGCGGGAGGCCAAGGCACGGGACCGAGCTCGGATCCCGGGACGCGACCGAAGTCGCCAACCGTTCACCTCGCCCAGGCCCGGCACGTCAGCCAGACCCGCTTCCCGACCAAGCCCGACACGCCCCGCTCCTCAGAGCCAATCCTTATTCCGAAGTTACGGATCCAATTTGCCGACTTCCCTTACCTACATTAATCTATCGACTAGAGGCTCTTCACCTTGGAGACCTGCTGCGGATATGGGTACGAACCGGCGCGACACCTCCACGTGGCCCTCTCCTGGATTTTCAAGGTCCGAGGGGAAGATCCAGACACCGCCGCAACTGCGGTGCTCTTCGCGTTCCAAACCCTATCTCCCTGCTAGAGGTTTCCAGGGAACTCGAACGCTTATACAGAAAAGAAAACTCTTCCCAGATCTCCCGACGGCGTCTCCAGGTCATTTTGGGTTACCCCGACGAACACTCTTACGAGGGCCCGAATGGTATGCGGTTCCGCTGCCGGGTTCCGGAATAGGAACCGGATTCCCTTTCGCCCGATGGGTGTGTATCTTTCTCAATTTATCCATAATTCCCAACAACAAACAAAACTCGTCATTTGCGTTTATCAATCTCAATTTAACCAAACATCACAACGGCACACACACTAAAAACCATCATATTTATCCATCGCGTTTACAGGGTGATTCAGAACATCGGGGACATTTTTGGAGGATCGACTGGCAATGTCTATGCTGGCACTCGCACGCAGGTGAAGGTACGTATATAAAATACGTAAAACAGCACAACCCGCGGTCGGGCATGCGGGCGTGCGTTCCGTGCGTGCGTGCGAGTGTTTTTTTTTTCTTTTCACTACGATTATACTACAGAAACATGTATGTACTTTTGTTTCAGACATGAACATGGATACTAACGCTGCAATATACCTAACTCCTCTGCTGAAATCCTGAATAATCATATTGTATTGGAATAAATAGTAATCAATTATATAAAATACGTAAAACTACACAAAACTTACGAAATTATACATAATTCTTTCAAATCTCACGTAACAATTGGGATTTACTGTGTCTGATGTAACATATAGGAAAGTAGGATATTGCTTGATTCGCACTTCCCACTTGCCATGTCGCCGTCACGCTAGAAACATAATTATTGCAAAAAGAGTAGTAATTAGCAATGGAGGGAACAGCAGGGGTAGGTAGAGAAGGGAAGGAAAGGGATTGAAATGAAAAGGAAGGGCGGGAGGGAGGGTAGGAAGAGGCAGGGGGAGAGTTGGGTGTTGAAAGAAAAGGTAAGGAAGTAAAGGGAAGTGCAGGGATGCGAAGCGAGGTGCAGGAAAGTGAAGGGAATGTTGCAAACGGGATCATAGTGGAAACATCCCCGGACGCAAAACGTAATTGCAATAATTATTACACTAACAATAGTAGTTAGCAACGGCGGAAACAGCAGGGGCGGGTAGAGAAGGAAGGGAAAGGGATTGAAGTGAAAGGAAAGGGGGGGAGGAAGGAAAGGGCAGGGGGAGTTGGGTTTGGAGGGGAAAGATATGGAAGTGAAGGGAAGTGCAGGAAAGCGAAGGGAGGTGCAGGGGTGCGAAGGGAAGTGCAGCAAAGTGAAGGGAATGTTGCAAATGGGAACATCGTGGAAACATCTCCGGTCGCAAAATGTAATACTAGGCTTCATCGATATTAGACCGATTATACGTGAAATGGTACGGTTTTTGCAATAAACGTGGGAAAAAACAAAAAATGCATAATATGTTTGTTACTAGACCAACTGGAAGTCATACTCTACAAGATCCCACAAGTTTCGATCCGATTGGTCAATCCATCATGGAGTAATCGGTGACCATACATGACGTGGACGAAACAAAACGCTTCTATGCAATAAAAAAGGGGTACACGACGATAAAATGCAAAATGTTTTTTATACGGGACCAACTGTGAGGCATACCCTACAAGATACGAAAAATTTCGTTCCGATTGGTCAATCCATCTCGGAGCAATCAGCGGACATACATATAAAAAAAAAAAAAAAAAAAAAAAAATACTGGTCGAATTGAGTAACCTCCTCCTTTTCGAAGTCGGTTAAAAATGAGCTCAAAGTGGCGACTTTGTGGAAGGCGCTCAAGTATTTTCGAAATGTAACTGCTTGAAATTTCGATTTACAGTCAGTCACAGTGTGTCACGGGACTTATAGTTAATTTCGCACAGGTCAGACCAGTGCTGCCAGATGGGCCAGGCTAGATACGCATGCGCGCATAATGCACTGAAGTATTATGACGAGTAAAAAGAGATGCTATATGGCCTACAAATTTATAGGTATTTCTATATACACAATTACTTATATCTACATGTTTAACATAATTATACTTTTAATACAACTATTTTAACTGAATAAGAAGTGCTTGTTAGTTTTTCAATCTTTACATATATTTTTTAAAACAGCTTTTAGATGGGGTCATATAGCACCTCTTTTTATTTGTCATAATACTTCAGTGACAACGCGATGGGCCGCGCATGCGCGTCCAGCCCAGCCCATCTGGCAGCACTGAGTCAGACAAATGAAGAGACGTGGATCTGTAACGGAGGTAGAACTGAGAACTTTATTGCGCAGGGGCATTTTTATATCCTCGGTTACAATGCTAGAAGCGGATAATGTGGAATTCGTTGTCTAAGAATTCGTCGTCCGAGGACCCAACGTCCTGGAACGGCGTATCGCTTGTTGATAAAGACATCCGGTGTCTCGCATGTCAAGTGAAAATCGTACACCGTATTTATTGTCCTAATTTTGGCTAAAAATTGAACTGTATGAACATGCCATTTCTGCAATGACAATACAACAAATATACAGATATGTACGATACGCAGCTCACACTGAAAATCGTAAACCTACAGTACCGCTCGATAAACGGGAATATTTTTTCGATTTTGTAACTGCCAAAAAGTGATTCCTATAGATATTTGTATGCTGAATACAAATATGTTGACAACTTTGTTCTAGTGTCCATAATTTTGGAAAAAGTCGAATTTTTAGAAAAATTGTACATTTCCGACTTCGAAAATGTTTCATAATTTTTAACCGACTTCGAAAAGGAGGAGGTTACTCAATTCGACATGTATATATATATTTTTTATGTATGTTCGCCGATTACACTGAGGTGGATAGACCAATCGGAACGAAACCTTTTGCATCTTGTAGGGTATGATACCCACTAGAATCGGGATAAAACACATTTTTTATTTTATCATTGTTTACCCTGTTTTCCCTGTTTTGTTGAAAATTATTGCAAAATAAATAGTACTGTTTCGTCCACGTCATGTATGTCCGCCGATTGCTCCGAGATGGATTGACCAATCCGAACAAAACCTTTTTCATCATGTAGACTATGACTCCCACTAGAAACGGGGTAAAACACATTTTTTATTTTATCATTGTTCACCCTGTTTTCTCTGTTTTGTCGAAAATTATTGCAAAATTAAGAGTACTGTTTCGTCCACGTCATGTACGTCCGCCGATTGCTCCGAGATGGATTGACCAATCGGAACGGAACCTTCTGCATCTTGTAGGGCATGACTCCCAGCTTGTTCAGTATAAAAAAAACATTTTGCATTTTATCGCTGTTTACCCCCCTTTTATTGCATACAAGCGTACTGTTCCCTCCACGTCATCTATGGTCACCGATTACACCATGATGAATTGACCAATCGGATCGAAACTTTTGCATCCTGTAGAGTATGATTTCCAGCTGATCCCGCAATTAACACTGTTAAGCTACGTGGTTTGTAATAAAAATAAATTAGTTTATTTCCTTTTATTCTCTAAACACATAGACTTGGTGAACACGCAACCTTCTTACGGTTACCACTTTCCTATACTGCCTGCACAACAAACAACAACGTCGGCACTCTCGCGTCCCCACACACGCGTACAATATAATTGTAACCTTATACATATATGTTTACCTACATTCTCAACACGCCTCCTTACGATTATATTGTACATTTTCTCTTACTTTATTTTACATTCATCAAGCGTCTAAATTTCTCGAATTTTCCTTTACACAATGCTTTTGTGAGTGCATCCGCAATATTGTCGTCTGAGTTTATCTTGAGCACTTTAATTAAATTGTTTTTTACACATTCATGGACATAATGGTAATGGATTTCAATATGTTTTGAATTCTTCGTAAAATTCCCATAATTCGCTATGTTTATTGCACCAGAGTTATCCTCATAAACGTTTATCGGTTCGCATAGATTTATATCAAATATTTTAATGAGTTCTCTTACAAATACTAGTTCGCTCACTGCTTCGGATAAGGCAATATATTCTGCATACGTGGAGGCCTTTTTGACGCACTTTTGTTTTTTCGACTTCCACTCTATTATATTTCCAAACAATCTAATTAAATATCCAGACGTGGACTTTCTATCAACATGGTCTCCTGCCCAATCGGCGTCTACAAAACAATCTATAATTTCGCAATTTTCGTTTCTTTTATAACATAATTTTAAATCCTTCGTTCGGTACAGATATTTCAATATTCGCAACGCATATTTGAAATGTGTTTCGTTATAACCATTTTGAAACCTACTCATGTAGTTCACGCTATGACCTATGTCGGGTCTTGTATTCGAGCTTATGTACAACAGAGCTCCGATTAAATTTCTATATTTAATATTGTTTGCGCTTGTCTCTGCTTTTCCAATTTTTAAGTTAGTTTCCATCGGCGTACTATACAACTTACTATTTTCTAATTTATACTTACTCACTAACGACATAATATATTTGGTTTGACTTAATTTCATTTCGTTTTTCCCGTAATCATATTCTACACTTATTCCAAGATATTCTTTTATTTCTCCCAAGTCTTTCATTTCAAATTTATCCGATAACAGTTTCTTGACGTCTTGTATTTTTCTTTTGTCATTGCCACATACTAACAGATCATCCACATATATTAGTAAATACACAACACCTTTTCCCTTTCCATGAACGTATAAACACAACTC
Source organism: Stelis phaeoptera (assembly GCA_943735885.1). NCBI lineage: Eukaryota > Metazoa > Arthropoda > Insecta > Hymenoptera > Megachilidae > Stelis > Stelis phaeoptera. Next base: position 7,218,333 of record OX030934.1, on the reverse strand, counting down.
TATGTTACTTTTCTTAAATCCTAATCTTGTTACATATTTATCGAAGCATTCATACCAGCCTCTTGGGCTTTCTCTTAGTCCATACAACGTTTTTTTCAATTTACATACCCTGTTTGTCCCGTCTCTGTATCCCTTCGGTTGATTAACATACACCTCAGAAGTTATGTTACCATTTAGAAACGCCGTCTCTACGTCCATTTGTTCGATAATTAGTCCATGTTGACAACAATACGCTAACAAAGCTTTCAGTGTTTGATTACTAGCTACCGGAGAATATACATATATCGTCAATTGCATCCTTTTGTTGAAACCATTTCACAACTAATCTAGCCTTATATTTTCCATCTGATTTTCTTGTGTATACCCATTTGATATCTAAGACTTCTTTACCTTTTATTCTTTCAACTAGTTCCCAGGTTTTATTTTTATTTAAACATTCTACTTCTCTATCCATAGCCTTTTTCCAATTTTCACAATCCTCGCTATTAACCGCCTCCTCAAACGTGTAAGGAGTATCTATTCTACAACAATTTACATAAATATTGTTACAGTTTTCATTTTCCGGGTACCTCACAGGACTTTTCTTATCACGCTTGGATCTCCTTGGAATTTCCAAGTTTTCACAATCACCGTTAGTTTCCTCGTCTTCATTTTCTTGTTTTTTATCGCTCGCTTTTCCTAATACATCACTATTTTCACTATCATCGTTTTCTTCGTCGGACACGTTTTCCTCGAGACATATACACTTCACATCCTTTTCTACGATTTCTACATGTCTAGCAACTATGATTTTCCCGTTTACCAAGACTCTATAACCTACTTCGCTATAGCCTAGTAAAATCCCCATGTCTGCCTTTTTTCCCCACTTGGAACTTCTTTTTTGTTCCGGCCTTTTTACAAAAACTTTACTTCCATATAAACGTAAATTTTCTACATTTGGTTTCCTCTTAAAGAATATTTCGTACGGCGTCTTTCGCTCTAACGTATTTGCTAGAGTACGATTTTTTAAGTACACCGCTGCACACACTATTTCCGGCCAGTATCGTTTGTGTACCTGTGCTTCTGCTAATAAGCAACGAGCCATGTTCATTATGGTTCTATTAAATCCCATTTTATGGTCCCATTTAGTTCATGCACGTACGCTGGACAATTATTTATTGAAATACCCCTATCCTTGGCAAATTGGTAGAATCGATTATTTAAATATTCTTTCCCGTTGTCACATCTTAGAATTTTTAATTTTTTTCCCGTTAAATTTTCACTTTCATTTACGAATTGCACGAAAGAATCAAAAACTTCATCCTTGGATTTTAAGCAGTAAATTCTAGCAATTTTACTGTAATCATCTATGAATGAAACATAATATTTTTCCCCATTCAACCCGGTAGTTTTAAAGGGCCCACACACATCGGTATGAATAATTTCCATTAACTCTTTTGCCTTAGTTCGATTATTTTTAAACGTTAAGTTATGCATTTTGTTTTCTATACAGGTTTTACACTTTAAGAATTCCGTTTCAAATTCATTTGGGATACCGGTTACTAACTGCTGTTTACCTAAAATCTTCAGATAATTGAAATTCACATGCCCTAACATTCTATGCCATCTTTCTTTCTGACTCATAGTATTATTACATTCGGCACTATTTAGTAACATCTCTTCGCCTTTCAATGTACTTTTCATTTTGTATGTCCTATTTTCCTTAAACGCTACTGCTATAACCCTATTATTCTCGTTTATAATTTTCGCAATGTTTCCTTTTGAAATAATTGTATTATTGTTATCCGTTAGTTTTCCTACACTAATTAAATTTGAAGTTATTTCTTTCGCATAAAACACGTTTTTCATGTTTATTTCGTTTCGTTTCCCGAACGCTTCAAAGTAACTTACTACATTTCCGACTTTTGTTGCTTTTATCGGCCTACTATCTCCTAAGTATATATTTACAGGTTCTCTAAGATCACTACTTTTGTCAAAATAATTTTCATCGTTAATTATATGATCAGTGCAGCCGCTGTCTAGTAACCAACTTATTTCGCCGTTACCTCGTGTGTCCACCTCACTTCTATATGCCGTCGCTATCCATGCGCTCGCGCCTGAGTTGCTCTGCTCGCTCGTGCCGGCTGCCTGTTGACACCGGAAGTATCCGCGTCCTCTGCCGTTGTAGCCTCTACCGTTGTAGCCTCTGCCGTTGAATCCTCTGCCGTTGAATCCTCTGCCGTTGTATCCTCTGCCGTTGTAGCCTCTGCTGCCACGTGTTGACTCCCTCCATGTGCCTCTATTTCTTGCTGGTTGGCCGCCATCTTGGCATTCTCTAGCGTAATGTCCTGCTTTTCCACAATTAAAGCATCCTTCTCTTTTCGCCGCGAATGCGTTGGTCCTTTTTTCTCCCTGGTCAGCTTTGTTCTTCAGCTCAGCGATTTCAATTTTATTTTTTACATAGGCCACCGTCTGATCTTCTTCCTTCAAGGCGTCTATTAAATCGCCTATATAACTATTCGATTCGGGTAGCGCGTTTAACATATAGTTTAGTTTCTCTTTTTCCCTCACTTGTGCACCTGCATTTTTTAACTCATTTATTAATTTTTCGAAGTCACTGAAAAAGGACATTACATCGCTATACTTTTCGAGCTTCATCCTCTCCAGCCTATTTCTGCATATAATTTGAAGTGCGGTCGACTCCTTTAAATACATTTCGTCGAACTTGTGCATTATACCGTATGCCGTTTGTTCTTCGCTAACAAATTCTAACTGCTTATTCGAAATTGCACCGTAGATGAGATTCATCGCCTTCAAGTCCTTTTCATCCCAAACATCTTTATCTGTTTCAGTTTTTGCTCTTGTTATCACATCATCACACTTCTTGTACCTCAAATACAATATAATTCTTTTTCTCCACATACTGTATTCTTCTCCGTCAAATACCGGTATCGTGATTTCATTTTTCGCCGCCATCTTACTTCCTTCGTCTCGAGCGTTCCTTCGTGCTCTTCACACCTGCGACACTTTTCGACACCGATCTACTTTGCAAATCTCACTCAACCAGGTAATTCACAATTACAACCACTCTCTGCTACCATGTTAAGCTACGTGGTTTGTAATAAAAATAAAATAGTTTATATCCTTTTATTCTCTAAACACACAGACTTGGTGAACACGCAACCTTCTTACGGTAACCACTTTCCTATACTGCCTGCACAACAAACAACAACGTCGGCACTCTCGCGTCCCCACACACGCGTACAATATCATTGTAACCTTATACATATATGTTTACCTACATTCTCAACAAACACATTATGCATTTTTGGTTTTTCTCCACGTGTATTGCAAATAGCGTACTATTTCACGTATATTAGGCCTGATATCGATGAAGCCTAGTATTACATTTTGCGACCGGAGATGTTTCCACGATGATCCCATTTGCAACATTCGGTTCACATCCCTGCCCTTCCCTTCACTGCCCTTCCCTGTTCTTCCCTTTCCTGCCCTCGCCTGCCATCCCCTGCACTTCCCTGCCGTTCCCCGCCCTTCCCTACCCGTCCCTTTGTTGCTAAATACTATTCTCATTGCAAAATTCCTATTCTTTGATGCTACTCTTCAAGGAATGCTCTGATCGAAACTAAAAAATGTGAAATAAAAAAAATTTTGGAAAAGAAATACAACCGGCTTCGGAATGCACTAAAAAGGACGAAATAATTTTAATTCATATTTCGGAGACGGCGAAAAATTACAAATTTTCAACATTGGAAATTGTCAAAATTCTTTAATCCTTTTACATATTTTCATATTAGCAACACCTTTCATTTACATAATTTTTAATTTTTCGCCGTCTCCGAAATATAAATTAAAATTATTTTGTCCTTTTTAGTGCATTCCGAAGTCAGTTGTATTTTTTTTTTTTTTTTTCTAAAAATTTTTTTGTAATATATGTTTCGGATTAAGCGCGCGGGCCGTTCAAATCGGCCAAGTACGGCAAAACGCCGAAATATTCCAGCGTTACGAGCGCCGGTGCGTCTATAAAAACCGTAACGCGGCCGCGAGCCGGTCTATTCGTTACTAGCAATTCGTAAGCGAGTCTCGTGTTGTTTACGCTAATCGTACAAGAGAAACGAATTTTCTCAACCCGACGAATTCTCAAGCGACGTTTCACAAAGCTTCAAATTGAAGTTCGTCACTCGCGGTCGCTAATCGACGCGAAATATTTAAACGGTGAAAATAAAGGAATTCTTTTGTGTGACGTAAGTTAAGTGTGACCGTCTCTTTAATTATAATAAATTAACATCATCAGACAATTACAAACCAGTGCAATTAATTCAATTCCTTTCTGTTCGCGAAAAAAAACCGGCAATCTTGCCTAGAGCCAAAAAAAAGCTGTACGCACAAGCAATATAAAAGAAGACCCAAGTACGAGTGAGAAACGTTATAAGGCATGTCTGGTGGCCGTAGGATGCGGACAACGTCCTGGATGCGATTATGATGAAACTTTCGCTCCAGTTGTCCGGACAGAAACAATTAGATTATTATTAAGCATAAGTGCCGAAAATGAAAGAAAAGTAAAAATGACTTCAGAACTGCTTTTTTTTGCACGGAACTTTACAAGAGGAAATATATATGGAACCGCCGAAGGGATATAAAGGAAACAAAAACGAAGTGTGCAAATTAAAGAAGAGTATATACAGACTAAAACAAGCAGGAAGATGTTGGAATGAATATATGACAGAAGTATTCATAAAAAAGTGGGCTATGTCAATCAAAAGAGGATCCATGTTTAGTTTATAAAAGAGAAGACAATTACTTAATATTTTTAGGTGTCCACGTGGATGACATAATAGTAGTAACGAATAGCGATAAGATTGAAGACAGATGTATAAGAAGGTTGAAAGAGAAACTAAATATGAAAAATCTAGGTGATGCGAAGAATATACTAGGAATGCAAATTGAGCAAAAGGGAAAAGTTATATATGTACATTAAGGAGAATATATAAAGAAGTTATTGGATATGTATGGAATGAGCGAATGCAATACTGCTACAACTCCAATAGACGTAAACGTGAAAATGGAAAATTATGAAACAAGTGGAGGATGCAATGAAAAGGATTATCAAGAACTTATGGGGAGATTAATGTTTTTGAGTGTGCACATAAGACCAGACATTGCATATGTGGGAGGCGGGCTAACGAACGGGAAGGTCCTCGAACTCCGATGAGCGCACGGACGAAATAACTAGAAGAAATGTAAACAGCCGACGCGATGACAACAGCTGATCGAGTTCGTGAACCTTCCCAAGCGTGCCGGCCTCGTGCGGGCAAGTGTGTGTGTGTGTTCGTGTGCGTTCGAAACCGTTCATGTTTACGTCAAAAGATCTGTTTGACATGGAGTGCATTGACTTCCACGTGCTACGTATAAACCGCCGATCGACGATCCTCCAAAACGGCAAATTCATAAGACCGCAAAAGCGTCCAGCGACCGGGGATATAAAAGCGCGTGTTCGCGGCAGGGAGAGAGAGTCTTGAGCGAAAGCGAGTTACGAACAACCACGGTTACGATTACGAGTACGAATTACGAATACGACGACCACGACTACGATTTACGGTTTACGATTTACGATTCACGATTTACGGTTTACGGTACGACGATTATTACGACGCGCGTTATCTGATTGTCACGGTATCTGTTGTTTAATTGTCTCAGCATTGTGTATGTTTCTTTGTCGCGTTACTCTCTAATAAAGGAGTAGATACACCACAAAACCAATTCTATTCCTACACATATGCACTAAGCTGCTTGTCACAATTTAATAAAAATCCTAAAGAAATACACATGACGGCGTTGAAGAGAGTGCTAAGATGTTTGGGAGGCAACTATTTATCGACTGATATTTGGAAACAACTACTCAAGCAATGGACTTATGCATCGTGCGAAACTGATGCATCGTGGGTTAAAACAAGAGATGCATAGTCTTTTACAGGGATATTATTGTATGGGAATAGTGATTTGGTATTTTGGAAGAGCTAAAAACAAACTATTGTGGCATTGTCATCTGCTTAAAGTGAATTGGAGGCGATGATAGAGGGTGTAAAAGAGGTGATATGGACTGATAGACTGTTGAATGAGGTAGGATTAGGAAAGGGACTAAAAAAGAAAGTTATGTGTGACAGTATAAATGCAGTTAAGTTAGCGAATGGTGGTAATTTTAAAATTAAGTCGAAATTTTGAAATCGAAGATGTTATTTCATTAAAGAAGCGGTAAAAAGATAAAATATACAGATTCTACTTGTTCCAAGTGAGAGGATGGAAGCAGATTGTTTAACGAAAGCTTTGAGCGGACCCAATTTGTTAAAGAACGTTAAAGGTATCCTAGATTTTAATAACAAATAAAAACAAGGGGAGTGAGTGTAGGGTTATTTTTATTTTGTAATGCGAACTAGGCTTAAGGTTGGAAAAATTAAGTTGGCAAGACTGTAAGAAAACACGTGTCTGTATGCTACCACGAATAGAGAGATATGTATTGCGCGTCGTCAAGTTTTTCATTCAAGTAAATTTATATTAAATATATCTAGTAAACAAAATAGTTGAAGTGTATTATTGCACCAGAATATATTATTTTCCTTCCACGGGAATTACATATCAACGTCGCAAGGGCCGTTTGAACCGCATAAGTACGGCGAGATTATAAATAGGCCAAACGAAATGTGAAGTAAAATCAAAATTAAAATAAATAATTCTTGAATTTACGAATAGTCACTTGATCAAGACAAGTTGAATGATGCTGGTACTCTAGGCACGTATATTATAAATTTGCATAGAATGAGACCTATATCGTTAAATTAAGGGGGTCGCCTTGTATGATAGGTCGAAAAAATTAAAATTCTTTTTTAGAGTATGTGAGTAAAAGGATTCTTCGATATTTGACGTCGTTGAAAAATTAGCCGTAGAACGGAGCACCACGTCCGATGCGCCGAGAGCCGGTCATCAGGAGGGAACAGTTAGTGTAAGTGGCGCAAAGCAGAAACTCAGGGAATAGATTTTCATCACGATCAGGCGCCATTGTCAGAACAAATTCAGAAAGTAATTAAACCAATCTATGAAGATTTATCAAGAAAAGATCTATTGTTTTTTTTTTTCAGACTCAAAAAGTCGAAAAAAATGAAGAAAATCGTAACTTCAGTTTCAAAACTGTGCCAAACATTAAATTTCCAATATTTTGATTCCATTCTAGTACCGGCTATAGCCACAAGTCTATAAATTAATATGCCACTTAAATTTTTGATTTCAGATAAGCAGGACAGCCAGAATCATGGCAGCCGTCGACCAACTTTTTTTCGCACTCGTCTATTTCGATAGCTGTAAAGTCAATTCCACTCCATTATTTAACTTCAAAAAATTCTGAATAGCTGCTCAAATGTTAATAAATATGTATTACAAATTCCAAGATATTGTGTTTTCATGGTTCGTTAAAAAAAATTCCCCAAAAATGCGAGAAAAACCGGCTGTCACATAAGACGATTCCCTTAATGAAAACATGATCCTAATTTAAATTTATAGTTTATAGTTTAAGCGAAATCCTAAAAGCTAAAACCTGCCTGCATTACATATTGACATTACCATTAATTACAATTAGTACAAAATTAGTATAGTGCATTTGGATAAAATACATTGAGCCAATGCATAAATTGAATGAGATCTAATGGATTAAATAGATTAAATAATTACAGGATCAACCAGAGTCAGCTTAATTTAGCAGAAGCATAAAATTAAAAGTAAAATAGGATGGAAAGGATTGAAGAATAGCACAGCAAAGGCCATTTAACCCACTAAAGTGCGGTGAGACCATTGAATATACTACACAAGGTGTAACCTGGAGGTAAAATCAGAATAAAATATGTAATTAAATTTACAATTACTCGATTCAATCAGATCAAATTAAATTATACTAGTGCTCTAAACACCTATATTATAGATTTGCATCGTGTTATACGAAATAGAACGCATAACAATTAATTAGTGAGAGACAGGATACTAATTAGAATCTAGGCGAAATCGTAGAAGTCGAGCCCTGCTAGCATTATGCATTGTCGCTACTTTGATTACGAATAATACAAAATTAGTGTGATGCAACTAGGGTAGAATAGATTGAATTTAATAAATAAATTAAGTCAGATCTAATGGTTTAAATAATTACAGGGTTAATCAAGGGCGGTTCAGTCCAGCGTAGATATAAAATTAAAGCAAAGTAGCAAGGAAGGGATTACAAAGCGGCGCAGCCAGGGGCCATTTGAACCAGAAGGGTCCGTGTAAGTCTATTAAATAATTTAAACGAGGAGTGGGGTACTATCAATATTGAATTCAAGTAGTTTAAATTTACAATTAATCAAATTAATCAAGTTTAATAAAAGCATATGAGTGCTCTAAACACTTGTGTTATAGATTTGCTTCATGTGGTATTGACTAAAACGTATAACATTTAATTTATGAAAGACAAAATACTACCTAAAATCTAAGCAGGGTTGTAAAAGTTACATCCTGCTAGCATAATACATTGTCGCTATCTGCATTAATGAATAATACAAAAATTAGTATAATGCAACTAGGATAGAATATGTTGAATTAATGAAAAAATTAAATCAGGACTTATTATACAAGAGCGTGGTTTTTGAGCGACCGAGCGGTGCGTCGACTTATTCCGCGTAACACTTAACAATATATTTTAATGATTTTGAAATGAATAGTATTTATTCATCCGGTAGGCTAATTTAATTGGCTACGGGATCCGGGAATTGTAGAAGACCTATACAGGTCCCTCGTTCGATTGACAAAGAGTTGGACGATTTAGGGTATGACATGCAAAAATAATGAAATGAATTATCACCAACCAAGATATATTCTGAACATGAAATTTAGAAAGTGATCTACAATGTCGTATGAATATAGTCAATAGAATTTCGTGAGTTTGCATCCGAACGAACTATCGGAAGTTACATACGGCGGACTATTTGAAATTATTAACTATAGAATATAAGCTGGGTACAATATGTTTATAATTATTACGACTGGCCGACGGACAATCCTTCTCTCTCGGTATCGGCGGTTACCCATCAAACGTGGTGTGAGTAATCATACCGACATTGGTGCTAAGGGCGAGAGAAGCCCCACCGAACGCGGTGCCCCTCGTTGGCGTTGTTATGTCCCGCGTTGCGGGACCACGGGTCTCTAGGACGGGGCGCGGGTTCTGCCTGTTTAAAGCGCTAAAGCACACCTTGACCTACCTTTACGTTACGGGATCGCGGGACAGGACGGCGGAGGATAGGGTTCGCTATCACTCGGACGAGAATATCTTTGTTTACTCTGTATATTCTTTATCAAACAATGTATACATACCCTCTCGGAGGCGCCTCGTCTTAGGTTGCGGCTCGCTAGCTCGTGCCGCCTTATCTCGCTGGCTCGATGCACGATACGCCCACGCTCGCACACACACACACACACTCGTTAACAGTTCGCACAACAGGTTCTAATTTCTCGTCGCGGTCGACGGTTCGTTCTTCCTGGAACTCCGGCGGCTGTGGTGGTACTGCACGGCAGCGTGTGCACTCACGGATTATTTCCGATTATGGGCCAATTCGGTTTGGCCACGGCGATACACCAGCTATTAACCGTCGTCCGAGCACAACACTCCGGAATTCGCGATACGCGGGTAAGACCGTCCGCGGTTCGTACACTAGTCCTTCTTCGAGAAGACCCGCGACTCAAAAGACACGCGGTCGCGTTGTCGCGGCGTTTTTATAACCTCGGAAACGACCACGCCGGTTGCTCGCGTGAAAAGCCGTTAACGAGCGTTCCCATGGATTTCTGCTGACCACGCTTTCAGCGGCTACAGACCGCGGTACGTGGATCGAGCGCGGGTCACCTTGGCGAAAGCGCTGATGTTCCACGAATTTCTCCTGAGAACGCGGCTCGTTCCCAGCGGAGCAGCGAAAGAGGAGCATAGGCCGGATGTAACAGCGTTGGCCTCTTAGTGGCGGTGGTTTATTTGTTAAACGCTAACACACCATCTGGCGGCATGAGCGAATTCTCCGGTACGGCAAGGCAGCGCATGCGCCTGAAGGCCACATATGGAAGACAATAATTCTCTCGGAATTACGCTTATGGTAGAAACAATACTTTATACAAAAAGAAGGAATATAATTTTCGCGATGCTGAGAATCCGAAACCCCCTTCGTTACATCGATCCGTGACACGCTTCCCACGAGGACACCAATGACTATGGATGTAAGGTACTTGTCGGGCAACTGAACGAGGGGAATCCCCAGAACGATATTATCGTCGGTTCGATTGCTGCGCCAAGCATAGACTAGCCAATGTTCAAGAAGATTTAAGAACTCCAAACGCTTACCGGGGACAAATGCGGTTTGGTGAACAATATGATACAGTTATATGAAAATGTTGTCGTATTCTCTCTCTCTCTCTCGACACTTTCCGCACCTGGTAGCCAGGATGATGGGATGCTGGGTCGGCTGGCAACTTACATTACTCGCGGTTTTGTTTATTAACTATTAACTAGAAGACCAATTATGTTAAGTGATTAAATAAAATGAAAAATGCTCTAATTATAACGACGGTGGTAAGAGTCTTTGTTTTACGAGAAACTGAGTCCTTTCGCGGGAGACTATCACACATGAAACTCTGCTCGGTGTATCTGAGATACTGAGTGTTCCTCGGACTGGCGGACCGCGCACGTCGCGACTGTATGGCCGACTGTGTCGTTTCGCTCACGCGTTTGGTTCATTAAGACTAAGGATGCTGACTACGAATTTTCTAAGTGCAGTTGCACCAGCGCTAGGACATTAGCCATGAGAACGGTGTGCAACTTTGTCGCCTATCGCTCGCATGTTCGGGTTAAAATTCCTGGTATAACGCGCAGCGAGGGTTGAATTCGCAATTCGTTCCCAGAATCACAGTGGTATCACCGGATGGTTACTGCCACCAAAGCAAGGTATCAAGCGCTGCAAAACTTATTTGCTGACTAGATGATTCCAAGGAGTTGAACTTCCAACAGCGTGAAAACGCGTTGGTAGAAATGCAATTTGAAACTTTGGAACGTAACAGACTTATGAATTAAATAATTGCAGGACCATTCAAAGGCAGTTCTGTCCAGCCCCAGCGCGAAATTAAAGTAAAAAGGAAGAGAGGGGCTACAAGGCAACACAGCAAGGGCCATTTTAACCACAAGAATACGGTGAGACAATTAAATAGGCTAAACGTAATGTGAAGTGAAGGCAGGATCCGAATCAAATAATTTAAGTCGAATTAAATTATACTAGTGCCCTAGACACATATACTATAGATTTGCATCGTGTGTTGTTGGATAAAACACATAACATTAATTAATGAGAAACAAGTGACTAGTCGAGATTTAAGCGAAATCGCAGGAGCTGAAACCTGCTCGCACTATATTGTTGCGACGGCGTGAAGGTGCCGCGCAATGCCACGAAGCTGCATCGTTGCGACAGCGTGGAGATGTTCCACAACGATGTGAAGCTGCCCTGGAGAGCGAGCGGAAGCGAGCATTCGATCTTCCGGTTGCTATTGAGAAACCGGCAAATATTCAAATATCCGTCAGATTCGGACGTGCTTTGACATACGCGAAACATCTTGTTGTATAAAGTTCCCATCTTGCCCGTAGAATAAACTGTTGTACAGTGTGGTGTTATTCTTTATAAACTATGAGTACTTCTTCGGTTAACACTCCCCGGCGTAACAATATATTGACATTTCGTTTCATTACAGATAATGCAAGTTTTGTATAATACAACTTGGATAGAGTAAATTGAATTAATGAATAAATTAAGTTCAACCCAGCACAGGCCCAACATTAAAGAAAAATAGGGAGCAAAGGGTAACAAAACAACGCAGCATGGGCCATTTGAACCACAGGAATACGGTAAGATTGTTCGATAAACTAAACGAGAAGTGAGGCAAGAGCGGATCAAAATCAAATAGTTTAAATTTACAATTAATCAGAGTTAATCAAATCAAATTATATATATTTTAGATTTGCATCGTGTGATATTGAGTCGAAGCGCATAACACTAATTAATAAAAAACAGGATAGTGATTAAAATCCCAGCGAAATCATAAAAGTGAAAACCTGTCAGCATTATACTGTGGGTGAAAGGTAGGGTTAAATAAATTTGAATTCCGTGGATTCCGTTCCACCACACCGATTTATTAACTAGCGATTCGGTTCAAGGCGCGAAGTTGACTGGGGCAAGTATCGTGACCGACTGCCTGTGCGAGTCAATCCTCCTCCTCAAAAACCCTTAAGAAAACGAAAAGAAAAGCAGATAGAAAGAGAAAATCGAGAAAGAGAGGAAAACTTAGAAACCGTTGAAAAAATTCGGAAAGGGACGTATACAGCGAAAAATAGTCATAAAAGAGAAAGTGAAACGGTTCGCCAGGACCTGAGAGCGGACACTACCCAGGCCCAGGCGAGACCCTGCAAAGAACACGAAACGAGAGAGGAGTGAAAACAATAGAATTTTGACTCGTGCGGGTCTGGTCGCCACAATACATTGTCATTACCTACAATTGCGAATAATGATAAAAAGTTAGTGTAATGCAACTTAGATAGTATATATTGAATTAGTGGATAAGTCTAAAGGATTAAATGATTACAGGAATGATCAAAGACATTTCAGTGTAGCCCAAGCACAAGATTAAAGTAAGATAGGAAAGAAGGGATCACAAAAACTCAGCAGGAGCCACTTGTGTCACAGGAGCACAGTGAGACTATTAAATAAACTAAACAAGATGTGAAGCGAAAGCAGAATTAGGATAAAATAATTTAAAGGGTCTAGCCGGATAAGGTGGTCAAAAGTGCCCTTGAACCAAATTCGACTTGCGACGGGTCATTCGATAGCTTATCAAAAAAAAACAAGGTGTACCAAGTTTGAACTTGATATCTCGACGTAGGGGGTAGTAAAGGGCAAAAGATAAAAATCACGTTTTTGGCCAATTTCTCCCACTGTGATGCATGAAAAATTCTGAAAAAAATCAGAGGCATTTCTATTAACGGGACACATATAATAGAATTTTTTCAGATTTTTCCATTGAAAATCCAAACTGTGAAAAATCAAAAACGCAAAAAAATTAAGAAAAATGCCGATTTCGTACCGAAGGAGTTGCGGATCAGTGATCATATTTTGCCAGTAAATACTTATTATTGATACTGTTCTTCTGGATTTTTTTGGGATTTTTTGGTCACCTGCGCCGTAGTCAAAAAAATCAAAAACTGTGATTTTGGTCGTTTTCCGCGTATCCAGTAACATATACGGCGCATTTTCATATATTCTTTATGAAATTAGTTTTTTATGCAATGTTTAATGTTTTCACAAACATCTAAGCAGAATTAAAGTTAAAAAAACCAAATAAACCGAATTTAAACTATATTATGTACCATATATACCAAAAGTATTGAAGACGTTTTCAAGAATGTCGGTAGCTCAGCGGTAACGTAACGAACTGCTAAACCGCTGCACCTTTTTTTCTACGGTTCGAGTCTAACTTGTGTTCATTTTTTTTTAACATTTTTTTTTTTTTTTTTTTTTAATTCCAAACTACATGACAATGAATAATAATTGTTTACAAATGTTTCAAACATATTTTTTACGTAATCTTTAACCTGTAATCTACGGTAAGTATGACTTGGAACGCTTTTCATACTAACATATGTAAAAAATATGTTTGAAACATTTGTAAACAATTATTATTCATTGTCATGTAGTTTGGAATTAAAAAAAAAAAAAAAAAATGTTAAAAAAAAAATGAACACAAGTTAGACTCGAACCGTAGAAAAAAAGGTGCAGCGGTTTAGCAGTTCGTTACGTTACCGCTGAGCTACCGACATTCTTGAAAACGTCTTCAATACTTTGGTATATATGGTACATAATATAGTTTAAATTCGGTTTATTTGGTTTTTTTAACTTTAATTCTGCTTAGATGTTTGTGAAAACATTAAACATTGCATAAAAAACTAATTTCATAAAGAATATATGAAAATGCGCCGTATATGTTACTGGATACGCGGAAAACGACCAAAATCACAGTTTTTGATTTTTTTGACTACGGCGCAGGTGACCAAAAAATCCCAAAAAAATCCAGAAGAACAGTATCAATAATAAGTATTTACTGGCAAAATATGATCACTGATCCGCAACTCCTTCGGTACGAAATCGGCATTTTTCTTAATTTTTTTGCGTTTTTGATTTTTCACAGTTTGGATTTTCAATGGAAAAATCTGAAAAAATTCTATTATATGTGTCCCGTTAATAGAAATGCCTCTGATTTTTTTCAGAATTTTTCATGCATCACAGTGGGAGAAATTGGCCAAAAACGTGATTTTTATCTTTTGCCCTTTACTACCCCCTACGTCGAGATATCAAGTTCAAACTTGGTACACCTTGTTTTTTTTTGATAAGCTATCGAATGACCCGTCGCAAGTCGAATTTGGTTCAAGGGCACTTTTGACCACCTTATCCGGCTAGACCCTTTACAATTCATCAAATTAATCAAATCAAATTAAATCATACTAGTGCCCTAGACCCGCATCGTGTGATGCTGAATAAAACGCATACAGTTAATTGAGGAGACACAAGATGCTAATTAAAAACTAAGCAACATCCTGAAGTCGAAACCTGCTAACACTATACATTGACATCTCCTTTAATTACAATTACAGATAGTACAAGATAGTACTAGTGCAATGCAACTAGAATAAAGTAAATTGAATTAATGAATAATTTAAGTCAGATCTAATAAATTGAATTGAATAATTGCAGGATCAATCAGAGGGCGGTTCAATTTAGCCCAAGCATAAACTTAAGGTAAAACAGGAAGGAAGGATTCCAGAGTAACGCAGCAGGGGCCGTATGAGCCACGAGGGTATGGTGAGCCTATTAAACAAACTAAACGAGAGGTGAAGTAAAACAAAACAAAACAAAACAAAAAATTAAATAATTCAGATTTACAACCATCAAACCAGTAAAAAAAAATCAAATTATACTAATGCCCTAGACTCCTGTGTTATAGGCTTATATCGTGTCATGCGAGACACCGGATGTCCTCATCAACAGCGATATGTCGGCTCTCGGGATGTCGATTTCTGGGACACCGGGATCCGAGACGTCGGATTCTCGGACGTCGAGTTCTTAGATGATGAGTTCCGCATTATCCCTGCCTGGTATTGTAAACTGAGGATATAAAAGATGCTCGTGTTCAATAAAGAGCTCAGCTCCGCCATGTGGCACCGCCGTCATCGGTCAATACGTGCAGAGTCGCCCTGGATAAGGTGTTGCAGAAAGAAAAAAGTGTAAGAAGTTATAATATGGAATTTCGGCAAAAATTAAATGAGCTGAGGTACGTGATACAGAACAAGTACGTATAACCACAAATGAGGGATATCGCGCTGAAGGAAGTCGAGGAGACTGCAAAACACACATACATAAAATACCTTGTCCCAGAACTTGCCAAAATATTGCTTGCTAGAGATCCATCAACTTTAGCCGAAACGCAACAGGCAGCGCAAGAAATCGAACAATGGATGGGAGAGTTAAGTACCGAAACGTCAACGTCACGTTTTCCAAGGAATCAGCTACAAAATCAAACGCCTGTCCGACGGCCGTTCACATCATCTCCGCCACACATTCAATCATCGAACGAAAAACAATGTACGGCACCGAATCACGCCATACCGGTACAACAGAGACTGCAGTTAATGTGCTATAAGTGCGGTGCTAAAGGACACACTCAAAATCGGTGTTTCCGGCCAAATTTCACAAATAAACAGCATCAACGAAGGAGGACGAGACAATTTAGAAGAACGAGAACCCCGAGTATCAAGCACATTCGGAGGACTTCGACACATCTCCACCCAATTGGCCGGAATGCAAAGAAGAGGAAATCTCCTGTTAGACACCAGCGCAGGTATCAACCTCATCAAAAGATCTATGTTAGATGACCGGCTACCGCGACACAACCAAACAAAAACATTCCGTATGGGTAACGATAAACACGTTTCTTGATGTCCAGTCAAGTTGGAGCACTTGGTTAAACACGCGAATTGTCAGTTGTATCAGATAACTTTCCCACGCGTAAAGATCGAATTATTGGTTTACCCTTTCTTTCTCAGTACCGTTACACAATAGACAACGAAGCGCTTACACTTAATGATTTCTGCATACCACTTTGCGACGAGATTTACTTACCTGCTAATTCTATGACACCTGGCACGGCAACATTAGGCAAAGAAACTGTAAAAGTGAATTTAATTAACAGCACCTCAAAGGATATGACAGTCAATTTGCGACAGATTGAAATTGAAGGTACGGTTTCGATAACCGAGCGACTTCGGCTTTTGCGAAAGAACACTCGAACCAATCACATCGAACCTCAAATATCGCAACAGTATTGAAACAATTATTTCTGCGTACAGCGACGTATTTTCGTTAGAAGGAGATCCATTACCATGCACCTCGCTTGCCAGTCATGAAATTAATTTCACCAACAATTGTGATCGACGGGTTATGGGGGGAGAATCGGACGATTCCCTATGGCGGAGGACCGCCGGGGAGAGCGGTGCTCAGCGCACTCCGGTGCACAAATCGACGGACAATTTTATTCTGGGCGCCAGTGCCGTAGCACTCGTCCGGACACCTCGCCCTTCCACCTGCTCAGGAGGGGAGCATGGCTCAGGGGAGGTTAAAGAAAATTTGACCCACGAGCGTGTATGGTTATTTGATTTAACTGGCCAAAATGGGCCGTACCAGAGAACAGGGAGGTAGGGAATTCCGGGGTACACTTTCGACGAAAAGGAAAAGGGTACGCGGCCGCCAAGCGCGGAAAGAGGAACCGCGGCTCGGAAATTCCCAATACAAAAAGAATACGTCCGAACGCAACGGACCGGTCAATAAGGGCCGAATACAAAGTATCGGTGCTCCTAAAGTTCCAAAATACAGGCAAAAAGGAAAGATAAGTCGGGAAGGCAGGCGTGGGTTCGGGGATACCCGTTCGCGATTCAAACCCGGAGGCTCGGTGACCTCTACGAAACCGACAACGATACGTTTCGCACGGATTCGCGGAACAAAGATGACCTTCGTTCGAACGCGGGGAACGAAGCCGACGGTTAGCGCGGTACGAACCGTTACGATTCCAATTTCGAGTCGCCGGAACTCGAAATTCCGCGATTCGAAGGGACAAATGGTGACCTCGAGGGTCCTCGCCTCTCGAATAACGTCCTGTCGCCAAAGTCGCGCGGAATGGCCGGGGGGCAGTACGGGCCCGACGGTTTTCCCGCTGGCACTCTTCAATCCGCACTCACGCTCTCGCACACACACACACACAAATTCAAAATTGCGAGGCATGTGTCCTACCTCGACATCGGCGACTCTCCGTGCGCAAAAGGCCTTCGTGGCGGGTGGCTCACTCTACAAAGCGGACGATACTCCGGCGCACACACGGACAAATAAAAGGCAACGAAAATCGGAATTACTAGGCGACTCTTCCCACTCGCTGCGCGCACGCTAATTAATCGTCTAATTGGCTTCCGAGGTCTCGCCGGTTCGGGTGCCGGGACGGGCCGCTAGATTTCGTCCTTCTTCAGCCGGGTCCTGGGGTGTCCTCTGCTGGTCGGCGAGGGAAGTGGCTTGGTTGTTTCCCCCCAGGCCCGGCAATTTCGAAGTCCGGCTGCCGGTCGCTCCCGGGGAGGCTGCCAGGGCGGAGGTGGCGACCGGTCGCCGGGTCATCCAGTGGTGGCGCGGGCCCGTCTGGCCCTCCCACGCCCGGGTGGAGGGCGGCCGCGGCCGGGTGAGGGCAAAATGGTCGCAGGGACAACGACGGCTAAATCCTACGCCATTCTGTCTCGGGGGGGGGGGGGGGGGGGGGCTCAGGGGTACAAGGTTCCCGTGGCGCAGGACGGTGCGGGTGAGGCGGGGACACGCCAGGGTGGAGGGAACGGGCAAACCTTCTCTTGCTCTCGTGGCGCGGGAAAAGATTGCCTCGTCACACAGTAAGATAATTAACGTTAAAACCTATCGACTTCCTGAAAGTTTACGCGAAGAAGTAAAATGTCAAATCTCGGATAGGTTAGAAAAAGGAATAATAGAAGACTCTGATTCTCCATATATTTCGCCCCTTTGGGTAGTGCCTAAAAAGTTGGACGCCTCTAGCAAGCGCAAATGGCACATTATGATTGACTTTCGTGAAATGAACAAACTCACCGAGCAAGACGCATACCCGCTTCCGATAATCGAGGACG
This sequence comes from Stelis phaeoptera, assembly GCA_943735885.1. Lineage (NCBI taxonomy): Eukaryota > Metazoa > Arthropoda > Insecta > Hymenoptera > Megachilidae > Stelis > Stelis phaeoptera. Next base: position 7,200,023 of record OX030934.1, on the reverse strand, counting down.
TCATAGACAGTGTCGGCAATCATGAATTATTTTCTGCTTTGGATCTCAGTTCGGGATTCCACCAAATTCCTATGCATCCTAATTCTAAGAAACTTACCGCCTTTTCCACACCGGAAGGTCACGTCCAGTACAAAAGAATGCCATTTCGTTTAAAAAATTCCCCCGCAACTTTTCAGCGAATGATAGATCGGGCACTAAAAGGATTAAAATGTTCAGCCCGCTGTAACGAGGCAAATTGTACCTCGTTACGAGGACGCTTGGCGCGCCCTGCTCCCTCCGCTCTGGCGAGTCTTCGCCTCCGGGACACGGGATTTTTGGTGTGAGTGGAATGCGTGAATGTGTGAGTGCAGGTATGTATATTTTTTTGCCGGTCGACTGCCTCGCGCTCCGTCACGGCGGAGAATCGCTGCCGCCGGTCGTGGGGACCTCCACCCAGAGGAGAGAGGTACCGGATGGGTGCACCACCACCGCTGGCCGCTCGGCTGACCGGTCGCGGCTCCTCCATTCGAGCAGCTGCTCTGGGGGCGGCCGGCAGCCGGCCTCCGAGGACGCCGGGCCTGGAAGTATCGAGTCCAGCGCCGCTCCGCCGAAGCCACACGCCAGGGCCCCCAGGACCCGGCCAACCGCCTTTGAGGATCGAGCGGCCCATCTTGGTTTCCGAACTTCATGGGGGGGGGGGGGGGGGAGAACCGCGTACCGGCGGTGAAGTTCGGGAGAAGCGTGCGAGGTGTAAGAGCGAACGGTCAATATCCTTAAGGGCGATTTGGCAACTTTGACTAGTTAATTTTGTATAGTTTTCTTTGTTTGGTTGTGGTCGAGTCCCCTTCTGATTTTCGTTTTGTGCGTGCGTGTTTTGAAGAACGAGCCACCCGCACCATTGTTTGGATAAATCGCCGCACTCCATGTCTAGGTAGGACTCACGTCTTTTGTGTGAGTTTTGGTAGAGTGCGTGAGTGTGAGAGGATCGGCGAGAACGCGGAAATGCAGGAGTATTCCATATCGTATCGTGTTCTGCGACCTAGGCGACCGTACCGACCCGAGGAGACAAGGACTCTATGGGCCCGTCCCCTTGACCACGCTCCCGACCGACTTATGGTCCGGCATCATCCGATTGTCGAGCTCCAGCGGCTCGACATCGGAAGCGAGACCGCCGACGCCTATACCGCGCGTCTGAAGCAAGGGCACCTTGCACTATATGATATATGATATAGTAGTCTCAGGAGAAACAATGGAGCAAGACAATCATAACTCAGCTCTTGTATTTCAAAGATTACACGAACTCGGGTTAAAACTTCAGCCGGACAAATGCGAATATCTACGACCAGATCTAGAATATTTAGGACACTCAATTTCTGCAGAAGGAGTAAAGCCAAAACCTGAAAGGCTTGACGCAGTTAGACATTTTAAAATCCCTACTAACATTTCAGAAACACAACCATTTTTAGGCTTAGCTGGCTATTACAGGAAATTCGTCAAAAATTTCGATAGCATAGCGAAACCTTTGACGGAACTGACAAAAAAGGTCGTACCCTTGATTTGGAATGACAAACAACAAACCGCGTTTGACACACTAAGCAAGAAACTTTGCAAAGACCCAGTATTTAAATTTCTCGACTTTAGTAAAACGTTCATTTAAACAACTGACACATCAAATGACAGACTAGGAGCAATATTATCACAGGACGGACACCCTTGCTGTTACGTATCACGCACATTAAATCTTGCAGGGAAAAATTATAGTACCACTGAAAAAGAATTACTTGCAATAGTTTGGGCCACACGACGATTAAGACAATATTTATACGGACGACGATTTACAATACAAACTGATCAAGCATTAACATGGTCATTTAACATCAAAGACCCTACCTCTCGCTTAGGTCGATGGATTGTTAGATTAAACGAGTACGACTACGATATAGAACATATACGTGGACGCGATAATACTGCAGCTGACGCCTTATCTCGAGTATCAGGAGACTCGGTAGAGTCTCCACGCCAAGTAGTTTAGGCCGAAGGCTGCTCCGCCGGCGACAGCGAAACTCTATTGCAGAAAAAGTACGCAACTGAACTTCATTTTAGTAACACAATCTGCTTCGACTTGTCTTTCTCCTTCTTTTAAGCCCAAGAACGCCACAATCGATGCATTTATTTATGAGATATTAACTGTTTTTCATCGAAAAATTTCAATCAGTTTCATTAACCACCTACGTCATGCTTACGTCAGTGTCGATCACACATTTTTGCTGCTAGAGGCGCTGTTAGCGCTGTGGCTTACGTTATGCACATGCGCCGTTACTGATATTCGCGTGGGTTCAACATCATGGCGTACGATACTCTCACACGTTAAGATCATATTGCAACGGTCATCAAAATTAATCCAACAAAATTAGTTGTACGTTATTCCAAATCTGTGAATATATTATCGACTTTATATAAAGTTAACTACTATAAATAGTTGTTTAATGCTATATATATTGGATCGCAACGAGGCAGCCAAACACTAAGCATAAATATTTTGAAAAATATATGTAACCTAATACTTGGCTGGTTTTGCATATCCATTACTTTTTCAGAAAATTCACAAAATATGTAATAGTTTCCAAATGTTTTCAATAAGCATTGTGTATTGGTGCAAAAAAGTGCTCCGCTCACAGTGCCTAAACTACTCGGTGTTACCTTTTATTTTTACATGTAATGTACTTTTTGTGGGTTCATACCTTTACGTATGAATGCAGACGACCTTAGATCTGACGAAGAATCGACCTCGACACTTACCGCAACGTCACGACCTACTACAGATGAATCAACAGCTGATCCTGAATCTTCCTTATCTAAAGACTATTACAGTTTCTTGCAATCATCTGACCACGACTTCAAATTAATCCCGAACGCAACTGGCGGTAATTATTTAGAAGTTTACCCTCCACACCGATTTTCGTGACCATGAAATATGTTGTCAAGGTCATCATTCTGAACAACTTTTCCTTATACATTTTACCGCCGCTCGGCCTTCGTTTCTGAGATATTCGCAAAAATAATTCGTTTTGTTGACTGGGGGGCTGTGCTTCCCAGACCCCCCCCCCCCCCCCCTGAAAACTACACTAACTAATACCAACACCCATTTTTAATATAATATAATTTAGTATAATCGTTTCGCGTGGAAGTAAAATGGTGTTCAAAATTCAAACCACAACACGAGTCGCCGGGACAGTCACGGTTTTTGTGCAAAACGACGTCCTCGTTCCGCGCTCTGTTGTAGTACATCGAACGAGGCCCAGGAGCCCAATCGGTGTGTCCGGATTGTCACCCGATGTACTGTGACCAATCCGCGACACAAATAAAAACCTCCGACCAGGTTCCTTTGTTCGTCCAGGCGACGAGCAGAATCAGAATAGCTCTCGTTGTTCCTCGCACACGTTTCGTGTCTCACCGAATTACCGAAAACTGCAGCCAAGTTGCACGTGCATCGCGTCACGACCAGTTTCGTTTCGGCACGTTTTACTTGTCATCTCTGTTAAAATCTCTGTTTCCGCGTCATTGTGTTCCAGTGCATGTGAACAATAAATATCACAAGTGCTCGTCAACAATTGTGTTTTATTTGCTACAACATCGGTACAAATAACCCTTCAACGCCAACGCTCAGCGCTGAGCGATTCCGGCGCCTCCATCGGCACTGCGGCAACCACGCTCCATCCGATACAAATGAGTATCAGTTGTAAAGTCGCGTTGCGGTCCCCTCTCACTGAACCGCGGACTTTCTTGTAAGAACCCGAGGATTCTCACGATAGCATAAGATGTGCGTACTTACCTTGTCGAGGGTGATCAAGATGACTTCGGGGTAGCGTACTCGTGGCGGGAAGGTAGGCAGGGCGGCAGGAGTGAATTCCACGCACTTGGTCACTAATCAGTTTATTTAGAAGTTGTACAATTCGTTCCTTACACTGTTACTCGCGGGGTTGTCGTCGCGTTCGTCGTTTTACAATGGTGCACTGGACGCGGGCGTAATCTTGCTCTGTCGAAGTTCTGTCGTCTTCGTATCAGAGTCGACGAGATCTTCTCTGTCGAGGTTCTGGTGCCCTCGTAGCAGAGTCGCGGGTGTCGTGTACAAAGTATCTCGCGAGTGGACGCTGCGCGTAACTTTAGTAAAGCAACGTTAACTTTTAATTGAGGAGCCGCAAGGAGCTTAATAATGTAATGATGAGCGTGAAGTAATTCGTCGCGCGTGGAGCAGAGCAGATCTGAGAGCGCTGATGGGGCGCGTTACTCTTGACGGAGCCCCGGCGGATGATCGGTCGCATTGTTTTATATCGCGCAAGTAGGGCGTAGCGATGATTTGTTCATTCCGGTGAGCTACATTTACTTGGATCGTCGGCATTTTTACAATGCGCGACCCAAATGAATTGCTCACTCGGAATTGGGAAATTGATGAATTTGGATGACGCGGAAGAATTTAAAGAATGCGTCACAGGACGTGACACAGTATTAGTTAGTGTAGTTTTTAGGGGTGGTCTGGGGGGCACAGCCAGGGATTCTAACCCTAGCCCGTATCGGGTTCGGTTCTTAGTAATCCGTGTAACTCGTCTAACCGGGTTAGCGTACATCTAAAACCCTACACTAACTCAGTTATGCATGGGTTACTGTCAGCGACCAATTGGCTGCCGCGCCTCGCCGCGCCGGGGAATAGGTAAATTCGCGATTGTTATGTAACAAAAGACAATATTTGATGAACGTCCAAGCTGGTTGTTCCAAGAAACAATTGGACATCTATCGGTATCCCTCTAAAATGCGCAGTTCCGACTTTCACTTATTTCTCTTCTGTTCGTTATATCGAATCACGTTTATAGTCGTACCCGTTTGGAAAAAACAAACAGTTCCTCATTCAGTTATTCAAATATTCATTTCCTCCGTTGTTCAGTTTCTATATTTTTTGTGCTTTTATACATTTTTATTATTTGCCTTATTTCATTGCTTTTGTGACGTCCATTTTTTTATGAGGGAACATCCAGTACGTTTGTATTTTTCATTTGACGTGAGTGAAGAAAAATCTGAATGCCTTATTACTGGATGCAGAGCGAAATTAGCAGTAAGTTTTTTCGACTAAACAGTTAACACGTTGAATGCCACAGTGAAAAATAAAAATGGACGTACGTAGTCAAACACGATAAAATCCTAATTATTGAGGACGCAGTTAATTAATTTTCAAATTTAACCTTTCAGTTTGATAGCCAGCATTATTAGCTTAATATTAACGCCACCCGCGGTTTATTTGATCGTTTCTTTTTTAATTATTTAATTATGAAAAACTTCGGGTGGCAGTCACTGGTGACCCCCGCGGCATTCAACGTGATAGAATGTTTTTGAATATTTTAAAAGCCAAGCTTATTATTAGGGAAGACATGCTGCCAATTTGACGCGGCATTTACAATACAATCACCCAAACGAATTCACTATAGTCACCATGAATAAAGAACAGCGTAAAAGAAGAAGAACTGAAAATGCTTTAACTGCGACTACAACTTCAACAACAGCGGGAATAATGTCGGCGTTGACAGCAAAATCAGTAATTGATGCTTGCATCGAACTAATTACTGTAAACGTTCTGCCATTAAGCATTTTGGAAGATTCAGGTTTTCGAAAAATAATAATAGTAATTTTGCAACGTTATTATTAAATGCAATTAAAAACCGCGAACGAGAAATTATTAATAACAGATCCTTATTAGCTTCAATATTTTTAGATTCAAGATATAAGAATTTATTATCCGAAAACGAAAAAAATACCGCTATTCTACATTTAATGGATACATGGAAGCACTATGAAACATTAAACTATAATAATATAAGTGATAAACAAATTGAAAATTCTATTCCGTTGCCGTCTGATGACATAGAAAAAATATTATTAGAGAAAAATGCAGAACAACATTCATCCAGTACAGCTGTTAGTATTGTTGCGGCATTAAATGCGTTTTCACAAATTTCGAGAATAAATAAGGAACAAAACATTTTACAGTACTGGGATAAATACAGCTTCTCCGATCTCCGAACACTTGCAAACATTGTACACGCAGTTCCTGCTACACAGGTGTCTGTGGAAAGACTTCTCTCAGGACTGAAATTCATACTTAATGATCAGAGGTCAAGACTTAATTGTGATATTTTAGATGATATTATGATTATTCGAACGAATAATATTGAATAATTTTTCTTGTGCGTGCATATGTATGAATAATATGTATTACATGTGTAATCCTATGGTCTGTATATACATATCAATGTTTTGAATATATTTATTTCCTTCTCAGCTAATGTTTGCTCATTATACATACATATATTTATACAGTACTTGCTTAGTATAGATAACGTTTCTCATTTTTTAATATCTATTGTATCGCTTATTATATGTATTGTTTATTACTGTAGATAAATAAGTAGAAAGTATGTATTAGTTTGTTACCAGAACGATAGTAAGAAAAGATTCTTGTCAAGGATATTTTAAATAAATAACTTTTGATGTTTAACAAATAAATTTTAAATAACATTTAAGTATCTCTAAAATTCATCTATTCCACATTCATGATGTTTGGTATATTCAAAACATTCTGTGCTTTCATTTGATCTGTCTATGCCCTATGCTATACCCATAGCACCTATAGACTCGTATATCCCTAACCTCTCCACTACTAACCCGCTTCGAGTGGGTTAACCCGCTGAGTCTTGGACTTAAGAACCGATCTGTTTTGGTTAGAGCGGGTTACAGTAACCCGTCCTGATTAATCCGGTTTGGGTTATGGTTAGGTGGTGGTTCGAATCCCTGTCAGTAACCCGCTCTCGAGAGAGCTTAAGAACCGTTTCCTCGTGGTTAGTACGGGTAACAGTAACCTTCCTTGGTTAACCGGGTTTGGGTAAGGGTTAGTTATCCTCCCACGCCAGCGAACGCGTCCCCGGGGCCCTCCTGCCACACCTGCAAAGGGGCGAAAATCGTAAAAACGCGGAAAAAAATCAAATTTCCAACTTCGTTCAAAATCAATGAATTTTAAGGTATACGTTCCTAAATGTTCGGACTACATTTAAGCATAAAGATAAGTTATGATAAGTTACCCAGAATCTTTTGAGAGAGCTTTGAATACAGAGAAAAATGTATATCTTGTAACAATCATTCTCATTTTCTAAAATTATTCAACTTTGCCCCATAATATCTTTTCATAGATAACAACTTAGTCAAAACTAATTACATAGTGTTGAAGAGCATTCTTTCAGCTATAAGTATGTGCAACAAGAATATTATGTGCATGTTTTAACCTTTCGAAGAATGCGCTTTCGGAAATGCCTATTTTCTCGCTATTTTTGGGATTTAGCGATATTTCCAAAGCGGAATTCACGAGACGTTATGATGAAATTTACATAGGAGTATTTGTTAAAACATACTTAAAATGGGTACATAAACATTTCTTGCCAATACTTGCCTATTCGAAAGTTATATCACTAAATGTGTAGTTAACACATCAACGTCTTTCGACATCATGTAGATTCGAGAGCTTCAGTAGGCGCGTATGGGTCTTATAACGTGAGACGAAAAGTATAATTGGGAAATGTTAAGGTAGCGAAGGTATAATACAAGCATTTTTGCTTGTTTACATCTTCACTCTCAGCAAGGCGATGTGCGATAGTTTATATGTAGGTTGCCTGAGCGATAGAATTTCTGTGCGATACGAGCAGTTGAGGGCCGAGTGAATGTTTATGCTAGGATATCAGTAACAAACGATGAGTGGTTCGTCGAATGTACTATTTGAATCTTCGAAAGTTTGATACGATTGAAGCGGATCAGTCGTGTTTGAATCCTTACAGAGTTAAGACGGAAAAGTTAGGTGAATATTTTTGAAGTGTTAGACAATGACGGAGAAGAAAATTACGCGACTTATGTTGCATAATTTGATAATGCAATCATCAAATCGATCGTTAGAGGAAGAAAAGGAACAGGTGTTTAACTTTTTAATAGAAATGTTCTCTGCAATGAGATCATTATTGCAAACATCTGTACACTTACAGTAACGAACTCTAATAATGCTAAGGAATAATTAAGGACCATAATACCAGTAGAACTGCATATTCCAAATGAAATATAATCTTATTATGTAATACAATATAAAAAGAACCGTGTTAGGGGGTTAATTAATCAATTAATTAAAAATGGACAATCTACATAAAAATGGTTATCAGAATCGGATTCTACGACCCAAAAAACCCATAAGACCATTTCTTTCATACCAAATAAGGCATAAATAACAATACAATGAATTTTTTCCGCGTTTTGACGATTTCGTCCCACTGTGCGGCGGCACGGTAGGCTCACATACCGTCTGACACAGGTATTCACCGGACACGGCTGTTTCGGTGTCTACCTGTGTCGGATAGGACGGGAGGAGACGGCGGTTTGCCACCACTGTGGGGAGGAGGAGGACTCGGCGCAGCATACGCTGGAGGAATGCCCCGCCTTTTCAGCGCTGCGTCGAGTCCTCCGGTGTGAGATTGGAGGAGACCTCTCGCTCCCAGCAGTAGTTGGGGCAATGCTGGAGAGCGAGAGGAATTGGAAGCAGGTGGTCTCCTTCTGCGAGGAGGTACTAAAGCAGAAGGAGGCCGCCGAGCGGGATCGGGAAACTGCCGATCCCGCTCGAAGAACCCGGGGGCGCCGGCGTGTGCGGCCAGCTAGAGGCCGCGCAATAGGGCCCCCGGGATGAGGAGGGTTGCTGACGGCGGGGGGTGGATCACATCTGGGGTCCCCCATTGTTCCCCCGCCGTCAGCAGATGGAGACGTAATAGTCGACGGGAGCGGGGGGACGGCATGTTTAACGCCGTTCCCCCGGGCGGCCGTGTTACCCAGGGCGGGGGCCCTGGGTAGCTGAAGGCGGTCGCCGGGATGGAGCGGTGCGGGGCGCGGCCTCCCCGCACTGCGGAAACAGAGGTCATAGGAGGGGGAGGATTGAACTCCCCCTCCTCGGGACGCGGCCGGTCAGCAAAAGCTAGCTGACCGGCCATGGCGAGGGGAGTCGCGGTGGTGTTCTCCGAGAGTTCCCGTGACTCCCCCGAATCCGCCAGAGGTGGAATAGCGTCCGAAGGTCGCCGTGGAGGTTTTAGTGGGTCGAACCCCACACTACCCCTCTGTCGCTCCCCCGAGCGGCAGGGGGGTGTCTGACGATCAGATTTCCTCCACGTAAAAAAAAAAAAAAGGTTTGGGTAAGGGTTACACGTTGGGTTAGAATCCCTGGGCACAGCCCCCCAGTCAGCAAAACGAATTATTTTTGCGAATATCGCAAAAATTACTTTTCGATCGATTAAAAACTCTAACAACTGATCGTAATCATTACACAGAGTTAAAAATTCATGTAATTTCATTGTGAGTAAATTTCTTAGCACTACTTTAACATCTCCGATGCTCGTGAGTTTGTCAACAGCTCACTCGTAAACTAATGTAACGATGCTCAACGCCTAGATTCTCGCGACGGACGACCAATACCGACTTCCAAAAACCCTTACGCTGCACCCATAGAATAAAAGACTCGAGCTCCACTCTAGGTGGGGCATACGTTATAAAAGTAAGAAGCCAATATTGAATAAAGTTCAGTCTCTGCCCATTAATTAAAAGTGTTATAAGTTTCTAACCTTGTCCACTAAATCTAAGTCGCGTGAATTAATACGTAAAATCATTCAGAAGTTCGCGGCTGGGAGGAAACTCCCAGAGAATTTCTTTTTTTTATATCTTCCGCGACAATTTCCGTCACAATTTGGCGATCCTGCCAGGATCGGGAGGCTTGTTGTAAAAAAAAAAAAAAAAAGTGATCGTTTTCAAACTTCCGCGAATCGAAACTACGAGTGTTCGAAAATCAACGAAGGGACTACGTGTGCCAGAAAGCGATCAGCGAGCCGACCAACCTGCCACTTACAGAAAGGGGCCATACGACCTGTTTGCTGGAAAGGCCACCAACCACGAGGACCACGAGAGCCTCGCAACCACCTACGCCGTCCGCAACGAAGCTGAATTCAAGGTAAGCCCTGGCTTACGATTCATTTAATTCATATCGGGAACCAGAAGTAGGGTTCGATTCCAGTAGTAGCGATAGCGACTCCGCTAGCTCGATTATAGAGATGGACGTTAGACTGGACAAATTAGAAAAAGCGATAGCTGCATTAAGCGTATCCATCGAAGAGTTGGGGACAACAATGCAAAAAAATCAAGAAACGCTACAAGCGGATATAGTAAAGCTAGGAGAGGAGAATAAAAAACGGTCCGAGGAAATACGGAATTTAGCGCTAAGAATGGGACAGGTAGCGACGGACGACGAATCCACGAGCGTAGGGCATACAGCGTTTGAGTATTTTGACCCAGAGGAAGACGTAAGCAAGTTCCCGGGACGTTTGATGAAACAGCACATTCCCGCGCGTCGCGAGACGGTACAGCCTTCCGCCTCGAACAACGAGCCCGTGTCACAGATAACACGCGTGCCGGCCAAGGACATCGTCCGCACGATCCGCATATTAAACGGGAAGGATGATATAGGAGTAGAGGACTTTATCAAGGCGGTAAAACGGGCACGCGCGCAATGTAATGAAGAAGATCTTTTACTAGGGCTGATTGTAGCAGAGAAGATAACAGACCAGGCAGAGCGTAGCATTCGACACTTAAATATCACCTCATATGACGAACTATACGAAAATTTACGACTACACGTTTCCCCACCCGTAACCATTTCCAATGCACGATCTAAACTATACAATATCAAGCAAGGATTTACCGAATCCGTGCAGTCATTTAATTTACGGTATCGCCAGCAACTAAATGAATTACGATATGCCATCCAAAATAAATATCCGCGACCCATGGCTCGTAGAATCGCCCTGGAAGAGGAGGAGGAAACCGCGACCGCTCAATATATCCTTAATCTACGTCAAGACATCGGGAAATTAGTGATTGCTAGAGACCCGCAAATGCTTGCAACTGCTCAGCAAATTGCCCTAGAGATGGAAATATGGACACGCGAGGCACATAACCGTGCACCGCCGCGACAAAATTCGCAGTCATCATCACATTCCCGGCCAGCACAGGCTATGCGTCGATTCCAACCGTCATCTTCGCGCCAAGTTGAAAAATCCCCAGCTCAAAGCAACCACGTACCGAACCACGCATTACCGCTGCAGCAACGGCTCCAACTAAAATGTACAATTTGCGGGAAACTGGGGCATGAACGCGACCAATGTTTTAAACGAAATTTTCAGTCACCTCAGACCGGCAAACTGCCACCGCGGGTAAACCATATGCAAGAGAGAACAACGAAGGAAGAAACGGAACCTCAAGAATATCCCGAACAGGCGGACGATTACGACACCTCACCGCCAGGCTTGGAGGAATGTGCCGATTCGGACGACTTCTACTAGACACAGGAGCAGGCATAAACCTCATCAAGAACGGCGTGCTTGATAAAACAACGGAAAGACGAAACGAGACCAAAGAATTTAAAATGGGTAACGACACACATACCTCAACAGAAGCAGTCATATTATACTCACTGGGTCAGTATCATAAATTCTACGTTGTACCAGACAATTTTCCTATCCACGAAGACGGAATAATAGGATTGCCGTACCTAAACTCTTATAGATTCTCTATTGACAACGACTCGCTTACGCTGAACGACTTTTGTATACCCTTGAGAGACGAGCTTCTTATACCGGCGCGGCAGGTAACCACAGAGGAAATTAAAACGGTGAATGGAACGATCAAGGTAAATTTCATTAACCCGGAAGAAACAGATATCCGTATTACAGAATCAAAAGTAAAACTCGAACCAGCTACCCCAGACTTACCAACGCGCCTACGCCAGCTCCAAGAGAAAATACGCGTTTCCCATATCGAGAAGGCTCACCGACAGTCTATAGAAAAAATTATTTTCAGTTATTCCGACATATTTACATTAGAAGACGACCCGTTACCATGTACCGAGCTCACCGCACATGAAATTGTTGTAAAAGATCCACGGCCGGTAAACACTAAGTCATATCGACTCCCAGAGTGTCATAAGACAGAAATTGAAAAACAAACGAAAGAGCTGTTAGCCAAGGGCGTTATCGAAGAATCAGACTCACCATATAATGCACCCCTGTGGGTTGTGCCGAAAAAGGAAGACGCGTCAGGAGTACGCAAGTGGAGGGTTGTTGTTGATTTCAGAAAACTAAATGAATTAACAGACCAGGATGCATATCCACTGCCGCGTATCGAGGACATTCTAGACCACTTAGGCAAAGCAAAATTCTTTTCCGCTCTAGACCTGAGTTCAGGATTTCACCAAATCCCAATGCACCCCGCATCAAAGAAGTATACGGCATTTTCTACCCCCGAGGGACATTTCCATTATAAGCGTATGCCATTCGGGCTCAAGAATGCGCCTGCGACCTTTCAACGCATGATAGACAAGGCGCTTAGGGGATTAGTGGGAAAACACTGCTTTGTGTATTTGGACGACATCGTAATATTTGGATCCACCATTGAGGAGCATAACAGAAACCTAGCCATAGTATTTCAACGATTAAGAGAGACAGGCTTGAAGCTGCAGCCGGACAAGTGCGAATACCTCAGACCGGAGCTCGAATATTTAGGCCATATCATCACTCCAGAAGGAGTAAAACCGAACGATAAGAAAATTCACGCCGTCAAATCTTTCAGAACGCCTCGCAACCAAACGGAAATTAAGTCATTTTTGGGACTCGCCGGCTACTATCGAAAATTTATTCGCGATTTCGCCAAACTTGCGAAGCCCCTTACTGAATTAACGAGGACAGAAACCCTCTTCCACTGGACCGATACGTGCCAGGCCGCATTCGACACTTTAAAACAAAAACTTTGTGAACACCCTGTACTGAAATATCCTGACTTTTCCAAAGACTTCACACTCACGACAGACGCATCTAATGAAGGACTCGGAGCTATATTATCCCAAGAGGGACACCCGTGTTGCTACATTTCCAGAACGCTGAACGCAGCTGAACGAAACTATACTACAACAGAGAAAGAACTTTTGGCTATTGTATGGGCGGTCAAAAGGCTAAGACAGTATTTACTAGGACGGAAATTCAAAATCATTACAGATCATAGCGCATTGAAGTGGCTTTTTAACATGAAGGAACCCTCCTCGCGACTTTTACGATGGAGGCTAAAACTTGAAGAGTACGATTACACGATAGAGCATTGCAAGGGAAAGGAGAACACTGCCGCCGACGCGTTATCCCGCGTTCTACCACTCACCGTGATAGATGCCGACCAACTCGTGGAACAGGCCACGAACAACCTGGACCTCAATAACGTTGAGGACCTCGTTTCCGCCGCCGGACTCCAAGACCTAGCCGAAAACACATTTGAATCTACAACGGAGACAGCCGAATCAAACGAGGAATGCTCACCTATACCCGGCACTTCCTCCACCTTTGGAGACGATTTCGAGCAATGGCAAACACGATCCAAGTTCCAGCTCAGCACGGAAGCAAACGCCTACGGAAATAATTGGATACGAATTTTCAAGCAAGACCTTGGGCCCTTTATAGGGAATCAGTGGTTACGGAGACTAAAGGAAATGATCGACAAAAGAAGAAATAGGACTTTGAAGACTATCCGACTCCAGCTCTCTAGCGACGTATACACGGAAACCGAAAGATTCACGATAAGCCAATCCTTACGATACATCGCCGAACACCTCCACCCACACTTTAAAATCATTTATTGCGAAAACCCGCGTATGACCGAACTAACAGAAGCAGAGAGACGACAAATAATATTAGAATGCCACAACTCGGGAATTGGACAACATTTGGGGGAAAACAAAACGATCCAGAAGGTACGAGAAAAAGCAAATTGGAATAACATGGAAAGTGAAGTAACCGAGTTCATCAAGACTTGTGACAATTGCCAACGAAATAAATTAACCAGAGTAAGAAACAAGGAGGAGGCCGTGATAACAGATACACCGACGGAACCCAACGAAAAGCTAGCCTTGGATATTTTCGGACCACTGCCGCGAACAGACAAAGGAAACGAATACATTCTATCCATGCAAGACGTCTTAACCAAATATTTAGTACTTGTTCCACTTAAATCGTTTAGTACCGAAGAAATCATAAATGCACTCTTAGAACATTATATCTACATTTTCTCCTCGCCGAAACACATATTAACCGATCAGGGAACCAATTTTGTCAGCCAAATGATGCAACAATTCGAGGAAGCACTGAAAATCAGACACATACGCACTACTGCATTCCACCCTCAAAGTAATGGGTCACTGGAACGGACCCACGCTGTAGTAAAAGACTGTATACGTACCAGTCTGAATGGACGAGACCAAAATTGGGACGAACGACTTAATATAATATGCATGGGATACAACACTGCTGTACATGAAGGCACTGGGTTTACGCCATTCGAGCTTACGTTCGGAAGAAAAGCTAATCTACCTTCGACGATTGCGGTGACACCAGCACTGACAAAAAGTCGATTAATAAACATGTGGAAACAACGCCACAATGCATACCTGGAAACCGCACGAAAAAGAATTGAAGAGAGGAAGCAAAAGCATAAGAAGATACAGGACGCACAAATTATAAGGACTCAAGCCATATTTAACATAGGGGACAAAGTAATGCTGCACAACGACAGCGCGAGAAGTAAAATAGATGCAGAGTGGTTAGGTCCAGCCATAATACTGGAAGTTCACACACCAAATTACGTTATTTCGCTAAATAATCGAAACATCAGAGTTCATGGAAATAGATTAAAGCCGTACCTACGCTAACCATTTTTGAAAGTTTCAGGTCAAAGATGTTACTACTGATAGGGTCCATCTTCATCGTCCAAGCGTCCGCACTTGATAGTCCGGGCACCATAACAAAACTCCACGACGTGCCAAACATCTACTTTGATCCTATGGGAACCACGCGCTTGTACCATAGAGAGTGGAGGACGATCGTCTACATCGATCTCAGGGAGATCAGACAGGCAGAGCTTCAAATCGAGCAAGCATTACACCATTCACTTTTTGCTTCTACAAACGATATATCGCACTCCATACTTAAGCACTTAACCATTAGGTTTAACCGTAGTTTAGGATATAGAGATACATTGCTTGCTAGTTTAGGTTATAGTAAACCCATAAATATTTCTAGAAAACGTAGAGATGCACACCAACGCGTAAAGCGAGGATGGCTTAACCCAATAGGGGAACTCGCGAACATTCTTTTCGGAACACTTAGCCAACAAGACGCAGAATATTACAATAATGAAATTGATAAATTGTACAAAGATAATAAACGTTTGAGCGTATTAATCCAAAACGAAACAACAATTGTTAAAGCCATTTTAAAAGATAACGACGAATTCCGATCCAAAATTAACGCTTACGTAAAGAAAATTTCAGACGCAACCAATCAAGTCATCGCCGACATCGAAAAAAGACAAATGACACTTGAATACCTGTTTGAACTATCCGAAATAATATCCGAACATAACGAAATGATAACTAATTTGCGCTCACTAATTACCAACGGGGAACAAGGCAAGATCGATCCCGTACTACTCGAAAGACCACAGTTGAATGAAATTCTTAAAACAATTGAACTCAAATTTGGCTCTAACCGTATGATATTCGAAGATACCGACAAATTCGCCTACCAATTTCTTAGAATTGCGAAAACTAATGTATTTGTCCTGAACGGCAGTAAACTTTGCTTCGAATTAAAGATCCCGATATTAGAGGAACAAATCCATGCCTTGTTCGCCATGGTCACGATACCACTGCTTACCGAGCACCACCTACACCTACTTTCAATATCAGAAAAATTTGTACTAATAGATAAAGAATCGAGAAGGCACAGCATCCTCTCCCAAGTAGACTTAAATCATTGTATCGAAATTTCCGACTTGCGTATCTGCGAACGTAACACACCCGCTTTTGACTCTGACTTAACAGACCCATGCATCAAGCGAGCGATTAACAACGCACCCGCGAACCCAGACGAATGTCCAATAGCTGTCTTAAAGCATACCAAACCCATTTGGCTTCAATTGTACTCAAAACATGAATGGATATCAGCCACTTACGGCACAATAGCCTTACACATCTCATGTCCGGACACTTCATCTGTAACCACTATACACATAAACGGAGTGAATCTTGTACAGATTCGTCCAGGATGCATCGGCAGAACAGGAACCGTAACACTTTATTCTAACAATGACGAGACGAACTACCGCGAAATTCAATTGCAATTAGGATTGACAAATATAACAGTACCTACACTGAACGAAACTGTGACCACTTACGCACGAATACCAGAACTCAAAGATGAAGTACTTACTTCCCTTGATTTCGGATCAACAGCTAAAAAATTAGACCAAGTCGTTACAGAAGCGAATGCAATCTCAATGCATACCCGTAGCATATCGCGAAATGAAAGCACCTGGATGATTCTACGAACACTAATTGGATGTTTAGTAATAGGAATAATTGCATATATAATCTACAAAGCACGCTTATGGAAAATACTATTATGTTTATTCAAACCATGTACATTTAACAATTGTTTTAATTCAAACACCGCCGGACAACACCATTACGGCTCCGCACCCCTCAACGTACGTTACACGCCAAGGGAGGAAACCGTCAACGTGCCGCTGCCCCGAGATAACCCAATTCCGGAAATAAAACCAGTCATCAAGGAGACTCGCAAAATCAAATTTCGAGGCACCAACCCTTAAGACGTCTTGGAGGACCAAGACGAATCTAGGAAGGGGGGTGTAACGATGCTCAACGCCTAGATTCTCGCGACGGACGACCAATACCGACTTCCAAAAACCCTTACGCTGCACCCATAGAATAAAAGACTCGAGCTCCACTCTAGGTGGGGCATACGTTATAAAAGTAAGAAGCCAATATTGAATAAAGTTCAGTCTCTGCCCATTAATTAAAAGTGTTATAAGTTTCTAACCTTGTCCACTAAATCTAAGTCGCGTGAATTAATACGTAAAATCATTCAGAAGTTCGCGGCTGGGAGGAAACTCCCAGAGAATTTCTTTTTTTTATATCTTCCGCGACAATTTCCGTCACACTAATGACAAGACATCACTTGGAAGGAATACGTATCAAATACCCAAACAAACGCAAAAACATAACTGTTGTAACAAGGAGAATACGTTACAAACGCTGTTAAGTGATAGCCTATGCCGAAATGAAGTGTACTCGTAATCTAAATTTAACTAAAGATTTTTGCAAATATCTCGGAAACTTAGGCCGAGCGGTGGTAACATGTATAGGGAAAAGTTGTTCAGAATAGTGACCTTTACAACATATTTCAAGGTCACGAAAATCGGTGTGGAGGGTAAACTTCTAAATAATTACCCTATTGTTTTTACTAGATTAATAAAGTCTTTTGCTATTTGTGTTTTTGAAGTGGATATAAATGCATATCGAGTTAATTGATCTACCATTAAGTGGATGTACTTTTTTTTAGATTTACTTCTAGTGAGACCCCATATTGTATCTAATGAACCTATTTCTAATGGTTTGGAAACGGGACCTGACTGCGACAATGGGGCCCTAAAGTTCCCAAATCTTGTTTTATTCTTAATACAAGTTTCACATGATCTGCAGATCATTTTAATATGTTTATGCATATTTTTAAAATAAAATACGGATGTAACCGTAAGAGTCATCTGTTTAATTCCAATGTGACTCTGTGCCTTATGTAAATTTTTAACCGACTTCGAAAAAGAAGGAGGTTACTCAATTCGACATGTATACATATATATATTTTTTTTTTTTTTTTATGTATGTTCCCCGATTATGCCGAGATGAATGGACCAATCGGAACGAAACCTTTTGCATCTTGTAGGATATGACTCCCAGTTGACCCCGCATAGAAAACATTTTTCATTTTGTCATTCTTTGCACCTTTTTTATTGTAAAAACACAGTTTTGTACATGCTAGGTTTGGTCACCGATTACGCCGAGATGGATGGACCAATCCCAACAAAACCTTTTTCATCTTGTAGGCTATGACCCTCACTAGAAACGGGATAAAATACATTTTTTATTTTAACATTGCTTACCCTGTTTTATCATGTTTTATTATAAATGACTGCAAATCAAAGAGTACCGTTTCGTCCGCGTCATGTATGTCCGCCGATTGCACCGAGATGGATTGACCAATCGGTACGAAATTTTTCGTATCTTGTAGGGTGTGCCTCCCAGTTGGTCCCGTATAAAAACCATTTTGCATTTCATCATTGTGTACCCCTTTTTTATTGCACAGAAGCGTACTGCTTCGTCCACGTCGTGTATGGTCACCGATTACTCCATGATGGATTGACCAATCGGATCGAAACTTGTTGGATCTTGTAGAGTATGTCTTCCAGTTGGTCCAGCAACAAACATATTATGCATTTTTTCGTTTTTTCCCACGTTTATTGCAAAAACCGTACTATTTCACGTATAATCGGCCTAATATCGATGAAGCCTAGTATTACATTTTGCGACCGCAGATGTTTCCACGATGATCCCATTTGCAACATTCCCTTCACTTCCCTGCCCTTCCCTTCACTACCCTGCCCATCCCTTCCCATCCCTTTGTTAAACTCTTCAAGGAATGCTCCGATCGCCACTAAAAAATGTGAAATAAAAAAATTTTTGGAAAAAAATACAACCGACTTCGGAATGCACTAAAAAGGACGAAATAATTTTAATTTATATTTCGGAGACGGCGCAAAATTAAAAATTGTCTACATTGGAAATTGTCAAAATTCTTTAATCCTTTTACATATTTTCACATTAGCAACATCTTTCATTAATACAATTTTTAATTTTGCGCCGTCTCCGATATATAAATTAAAATTATTTCGTCCTTTTTAGTGCATTCCGAAGTCGGTTGTATTTTTTTCCAAAAATTTTTTTTTCAAGAATTGAAGTGCTATATTCTTCAGTTAACCAAATCTTTTTTCTTTTGTTCAAGGTTTTATATATAATATCATTTCCTTTACTACAATGTTTGTCCCATATTGATTCTTTTGGATTTTGTAAAATGTCATGCATAGTTATGAAGTTAATAATTTGTATTTTAGAATCTTTATTATTATTATTTTCTGATAAAACTGGGTTTCTTGATAAGCAATCGGCCTTTGAATTATTTATACCCGGATTATATTCAATGTCAAATGTAAATTGTGAAATGTAATTCAATATGTGTAAAATTTCTGAATCTGCAATTTTTTATGTTGAAGTTACGTAGAGGTTCATGATCTGTGAATATTTAAAATTTTTGTCCTATTAAATAACATTGCCAATATAAAATAGCTTCTTTAATTGCTAGACATTCAATAAATATTGCTCTTTTTGTTTTTTGAGATTCTGACGACTTTCGCGAAAAATAAAAGAGAGGTTTAATTGTGTGATCTTCTTGAGGTTGTTTTAATATTGCACCAACACCTTCTAAACTAGCATCTGGGTATATGCAAATTGGTTTACTACGATCAAATATTGCTAGAATTGGTGCTTCACATAAACAACTCTTGACCTTATCAAAACTATCCTGACATGTTATAGACCAACCAAAGTGAACTTTTTTTCTTAAGAGATTATACAGGGTGTTCGACAACAGGTGGGCATAATTTCAGGGGGTGGTAGCTGGGGTGATTCTGAACCGTCTTTTCCTTTGCCAAAATGCTCGTTAAGGCTTCATTTTTGAATTATTAATGAAAAACCCCGGCCAATTAGAGCGCGCGAACAGTGCATGCTTAGCCGTGATTCGTTCTAGTCCGACGTCCGTTGCTCGAAGTTCCCCTAACACGACTGAGCGCGTACTCTACGCATATTACGTACTCATATTTTCACATTAGCAACATCTTTCTTTTACATAATTTTTAATTTTGCGCCGTCTCCGAAATATAAATTAACATTATCTCGTCCTTTTTAGTGCATTCCGAAGTCGGTTGTATTTCTTTTCCAAAATTTTTTTATTTCACATTTTTTAGTGGCGATCGGCGCATTCCTTCCAGAGTAGCATCAAAGAATAGGAATTTTGCAATGGTAATAGTAGTTAGCAACAAAGGGATGGGAAGGGAAGATCAGGGAACCGCTGGAAAGGACAGGGAAGGGAAGGGTATTGAGGAGAAGTGCAGGGAAGGGCAGGAATGTGAAGGGAATGTTGCAAATGGGATCCTCGTGGAAATATTCCCGGCCGCAAAATGTAATACTAGGTTTCATCGATATCAGGCCGTGTATACGTGAAATAGCACGTTTTTTGCGATAGAAGCGGTAAAAAATGAATAAATCCAAAATGATTTTTTTACGGGACCAACTGTTGCTCCTACTCAACAAGATGCAAAAGGTTTCGTTCTGATTGGTTCATCCATCTTGGAGTAATCGATGACCATACACAACGCGGACGAAATCGTACGCTTTTTCGCAATAAAAAAGGGGCAAGCAGTGATGAAATGCAAAAATTTTTTTACAGGACTAACTGGGGGTCATACCCTACAAGATGCAAAAGGTTTGGTTCCGATTGGTCCATCCATCTCGGCGTAATCGGCGAACATACGTTAAAAAAAAAAATTTAACATACATGTCGAATTGAGTAACCTCCTCCTTTTCGAAGTCGGTTAATGAAGCCTTAACGAGCATTTTGGCAAAGGAAAAAGCGGTTCAGAATCACCCCAGCTACCACCCCCTGAAATTATGCCCACCTGTTGTCGAACACCCTGTATAAAGGATTCAAGATAATTAAGGATCTAGGTATATATTTCAAATATAAATTTACTTTTCCCAAAAATTGTCTAACCTGTTTTCTCGTTTTCGGCATCGGAAATTTTTGATGGCTATTAAATTATCTTTAATGAGTTGCGCGCTGTTATTTGATATTGTGTGGCCTAAATACGTGACTTCTTTTTTTTTCAAAACTGCATTTATTCGTGCTTAATTTCAACCCGTGCTCATGTAAAACTTGTAGTGTTTGTTTAATACGTAGTAAGTGTTCACCATAATTTTTTGAAAATATCTGAATGTCATCAATATAATTAATTGCAAAAGTGTCTAGGGTATTGTGTCTAATGATAGTTCGAGAGTATTCGCTGGAATATTGCCGGAGCTGATTGTACATCGAACGGAAGACACGCTCATTGCCAGTGACCGTGGCGTGTGACGAACGCTGTTTTGTATTTATCTTTCGCACGTAACGGTATTGGCCAGAAGGCCGAATTGATGTCTAATCTCGAGAAGTAAACACACTTCCTTACACGAGTAATCAGATCATCAATCCTAGGAAAAGGATAGCCTTCCGGTACTACGACTTTATTTTATTAATTATATAAACACATAACTTTATTATCATACCTTATTTCTATTACGTACAGTGTCCATAACTAATATTTACGTCTCTTACTTTTACTTAATAATAATTATTTTTAATATATTTAACTGCGCATCACGTTCTTCTGCTTTCTCCTCTTTCTACGTACTCGTTCCTCTATAGTCCGCAGATGTCGCCTTTAGCGATAGTTTAAATTTAACAGATATATTAACATATTTAATTCGCGATAATCCATACAAAGTCGGGATTTTTTCCCTCCTCTTTCTTGTATACCAAGGTCACTGGTGAGGCATACGGACTATAAGACTTCTCAATCAATCCCGCTTCCAGTAATTTCTTTATTTGTAACTGTTCGGAAATTGGCCTCCCGACGATAAGGGGGTCATCTATCGGATCGTCTCGGCGGCTCGACGGATCGCCGCGTTCCTGAACAACACTGGACGCGACGCGCACGCGCCGCGTCATCTTGTAACCGGCACAACCACGCGCTCGGACCGGCAAGACGGCGTCGGCCATTACCTCGTGGATTGTCTCGCGATTAGAACGTGGATCGCTTTTGAAATCAATTCGGCGGCGGCCAGTTTGCCTTCTCTTCCACGACTCGAGTGGCAAGATCCATCTTCAAACCAGCCGGTTCGACTTCATCAAGATTCTGCTGGAGGAGACGAAGGCAGCGGCCTTTCAGCAGCTTGAATCTGCGGAACTGCAGTCAAGACTGGACCAGCTCGACCACTATTGGTCGAAATTCGAGACGCTGCACGAAGAGCTGTGCCTTGACAGTGAAAGTAGTGTACTCGAACACAACTATTCCAAGGAACAAGTGTACAATAAGTGCCTCGTAATGTACTCTTCGGCGCGAAGTGCGATTATGAAACGGATCTCTCCAAAAAATGAGCCGGCGGAACTCTCCGAAAAACGGCGACGCGTCTCTTTCAGCCCTTCTCAAGGGAGTTTCCCGCGCAGCGTTCTCCCGGAGATCTCGCTGCCCAAGTTCGCCGGGGACTACGCCCAGTGGACTTCATTCAAAGACTTGTTTTGCTCCATGGTGCTCCACAAGTCGGACCTCTCGAAGGTAATCAAAATGCATTACCTGAGGAGCAGGGCCCTATCCGGAGAAGCGGCCCATCTCGTGGCGAGCTTGCCCATTTCAGAGGAATCCCTGGACATCGCATGGGCACAGTTGACGTTCAGGTATGATAACCGACGCGCGCTGATTATGGCTCAATTAAAGAAGCTCTTCGGCACATCTCCAATGGCGGAGAGTTCAGCGAAGGAGCTGAACAGACTCCTGAATGCGACCAACGAGGCCTTCAGCTCTCTACGGGCACTGGAAGTACCCACTGAACAGTGGAACGAGGTGCTCGTGTACACGGTCGTCAAACGCCTCAGTCAACGACTCAGAGAGGACTGGTAGTGTCGGATCGGCTCGACAACAGACTTTCCGGCGTTCTACGAGCTGAAATCGTTCCTGGCGGGTCGGGCCAGAGCGTTGGAATCGCTCGAGTCCGTCAAGGGAGGAGTTTATTGGAAGACGGAGACCGGACCTTCTCAAGGGTCACAGCCTCTCCCCTCTCGCGGATCGTCTCGAGGGACCAGAACACCCCCCCCCCTCTCCGGAAGCCTAAGGTAAACATCTCAACGGTTTCGGTATCGGGAAAGACTCAAGGTCCAGCATTAGCGCCGTACCCGTGCTCCTACTGCGGAAAGGACCATTACCTGACTTCCTGCCCCGCTTTCCGCGCCATGCCGGAGTGGGAACGGCTTAACACTGTCATCGACCTTTACCTGTGCTTCAACTGCCTTGGGAAGCACAGCGTAAAGGTCTGTCAATCGACGAAGAGGTGTCAGCGGTGCGCAAACAGGCACCACACGTTAATTCATACGGGGGATGAAGGCGGCTCCGCGTAAGGTCCGCCCACCTTACACCGGTGCACGACCGCCTCACGTTTTATCCAGGCAAACGGGGACCTTCTCAGCCTGGTTCTCCGCAACCTGACAGATCGCAACCCGGACCATCTCAGCCGCAGTCCAGAACGGAATAGGAGATTGCGGCCCAGGAGAAAAAACACGAAGCTTCTTGACAAGCCGGGTTCTTCTCTCGACCGGGGGTCCTTCTCGCAACCTGTTTGGCGTATCTATTCGTCAGAAAATCAACAAAAATACAGGTAAAAGTTTTGATTGATCCGGGTTCGGAAATCTCTTTAATAACTTCTCGGCTTGTCAAATGTTTTCAACTGCCAACATCACGCTCTTCTATATCTATTACCGGTGTTGGCGGATTTTCTTCTGGGCCGATTCAAAGGGAAGTTTCTCTTTCTTTACAATCTCGTTTCTCGAACTTTTGCATGACCTTCTCTGCTTTTTCTATTAATCGTATTACTTGTTCTCTTCCTTCTTTCTCGACACCAACTCGTCGGTGGGTTCATCTCGAGGGATTGCAACTCGCGGATCCGAATTTTTTCGTTCCTTCGGAAATTGATATTCTTCTCGGGGCGGACGTTTACGGTTAAATAATCGAATCCGGTCTCGTGAAGGGAGGGTTGTTCGAACCCATGGCTCAACGGACGAAATTCGGGTGGACGGTTCTCGGTCCTATATAGGACGTTCGAACCTCGCATATTGTCGCAACTTCCGGTCCCGACGATCATGAGGACCTTCGCGAATTGCAGACGAAATTTTGGGAACAGAAGGATGTCCCCTCTTCCCCCTCCGCGGATCTCTCTCAGGAAGAGGCTGAGTGCGAAGCTCATTTCGTTCGGACTCACTCTCGGGATAATACAGGACGTTACATAGTCTGGTTACCTCTCTGCTCTTTTCCTCAAACGCTCGGTCCCTCTCATATAGCAGCTCGCGCTTGTCTCCATCGGTTGTGTCGCAAACTCGCCAACGATGAACAACTACGCGGTCTCTATACGAACTTTCTCGCGGAATATGAACATCTTGGGCATATGAAAAGGGTTTCCTCACGCTCGTCTGTCATCGGTGGTTAGGACGGCGGGATGACCTTGGCACATGGTGTCTCGGCACCAGGAGGGTTGAGGGTCCCGCTTGATCGGTCATCGGTGCAGGCTTGCGACAGCTCGGTTTCATATTTTCTTCCGCATCACGATGTACTCAGACCGCAAAGCTCGACGACCAAGCTTAGAGTCGTGTTCAACGGATCGAGTAGGACGAGCTCGGGAAATCTCTGAACGACATCATGCATACGGGAGCGAAAATTCAACGGGATATCTAGGACGTTGTTGCTCTGGTCAAGACAGCACCAATTCATCTTCATGACGGACATTACGAAGATGTTCCGTCAAATTCGGGTTCGTGAAGACGACGCGTCCCTCCAGCAAATTCTATGGGTTGATTCAAAGAGAAGGGAAGTCACGTATCAATTGACTACGGTGACGTACGGTACTCGCCCAGCTCCATTTCTCTCGGTTCGGGTTCTTCTCCAGCTTATTCACGACGAGGGTCATCGGTTCCCCCTCGCTATAGGTCCTCTCAAATTCGGTAGATATGTCGATAGTATTTGTGGAGGCGCTGTCTCCCCCGAAGATCTCAAGGAGGTAGCTAAACAGATTTCGGGTCTCTGCGCCGCCGGCGGCTTCCCCTTAGCAAAATGGCAAAGCAATTCCGCGAAACTTCTCGACGAATTCGCAACGGATGACGTCGCTCGAGGCTAACGTACCTTCGAAAAATCGGAAACCAAGATTCTCGGGCTCAGCTGGCGGCCATTCTCGGATTCATTCGTTTTCTCAGCAAACCAGCCCCGCTCCTCTGTAGTCTCTAAACGAATAATTCTTTCAAAAATCGCTCGGCTCTTCGATCCGTTAGGTTTACTCTCGCCGGTAATCACTCGCGCGAAAATTCTTCTGCAAAGCCTCTGGATCGAGAAGCTCGGATGGGACGATTCGGGTTCTTCTCACACTGCGCAACAGTGGAATACCTTCCGGGATGAGCTTTCTACACTCTCAAAGATATCGGTGCCAAGATGGCTTGGCCTCTCCCCAGGGCCCAGGGTTGAAATCCATGGTTTCTCGGATGCCTCTCAACTCGCGATGGTAGCGGTCGTTTACCTTCGAGTCACGAATTCAAAGAACGAATCCACCATCTCGTTCGTTAGCTCGAAAACCAAGGTCGCTCCTCTCAAGAGACTTACAATCCCTCGACTGGAACTCTCTGCTGCCCTGCTTCTCACGAAACTGACGGATTACGTACAGGAACAACTAGAATTCAAGGACATACCGGTTTTTCTCTGGACCGACTCCTCGGTTAGTCTCGCTTGGCTCGACTCGAATCCTTCAAGGTGGAAGGAGTTCGTAAAAAATCGGGTTCAGCGCATTCAGGAGCTGACACCCACTGCCCAGTGGCGGCTCGTACCAGGTAAAGAAAATCCTGCCGATTGCGCTTCCAGGGGTCTCTCGTCTTCTCAGTTAGCCAAGCATAAGCTGTGGTGGAACGGTCCGCCACGGCTTTTGAAACCGTCTGTAGAATGGCCCGCTCTAGTTTCCGAACCGGACCCAGAGGCACAACTCGAAGAAAGACCAGGGGTTCTTCTTGTAACACAAATCAAGGAACCAGCTGTCTGGGATCTGGTCGATCGGTACTTTCAAAACTCCTTCGCGTAACAGCGATTTGTCAACGGTTCGTCTCCAGGTTAAAGAAAGTTCCGGATTCTTCTCTCGCGTATCCCTTTACCTCGGAGGACCTCGAAAAGGCCAGAGATTTCTGGATAAAGACAACCCAACAGGAATACTTCTCTTCGGAATTGAAAATCTTATCTAAAGGTGAAAGGCTCGGGAAATCGCATCCGCTTACGCGACTAACGGCATTCATAGATCATCAGGCTATTTTCAGGGTCGGTGGTCGTCTCAAATTTGCTCGAATCCCTGCAGATAGCAAGCATCAAGCTATTCTGCCCAGAAATTCACGCCTGGCTCAATTGATCACCCATCAAGCACATCTCCGGACGCTGCACGGCGGGACGCAGCTCACTCTCGCCACGGTTAGGCAAGGGTATTGGGTCATTGCCGGCCGAGCGCCAGTGAGATCGTTCATTCTTAAGTGTGTTACATGCGCACGCCAGCGCGGGCTACGAGCTGAGCAGTTAATGGGACAACTGCCAACGGCTCGGCTTTCTCCCACCCGTGCCTTCTTCAATACGGGTGTCGATTACGCCGGCCCGATCTTCCTAAAATCATGGAAGGGTCGCGGGCACAAATCGTACAAGAGGTGGTTAGTCATATTCGTCTGTATGTCGACCTTTACAGTTCATCTCGACGTCGTCTCAGACTACACTACGGAAGGGTTCCTCTCGGCTTACCGACGATTTGATTCTCGAAGGGGGATCTGCAAAACTCTCTTCTCGGATCAGGGCACAAATTTTCTCGGGGCAGATCAGGAGCTCAGGAAGCTTTTCTCGGCTGGTTCAAGGGATGCCAAGGAATTGGCTCGGTTAATCCTCAAGGACGGGACTCGATGGTCGTTTACTCCACCTGGCGCACCTCACTTCGGCGGGAAGTGGGAGGCGGCCGTAAAAACGGTCAAATTTCATCTTCGGAGAACGATCGGGGACACTCTTCTCTCCTATGAAGGGCTCAGCACCTTCTTGGCTCAAGTCGAGTCGGTGCTGAATTCACGGCCGTTGGAACCTCTGTCAGAAGATCCGGATGATCTCTCGGTTCTGACACCGGGACACTTTCTCATCGGCGAGGCTCTGAACTCCATTCCAGAGCCCACTCTAGAGGATGTTACAATGGCAAGGCTCGACCGATGGCAACTGGTTCAACAGCGGTTCCAATCCTTCTGGAAGCAGTGGTCTAGGGGGTATCTCCAGCAACTTCAGGCAATCTCCAAGTGGCACCATCCATCTCGGACAATCAAGGTCGGCTCCATGGTTCTTCTCTCGGACGAACTGTTCCCGCCCTCCAAGTGGCCTCTAGCAAGGACTCCCCAGAGTGGTGACTTTAAAAACAGCCTTCCCTACTCTTACTCAGCCTATCTCTAAGCTTGTAGTTCTCCCGGTACCTCTCGCCGAAGGATGTTCTAACGCCTGTTTTGTTCCAGAATTTGGTCACCAACAGGTTGCTGACGGCAGGGGAGAATGTTCGGGAATTGGCCTCCCGACGATAAAGGGGTCATCTATCGGATCGTCTCGGCGGCTCGACGCAACGCCGCGTTCCTGAACAACACCGGACGCGACGCGCACGCGCCGCACCATCTTGTAACCGGCACAACCACGCGTTCGGACCGGCAAGATAGCGTCGGCGATTACCTTGTGGATTGTCTCGCGATTAGCACGTGGATCGTTTTTGTAATCAATTCAGCGGCGGCCATTTTGCCTTCTCTTCCACGATTCGCGTGTAACGGATTTTCTCTGGAGTTTTCTCACGCCAGACGGGTCGTGCGCGATCTGAAGATATTCGGTTGTTTTCGCGACAATTATAAGGACAAGTTTCGGACGATAAAATAAGCTAGTTTCTTTAGAATTAAGTGTTAGCCAGTAGTATAGTTCTTAGACATTTTTCTTGTTAACTTTACCGTATCGGCTCGTCTCTATTTCACGAAGTATAGCATTCAGACCGGCTCCAGTGCGTTTTTGTTCTTATTGTAAAATTAATCAGCGTATAGAGTATAAGCATCTTTGATAAGTGAATAATAACACTATTGTGTGGTGCTATTGAAACTCTGTGTTGCATTAGTTCTCACTTTTCAAACGCGTTTCCGCTCCCCGTTCCGTTCACCAGACGGATAATGTTCTCGCGGCCCTTCTCCTAACAGTAACTCTATTTCTAATCTATCGGGGATAGAGCACTTATATTGTTTTCTTGATATGTACCTATTTTCCGTTAATTTTATTCTGGCTTCGAAGTTTCTAACTGTACCTATGTCAAACTTTTCCTTGGCGAAGACTGAATCGTATTTATGTAGTAAACCCTTCAGACTATTATCATCGTTATTATTATTATTCGAAACATAATTTAATTTTACACAATCAAAACTTTGGTTCGAACTTATATTTTGGGAAATTTCAGGGTTCTCATTTTGACACAGTCGGAACGGGTTTATGCAGTCTAAGCCAAGTAACAAATCTCCTTCAAATAAATCATTTTTCATAATTAAGAATGGCGATACTTTTTCTACGTTGAATATTTTTAATCTCAGAAATACCGTTCCATTCGTATTTGATAGTCGGCCCATTGTTCTTATTGTTGAGTTCCTACTTATAAAGTTATCCATTTCTAATTTTTTATAAAATGAATAACTAATCAGAGACACATTGGCTCCTGTATCATAGAGTGCAATCGCCTTTTCTTTATAATTTACCATAACATTTAGTCCTATAAGTGGGATGCTATCTAGTTTTTTGATTCGGCAGATTTGATAATTGCTAACTTTGCATTTCTACCTCTTTCCTCTGGATGAAATTTATTTTTATAACCGAGTTTGTCAAAAATACGACTTGGATTGACATTTCGATTTTGCTTATTTACTTCTGTGTGCGAATTGTTTTAGTTTGCGTTCTTGTCTGATATTGGTTGCAGTTGGCTCAGACTAGTCATTAAATTTTCTATTGTTTTCAATTCATGTGTTACGTCCCATGTTGCGGGACCGCGGGTTTTCTAGAATGCGGTGCGGGTTTTGCCTATTTAAGGCAACTTAAGCGCTAAGGCTTACTTTACTTATATGATCGCGGGACAGGACGGCGGAGGATAGGGTTCGCTATCACTCGAACGCGGTTATCTGTGTTTGTCTTGTATATTCTTTATCAAACATGCGACTTACATACCCTCTTGGCGGCTCCGCATCTTAGGTTGCGGCTCGCTCGCTCGTGGCGTTTTATCTCACAAGTCTGCTCTCGGAAAACACTCACACACACTCTCGTTTCGCATCTCGTACAATGGTCTCTCGTTTCGCGTCGCGGCCGTCGACTAGACCCTCCAGGAACTCCAGCGGGTGTTCCTTGCGGGTACGAGGTGCCGAACGCGGAAACGCGTTCGCGGTTCTAAAACTTCTAACTCTGTCAAAAGACGGGCCGCGCTGTTCGATATTTCATCGCCCCGGCATCGACCACGCCCGATCGTCGCGGCTTCCCAAATTCCTCCAAAGTGTGGAGCTGCCGGGGTGTTGAATTTCCAGGTAGTACCCTCTAATGCCAGAAAGTTTGAGAGTTTTCCCCATTCGAAATTCGTAGCGTCGAATAGTTGTCGTAATTCGCGCGCCGCACCAATGATATTCGTACCTTGATCGCTCACAGGCATAGAGCAGAGTCCTCGACGCGACACAAAGCGCCGATACGCGGCGAGAAAGGTGTTTGTTGTGAAATCGGAGGCGAGTTCCAAGTAAACGGAGCGAGTCGAGAGGCAAACAAAGACAGCAACATAACATTTACGTGTCCGAATGCCGCGTCCAGCACTCGCTTTTGTGAAAAATGGTCCAACGTAATCAACTCCGGTGTTATAAAACGGTCTCGTCGGTCGCACGCGAATCGAAGGGAGGTATGCCATTTTTTGTTGCGCAGTTTTTGCACGCCAGAGAACGCACGTGATACATGAGTAAATAACAGTTCGTACTGCACGTTGGCCGCACAGGATCCAATATGTTTGACGTATCGTTCCTAAGGTAAGTTGTGTCCCACCATGTAAAGTTTTGTGATGGGCTTCGCGAATAATTAATATAGTAAATTGCCCTCATGCAGGAAGTACAATCGGATGTTTTTCGTGGAAATCAAGAAGTGAATGTTTAAGTCTACCCCCCTACACGAAGAACTTCCGTCTCGTCAAGGAACGAATTTAGATGGGAGAAGGGTCTGCGAGAAATGGAAGCACCCTGTACCAGAAGAGCTTTTTCGTGAGCAAACACGACTGATTGCAAGCATCGTATCAAGGTTAATTGCGCGTTATGTAGTTCGCGAGCGCTAAAATAATTGGAATATGTTTCAGTCGTTCTTGTGGTTTTCCTGTTTGCTTTACGAAAGCGGAAGCACCACGCTGTAATTTTGCAGAGCTTGTTAATAGAGGAGTACTTATTCACAAACTCGTCGAACCACGAGGTACCAGCAACGGTGGTGCAAACCACCCTTACAGCACGAGCTTCCTGTTCTGTAGCTAAGTTAACCAGTAAGTAATTGTCAAGGTTTTGATTGGAGCGTTTTAAGAATGGCGGTCCGTGCCACCAGAGATTACAGAGAGCTAGTTTTTCTCCAGATATTCCACGCGAAGCTGCATCCGCCGGGTTCTCGACAAAGCGAATATGCCGCCACGTAGCTTCAGCAAAGTAGTCTGAATCTCAGATACCCGATTGGCAACAAAGGTTTTCCATTTAGTGGGATGTTGCTGAAACCAGCTGAGAACAATGGAAGAGTCCGACCAAAGATAAAGCATGCAGTTAGGTAAATTCAGTATGGATTTTATTTTTTATATTAAGCGCACCAGTAAGGTGGCTGCACACAGCTCGAGTCGTGGTAGAGAAACCTGTTTTAATGGAACTACGCGAGTGTTTGCTGCAACCAGATTAACTGAGCACTCCGACTCGACGTAATTGGGCAGGATTCTAACGTAGACCACCGCGCCGTACGCCTTTTCGGATGAATCGGCGAATCCATGTAGTTCATAACGGTTTTCGTTTTGTATTACCGAAATCCAGCGAGGAATTTTAAGATCAGCGAGAGCGCTTAGTTTCGAATAGTTATCTTCCCAGAAGTGTGCCTGCTGTTTGTGAAGAGGATCGTCCCAAGTTACGTTCAAGAGCCATAATGATTGCATAAAGATTTCAGCTATTGTTACTACAGGTGACCTAAAGGGTCAAAGAAACCAGTTATTTCACTAAATACTATTCGTTTAGTAACGGGTCCCTTCCCGGTCCTCGGTCGCACCGAAAACAAGAAGCGAACTGAAGTTGTGTTCCATTTCATCCTAAGAAGGGAAGAAACGTCGTCAAAGTTGCAAGAGAGGTTCGAAGAAGACGCCAAATAATCAGACGGGAGCTTATTTAAATGCTCAGTTGTTTTGGATGCCAATTTACGCAGTTTAAGGGGGCAGTAGCGACTCAAAATCGGAAAAAAATCGATTTTCTGTTTTCTTGCTAAAAGTCATCTTTGAACCCTTCCTAAACTCCCCTGTGCTTTAAATATACGTCGTCTAAATATACGATTCGAGCAACAGTAAATTCCAGACGAACCGGTAACAACAACAAAAAAAAACGTTCGTCTGGCACTCGTGTCCCTGGGTCAAAAGAACTTTCAAGGGCCCCACGTTGGGCGCCAATTTTGTGACGGACGGGTTATGGGGGCAGCCAAAGGGGTGCCCTGCGCTGGAGTACGACCAGAGAAAGTCGCTTTCCGCGCGCCCCGTGCACAAATCCACGGACGATTGGATTCTTTGGGCGCCAGTGCCGTAGCATCATCCGGAATCCTCGCCCTTCCGGCTGCTCAGTATGGGAGCGGAAATCAGGGGAGGTTAATTGAAAGTGACCCACGAGTGTTTCGTTTAACGGTAACTTTAATAAAGGCCGAAGTGGCCGTGCCAAACAACAAAAAGCCGGGAATTCCGCGGTACACTTTTGCGCAAAGGAAAAGGTACGCGGCCGCCAAGTGCGGCAAAAAGGAACCGCGACGCGGAAATTCCCAATACAAAGAAAAGTTTGTACTGTCGAAACTAAAACTAGGGGCCGGATACAAAATGTCGGTGGTCCTAGAGTTTCAAATACAGGAGAAAAACGAAAGATTAGTCGGGACCGCGGTCGCGGGTATGGGGGAACCCGTTCGCGATTCTGAAACGGAGGCGTCGAGGCCTCGACGAAACCGACTACAACTTTTGGCGCGCGGGATTGCGGAACGAAGATGCGCTTCGTGCGAACGCGCGGTACGAGCGTCGCCGGTTACGAGTCCGAGGTCAAACGGCCGGAGCTCGACAATTGGACGATACCGGACAACGAATCGATCGGGAGCGGGATGAAGAGGACGGGCCTCGAGAGTCCTCGTCTCCTTGGGTCGGTCCTGTCGCCTAGGTCGCGGAACACGATACGATACGGAATACCCCGGTATTCCCGCGTTCACACCGATCCTTTCACACTCACACACGCAATAAAAATCAAACCAAAAGGCGGGAGTCCTACCTGGACATGGAGTGCGGCGACGTATCCACAAGAAAATGACGGCGGTGCGGGTGGCTCAATCCGCGGAGAACGCACTCCAACGCACGCACGCGACAAACGGAAGACGGAAAACACGCAAAAATACAAATAACGCAAAATAAATACCAAAGAAAAGAAACTGGAAAACAAGGGACCGACACACGCTAAGCGAAGAAAAATAAATTAAATTCTGCTCAAAAATCTTTAAAAACGACTCGACTCGACTACGTCTCGTGCGCTTCTCCCCCCCCCCCCCCCCCCCCCCGCAGGGAGTTCGGCAACCAAGATGGGCCGCTCGGTTGTCAGATCCTGTGGCCGGGTCCTGGGAGCCCTCTGGTGTGCTCCAGGCAAGATGGCGGTGGTCCACTGCTCCCAGGCCCGGCGTCCTCCGAGGCCGGCTGCCGGTCGTCCCCAGGGCAGCTGCTGGGGTGGAGGCGCTGCGACCGGTCAGCCGGGCGGGCAGCGGTGGAGGTGGACTCATCTGGCACCTCCCTCCTCTGGTGGAGGCCCCCACGACCGGCGGCGGCGATGCTCCGCCGTGGCGGAGCGCGAGGCGGTCGGCCGCAACAAAAAAACATATACACACACACGCACTCACACACTCACGCATTCACGCATTCCTCACGCGAGAAGGGTTCGCGTCCCGGAGGCGAGGACTCGCCGGAGCGGAGGGAGCGGGGTGCGCCAACCTCTCGTAACGAGGCAAAATTTGCCTCGTTACAACCTGCTCTAACATTATGTCCCTGGTGGCCATTAATGTTCTGAGTAGAAAATAAATGTACTTCTAACTTTAAAGCTGTTTTTCTCAAAACTATATGTTTTTTAACCTTGCGCGCATGATTTCAGGAGAACAGTTTGACGTATCTACTTCAAATTTTTTGTGGACTAAGTTTACTATATGGTCCTTAAAATGCACCACTATTTCTACGATTGCAGTATTTTATGTAAAAACTCAACTTTTTTTGTAGTTTTTTAACTTAAGTTTCAGAGCACTTCTAGTTGAACAACATTCACTAAAGTGGTTCAATTTCAAGCCATATGGTTGAAGACTTACCACAAAAAATCCTAGCTCATAACATTAAACGGTGTTTAAAAACTCTGCGCGCACTGATGACATGTTTCTGGTGGGGTAATTGCAAGCTTTTACAGCACAGGCTCTAAATCCTAATTGGAGTGAAGGATTTTTTTTTCTTTTTTGTTTTAAGGTAAAGATGCATGATTTCTGATGAACCTGGGCCCAACCCTCTAGGTTGCTTAGGGGAGTGAAGGGAAAGGTTAAAACATAGGCCAAAATAGGGTGTTCAAGTCGCTACTGCCCCCTTAAAGCCGCCCGCCTTCAGCAACCCAAGTAATTGGTTCTGAAGAAGAACAGCTTCCTCTAAGGTGTCCGATCCCGAGACGACATCATCAACGTACACGTCATATCTAAGGCAGTGAGCTGCAAACCGATACGTTTTTTCTTCGTCTCTACTCAGCTGTTGCAGTGTGCGAATGACCAGATATGTGGCACACGCCATCCCGTAGGTCACAGCTATAGCTAGACTGAAGCTCTTCGGGATTATCTCACCAAACGATTCGCTGCAGTTCACAATCCTCCCTTGCCACCCAGATTTAGCGGTACATTTTCTCAATGTCCGCCGAGAAAACAAAAACGTGCTTACGCCAGCGAAGTAGCAAGGTGAAAATCTCCGGAAGAAGGTTAGGTCCAGCATGCAGCAAATCGTTTAGCGAAAAACCCGTGGTAGTTCTATGAGAAGCATTGCAAACTACTCGTAATTTAGTGGTTGAGCTTGCTTCACGCATTACGCCCTGGTGTGATAAATAGTAGTTTAAGTTGGGATTGGACGTAAGTTCTGGGATGTGCTCCATATGACCAAGCTCTTCATATTCTTTTAGGAATTCCCGATACGCGATTTGAAGATTGATGTCTGATTTAAAGCGATGCTCTAGTTTACAAAGAAGTTTGCTAGCTGCCCCCTTACTCTCTCCTAGTTTGGCGGGCGAAGATTTATAAGGTAACCGAACGACATACCTGCCAGATTCGTCTCGCTTATGAGTTCTAGGGAAGTGTTCCTCACAAAGTTTTTCCTCCTCCGTCAAGGTTTCCGAATTTAGAGCAACGTCTTCGAGCTTCCAGAAACGAGTTAATGTTTCGACCAAGCTTGACTCTCGGATTGAACACTGTAAAGAGATCGCACAATTAGGTTTCTCATTCAGATTCTGAGAATGCCTTAAGGGCCCAGTTAAAATCCACCCAAGCGAGGTGGCTTGAGCGATTGGAGTTTCCGGAGGACCCTGAATTATACCAGCTCGTACAATTTGAGCGTAGATATCCGCGCCTAGTATGGCGTTGATGCATAGTGGGGATTGAAAGTTCGGATCAGCCAGTTGAATTCCTTCAAGGTGATTTAAGGCAGAAGGATAGGAAGTTTTCGCAGCCTGATAGGACGACAATCTAGGGAGCACATACGCTGTAATACGGTAAGAAACAGAGCTGTATACACGAGAGAATAATTGCAGAGAGACCCTACCTTTGGTATACGTTTGATTTTTCCCCACGTCGGTTACCGGAATTCTCTCGGATACTCGTGGCAATTTTAATAATTGAGCCACGCTTTCCTCCATCAAGGAAATCTCTGAACAAGGGTTAATAAGCGCCCTTACAATCACTCGCTTTCCCTTATCGGACTTCAACACCAATTCCGCCGTGGCGAGCAAAATTGAGATCGATGAAGCTACAGAACAGGAAGTCATGGCACATCGTGTCACCTTTCCAGTTACTTCGGTTGGCTGCTCTAATTGTGAACTGTTCGCCGAATTGTAATTCGATTCTGGCACTTGTGATGACGAGAAAGTGTTAGCGACAGTTGAGGGTTCGATGCTAGAGTGAAGAGATGTGTGATGCTTACCGATACATATTTGACAACGTTTAGATGACTTACAAGCGAATGAAGAGCGCGGTGCCAAGCAATTGTAGCTAGCATGTAACCGTAATTTTCAACAACGATATTCTTTTTGGCGACGGTTACATATTTTACTTTAATTAGATCGCTTTTAAATTGATTTGACGGTATACGGTTGAAGTCAATGAATGTAATTTAATTATTTAGAATGTCAGATAATGGAATTTATGAGATGGAGGGATTCGGGCCTCCAGGTACTGGACAGCGGCGAATACTGATCGATTGTTGAAGTGAGTTGGAAACGATTTCTGGTATAAACCTGGTATATTCTGGTGAAAATCAAGTTAACAGAGTTTATATCCGGCTGGTCACAAATTCTGGTACGCGTAGAAGAACTCAATGTATTGATACAAGCTTTTAATCCGTTTCGTACAGTCTTCCCGCGTTCGCGAATGTAACTGTCTTTGTCCTATTTGTACGTTCACACGTTTGCGCGTAAACACGAATATTTCGACTTCGGTTATAAGAGATAGATAGATATATATATTTACAAGTGATACTACCGAGTTTGGTTTAAACGGAAATCAAGAGACTAGCTTTACACGTAAAATTGAAATTGAATGGCTTTAACAAACAAAACCCAAATTACTAGTGTGCAACGACGCGTCGATACTTCTGAGTATCCACCCGCAATTGCACACTAATTTCCCTCCCTGTGACTTCTACAATCAAAAAATGCGATACCGCGTTCGACAATGAATATCAGAAATGGTTGTTTGAAACACTACCTTTTGCAATCGCACCATGGAGGATCTCTCGCAGCACCCTCGCTCTTGGCCGAATAATCGGAGGAGGAGTTTGGGTGGAGACGCCACGAAGCCTCAACCAGGTTGTGACACCTAGGAGTTCACCTGAGGCACGAATGTGGGCTCAAAGTGTTCTCCGATGCCGGACGCCTGATTTCGACTGTATCACTTCGGTTACTCAATTTGAATCGGTGAAGATTAATATACCGCGATGCTACCAAACAGAGCGATCACCGTGCCACACGGTCGTATCTACCTCTTCATAAAGGCATCCGAGTAAATTCAAGAAGTGACGGCAGGGCACTTTCGTGAGCTGAGCGACACTTGGAATGCTCGAACGAGTCTGTGAGCGATGCCACGATCAAATGCCGGCAAAAATTGTGATTATGCTCACAATCGAGTGCACGTCTCACAGGGGCACACAGAGTCAGCCAGAAGTTACAGCGGGACACTTTGCGTGGGCCGAGCGGTACTTCGACTGCCTGTATGAGCTTGGGAACTGAGACAAGATGTATGAGAATTATCCAATCTCAATCGTTCACGGATTCTGTGGTTTTGCCACGCGAGATTCTACCAACAGTAGTGACTCGAAATAACTTTATTCACCGTTTCGTTACGCTCAGCGAAAATTGATATTCTAAGATTTACCACTCGTTACGATATTAAAGTTTGATTTTAATTCATTTGTGACTGCTACGCTGTACACGCCGGAACAACACAAAAGGAAGAAAATTGCGTTCTAGCTGTGCCACGGCGCAGTTTGTGCTCGTGACTCCTCGGTTTGAGGCGCGTGTATAACGAGGGTAAGTTAGGCGGTTTGACTAAGTTACCAGGTCGGTTTGACCTCTCAATTATATACCGGTTTTCGCTGAACGGAACTGGAAACGCGTGTTACCTGGTTCGCTTCCAGACGTAGAGTCCTTCTTGTCGAACGAGCATCGATCTCCTTCGATCGATATCGAGTGGGGATCGATGCGCACGCATATTTAATTAGTTGGGCGCTTCTCCTAACTTTTCTCGCACGCGACAAAGGACCGCGGATCCTTACGGTGATAGGAGAATCCGTCATACTTACACAGTCACACACTGCTGTTCGTACACCGTCTCTTGATATGTAACCAGCACGGTTACAAGCATAGTCGCTTTTCAGTTACCAGGTGCTCCCTTTCCCGCGGGATCATGCCCTTGTAGGTCGGACAGAAGAGTATAAAATGTTCCTTCTTGCAGATGAGACATCTCCGACTGGCGTCGCTTGTTATGCTGGTTGCGTGCGCCTTGTAGTTCAGCGTAGAGTTGACCGGTGTCCGTTTCTCCTGTTTTTGGACTCCTGCTACTCCAGATGACATTGTTGCAGAGCAGGACGATCTTTCTACTGCTTCCAGAGCTCGTATCCGGGAGGTAAGAAAAGCTCTTAATTGAGCAAAAGTTGGAGGTTCTGCCGGTGATCCCAAAGAAGTTCCCCATGCCATCCTTGTTTTAGGGTCCAGTTTGTCGGTCGTAACGAAGACAAGCCAGTCATTCCAGAACTTGACTGGCCTTTTCGAAGCTTCCAGCGCTTGAACGGCATCGGTAGTACCATTCAGTAACCCTTTCAGCTCGCGTGATGATTCCCTTTTCATTGGAGGTTGCGAAGTCAAGGAGGTGAGCTGTGAATGGATAAGCACGCGTAGATTCTGATATCGTTCGTTAATAGTTAACCATGCTTTTTCGAAATTGTCTCCAGTAACTGATACATTTTGCAGCAAAAGTGCAGGCTCGCCAGTTACACTAGTTTTTAGATAATGAAGTTCTTCCACGAGAGAGAGTGATTGATTATCAATTATAAGATATTGAAAAAGATCCCGAAAATTGGACCAACTCTGATAATCTCCAGAGAAAGTTGACAAAATAATTTCAGGTAAGGACCGCAGCGATGCAACATTTTGAGATGGAACGGGCTTACCGGTGGTGATGTCGTTACGTCCGGCCTATGTTTGTCTTTCGCTGCCCCGTGGAAACAAGTCGCGTTGCCCAAGCAAGTTAGGAATGTGCAGAACAGCACCTCTGCACGGTTACCCGCTCAGACCACGGTAGCGGTATGAGGTAACATCATGACCCAAAGAACCAAATTACGAAAACGCTACCCAGGAAAATCACGCCAGTAATTGGGCACAGCGACGAGTATAAGAGCTTGGACAACGCGGCCCGGGCGTGGATAAGTTACCGATCTTTTGTCAATCGACGATACGCAGCGTGCGTATACGAGAGTACGGACCCCCGAACGCCGAAGTCCCAGAGGAACCGAGCTGACAGTCGCGACGCGATCGGAACTTGTACGCGAAACGAACGAACCGCGGGTGAGACGTGTGTGAGCGTGTTGGAGAGAAGCGCCGAGCGAGCAACTCGCAACCCGATACGTCAAGGTGGGGCATGTAAAACGAATGTTTAACACAAAATATAGATGTACCACAGATATCCGAGTTAGTCTGAAACTGAACCCTACTCCTCGCCATCCTACACCACGGTCCGATTAAGCAAGGTAGGCCAAGATGTGCTTTAGCGCTTTGACCCGGCAGTACCCGCGCCGCGTTTGTAAAATACTAGAGGAATCCGCGGCCCCGAAACGCGGGATGTTACAATGTCTTCCAGCAGATCGAGGAGGATTGCCTTTTGTTGTACGTATGATTCTTCGCACAAGTCAATGTAATCCTGTTTAAAATACTGACTCTCCACCTCAGACTTTGAAAAGTCGTCCAGAAGTTCGTTGTGCGTCTCGGCGAAGGTGCACCAGTTTTTTTCCAAAAGATCCAAACGAGACGTAAGCACTCCTTTCGTTATTTTGGCCGCACCCATCTTCTTCGTATTGTCGACAGTTGATCTCATTTGTTTGAATAAATGTTGAAGGTGCAAAGTGCAAACCAAAAACTGGTATTAGAAGAATACCAGTCACGAAGAGTGAATAATGGTAGTGTAGTGCAAAATGCTATGTACGTGAATAAGTTACATACCGGTAAAAATTCGCATGTGACTCGGGGAAATGATCGTGATCCGAAATATGAAAAGTTCGATGGTCGGGCAAAGACGGCAAAGGGAAAACCGAAATGTTTCCGTTGCGGTAAACTCGGTCACATTGCAGTGAAGTGTATGGCGAGGTACCCGCAAAGTAACCAAACAAGTGCGCGATATGTAAGTGAAGACGAAGATGAACCAGTAAGCTCTGCTTATACACGTAGTAATGTAGCGATGCTAAACACGATTGAATCGGCATTCTTTAACCGCGAAACGGCTGACGATATAAATTGGTGTTTGGATAGCGGGTGTACTGCGCATGTGTGTGCCGAAGAGGCAAAATTTGACAACATTAAAGGTGTAAACAAAGTGCTAAATTTAGCGAATAACGAGTCTACGCGTATACTCGGCGTCGGAAGCGTTGAAGTATGTGTAAGTAATGGCAACAAAGACATAAGCGTGAATTTTGAAAAGGTATACTATGTTCCCGATTTGCGAGGAAACCTTTTATCAGTATCGAAAATCACAGATCGAGGTTACGATGTAAATTTCCGTAAAGACTATGCGACGGTGACAAATAAAAACAGCGAAACAATTTTCCGAGCGGATAGAAGAGGAGACCTATATTATGTGCGGAAAAGTAAACACGTTGAGAAGAATGTAAATACTGCGATGTCGGTGAGCAACGGTGTGAGTGAGATAGATGAATGGCATTCTACATTAGGACATTTAAACGAGCGAGACTTAAAATACATGGCAAAAACAGGCGCTGTATTCGGTTTAAATCTTAAGGATGATCAAAAAATGTCAGAATGCGAAATTTGCATACGCGAAAAGCAAACCCGGCTTCCTTTTTAACCGACTTCGAAAAGGAGGAGGTTACTCAATTCGACATGTATGTTAATTTTTTTTTTAACCGACTTCGAAAAGGAGGAGGTTACTCAATTCGACATGTATGTTAATTTTTTTTTTTTAATGTATGTTCGCCGATTACGTCGAGATGGATGGACCAATCGGAACCAAACCTTTTCCATCTTGTAGGGTATGACTCCCAGTTGGCCCCGTAAAAAAAAATTTTACATTTCACCACCGCTTGCTCCTTTTTTATTGCAAAAAAGCGTACGATTTCGTCCGCGTTGTGTATGGTCGTCGATTACTCCAAGATGGATGGACCAATCGGAACCAAACCTTTTCCATCTTGTAGGGTATGACTCCCAGTTGGCCCCGTAAAAAAAAATTTTACATTTCACCACCGCTTGCTCCTTTTTTATTGCAAAAAAGCGTACGATTTCGTCCGCGTTGTGTATGGTCGTCGATTACTCCAAGATGGATGGACCAATCGGAACGAAACCCTTTGCATCTTGTTGAGTATGACCAACAGTTAGTCCCATAAAAAAACCAGTTCGGATTTCTTCATTTTTTTCCGCTTTTATCGCAAAAAACGTGCTATTTTTCGTGTACTCGGCCTGATATCGATGAAACCTAGTATTACATTTTGCGTCCGGGGATGTTTTCACTATGATCTCGTTTGCAACATTCCCATCACTTTCCTGCACCTCCCTTCGCACCCCTTCACTTCCTTACCTTTTCCTTCAACACCCAACTCTCCCCCTGCCTCTTCCTACCCTCCCTCCCTCCCCTTCCCTTTCATTTCAATCCCTTTCCTTCCCTTCTCTACCTACCCCTGCTGTTCCCTCCATTGCTAATTACTACTCTTATTGCAATAATTATGTTTCTAGCGTGACGGCGACATGGCAAGTGGTAAGTGCGAATCAAGCAATATCCTACTTTCCTATATGTTTCATCAGACACAATAAATCCCAGTTGTTACGTGAGATTTGAAAGAATTATGTATACTTTCGTAAATTTTGTGTGGTTTTACGTATTTTATATAATTGATTACTATTTATTCCAATACAATATGATTATTAAATAATTTAAATTTATATTTCGGAGACGGCGCAAAATTAAAAATTGTGTAAATGAAGGACGTTGTTAATGTGAAAATATGTAAAAGGATTGAAGAATTTTGACAATTTCCAATGTAGAAAATTTTTAATTCTGCGCCGTCTCCGAAATATAAATTTAAATTATTTCGTCCTTTTTAGTGCATTCCGAAATCGGTTGTATTTTTTTTCCAAAAATTTTTTTATTTCACAATTTTTTAGTGGCGATTGGAGCATTCCGTGAAAAGTTCAACAAAGGGATGGGAAGAGAAGCGCAGGGAAGGGCAGGGTAGCGAAGGGAGGGGCAGGGAATGTTGCAAAGGGGATCATCGTGGAAACATCTCCGGCCGCAAAATGTAATACTAGGCTTCATCGATATCAGGCCGAATATACGTGAAATAGCACGTTTTTTGCAATAAAAGCGGAAAAAATGTAGAAATCCGAACCGGGTTTTTTTACGGGACCAACTGTTGGTCATACTCTATAAGATGCTAAAGGTTTCGTTCCGATTGGTCCATCCATCTTGGAGTAATCGATGACCATACACAACGCGGACAAAATTGTACGCTTTTTTGCAATAAAAAAGGAGCAAGCGGTGGTGAAATGTAAAATTTTTTTTTACGGGACCAACTGGGAGTCATACCCTACAAGATGGAAAAGGTTTGGTTCCGATTGGTCCATCCATCTCGGCGTAATCGGGGCACATACATAAAAAAAAAATATATATATATATACATGTCGAATTGAGTAACCTCCTTCTTTTTCGAAGTCGGTTAAAAAACACTCGCACGCACGCACGGAACGCACGCCCGCATGCCCGACCGCGGGTTGTGTGGTTTTACGTATTTTATATACGTACCTTCACCCGCGTGCGGGCGTGCGTGCGTGCGGGCGGGCGGGCGGGGGCGCGTGCGGGCGGGCGGGCGTGCGGCAGGTCGTGCGGCAGGGCGTGCGTGCGGTCTAGCGGGCGTGCGTGCGGGCGGGCGTGCGTGCGTGCGTGCGGGCGGGCGGGGGTGCGTGCGGGCGTGCGGGCGGGCGTGCGTGCGTGCGTGCGTGCGTGCGTGCAGGCGGTCGGGCGGGCGTGCGTGCGTGCGTGCGTGCGGGCGGTCGGTCGGTCGGTCGGTCGGTCGGTCGGTCGGGCGGGCGTGTGTGTGTT
This sequence comes from Stelis phaeoptera, assembly GCA_943735885.1. NCBI lineage: Eukaryota > Metazoa > Arthropoda > Insecta > Hymenoptera > Megachilidae > Stelis > Stelis phaeoptera. The sequence goes on along the minus strand of OX030934.1, from coordinate 7,157,702 downwards.
TTTTATCTTTTCACTTCGATTATACTACAGAGACATGTATGTACTTTTGTTTCAGAAATGAACATGGATACTACCGCTGACAATCGTATGTATTCCTTGATTTCATAACGATGAGATATATGAAGAAAGGAACACCGTTATACAGTATGTGGCTATTACTTCGCAGGGAATACAAAGATTGCCAGTAAAAAGTGTGAAATAAAATAATAAAAAAAAAAATATAACCGACTTCGACATGCACGAAAAAGAATGAAATAATATTTAATTCTTTTCGTGGGTTTCTCTCCAGCTATGTATAACATTGATGACAATATTACATTACATGTTAGATAAAATGCATATTTTTCGGAGGCGGGGCAGGATCAAAAATGCATTTTCTGTTTCGGACCATTCAGTACCAAGTCCACCTTCAATCAAATCATAATCAGCAACATCTGTCATATAGAAAGTTTTTATTCGAGAACATTTTGTACGCCGAAACTGACCACTATACAGCTTCATTCTTCCACGTTGTCACGTATCAATGAGTTTTTCTAGACGCTCATCTGTTATCAAGCCCGCCATACCCCAAACAAATTGCAATCAGCAACATGTTTCGTTTAGACAGTTTTCAATTAAACATTTCCTGTACTGAAAGTTACGAAAATTGTTTGATTCTGAGAAAATTTTTGACCCTGCCCCGCCTCCGAAAAATATGCATTTTATCTAACATGTAATGTAATATTGTCGTTAATGTTATACATAGCTGGAGAGAAACCCACGAAAAGAATTAAATATTATTTCATTCTTTTTAGTGCATTTCGAAGTCGGTTATATTTTTTTTCCAAAAATTATTTTTCCAAAGAGTATATGCGATCGTACAAACGATTTATTAGAAATAGTACATTCGGATGTTTGTGGCCCGATAAGAACTGCGTCTTTTTCAGGAGCGAAATATTTCGTCACTTTTATTGATGATAAGTCGCGATAGTGCGAGATATTCTTTATAAGGAATAAAAGCGACGTCCTCAGCGCGTTTAGAAAATACAGGGCAATTGTCGAAACGCAAACCGGGAAGAAAATAAAGGCCCTACAATCCGAACAAGGGCGAGAGTTCTGCAACAGAGAGTTTGATGAATTCTTAGAGCAGAATGGCATCGCGAGACGGTTATCGACACCACACACTCCGCAACAAAACAGCGTAGCGGAAAGAAAAAATAGAACGTTAATTGAAATGGCTAGGTGTATGATGCGTCAGGCAAGCGTTCCCAAAATATTTTGGGCAGAGGCTTTGAATACTGCGAATTATGTAAGAAATCGATGCGTATCTAAATCATTAAATGGCCAGGTACCTTATACTTTATGGAAAGGCAAAACGCCTACCGTGATTTATTTCAAAATTTTCGGAACAAAGGTGTTTGTACTAGATAAAAAACCTCAAAAGGGAAAATTTGATTCCAGATCAGAAGAAGGTATCTTTGTCGGTTATTCGGGAAATTCGAAAGTCTACCGTTTGTGACTATCAAAATCGCACAAACTGATTGAAAGTCGAGACGTGAAATTTTCGGCAAGACCAACTACTAATCAGGAATATCAAGATTTTGTTAAAGAAAGAACAGGAAACTCACCAAGTGGAGAAACTTTTCCGGAAAATGAAGAAAATATCCGAGGGGTAATAACGCAGAACCCCACCACCGTAACGTCCAGAAACACAACACTACAAGATGATACTCTTCGATCAGTACAACCTCAACCTACGAATCGGGGAAAAGGACGGCCAAAGATACTGCGCTCTGGCTCAGTTGGTAGATCAAAAAAATTGTATCATCCAAGTATCAATGAAAATACAAAACATGAAGGCGACGACGATGAAGAAGAAGAAGAAGAGTTACCAGAAGAAACTGCAGAGGATAACGAAGTGTTCGAAGAATGCAATTTAACGATAACCCAAGGCCCTGCAACGTGGCAAGAAGCTATGCAAAGTGGGGAGGCGGAGGCCTGGAGAACAGCTCTAGAAGATGAGTACCTTGCACAGATACGCATCAATACCTGGGAAATCGTGCCAAGACCACAAGGACGAAAAGCAATTGGTAGCAGATTTGTCTTTAGTACGAAATATAACGAAACCACCTAAAAAAGAAAGGTACGTCTCGTTGCCAAGGGATGCTCACAACGCCCAGGGGAAGATTTTGACGACTTATTCGCCAGTAGCGCGATCAACGTCAATTCGACTCATAACAGCACTATCGGCAAAACTAAACCTACAAATTCATCAAATGGACGTAGTGACGGCCTACCTCAATGGCGAACTAGAGCAGGATGTATATATGGAAATACCCGAGCAACTACGAGAAGTGCTTACAAAGCTGACGGCTGGAGGGCCCGTGGGTTCAAGAGCAGAAATAAAGGACAACCAAACAATTGTCCGAACAGCTGGCCGCTGGTTAACCAGTTTGAATAAACAACGGAACAATGTATGTCTACTCAAAAAGGCACTTTACGAACTGAAACAATCAGGCCTGCAATGGTATCGTCATTTAGTGACAAAATTAAGACGACTAGATATGCAACCAACCGACCAAGACCCGTTCATATTTATATCCCAAAGGGGGAAACATGTTTCGATCATGGCCATATACGTCGACGATATGTTGATCGCTAGCAGTGACCTGAAGTGGCTGAATGAAATCAAGCAATCTTTAGCCGAGTCGTTCGAAATGAAAGACCTGGGGCTTGTGAATCACTGCATCGGAATCGAATTTCAGCAAAGTAAAGATGATTACAGCATCCGCTTAACACAAACCTTATATACGAAAGTCATTTTGGAACGTTTTTAACCGACTTCGAAAAGGAGGAGGTTACTCAATTCGATCAGTATATATATACATATGTATGTGGACGCGCTTACATTTCTTGACCCTGAAACCTTCCAATCCCCACATAATTTTAATTTATATTTCGGAGACGGCTCAACATTAAAAATTTTCTACATTGGAAATTGTCAAAATTCTTTAGTCCTTTTACATATTTTCACATAAGCAACATCTTTCATTTACACAATTTTTAATTTTGCGCCGTCTCGGAAATATAAATTAAAATTATTTCGTCCTTTTCAGTGCGTTCCGAAGTCGGTTGTATTTTTTTTCCAAAAATTTTTTTTCTTCTTTGCCCCGTTGCGTACAGTTATATACTGTCCTGGTGTATATATACAATAATATATATACGACGACGAATCCGATATCATTCGCCTATTTGAGAAAACGGCGAGTGGATCGGGGTCGGGTAACCACAACAAACCTATATCGAATCGAAAACTCACAATCGCGCGTTGATCGTGAGTCCCGGTGTGGTGTGGTTTGTTTTCGTTACGGCTTGCAAACACGGACCGGCTGTGAAGCGAAGATTAAAAGAGGAGTCGCGTGACACACAACACGAGGATAAATATGGTGATAAATTGCGGTTAAATACGATGTTGTTGTTTGTCTTCACCGTAGACTCCTCTATCGACGCCGGCCGCGAAGTCCGTTGCAACTTTTGCAACAAAACGAAAACAGTTATAACCACACGACGCGCGCCGGGACTCTGCCGCGCGAGAGGTGCGTTCGTTCGATTATATCGAGAAAAATTTGTCGAGGCGTTCTGAGAGACCACACACAACAACAGACACATTGGTTAAATACGATTGGTTAAATTGGCATGTTAAATTTTGGTGTTGGATCTCTCGCCCTCTGCGTTTTTCTCGAAAGGTTTTTGAATGTATTTCTTTACGCCCGACCGTCGAAAGAGAGGAGAACGAACTACTCTCTCGACGGTTTTCGTCTCAGGACGCACAATCGTGTCGTCGAGCTGTGTGTGCGCACAGCGAATCGCGCGTCGTCCACCGGTAGGATAAATTGAGGATAAATAGAGAAAAATAGACCGGTGCGACGTGTGGCGACGCTCAAAATCCTCTCCTTCGGTGCGCTGGTTGGAGAGGCGTTGCGTGCAATTCTCAAATCTTGTGTTAAACAGAGAGAAAATTTTAGAACGCCGAGATGAAACTGAATTTTAAATAAAATTTACGATTACCCTGAACGGTGGATCACTTGGCTCGTGGGTCGATGAAGAACGCAGCTAATTGCGCGTCAACGTGTGAACTGCAGGACACATGAACATCGACATTTCGAACGCACATTGCGGTCCACGGATACAATTCCTGGACCACGCCTGGCTGAGGGTCGTTTACATAACCAAAGACTGCTTGCGTTGTCTCTCGCTAAATCGGAGAAAATATTTTGGTTACCCGCCGTCGTTTTCACCTTTCCAAAAATATATGGCGGGGGAGAACGTTTTGGAGCGTGGAACTTGAATTTCTCGAAAACGGAGAGATTTCAACGTACGAGCGATGGGTTGGGTCGTTCGTCGGCGTTTGTCGCGGAAAGCGGTGTGCGCTTGCAACTGGAAAGTGGTGTGGCCACTGGATAAAAAGGGAAAAGAGAATGTTTAATATCTCCGTCGATGGGCGGGCGAAGGGAGAACAAAATTGCCGGAATCTCATTTTGGACTGGCGCAAGTGCTTTTAGCGGCGTGTGAAGTCTTTTCTCGTTGTGTTAAATGTTTTGTCGAGAAACGACCGCCCGCGAGGAGCACCGAGTCCTTGATGAAAAGATTCTCAGGCGAGGTTTCTCCACCCTGTCTAATCCCCCGGTGTATATTTTGTAACATTCGATTTTTGTGGTCATATTTATAAGTAGAGTTGCACAGCACCGCTGTTGAGGAATTTACCTCGTCCGCGCTCCCGACGTGGCCTGAAACGAATTTTTTTTTGCTAAAAAAAAAGCGAGAAAGGTGTTTGGAGCTTCAACACGTTGTGTGCTGCGTTGGTTGTTAAAAATGGATTTTTACTGGTTAAAAAGTCCGATGGGGTGTGTGCGTTTATATTGGTACGAGTGCACATTAATTGGTTAAAACGGTGTTAACTTCTTGCAGTCCCAGGGGTGTGAATACGTTGTGTGTGGATAGGAAGGAGTTCTTTCCCCCGCGCTTCTTAACTAAATATATATCCTCCTTATGATCACAGAAAGTTTTCTGTAAGACTGCGTCAAGGGAGAGAGAGAACTTTCTCTCTCCGCCAGCGAGAAAACTGTGTACGGGATTTGTAACGAATGAGGATTATTTTAGCGGAAGCGATCGGTGAGGGAAGGAACCACCTGTCGCCCGCGCGTATATCTTATCGCACCCTCC